>OY776128.1:55156674-56650571 GCA_963675135.1 Galeopsis tetrahit
TTTGCACTTCAATTGATCTGATCATTTGCAATTATGAGCATTGCCTTAACACTCTTGATCTTTTCAGCTTTGTTGTCCACTTAGTCAGCTTGTCCTGAAGAACTCAACAACTTTGGCCTAGAGACTTAACACTTATCAAGCTGCCTAACATTTCAGTTTTGGACAACTATCCTGAACTATAAAATCTCACAACATTTCTGAGATTTTAGACTTAAGCATTCTACTTACTCAAGTATCCTGAGACAACTTATCTGATCTATACTTGAGCATATCTCAACTAATCTGAACATCATCAATCAGGGGTTTTGGTATCTAAATCAAAATCATTTTATTCCCAACAATTTCCCCCTTTTTGATGATGCAAAAACCTATTACAAAGGGAACTTGACTTATACTAGACTTTACCTTCAGGATGAGTGATCTGGTCAACTTTCCTGAAAGAAACTGTTAGCACAATAAATCAAGTAAATATGTCATGTTAGGTTAGTTGAGATAATGAGTTGTTATCTCTTGATAGAAAATCAGTGGTCCTTTTATATATGTCATAGAGCATTACAGATCAGAAAATCAAAGGACTACTAAACTGATACAAATGAAACAGAATAACAACAATCATTAAAATCACAGATAGAGAGGGAAGAAATGAACTTATCCTTCAGAGAGTTCCATCATCTTGAGGAGCAATGCCATACTGAGCCCAGACCCTTTTCTTCAACTCCCAAATATCCTTGTTGGATCCTTTAGGGCCAGGCTTCATCTTCTCCATCCTCATGATTGAGATGAACTCCTCCAG
This sequence comes from Galeopsis tetrahit, assembly GCA_963675135.1. Taxonomy (NCBI): domain Eukaryota; kingdom Viridiplantae; phylum Streptophyta; class Magnoliopsida; order Lamiales; family Lamiaceae; genus Galeopsis; species Galeopsis tetrahit. Next base: position 55,157,468 of record OY776128.1, read on the forward strand.
AATCTTTCCCTCATCAATTAAGTTCCCATTGAACTTTGGAGGCATGTACAGAATAGGACCAGGGCCTTGAACTCAATTCTGGCCATCTCAGCTGCTGCAAACAGCTTCTGGTATAGGTCACTATGGTTCTCAAACATGAACTGCACAAAGACTTCATCAACACTCTCTTCAAGCCATTTCCCTATGACATAAAAGTCATACACAAAGCTTCTCTTGGCCTCCTCCCATGCATCATTCAGTGAGATTGGCACCCACTTATCATGGTGAGGGTACTGAGTGTCCCATCTTTGCAGCATCTGTGGTTTGAGTCTTCTGTAAGAGGCCCTCCTTCTTGGAGCTTTGAAGTTTGCCCTTCTCTCATCCCTTGTGTTGGGATATAAATTCACCCTAAGCCCCACTTGATGTTAGAATAGTTTTGATGGCCAAAACACTTAGAGTTTATAAATGTAATAGGATCAGCTGACTTGTATAGAAACAACTTAGACTAGTCTTGTGTGATCAACTGTATTGATATCAGCTGATCAGCACAACCCTGGCTTACATGCCTATCCTCAAGATGAGAAGAGTAGAAGACATGAAGACTAGAAGATCCTTGAAGACCAGTTAAGTAAGGTGCTTGTATACCTACTTAACTGATGGAGTCCGAGATTGAAGATGGCCTAAAACAGCCCAAAGAATTGCCAGATCAGAAGAGTATTACTCGACTGATATCAGAAGACAGAAGACCTAAGGCCGAAGAGTAGTCAGAAGACTAGTAGTACATATCATAAGACTATGTACTCTTCCAGGACTCGGCTGATTCCAAAGTCACCTTACAATTCAAACGAAGACCTACCTTATTTAGAAGATTGACATGATCCCAGGATTGAAGCAATCAAGCGGCTGGAATCAAGGAATCAAGCCATTATGGAAAGATTGTCCCAACGGCTAGTTAACTCCAACCGCTAGTTGCAAGCAATCACCACTATAAATACAAGAGGATGAGAAATCACAAACAAGAAGTCACAACGAGGGAATTCAACAAGCTAAGCAAGCAATCAAGCAAAAGCCATAATGTTTTAAGAATTCTCCAAGAGCCCAGAAAGCCTTAGAATATTTGTAGCTCTTAAGTGATTTCTATCCAACCCATAAGAACCTGAAACCTGTTCGTATTGTATATTCATTGTTTTAGGCATAGTGGTTAAGCTATTTATAAGCTTGAACCATTAGTTGGATACTCTTCAAAAACCCCAAACCCTCACCGAAAGGTTAAAGTTTTTGAACCCCTCAAAGTGCAAGTGCTTACAATCACTTGTGGAGACCGTAGATGTTAGGACGGCTCAGATCTCAAAGTCCTATCCTTGGGACTATAAAGGACAAGCCCCTTGTAATTTTTGGTAAATTAAAGGGATTAAACATCACGTTAGGACGTGAGAGTGGACGTAGGAACGTATATCCGAACCACTATAAACCTGGTGTTATTTACTTACTGCACTTTATATTTCTGTCATTTCATTTATATTTATATAGTGCATACTGTATTTTCAAAATTCTTCAACTCAGGCCATAACTTTCAAACCAGCATCAGCTGAGTACTTTCATTAAGCAAAACAAGTTAACACTTTCATAAGAAACTAAAAGAACGAGTCTAATCAAGGCCTACCATAATTCCGCATATAACCTCTTCATTAAGATCACTATAGTCATCTGGACCAGCAGACTTATAGTCCAGTTGACATAGCAATCAGAAGAGGTTCCCAACTCTCTTGAAAAAGTTTTAAAGTCTATTCACCCCTCCCCTCTAGACTTTAATCCCATTCACTACTCGTTCAGGGACCAACAAGTGGTATCAGAGCAGTGGTTCTAACGGACTACTGTCTCTAGATTATCAGAAGACTTGAGGGAGTCTTTCTGTAGTCCTCTTGAACAAATCTATTCTTTTTGAAAAACTTGTTTTTGAAAACTCATACAGCATGAGTGCTAATATGCGAAAGTTGCCTAAGTTTTCAGTTGAGGATTATGATTACTGGAAGATCAGGATGAGGAAGAACCTCACATTAGTCCACTACAAGATGTGGTCTGTAATCACTGAAGGTCCAATCACCATCATGACAGTCAACACTGCAAATGGTGATCCAGAAGTTCCAGTTGGAGAACTTGTTCCCAAGCCCATGAAGGACCTCACACCAGAAGAGATGAAGCAATCAAATCTTGATAGCATTGCTCAAGATTACATAATGCAAACTCTTCCAAATGAGTACATTGCAAAAGTAATCCACTGTGAGTCAGCAAGAGACATGTGGGATGCATTGGCACTTCTCTGTGAAGGAACTGAGCTGATCAAGGAGAGCAAATTGTCAACAGCAGTCAACAAGTTCGAACACTTCAAGATGCAACCAGAAGAGACTATTGATCAACTAGACAATAGATTTACCAAAATCATCAATGAGATAGAATCTCTGGGCAAGAAATATACAAATAGAGAGAAAAATCAAAAGATCCTAGACTCTCTAACCAAGAAATGGAGACTCAAGAAGACCATCATCAAAGATACTCAAGATATCAAGAAGTGGTCTGCACAAACTCTATTTCAGAACCTAAAAGCCCATGAGTATGATCTTGAAAGAGAAGAAAACTCAGGAAGTGATGAACCAACTGCCACCCCATCTACCTCCAAGACTGTAGCCTTCAAGGCAGCCAATACAAAAGCTGCAAGTACCTCATCTGGGAAGACCTCACTGAAAACAGAAGACTTTGAAGGATCAGACATGAGTCTAAAAGAGCAAATGGCTCTTATGATCAAGAGATTCGAAAGGATGAACACTCTCAATAGCAAATATAGAAAATTCTATAGGAACTACAAAGATAGGAGAGCCAGTTCACCCTCCAGAGGTTCCAGAGAAAGAACACCAGAAAGACATCCTAGAAAGGATGTGGAGTCATCTAACAGCCGAGGATCTAGAAGAAGAGATGCCACTCCTCCAAGGAAAGGCAACTCAAATCAGAAATCTGGATCATGCTTCAATTGTGGCAAACCAGGACATTATGTCTATGAATGCCCTGAGCTGGATTTGGATGACAAAGAAGAAAGAAGGCCAAGAAGAGACAGAAGAAATTCAGATAAGCAAGCAATGGTGACTGAAGAATCTGAACATCAGAGTGATGAACTTCATACATAACCAGACTGTCAAATCTTCTCAGATGATTCAGACGATCTAGCTATGATGGCCATAGGTGAAAATGAGGTAAATTCTTATACTTCTACTTTCCATTCACCTATTTTTTCACAAACAGATGAGATAAACTCATCTGAAGGCGAATCAGAAGACACCTATTATCAATCTTTAAGAAAGGTAAAAGGTGATCTGGATATTGCCACTAGAGCTTTTATAGAGGTGGAAGAGGAGAATAAGGATCTAAGGAAAGAAATTGCTAAGTTGAAAAAGACTAAGTTTGATAACACCCCTGAGTTGGTCACAATGAATGAAAGATTGACCTGAGAAGTGGAACTTCTTAAGGAAGAAAATACCACAATAACTCAGTTATATGAGGGGATGTTAGAAACTCAAGCTTTAGAAACTAAGGAATTTCGTTCACTACAATCCAAGTTCGATGATCTCTTCCAAGCACACAAGCTCTTAGAAAAGGAGAAGGAATGCCTAAATCAAAAGATATCAGAGTTCAATAAAGCTTCCACAACTATTGAAAGTATCTCTAAATATTATAGATCTAATGGCAATAAGATGGGTTTTGGCTATGAACTTAATCCATCAACATCCACTCCAGTGGGGGGTAGTACACCTAACAAGTGCACTACTCAGACACATGAAAAGGTTGAGTGTTCTAAACACAATGAACCTAATATGAACCAAAAGGCATCTGTACCAGCTAAGGCTAACTATCCCAACACCAAAAATGGTAAAAGACAAGTTAACCCCAAGCCTGTACAGAGGAACAACAAACAGCCTAGACCATCTCGTTTGAGACAGTCTCAGCTGTATGCTGCTCCAGCCAAGAAGAAGAAGTCTTCTTCAAACAAATCTGTTCTGTTTGCACCCCCTATCTCTTATGATATTGTGAGAACAGAAGAGTATGGTCCATATAATCGTGTGCATCGTCCAGCTAATGCACCCAGGCCGAATGTAACTAGTCAAAAGATAATGTATGTACAATCCTATAAAGGGAAACCATTTGACTATTACTTAGCTGACACAAGTAACAAATCAGACCAGTCCAAGGTGCTAACTGGTAAGATTTGGTTCTGTGATGCCCGAGGGAAACAACTCAAGTGCTCAAGGTTGTTCAAACGACCAATGTATATGTGGGTTCCCAAGGGTAGTACTAACACCCAAGGACCCAAGACAAAATGGGTACCTAAGACTTAACCTTTCTTGCAGGAAAAGAGGGACCTATACAGAAGAGGAGGTCTAGCAGGAGAAACATGGTACATAGATAGTGGATGCTCAACTCACATGACAGGAACCAAAGCTCTGCTGACCAACTACATAGAGAAGAAAGGTCCAAAAGTCTTCTTTGGTGATAACGCGCACGGTAACACAAAAGGATATGGCACCCTTAAAAATGGTGACATTGAGGTACATGATGTATCATATGTAGAAGGTCTAAAGTTTAACTTATTATTTGTTTCTCTTTTTTGTGACACTAGTTACTCAGTAAAATTCTCTAAAGATGAGTGTCTCATAAGAGATAAAAGAACAAAACAAAACCTTCTAACAGGATCTAGAAAGGGAAGTATGTATCTTGCAAATTGGAACAGCTGCCCTAAGGATACATGTCTGCTTGTGAAGAGCCCTAAAGATGTCAGTTGGCTATGGCACAAACGTCTTAGTCACCTGAACTTTAAGACTATGAACAAGCTAGCAAGGGAATCCTTAGTTGATGGTCTGCCTAATGAACTCTACTGTAAAGATCAGGTATGTGATGCATGTCAACAAGGAAAGCAAACCAAGGTCTCCTTCAAGACCAAGAAGACAGCATCAACCAGCAGAGTTCTTGAATTGCTTCACATGGATCTCTTTGGACCAATCACTCCAACCACTCTAACAGGGAGGAAGTACACTCTTATTGTTGTAGATGACTATTCTAAGTTTACTTGGGTTATCTTCTTATACAAGAAGAGTGAAACACAGCAGAAGCTCCCTGAACTATTGAAGAGGATCCAAGTAGAAAAAGGAGAACCAATTGTGAAAATTAGAAGTGACAAAGGCACTGAATTTATTAACTCTTATATCATTGCCTATTGTACTTCTAATGGTATTCAGCATGAGACAAGTGCAGCAAGAACACCACAGCAGAATGGTGTAGCTGAAAGAAGGGTCAGAACACTCAAAGAAGCTGCAACAACACTCCTTGCTGAATTCTCCACTCCTAAGAAGCTATGGACAGAAGCCATCAACACAGCTTGTCACACTCAAAACAGGTCAGGTATTCACAAAATTCATGAGAAAACCCCATATGAACTGTGGAAAGGAAGGAAACCTAGAGTATCTTACTTTCATATATTTGGTTGTAAGTGTTTCATTCACAACAATGGGAAGAGTAAGTTGAATGCTTTTGATGCCAAAGCAGATGAGGGGATATTCTTAGGATACTCCTCTACTAGCAAAGCATTTAGAGTACTCAACAAACGAACCCTTCTTGTGGAAGAAACACCTCATGTTGTTTTTGATGAATCTTGTGAAAAGAATGCAGTAGAAACAAACTCAGCTGCAGATCAGATGAGACGGCTAGTGATCAAGTCCAGACCAGATGAGTTCATTGAAGTCAATGAACCTTTCCCTGAAGTACCAGAGGAGGATAAGCCTCACAGACCTGTCACTAGATCTCAAACTCAAGCAGAGCAAGCTGACCTGAATCAAGATGCACCAATCCCAAATGCAAGGGGGAATGATCTCTTTGACACACAAGATACAGATGATGATCGACCAAATCAAGTCAACCCCCCCGATGGCACTAGAACAGATGAGAATCCAAGCTCATCTAATGCAGACACACCAGTGAGGCATACATGGAGAAATAATCATCCATCAAACCCCATCTTAGGAGGAGCAAACTCAGGTGTCAAGACCAGAAGACAACTGAATCAGAACTCCCAATCATCTATGTTCTGCTGGTGTGCCTTCCTGTCCAACATTGAACCAGCTGACATAGAAGAAGCAATGACTGATAGCAATTGGATCACTGCTATGCAAGAAGAACTAAACCAATTCGAAAGAAATGAAGTATGGGAATTGGTAGACCGTCCTGAAAACCACAATTTAGTAGGAACAAAGTGGGTATTCAAGAATAAAAAGGACGAAAATGATGTGATAACTAGAAATAAAGCAAGGCTAGTTGCAAAAGGATATTCACAATCTAAAGGGATTGACTATGATGAAACCTTTGCTCCAGTAGCCAGATTAGAAGCCATTCGACTGTTTCTAGCTTATGCATCATATATGGGCTTCAAAGTGTACCAAATGGATGTCAAGAGTGCTTTTCTAAATGGTATTCTGGTAGAAGAAGTGTATGTAGAGCAGCCTCCAGGATTTGAAAAGGGAGATCAAGTATATCGACTGAAGAAGGCTCTCTATGGTCTAAAGCAAGCCCCTAGAGCATGGTATGACACATTGTCACAATTCCTACTTGACAATGATTACACAAAAGGCAAAGTTGATAGAACACTTTTCAGAATACAAGAAGGAGAAGACATTCTAATGGTGTAAATATATGTAGATGATATCATATTTGGATCACCCAATCAAGAGATGTGCAAAAAGTTCTCTGAACTTATGCAAGGAAAGTTTGAAATGAGCATGATGGGTGAGATGAACTACTTCCTAGGACTCCAAGTCAAGCAAAGTCCAGAAGGGATCTTCATCAACCAGTCCAAGTATACCAAAAGCCTACTAGAAAGATTCAAAGCTCTACAAAGCAAAACTGCAAGGATTCCAATGATGACATCCTTCAAAATGGAACCAGATGAGTCTGGAAAGGCAGTTGATCAAGCTGAATATAGAGCACTGATTGGATCTCTACTATACCTTACAGCCAGTAGACCAGACATAACATTTGCTGTAGGAGTATGTGCTAGGTTTCAAGCAAAACCAAAGCAAAGTCATCTAGAAGCAGCAAGGAAGATTCTCAAGTACCTAAAAGGATCAGTCAACTTAGGACTATGGTACCCTGCAGATGACAACTTAGAATTGAGTGGTTATTCTGACTCAGACTATGGTGGATGCAGAATTGATAGGAAATCCACATATGGAACCTGTCAATTCCTAGGCAACAAGTTGATATCATGGTTCTCTAAGAAGCAAACTTCAGTTGCAACCTCCACCACTGAAGCAGAATATATGGCAGCTGGAAGTTGTTGTAGTCAGCTGCTCTGGCTAGTTCAACAACTCAAGGATTACAATGTAGAGGCAAGAGAAGTCCCTATCTATTGTGATAGCAGCAGTGCCATTGCCATCACTCAAAATCCAGTTCTCCACACAAGGTGCAAGCATGTCGACATTCGACACCACTTCAGAAGAGACCACCTTGAAAAGAAGGACATCAAGATGGAGAAAATTCACACAGATATTCAAAGAGCAGACATCTTGAATAAGCCCCTAGCCGAAGAAAGATTCAAGACCCTATGCTACAGCTTAGGACTTCTGGATCCAAGCTCATGAAGAGCAAAGATCAGCTGAAGACCTCAGCTGATACAAATTATAGCAGGCTAGGAGGATCAGATGAGGTGAATAGACACCCTCATCTTCAGGTAAGTATTTTCCCAATGAAGACAAATAAAGCTGAGGGAAAACATAGAGTCATCGTATCAAGGGGGAATCAATGATACCTTAAGAATCCTTGATGAAATACTCTATCATCTGCATTGCATAATATATATATTCTTTCGGAAGACATGAACAAAGTTAATTGGGATCCATGCTTAAGCAATGTATACATATGTATAAGAATAAATTATTCTTCATAAAATACTTTATCATTATACATTTATACAGTATACTATTGAGTTATACTTGGTTGGATTAATACACCTTCCTCACGGACTCAACAGTATGCATGCACTGTACGGATTCCAAATAACTCTTGCTCAAAATTTATAAATTCTGCATTCCATAAGATAGTGTCTGAATCTCTTTAAATATGAACCCTTAGATCAAGAATCTCATTGTTGATCTTAAAAAGTAACTTTTCAGAAATTCAGACCTATCAACTCTATAGTTTTGTCATCTTTCACTCCACTACCTCATTTCTACCCCTATAAAAGGAGGAAGTTATGAGAACACCTAAGAACACAAATCACTAACTATTATTCTTGTTTCAGGTATGGAGATGATCGAAAGAAGAGATGGTATGGAGATCATCCCTCAACCAAAGTCTTGGGTGAAGGAGATGAAGATTTGTCCTGAAGATGAAGATGATGCAGATCAGCATACTTGTTTCACTCAACATAAGTATGCCTATGAAAACTAAAGGAAGGAGAGACGTTCTTGTTGAAAACTAGAGGAAGGAGAGATGCAGAGGACAAAGTAGCAAGCAAGCAGAGCTTCTTCTCCAGGGGGAAGCTTTACATGGAGAGTTTGTTATCAAAGGCTACTAGGTCAAAACATATCAGGAAGACCAAGTCCATGGCTCTATCTTCACACTCCATTGAAGCCTCTTCCAATCTTCCTTCCCTTTCAAGAGAAGCGAAGAAATTCAACAAGGACACATCAGATGCTGCAACCCATCTGATGATGAGGAACATCAGATGGTGAGGGCAACCTGAACCAGTGGGATATCATCCAGGCTGATCATCAACAAATTGATTTGATGGTCCTACATGGTTCAGAGATAGTGTTGGAAGATCCATCAAACCAGGTTGGATCATCACTCACAACAAAGCTGGAAGATCCATCAACCAGGTTGGATCATCACAGCAAACCTCAATCCTCTACTCAGCTGATCAGAAGACCAACTCAGCTGACCAGAAGACTTTCAAGGAAATCAGCAGACCTTTTTGCAGAAATCAGAAGACCTCACTCTGCTGATTATATCACTTTATTTCAGAGCATAATGACTATCTTTGATCATGTAATTCATTCTAGATTTATTCCTGAATGTAATTAAATAAATTGGCCTATATAAGGAATGAAATTCACTTATAGAAAACGGCCTTGATGATCAATTCTTGCCACAAAATTAGTCACAACGGCTATTTTTGGTAATGATGTCATTAATACTTGATTGCCATATCGCCAGCAAATCAACAATTGCCACATGGGAAATTCAGCCGCCAAATTTAAAGAAAGGCCCGAAATCAAAGAAGGAAATCTTGGGTACTACTCCACATTAAAATCAAATCTGACCGTTAGATCAAGAATTGCTAGAGTATATATATAAAACCCTTAAACCTCTCCCAAACCCTTTCGCTCACATTACTCAATTGCTCTCAACCTCTCTCGTTCTGCAAATTTTCTTAAGCATTTCAAACCTAACACTCAAACACCATAATGGCAATCATTGAGATTTACGACGAGAAGACCAAGAGCACCGGAACTCTAGATGCAACAAAGTGGTCTAGGGAAGGGAAGATTTTCACAGAGAATGCTCTGTTTTTCAAGGGCAAACATACAGCTGCAAACAAGGAGATCCTTCTTCGCTGCATCAACCTCAACCTTCGTGATTTTCTGGAAGCAGCACCAACAAACGTCTATGAACAAGATGTGCTGATCTTCTACTCAAATGCAGTGATGAAAGGAGCTCATGTTGAAAGTGTCATGGGTGGACACAGAGTTAAGATCTCAAGGGAGATCCTCCAGGAATTGTTCGGTTTATCAAGGGGGGAAATAAACATCTCTACCTACATTATGGGAAGAGAAAAGGAATATATGGAGATGTTTACCAGTGGAAGATTCAAGGCTGGGAATGCCTCTGGACTTAAGAAATCACAACTTGACCCCAAGTTTCAAACCTTGATGGACATTGCAGGAAAGATGCTGCTAGGTAACACATTCAGTCATGATGCTGTTACTACTTTGAAGGTTAGAGTTATGGCTGCAATCTGGGATCAGATTGATGGAGACTGGCAAGGGCTATTCTTGGATAGAATCGCTCTTGAGGCAAAGAAAGTTACTTTGGACTTGCAGTCAAGAGAATGGAAGGTAACAGCTACAGTCAGCTTTGTCAACAAGCTGAGCATCATCCTTCCAGGTATTCTCCCAAAGAAGTACAAGATGGGACCTCATAAGACATTCCACACCTCCAAGTATTACTTGAGAAAGAAAGCTCTTCTTGAGGCAGCTAGGTTGAAAGAAGAGAAGAGGAAGATACTGGCTGAAGCATCCTCCAAAGATGTTGTTGAGGAGGCAGAAAAGTCTGTTCATGACTTTGCTGAAGAGGAAGAGGAGCCATCCAAAGAAGAGGCTCAAAAGAAGACTGTTGAGGATGATGATGATGACAATCAGACCTTGGCACAAAGAAGAATTCTAATCAGATCAGGGCTCATCTCCCCATCTGATTCAGATGCCACTCCCACTGCCTCTCCTTTGAAAAAGGCAGGTACTTCTAACCCCTCTCTCACTATCACACCTTCTAAACTGTCAAAGGGTCAGAAGAGAAAGAAGAACAATTCCTCTTTCACCAAGAAAACTAAGAAATCCAGGCTCCCTACTCCCATGAGCATAGCCCCTATTACATCCTTCAATCCTTCTGATGATTCCAACCCATCTGGACCTTCAAACACTGATACCCAAATCCCTGCTGATACTCATACATCAGAGGAACAAGCCCAGCCTCAATCAACCCTTGAACCACAATTTCCTACCCCTGCTGATGTTCAAACAGCAGACAACCAAACTCAGACCACCTCTACACCCCCAGCTGATGATCACACAACAGATGACCAAGATCATCAAGCCCAACCATCTACTGATCTTCAAGTAGAAAAAGAACTAGACCAGCAGACTCAAAACCCTGCTGATGCACAATTCACTGAAGATCAATCTCATCTTCCTACCCAACAAGAAGATATCACTTCCCAAATCCCTGCTGATACTCACACAGCAGAGGAAAATGTCCCAGCTACCCAATCTCCTACCCTCACTGTCCCATCTGCTCCAGAAGACTTGGCACCAGCTGACCTGGATCAAGCAGGCTCTTCTCAGCCTCAGTACAGCATGGTGCACTATCCTATGTGCACAAGGGAAAAGATAATGAGGATGAAGATAGCCAACCTGCTCAAGTCTACTACTCCTGGTATTGATGAGAAATCAATCCAATTTGAACAAGTACTTAGGATATGTACTTGGATTGAGCTCAGAAGAAATGATGTGGATGACCTTCTTGAGGTCATGGAAGGAATGGGAGGAAAGGAAAATTTCCTCGATTGGGAAATGGAGCAAAAGGAAGTTGCTCAGGTTCAATCTTTTGCTCAGCTACTATCAGCAGAGGCACTGACTGTAGTTTGCAACCGGATTCTAGGAATCCCCACTGATGATGTCTCTGTGCCAGAAGGCTCATCAGATCAGCAGACAGCTGAAAAAGCAACGGTGGATAACTCAGCTGCACCTACCTTGGCAGAAGACTCAGCTGCACCAGCCTTGGTGGAAGATTAAGTTGCAACAGTCCCTGCAGAAGACTCAGCTGAACTAGTTGACAGAGTAGAGATTGAAAGAGAAGTAGTCAGAGTACCAGCTCACTTCATGCCTTCAGATAACCTGACTCACTTCTTTGATAAAGGAGAAAAGATCATGACCCATCTGGTTAAGGCCACTACCTCATTCCTAAATGAAGAATATCTTTCAGCTGAAGATAGAGGCAAAGCACTGATTGTTCATCCAAAGCCTCAAGGATCTACATCAACTCCTACCCCATCTGTTGACTATACAGCAGACATCTGCTCACAGGTCAAAGCTGCAATAGATTTGCACTTTGAGAAAGGTTTAGGTCTACAGCTTGGAAGATATGTTGAGAAAGCTGTCAAGGAGCAGAGGACTCGTCTTCATGACCAGATTATTGACATTGAAGACAAGTTTGGAGAGTCACTTCACCATCAGATAGGTGAATACTTAAGCACCATCCAGAAGAGGGCATGTGATGTCTCCAAAATGTTTGCTGATGAGATTTCCCAATTGGAGACAGCCTACGAGTCAAAAATTAAAGATGCTGAAGCAAGAGCCAATGAAGGTCAAACCCTTCTTAAGGCAGCTGCAGAGGAGAATGAGAAACTGCAGACTCAGCTGAAGGAGACAGCAGCCAAATTGGAGGCACTTTCAGAAAAGCTCGAAGCTGCCTCCTCCACCAATTCTCTTGCTCATGTCATGGAGCACAGTATCTCTCACATTACAGCTGTTAGCAAGGTTAATGCCATGGCCCTAAAGCAGACTCTGAAAGTGGAAATAATGAATGCCATGAAGCCTTTTGCGGCTGCACTTGCTGAAGCCAAAAAGGGGGAAGATATGTTGATAAGAGCTCTTGAGAAGTCTACTGCACAACAAGTTGTAATGGTAGTATCTCAAGATGAGCTGAATGAAACCTTGGGTGATTTAAAAGGCAAAATCAAGAGCAGACAAGGAAAAGGCAAAGAAATTGCTCAAGAAGGCACCCAAGCTCCCACTCAAGCTCCTGCCAAGTGTCTACAGATCAATGCTCCTGTAGAACAAGTTCCTGAGAAGAGAATGACAAGGAAAAGAAAGGCAGATGAGCAAGCTCAGTCCAGCAAGAAGTCAACTCCAGCAGAGCCTACTGCAGAAGAGAAAGAGGCTCTAAAGTTGAAGAAAAGGAAGTTGCTTGAAGCTCAAGAGCTTAAGCAAAAGAAGCTGAATGATGCGAAGGCAGTCAAAGCCAAATTTGAAAGAAAAATTGCCAAACTCAGGAAAGCACTCAAGGACAAAGCAAAAGAAGACAATGTCCTGGTGTTTGATAGCAATTATGTGGATTATTTAGCCCTTCAAGATGAGCTACCAAGATGGTATCCCCTGAAGAAGAAGAAGTGGCAAATTCAACACCACATAGTAAGGAAATTTGGCCCTCTCCCTACTTATGAAGATGAATTCTTCCAGTTCAATCAGTTCATGACCATTGAAGATCCAGTGTTCTGGGAAGAAATTGTCAAGACAGCCAAAGGACTTGACAATTGCAGAATCCTAACACCTGAAGAACCCAAATGGGATGCACCCATTCTGGACTCAGGAAGAGTCAACTTGATTGAAGTCAAAAGGATTCTGTATAAGATCTATGAAGAGGAAAATGTTACAGACTTGGAGCACATGGAAGAAGTTCGAGTTCGTTTGTACCTTGCTTACCGCATCTAGAGATCAGAAGACCTGATGAAGACTACTTTAGAAGTTTAAAGAAACTATTACTTGTAATCCTGTAAAAGCTCTATATATATTGGGATACTTTTTGCTTACAAGACAAACTCTCATTGTCTTCATCAGATACTTCAGTTTTAAAAATATTATAAACTCTTATCTTATTTCATTAAGAGCACTTATCAAGTATAGTTTTGGCTTCATAAAAAAGGGGGAAATTGTTGGGATATAAATTCACCCTAAGCGCCACTTGATGTTAGAATAGTTTTGATGGCCAAAACACTTAGAGTTTATAAATGTAATAGGATCAGCTGACTTGTATAGAAACAGCTTAGACTAGTCTTGTGTGATCAACTGTATTGATATCAGCTGATCAGCACAACCCTGGCTTACATGCCTATCCTCAAGATGAGAAGAGTAGAAGACATGAAGACTAGAAGATCCTTGAAGACCAGTTAAGTAAGGTGCTTGTATACCTACTAAATTAAAGGGATTAAACAAGTTAAATTAAAGGGATTAAACATCACGTTAGGACCAGTAAATTAAAGGGATTAAACATCACGTTAGGACGTGAGAGTGGACGTAGGAACGTATATCCGAACCACTATAAACCTGGTGTTATTTACTTACTGCACTTTATATTTCTGTCATTTCATTTATCTTTATATAGTGCATACTGTATTTTCAACATTCTTCAACTCAGGCCATAACTTTCAAACCAGCATCAGCTGAGTACTTTCATTAAGCAAAACAAGTTAACACTTTCATAAGAAACTAAAAGAACGAGTCTAATCAAGGCCTACCATAATTCCGCATATAACCTCTTCATTCAGATCACTATAGTCATCTGGACCAGTAGACTTGTAGTCCAGTTGACATAGCAATCAGAAGAGGTTCCCAACTCTCTTGAAAAAGTTTTAAAGTCTATTCACCCCTCTCCTCTAGACTTTAATCCCAATCACTACTCGTTCAGGGACCAACACCTTGCTTTGTTGGCCTCAACCAACTGATCCATTCTTTCCTTAGCTCTTTGAAGAGCTAGCTTCAATCAAACTTGACTCTCTTCTCAGCAGAGTCAATCACAGCAGCCATTACTCTCAATTTTGGCATACTGATTTGTTCCACACTTCCAGAATGGCTCAATAGACTTTTCACCACACAATCAAACAAGTGCCTATAAACTGGTTTCAAAGTGTTCTTGTTCTGAGCACTTACCAGCTTTTTGGGTACTAGCATCCATGGATTGGAGAACTCCTGCTCCTCTCCTTCTCTATAAACTTCTGGATTTTGGCCTTCAGATGGTAGCCCAAAGCTGGCATCAAGGTCCTCAGCAGTGAAGATGATGGTGTGTTGGCTTTCTTCATCTTCATCTTCCTCAACATAAGTCAACTTGGTGCACACATCACCCTTTTTTCCCTTCCATCTGAGATGGGCAAAGAATTCTGCCATGAAAGGATTCAAGCAAGAATCAGGCTTGGTGCCTAGGAACTTCTCAAGCCCTGCCTCCCTTAGCCATTGGAGGACTGGTTCAACTTCTTTATCTGGGCTGTCAAAGGCTACCAGCTTCTCAAACCACAAAGAGTTTGTGTTACTGAGATAGGCAAAATCAATGTCCAAAGATGGATCATTGAAGTCTACAAGTTCTTCTCTCTTGATTTTGGGAGCCATGGATAATTTGAGATATGGGTAGGTTTTGGAGAAATTTGCAGGTTGATAGGTTTTTCAAAAACTTGAGAGTTGGAAAGTATGAGTGCGTAGGGAAGGGAGTAAAAAACTAAGAGTTTATATATGTGAGGAATTTATTAACCGTTGGTTAATAGTGAATAATGATGGATAAAGTTAAAAATCGAGTGGATAAAGTGGGGTAGAGGGCTTTAGGCGGTTAAAAGAATGTTTAATGCAAATCAATGGCTTTCATGAAGGCTCAAGAATTCATGAAATCTTAATGGAGGTTTTGCATTAAATGCTGATTTGCCATTTTGGTGGCAAAAATCTTTATAGCACACGCCATCCTAAAATGGCCTACTCTTAGACCAAGAAATCTTATAAATGTCTAATCAATGCTAAAAATAGCAATAATTATCCTATTTACTCGGACAAACATCCTGAGATGTTTTTTGACTTCTGTAAGTTCAATATGTCTGACCAACATGCATGAGTGGGTCCCAATGTTGCTGACTGGGTCCCACTAGGACAAAGCTCCTTACCAACATTGCTGAATACCATAGGGACAACTTTGCTGAGTTTCCCTTTTTGGCAGACTGCTTCAGTGAGGTTGGTCAACCTTGCTGAAGTTCATTATTATGAACTTCCCCCTTCACATGAGCTTTCTTCCTTCATTTCTCCATCTTCCCTGGATCAAGTAAGCCTAATTCAGCTGAAAGTTCCAAGAACCTTGCTTTAGCTAGTGGCTTAGTCAAGATATCAGCTTTTTGCTTATCGGTGTGAATTTTGACAAGCTTGATATCTTTCTTCTCCACATGATCCCTTATGAAGTGATGCTTGATATCAACATGCTTGCATCTGGTGTGGAGCACTGGATTCTGTGAAATGGCAATTGCACTGTTGTTGTCACAGAATATTGACACTTCATTGGAGATAACTTTGTAATCTCTGAGTTGCTGTCTGAGCCAAAGTATCTGAGCACAGCAACTTCCAGCTGCTACATACTCTGCTTCAGTTGTTGAAGTGGCTACTGTATTTTTCTTCTTGGAGAACCATGAGATAAGCTTGCTGCCCAAGAATTGACATGTTCCAGAGGTGGATTTTCTGTCAATTCTACATCCTCCATAGTCTGCATTTGAATATCCAGTGAGCTCAATGTTGTCATCAGCTGGATACCATAATCTAAGATTCTCAGATCCCTTGAGATATCTTAGAATTCTCTTGGCGGCATCAAGGTGGTTCTTCTTTGGATTTGCTTGGAATCTTGCACAAACTCTAACTGCAAATGTGATATCAGGCCTACTTGCAGTGAGATATAGCAAAGATCCTATGATTCCTCTATAGTTAGTGGAGTTTGTTGATTCTCCACTTTCATCAGGATCCATTTTCCAGTTAGTATTCATAGGAATTCTGACTGGCTTGCTTGTAGCATATCCAAATTTCTTGATCATGTCCCTTGTATACTTGGCCTGATTGATGAATATTCCTTTCTTAGATTGAGTGACTTGAAGTCCTAAGAAGAAATTCATCAATCCCATCATGGACATTTCAAATTTGCTCTGCATGAGTTTGGAGAACTTCTCACACAACTTCTCATTTGGAGATCCAAATATAATGTCATCCACATAGATTTGGACTAACAAAATATCATCTCCTTCACAGATTCTGAACAAGGTTCTGTCAACAGTGCCTTTTACAAAACCATGATCTAGAAGAAACTGTGATAAGGTGTCATACCAAGCTCTTGGAGCTTGTTTTAAGCCATAGAGGGCTTTCTTCAATCTGTACACCTTGTCTTCTTCTTCAAAGCCTGGGGGCTGTTCAACATATACTTCTTCTTTGAGCACCCCATTTAGAAATGCACTCTTCACATCCATCTGATACACTTTGAACCTCATGTGAGCTGCATATGCTAAGAAGAGTCTGATTTCTTCAAGTCTGGCCACTGGAGCAAAAGTCTCATC
Organism: Galeopsis tetrahit; assembly: GCA_963675135.1. Lineage (NCBI taxonomy): Eukaryota > Viridiplantae > Streptophyta > Magnoliopsida > Lamiales > Lamiaceae > Galeopsis > Galeopsis tetrahit. The sequence goes on from OY776128.1 coordinate 55,174,380, forward strand.
ATAATCAATCCCTTCAGATTGACAATATCCCTTGGCCACCAGTCTTGCTTTGTTCCTCACAATGATGTCATTTTCATTTTTCTTATTTTTGAACACCCATTTGGTTCCAATGACATCTTGATGAGTTGGCCTCTCCACCAGCTCCCAAACTTCATTTCTGTTGAACTGGTTCAGCTCTTCTTGCATGGCTATGATCCAGCTGGTGTCTTGTAGTGCTTCCTCAATGTCTTTTGGTTCCTGTTCTGAAAGGAAACAACAAAACAAAGCACTTTCTCCATGAAATCTTCTAGTTTTGATCCCTTCACTTGGATTACCAAGTATCATGCTAGTTGGGTGGTCTTGCAACCAAGTCCTTCTAGACCTGATCCCTTCAGGAGGATTGTCCTCATCTGAGGTTGAATCACTAGACTCATTAAATTCAGGAAAGTTAATTGAAGGATCAAGTTCAGGATCATATTCAGGGGTATTGTCCTCATTGTCAGATAAATTGACATTTTCATTGGTCCCCCCTTGAATATTGGATCCATTTACTACCTTAGCATTGCCTGCTTCTTCATTGGTAGTTGTTTCATGGTTTTGAACTGGGATGGGGTCAGTCAGTTCAATTTCACCTTCAGGTTGGTTGGCTTCTGGTTGATTGCCATCAGGTAGGTTGTCCAGATTTTTATTGTCATCAAGTTCAGGCTGGGCAACATCTACAAACACTGTCTCCTTGCTTTGAAGCCTTAGTCTGGTTTTTCTTTGTGTTATCTCATCAATATTCAGGTTTCTATCCCTGAACTCATTAATAGATTCATCAAATACAAGATGAGGTGTTTCTTCCACAATAAGGGTTTTGCAATTGTAGACTCTGTAAGCTTTGCTGATTTGTGAATATCCAACAAATATTCCTTCATCAGCTTTGCTGTCAAAAGCTTTCAATTGCCTTTTCCCATTATTATGAATGAAACACTTACAACCAAATATATGGAAATAAGCAACAGTGGGCAATCTACCTTTCCATAATTGATATGGAGTTTTACCTTGTCCTTTGGTGATTAAGGACCTGTTTTGAGTGTGACATGCAGTGCTAATGGCTTCAGCCCAGAACCTTTTAGGCAATTTGGATTCAGCAATCAATGTTCTTGCTGCTTCTTTTAAGGTTCTGTTTCTTCTTTCAGCAACCCCATTTTGTTGAGGTGTTCTTGCTGCTGAAGTCTCATGGGTGATGCCATTCTTGCTGCAGTACTCATTGATGTATGAGTTTATGAATTCAGTGCCTTTGTCTGATCTGATCTTGACAATACTTATGCCCTTTTCATTACTCAATCTCATCATCAATTCAGGTAGCTTGACTTGGGTCTCATTTTTATTCAGCAAGAATACTACCCAAGTGTACCTGGAAAAATCATCAACAACAACTAAAGCATATTTTCTTCCATTTATACTTACTGGGATAATTGGACCAAATAAATCCATATGCAGTAGTTGAAGAACTCTCTCAGTTGAGATGACAGGCTTCCCTTTGAATGAAGCTTTGATCTGCTTTCCTTCCTGACATGGCTGGCATATATGTTCTTTGGTGAACACTTGATTTGGCAGCCCTTTAACTAGAGAGTTTCTTGAAATCTTGTTGATAGTTTTGAAGTTCAGATGGTTTAGTTTTTTGTGCCACAGCCATCTTTGCTCACTTGTGCTTTTGGCAACAAGACAAACTGCTTCAGGGGTTTTGCTCCAATCTGCAAAATAGACATTTCCCTTTCTCACCCCTGTTAGTAGCACCTGTTGTGTTGAATTATTTTTGATAATACGTTCATTTGGTGCAAATTCAACACAATATCCTTTATCACAGATTTGACTTATAGACAGCAGGTTATATTTCAGGCCTTGGACATATGAGACATCAGTAATTTTAACATTACCAATGTTTAATGTACCATAACCTCTTGTGATTCCTTGAGAGCTGTCTCCAAAGGTAACTGAAGGACCATCCTTTTTAATGAACTCTGAGAGAAGCTCCTTATTCCCAGTCATGTGTCTTGAACATCCACTGTCCAAGTACCATGTTGTTCTCTTGTTGATCTTCTCCTCTTCTTGTGGTCCTTGCAGTCTTGCAAAGTCAAAATTTAGGTACCCTTTGAATCTTGGGTCCTAGAGGGTTAGCTGTACCTTTTGGAACCCAAATCTGCCTAATTACTCTGATTGACTCAAAGTGACTGACTTGGTTTCCATTTACATCTACATACACAGTTTGACCCTTAAATGCCTTGGGTGGCTTCTGTGTATAAGTGTTGGCCTTGTAAGGTTCAGGAGAGTTGGTGAATTTTTTGAGGTATATCTCCTGAAGTTACTAGACTTAGGTGCAGCTTGGTAAGACCTTTGAGGATAGGGGTTTGGATGGCCTTTTTCTTTTGGCATGTAAGGTCCAGGCTTCCTGAAGGTTTTATACCTGTCAGAGGGGTTGGGCCTTAATCCATTCAGTTGAGGTTGCCTCATTTGAGTTGGCCTTTTCTGAACAGATTTTGGACAACTCCACTGATGAGGATTCAGATAGGTTGACCTTCCATTGGTTCTACCCTTCTGACCCTCATTCCTCTTGTAAGCAATGTTCTTAACCTTTTCCTTAGGTATGGGTTTAGAGACATTGTTTACTTGAGTAGGTATAAAGACTCCTTTACCCTTTTCCTTGATCAGTGGTTGATTTACTTCCATTTCATTTTGTTGAGCCACTGATCTTACAAAAGTCATCTTAGAATTGCTTGTTGAGGCAATACTAAGACCAGGTGAGGGTTCAAATGGATTATAGCCTAATCCACCTCTTTGAGCAAATGGTCTTTGAAACCCTTGAATTTCTTCTATTGCTTTAGCAGATTTATTCAAGGCAGACATCTTCATTTTTAAGCTCTCCTCACTCAATTTAAGAGTATCAAATTCACTTGAGAGATTGTCAAATTTAGCTTGAAGGATTCTAAGATCAAAATCCTGTTCTCTCACAGTCTGTTGATCAATCAACTTTTGTTGTTCAGTGACTTTGAGAGACATTTCATCATGTTCTCTCACAGTCTGTTGATACAACTCAGTTGATTTAATGTCAAACTCTGGTTCAGAAAGGTTGGGAATTTGAACTTTAGAATTCAAAAGCTCATTTTCTCTCAGTGCCATATTGCATACCTCTTGTAGCCTTGTGAAATCCTCAAGTAACTTCCCAAAGTTGAGTTTCAAGTGGATTTCACTGGACTCATGTGTGTTATTTGAAGAATTGGAAGATGAACATACCTCTTCATTTTCAAATGCCATTTGACAGTCATCATCACTGTCACTATTTGAGAATAGCCCATCATCAGAAGAGTAGACACTCTCTTCACTTGCTGATTCTCCAGCTATCATGGCCTTCCTGTTGTTCAGCCTCTTATCTCTTTTGTTCTGCCTTTCTTTTCTTTCTTTGGCACTTAGGTCAGGACAATCATACTGAAAGTGACCCTTTTTCTGGCAGGTTTAAGACACATCTTCATCATCATTCTTTTTGCTTGAGGACTCCTTCCTCCTTGATGATGATGGTTCACCTTTGCTGTACTTCTTTCTGTCAGCATATCTTTCTTCTTTCTTCTCATCAGAGACCTTGTCCTCTGATTTGTTGTCAGGAGAGCTGAATCTCCTTCTGGTTCTGTTGTCTTGGTAGAACTTTTTGTATCTACCAAATCTGGAGTTGAGCTTCTCAAATCTCCTAGCCATGAGTGCCAGCTCCTCCTTCATTTTAGATTTTGAAACAGTTTGAGAAGATCTTTGAGTGTTCTTCTTTTCTGTTTCAGCAGCTTTAAAAGCAACACCTTTGCTTGAGGAGGATGGCTCATCATGCACTTTCTTCCTGTTCAGATCAAACTCATATGCTTTGAGTTCAGAGAACACTTGCTGCATGGGCATGTTGTCAAGATTGCTGGTATTTTGCATCATGACAGAGTATATGTCCCACTTGGATGTGAGACTTCTCAGAATCTTCAAAGCAACTTCTCTTTTGGCATAGAACTTGCCAAGAGAGTTTATCTCATTCATGATGTCAATGAATCTGCCATCAAGATGATCAATAGTTTCATTGGCTTCCATAGAGAATTGTTCATATTTTTGGATAGCCACTTGAAGCTTGTTTTCTTTTATCTTTTGGGTACCTTCACACATAAGTGCTAAGGTGTCCCAAATCTCTTTTGCAGTAGTGCAGTGGTACACTCTTCCCATCACTGCATCTGGAATGGTCTGGTACAAGGTGTTCATGGCAATGTAGTTCAGGTTGTGTCTTTTTCTTTCTTCAGCTGTAAACTCATCCTCATCATTTGGTAGCAACTCCCTTGGATCTGCTTTCTGAGCATCAGTGAGCTTGGGATTTGCTTTGGTGAATGTGAAGGGCCCTCTGGTGATGACTTTGAGCATTTCATCATGCTGGCAGGCAAGATGTGCTCTCATCCTGATCTTCCAGAAATCATAATTCTCAATTGAGAACATTGGTAATTTGTGATGAGAAATATGATTGACTTGGTTTGAACCCATGTTGTTGATGGTGTTGACATCATCTCCTGGAACTGCATTTTTAGCCATTTTTATAGAAATAGAATCAGATAAACACAAATAGGTTTTTCAGAAATTTGGATCAGTTCAGTGAGCACAGAAATAATGTGATTTTTGAAAATTAGTTGAATTTTCAGAAGCAGTGGTCTATGAACCCCTGCTCTGATACCACTTGTTGGTCCTTGGTGGAGTATGACACAAGTGTATGGGAGGGGGGAATGCACTTGTGTATGCAATTTCTTTTCTTTTCAAACAAACTGATCTTATCAGGCAGGTTGTCTCACAACAAGCCTGAGTGTGAACTTTGATAGATACTTGTCCTACTGACTACTATTAAGTGATCAGTTGGCTAAATATCTAAAAGAGTTGCTAAGTGCGGAATGTGGTTGGCCTTTGACTCAAAGAAATACTCCAAGTTGATTTCTGAAAAACACAGTTATCAGGGACTTTGTCCAAAACAGTTTTTCTTAACTTACTGAGTTTTGCTCTTTGAAATATGATTGAATGTAAGTGCAATAATAAAGGCAGTAAGTAAATGGCACACAATTTATAGTGGTTCAGAGACTCAAGCTCCTACATCCACTTTCCCTGATTGAACAGGATAATTCCTTAACAATGGAATTAGCTTGTTTTATAGTGCCAAGGTGCACTGATCAACAACACTCTCTTAGTGCTTTGATCCCTAGGATAATCTGAGTCCTAGTGCTCAATCTCTCTGAGTTAAGACTGTGTTTCACAATAACAGTCCTTAACTCCTCACTTCTTACAACAAACACTCCTTCACTTAATGAGGTAAGGGTTTGAGGTTTGGTTCCAACTAGTAGAGATATCCTTTACAATAAGAACAGTGTAAAGGCTTAGGATATCTCAATGCTAAGCTTTGGATGTTTACAAAGATTGGCTTAGCTATTTGAAGTGATCAGGAAACTTGGGATTCTAAAGAACAGCTTTGGTTTCCTTTGATTGCTTGATGATAGTTTGATAGCAAGTAGTTGGATGATTGAATCCTTTGATCACTTCTGTATTTATAGGTAAATTTGAACAACTAACCGTTGGAGGGATAGTAATTCAAACATGTCTATTTGCAGCACCATTGAAACGGTTATGAAGCTTGGCATCCTTTTATCCACTGTGTAAAAGCCTCTTCAATGGTAGCTTGAATGAATGTGTTGACTTCTGAAAAATGCGGCTGAGATGACTTGTGTAAGATTCCAAATATGCACATTTCCCAAGGTTGATTTTTGGCAAACTCTACACTCAACCAACGGTCAGATGGGACAACTCCCCTGAACATTCCTGCTGCAACTTTAGAATGTTCCAACATTCATTCAATGCTTCTATCTTTAATGCTCTAAGTATTCAATACTTGGTTCAGGCTTGATTGGCAATAAATGCTTCAATAAATGTGTCTTCTGTGAGCCTAGCATTCAAAGCTCTTGATCATTTGCACTTCAATTGATCTGATCATTTGCAATTATGAGCATTGCCTTAACACTATTGATCTTTTCAGCTCTGTTGTCCACTTAGTCAGCTTGTCCTGAAGAACTCAACAACTTTGGCCTAGAGACTTAACACTTATCAAGCTGCCTAACATTTCAGCTTTGGACAACTATCCTGAACTATAAAATCTCACAACATTTCTGAGATTTTAGACTTAAGCATTCTACTTACTCAAGTATCCTGAGACAACTTATCTGATCTATACTTGAGCATATCTCAACTAATCTGAACATCATCAATCAGGGGTTTTGGTATCTAAATCAAAATCATTTTATTCCCAACAATGTTCGTCTGGATCCATCCTGTATGTAGGTAGCATCGGTACTCCAGTAGACTTGCATGTCTTAATACCATACTTGTCTAGTAGATTTCTAGTATACTTTGCTTGATTTATGAAAATCCCTTCAGGGGTCTGTTTTACTTTAAGACCAAGAAAGTAATTCATTTCACCCATCATAGACATCTCAAATTTACTTTGCATGAGTGTTGAGAAACTTTCACTCAGCTTTTTGTTAGGTGAACCAAAAATGATATCATCTACGTAAATTTGGACGAGTAAAATGTCTTTCCCTTCTTGTCTTCTGAACAAGGTTCTATCGACCATGCCCTTAGTAAAACCGTTTTCTAATAGAAAGAGAGAGAGAGTACCATACCATGCTCTTGGAGCTTGCTTTAGTCCATATAAGGTTTTCTTCAATCTATACACCTGGTTGCCTTTGACTTCGAAACCTGGGGGTTGTTCAACATACACTTCTTCCGCAAGAATACCGTTAAGAAATGCACTTTTGACATCCATTTGATATACAGTAAACTTCATATAGGCAGCATATGCAAGGAACAATCGAATGGCTTCTAGTCTAGCAACAGGAGCATAAGTTTCATCATAGTTTATGCCTTCAGCTTGTGAATAGCCTTGGGCTACTAGTCTAGCCTTATTTCTAACGACTACATCATTCTCATCTTTCTTGTTTTTGAAAATCCATCGTGTGCCAACTACATTATGATGTTCCGGCCTATCGACAAGTTCCCAGACGTCGTTTTGAACAAACTGGTTCAACTCGTCTTGCATAGCGATGATCCAAATACTATGAGCCAATACCTCTGTAACAGTGGTAGGCTCGATAGAAGAGAGGAAACAACACCAGCAAAACATAGATGGACTAGGCTGTTCTTGCGACTCAAAGAGTTGTCGTCTAGTCTTCACACCAATATTAGAGTCACCAATGATATTCTAAGTATCATGCGCAGATTTCCATGTCTTTCTAGACTTAACAGGAATACTATCATCATCTACATCAGGTATAGCATCATGCATTTCAACATCATTTGTATCAACATATTTAATAGGAGTAGACGAGTCAACTAGAGCAGGCATGTCAGCTGGTCTAGTAGACTTACCTTGAGCACTTACCTTCTCGTTGTCATCAAACTCGAGAGCTTTCATAAATGGATTGTAGGCTTGAACGGATTCATAAACTTCTGATTCTTTGTCAGATTCGACCGATAGATGAGTTACCTTCTCACTGATCTTGTCGGCAGACGAGTCCTGTCGAGATTCATCGAAAACCACATGTGGTGTTTCTTCCACACAAAGAGTTGAGTAGTTGAATACCCTAAATGTTTTTCTAGTCGAGGAGTATCCTAAGAATATCCCCTCGTCTGTTTTAGCATCGAATGCATTCAACTTGCTCTTCCCATTGTTATGGATGAAGCACTTACAACCAAATATATGGAAATATGAAATTCTGGGTTTTCTACCTTTCCAAACATCATAGGGTGTCTTGCCTAACGCCTTGTTGATCGCACTTTTGTTTTGTGAGTGGCATGTAGTGTTGATTGCTTCTGCCCAAAACTTTTGAGAGGTTTTGTATTCGGCTAGCAATGTTCTACAGGCTTCTTTGAGAGTTCGATTCCTTCTTTCTGCTACACCATTCTGTTGTGGTGTCCTAGCTGCACTAGTAAGGCTAGCATGGTTCTATAGGCTTCTTTGAGAGTTCGATTCCTTCTTTCTGCTACACCGTTCTGTTGTGGTGTCCTAGCTGCACTAGTAAGGCTAGATGAGATATGTTTTGATTCAATACCAAAACCCCCTGAGACATGCCTAAGTCAACATGATGATGTTCTAAGAATGTTAGAACATATAGAATAAGGCTAGATGAGAAGCTGATATGTTAGGCAGCTCTTAGTTGTTTAGATGCACAATTTGAGGGGGAACATATGCTTTGAAGTCTATCAAGAACAAGTCCCCTCAAGGCTCAAATTCTGGAACAATCACTAAGTTTATTAAAGACCAAGTATGCTGATCAGGAGAGTTGTCCAGAAGAGTTGTCTCAGCACAATTAACCAAGAACAAGTGTTCTGAAAGCCTGAGGTCAACCATGCTGAAGAGTTAAAGACAACTATACCCTAAAGATCTTCAAAGAATCATGCTAAGATCACTTCTAAGTGAAGCAAAGGGAAAGAGCCAAGTCATCTGAAAAGAGCAAGCCAACCATGCTGATAAGAAAGTCTGCTGATAGTGATAAGGAGAGTTGTCCATTTGATAAGAAATGTTGTCCTATCATTGGAACAACCTTCAGAAGCCATGTCCAAGTCTTAACAAGAGAATCTTAAAGTCAGACATTGGGAAGAGTGCTGCAGAATGAAGACAAAGTCTATACAGCCGTTTATTTCCCAAATTAGGACATGTCACTATCAAGAATCTGTCTTCTAAGTTGAAGAACTAAAAGAAGACATTTATGGACATTTGAGGCTGTCTCTCCAACGGGCAAATCCTTCATTTGTCTATAAATACAGAAGTGTGAAGACCATTTGAAAGCACCTCAACAGAATCCAACTACATCAAGTTTTCTGAAGCTCAAAGCTTATAGAACTTTCAAGCTTTCAAAAGACTATCTTAGTCTTCATACACTTCTTCTAAGCTGAACCTCATTGTATATCCATACAAAGCTTAGAGAGATATCCTAATCCTTATACACTAATCTTCATTGTAAAGGATATCTCATTAGTTGGAACCTTACTTCAACCCTTATATCTTTCAAGTGAGAAAGTGAGAAGGTTGTAGTAGTAGAAGTGGTAGGAGCTGAGTGTTGAGAGAAGAACAGTTCAGTTCTGAGTTGAGAAGAGGGTACTAGGACTCTAGACATCCTAGGGATCAATTCACCAAGGAGTGGTGTTCTTGATCAAGTGCACCTTGGCACTATAAAACAAGTTAATTCCAAGAGTGAAGGAATTATCCTGTTAAATCAGGGAAAGTGGATGTAGGAGATTGAGTCTCTGAACCACTATAAATTCTTGTGTTGATTTACTTTCAAAGTACTTTCATACATTCAACACTGCACACAAAACTGATCTTTCAAAGGACAAACATTCAAAGACTGTGCAAAACATATTTGGACAAGTTCCCTGAAAATTGGACTGTGTTGACTAAGTGATTTCAGAACTTAAAAGGAGTCTAAACTAAAGGGCCAACCACTAATTCCGCACATATAACTCCCTTAGATAGTTATTCAACTAAGTACTCAATAGTACTTAGTAGTTTGATTATCTTTAAAGAGTTATTCTTCTTCAGCAGAGTTGTCCAAGACAACATTGCTGATCTCTAATTTGATCAAGTTTGAAAAGAAAATTGCATATAAGTGTATTCCCCCCCCCATACACTTGTTATATACTCCTTTCAGGACCAACAAGTGGTATCAGAGCAGGGGTTCAAAGACCACTACCTCTGAAAATCCATCTTGATTTTCAAAATCACATATTTAGTGTGGTCACTGAACTGATCTATCTGAAATCTTTGATATCCATTGTCTAACCCTTTTCTTGAAGAAATGGCAAGAGGAAACATCAACAACCAGAACCAGCAACAAAATCCTGATCAGAACATCAATGCTGCTGTTCCACCTCCAGCCATTCCAGGATTGGATAACATGGCAACAAATCCAGTCAACCATATCTCACATCACAAATTGCCCATGTTTACAATAGACAACTATGATTTCTGGAAAATCAGAATGAGGGCTCATCTTGCATCTCTTCACACTGATATGTTGAGAGTAATCACAAGAGGTCCTTTTGTGTTTACTCTAGTCAATCCTAGAGTCACTGAAGCTCAAAGGGCAGACACAAGAGATGTGCTCCCCAAAGATGAAGATGACTTCACTGCTGATGAAAAGAGGAAGGATAATCTGAATTATCTTGCAATGAATACTCTCTATCAAACAATTCCAGATGCAATCATGGGAAGAGTCTACCACTGCACAACTGCCAAGGAAATATGGGATACTCTTGCAGAAATGTGTGAGGGTACTGAAAAGATCAAGGAGAATAAGCTCCAAGTGGTTGTGCAGAAATTTGAACAATTCACAATGGAGTCTGAGGAATCCATTAACAAATTTGCTGGTAGATTCACTGATGTGATGAATAAAATCAACTCCTTGGGCAAGGTGTACTCCAAGAGAGAAGTTGGATTAAAGATCCTGAGAAGTCTCACTCAAAAGTGGGATGGCTATGCTGTCATGATGCAAAATACAAAGGATCTTTCCACCATGCCCATGCAACAAATCTTCTCTGAACTCAAGGCTTATGAGTTCGATCTCAACAGAAGAAAGCCTGTTGAGGAACCTTCAAATCCTACAAAGGGAGTGGCATTCAAAGCCAAAACTGCTGAACCTGAGATGCAGTCCATTCCTAGATCATCAAAGTCAGTCTCCAAGACTAAAATGAAGGAGGAACTAGCCTTAATGGCTAGAAGGTTTCAAAAGTTAAATTTAAGGTTTGGTAGATACAAGAAATTCTACCAGGACAACAAATTCAGGAGAAGGTACAACTCTCCTGAAGCTCAGGCTGAGATCAAGAAGCCTGAAGAGAAAAGGTCAGAGGACAAGTACTCTGATAGGAGAAGGTCCAGTACAGCTGAACCTTCATCATCAAGAAGAAGAGAAGAACCAAAGAAGGATGATGATGAAGACTTGTGCTATAACTGCAAGAAGAAAGGGCATTTCCAGTATGACTGCCCTGAATTGAGCTCTAAGGAGAGAAGAGAAAGGCAAGCAAAAAGAGACAGAAAGTTCACCAATAGAAAAGCCATGATGGCTGGTGAAGAATCTGAAAGTGCTGAAAGCTTCAACTCCTCTATTGGACTATTCTCCAACAGTGAAGATGATGATGATGTTTGCAACATGGCTCTTGAGGATGATGAGGTATCCTCTACTTCTAGCTCACCATCATTCATCTCACAAAACACTAGTGAGGTCAATCTAAAGCTTTCCCTTGAAAAGTTGATGGAAGATTTCACTATGTTACAAGAATTTCATGATAATTGTGTGAGAGAGAATGAAAGATTGGCAATTGAGCTTGCCAAAAACTCTGAGGTAGTTGTTGATGTCAAATCTACTGAGTTGTATCAACAAGTCTTGAGAGAGCTTGAGGAAGCAAATCTCAGGATAATTGACCAACAAAAGGAGATTGATGATCAACTTCTCTCTCAGAAAAGAAAAGATTTTGAACTAAAAATTCGGCAAGCCAAGTTTGAAAACCTCTCACATGAATATGACATTCTTAAAACAAGTGAAGAGAGCCTGAAATTAAAGATGTCTGCTCTGAGAAGATCCACTAAAGCAATAGAGGAAATTCAGAGTTATCAAAGACCTATGGCTCAAAGAAGTGGATTAGGATTTGATCCATTTGAATCTTCACCTTGTCTTAGTGTTGCTTCTACAAGTAACACTAAGAGAATTTTTGTTAAGTCAGTGGCACAAACTGAAAATGAAAATATTCAGCCACTGAACAAAGGAAAGGGCAAAATGGATGATTTGCCAACTCAAGTGCTTCAGGAGACTAGGCCTAAACCTAAGGAAATGGCCAAAGTCCCTGAACACAAGAAGAATGTTGGTCAGCAGAGTAGACCCAATGGAAGGGCAACTCTCCTGAACAATGTTCAGAGGAGTTATCCAAGGTATACTCAGCCTAGGTCAACTCTTCTGAGAAAGCCTCAGCTGAATAGACCTAAGGACAACTATCCTCAAAGGCAAAATAAAATGAGACAACCAAAACCCTACATGCCAAAGGGTAATGGTAATAAAAATGCCTTTCCTCAAAGATTCCCTCAAGTAGCAAAAAGAACTCATAAGTTCAGGAGATTTGACAACTCTCCTGAAACTTACAGAGTTAACACTTTCACACATACTTTCCCAAAGGCATTTAAGGGAAAGACAGTGTATGTAGATGCTAGAGGAAGACAACTTAGCCACCTTGAATCAATCAGGGTTATTAGGGAACTTTGGGTTCCTAAAGGTACAACTAACCTCTCAGGACCCAAAACTCAAAGGGTACCTAAACCTATCTAATTGCAGGTACCACTGGGCCACAAGAAGAGGAGCATGAGTAAAAAGTCAGCATGGTACCTTGACAGTGGATGTTCAAGGCACATGACTGGAAACAAGGAACTCCTCACAGATTTTATTGAAAAAGAAGGCCCAAATGTCACCTTTGGAGACAGCTCACAAGCAACAACAAAAGGTTATGGTACTTTGATGATTGGTAACATCAAAGTATTCAATGTGTCTTATGTAGCTGGTCTCAAATATAATCTCCTAAGTATCAGTCAATTCTGTGATAAAGATTTCAATGTTGAGTTCTCAAGTGGAAAATGCTTAATCAAAGATAAGACTCAACAAACTCTATTGACTGGAACTAGGAAAGGAAATGTGTATTTTGCAGACTGGGACAAGTCTACTGATGCTGCATGTTTCATTGCTAAGAGTTCTAGTGAACAAAGTTGGTTATGGCATAAGAGATTAAACCACTTGAACTTCAAAACAATGAACAAAATTGCTAGAAATGCATTATTTAAAGGACTACCCAATGAGGTCTTCATTAAAGAGCATGTTTGCAAACCATGCCAAGAAGGAAAACAGGTTAAAGCCTCATTTAAGGGAAAACCAGTCATCTCTACTGAAAGGGTACTTGAGCTTTTACATATGGACTTATTTGGACCAATTACCCCAGCAAGCATAAATGGTAGAAAATACACATTGGTTGTAGTAGATGACTTCTCTAGGTTCACATGGGTAGTATTTCTCGTTAATAAGAAGGAAACTCAAGTCAAACTGCCTGAACTTTTAAAGAGATTGTCAAATGAGAAAAGCCTTAGCATTATCAAGATAAGATCTGATAAAGGCACTGAGTTCATAAATTCATACATCAATGAGTATTGCACATCAAATGGAATAGCTCATGAAACCTCAGCAGCTAGAACTCCTCAACAAAATGAAGTTGCAGAGAGAAGAAATAGAACCTTAAAAGAAGCTGCTAGAACTTTAATTGCAGATTCTAGCTTACCTAAGAGGTTTTGGGCTGAAGCTAGAAACACTGCATGCCATACTCAAAATAGATGCTTGATCACTAAGGGGCAAGGCAAAACCCCCTATGAACTCTGGAAAGGAAGATTGCCTAAAGTGTCATACTTCCACATCTTTGGTTGTAAGTGTTTCATTCACAATAATGGGAAAGAACAGTTGAAAGCCTTTGATAGCAAAGATGATGAGGGAGTATTCCTTGGATATTCTCAAATCAGTAGAGCTTTCAGAGTCTACAACAAGAAAACCCTTATTGTGGAGGAAACACCTCATGTTGTGTTTGATGAATCTATTCATGAGTTCAGGTATAAGAACTTAGAACCAGAAGAAATCACACAGAGGACAACCAGACTAAGCCTAAAGGACAAAGACACTGAATTCATAGATGTTGTCCAAGCCAATCTCCCTGAAAACATTACTCTGGACAACAATCCTGAAGGCAACCTTCCTGAGGCAAACCCCACTGAAGGAAATGGTGAACTGAATGAACCAATCCCAGTTCACATCCAGGTAACAACTACAAATGAAGAAGCAGTTCCTGCTGAGGTAGTTAATAGGTCAAATAATCAAGGGGGAACTCAAAATGTTGAAAATACCAATGTCCCTGACATTGAGGACAACAACCCTGATTATGATCCTGAATTAGATCCTGCATTCAATTATCCTGAATTTTATGATCAAAATGACTCAACTTCAGTAGAGGGCAACTCTACTGAAGAGATCAGAAAAAGAAGGACCTGGTTGTCTGACCATCCTACTGATCTAATACTTGGTGACCCAAGTATAGGAGTCAAAACAAGGAGATTTCATGGTGAAAGTGCTCTATTCTGTTGTTTCTTGTCAGAGCAAGAACCAAGTGACATTGAGGAAGCACTTCAAGATGTCAATTGGATAACAGCCATGCAGGAAAAGCTGAACCAATTCACCAGAAATGAAGTTTGGGAGCTGGTGGATAGACCTTCACATCAAGATGTTATAGGAACAAAGTGGGTGTTCAAGAACAAGAAGAATGAGAATGATGTGATTGTCAGAAACAAAGCAAGACTAGTGGCAAAGGGCTATTGCCAGCATGAAGGCATTGACTATGATGAGACATTTGCACCTGTGGCAAGGCTAGAAGCAATAAGGCTCTTTCTAGGCTATGCAGCCCACAAGAGGTTCAAAGTGTACCAAATGGATGTCAAGAGTGCCTTTCTGAATGGAGTCTTGAAAGAAGAAGTCTATGTGGAGCAACCACCTGGTTTTGAGGTTGGAAATCAAGTTTACAGACTGAAGAAGGCTCTATATGGACTCAAGCAAGCCCCTAGGGCTTGGTATGATACACTGTTACAATTCCTCTTGGATCATGGATTCATCAAGGGAACTGTGGACAGAACATTCTTCAGAATTACTGAAGGAGAGGACATCTTGCTTGTCCAAATTTATGTGGATGACATAATATTTGGATCCCCCAATGAGAAGCTGTGTGAAAAGTTCTCAAAGCTCATGCAAAGCAAGTTTGAGATGTCCATGATGGGGTTGATGAACTTCTTTTTAGGACTTCAAGTCAAGCAATCTAAAGAAGGAATCTTCATCAACCAAGCTAAGTACACCAGAGAAATGATCAAAAAGTTTGGGTGTGCAACTAGCAAGCCAGTAAGGATCCCAATGAACACAAATTGGAAGATGGATCCTGATGAGAGTGGTGTCCCAACCAACTCTACTGAATATAGAGGAATCATTGGTTCACTCCTCTATCTCACTGCCAGCAGACCTGACATCACCTTTGCAGTAGGTGTTTGTGCAAGGTTTCAAGCAAACCCTAAGAAAAGCCATCTTGAGGCTGCAAAGAGGATCTTGAGGTATCTCAAAGGCACTGAAAATCTAGGCCTTTGGTACCCTGCTAATGACAACATTGAGTTAACTGGCTACTCAGATGCTGATTATGGAGGATGTAGAATTGACAGAAAGTCCACTTCAGGGACTTGTCAATTCTTGGGCAACAAACTCATATCTTGGTTCTCCAAGAAGCAGAACACAGTGGCCACTTCCACCACTGAAGCTGAATATGTTGCAGCTGGAAGTTGTTGTGCTCAAATCCTTTGGTTGAGACAACAACTAAGAGACTATAATGTCAACTCTATTGAAGTGCCTATATTATGTGACAACAATAGTGCAATTGCAATATCACAGAATCCTGTGTTGTACACAAGATGCAAACATGTGGACATCAAGCATCACTTCATTAGAGATCATGTGGAGAAGAAGGACATAAAGTTGGTCAAGATCCACACAGATCATCAAAAAGCTGATATATTGACAAAGCCACTTGCAGAGGCAAGATTTCTAGAGCTATCAGTAGAGTTGGGATTACTTGATCCAGGGAAGTTGGACAAGTAAATCCATTGAAGTTAATGGGAGTAAAGGGAACTGAAATGGTTTTCAGCAAACTTGGTCAAGCCTACTGAAACTCAGAAGAGATGACTTCAAATATTCAGGACTCTTGTCCATTGAATCTCAGGACACTTGTCCAAGTGGGGTCAGATAAGTTGTCTTGGATATCAAACTATTCTCTTGGTTTGATAAGCACCTAATTTGGGTAATCATTGCCTATTTCGATATCTATCCCATTCCATTTACAGATATCATCTTTTTGGGACTTAATTTGTCTCCCACCCAAAAGGTCGCTTTCCATGCATTAAATGCCAAGATTTAACTCTTGTTTGCATTACACTTTTCAAGCCATGATCTACCTTGAAAACTCCCCAACCATTAACTAATATTAAATAACTTCCACGTTTTGAATAAAACCAATAACTCACTGTTACATTGGTTTTTAACCATTGGATCAAAATCGGCCAACTCCCCTGAAATCAATCCTAGCCATCCAATTTTGTTTTCCATTTTTGACAACCGTTGAAAACTCTCAAAACTCACCAACTCATTGACAAACATTCTTTTTAGAATATTCTCAAGTCTTAAGAACTCCCCACAAACACTTCTTCCCCAAGTATTCGAAACCCTAGCCTTCATTTCTTCAAACACTCTCAAATCTTACTCAACTTTTTTTTTTCTGAAACCTTCAATGGCTCCCAAAATCAGACCAGAAAAGATCATTGACTTCTCCAACAAGGCTTTAGACCTTGATTTTGGATATATGAGCAACAAGAACAGCCTTCACTTTGAGCCCATAATCTCTTTTGAGAGTGAAGATCCTGAAATCACTCCAACCCTTAGATGGCTGAGAAAAGCTGGACTCAAGAAGTTCATGGAAGAGAGGCCAAGCTCTTGTCTGGAGAGCTATATGGCTAAGTTCTTTGCTTTCCTCAAGTGGAGAGGTAAACCTGAAGATGGTGAAGTTGTTACAAGACTTTCTTATGTGGCAGAAGGAGAGGAGGAAGAGAGATTTCACAGGGTGAAATTCTCTGAAGAAGACCTTGAAGGAGCTTTTGGATTGCCTTCTCAGGGAAGGAATCCAGAATTTTATGGTGCTGACCATGAAGAGGAGATAGCACAAGAGTGGCTATTGGTCCCAGGTCCCCTCTCTTCAACACAAAACAAGAAGACTCTTAAGCCAAAATTTCTCAACCTTTTTGAGGTAATCACCAAGAGTCTCTTGAGCAACACTGGAAGCCTGGAGCAGGTCAGCCATCCAAGAATCAGAATTATGGCTGCAGTTATTGATGCTAGTGACAAGGGCATCAAGTTTGATTGGAGGACCTTCATCATGTCTGAAATGATGAAGGAAAAGGCCAAGTTTAAAGTGAAAGCCCACAATAAGGTTGTACTAGAGGGAAAACTCAAGTATTGCACCAGGGCAAGCTTGTTGATTGAGAGATTTTCCCACTATTCTCAAATGCAAACCTTTGCAAAGCCCCTCCCTGCCCAGAAAATCATGTTCAGGAAGCTGAGTAAGAAGACTGAGCAAAGGAGATTGCAGTTGGCCAAACCTGCTGAAGAGAAGGTGGAAGAGAAGCCAAAATTGAAGAAGAGGACTAAGGCCAGAATGGCAAAGATAAGGAAAGTGTCTCAAATCCCCTCAGAAGAGAACTCAGGAGCTTCAACTGAGATTGAAGAGGTTGCTGAAGAAGGAGTAAGTGTGCCTTCAGATCATTCAGAAGAATTGAGACTGAAGTATAATGAGACTAGACAAAAGTCTAAGGGTGATAAGAGGCCCAGGGAAGTTGTCCCTGAGAAGGATGAAGAAGGGAGTGGGAGTAGTAGGGCTAGCAAGAGAAGGGCCAAGCCTACTGAAAAGGTGTTGGAGCTTCAAGAAGAAAGATCTCTCCAACTTGCTCTAAGGGAGAGCAGAGCTGAAAGCAGGACCAAGTCTAGGTCAAGGACCAACTCTTCTGGTTCAGGAACTCCAGAATCCAAGGTCCCTGAAGGTCAACCTATTGAGGCCAACCTTCCTGAAACTCAGAACCCTGAGCCCAACTCCCCTGAAACCCATATAACTCCAACCAAACCATCACCCCTCTCAATCTTACAAAGAGATATTCTCCAGAAGGGAGTGTGCAAAGAAGTGGGATAGATGTGCTTGCTGATTTAGCAGTAGATGAGACAAGATTGCAATGACCCCTTGACTCATCTATGCTCAATTACTCAAAATTCTTAGAAGCAACACTTCATGAGCCAACCCCCCTGAGCAAAGCCCCTTCAGATCCATTGCTCTCAAAAGCAACTGAAGTACCTTCAATTACACCCAACCCTTCTGAAGCCAACATCCCTGAACTTAACCTTCCTGAAGCCACACTAGGAGAAGACAGAGCCAACTCCCCTATAACCCAAATTCCCCATTCAAGTGGAGATGAGGAGGAGTATACTTATGAGAGTATGCTCAGAGGTGGAGCCAAGGCTACTGTGGACAGTTTGTATCCACAACTTGCTGAATTTCCAAGAATTCAGAAGTTGTTCCATGATTTGAGGATACTTGTGGATGTGAAAGACAAGACCATGATGGAGATATCACAAGTCATCCAAGATAAGGGTGCAAACTGGTGGCAAGTGGAGGAAAGCAGACTGCTATACTTTGCTGGTGTATTAAAGAATAGATTCCTCATTGATGAGGAGGTTTTTGCAAAGTTAGTGGAGGATAAGATCATTGAGGAGAAAGAGAGAAAAGCTAAAGGCATTAGACACCCTGATAGTAGCTCAAATGATGATAATTCCCCTGACGATCCCTCAAACCCTTCAAAACCCAACCCTCCTGAAACCAATCCCAACCCTCCTGCATCCAAACTGCCTTCAACTCCCCTTCTAACCTATCATAGGAAAGGCTCTGTTTCATCAGAGGTCTTGACCAAGGGTGGTAACACAACCAAAGATACATCTGCCAATGAAGGTTCTTCTGAACCCAAGGCACAGCCTAAAGATGTTGAGGTTCCTATTGTAGAGGCTGGTTTGGTTAAGGCCTATTCAGTGTCAGAAGAGTTGGACATTGATCAGCCCTTAATCATTCAGGATGACTCAGTGGCTGCTGAAGTAAGCACTGTGATCTCCCCACAACTGCCATCTTTGAACCTTGTTGAAGGTGGAGATGTTGCAGGTTTAGGTGATGGAGTTGAAAAGAAGGATTTAGTTGAAAAATCAGAGGGAGTAGTGGATGAGAGAGATGTTGTGATCACTAAGATAGTGAGTGTACCACAGAATGAGGGTGGTATAAGTGAGGAAGGACAGGTTATTTTTGAAGTCAAATCTGAACTTCAAGAACCCCTTGATGAGAGGAGGCCTGTTCCTTTAAGTGAGGAAATTGATTATGAAGGGAGAAAAGAAAATTTTGAAAATGAGAAGAAGACTGTTGATGTATCAGAGTCTTATGAAAAAGAAACTGAGGGTGATGAGTGTGTTTTCACTGACCCTTTTGATTTGTCTGATATTGCAGGTATAACCTTTGATCAAATCTTTGCAGATGATTTCTTGACAGATGCTCCCATCCAAGTTGATACTGGATCAGCACAAACTTTGCTTGGGATGCAATCAGCAAAGTTGGACTCCTTGTCTCATCAAGTCCAATCAGGTCATGCAGAAACCACTAGAGCCTTGGATGAGCATGGAAGAACTTTGGAATCTGTAGAAATGAGGCTAACTGGCTCAAAAGATGTGGTGTTACCCACTTTAGAAGCTAGAATCAGTGGAGTTGAGACTGGTTTGCAAACCATCTCCACTGAAGTTATCAAAGCCAAGAATACTATGAAGTCAGTGTCAAAGGATGTCAAGAAAGAGCAAACATTGCTAAGGAATAACCACAACAGGAATGTGAAAACCTTGAGATCAGTGGTTAAGCAATCTCTTGGAAGAAAGACAGCCCTGCAGAGGAGAAGAGCTGAAGAACAAAGACTAGCTATGGTGAAAGCAGCCTCAGAAAAGTTTTCCCAAGAGGTGATGGCCAACATTGCTGAAGGTGCAGTGGCCAACCTCACTGGGCTTCTTAAGGCCCAACTGGATGCATCTCTGAAAGAAACCTTGGAGGAGGTTGTCCAACAAAAGATGAAGCTTGTTCTAGCTTTCCTTAGCTTGAGCAATGACAGAATGCAAAATATACATGATGAGAATGTGTATTTGTTGGAGGAAATGAAGTCTCTAACCCAAACCCAGTCCTTGATGGCATCAACTATGAGTGAACTTAGGCCTGAATGTTTTGATGCTGCCAAAAAGGGGGAAAGGGAAAGAGCAGGGGCAAAAGGTGCCTTGGTGATTGGAAGCCCAGTCAAGGGAAAAGACAAAATTGCTGAAGGAGAAGGAAAAGAGCCAGCACTGCTGAACTTAGAGGATCTTGATGAAGAGGAGCAGTTAGCAATAGCCTTGAAGAACTCAATGGCCTCACCTCAAGAGGAAAGAGTTAGGCTACAGCAAAGACCAGGAGGAGAGGTGTTTGGTTTGGACAAAGGTGCTGAAGGTGTCCAAACTAGAGGAAAGATCAAGAAGGCTAAAGGGAACAAAAGAAAAGCTGAGACATTTACTGACTTTCCCAACAGTCTTGATCTGCCACCTGAATTTAGAATTGATGATGATGTGCCTATCTCCAAGAAGACCAAAAATGCTGAAAAGGACAAGATTGCTGAAGTGTCCAAAACTGCTGAAAAAGACAAATCCTCTGAGAAAGAAAAGTCTACTGAGACTAAGTCCACTGATGGTGCCAAAGCTGCTGAAGATGTGGAGGAGCTATATGAAGAAGGCTTTGGACCAGGACCAAAGAAAAAGAAAGTTGTGGTGCTAAATGATCCATCAAAGTTGTTTCATGAAGGGTATGGCAAAGACCCTGAAACTCAACAAAAACTGGCCATGATGAGGGCCCAAGAGAAGATGGACTTGATGGATGAAGCACAAAGAGCAAGAGACAAAAGAAGAGCAGATTTCCAAAAGCCTAGAAGGAAAAGAGCAACTTACAACAAGCTAAAGCCACAGATTTTGATCCCTATGGACACCAAATATCCTCACTTGGATAAATGGGTGCCAATTCAGCTGAATGACTTATGGGAGGAAGCCAAAAGGGAGTTTGTCTATGACTTCTATGTCATTGACAGATGGAATGGAAGAGATGCCAACTCCACTTTTGTTGAGTTCATGATAGAGTATCACAGAGAGCTTTATCAACAACTACTTGCAGCTGCTGATATTGCAAGACTTGAACTCACTGCCCCCAAGACAATCATATACATGCCTCCAAAGCTTGATGGATGGATTGACCAGTCAAAAATCCTGAAGGAGTTTACAGAGATCCTCAAGCTGAACAAAATAGTTCTTGGACCCAACGGAACAAACCAAGAAGCCATGGATTTGAAAAGAAGAGTGTGGGCACAATATGGGATGGTGCCACCAAAGGAGGATGATCTCTGAAATGGCTAAGTCTTCTGACTTTTTTATGAATGAAAACTTATCTTACCTGAAGGTATGTTTTTAAATTGGTCATCTATGCTGAAGTTTGGTCAATAATGCTGATGTGGTGTGCTCTGATAATCTGTTTGCTCTGATATGCTTTGGTTGCTCTGACATAAGTTTTGTGCTCTGATACTTGAAGATCTAGATACTATTAAGTGTTTAGTTTTTGCTCTGATACTCTAGATCTTGTGATTAGTATATGCTCCGAATCTTTGTAATGAAATGATCTAATGTAATAGTGTCTTGAATTCATGCTCTGATATGTTAACTTCAACTATCAACATGCTTGTAATGATTTTTAAATGAATGATAGTTGAACTTACTTTGAATCAAGAAACACTATTGTAAAAATCTCTCTATGCCTATCTTTGAAACCTATTTGCAACATGAATGGTGAGTACACTAACACATTCTTTTTCAGGATAATTGACCTTAGTCATGTCTTCTGAAGATAAATGTAATAGGTGTAGTCAAGTCACTTTTGCATAAAATGTATAGGTTTTGGCATCATAAAAAAGGGGGAAATTGTTGGGAATAAAATGAGATATGTTTTGATTCAATACCAAAACCCCCTGAGACATGCCTAAGTCAACATGATGATGTTCTAAGAATGTTAGAACATATAGAATAAGGCTAGATGAGAAGCTGATATGTTAGGCAGCTCTTAGTTGTTTAGATGCACAATTTGAGGGGGAACATATGCTTTGAAGTCTATCAAGAACAAGTCCCCTCAAGGCTCAAATTCTGGAACAATCACTAAGTCTATTAAAGACCAAGTATGCTGATCAGGAGAGTTGTCCAGAAGAGTTGTCTCAGCACAATTAACCAAGAACAAGTGTTCTGAAAGCCTGAGGTCAACCATGCTGAAGAGTTAAAGACAACTATACCCTAAAGATCTTCAAAGAATCATGCTAAGATCACTTCTAAGTGAAGCAAAGGGAAAGAGCCAAGTCATCTGAAAAGAGCAAGCCAACCATGCTGATAAGCAAGTTTGCTGATAGTGATAAGGAGAGTTGTCCATTTGATAAGAGATGTTGTCCTATCATTGGAACAACCTTCAAAAGCCATGTCCAAGTCTTAACAAGAGAATCTTAAAGTCAGACATTGGGAAGAGTGCTGCAGAATGAAGACAAAGTCTATACAGCCGTTTATTTTCCAAATGAGGACATGTCACTATCAAGAATCTGTCTTCTAAGTTGAAGAACTAAAAGAAGACATTTATGGACATTTGAGGCTGCCTCTCCAACGGGCAAAACCTTCATTTGTCTATAAATACAGAAGTGTGAAGACCATTTGAAAGAACCTCAACAGAATCCAACTACATCAAGTTTTCTGAAGCTCAAAGCTTATATAACTTTCAAGCTTTCAAAAGAGTATCTTAGTCTTCATACACTTCTTCTAAGTTGAACCTCATTGTATATCCATACAAAGCTTAGAGAGATATCCTAATCCTTATACACTGATCTTCATTGTAAAGGATATCTCATTAGTTGGAACCTTACTTCAACCCTTATATCTTTCAAGTGAGAAAGTGAGAAGGTTGTAGTAGTAGAAGTGGTAGGAGCTGAGTGTTGAGAGAAGAACAGTTCAGTTCTGAGTTGAGAAGAGGGTACTAGGACTCTAGACATCCTAGGGATCAATTCACCAAGGAGTGGTGTTCTTGATCAAGTGCACCTTGGCACTATAAAACAAGTTAATTCCAAGAGTGAAGGAATTATCCTGTTAAATCAGGGAAAGTGGATGTAGGAGCTTGAGTCTCTGAACCACTATAAATTCTTGTGTTGATTTACTTTCAAAGTACTTTCATACATTCAACACTGCACACAAAACTGATCTTTCAAAGGACAAACATTCAAAGACTGTGCAAAACATATTTGGACAAGTTCCCTGAAAACTGGACTGTGTTGACTAAGTGATTTCAGAACTTAAAGGAGTCTAAACTAAAGGGCCAACCACTAATTCCGCACATATAACTCCCTTAGATAGTTATTCAACTAAGTACTCAATAGTACTTAGTAGTTTGATTATCTTTAAAGAGTTATTCTTCTTCAGCAGAGTTGTCCAAGACAACATTGCTGATCTCTGGTTTGATCAAGTTTGAAAAGAAAATTGCATACAAGTGTATTCCCCCCCCCCCCCCATACACTTGTTATATACTCCTTTCAGGACCAACAGTGTGTACCTTCTTCCATTTAATGTTGGAGGAGTTATCGGACCATGAAGATCCATATGTAGTACTTCTAAGACTCTACTTGTTGAGAGAGTAGGAATTAACTTAAAGGAACCTTTTACCTGTTTACCTTTCTGACAAGCATTGCATACATGTGATTTGTAATAAACTTCGTTGGGTAAACCTTCCACTAGGTAATCTCTTGCAATCTTATTAATTACCTTAAAGTTCATGTGACAGAGGCGTCTATGCCAAAGCCAACCGAGCTCTTTAGGGTTCTTAGTAAGAAGACAAGTATCCCTTGGACAGATATTCCAATTCACAATGTACACACTGCCTTGTCTTATGCCGACGAGTAGAATAGTGTGAGTCCTTTTGTCTATGATCTCGCACTTTCGGCTTTTAAACTGCACTTTATAACCACGGTCACAGAATTGAGAAACAGATAGTAAATTATATTTCAAACCTTCTACGTAGGATACGTCCTGTATCTCTACCTCTCCATTTCTGATGTAACCAAAGCCTTTCGTAACAGCAATGGAGCTGTCACCGAATATCGCCTTGGGTCCTTCTTGCTCGTGGTAACTCGATAAGAGAGCCTTAGTACCAGTCATGTGGTGCGAACAACCACTATCAATGTACCAAGTTTCTCCTACTGAGCCACCCTTCTTATACAAGTCGAGTCGACCCTGCAATGAAGATATTCAATAATTTAGGTACCCATTTTGTTTATTGGGGTCCTGGGGGGTTAGTCGAGTTCAAAGGAATCCAAATATACATCGGAGTCCTGAACAAGTTTGATCTCTTAAGCTTCCTGCCATACTTGTTACAAAATAAGACCTTGTTGTCCTTATCTGGCCTATCATTCGATTTCGGGTCTACTCGTCTGAGATAGCCTTTCGACTTAATCTCTACTTTAGCAGGCGCTGGTCTATGATAGTCAGAATAGGGCTTATATGCATTAGGTCCATATGGTTTATAGACGCGTTTGGGTGTTTCCTCACTTATAATATCATATGACAAAGGTGGAGGATATAGGACAGGTTGTGTACGATATTTTGGAGCAACCTTCCTAGGCCTAGACGAGTAGAGCTGAGACTGCCTTATGAAAGGAGGTCTAGGCTCTTGTCGTCTAGTTTGTACTTGTCTAGTACTCATCTCCTCAGGATACCAATCCTTGTATCTGACCTGGTTGGGTCGTCCACGATTAGTGGTCCTTTGTAGACTAGTTCTAAATGGAACAGGTTTGTTGTTAACATTTTTCTTACCTCCCTTGGTAATCGGAGTGTTAACTCGAGTCTGTTTGGGTACAGTGCCTTCAGACGGTGTTCCAATATCGTATATCATTGGTCCTTTTCCTTTATCATTAGTCAAAGAACTTGAGATGAAAGCAGTAGGGTTCTTAATGACTTGAGTAGACGAGCTAGGTGAATCTGCACATATACCTGTCTTGTCAGCTGGAGCCCTATACCTATCTGACAATTCAAGGTTAATCTTTGAAGAGTTAACCAGGTCAGTAAGTTTAAGGTCTAGAATGACAACCTCGGTCTCTAAGAACTTATTGCGTTCTTCAAGCTTTTTGCACTTGCTCTTTAAAACATTGAACTCATTTCTCTCAGTAGCATGTGTCTTAAGTAGGTCTTGATATAACTTGTATGTCAATGCACACTTTTCTTTGAGTTGTCTTAACTCTTCAGTCAAGCGTTCATTTAGGACTGTTACATTAGGATCTACTTTAGACTAAGCTTCCTTAAGATCAATGATTTCTTGTTTTAAGGCGATGTTCTCGTCGCTGACTTCAATGAATGCCTGGTTAGCTAGTAGGAGGTCTTCTTCATTCACACTAGCAGAGTGATGAAGACTACTCCCTACTTCACTACTGGCAGTATCACTTTCTTCAGAATCCGATTCATCACATGATTGAAAAGAAGTTGCAGATGATACCTCTTGATCAAACTATGAAAGCTTCATCGTGATCTCGATCAAACGGGTAGCTAGATGAGGACGATGGCAACTCGTCTGAATCCGAATCAGAGTCATCATTGGCCATCATTGCCTTCTTGCCACGATTGTATCTTCTTTCCCTTCGTGCTTTGCGTTCTTCACGATCATCAGTGCTCAGGTCCGGACATTCGTAAATGTAGTGACCTGGTTTCTCACAGTTATAACACAGAAGATCATTAGTAGCCTTTTTAATAGGAGAGTTATCCCTTCGCTTATCACGTCTATCAGAACGCTTAATCTTCCTATCATCAGACTCTCTATCTCGTCTGTTTCCTTTCGAGACTTCGTCTCTCCTTTCGGACGAGTTTCGGTCTCGTCTGGTCTCAGACGATTTCTTAGAAGCAGACCCTCTATGATCTCTATAGAACTTCTTATATCTACCGAAACGTTTGTTCAGCCTGTCGAATTTTCTAACCATAAGGTTCACCTGATCCTTCAGGCTAAGATCAGTATCTAACTCGTCTTTCACAGAAGCAGACTTAGTCTTAGACTTCGACTTGCCTACTCTAGAGCACTTAGACGAACTAGACTTAAAGGCAACACTCTTCGACGCAGCAATCTCTCTATCACTACCTGCAATGGGATCTTCTTCATCTAGATCAAACTCATGAGCCTTTAGAGTTTGGAACATGGTCTCTGCTGTCCACACATCTATATCTTGAGTATTCTTAACATGCATTTTCACCATCTTCCATCTAATATCAAGACTCTTCAGAATTCTCAGATTAATTTCACGAGCAGTATAAGATTTGCAAAGAACTTCCAAGTCATTCATAATTTTGGTAAAGCGAGTATCCAACTGGTCAATAGTTTCACCAGTTTTCATTTTGAATGATTCGAATCTTTGAACAGCAGTAGAAAGCTTGCTTTCTTTGATCAGGGATGTCCCTTGACAAATAATAGCGAGACGGTCCCACATTTCTTTGGCAGTTTTATATTTTAACACTTTTTCTAGATACTCGTTAGGAAGGGTGTGTAAAATGTAATTCTTGGCCAAGCTATCCAAATTATTCTGCCTCATTTCTTCGGAGGTTAGCTCTGACCTGGGTTTTCGAACGAGAGTACCAACAGGTTTGTCCTTGTCCAAAGCAGCAGTGTTAGGGATCATCGTCACGATTGGACCTTCGGTGACGACAGAGATCATCAAGTCGTGAGTGGAGCTGAATATGGCTTCCATCCTCAACTTCCAGTAGTCGTAATCTTGTACCTGGAACTTCGGTAGTTTGTTAGCACTAATTTCGAGAGACATGTTTCCAAGAAGATTAGTATAGCACAGTTTAAGATCAAGAAACAGATATTTTCAATAACAGCGATCAAGAACACGTTCAATCAAGAACCAAGACTTCACCCAAGTCTTAAGCCGGTTATCAAGAAACAGCAATTCGTAAACTATTGCTCTGATACCACTTGTAGGTCCCTAGTTGAGTTAATAATATTGAGTAAGCTAGTGAAAATGTCTAGAGGGGGGTGAATAGACTTTTCAAAAATCTTTCAATATATCAGAATACGAATGCGGAATATCAGAATTAAACAATGAGCCCAATCAAATTTATACTCAACTAAAATTCGTGAACTTCTGTATGAACACTCTACTGGTCTTGTTCAGATATGTAATTCAATCAATTAAGCAGTTAATCAATCAAACAACAAATAAAACAGTAAAGTAAATCAAACACGAGATTTATAGTGGTTCGACAATTTGTCTACGTCCACTCTCACAAACCTAGTTGTGATATTCTTATTAACTCGTCCAATGGAGTAATGTGTTCTTGTAGCTTTAAGTCCCAAGAAATAAGACTTAGATCTTCTCGAATATACCACCAGATATATCTTCGATCTTACTAGTGATTTACAAGTAACTAGCAACTTGAAACAAAAACAATAAAACTTCTCTTCGTTCAGCAGTAGTCTTCTTTGATCTTCACTTGTCTTACAGACTTGTCTTCCTGAACGTTAACTCTGAGAGTAACTTGCTTCTTGAATGCTTCGTAAATTCTTCACTTGAGTATGAAAAGTCAGTGTATCAGTAGTCTTTAATCGATCAATACCATGAGGTATTTATAGACTTCTAACTTCAAGAACTTTCAGTTGTGTAACCAACTTTTCTTGAAAACTAACTCATAACTATTTATCTTTATCCATCCACGCGTTTCTGTAGTTAATTAGTTATTCCATAACTAACTCTTCAAACTTTATCTTCACACGCGTTTTTGTGACTAACTTCTTTCTTCTTCTTCTTCTTGTTGACTTGTCTTGTCTTGTAGTTCACCTGTCTTGTTTCAACACTTAGACAAATTCTGAGTCTTCTTCTTACTCTTCTTGTCTTGCGCAGGTCTTCTTATGTAGACTTCATAATATAGAACTAATCTAGTCCTAACAAGACTACTACATTTACATTAAGATTTATAAAATAGCTTAGTCGACTTAAGAATCTATACATCAATACAAATACGAAACGAAACAACATGAGTTTCTATACATCATTAATATAGCTCAGTAAACAACTTAACAATTATATAACAAAGTACTTATAATACGTACTTGTCTTTTAAACAATTAAACTTTTCTTTTGAAA
Organism: Galeopsis tetrahit; assembly: GCA_963675135.1. Taxonomy (NCBI): domain Eukaryota; kingdom Viridiplantae; phylum Streptophyta; class Magnoliopsida; order Lamiales; family Lamiaceae; genus Galeopsis; species Galeopsis tetrahit. The sequence continues at coordinate 55,202,380 of OY776128.1, forward strand.
CATAACTTGACAATACTTATCTTGTAAACTATCACTTGTCTTGTGAACTCTACTGATCTGCTCAAGATGACTTCTTTAACCAGACTAGATCAGTCAACACTTAGAAAATATTCAAGTCTACTTTTGGCTTATCAAAACTCATCTTATCTTTTCATCATTTACGACTTGTCTTAGGATTCATATCCCAACAACAAAGAACGCCTTTGAAGCTCCTCCGCTTGGTGAAGAACACTCTAAAATCTCTGCAGAGAATTTTAGAGCCTTGAATGCTTCTGATTTGTTGATGATGAAATGAATGAAATGAGACCTCTATTTATAGGTGTAGAACCTAGGGTTTTTTATGGGCCAATGAGATATTTGTGCTAAGTGGTTAGGGCTTAGTTCAAATTTTATCTACAACTTGGTGTTGGGCTGAATTGCTTGATGGGCTCAAAATACCAGATTAGGACCCGATTTGATTTATTGGACTTTAGAGGCCCGATTTGAATTTGTTGGACTTTAGAAGCCCTTCTTGATTTACTGGACTTCAGAGGCCCGATTTGAATTTGTTGGGCTTTAGAGGCCCATCTTGATTTGTTGGGCTTTGGGGGCCCAAATTAATTGAATTTTGCTTGTCTACAAGTGTGTTACTCTTTTCTCATCCCTTTTGTTTTAGAACGTTTAGGGTCCAATACCGTTGTTGATGTATCATAAGAAACACCACTGAAATGTTTGATATGATGCATCAAATAAACACCACAATCATTGTGACTGTTCATTACTGATTTCCATTAAAATTTGACATTATCAAAATCAAATGATGCAATTTTAGATGTTTTTTCATTTTTCTTTTCAATTAAGATTATGCACAACCTGCAAAAAAGAACATAAAATAAATAATACAACTAAAACAATTAACACAAAAACATTTAAAAAAAAGAAAAACATACCAAAACTTCTTCATGTCTATGAAACACTTTTCAGTTGCATCATCATAATATTCGCTATTATCAAGATAGTGCACCTTACTATCAACAAAGTTAATGCAAACAACAACATAATGATAATGAATGCAAAAAGGAATGAAAATCTGGATTAAAATAACAAAATGATTAGCATAAATAATATAATAAAAAATAATATTATTCATTATAATAAATTGTATTAGTAGTGTATTTTGATACAATGATCCATTGCTTAAAAGATCTGTTTACTTTCTCACATATCTTCTCCCTATCAATATGATTCTCTATGTAACGTTGCATAGCACCTATATAAATAAAAATCACATTGATTTTTTAAAATACAAAATATAAATTACAATTACAGTAATTTGGTAGTACACCTTTCACAAGAGTGGTGTTACACCTTTCACTAAAGTGATGTTACACCTATTAGTAATGTGGTGTTACACCTATCAGTAAAGTGGTGTTACACCTTTCATTAAAACAACATACACTTTTAACAGAAAAAAGTATACAACACGAAAAATACTAACAGAACACAAAAACACAAATACATTGTTGTATCACAGCATCACTACACAAACAGAATACAAAAACATAAAAACGAAACAGTATACATACAAAAACATGAAAAATACAACATGAAAAATTAAAAAAAACGAAGCAAATACAAATTAAATTACTTAGAACATAAGAAAAAATACAAAAAATGTACATGCAAACCAGAAACAGAAAATAATGAAAAACCCCATGAAAATTAGGGTTTATACAAAAAAACTTGAAAATAAGAACAAAACGAAATGAAAAAACAACAAAACAAACATTGCGTAAAAATTTACAGAAAAAAATACCTTATATAACTTGGAAGGAGATGAATAGGCGATTTACTTGAAGTTTCAACAAAATACTATAATATCGAGTAGAAATCGACACAAAACAAACTATAAAACACGAATCGACAGAAAGACCGGAAAAAAAAAACAGGAGAAAAAATATTAAATACAATCTATATATGATCGAAGTGTAGAAGGGTGGGTCGGATCATGCGGGTCGGATCAGAGCAAGAATGCGGGTCGGACTCAGTTTCATGTATGGAATCAATTCCATACAAGACCAAACCCAGAAAAAAAAAACAAAAAAAACGGTAGAAAGAGAGAGAAAAAGAAAATAATTTAAAAAAAATAGTTACACAAAAAAAAAATTAGAAAAAAAATCAGAAATTCTCAAAAATTAGAAAAACAAAAATGGAGAAAAATTGAGATGCCAAGTAAGAAAGAGTAGATTCAAAATTAGTATATAAGGGTAGATTTGAATGTTTATAATAACCAACGGTGAGAAAATTGTAGAAAATGGATTTTAAGAAGAAAATTAGTTGAGAACATGACCGAATATAATATAATACTCCCTCCGTCCCATACTTGAAGCTACATTTTACCATTTTGGGCGTCCCATACTTGAAGCAACATTACCTAAAATAGTAAAAACACTTTTAAACACTCCCCTTAAAACATCACAATATTACAACAAATGTCACTACTTTATTACACTAAAAAGTAACTTTATTACTATTTATAAAGTTGAAAAGTCTTTATTACCCCCACTTTATCTTACACAATACTAATAAACAACTCATTTATTAAAACCCGTGCCAATTTGGTTTGTAGCTTCAAGTATGGGACGGAGGGAGTATAAGGTTTAGAGGAATTAATTTAGTTGAGAAAATTCAGAAATTATGGGGTACTGCATCTCCCCCAATAGATATAGACTAGTACAAGTTCTCCCCCAATAGATATAGACTAGTACAAAACTCTCGTATTAGGAGTAATAAAATTCAAGTAAAAAAATAATAAAAAAATTAACATCAAAAAATAATAAAAAAATTAATTCATCCAACACAAGTACTCCATTAATTTATCTAGAATATAATATATACGGAACTCAAAAATTAAAAAAGACAATTATAAATATTAAATTCCAAATTCTTTTGGGGCTTGTTCGATAAAGAATCCAATACCATTAATTAGGCGTGAATAGATTTTGCCGTATATATCCATACATATTTCTTATCTATGATTTCAATTCTTTCCAATTTGATGAATGACCCCTATAAAAAAAAAAAAAAGTTGATGAATGACATATTAAGTATACATATTTCTTATTTCTACTTAGTTACCTCAAAATTGTAGTCACTCTCTATTAGAAAAAAAAATAATAATAATGTAGGAAGAGAGAGAAAAAGAAAAGAATTTTAAAATTAAATGAGTTAACTGAAAAAAAAAAACAGTAAGATAGAGTAGATTCAGAATTAGTATATAAGGGTAGATTTGAATGTTTATAATAACCAACTGTGAGAAAATTGAAGAAAATTAATTTTAAAAAGAAAATTATTAAAAGACAAATATCCATATAATATATACGTATCTACTACATACATAGATATACATTATTTTTAAATTATCATTTAAAAATATATATCAGATTTGTGTTTTGATGGAGAAGGAAAAATTATTTTGATGGAGGTAATAGAGGAAACTTAACATTTTTTTTTATCAGAGAAAACTTAAGGTAATGGGGTTGGTAATGGTGGGAGAAATTAATTTGATGTAGGAGGAGAAAACTTAACGTTTAAAACTTAATCATGATAGTGTGACATGGCGTAATTATGTGTGTTTTGGGAGAGTAAATCCCTGGGTGTCTTGGGAGAGTAAATTCCATCAGCGTGTGTTGAGAAACGAGAAAAAAAAAAAGAAATTCATTTTGACGCATGAAATTTAATTAATTAATTGTTCAGTAATTATAAATTAATAAAATATTAATTAATTAAAGAAAAGATTTCTGGATATCCAAATTCTGAATCCTCAACATTACCGTTCTTTATTTTATTAAACAACTTTCAAACTCATATTAAATTATTTTTTAAATATTAATATTTATAAAAAAAATCGAATTTATTTCTTTTAATTTTTATTAGAGTACGGAAAAATGTATTTACAGATTTTGCATTCCTAAGTAAGTAGCGTTCCAAGATCTTTTGAATCAATTTACTAAAATAAATTTGGTAATTAAAATTTTAATAAATCAACACACTCTTTAATACTATCATCTATCATCATAATCACGCGCATATCTCTCCTATATTCTCTCCAACGGTCAAACCCTTGTGTTGTGTGATTATGGAGAAGATTGGAAGTTCCGTTTCGCGGCGAACCAGAAGCCGCTCCGAAGCCTTTCTCCGAAGTTGCATAAACCCAGACCTCAATCAACGTACCAATGGACAACACACCATTCATTATAATGAGACCTCTGAAACAGAGGACACTTTTCCCGTGTCGGACGATGAAGATGTTGAAGTGCATGAGTCGAAAGGGTGGAGAAAGGGTGTGAGGCGAATCAGAAACAGGAAAAAGGCACGTGTTATTACAGAAGATGAAATGGACTGTATGTTGGAGGAGGATTGGAGATTGAAGGACAATGATTTTGTCAGAAAGTGTGTTGATTCCTGTGGTGGTGGTGGAGTTAATCGTCCTCTTACTGTCGCTGAATGTTGTTTCAAGTTTGAAGATGGAGATTTGTGTACAGAGAAAACAGAGTGGGATAAGGAAATGGATTCTCTGTTTCGTGAATTAAATTGGCGCGTAATCCAATCTCAATATGCATCATTCTCTGTCATTGTAAGTTCCATTTCATTGGGGACCTTTTGTTTATGAATTTTTTTCCAGATTGAATGTCCAAGAGTCTGTATCCTTTGGTGCCTAGAGGGTAGCCAAGAAAAATACACTTATTTGTCCTAGGGGCAAATTTGTGTCTGTGGGAAGTTAAGGTGTTGGCAACACAGAGACATCCAAAGGTTTTAAACATGGAGTAATTAGGTTTCTTGTTGTAAAGTAGTTCAAAGGGTGATTTGTGTTGAAGGTTATAGGAGGGAATTCTGTTTATAATGAAGGTAGCAGTTTTAATGCATTCATCCCAGTATTTAAGAGGTATAGAAGATTGAAAGAGGAGGGCCCTAGCAACTTGAAGTAAATGTTGGTGTTTTCTCTCAACTATACCATTTTGTTAGGGTGTTTGAACACAAGAGGTTTGGTGTAGGATCCCAAAGTTGTGATAGAAGTCAGAAAGAAGAAATTCAGTACCATTATCACTCTTGGCACTTAAAAGGTAAGTCCATGTGCATCTACTGAAGTCATCTACAATAGTGAGAAAGTATTTATGTCCAGAAGCAGAAATGGTGGAAAAAGGTCCCCAAACATCACAGTGGATTAATTGAAATGCATGAGTAGATACAGATGTGCTTAAAGGGAAAGACTTTCTCTTTTCCTTTGCTAAAGGACATATGAAGCAATTGTTATGAGCAGAAGTAGTTGAAAGTGTGTGTGGATGGTATAGCTAGTGTTTAAGTGAAAAACAGAACAATGTTACACTGGATGTTGATGCTGGAACACGCCGGCGAAGGCGGTCCGTCACCAGGGTCGTTGTCGGATGCCAAACGTATAAATAAATAAATAAAACTTAAACATGCTTCTAAAACATAGTTTAGATCTGTTACCCTTGAAGATCGAGGCGTTGATTCCAATCTACAGATCTTCTAGTCTGTCTCCCAACTTCGCTTGAACACCGGGTGGACGGCGTGCTATCAAACGTGGAGAAGGTGCCTCAATTTCGTCTCCTTGAAACCCTAGCCGTTTTTCTCTATTTCGTATGTGCTAGGGTTTCAAAACTGAATTAGGGCTCCTATTTATAATTTCCATAAGTTTCATGGGCCAGACTAGGGATCCATTAGAAGGTATAGGGCTTGGGCTTCTTACAGGCCCAAATACTCTTATGTTCAGCCCAGAACATATAATTTGGCGCGAGAACATTAATTCATTCCACTAGAGAATTAATGTTGCACTCCCGTCCTATCCCGAACCGAATCAGGGCTTCTATTAGACTTTATAATTCCCCGTGTTTAAGATATCGCACGTCCATTAATTATTAAAGCTCCCGACTTCTTTAAATAATTAATTACTATAATTCCTTGAGTAGTACCACTCAACCTTGTTGTCGTACGGATTAAATCCACCTACAGGGTTTAATACGACAATCCTTTATGAGTTTCCTCAAGGGGACATCATCAGCCTGGATGTACAGGGCACGGTGCCCTAATGCCAATAAGTAGACATCATGCGAGCGATGCCACTACCCAAAATACAGAGCGTGAAGAATCTATCAAGATTCTCACCTATGGTACATCAAAGTAGTGAACAAGCACCCCACACATCTAAATATCACACTTAGGGTTAAGAATCATAAAAGTCACCAAGACTTCTAGTTCTTCATAACAGTCAGAACAGAAGAACATGTCTTATCTGTGATCCATTCAATACGCCACAGCGCACTAGTATAAACTAATGGCCAAGACAAACCACTAACAAGTTTATACTACAACTTAAACCAATAGTTTTGTCCATAACTATCTCAGTTGTGAATACTGTTTATATGTTACAAGGAACTGACAATGTGATCTTCTGTGTGACTACAAACCCACCACATCGTCTACAATGCAAGATAAGCAGACATACAAGTAATCACAAAGAATGCAATAATGTGAAAAACCATTTATTTCAGATAAAAGGAAATCGAATATACGTCACAAAGCCCACTAAAAGTTTGCTTTACAGTATATACCAACAATCTCCCACTTATACTAAAGCTTAACTTTTAGTATACACATAAAGACATCAACATTTCTCCCACTTATACTCAAAGTCTAGTTTGTAATACATCGTAAACCAAGACCCTCTACATGTTTCTCAAAGACTTTTATTGCCAGCGTCTTTGTGAAAGGATCAGCCAAGTTATCCAACGATGCAATCTTAGCTACAGCCACGTCTCCTCGATTTACGATATCTCGTATAATGTGGTACTTTCGCTCTATGTGTTTACTTGCTCTGTGGGCTCTAGGTTCTTTCGAGTTTGCCACTGCACCCGCGTTATCACAATAAACAGTGATACACATCGGCATACTCTGAGATACCCCTAATTCCAGAAAGAAATTACGCAGCCAGACAGCCTCATTTGCGGCCTCTGAGGCAACTACGTACTCGGCTTCCATAGTGGAGTCTGCGATGCATTTCTGCTTCACACTTCTCCAAGATATGGCTGCGCCTCCCAGCATAAACACATAACCCGAGGTTGACTTCCGTTCATCTCGATCAGCTTGGAAATCTGAATCGGTATAACCCAAAGGAATCAAACTATTTGACTGGTATACTAGCATATAATCTCGAGTCTTTTTCAAGTACTTGAGAATATGTTTAACAGCAGTCCAGTGTCCTTGACCAGGGTTAGACTGATATCTTGCTACCATGCCGACTGCATAGCAAATATCAGGCCTCGTACACAGCATCGCATACATAAGGCTTCCTACAGTCGAAGCATAAGGAACCTTAGCCATCTCCTCTATCTCCTTCTGTGTCTTAGGACACATATCTTTAGATAGAGGGACTCCATGTCTGAAAAGTAGTACACCCTTCTTGGAATTCTGCATGCCAAAACGAGCAATCACAGTATCAATGTAAGACGCTTGAGATAAACACAACATTCTCTTTTTTCGATCACGAGTGACCTTAATACCAAGAATGTACGATGCTTCTCCCATATCCTTCATTTGAAACTGTTCTGAAAGCCACACCTTTACGTCTGATAATACTTTCACATTGTTGCCAATAAGAAGAATATCATCTACGTATAATACTAAGAATACCACTACGTCTCTGTCACTCTTCTTGTACACACAACTTTCATTTTGACATTGTTCAAATCCAAAAGATTTGATCACCTCGTCAAAATGAATGTTCCAAGACCTGGAAGCTTGTTTTAGCCCATAAAGAGACTTTTTCAGCTTCCAGACTAGATGCTCTTGGCCTTTCTTCACATAACCCTCGGGTTGCTGCATATAGATGTCCTTATCCAAATTTCCATTAAGGAAAGTTGTCTTGACATCCATTTGCCAAATCTCATAGTTCATGTGATTAGCTATGGATAAGAGAATCCGGATCGATTTTAGCATGGCTACTGGTGAGAAGGTCTCGTCATAGTCGATTCCTTCTTTCTGGGTAAAACCCTTTGCCACCAACCGTGCCTTAAAAGCAGTAATCTGCCCATCAGACCCTCTCTTACGTCTGTAGACCCACTTACACCCAACGGCTTTCTTGTCGTGGGGAAGTTCACTTAGGTCATACACTTCCACAGCATCCATAGATTCAATTTCTGAATCCATGGACTTGTGCCAAGACTCTGCATCTTTGTCTTTGATTGCCTCCTTGTATGTCCAGGGGTCGTTATCATCATGTTCATCGCTTGGAATCAAGTCAATAGATTCTCCCACAAACATGAAACGATCAGGTTGGCGAACAACCCTCCCACTACGACGAGGCAATGTATACAAAGGTTCATCAGAGTCGCCACGTTGTGCAGTCTCTTGTGGTATTTCCTCTTGCACACTCGGTGTGCCATTGTCTCCTCTCAACTCATTTAAAATGATCTCAGTATTGGACTTATTCTCATTCATATAGTCTTCTTCTAAAAATCGGGCATTGGTACTCACCACCACCCTCTGATCATTAGGACTATAAAAATAACCACCTCTCGTTCCCTTAGGGTATCCTACAAACAATCGTACTTCAGTTCTAGGTGCCAACTTATCAGCTTCCTTGTTCAGCACATGTGCTGGACAACCCCAAATCCGAATGTGGTTTAGACTGGGCTTTCGCCCAGACCACAATTCAATCGAGGTTTTTGGAACCACTTTAGAAGGTACATAATTTAGAAGGTGCGCTGCTGTTTCCAAGGCATAACCCCAGAAAGAGGTAGGTAATGAAGCATAACTCATCATCGATCTCACCATATCTAATAGAGTCCTATTCCTTCTCTCAGCCACGCCATTTTGTTGCGGAGTACCAGGCGCGGAGAGCTGGGATCTAATCCCGTTCTCTAATAAGTATTGCCTAAATTCGTTGCTAAGGTACTCGCCACCACGATCAGAACGCAGTGACTTGATACTCTTACCATGACGGTTCTCCACTTCTGCCTTAAATTCTTTGAACTTGCCAAAGCATTCAGACTTGTGGCGCATCAGGTAGATGTATCCATATCTTGAGTAATCGTCAATGAAAGTGACGAAGTACTCAAAACCTCCTCTAGCTTGAACAGTCATAGGCCCACACAAATCAGAGTGAATCAATTCCAACACATCATTAGCCCTATTACCCTTGGCCTTAAAAGGCCTCGAGGTCATCTTGCCTTCCAAACAGGATTCGCAGACTGAGAATGGTTCCACTTGGAGAGACTCCAAAAACCCACTACTTACTAGTCTTTGAATCCTTCTTAGGTTGACATGACCCAATCATAGATGTCAAAGGTATGTTTGATTCAACTTAGAAGGTTCCTTTCTCTTATTTAATGATGATGATGAATGAGCTTCAGTCACAGTATGATATGCACACGTAATAGTATAAAGATTGTTTTCTAACGTGCCAGAACAGATTAAAGAGTCATTTCTCATAATAACAACATTGTCATTAAAAACAACCGAGCATCCATCCAAAAATAACTTCGAAACAGAAATTAAATTTCTCCGAAAATTCGGTACGTATAAAACGTTCTTTAATACTAAAACAGAATTAGAAAAACATAAGTGCACGTCTCCCACTGCAACCACCGATACTATCGAAGCATTGCCCAAACTAATAGTAATCTCGCCCTCACTCAGTTCCCTTGTCTGCAGAAACCCCTGCAAGGTATAACAAACATGGTCAGTGGCTCCTGTATCTACTACCCAAGAAAAGGCAGAACAAGCCGCAAAACATGTTTCAACAACTAAAGCGAGAGACGTACCAGAGTTTTCCTTTTTCAGAAGGGGACAATCAGACTTCCAATGTCCTGTCTTGTTGCACTTGAAACATTTGCCCTTCGGCTTTTTAACGCCACCAGAAGGCGCCAGTTTCTTGCTCCCACTGCTTTCACCACCACCCTTTTTTTGTAAAGGCTTTTTCTTCTTCTTGCCATTAGACGAAGAAGGTCCAGCCTGGACAGTAACATTGGTTTGTGGTCGTTTACCCATGAGACCCTCCACCGCGACCAATTCCGTAAGAAGCTCGGTTAAAGTATAATCCTTCTTACTCATGATCGCGTTTACACGGAAGTTCTCAAAAGACTTTGGGAGCGAGTGTAGGATCATATCGATCTTGGTGTCACTATCGATTAACCCTCCGAGGACCTCAATCTCATTCAGATATTCCATCATCTTGAGACCGTGGTCCCTCACGGACGCTCCCTCTGGCATAGAGGTTGACATGATCTTCCTCATAGCCTCAAAGCGGGCAGCCCTATCTTTCTCACCAAAAAGCTGTTTGAGGCTCAACATCATAGTTGCGGCACTAGGCATAGTTTGATGCTGCTGTTGTAAAACATTTGACATCGAGGCCAAAATGTAACAACGAGCCATCTCATCAGCCTTGTGCCACTTCTTATGAGCCTCCTTTTGCTCTTCAGTAGATTCGGGTCCCAAAGGGGCAGGAGCAGGTGTGTCGAGCACAAACTTGTACTCATCTGCAACAAGGACAATGTCCAAATTTCTTTTCCAATCCAAGTAATTTTGACCAATAAGCTTATTTTGATTTAAGATAACCATAAGTGGGTTGAATGTCACCATAATGTATCTGAAATAAATAAAATACAAGCAATAAATCACATAAGTTTGAAGCATAAAACATTGGAAACCTTCAAAACCAACATTCAACACAACCTCCAACAGCCCAACAAACACATATGCAAGCCACGTTAGGGTGGTCGTTTACACATGTATTCATTGACCAGACATTCAGTCTTTAATTTCAATATCACGTCAACTTATCCTTATGACGAATGAAATTAACAGTCGAACTTTAACTGGCCATGTGAACTAGAACAGTGACCCCGTTGGGGGGTTATATTCAAATTCACATCTAAGTGATTACCACAATTTAACAACAGTTATCTTGAATTATTCTTTACTGATGAACTCATGGATGACACATCCGTTAGGGAAGATCACACACTTCATCTAAAGATTAAAACAGTTTTATTAGAAGTCTTAACTAGTAAGCTCGTGAATGTTGCACCCGTTAGGGGAAGACTCCCAAGGTCCCACGAGCAACATACACCTTACTTAAAGACCAATTGTGGAGGCCTATAAATTAATTAAAATTCAATTATCTCACTTAGTCATTTAAACTTTGAAGATTATTCACAGGCATAACAAATTAACTAAATAATACAAGCATGTCAATCATAACAAGATGCGATAAATAGAGGTAAAATAAATAAATGCACATCTATCGCAACCCCTTGAAAAACCTATCAAAAAACAGCCTACAATAAGCTATTACAATGATAAAACAGTGGCGCGGACGGATGTCTCGCATCGGCCTCTCACGCAATGCAAAAATCTCGAATACACGTCCACCGACTAAAACTGGCAGAAAACTTCATCAAGACGTTGAATTAGGCCTCGCCACTCGTCGTCCCAGTATAGCTGTGACTCCTGTAGATCTGGTCGAGACGTTTCCGAAAAGGTCTTGTGGGCTGAAAACGGACATCCGAGTCAAAAGTTATGGCCAAAACAGTTTTCACCATCCAAGGCCATAACCCGAAAAACTCAGATTACTGTTTTCAGATCTTCCATCGACACCGCCCGTTCTCACGATCAAAAATTACAATATAAACGAGCAAAACCCTACTACAGTGATCTATGAAATAGTCCTATACTACTCACACTTATTATCTGGTGGGAAAAACGATTACATAACACTAGGGTTGCGATGGAAGAATAAAAAAAATTAACCAACAGAAACGCATACGTACATGAAACAAAATAAATTGAATCATACAATCATACGTTTCAGGCAGAGCCAACAATCCACGAATCCAGGCTCTGATACCAATTGCTGGAACACGCCGGCGAAGGCGGTCCGTCACCAGGATCGTTGTCGGATGCCAAACGTATAAATAAATAAATAAAACCTAAACTTGCTTCTAAAACATAGTTTAGATCTGTTACCCTTGAAGATCGAGGCGTTGATTCCAATCTACAGATCTTCTAGTCTGTCTCCCAACTTCGCTCGAACACCGGGTGGACGGCGTGCTATCAAACGTGGAGAAGGTGCCTCAATTTCGTCTCCTTGAAACCCTAGCCGTTTTTCTCTATTTCGTATGTGCTAGGGTTTCAAAACTGAATTAGGGCTCGTATTTATAATTTCCATAAGTTTCATGGGCCAGACTAGGGATCCATTAGTAGGTATAGGGCTTGGGCTTCTTACAGGCCCAAATACTCTTATGTTCAGCCCAGAACATATAATTTGGCCCGAGAACATTAATTCATTCCACTAGAGAATTAATGTTGCACTCCCGTCCTATCCCGAACCGAATCAGGGCTTCTATTAGACTTTATAATTCCCCGTGTTTAAGATATCGCACGTCCATTAATTATTAAAGCTCCCGACTTCTTTAAATAATTAATTACTATAATTCCTTGAGTAGTACCACTCAACCTTGTTGTCGTACGGATTAAATCCACCTGCAGGGTTTAATACGATAATCCTTTATGAGTTTCCTCAAGGGGACATCATCAGCCTGGATGTACAGGGCACGGTGCCCTAATGTCAATAAGTAGACATCATGCGAGCGATGCCACTACCCAAAATACAGAGCGTGAAGAATCTATCAAGATTCTCACCTATGGTACATCAAAGTAGTGAACAAGCACCCCACACATCTAAATATCACACTTAGGGTTAAGAATCATAAAAGTCACCAAGACTTCTAGTTCTTCATAACAGTCAGAACAGAAGAACATGTCTTATCTGTGATCCATTCAATACGCCACAGCGCACTAGTATAAACTAATGGCCAAGACAAACCACTAACAAGTTTATACTACAACTTAAACCAATAGTTTTGTCCATAACTATCTCAGTTGTGAATACTGTTTATATGTTACAAGGAACTGACAATGTGATCTTCTGTGTGACTACAAACCCACCACATCGTCTACAATGCAAGATAAGCAGACATACAAGTAATCACAAAGAATGCAATAATGTGAAAAACCATTTATTTCAGATAAAAGGAAATCGAATATACGTCACAAAGCCCACTAAAAGTTTGCTTTACAGTATATACCAACAGTTGAGACAAATGGTGTAACATTATTTCAAACAGAATATCAGAAAAGACAGGCGCAGCAGAAGACTAAAACACTAAAAATAAACTGAACACAAGTAAAACAAGACTGATGCTACACTCAATGTAACACTGACTCGATTACGGAATATCAGAATACGAATAGCGGAAGACTTTAAAGAATGAAAACACAAAGACACCGTATTAACTTTTTAACATAGATTTTAATTTAAAATCTATGCGAGCCTCATGGTGAAACTTTCACTAATAATTATGTGAATACAAATGGTGTGTGAACAAATATTCACAACGGAAATAAGACTCGATAAAGTATCTAGTCTAAAGACGGCTTAAGTGTAAAAATTACACTACCAAAAACTAATCTAACTCTATGATCTCTCTATCAAAGAAGTATAGAAAAGTCTATGTTGTACAGGAAGTTTGGACTCTTCGGCACAACGACATGAACATGCTAATGACAATTAATTCCTAACAGGATGAACACTAGTTTAGGACTTAAAGAATAGCACTTCGTGAAATATGTGACTCTCGGATCTGATGTGTATTTCTTCATGTTGTACGAGAATCTGATGAAGAAGAAATAATAATCACGATAATGTCTAAGTAGGACGAACACTTCACATAGACATTATGTGATTACTCTTAATTCTCCATGCTGAATAATGAAGACTTCCTTTAGTATTTATAGAGGTAAAAACGAATTCTAGAAGCTTCATAATCCATATCCTATTTTTTAGGATCTCATCCCTTCTTTTTAGCCCACTCTTCATTCCAATGAATTCTAGCACCTTCCAGCCTATTCTGGACGTTTTCAAAGGCAACCGCAAGATCTACGTACTTCTACAAGCTTCCAGATCCTTCCAGTCTGGAACTGTGTAGAATGTTCTTGATCTTCAACCTGCGATGTTACAACATCCAAAGCAGCATTAGCTAGAAAACAGAATTTGGACTTAGGAAAAATAAGAAAGGTCGAATTAAGATGTTGCTGTGAATGTTAAGACATTTAAGAGTAACAACATCTACAGTAGTGTTAACATTCAATTCAGGAATGTGCAGCATACATTTCTTAGAAGTGTGTCCTAGTCTTTTATGCTATGTATCAAAGGTACATTTATTTTGAACAATAGAACCACAATTGATAGTAGAACCTAAAACTGAGAATGTAGAAGGGACAACAGTTTGCAAGAGATAGAGGCCCCTGACTTGATCAGCAGTACCAATCACCATCTTGGTGGTGTTGTCCTATAAAACACATTGTGAGGAAAGAAAGCTCACAGTACAATTAGAGTATCTAGTCAAGTGACTAACAGACAAGAGATTAAAGGTGAAGTCAAGTACATAAAGAACATTATACAGAGTGAGATGTTTATTGATAACAATGTTGCCCATATGTGTAGCAGTGGAAATAGCATTGTTTGGCAGGGAAATCTTAACATTGGCTATAGATGGAGGGGTGGTAAACATAGAGATATCAAAAACCATATGGCCAGTGGCACCAGTGTCTATAATCCAAGTGGAGACAGTGCTATTATGTAAGCAAATGTTAGAAATCGTACCTGAATCAGTGGTGGTTGGGTGGTCTTCAGGTTGAGCAGTGGAGGCTCCTGCCACAGAATTATGCATGGCCTTGTGCTCACCCAAATTCTACATCTTAGAAAAGCTCACAAACTTGTCAAATAAATCTTGATCAAAGAGTGGATTGGATTCCATGGGGGTATTTCTAATGGAAATATTGGCAGTTCTTGGAATGCTCTTGTTTGGAAGGGTTCTAGGGCCCCTCCAACCAGGTGGGAAGCCAATGATGTGAAAGCATTTATCTATAGTATGACCACACAGTGGACACATTTCAGTGGTTTCTTCATATCTTTGTAAAGTTTGGTGTTTCTAGCAATCATAGAAAGGGAATCAAGGTGGATAGGATCAGGAGTGGTGTGTAAATTTCTCTGGGATTCTTCTTGAAGTAATAAACCATATACCTTGGAAAGAGGAAGATATTGAGATTGCAAAAGAAACTGGCTTCTAAGAGCACTATAGGAGTCATGCAAATCAATCAAGAATTTTAAAACAGCATCATGTTCTTGAGTGGTGGTTATGAGTTTAGGTAATTCACAAGTACAGGCATCCATAGCTCCACCAGAACATTTAAGAATGGGCCTAAAGCTAAGGTACTCATCCCACAAAGATTTGAATTGGTTGTAATAAGAAACTAAAGACTGTGAACCCTGAGTGATGGTACTAAGGGATTTCTCAAGGTGATATACCCTAGTGCCATCAGATAAGGCATATTTAATCTTTAATTCATCCCAAATATCTTTAGCAATAGAGAAGTAACCCAAAGTACGTTTGATTTCAGGCACAATAGAATTCAAAATCCACATAAGAACGAGATCATTTGCTCTTACCCAAATAGCGTATATGGCAGGATCGTCCTCTTCACTGGGCACCTCCAAGGAACCATCAATGAGACGGGCCTTGTTCTTCACGCTCAGGCCACGTTTGACCGCATGAGTCCAGGAGACATAGTTGGTGCCGTCGAGTGGTTCAAGGGCGATTACGACGGCATGGGTATCATTTTGATGTAGGGCCAGAGGGGAGAACGGATTGAGGGCAGGGTCCAACGAATTTGGATCGGTGACTGTAAGTGCCATGGATGATGAATGGGAACACCAAGAAACGCAGGAATCGCGAAGTAGCTCAAAAGGAACGAAATGAAATTGGAACGATTGAAGGAAGAAAGGGAATCGGATCGATGAAAATGGCAATTACCGATACCATGTAGAAACCAGATCACTTCTTCATCTCAAGAATGAAGATGAATGAAAACCGTAAATCAAAGAAGGAAAAATTGTATTTCGAATTAATTGATTGAAAAATACAGAATAGCCCTAATACATATTTAAAGCTCAAAAATCTAATTAACCGTTCCTAACCTCCTAATAACCGTTAAACTAATTAGAATCAGGATTACAACACAGGGGTGTATTTCCTAAAACTGAGGGTGTATCTAATAACCCTTTATATGTATATACAGACTTTTCACTATTTTCTAGGTAGTAGCTAGCGTGATGATGTATCTTCCCAAGATCTTCTCAATCAATTTACTCAAATAAATTTTTATTTTTATTAGAGTACGTTTGATAGGGCAAATGTATAAATAGACTTTTCACTATTTCATAAGTAGTAGCTATGATGTATCTTTCCAAAATCTTCTCAATCAATTTACTCAAATAAATTTTATTTTTTATTAGAGTACATTTAATGGGGCAAATGTATTTACAGACTTTTCACTATTTTCTAATTTCTAAGTAGTAAGATAGCTTGATGATGTATCTTTCCAAGATCTTCTCAATAAATTTATTCAAATAAAATTGGTAATTAAAATTTAAATAATTTTTTTAAATTAAAATAATTATATTTTTTAAAAACAAAAATTTATGCAGGAAAAAAAAAAACTAGCTCAAGTATATAAGTATATTTGTATATGAAATACATATCATACACACAAATGAGAAATTCAGCAAAAAAAAATTGATGTGATATGGCCAAATTTTGTACACCAAGATGGGAATTTCAAAATTACGGAGAAAGAATAAAAAATTTATATTCAAAAGTGGCATTTAGAAGATGAGATTAAAAAAATTTAATGTACGATTAAGATTAATAAAAAAAATTAATAAAGGTAAAATTAATTTAAAAAAAAAAAAAGAGATTTTAAAATAGAACGAATTTGGAAGAGAGAAATTGAAATACACCAATCATATTGTGACAAATGACACTTAAAATGTTCACATAAATATATGCTATTAAGATTAGATGGGTAGTTGAAATGTTTGCAAATATTTGTGAAATTAAAATTACCACCCCTCTACCCTCTCTTTCTCCACCTCAATTTCTTTCATTTCAAAATTCTTGTTCCCCTCCCTCATTTCATAATCGTGCTTAAATTATTATTTTCACTCTACAAATAATCAAATTCTTTCAAACAGCAATAGTGTTCCTGAGTTTATTGTTGCATTCATCTTTGAGGTGAGATATTAATTGTTTTTTGCTCCATAATGATTGGTTGAGATGTTAATGCATATGTTATTTTTTATTAAATTGTTATATAAATTAAATGTAAAAGTTGAAAGTTGGCAAAGTTGAATAAGAACGCAAGAATATTGAAATGAAATAATTTGAGAAAGAAGGAAGGCAGAAGAGTGATGAAATTTTGTGAAATGTCACATTAAAATCTAAAAAAATATAAAATATTAAGAATAAATTAATAGTAATATTTGATAGAGATAAATTAAATTAATTTTTTTTATGGATGAATAGATTTTATTGAAATAAAAAATAATTAAATATGTATGAAAAAGGGGCCTCGTTACGCCTCTTCAATCCTCTTTTTTCTCTCATGCATTCTGTAAAAGTTAAATTTGGACTCACCTTGAAGAAAGAGCGTGGACCGGTTTCCAACATGCTATTCTTTAATCCTCTTTTTTCTCTCCTTGCATTCTGTAAAAGTCAAATTTGAATTCACCATGAAAAAAGAACGTGGACTGGTTACCAACGGGCTATTCTTTATTGGGTGGTGCTAAACATCCAAAATTTGGATATCTAGAAAAATGTATTTTAGTACATTTCTGTTTTAAGTTATGGTAAAATGACAAATATACCCTTAATAAAAATATAGTGCTGAAATATTATTTTTTTAATTAAATATTGAAATCTAACAGTTTTTTCTCTCTCTTCTTATTTGTTTAAGGTAGATAATAATTACGGAAATTCAAACTCTTCTTAAATTAAAGGTAGAACAGTAATTATAAAATTAATAAAACATTAATTAATTAAAGAAAAATCGTTCTTTATTTTATTAAAAAACTTTCAAACTCATATTAAATTATTTTTTAAATATTAATATTTTATAAAAAAAAATCGAATTTATTTCTTTTAATTTTTATTAGAGTACGGAAAAATGTATTTACGGATTTTTCATTCCTAAGTAACTAGCGTTCCAAGATCTTTTGAATCAATTTACTAAAATAAATTTGGTAATTAAAATTTTAATAAATCAACACACTCTTTAATACTATCATCTATCATCATAATCACGCGCATATCTCTCCTATATTCTCTCGCGACGAACCAGAAGCCGCTCCGAAGCCTTTCTCCGAAGTTGCATAAACCCAAACCTCAATCAACGTACCAATGGACAACACGCCATTCAGTATAATGAGACCTCTGAAACAGAGGACACTTTTCCCGTGTCGGACGATGAAGATGTTGAAGTGCATGAGTCGAAAGGGTGGAGAAAGGGTGTGAGGCGAATCAGAAACAGGAAAAAGGCGCGTGTTATTACGGAAGATGAAATGGAATGTATGTTGGAGGAGGATTGGAGATTGAAGGACAAGGATTTTGTCAGAAAGTGTGTTGATTCCTGTGGTGGTGGTGGAGTTAATCGTCCTCTTACTGTCGCTGCTGAATGTCGTTTCAAGTTTGAAGATGGAGATTTGTGTACAGAGAAAACAAAGTGGGATAAGGAAATGGATTCTCTGTTTCGTGAATTAAATTGGGGCTTAATCCAATCTCAACATGCATCATTCTCTGCCATTGTAAGTTCCATTTCATACACTCTTTTTTATTCAATGTTAGTTGCAAAAGTTGGCGCCTACGCCTTGGCCAACTAGGACCTAGTTTACGTCTATCTAGTGATTTTCGATTAATCTTTTTATTACTTCCACCCTATAAGCTTCTCCTTATTTTTTTGATACAGATCTTAAATAATAGATATAGTAAAAATGATTTGATAGAAGAAAAAGAGAGAAGAGAAAAAGTAATCCAAGAGTATATAAATTGGCTTTTAAGAATAAAAAATTGAAAAGGCTATGAGAAAGCTTCTAGGAGGCAGACTGAGCAAAATAGTAAAATGAAAAATTTATAGGTGGAAGGAGTAAGTATTAAACTTTTCAGAGTCAAAGTCACACTTTTTTTTAGTTATCAGATTTGTAAGTTTTAATTTGTTTTGTTTAGGAATCCCTTTACAATTTTTTGCTTTTATTTATTAAATTTTCATATTTATTGGTTGAGAATTATAAGATAAAATAATTAGAAAGAAAATTCTAAGTGGACTACCAATTTTTAACTTTTGCAAACCTCGGTTAGAATTATAATAATATGACTACATTTTGTGTATAGACTATGTTTACCACCCATAAGTGACTCGTTTACACGACGGTTTTGTGAACAGAATGATGATGAAAGTAGCGTGTTAGAAGATGTTGATGAATTTCCAAAGGATCGTTGTGATCGAGGAGACCATGATCCTATTCTTGATGAACAGATTGGAATCCTCTGCAACTTTTGTTCAATCATTTTGCTCGATATAAAACACGTTTTACCGCCTTTTGTAAGTTTCTAAAACACGTTTTTCACTTCATCTATCATTTTCTGTTTACTTATGAAATTTGATGATAATCTTGCAGCATGTAAAAACCTCCGACAAACACTACCAAACCAAATTCTACCATGAATCAGACAAATCTAAATCCAACATATTAAAAAATCATTATAAAATTTACGTAAAAAAAAAATAGATATAAAAAACATTAATCATATGAAATTTAAATTTCAATATTTACATTCAAACATTTGAAAATAATTATTCCCATCTACCACATATCTGATACAGCAAATATATAATTTGGATATTTACTTATGAGAGAACTAATAGAGCATGAAAATGATATGAAAACATTAATCATATGAATTTAAATTTCAATATTGACATTCGAACATTCGAATAGAGCGTGAAAATATAACAAAATATTAAAAATTGGGTAGGTCTCCTATGGAATTGATTCTATATATGAAATTGAGTTGATCAAACAGTCAACTATTGATGGTTGATTTGGTCAACTTTTTTTTTTCCGGTAAAATATAAAATTTCAATTTTTTTTTTCCAAAATTTTTTTTTTCGGATTTTTTTTTAGTGTTACACTTTTCAATTATCGTGACTTACATTTTTAAAAATAATATTTTCAGTTATATTGAACCTTTTAGTTATATAGACATGCATTTTTTAGTAAAAATGTGTTGCACTTTTCAGTTATAATAACTTACACTTTTCATTAAAATATTGTATTGCACTTTTCTAGTATATTGACATACACTTTTTAATAATATTGTGTTGCACTTTCTAATTATAATGATTTACACTTTTCATTAAAAGTTGTGTTGCACTTTTCAATTATAATGACTTACATTTTTTAATAAAAAAATGTGTTACATTTTTTAGTAATATTGTGTTACACTTTTTAGTAATATTGACTTACACTTTTCAACACACACATTTTCGGAAAAAAATTACAAAAAAAAATAAATAATAATAATAATAAAAAAATTGACCCAAGTCAAAAATTTTATTCACAATATTGTTGAATATTTAGGGTTTAGGGGTTGACTAAGTCAACTCAATTCCTTATATGGAATTGATTTTATATAAGACCCATCCTTAAGGGTAGGTCTCCTATGGAATTGATTCTATATATGAAATTGAGTTGACCAAACAGTCAACTATTGATTGTTGACTTGGTCAACTTTTTTTTTTCGGTAAAATATAAAATTTCAATTTTTTTTTCCAGAATTTTTTTTTTCGGATTTTTTTTTAGTGTTACACTTTTCAATTATCGTGACTTACATTTTTAAAAATAATATTTTCAGTTATATTGAACCTTTTAGTTATATAGACATGCATTTTTTAGTAAAAATGTGTTGCACTTTTCAGTTATAATAACTTACACTTTTCAATATGAAATTTGAATTTCAATATTGACATCCGAACATTCGAAAATCATTATTCTCATCTACTACATATCTAATTATTGGTATTGATATTGTTGAATAAAAAAATAAATTATGCTGTGATTAAAGTTTAAAAAATAAATTAAAAAATAAGTAATAATTATGATTTAAAATGTGGGGTATTAAAAAAGGGGGTGGGGAAATAGATTATAGAAATTTATTGATTTGAATAGAGTTGTATTAATAATAGAGCACACTGATTAAATTTAAAAAAATAAATTATGTTGTGATTAAAGTTTAAAAATTAAATTAAAAAAAATAATTGTGGTTTAAAATATGAGGTATTCAAAAAAAAAAAAAGAGAATATAGATTTATTGATTTGAATAGAGTGATATTAAGAATAAAATATCGTGATTAAAATAAAAATACAGAGATTTTGAAATAGACAATTTTGGTTAGGATAGAGTGGTGAAATTGTGCAAGTGTCTATTATATTTTCACAAATATAAAGTATTAAGATAAAATAAAATAAGATAAGATTAAAAAATAAACTAATAATATTTGTTAGATATAAATTTAATTTAATTTAATTTTAAAAAAAAATTATAAATGGATAGATTTTATTGAAATAAAAAATAATTAAATTAAATATGTATGAAAAAAAAAAAAAGGTGTTGTTATCAAGGACGCCTCTTAAGTCTTCCTTTCTCTCTCATGCATTCTGTTTAAACTTGGGCCCACTTTGAAGAAAGAGCTTGATTTCCAACGGACTATTCTTTATTTTATTAAACAACTCTTAAACTCATACTTCCTCCGTCCCTGAAAAGCTTTCATTTGATGTAACGAAGTTTAAGAAAAAAGTATAATAATTAGAGTTTTGAAGGTAATTTTGTAAACTTTTATATATAAAGTAAATAACATAGTTTTGATCGAGTGTATGATGAACCCCAAAAGATATTATATGAAGGGTAAATACGTGTATATTGAAAACTTTTCAGGGACGGAGGTAGTATATTATGGTATTAATTATTTTTTAAATATTAATATTGTATTAAAAAATCAAATGTGAATACAGATGTTTCCATATGAAATATGCATGAAATAGTTTATATGCCTAATTTGAAAGAGAACAAATATTCATACCTAGAGCATTTTTCTAAAATCAAATTCTTTCAACAACAGTAATGTTATTTTTAGGTGGGGTATTAACTTTTTTATGCTTTATAGTAGAGATTTTAATGCACATGTTATTTTTTATTGAGTTGTTAGATAAATTAAATGTGAAAGTTGACAAAATCGAATAAGGGCGCCCGCAAAATTTTTGAAATGAATAATTTGATAAAGATGGAATGTAGAAGAGTGATGAAATTTTGTGAAAAGTCCCACTATAATTTCAAAAATATAGAATATTAAGAATAAACTAATAATATTTTATAGAGAGATTTTAAATTAAATTATTTAAAAAATTTATGGATGGATAGATTTTATTGAAATAAAAAATAATTAAATTAAATATTTATCACAAAAACTTATATGCAATATTATTTCAGTCATTTTCACACATTTTTTATAAATACACCCACAAGTTTAATTCACACACACATTTTTTATAAATACACCCACTGACAGCTCAATTCACACCCACATTTTTTTATAAATGCACCCACTTACAAAAATTGAACATGGTCGTCTTCTCCGAGCAGTTTTCGATCACCTTAGGCCGCGGTCAGACGCTGCAATTTACGATCACCTTAATCCTTAAATATTATTTAATACTAATCATTATGGGTCAATGTTATTTTGTATTACGTGCAATAATATATCTTACTACATGCAATATACTATATGTTACTATATATTATAATATGGGTTACTTAATCAATAAAAAAAATAAAAAAATATAAAAGAATCAATATTACTATATAAAATTGTGTTATTACTACATGTAATAATTTGTTTTACTACATAAAAAATTATATGTTACTACATACTACAGTTTGAATTACTACATTGAATAGCCGTTTGTTACTATATGTAACTTTATCAAATGATCTAATATTTTTCGCATCATCCTACAATTTAACATTTTGTATTACAACATGATTATTGTGTTTACTACATTCGATAATATATGTTACTACATATTATAATGTGAGTTACTAAATCAATAAAAACACTAGAAAAAACGTGTTACTAAATAAAAGAATTTGTATTATTATATAAATACTTTGTGTTATTACTACATAAAATAATGTGTATTACTACATATTACAATTTGAATTACTACATTTAATATCCCGCGTTCGACAATAAAATAAAAGATAAAAAAAATCACAGAAACGAGTAAAATAAACGGATTAAAAAATTCGAATTAAACTGTCACTGGGTGTATTTATAAAAAAGTGTGTGTGTGAATTAAGTTTGTTGGTGTATTTATAAAAAATGTGTGTTTGAATTAAGCTTGTGGGTGTATTTATAAAGAACATGTGTATGAATGACTGAAATGCATATATGCAATACTTCATAGAAGACTAGCCAATATTTATGCAAAAAAAGGCATTGTTATTAAAGACATCTTTTCAGTCTTACACTTTCTCTCCTAACAACCTTGAAGAAAGAGAGTTTTTTCAGTCTTTCATTCTCTCTCGTGACCAGTGTTGTAAAAGGCGAAAATCACTAAGCGGGCGTTTTCGACCGCCTAGCGCCTAGGCCGCCTAATCGGCGCCAAGGCGCCACCTAGAATTTCAGATTTTTTTTTTTTTTTGCTCTTCATACCAAATGAAAATATTAAACAATGCTTTATAAAATAATAGTTCATACAAAATACCAAATTAAACAGACTAATCATACTAGGCTCCAAAAGTCCAAAACATGCTACGAGCCTACGAGTACCAAAAGTCTAAATTACACCTAATTCACTTCAAAATAGGCTCGTAGCAAAAGTCTAAATTACACCTAATTCACTTCAAAAGTTTAAATTAAGTATAATTAACATTCACGTCAAAATACATTCACGTCAAATTAAGTAACTAAATTACTTAATTTAATTTTGATTTTTTTTTAAATTATTTTAACCAAAACGACGTCGTTTTGTTTATTTAAAAAAAAAGTAAAAAATTCACTGTCCTAATCGGTGCTCCGCCTAGGCCCCGCCTACCCGCCTAGGACCGCCTAATAAGCCTGGCGCCTAATGTGGGCAGATTAGTAAAAAACTAATCTTTTTTTTGCCGCCTAGCGCCTAGGCGGGCCTAGGCGCCGATTTTTGCATCATTGCTCGTGACAACTTTGAAGAAAGAGCATGGTTACGGGACATTACTAACTTCACTTTTATCTTTCAAACTTGACCGCTTTGAAGAAAGAGTACCGACGAACTATTATTAAAATTCATGTCTTTTAATTTTTATTAGGGTATAGAGCAAATAAAAAGAATTTATATTGTGTATATACAAGACTTATCACTATTTTCTAAGTAATAGCGTGATAGGATAAATAGATTTTTTTAAAATAAGAATACATAGATTTTGAAATAGAGATATAAATTAAATTTAATTGGTTTAGGAGGGTGTATTCAATTGAGATTCTGTTGGATTTTTTTGGACTTTAAAAAGTCAGTGGATTTAGAAAATCCATAGACTCTATGCAGAGTTTGACTGACTTTTTTATTGATTTATATGGATTTTCATAGATTTTACAGGATTTTAAAATACACATTTTTTTATTAATTTACATGGATTTCCATAAACTAGGCCCCTAAAACTATGGATGCAAACGTATATCGAACACACTTGAATATAAAAAAAATTATCTAAATTATTTAGAAAAAATACCAAAAATATATTAGTTCAAAAAAAAATTTATTATTCATCATTATTATTCTCATCTTCATTTCCACGGTTATACCTAGGCTTCAATTCTGTGTTGTAATTGACTTTGAGAAAGCAATTCCAAATTTTCTCTTCCATGTGCGAGATGTGGTGAATCTTGATCTTCTTCATATTCGATTGGAAATTCATAACATTCTTTCCGAAAAAAGTTATGTAATCCAGTCAATACTAGTGTTTGAAATGGGAACAGAGGTGGGTTTTGAAAATTGTGAATGACGATTTGAAAATACCAAAAAATCTCTCGCGATTGAATAACTCAATAGGATTCTGTGGTTCGAATTACAGCAAGAATGTCGGTATGTGCTTTCGAAGGAGACTTTGAAATTTTGTTAGAAGAACAACATAGTTTTTTTTTTTCTTCTCTTTCAGGGCCTTTTGAGAGAATCCGCTGAAATCTCTAGTTTTTAGAAGAGATTTTGAATAGTGAAATTTATTTATATTTTTTAAGGAGAATCCAACGAAATCCATAGAGTATTAAAATCCATAGATTGTTGAATACCTAAAGATTTCTAAAGACTTTTTAAAATCCGTATTGAATACCTCAAAATTTTGAAAGACTTTTAAAAATTCGGATTGAATACCCCCAGATTTTAAAATAGAGATATAAATTAAATTTAATTGGTTTAGTCTAGTATGGACTCGAGTGTATGGCATACACTCGAGTTCTATTTTTTTTTTCCTTTTTTTTTCGCTTTTTTCAATTTTTTTCGCTTTTTCTTGTTTTTTTTTTTCGGCTTTTTTTTTTATTTTCTCCCTTTTTACCCTTTTTCTTTTTTATTTTGTTAAAAAATTTTGGAAAAGTCTTATATGCACCATACACATCACTCACTTTTTTTTTTAACCACTTTTTTTCTGTTTTTTTTTTAATTTTTTTTTTTTACTTTTTTTTTTAATTGCTTTTTTTTTATCCGTTTTTTTTTCAGCTTTTTTTTTTATCCGTTTTTTTTAGCTTTTTTTTTAATCGTTTTTTTCTGCTTTTTTTAACCGTTTTTTCTGCTTTTTTAACCGTTTTTTTCTGCTTTTTTTTAACCTCTTTTTATTATTTATTTGAGAGAATATGTAAACCCTAAAAATATATAAACCTTTCACTATGTTTGTCTTCACACCGTAGCCGTCGCCTTCCTCAGTTCTGGCCACCTGCTCCCACTCCAGATTCCTCTTCCGACCGTCCATGAAGACCGTTGCCTCAGTTTATGATGAAACATTATTTGTGTAAAGTGGTAAACATTATTTGTGTAAAGTGGTAATCTCTAATACTGAAAAGTGGTAACTATTATTAGTAAAAAGTGGTAAACATTATTAGTGAAAAGTGGTAATCTCTAATACTGAAAAGTGGTAACTATTATTAGTGAAAACTGAAAAGTGGTAACTATTATTAGTGAAAAGTGGTAATCTATTATACTGAAAAGTGGTAATCTCTAATACTGAAAAATTGTACATATTATTAGTGAAAAATGGTAATCTTTAATATTGGAGAGTGGTACATATTATTAGTGAAAAGTGGTAATCTTTAATACTGAAAAGTGGTAACTATTATGAGTGAAAAATGGTAATTTTTAATACTAAAAAGTGATAAATATTATTAGTGAAAAGTGTTAAAAAAAATTTAAAAATTGTAAAAAGTGGTAATATTTATGTTTGTCTTCACACCGTAGCCGTCGCCTTCCTCAGTTCCGACCACCTGCTCCCACTCCAGATTCCTCTCCCGACCGTCCATGAAGACCGTTGCCTCAGTTTATATATGATGAAGCATTATTTGTGTAAAGTGGTAAACATTATTTGTGTAAAGTGGTAAATCTCTAATACTGAAAAGTGGTAAACATTATTAGTGAAAAGTGGTAATCTCTAATACTGAAAAGTGGTAACTATTATTAGTGAAAAGTATTAACTATTATTAGTGAAAACTGAAAAGTGGTAACTATTATTAGTGAAAAGTGGTAATCTCTAATACTGAAAAGTGGTAACTATTATTAGTGAAAAGTAGTAACTATTATTAGTGAAAACTGAGTGGTATTATTGTAAAGTGGTAATCTCTAACACTGAAAAGTGATAATTTGTTTAATTACTTAAAAAATGTTATTTATAATTACTATAAAGTGTGGAGTATTTTTTAATAAAAAATTTAGTTACAAATTGCTGGTATATTTTAGTTTCAAATGGCAGTGTTAAAATTATTATTAAAAAAATTACAAATTGTAACTGTAAGTCTTGAACTCGCGACCTCATGGAAAAGTAAAGTTGTAGGTAACCACCTAGGCTACAATTACTTAATATATTTTTTCGGTTCTACTAATAGATATAGGATTGATCTGTGCATTAGTGTGCACGGTGCACACTGTGCACAAGAGACCAACTCAAAAATTTTAGGGGAGAATGCTTGAACTATATACCTAACATTAAAAAAAAAAAATTTACTCACCATTTAAACCACTAACATATTTTAATAGATATTGACTTTCTATTATATATATATATATATATATATATATATATATATATATATTATAATAAAATGATAAAAATGTGTTATAAATAAAAAGTGAAACACAATATTTTTTAAGTGTGCAAGTCATTATAATTGAAAAATGTAATACAATATTAATGAAATATGTAAATTAATATAACTAAAAAGTATAAGTCATTTAAAACTGAAAAATGCAACACGATATTACTAAAAATGATATCAAACCTGAGACTTTGTACTAATTTAATCATATGGTGACCATTAGGCCGCAGCCCAAGTTTTGTTATAATGTTGTTCTTATTAATTAATAAATGATTACTAGACTCGAGTGCACAGCCGACCTACCCAATTTAATTTTAAAAAAATTATAAATGGATAGATTTTATTGAGGCAATTTTTTTTTAAAATATTGCAATTTTAAAATCAAATATTGCAATTATGGTAAAAACTAAATTTATTTTCAATTTAAGCATAGTTTTGTTTACACCTACGACTTTTAAAAATCCGGATTGAATACCCCCAGATTTTAAAAGTCCAATAAAATCCAACAGAATCTCAATTGAATACACCCCCAAAGTGAATATACGTAATTTAAGTGAGTATACATAATTAAGAGCGACAAATGTATAAATTTATAAACGATTTACCAATTTATCATATTTAATAACTAATGTAATAATTTATGTTAATTTATCAATTTATTCCATTCTTATAATAATTATATTACTTAAAATGAATTTTACTTATTTTTAATTAATATACTAAAAAATACTCGTTTCTCAACATATAGTGTTTAGGATTTAGGGTTTAAGGTTCAGGGTTTAGGGTAAAGGGTCTGACTACTTCTTTCAACGTGTACACTTAGACTTTATTAATAAACAAACTTCAAATGTGTATTATGAATCTTTATTCAATATGGTAACTTATCCCCAAATACTCGTTTCTCAACATATATTGTTTACGATTTAGGGAAAAAGGTTTGGAGTTTAGGGTAAAGGGTTGGGGGTTTGGGGTTTAAGGTTGTTAAAATAAAATATTTTACACTTAGGGATTAAAAAATTCATAGTTTTACACCAAGGTTGTTAAAATGAAATATTTTAAATTTAGGGATTAAAAAATTCATAATTTTATACTTACGAATTAAAAAATTCATAATTTTACACCAAGGTTGTTAAAATGAAATATTTTACACTTAGAGATTAGAAAATTCATAATTTTACACCAATGTTGTTAAAATGAAATATTTTACATTTAGGAATTAAAAAAATTCTAATTTTACATCAAGGTTGTTAAAATGAAATATTTTTTACACTTAGGGATTAAAAAATTCATAATTTTATAACAAGGTTGTTAAAATGAAATATTTTACACTTAGGGATTAAAAAATTCATAATTTTACACCAAGGTTGTTAAAATAAAATATTTTACACTTAGGGATTAAAAAATTCCTAATTTTACACTAAGTTTGTTAAAATGAAATATTTTACACTTAGGGATTACAAATTCCTAATTTTACACCAATGTTGTTAAATTAAATATCTTACACTTGGGGATTAAAAAATTCATAATTTTACACTAAAGTTGTTAAAATGAAATATTTACACTTAGGGATTAAAAAATTTATAATTTTACACACCAAAGTTGTTAAAATGAAATATTTTACACTTAGGGATTAAAAAATTCATAATTTTACACCAAGGTTGTTAAAATGAAATATTTTACACTTAGGGATTAAAAAAATCGTAATTTTACACCAAGGTTGTTAAAATTAAATATTTTACACTTAGAGATTAAAAAATTCGTAATTTTACACCAAAGTTGTTAAAATGAAATATTTTACTCTTAGGGATTAAAAAAAATCGTAATTTTACACCAATGTTATTAAAATGAAATATTCTACACTTAAAAAAATCATAATTTTACACCAAGGTTGTTAAAATGAAATATTTTACACTTAGGGATTAAAAAAATCATAATTTTACATGTTGTTAAAATGAAATATTTTACGCTTACGGATTAAAAAATTCCTAATTTTACACATTAAAATGAAATATTTGTTAGATTAAGGTTTATTAAAATTAAATTAGTATTTGTTAGATTAAAATTAAAATTCAAACAACTCATCTCTATCAAATCAATCTCAATCAATATCTCCCCTCTTTCTCTACAATGTTAGTTTCTCTATAATTCTTGAGTATAAATTATTTTGAATTAATTGTAAATTAATTTTTAAATAAAATCTCTACCGATAACGTTTAAATCTAGATGTAATGATGGTCTGCAATAATTATGCGTGTTGAGAGTTAATTGCGTGTGTTGATGGTAAGGAAAGAGATTAGCATGCGCACCATTGATTAGTAATTAATTCATTTTTTTGTCATTATCTATAATTAACGGTATAACGGTAATTAAGTAATTAATAAAATATTAATTAAATAAAAAAAAGAACTTGTACGTACAGAATCTGTACAAAACAGCATTACCGTTAAAAAAATTATGAATGCATAGATTTTATTGAAATAAACAATAATTAAATTAAATATTTATGGGAAAAATAGCATTTTTATTAAATATGTTTTTCAGTCTTCCTCTCTCATGTATTCTATAAAAGTTGAACTGGACCACCTAGAAAGAAAGAAAGAACGTGTTATCTTCCATTCTCTCTTCCTACGAGTGTTTCATTCTCTCTCCTGTTTACAGTTAAACTTGACCACCTTTTAAAAAGTTAAACTTGACCACTTTGAAGAAAGAAAGAGCGTGGTTATCAGCTTCCATGTTACCCACGGTCTATTATTAGAAATTTTTATTAACTTTACTTTTATCTTTCAATACTAATAAACCATGTATATACTTAAAATTCATGTCTTTTAATTTTTATTAGGGTACCTTTAATAGAGTAAATAAACATAATAATAGACCATAGTTTAATAACATTTATTTTCTGTAAAAATTAAACCATAGTTTTTAATCTACATTTTTTAACTTTATGTGACAAATACGTGCATATTTTATAGCAGTAACAAATTTTGTATGACAGTTAGAAATTTAGAATTTTCTAAATAGTTATAATATTTATAATAATTTTTAGAAGTTGGATATAAGTAGTTGATTGAAGTTGTGTTATCTTGGGTTAGTGAAAGTGAATTTATAATAATGCTGTTTTTTTTTTTTTTGCTATTTTTGCTACATTTATTTTTTGTAAAAATTAAACTATAGTTATTAATCTACACTCAGCTATAAGAACATACTCTCACAAATTCAAGGACAATCTACTGTTAAAATTTTAGAATTTTCTAGATAGTTTTAATATTTCTAATAAGAATAAAACAAAATTAAATCAAATATAATAAACTATAACTACATAATACAAAATATGAATCACAATTTTTTTTTTGATTTTGTCTAGTATGGACTCGAGTGCATATTGTGCACCCTAGTCTAAAGAAAAGTAAGTTATTAAACTGAAAAGTACAACACAATATTACTAAAGTGTAAGTCACTATAACTAAAAATATTATTATATAGTTTAATAATTGAAAAGTGTAACACCATTTTACCAAAAAGTGTAAGTCAGTAAACTAAAAAGTGCAACATGGACTAGGGTGCACAACATGCACTCGAGTCAGACCAACCCAATTTTTTTTAACAAAATTGACGACAGTAGTTTTTTATTTTTTTCAAAATTTTCGAATTTT
Organism: Galeopsis tetrahit; assembly: GCA_963675135.1. Lineage (NCBI taxonomy): Eukaryota > Viridiplantae > Streptophyta > Magnoliopsida > Lamiales > Lamiaceae > Galeopsis > Galeopsis tetrahit. The sequence goes on from OY776128.1 coordinate 55,233,372, forward strand.
CAGTTTGAAAAAGTTTGAAATAAGAAAAAAGATGGATGAAGGAGGATAAGAAGTAGAGTTAGAAACTTACCACAAGAGATGATGAATGAAGGAGAGAGAAGGGAAGAGGGAAGATATAATTGTTGAGGAGGACACAACAACAACGTCGGTCAAACCGGAAAGACTCGTGTCTACCAAGAAGAACTCTGTTTGAAGACAAAATTTGTATTGTCTTGCCTGTCTGAGTATCGTGTTGTCGCGTCAATATCTTCATGTCTGACATAGTCGTATTTAAATTAATCAATTTAATAGTGCACATTGGAAACAGAACTCTTAAATAGTTTAAATTGAAAATAAATTTAGTTTTTATTTAAAAAAATTTGCCCTTAAACTCATATATTATAGTATTAAATTATTTTTTAAATATTAATATTGTATTAAAAAATCAAATGTTGTTTCCATAGGAAATATGCATGAAATATTTTATACGCCTAATTTGATAGACAAAAAAATATTCATACCTAGAGCATTTTTCTAAAATCGAATTCTTCCAACAACAGTATGTTATTTTTAGGTGGGGTATTAATTTTTTTATGCTTTATAGTAGAGATTTTAGTGCATATGTTATTTTTTATTGAGTTGTTACATAAATTAAATGTGAGAGTTGACAAAGTTGAATAAGAACGCAAGAATTTTGAAATGAATAATTTGATAAAGAGGGAATGTAGAAGAGTGATGAAATATAAGTAGTTGATTGAAGTTGTGTTAACTGAAGTGAATTTATAACAATGTTTTTTTTTTTTTTTTGCTATTTTTGCTACATTTATTTTTTGTAAAAATTAAACTATAGTTATTAATCTACACTCACCTATAAAAACATACTCTCACAAATTTAGAATTTTCTAGATAGTTTTAATATTTATTAACTTTCAAGGACAATTTACTGTTAAAATTTTAGAATTTTCTAGATAGTTTTAATAATCCAAAGAAGAAGAATAAAATAAAATAAAATAAAATCAAATATAATAAACTATAATTTCATAATAAAAAATATGAATCACAAATTTTTTTTAACAAAATGGAGGACAGTAGTTTTTTATTTTTTCCAAAATTTTAGAATTTTCAGTTTGAAATCTTCCAAAAATTTTTGATTTTAAAAATAAATATTGAAATCTTGAATTTTTCAATATTTTCAAATTAAAAAAAAAAAGTTGAGAGTGATGAGTATTTTAAAAATTTGAAAGTTTTTTTTTTTTTTTCAGAATTTTATATTTTTTAAGTATGATTTTATGAAATTTTTGGAAAATAAAAGAAAAAAATAAGAAGAGAGATGGATGAAGGAGGAGAAGAAGTAGAGTTAATAGTCACACCTTAAAACAGAACTCTTAAATAGTCGCAGGGTGTAAACAAAACTATGTTTAAATTGAAAATAAATTTAATTTTTACCATAATTGCAATACTTGATTTCAAAATTGCAATATTTAAAAAAATTTGCCCTTAAACTCATATATTGTAGTATTAAATTATTTTTTAAATATTAATATCTATATATATATAATAACTCTGACTAAGTCAATTCCCGCTCAAACGGTTTGTGGACCCACCTATTCTTTTTTTATTTTATTCTGAAGAAAGGCCCCGCTGTTGTAATTATTGTTAGTGGGCCCAACTGTTTTTTTTTTTTTTTTAAGTAAATGATCCAACTGTTCTAATTCTAGATTTGTATCAATTTTAAATTATACAGTATAACTCCTGAAGTCTATCTTTATTCGCAGCCATTAAAATATTTAAAATACACAATTTATTTTTTGGGTATTTTATAATTTAAAAGAAATAAATATTTTGGTGGCATTCTTTTATGAGTATTATTGTTTGAATCGTTTAACATTGTTTAATTAGTTATCCGAATTAAATCTGTTTTATTTAAGAATATTTTATTTAATTACATTTCTTAAAATTTTAATCTACTATACATACCTATAAATCTTATAATATATATAAGTATAAATTTTATAACATAAAATTAAATTATAATCTACTTAAATTTTTAAACAAACACAAATGATTATAAGTATTAAAATTTTAATTATTAAAAAAAACATTTGTAATCAACCACACTCCTATAGATTTTAATTATTAAAAAAAGTATTTGTAATTACTTTAGGTATATCTGACTATTTTGTACATATACTTTTGTTTTCCAAGATCATATATATATTTTAATTATAAGTTAAAATTTATATGAGATAGTTTCATAGATCTGTAAATTTGAATTTTAATTAATTAGTCTTTATTTGAGACCGTTTTATGACGGTCTCAAAACTTTGGTCTCTAATTTAAGCATTTTTTGTAGTGCATGAGATCGAATCTGAAGAAGAGTCAGACGGATTCGATGGAATAGCTATGCATAGAAGAACATCTTCAAAATTGTGAGCACGAACAGATGCAAGAACTTGATTTCGCCAAAAAGAATAGTTATCGTTCTCAAAGCGAATTGACAACGTAATGAATCGGGGAAGAGCAGGAGATAAGGTTTGAGTAGCCATAGACACAGAATCAGAGTAGAATATGAGCGGAAGATAGGATCAGGGCCGCAGGGGCATAAAACCGGCCCGGTCCGTTGCCACTCCTATTCAAAGGGACAAAGAAAGTATAAAACAAGCATGCAATAATTTTTCATAATTTTTACTTGTATGATGCTCCACTTAAATTCTTTCTCCATTAAATTTTATTAGGTTCATTTCTCCTTACACTAATTTAATAAATATTGATTAGTTTACCTCTAAAGTATATAAATTGGGGTTTGAGTGTATGATAGAATATTGTGGGGTCCATTTATAAATAAAGTGATGGTTTAAGAATAAAATTAATAACAATTTGAGTAAATAAGTGATGGTTGAAGAGTGAAGATAAAGTAGTGTGAATAATATTAAAGTTGGTCTCTTGTTGTACACCGTACACACTAATGCATATGTCAACCCTCTATGTATTAATAAAGACAAATATATATAACTAAGTAATTAATGTCATAAAAAATCACGTCTAACTTAGGAATGGAGTTAAAAACTCAATTATACTTTTTTTTTTTTATTAAATCAACCATTAATTTAAATTATAATTATAGTATGTGAATATAACATTCCCAAATCCTCAATTTATCCCGATGAGAAGAAATTGAAGAATACTCCTTAGACCTAAAACCCTAGTCGTCACCCTCAAACCCGTCTTCCTCTCGACCGGCGTCATCGCTGATATCTCGTCGCTAATGGTGTCCGCTCGATCCAGATCTAGCTCGTCTCCCATGGAGCTCCTGTTACCGGGTCCGTTCCAGCAGACGTTGCGCCGCACTCCGACCAAACGCGGCTCCCTGCCGCTAGTTCAGACTCCGGGCGGCTTCCCTCTTCAACCGCTGGGCTCTGTCTAGCGGATCCACTTATGGCACCGGAAAGGCCACCCCTTCCGTCCGCCTTCCCTATTTTGGTTTTTTATAATTCCAAGTCTTTGAATTGTGTGGCGCAATTTCTTGTGAGCGTAAATTGGAATTTTATGCGATCCTAGTTGTGTGAATTTTCTGCGAGTGAAACAATGTTTCTGCTATTGATTTGGCCATGAATCAAATTGGGGCCCTTTCAAGTTTCTTGTATTCTGGTACTGTGCGTTTGAACCTTAGTGCAAGTACTTCAATGGGGAAAATACGAAAGGGGAAGGAAAGGAATAGTGAAGTAATGAAAGAAGACAAAGTGGCAAGCCCTGTTGCATCAAAGATGAAAAGGCAGAAAAAGGAAATGGGGAATAGTTCTCTACCCATAGGGCTGGAAACATCAAGAATGAGCACTGGAAATGTGGGATTGGAAACTGATCAGAATATGCAAGGTTATACAACATTCGTCACTAAAGAAGAGAGGGAAGAAGAACTGGTAGCCCTATAAAGTGAAATTGATTTGCCTCTGGAAGAGATACTCCAACGCTATGCTGCATAGGAAGGTATATTGCAATTTATGCTCATTTCTACATTAAATTCTGTACAAATTGTCCACTTTGTCAACTTATCCCAGATCTATGTACATTGTCTATTTGAGAAGTTAAATGGACTGAATTCTACTTGCATCAATAGGAAGCAAACCCCACATTCAATTATGCTTTGCATTGTATCATCTCCATAACTTGAAAGATTTACTATACTTGTGCTAGCCAACTGTCGAGTAGCATCATTACAGTGGCATGTTTCTGAAAAAAAGAGTTACAGAAGTTTGACAATTTCGATCAAATTTAGTTGTGGAATATTAATCCTTAATTATGAATGTATATGACAAATTTATCATTCCTCTGTTTATAATTCTCTTGTTAATTTATCAGAAGACTTTTTTCTGCTAATTTTCTTGGTTGTTGTGATTTTGTGGTAGGGCTTCTTATAAACATTTCATGATATGGGGTCTTAATGAACTTGCATTCTTTATCTTTTCAATGTTTATGCAATTATATTTAACTGTTATGCAATTTTTGTATTTCTTTATGTAATTATAAATTTAAGATTAAATGCAGAAAACTATAATTGTTATGCAATAAATTTCAATTTTAAAATGTGAAAATTTTAAGAGTACATGCAAATTATGAATAACTCGTATGAATAAACATAATGCATAAACATACAAAAATAGATGAGAATTAATGTATACCCATAATGTAATATGCAAAAAATACACGAGAACTGTGAATAGGCGATATGCATAATGTGATATGCAAAATAGTCATCATATTTCAATCTAATTTTAGTAAATGACTTGAATTGTGCATAACATGATAGTATGAAAAATCTAATTAAATAAATTTGAAAATTTAATTAATTAAAAAGTTTGAAATAAGGAAATAAAAATAAATTTGAAAATCTAATTAATTAAAAAAGTTTAAAATTAGAAAATAATACCCCCCGTCCCTGAAAAGCTTTCATTTGATGGAACGAAGTTTAAGGAAAAAGTATAATAATTAGAGCTTTGAAGGTAATTTTGTAAACTTTTATGGGTCTTTCTATAGTAAGACATGTTTCACACTGTCTTATAAAAGACAATGCTTCAAATACCGTTAGATCGTTGATCTAATGTATGTAATTGAATTTATATGATTGCTCTTCGCATTAGTGCGTTTGCTCTATGCATTATGCAATCGCACTGCATCGCCCTACAAATAAATTAAATTAATATATATAAAATGACGAAAATATCCTTTTATTTTAAAACAAATAAAAATATTAAATTATAAAATTACATAAATATCCTTATTATTAAAATAAACATCATTAAATAATACATCTAAATCAATTACTGCTATATTATAAAATTAATCAAATTACAATATTTTAAATCAATTAATCTCATAACCCTTGCCATTTTTCCGTCTCTAAAATCGGGAACTGAATATTTTCTTCTCTCTTCTATGCTGCTCTGATGGCATTTCATCACAATAGCGTATTGCAAGTTTTTCAAACAAGCCCCCATTATCTCAGTTATCATAGCAGTAAGCAGAGTTTACTCGCGAAATTGGTGTGGATGGTTTACAAAACTCAAATGAGCATTCAGATATTTTTCGTTTAGTATGTGAAGCGAAGGGAGTTGATGCAGTTGCCTCATTCCTATTATGTGAATCTGAAAATTTAATGTATATTTTATAATCATGACGTTCTTATTTCTCGGCATAGCTCTCATATATTAAGTGGGCAAAGAAAGATGAAAACAGAGAAAGTTAAGGTTCACTTTTATTGTCTACAACATATGAGATTATGATGACAGAGCTAAGGATGCGAGTCATACATTTATCTGACTCTCAAACTTCAAACAATATCATAGAGAGCTCATGAAATATCATAGAAGAGATGTACAAGATTTTCACAAACACAGATTAAACAAAGTAGCTATAAAAGTTTGGTGATTCCATATCTCACAACCTGCCGACCAGATACTGCTCTCCTTGGCTTCATCTATGTATGCACTTGTACATGTTCTCGGATTTGATAATATTTATGGTGCATTTGGTGGGGGTTTAAATTAATGTTATCGATACAACAATATTCCAGTTGGGCTTTTAGGCATAGCAAGGGCCTCTGTACAATGAATATACAGCCCAGATGCAACACAGCACTTGGCTCTGTCCAAAGGGCCCTCTCTTGGCAGTCCCGATTTATGAAACCCAAGCCCGCGGACCTGTCGGAGAAAATGGTGGCGCCAGAGTTGATTTTGATTAAAGTTAAATGCTTTTCTTAGTCTGAAAAGCAAATGCACAACCATCCCATAAAGTAATCCAATAGCAACACTTGATCCGACCAAAGAAACAGCGTTGCAGAGGAGCATCACAAAGGCCTCCTTATTAAAATTCATGTCTCTTGCACACATTGCTAATTCAATCCCTGCAAACAACAGTAGAACCCTTAATAACCATATATGTGTGCTACATTATCTAATTGTATAGGATATCGAAGCATATACAAATTCAGAGTACCTTAATTGAAAGTTGGTAGATTACACAAAATCCTAAGGCAATTACAGATCTCATGTCCAAACAGACGGTCTCTAATTCAACTCAATTATCAAATCGATATAAACAGATGACTAGCAGCTTGGTCTCCATGTATATGCATTAAGAATCTACAAAATCAAACCAACTCAACTAAGCTAAAGAAAAATAGCATAATCTTAATGAGCAAAATGTGCAATGCATCAAAAACAAAGTGAAGGATCATTGAATAGATGAAATCATACTAGCGGTTCTAAATTGTTGCAGCCTCTGTACAATGAATATACAACCCTTTCTCAATAGTAAAAACTCATTATGTTGAATATCGTACACTATTTCCCCTAATAACTAACATAGGCATAACGTACTTTGAGTTCCGACATATATACTTGTATTTCGGCACCCTAGTAACTAACATATATGCTGTTGAATTTCATGACAGGTTGTTTTGGTGCACAATCAAAGGAAAGGAACGTATAGCAATGTTTATTAAGAAAGAAAACAATAAAATGCAATTGAAATCCATTACAGCCTCTGTCCAATGAATATACAACCCTTTCTCAATAGGAAAAACTCACACAAAACACATGGAAAGGGCCTCCAAATCATTACAAAATGCGAACTTAGGCCATAATTAAATTAGACATTATAAAGAAACATCTGAATTGGTAATTACCTGCAAAAGTTTGCCTGCTGCTCTCAATTCCATGGCCTAAAAAACGGACCACTCAATTTTCATGTGTCGTCCAGATGCAAGGTCCTCTCTTGGCAGTCATGATTTATGAAACCCAGGCCCTGGGACCTGTAGGAGGAAATGGTGATTCAGAGGGACGACGACTTTCGACTGCGCGACGTCAACTCGACAGAAATGCGCCGCCACAGTGAGGTGGCGCTTGGTTGGATGACGCGCGACGACTGTACGATGGTGAAGCAGGGGCTTCAATTCGGAATGAGGGAGAGAGAAAGAAATTCATCGTGAATGGCGGTTCAATGTTAACGGATTTGTATGTTACTCGCAAAAATCAGACCATCGACCTCTGTGATAGAGGCTCACCGCTCACGGAGGTGGACTAGGTGTGAATGTTCTTGATTTCATCTGCAAATTCATACCTAGGTTTTTTTTCTTCATTATCCAACACAGTTGGTCTTGTTTTTTAAATTTAACTATTAATCTAATCAGCGCCGGTCCTAGGAATATCTGGGCCTGAATCGAACTTTTAAAAAAAGGCCCCGTCCTTCGTATTTTTTATTCTATACGAACTTAGAAAACATAATATAAAATCATTTTTAAATGACTAACAATATAGATTTTTTTTACACATTTTAGAATTTCTAATTTTTTATTAATAGATTTTTTAAAATTTTAAAATATTTAATTTTAAGAGATTTTTTAGATTTTTAATGTGATTATTACAAATTTTAGAAAAATTAATGAGATTTTTAGAATTTTTTATTTAGACAATTTTAGATTTTTTGAATTTTTTTATTTTTTATACAAGTAACTTTTAATGAGATTTTTAGAAATTTTTAATATTTCAATTTTTCGAAGAAAATGATATAAATTGAATAAAAAATGGCCTAAATTGGACACTCTAAAACGTAATTGAAAAAGTGAAAACTTTAAAGATATAAACTGAATTAGACCTTAGTTGAGACTTTTTTTCTCCTAATTTTTCCTTCCCTTCTTTGCTAATTATTTTTAGTTATATTAATATTTTATATTATAATATATATATATATATATATATATATATATAAAAGATATCTAAAAAAATGGGCCCCTAAAAAAGTGAAATATTTCTGGGCCTGAATCGATCGCCTCGTTTGCTTAACATTAGGACCGGGTCTGAATCTAATAAAAATACACAAGGACATTTTGGTATTTTTAAACTTTTTTTTATAAAAATTAAAATTTTAATAAGATTGCAAATGGCAATCGCACATGGCGAAATGAAATGATGTGGCGGATTTTCATTGGATGCCTTTTGTAAAACAGGGTGAACCCCCTGTCTTACAGTAGAAAACCCCAACTTTTATATATAAAGTAAATAACGTAGTTTTGATTGAGTGTATGATGGACCCCAAAGGATATTATATGAAAGGTAAATACGTGTATATCGCGAAAGTAACTATGAAAACTTTTCAGGGACGGAGGTAGTATTAATTATCGTGATTTTAGTTGAATTATAATATAATGATTAGGAAATAACCTTAAATAAATTTAAAAATCTAATTAATTAAAAAGGTTTGAAATTAGGAAATAAGGAGTACTAATTATCACGATTTTAAATAAGGAGTATTAATTATCATGATTTTTAGTGAATTATAATATAATGATTAAGAAATAATATTAATTAGCGTGATTTTAGGTGAATCAATTTTCGAGATTACATTTTAAGATGATTAATTGTAAATTTTGACTAAAATAATGTAATTAAAAAAAATTAAATTAAAAAGGACAGATTGGTCTATTTATGTCCAATTTGAACCTATTAGAAACAAAAAAAATTAGCTTGAATCTATTTGAAAAAAATAGGATTGAAATGAACATAATAGTAACTTTCCCTATATGGGGAGGGTGTGGCTGACTTGGAGCGGCAACTTGGGGCTAAATCTATGGTGCAATATGCTAAGTATCTCGGGCTGCTAGCGGTTATTGGGAGGGGGAAAAAGATGGTCTTCCAATCGATTGTTGATCGGGTGGTGAGTAGACTCAAAGGGTGGAAACAAAAAACCCTTACCAAGGCGGGTCCGGAAATCCTTATTAAAATAGTAGGCCAAGCGATTCCAAACTATGCTATGAGCTGTTTTCTTTTTCTAAAATCCTTGTGTGAAGATATCGAGAGGGCAGTGGCTCGATTTTATTGGGGCTCTTCACCGGAGCAACGAAAGATGCATTTGATTAGTTGGGAAAAAATATCTCGATCAAAGGAGAACGAAGGCTTGGGTTTTCGTGAGATGTTCTACTTTAATTTGGCCATGGTTGCGAAGAAATATTGCAGACTCTTGAATCATGAGGAGTCCTTGGTTGCCGTATTCTCAAGGCTCGCTATTTTCCTAGAGGCAATATTGAGTCTGCAACCATTTGCTATCAACCTAGCTTTTTGTGGAGAAGCATCCTCAAGGCCCGGGGTTTGATCATCGAAGGTCTAGGGTGGCGCGTGGGAAATGGGGCCTCCGTCCGCTATTTTCACGATAAATGGATTGGCGATTTCTCCCCTCATCCTCCGGAGGGAGCGAGCTAATGGGTTTTTGATTTGAGGGTATCATATCTGATCAAAAACAACACTGGAAAATGGAATCATGGAAGAGTTTTGGAAATCTTTGGCTCATGCACATCAAAAAAAATTATAGCCATCCCTGTTAGTATTCGCCGCCCAGCTGATAAAAGAATATAGCTATATAGCAACGATGGCAATTTCACGGTGAAATTGACTTATTATTTGGCCATTCGAAAATTCTCTTCGTGTAGCAGAGATATCCCTTCGTCAAGCTCGAGATAATCCCTCTGGAAGTGGTTGTGGAAATCAAAAGCCCCCCCCCCCTAAGATCCTACATTTTGTTTGGTGAGCATGTAATGATTCATTGGCAACACTGAAGTCCCTCTCAATCCGGGGTGTTCCTGTCAACCCTATTTGCCCCAGCTGTGGGCTCGATGAGGAATCCGTATCCCATATTTTCTTCAAATGCCCGACCGCGATCCATACGTGGGGGAGAAGTCCTATTCGCATCAACTCCATTTATATCGCAGCTCATGACTTCAAATCTGTCCTCTGGGACCTGTGTGCTTCTCTCCCCAGCTCGGGAGTAACTATTTTCATGTTCTTGTTGTGGAATTTATGGAAGGCTCGGAATGCTCGTTTGTTTGATCAAATGAAACAGGACCCCGCCCTTATTGGAGCTCGCTCGCTGGCTATGGCTGTTGAATTCAGCCTCAGCATGCGCCCACCTCACCGCCTACCTGCTGCCGAAACGCGCACTTGCTGGTTCCGACCACCCCATGAGTTCTTAAGCTCAACTCTGATGCAGCGGTTTTCTCTGATGGATCGGTAGGCTTGGGTTTTGTTATCCGCGAGAGCAATGGAAGAGTGATTGCAGCTGGGTCTAAACGAATGTATTCCATTGGGGATAGCACCTTCTTCGAGTCAATGGCGTTGCGCCATGCAACACAAGTGGGTCGTAGGCTCGGTTATAAGGGCCTTATTCTTGAATCTGATTCTCAACGGCTCGTTCACGCCTTCCATGGAGCCCTGGAACTGGACCCCTATAGAAAGCTCATGATCGATGACTTGCATTTTCTGGCCCAAGATATTGATCTTCGGGACTGTTGTTTCATTAAGAGAGAAGCTAATGGAGTTGCTCATGTTTTGGCACATTTTGGAACCCATGTGGGTTTTGATCATACCTGGTCTGTTGATTTTCCTCCTTGCTGCACTTCTACAGTAGAGGATGATGTAAGGCGTAAAGCCAACCTTTCTTAATTAATCAAATCCTTTATATTCCCGTAAAAAAAAAAACTAAGTAATTGATGTCCTAGTGTTTATAAACACCCTTCATAAGTATGAGGTCACAAATTCGAATCCTGTGACCAGAAAAAAGAGAGGTAAAAAATCACGTCTAACTTACTTAAAGGAAGCGCGGTGGTGAAGAGAGAAGCTGCGGACGACATGAGGAAGGAAGCGGTGTGGATTAGGGCCATGTCTTTCTCCCGAAATTGAACGGCGATGACTAAATAGGGGAAAAGAGAATTAAAAAGAAACTATTTTAGTGCACCGTATGCTAGGCTTTTTCACAAAATTTAAATTGTCTTGCTATTAAATTTTCTTGTGGATAATCTTTTATCACATTCTTAATTTTTTTTTTATTTTACATTTATATATTTTTTAAAATCATTCTTAATTTTCTTTTGATTTTTTTTATATTTATATATTTTTTTAAATCCTGCGTAGTACTCCCTCCGTCCCCGAAAAGTTTGCGGGGAATCTTGGACACATGGTTTAAGAAAAAAGTATAAAAATGTGTAATGATGAGAGTGTTGAGGGGTAATTTTGTAAACTTTTATATATAAAGTAAATAAAGTAGGTGGGTGTTCCAAAAGTAATGACATTAAGGGTAAATATGTGTATATTGGGAGGGTGAGGATTGTGATTGTTGGGAATAAAATGAGATATATTTTGATTCAATACCAAAACCCCCTGAGACATGCCTAAGTCAAGATGATTATGTTCTAAGAATGTTAGAACATATAGAATAAGGCTAGATGAGAAGCTGACATGTTAGGCAGCTCTTAGTTGTTTAGATGCACAATTTGATCAGCCTGGATGATATCCCACTGGTTCAGATTGCCCTTACCATCTGATGCTCCTCATCATCAGATGGGTTGTAGCATCAAATGTGTCCTTTTTGAATTTCTTCGCTTCTCTTGAAGGAGAAGGAAGATTGGAAGAGGCTTCAATGGAGTCTGAAGAGAGGGCCATGGACTTAGCCTTCATGTTCTGTTTAGACACAATAGCTTTTGATAACAAGCTCTCCATGTAGAACTTCCCCCTGGAGAAGAAGCTCTGCTTGCTTGCTACTTTGTCTTCTCCATCTCTCTTTCTTCTAGTTTTCAATAAGGACGTCTCTCTTTCCTCTAGTTTTCATAAGCAAACTCCTGTTGAGTAAGCCAAGTGTGCTGATCTGCATCATCTTCATCTTCTGGACAAAGCTTCATCTCCTTCACCCAAGACCTTGGTTGAAGGATGATCTCCATTCCATCTCCTCTCTCGATTGTCTCCATTCCTGAAACAGAAAATAATAGTTAGTGATTTGTGTTCTTTGGTGTTCTCATAACTTCCTCCTTTTATAGGGGTAGAAATGAGGTAGTGGAGTGAAAGATGACAAAACTATAGAGTTGATAGGTCTGAATTTCTGAAAAGTTACTTCTTAAGATCAACAGTGAGATTCTTGATCTAAGGGTTCATATTTAAAGATATTCAGACTTTATCTTATGGAATGCAGAAATTATAAATTTTTGAGCAAAAGTTATTTGAAATCCGTACAGTGCATGCATACTGTTGAGTCGGTGAGGATGGTGTATTAATCCAACCAAGTATAACTCAATAGTATACTGTATGTATGTATATAAATAAAGTATTTTATGAAGAATAGTTTATTATTATACATAGTATACACTGCTTAGAGTAAAGAAATCAAATAACTTTGTTCAAGTCTGCTGTATATATATATATATATATATATATATATATTGTTGGGATATAAATTCATCCTAAGCCCCACTTGATGTTAGAATAGTTTTGATGGCCAAAACACTTAGAGTTTATAAATGTAATAGGATCAGCTGACTTGTATAGAACATCTTAGACTAGTCTTGTGTGATCAACTGTATTGATATCAGCTGATCAGCACAGTCCTGGCTTACATGCCTATCCTCAAGATGAGAAGAGTAGAAGACATGAAGACTAGAAGATCCTTGAAGACCAGATAAGTTAAGGTGCTTGTATACCTACCTATCTGATGGAGTCCCAGATTGAAGATGGCCTAAAAGCAGTACAAAGAATTTCCAGATCAGAAGAGTGTTACTCGTCTGATATCAGAAGACAGAAGACCTAAGGCCAGAAGAGTAGTCAGAAGACTAGAAGTACAGATCAGAAGACTATGTGCTCTTCCAGGACTCGGCTGATTCCCAAGTCATCTTGCAATTCAAACGAAGACCTACCTTATTTAGAAGATTGACATGATCCCAGGATTGAAGCAATCAAGCGGCTGGAATCAAGGAATCAAGCTATTATGGAAAGATTGCTCAAACGGCTAGTCAACTCCAACGGCTAGTTGCAACCAATCTCCATTATAAATACAAGAGGATGAGAAATCACAAAAAGAAGTCACAAGAGAGAATTCAACAAGCCAAGCAAGCAATTAAAGCTAAAGCCATACAGTTCTAAGAATTCTCAAAAGAGCCAGAAACCATTAGATTATCTATAGCTCTTAAGTGATTTCTATCCAACCCTTAAGAACCTGAAACCTGTTCATATTGTATATCAATTGTTTTAGGCATAGTGGTTAAGCAAATTATAAGCTTGAATCATTAGTTAGATACACCTCAAAAACCCCAAACCCTCACCGAAAGGTTAAAGTTTTTAAACCCCTTAAAGTGCAAGTGCTTACAATCACTTGTGGAGACCGTAGCTGTTAGGACGGCTCAGATCTCAAAGTCCTAACCTTGGGACTATAAAGGTCAAGACCCTTGTAATTTGTGGAAATTAAAGGGATTAAACATCACGTTAGGACGTGAGAGTGGACGTAGGAACGTATATCCGAACCACTATAAATCCGGTGTTATTTACTTTCTGCACTTTACATTTCTGCCTTTACATTCATTATTATATAGTGCATACTGTGATTTCAACACTCTTCAAAACAAGGCCATAACTTTCAAACCAGCATCAGCTGAGTATTTTCATTAAGTAAAACAAGTTACAAGAACGAGTCTAAACCAGGGCCACCATAATTCCGCATATAACCTCCTCAGTCAGATCACTATAGTCATCTGGACCAGCAGACTTGCAGTCCAGTTGACATAGCAATCAGAAGAGGTTCCCAACTCTGTTTGAAAAAGTTTTAAAGTCTATTCACCCCTCCCCTCTAGACTTTAAACCCATTCACTACTCGTTCAGGGACCAACAAGTGGTATCAGAGCAGTGGTTCTAACGGACTACTGTCTCTAGATTATCAGAAGACTTGATGGAGTCTTTCTGTAGTCCTCTTGAACAGATCTTTTTGGAAAACTTGTTTTTGAAAACTCATACAGCATGAGTGCTAACATGCGTAAGTTGCCTAAGTTTTCAGTTGAGGATTATGATTACTGGAAGATCAGGATGAGGAAGAATCTCACATCAGTCCACTACAAGATGTGGTCAGTAATCACTGAAGGCCCAATCACCATCATGACAGTCAACACTGCAAATGGTGATCCAGAAGTCCCAGTTGGAGAACTGGTTCCCAAGCCCATGAGGGATCTCACACCAGAAGAGATGAAGCAATCAAACCTTGATAGCATTGCTCAAGATTACATAATGCAAACTCTTCCAAATGAGTACATTGCAAAGGTCATCCACTGTGAGTCAGCCAGAGAGATGTGGGAGGCATTGGCACTCCTCTGTGAAGGAACTGAGCTGATCAAGGAAAGCAAATTGTCGACAGCAGTCAAGAAGTTTGAACACCTCAAGATGCATCCAGGAGAAACTATTGATCAGCTGGACAATAGATGTACAAAGATCATAAATGAGATTGAATCTCTAGGCAAGAAGTATACAAATAGAGAGAAAAACTTGAAGATCTTGGACTCTTTACCCAAGAGATGGAAACTCAAGAAGACCATCATCAAAGATACTCAAGATATCAAGAAGTGGTCTACTCAAACTCTATTTCAGAACCTAGAAGCTCATGAATATGACCTTGACAGAGAAGAAAACTCAGGAAGTGATGAGTCAACTGCAGCCCCATCTACCTCCAAGACTGTAGCCTTCAAGGCAGCCAATACAAAAGCTGCAAGTACCTCATCTGGCAAGGCCTCTCTGAAAACAGAAGACTGTAAAGGATCAGACATGAGTCTGAAGGAACAAATGGCTCTTATGATCAAGAGATTCGAAAGGATGAACACTCTCAACAGCAAATATAGAAAATTCTATAGAAACTACAAAGATAGAAGAGCAAGTTCACCCTCCAGAGGTTCCAGAGAAAGAACACCAGAAAGATATCCTAGAAAGGATGTGGAGTCATCTGACAGCCGAGGATCTAGAAGAAGAGATGCCACTCCTCCAAGGAAAGGCAACTCAAATCAGAAACCTGGATCATGCTTCAACTATCGCAAACCAGGACACTATGTCTATGAATGTCCTGAGCTGGATTTGGATGACAAAGAAGAAAGAAGGCCAAGAAGAACTTCAGACAAGAAAGCTATGGTGACTGAAGAATCTGAATATCAAAGTGATGAACTCCCTACATCACCAGACTGCCAAATCTTCTCAGATGATTCAGATGACCTAGCTATGATGGCCATAGGTGAAAATGAGGTAAACTCCTATACTACTACTTTCCATTCACCTATTTTTTCACAATCAGATGAGATAAACTCATCTGAAGGCGAATCAGAAGACACCTATTATCAATCTTTAAGAAAAGTAAAAGGTGATCTGGATATTGCCACTAGAGCTTTTATAGAAGTGGAAGAGGAGAATAAGGATCTAAGGAAAGAAATTGCTAAGTTGAAAAAGGTTAAGTTTGATAACACCCCTGAGCTGGCCACAATGAATGAAAGATTGACCAGAGAAGTGGAGCTTCTTAAGGAAGAAAATACCACAATAACTCAGTTGTATGAGGGGATGTTACAAACTCAAGCTTTAGAAACTAAGGAACTTCGTTCACTACAATCCAAATTCGATGACCTCTTCCAAGCACACAAACTCTTAGAAAAGGAGAAGGAATGCCTAAATCAAAAGATATCAGAGTTCAATAAAGCCTCTACTACTATTGAAAGTATCTCTGAGTATTATAAATCGAATGGCAATAAGATGGGTTTTGGCTATGAACTCAACCTATCTACATCCTCTCCAGCTGGGGGTAGTACACCTAACAAGTGCACTACTCAGACACATGAAAAGGGTGAGTGTTCTAAACACAATGAACCGAATATGAACCAAAAGGCATCTGTACCAGCTAAGGCTAACTATCCCAAAACCAAAAATGGTAAAGGACAAGCTAACCCCAAGCCTGTACAGAGGAACAGCAAACAGCCTAGACCATCTCGGCTGAGACAGTCTCAGCTGTATGCTGCTCCAGCCAAGAAGAAGAAGTCTTCTTCAAACAAATCTGTTCTCTTTGCACCCCCTATCTCTTATGATATTGTGAGAACAGAAGAGTATGGTCCATATAATCGTGTGCATCGACCAGCTAATGCACCCAGGCCGAATGTAACTAGTCAAAAGATCATGTATGTACACTCCTATAAAGGGAAACCATTTGACTATTACTTAGCTGACACTAAGGACAAATCAGATCAGTCCAAGGTGCTGACTGGTAAGATTTGGTTCTGTGATGCCCGAGGGAAACAACTCAAGTGCTCAAGGTTGTTCAAACGACCAATGTATATGTGGGTTCCCAAGGGTAGTACTAACACCCAAGGACCCAAAACAAAATGGGTACCTAAGACTTAACTTTTCTTGCAGGAAAGTAGGGACCTATACAGAAGAGGAGGTCTAGCAGGAGAAACTTGGTACATAGATAGTGGATGCTCAACTCACATGACAGGAACCAAAGCCCTGCTGACCAACTACATAGAAAAGAAAGGTCCAAAAGTCTTCTTTGGTGATAACGCGCATGGTAACACAAAAGGATATGGCACCCTTAAAAATGGTGACATTGAGGTACATGATGTATCATATGTAGAAGGTCTTAAGTTTAATTTATTATCTGTTTCTCACTTTTGTGACACTGGTTACTCAGTCAAATTCTCTAAAGATGAGTGTCTCATAAGTGATAAGAGAACAAAACAAAACCTTCTAACAGGATCTAGAAAGGGAAGTATGTATCTTGCAAATTGGAACAGGTGTCCTAAGGATACATGTCTGCTTGTGAAGAGCCCTAAAGATGTCAGCTGGCTATGGCACAAACGTCTTAGTCATCTGAACGTTAAGACTATGAACAAGTTAGCAAGGGAATCCTTAGTTGATGGTCTGCCTAATGAACTCTACTGTAAAGATCAGGTGTGTGATGCATGTCAACAAGGAAAGCAAACAAAGGTCTCCTTCAAGACCAAGAAGACAGCATCAACCAGCAGAGTTCTTGAACTGCTTCACATGGATCTCTTTGGACCAATCACTCCAACCACTCTAACAGGGAGGAAGTACACTCTTATTGTTGTAGATGATTATTCCAAGTTTACTTGGGTTATCTTCTTATACAAGAAGAGTGAAACACAGCAGAAGCTCCCTGAACTATTGAAGAGGATCCAAGTAGAGAAAGGAGAACCAATTGTGAAAATTAGAAGTCACAAAGGCACTGAATTCATTAACTCTTATATTATTGCCTATTGTACTTCTAATGGTATTCAGCATGAGACAAGTGCAGCAAGAACACCACAACAGAATGGTGTAGCTGAAAGAAGAGTCAGAACACTCAAAGAAGCTGCCAGAACACTCCTTGCTGAATTCTCCACTCCCAAGAAGCTATGGGCAGAAGCCATCAACACAGCTTGTCACACTCAAAACAGGTCAGGTATTCATAAAATTCATGAGAAAACCCCATATGAACTGTGGAAAGGAAGAAAACCTAGAGTATCTTACTTTCATATATTTGGTTGTAAGTGTTTCATTCACAACAATGGGAAGAGTAAGTTGAATGCTTTTGATGCCAAAGCCGATGAGGGGATATTTTTAGGATACTCCTCAACTAGCAAAGCATTTAGAGTACTCAACAAACGAACCCTTCTTGTGGAAGAAACACCTCATGTTGTTTTTTATGAATCTTGTGAAAAGAATGCAGTAGAAACAACCTCAGCTGCAGATCAGATGAGACATCTAGTGATCAAGTCCAAACCAGATGAGTTCATTGAAGTCAATGAACCTTTCCCTGAAGAACCAGAGGAGGATAAGCCTCATAGACCTGTCACTAGATCTCAAACTCAAGCAGGACAAGCTGACCAGAATCAAGATGCACCAATCCCAAATGCCAGGGGGAATGATCTCTTTGACACTCAAGATACAGATGATGATCGACCTAATCAAGTCAACCCTCCTGATGGCACTAGATCAGATGAGAATCCAAGCTCATCCAATGCAGATACTCCTGTGAGGCATACATGGAGAAACGACCATCCATCAAACCTCATCTTAGGAGGAGCTGACTCAGGTGTCAAGACAAGAAGACAACTGAATCAGAACTCACAATCATCTATGTTCTGCTGGTGTGCTTTCCTATCCAGCATTGAACCAGCTGATATAGAAGAAGCAATGACAGATAGCAATTGGATCACTGCTATGCAAGAAGAACTAAACCAATTCGAAAGAAATGAAGTCTGGGAATTGGTAGATCGTCCTGAAAACCACAATGTAGTAGGAACAAAGTGGGTATTCAAGAACAAGAAGGACGAAAATGATGTGATAACTAGAAATAAGGCTAGGCTAGTTACAAAAGGATACTCTCAATCTGAAGGGATTGACTATGATGAAACCTTTGCTCCAGTAGCCAGATTAGAAGCCATACGACTGTTTCTAGCTTATGCATCATATATGGGCTTCAAGGTATATCAAATGGATGTCAAGAGTGCTTTTCTAAATGGTATTCTGGTAGAAGAAGTATATGTAGAGCAGCCTCCAGGTTTTGAAAAAGGTGATCAAGTATATCGACTGAAGAAGGCTCTCTATGGTCTAAAACAAGCCCCTAGAGCTTGGTATGACACATTGTCACAATTCCTACTTGACAATGGATATACAAAAGGTAAAGTGGATAGAACTCTTTTCAGAATACAAGAAGGAGAATACATCCTAATGGTGCAAATATATGTAGATGATATTATATTTGGATCACCCAATCAAGAGATGTGCAAGAAGTTCTCTGAACTTATGCAAGGAAAGTTTGAAATGAGCATGATGGGTGAGATGAATTATTTTCTAGGACTTCAAGTCAAGCAGAGTTCAGAAGGGATCTTCATCAACCAGTCCAAGTATACCAAGAGCCTATTAGAAAGATTCAAAGCCCTACAAAGCAAGACTGCAAGGATTCCAATGATGACATCTTTCAAAATGGAACCAGATGAGTCTGGAAAGGCAGTTGATCAAGCTGAATATAGAGCACTGATTGGATCTCTACTATATCTTACAGCTAGCAGACCAGACATAACATTTGCTGTAGGAGTATGTGCTAGGTTTCAAGCAAACCCAAAGCAAAGTCATCTAGAAGCAGCAAGGAAGATTCTCAAGTACCTAAAAGGAACAGTCAACCTAGGACTATGGTACCCTGCTGATGACAATCTAGAATTGAGTGGCTATTCTGACTCAGACTATGGAGGATGTAGAATTGATAGGAAATCCACATCTGGAACCTGTCAATTTCTAGGCAACAAGCTGATATCATGGTTCTCTAAGAAGCAAACCTCAGTTGCAACCTCCACCACTGAAGCAGAATACATGGCAGCTGGTAGTTGTTGTAGTCAGCTGCTCTGGCTAGTTCAACAACTCAAGGATTACAATGTAAAGGCAAGAGAAGTCCCTATTTATTGTGATAGCAGCAGTGCCATTGCCATCACTCAAAATCCAGTCCTCCACACAAGGTGCAAGCATGTCGACATTCGACACCACTTCATAAGAGACCACCTTGAAAAGAAGGACATCAAGATGGAGAAAATTCACACAGATATCCAAAGAGCAGACATCTTGACTAAGCCCCTAGCTGAAGAAAGGTTCAAAACCCTATGTTACAGCTTAGGACTCCTGGACCCAAACACATGAAGAAGGAAAGATCAACTGAAAACCTCAGCTGACCCAAGTGCAGCAGACTAGGAGGATCAGATGAGGTGAATAGACACCCTCATCTTCAGGTAAGTTCTTTCCCAATGAAGACAAATAAAGCTGAGGGAAAACTTAGAGTCATCTAATCAAGGGGGAATCAATGATACCTTAATAATCCTTGATGAAATACTCTAAAATCTGCATTGCATATCATATCATATATATATACAGCAGACTTGAACAAAGTTATTTGATCTCTTTATTCCCAGCAATGTATACTATGTATAATAATAAACTATTCTTCATAAAATACTTTATTTATATACACTACAGGAAATCATACATTTCGTGACGAATTTTTTTTTGACGACACAAAAATCGTCACAATTTGTAACTTAAAGGCGACAAATTTTATTTTTCGTCATTAAAATAATAGACATTATGACAAAATTTAATTTTGTCGCAACTTATAACTTTTTCGTCATTAAAATAGTTGAAGTTATGACAAAATTTAATTTTGTCACCACTTATAAATTTTTTGTCACAAATTTGTAACTTTTGTGACGATTTTAATAAACATGTCACAATAATTCTATGTGACGATTTTAATAATAAGTGGTGACGAAATTTAATGTCATGAAAAATATGTTTTCTCGACGATGCTACACTTTCGTCAGTAATTATAAGGAATAATTTGTGATAAAATTATTTTGTCACAATAATAATTATTGACGATTTTAATTACAATTAATGACGATATTCAATGTCATAAAAAAATATTTCTTCTTGACGATAATACTATTTGTCATCAATTTTTTGATATATTTAGTGACCAAGTATTTTCGTCGCCCTAATAATTGATGACGATATTCAACGTCATAAAAACACATTTTTCATGACGATAATACTTTCCGTCATTAATTGTACGAAATATTTTAGTAACGAAATATTTTCGTCACAATAATAATTATTGACAATTTTAACAATAATTGATGACGTTATTTGATGTCATAAAAATACATTTTTTCATGACGATAATACTTTTCGTCATTAATTGTTCAAAATATTTAGTGACAAAATGTTTCGTCACAATAATAAGTGGTGACGATTTTAATAATTACCGGTGACTATATTTGACATCATAAATAACATATTTTTATAACGATGTAATTTTTCGTCATTAATTATTCAAAATAATTGGCGATAAAATTCTTTCGTCACAATAATGAAAAATGACGATTTTAATAATAATTAGTCACGATATTCGATGTCATCAAAAAAATATTTTCATGACGATAATATATTTCGTCATTAAGTAGTCTAAATACTCAAAATTCTTTGTTCACCATTTACCTGAAATCAATATGTTTCGTATCCACCTCAAGAAAAAACATGACGTGCTAGTTTGCAAAAAGCCAAGATTATATATATATATATATATATATATATATATATATATATATATATATATATGCAAAATACTATAGATAATGGCATTATGGACTCCCCTATGCACAAACCCATAAAACTAAATTTATATTAGTCAACTTTAAAAGTTTTTCGCATATAATCCTGAAATTCTAAAACAATCCAATGGTTTCACTATACTTTATTTTATTTCAATATCATGAGGACAGGAATGGACCACAAACATACATAAATATTTTGTCATCAATCACTCTCGTCATCAGAAACACTATTTTTTTGGGAATCCTCTCCACTGCTACAATAATTGACTATGGTGTCATCTAATTCATCCCCATCATAATTATCTGAGTAGACTTCCTCACATTCTCCACGTGCTTTTGAGATTATCAAGTTGTCAATGACATCGACCTCAGAATCATCTCTATTTAGTGATTGTATTTCGCAGAGACCGACTTCAAAAGCATCATCAATATGATTCTCTTGATATACTTCATCTTCTCCCTGTTCTTCAGTGTCCATTGTTTCATCTTGCATTTCATCAACATCATATATATGCCTATGTTGGAATGGTTGCACTACTCGCCAATCACCTCCTAATTTGGGATCATTAATGTAGAAGACTTGCCGAGCTTGATCAGCCAATATGAAAGGATCATTTTCATACCATTTTCCCGTTACTCTAATACTTGTTATATTTCCTTCCTTTAGTATCCCTGATTTCTTTCTAGTCCCAAGATCAAACCATTCACATTTGAATATAGTTACATGTCTATCCTTCACGTAGTCTAGCTTAATTATATCAGTCAAAATACCATAAAAATCTATGATATCTTCACCATGGTTCCCTTCTACTACAATTCCACTATTTTGACTCTTACGACGACTATCTCGTTCTTTAGTGAGAAATCGCACACCATTCACAATGCATCCAGTATACTTTCTTATACACCTATAAGGTGCACAAGCAAGAGAATAAAGAGACTCGTTCATTTTAGACCGGCCTGCATGATATACTTGAGTCATCTAGGTCAAAGAATGTGAAAAGAAAATAAATTAAATGAGGGAAATATATTTTGAAATTGCAAAACAAATATTTGAAAACCTAGTTATATATCTTACATGGTTTTTGAACCATTCAGGAAATTGTTGTTTTTGATCTTGATCTATGTTTGCACAACCCTTCAAGAGAAGCTCTTGCTTGTGCCTCCTACAATAATTTATGTCAAAGCATATGTTTGAAATTTATAAATACGTCACAGATATTCAACAAGTTAAGGTACACACAAAATAAACTTACTCAAAATATGGTTCAATCTCCTCACAATTCTGGTAAACAAACCACTGCATCACATTGAACTCATCATCCGATAATTGAACATAACGTGTTGCTCCAAGATGACGACATTTTTGACTAAAGATACAAAGACTATCATCAGTTCCTGTATCATTGTTTCGCTCATCTCTATTAAATCTGGTCTCAATTCCCCGCAAATACATTGAGCAAAAAGTTAAGCTCTCATTCGCCACATATGCCTCAGCAACTGACCCTTCAGGATGAGCTTTATTACGCACACTCTTCTTCAAGCCACATAATGATCTACACAAAAAAGTAAAAAGGAAATTAATACGTTATTAATAATGTGACTAGTATCAAAGAAATAACATAAGGGAAAAAATTGAACACTACTTACCTTTCAATTGGATACATCCATCTAAATTGCACTGGTCCACATAATAAAGCCTCTCTTGGTAAATGAATAGATAAATGAACCATTACGTCAAAAAAA
The DNA here is from genome assembly GCA_963675135.1 of Galeopsis tetrahit. NCBI lineage: Eukaryota > Viridiplantae > Streptophyta > Magnoliopsida > Lamiales > Lamiaceae > Galeopsis > Galeopsis tetrahit. The sequence continues at coordinate 55,256,575 of OY776128.1, forward strand.
GCAGGAGGAAATATTTGCTCAAGCTTACACAAAATCAAGATGATATCTTCTTCCATCTTATGCAATTCTGATTTTTTCAGCTTCTTACAACACAAACGTTGAAAAAAATGACCCAACTCCGCTATTACTTCGGACACATTCTTGTTTAAAGATCCACGTATGCCAACTGAAAGTATACGTTGTAATAGTATATGACAATCATGACTTTTCAATCCAGATATTTTTTGATCACTTATACCAACACAACGAGAGATGTTAGAAGCATATCCATCTGGAAATTTAACAGACTTTAGGAACTCACAAAATTCGTGTCTTTCTTTCTTTTTCATGACATAACATGCAGGTGGCACAACATATTTTCCATCATTTCTCTTGATTAAATGTAACTCCTTCCGAATTTTCATGTCCTCCAAATCTAGTCTTGCCTTTATTGTATCTTTTGTTTTGCCATCTATACTCATTAAGGTTCCTAATATGCTCTCACAAATGTTCTTTTCAATATGCATCACATCTAAATTGTGTCTTAATTTCAACTTGCTCCAATAAGGCAAATTAAAAAATATACTACGTTTAGACCAATTAACCTCCTTACGCATGTATTTTTTCTTCTTGGATGGATGTTTTCCTGGTGTTTGCTCTTGAACTCTCTCCAATTGTATCAACACATCATCTCCACTTAATTCTTTAGGTGGTTCTCCATTTTCTATTTTACCATTGAAATTTCTACTTCTCCTCCAAGGATGATCTTTTTCTAAATAACGACGATGTCCCATGAAACACAACTTACTACGTATTGACTGAGAGTAAGTGTTCTCATTACAAACCGGGCAAGCCCTATATCCTTTAGTAATCCATCCAGACAAGTCACCATACGCTGGGAAGTCATTTATTGTCCACAAGACAGCAGCATGCATTTGAAAATTTTGTTTACAAGATACATCAAAGGTTTCGACTCCTTCGACCCACAACTCAGTTAGTTCTTTAACTAACGGTTGTAAGTACACATCTATGTCTTTTCCTGGTGACTTTTTCCCCGGGATAAGCAAAGACAATATAAGGAATGGTTGTTTCATGCAATCCCAAGGAGGGAGATTCAACGGTGCTAGAAGAACTGGCCACATGCTATAAGTAGTGCTCAAGTTTCCAAATGGATTAAAGCCATCAGCAGCTAGGGCTAGTCTAACATTTCTTGGATCATTAGCAAACCAATTAAACTCATTATCAAACTCTTTCCATGCTATGGAATCAGCTGGATGTCTCATATAATCATCATCAAGACGTTTTTCTTTATGCCAAACCATCTTTTTAGAGGTTTTCGAAGCCAAGTAAAGGCGTCGTAGTCTAGGTGTCAATGGAAAATACCTCAAGATTTTATGTGGTATCTTTTTCCCGATACCATCATTTACTTTCCAACGAGAAGTCCCACATGTAGGACAAGCCTCTAAGTTTTTATTTTCATTCCAAAACAAGGCACAATCATGCTCACATGCATGGATACGCTCATATCCTAATCCCAAATCGCGTAAATATCTTTTAGCTTCATAATAAGTGTTTGGAAGTGTCTCACCATCGGGAAGAGCAGACTTCATCAGACTCAACATCATTTCTATAGCATTATTACTCAACTTATTGTACACTTTTAAATGGAGCAATTGAATAACAAATGATGTCTTTGACATTTTCTTACAACCAGGATATAATTCTGTTTGAGTATCTGCAATGAGTGCCTCAAGATATGCAGGGAGACCATGAGTATTGTCATCATCCATTGACATATTACCACCATTTGCTTGAGAGTATTGTTCGCTAAGGTCAAACAACATTTCATTAACGCCATCATCTTCATCATTGTCTTCCTCATAATTGTTTTCTTCTATCGAATCACTATCAGTTCTTATACCTTCTTTATTCAACCTAGGCTCACCATGATAAAACCATGTAATGTACCCTGGATCTATCCCATTCACCATTATGTGATCTTTAACTGTTTTTTGATCTCTGAAATTTAAGTTTAAACACTTTCTACACGGGCATCGAACATCACACTCTCGACCCATATGCATTCTAACATATTGCATAAAACTATTCACTCCATCTACATAACTCTTAGAAAACTTGGTACCACGCATCCAAGTCTTGTCCATTTTGCACCTATCATATTATTTGTTTATTTAAGTAATTAAAAAATGGCGTAAAAAGCAAGCAAGAATTATATCAAAGAGTTACAAAAATATGAAGATCTTTGTGAATGTTCCCATGACTTTGTTAGGCTTTCATTGATGTAACCAATGTGCTAATACATCTTTTTTTATCCTTTAAGATTTTGATTATCATTTTCTATTTAAATTTGTTTTATAAATTTCTAATAGTAGTAAGTCGATTAATTTTGATTATCATGTCTATTTACACGTCTCTATACTTGATTATTTCTTTTGACTATATATAATTATGATTTAAGGTGATATTATATAATAATTTATGGTGATTTCTCTTGTACTTTGTCTTGGTATAATATATATATATGTGTGTGTAACCCATTTCAGAAAGAGCTAAAGTTAAATTAGTAGAAATGAAAAATTATTTATCTAGCCATAAATTAAACCCAAAATGTTATTCAAATGAGTATAAGCTCAAACAAATATCCTTAGTTCTTGCATTAATTTTTTCCACCCGTGCAAGAGACCTAAAAATAAATATGCAACTATATAACCCATCAAATTTTTTTTAGAAAAGTTTGATTCTAATTTATTAAGTTGTCCAAATAATGTTCATTGACACAGTAAAAAAAAAAAAAAAATCAGATTCAATAAAGTACCTATTAGTCGACATTAATATCTCAGCCCAAATGCAAATGAGAACAGAGGATCAGAAGATTTCTCCAACCATGGGAACAAATTAAAGATGTAGTACCTATTACTAGTTACAAATAATTCATCTGCCATTATTTCCAATCAAATACAACCAAATAATCTCGAACCAAATAGATCTATCCAACCAAGTAATCTTAAAATATTAGCATGTATTGACATTCACAGTTAATAATAATCTAAAATAAAATTTGTAATCATATCAGCGTGATCATTAATTTCATATAGAGATAAGAGAGCATGCTACAAGTACAATCATATAGTTGAAGCAATTCATCAAACAAATAGAGGGCGTGTAGATTAAGGCTAGTGAAAGTAAATGTAAGAGTTCTACCAATGTTTTATCTTTTTTATTCCATTTGCAGCTACAAACTATGAATTAACAAAACATCAATTTTGAATTGCATAATGTCCAATTTACAACTTAAATGAGTATCTGAATCTTAATCCAAATTAGAAATGAGCACTGTTTTGAATGGCATATCTTACCCCTTAACTTACTCCCTCTCTATTAATAAACTGAACATAAAAAAAGTTGCACTTAAGGTAGGCAAGCATATACGTTGGCTGCAATTTTCGCTTTTCCAAATGGAGTTGAAGAGTAAATAAAGCACTGCAGACTCAAATAACCTTTATCTCATGAACCAACTATAGAAGTATGGTATGCATCATCCTTTTAATGCAGGGAGTTATTTAAGCACTATTTGAATTAAATTACCTTAAAAAGAGAGAATTAGTAGTAAATTAATAGACGCAGATAAACAGATTGTCTTTCATCCTATGTTACTTCCCTCAATTATTAGCCTTCTCTATATTGCTTCTCACTTCAAATTTTTTTTTTAAAAAATTATGATTTCCAAATAAATATATTAAATAGTTAGCTAGTGTATCCATTTTGCAAAGCTTAGATTGTAGTACGTATACGAAGTGTAGGTTGAATCAAATCATTTAAAATCTAATGATTCCCTTTATACATAAAGCTTGTCAAGTAAGAGACGAAGTGAATGCTTACATAGTTTTCAATCTATTAAATAGTTAGTTATCCTGTATCCACCTTAAAAGGCCACAATGCTTTTTGTTTTTTTGATCGGTAAAGTAGAACTTTTATTGCAGCCACAATGAGGGCATAAGGAATACCCTTAATTAAAGATGCACAACATAATTAAATGAGTGCGAAAACGGCGTTAACAATGTTTCCTTATTACAAAATCAACATCATTCTGGGATTAGTATTCCAGGCCACAATGCTTAAGTATGTGGTCTTTAGATTTTTAATTTAAGGTAATACAAACAAACAAATTAATTATTTGAGATAATAAAGAAGGCACAAATGGTTGTTCAGGTTGAGGCAGCCTTAATTAACTTCATCTTAATTTTTCTAACTCTTGATCCAGCCTCTTATATTGCCTAATTAGACAAATACTAATTTATTGAACACTGTAAATTAACAAAGATTCAACAATGATTCAGAATGACGCGCCATTAATCTCTCCCAGAATTCAGCAATTACGTATCTAAATTATCATTCTCAAAACAAGTAATTCAATAAATCGTGTGATAACATAATTAGAGAAAGAATAAGAAACAACTTACACACCCAAACGCGATTCTTCATGAACATCAATTCAACAATCCCAATTCATCCGGGTAGGCACAACGACAAAATTGGGATTTGAGATTTAGGATCGTTTTTAACGCAAGATTTTGGACGTGGGATTTATAACCTTAATTAACATCACCTAAATTTTTCTAGCGTTTGTTCCAGCCTCTTGTATAACCTAATTAGACAAATACTAATTTAATATGACAAAAATATACAGAGATCGTCTTTTACAAAGTGGTACAAAGAGCGAGGAGATATATGGAGGACGCAAGCATAATCTGAGTATGGGTGCTGTATTTAATTACTTAATGTTTGCCATGATCTCATATTCCCCTTTCTGACTAATATGGTACCTAATCTAGTACCAAATCATGTTATATCTTCTAGTTCTTGTAATTTTCTTTGACGGATCAAAAAAGAAAAGAAAAAAGAAGACAAATACTAATTTACTAAACACGTTAAAACAAAGATTCAACAATGATTCAGAACACCATTAATCTCTCCCAGAATTCGGCAATTATATATCTAAATTAGCATTCTCAAAATAAGTAATTCAACAAGACCGTGTGATAGCATAATTAGAGGAAGAGTAAGAAACTGCTTACACAAATCTGCGGAGCCCCAGACGCGATTCTTCAAGAATACTAATTCAAGAACACAGTCCCAATTCAAGAACACTAATTCAAGGCACAACAACAAAATTGATATTTGTAATTTATGATGGTTTTAAAGCAAGACTTGGAAGTGTGGGATTTATGATCAATTTTAGCGCAAGATTTGGGATTAAGGATTAGTGTGGGATTTATGATTGTAGGTTGATTAAGGATGAGTGTGGGATTTATAATCGTTTTTAGCGCAAGATTTGGGATTAAGGATTTAGTTTCCCTCGTTATTCTCCCATCCTCTCAAATCTTTTCTCAACTACCGCCAATTTTTTCCTTTACAAGATAAAAGGAAAATTATTTATATCTTTTAAAATATATAAGTATATACGAAGTATAATTTTGTTTTAGAATATTTTGTATTTTTTAGAATATTCTCACATAATGTAATATTGTTATTACAATTTTTAGAGAATTAATATTGTAAAATTAGAGTAATATTTGGACAAAAAATATAATATTGTAAGGTACTAATTTAATTACCAAATGAGGACATTGAAAAAATGATTATTTGGTACTTGCTACTTGATATGAATGATAGTTGGGCAGCAATAATATGCTCGGGCTTGCACTTTCAATTTGTTTTCAACAGCTTTTGATAATAAGTATAAGAACATTGTAACGCTTTGTTGCAGCTGACACGTCTACTTTTGCAATAACCTAGATTACTGAATATCATGTTATACATAGTGAAACTAATCAGTGAACTGATGAATCAACACTAACGTACTTCGTTTCATAAGTCTCGTATCCGTAAAATAATTTAGATCACAGAAAACCATATTATAGTGAAACTAATCAATGAATCGACACTCGGTTAGTGAATAGACACTAATATACTTCGTTTCGTTGGTCTCATATCACTGTAAAGTAACCTAGCTAGATCACTAGAAATCTAATGTGGCACCCGAAGATTGAGTAATAGTTACGCGTATTCCGTGAATCAACGAATTTTGATTGTTGTTCATCCCTAATTTTATCATGGACTTCAATCAATCGGTGTACATGTGTACCTCACGCTGTTGATCACGTATCACCCTAAAATTCTACTTCATATAGTAGAAATGATTACATGGCTTGCTCTTAACAGTGTCGAATTGTTAGTGTTGTAAACAAATCGAATGGAAGCGAATATTGCAGTATTCGATTCGATTCAATAAAGTATTCGAATATTCGTATTCTCTTATTTTTTGAATAATAATTTTGTTTCAGTATTCGATTTGAATTATTATTTGATACTATTCAATTTCGAATTTTTTGATACATATTCTAAACATTAATAATTTTCAAGTATTCAAATCGAAATTTATTTGTATTCGATACTATTCGATTCGAAATTTTATGGAGAAAATTTGTAAAATAATAATTTAAATAATATTATAGGACATGACACAAATATACATTTAAAAATATATTTGTGTATATATATTATAATTATAATAGAATACTTACGAATATCAAATCAAATATTATAGTTTTGTATTTGTAGTTTTTTATTAATAGAATCAAAAAGAAAATTTTTATACAAATTTGAATAATAAAATTTCGAATATGAATAAAAATCGACTAAAATTATTTGTTTAGTTTACAACCCTACTAATTGTGCATTCATCCATCAACGTTTGATTAATAATTAAATTAGCTATAAAAAAAAAATATATGTTAATTCCTTTTTTTATTTAAATATAACATTCTGATTTTTTTTATATATATATAAATTAATAACTATGAAACATATTTTTTTTTTTTAATTGTGGCTAAAAACGAGTAAAAAATGGTCCCCATTTTTTCTCCAAAATCAAATGAAATTAAATGTTAAAAAAAAACCTAAAAAATAGAAACGGATCAAAAAATATCATCTGCCCATATTTCTCTCCATTATCAAATCAAAAAATTATTTTATAAGATACGTATTTTCCCCCAATGAAAACTAAATGAATAATTGGCTCCACTTTTTGCCCACTATAAATGAAAACTAAATGAATATTTCGCTCCAATCAGTGAAACCCTCCCCTATTGTCGATTCCTTCTTCACAGAAAAAACCCTTCCCTATTGTCAATTCCTTTTTCATAGAGACAACCCTTCCACGGCGACGCCACAAATTCTCGGGTAACTACTCTCTCTCTCTAATCATCTCAATTACACAGTTTTTTTTTTTTTACATAGAGTCATATTTATAATACATGATTTTAAGAAGTTCTGAAAAAATAAATGTACGTATAACATCCCTATATCTCTGTGATTGAATCAGATTTGAAGTGCAACCTTGAATTTTGTTTTGTTTTTGTTAGAATTGTTAGATTTTTCATATTTTCACTAATTATTACAAGTATAGTGTATCCATTTTACAAATCACAAATTGTAGTATAAGAAGTGTAGGTTGAATCAAATCATTTAATATCTAATGATTCCCTTTACATAGAAAGTCGGCCAAGTAAAAGACGAAGTGAATGTTTACATAGTTTTCACTCTATTAAATAGTTAGATATCTTGTATCCACCTTAAAAGGCAACAAGGGTTAATTATGTGGTTTTATATTTTTCATTTAAGGTGATCACTATTATAGAAGCTCTGCACATTTACAATTTAGATATATGCTTAATGGGCATTGTACAAGCAGAAATAGTGTGCAAATTAAGTTGCTCTACACTATATGAATTACTCAAGTGCAAATTAAGTTATAAGAGTTAAATTATGGATTAAATATTGAATGACAATTATTCAATCATGGGAAAATCATTATTTACTGCACATATCTTAATCATATACAAATAGATTCATGATGTGGGGGGGGGGGGGGTTGAGAATTATGCTACTTTGTTTAAAATACGGAAGAGTCTATATTCAAACAAATAAATTAATTATTTACTGAACAAGTCTAGTCCTATAAAAACACAAATTTTTTGGAGGAATGCCAAGTTTATATGAGATAATAAAGAAGGCAAAAATGGTTGTTCAGGTTGAAGCAGCCTTAATTAATTTCGCCTTAATTTTTCTAACTTTTGATCCAGCCTCTTATATAGCTTAATTAGAAAAATGGTAATTTACTGAACAGTTTAAACAAAGAGTACAGATTGTAGGAGAAATAGAGTGCAGTTTAGAAAGAGCATAAAACAACATTTTTTGTAGTTCTCACTTTTCCATAATTGTGAAAGTCATGAGCCTATCACATAAAATTAGTATTTGTCCTTTTTTTTTGCAAAATCGGGTAAGAGAATTAGCCACAAGAACACATAGTGTTTACAGAAATTGTTGTGTTATTAATATTTTCTTAACTTGTCTCAACTGCTGTATTTCCTCCTATTATAGCATCACTACATTAATATATTTGTTAGTGTGGAATGATCTAAGCTTTGCTGCTCATATTTGCCACAAACCAAGAAAATTTACTAGAAAAAATAATTATAACATGCCATAACTATTATACCTGCTGTGATTGTTTTATTTATACAACTTTATGCATGTCCTCTTTCACTTGTATATTTGAGTGTGCATTTATTAAGGTTTTCTGAATTTATAATATTCAGCTTAGATGTTGATAGGTCATATCATTTGTTTGGTTTATATAGCTTAATGCACGTGATCTTCCACTTGAACGCAATAACCATGTACTGCTGTTAGTATTTTATTAAATACTGAAATATGGACAAGTTAATTTGTGGTTACATAGACAACTGAGACAAATGAGACGAAATATAGAAGAAAGGGAAGAAGTGTTTCATAAACTTGTGAATACATATTGGTAGCTTCATTTGTAATTTTCTTGGCCTAACTTGCATATTTAAGTTCTATTTCAATTCTCAATTCTTGGTTGTCCTCATCCACCATTACTATGTTGTTTCATTTAATTTGATATGCGATAAACCTGATAGTGCATCACTAGCTTTAACTTTATTTTTTTGATGTGATTGCTCTCTTCCAGGTTTTTGATATGGCTCCTGGAGGTACAAAAAATTTGAAACAAAAACGCAACTACATTGCTAGAACAAGTATTAAAGAAATATTCAATAAGGAAAGTGGTGGTACTGGAGGCCAACACGATACTACAATTCAACAATTGAAAGGAGGTGCACATATTACTCCACCAAATTTAGCTGCTGCAACCTCCCAAATTCCATCCGAAACTTCCGAAATACCTGAAAAAGAATCCTCTGAAATTCCATTTATAGAGAATATTCATCATGCATCAATTGAAGATGCTGCTGCAACAACAGGTAAATGTATTTTTTTTTTTCTATTTAATGTTAAAATTTCATTTTTGATATTATGGAAAATTATGTATTGTAATAAAATTTTATTGTTCACATGTAGTAGTTGGTTCCAAGAAAAGGAGTCGAGGTAAAACATTTGGAAAAGGGATCTTGAAGTATTTTGATACTTATAATAAAAAAATTAAGATTAATGTGGATCCATCAATCGGGAGACCTATAAATGGAGATGAATCCGCGAAGCTGGCCAGTCAGATTGGTGTTATAACTAGGGATGTTATTCCGATACCCAAGAAATGGAAAGAAATAGACGAGGCCAATGGATTGGAGCCAGGATTTGACCATCTATAGGTATGAGTTAAAAATTAAATGTGTTTAATTTATAGCTTTCACCTTCTTGTAATTTAATGTCCATGTTTGTATGTGAATTGTAGATCCACATGGATGTGAATATCGATGCCCCTGGTGTGAAACAATGCTTGGTCAACAGAATGAAAAGTAGTACTCGACAAAAGCGTTATAATTTGCATCAACACTTCCTTAAGTTTTCAACTTTACAAGAGGCAAAGAATAACAAACCCAATTTCTGTCCTAGACAAGATAACTGGGAAGAACTATGCGATCATTTCGCATCAGATAATTTCAAGGTAATTTTTATTGTAAATTGCAAAAAAAGAATATTATAAATACAACTCAGTTATTTATGAATATGTCTATCAACTTAATTAAAATATTTGGTTCTTCACTTACTCCTAAATTGACTTATTTTATGCTCTTGCAGCATAGAAGTGAGGTAAATAGAAGCAACAGGAAAAAACTAAGATGCAAACATACATCTGGAAGAAAGGCTTTTACAGTTGTCAACCATGAAATTGTGAGTACACAATAACATTCTTAATTTCTATATTTGTTGGGTATGTATATATATTTTAATTTGTAATATTGGAGTCATGTTATGATTGGTTTGACGCATGTTGCTTGTATGTAATATTTGGTGTTAGAAAGAAATACTAATTTTGTGTGCATCCAATTATTGGATTGGTCATCCTTGACAAATTCAACATAGAAATTACACTGCATATTCTTGTTAAATTCAAAATGATATGAATATATGAATTATGTATTGAAACCAACTCGAATTGATGTTTGTCATTATATTTGTTACTCTGTATGAACTTTGACAAATGAAAAGAATTTTGATGAGGATAGTTGTGGAGATATGTTTCCGTATTCTAATTATATTAATTAGTCTTATTATATTTCAGTGTGTAATGATTATACTATTAATTTTTGGCTAGTATGATCAAGTATTAACCTATTTTTTTATTGTAGTCTGAACGTGAGTTAGATGGAGAACCGTGTGACCGAATTGACTTGTATGAGCGTACACACAGTTCAGAGAAAAATGGTTGGAAATCCACGGAGGCAAAGGAAAATTGGGTAAGTCAGTAGACACGTATTAACCAAAATAATCTCTTTATTTATAAGATTTAGTTTTATTACTAAAATTGGTAATTTACTTATTTTTATGCTTAATTATTAGGAGCTGATGAAAAAAAAACGACAAGAATATATTGAGCTCGGAATTGAAAAGGGTGTAGATGAGATTGTCTTGGAGGTGTTGGGTCATGGAACAGGATATATAAAAGGTCTTGGTTATGGTCCAAAATCTCCAAGCAGACGCAACACACTATACGATTCTTCAAATCACTTGCAAGAAGAATTAAAAGACACGAAAGAAAAGTTGCAAGAGTCTGAAGCTCAGGTGCAAGAACTCAAGACGCAAGTGGATGTTTTGAATGCAAATATGGCAGCACAAGGTGCATATATAGAAAAATTATTGGCTTTTTTGAGTGGTAAAGGGATAGAACTATAAATTTTATTTTTTTGGTTTAATGTACGTAGTGATAGATTTTTTTTTTTGTTAGTTGTTACTTTCTAAATGTTTGAATGAATTTTTTTATTAATGCAAAATTATTTTTTATCTTTAAGTTTGTTATTATTTTTATAATTTTTTTCTTACATTTAGTAATTGAAATTAATTTATCATGAAAATTGTAATCATTTCATGACAAATGATATATCGCAATATGTAGCTTTTATGATAAAATAATATTTTGTCATTGTACGTTATTTAATAATGACAACATATGTTGTTATTAATTGTAGTTATAAAAAATTGTAACAAATATCATTTTCACCATTAAAAAAAATTTATGACAAAAAAAAAATTGTCACTATTTTTACATCATTTAACGACATTGAACAATTTGTCACTAATGTCTTATTTTTTGTAACGAAATGTATCGTCATTATACCTATATATATAATGACGCCAAATTTTAGTGACTACAGAGTAATTATTTCATGACGAAAGATTTGAAATATGACAATAAATGTGTTGTCACTGTTGTTAAACTTTTAATGATGACCACCGTTTTTGTCACTAAATAGTATAAATTAATGACAAAAATATTTGTCACTATTTCCACATCATTTAGTGACAGTGAAAATTTCGTCATTAAATCATATCCTTTAGTGATAAATTTTTTCGTCATTATATACACACACATATAACAACAAACAACATTTTGTCACGAAAAACAATTTTTTTGTGACGAATTATACAAAATATGACGAAATAGTTAATCAAATTGTGACAAAAAATTATGTCACTAAAATTTTATAATGTTAGTAATATATGGAAAATCGTCACAAAAAGTTATTTTTTTAGCAGCGATAAACCAAATCGTTGTGTAAAATTTAACCTTTAGTGACGAAATATCATATTAAGTGACGAAATTTTATGCCAAATATGACGATTTATATGTCACCATAGATGAAATGTATATTGACAGTGACATTTATTGTCACCAAATGATGACATTCGGTGACGAATCCAAATTTCGTCATATTGATCTATTGTGACGCTCATACGGTGACGTTCTTTGCGACAATTTTTTTTGTCGCCAAACATCATTTGTGACGAAAAATGATGTTTTTATGACGAATTTTTTCGTCGCGATTTCTCAAATTTCCTGTAGTGATACATAAATACAGTGTACTATTGAGTTATACTTGGTTGGATTAATACACCACCAACTCAACAGTATGCATGCACAGTACGGATTTCAAATAACTCTTGCTCAAAATTTATAAATTCTGCATTCCATAAGATAAAGTCTGAATATCTTTAAATGTGAACCTTTAGATCAAGAATCTCATTGTTGATCTTAAGAAGTAACTTTTCAGAAATACAGACCTATCAACTCTATAGTTTTGTCATCTTTCACTCCACTACCTCATTTCTACCCCTATAAAAGGAGGAAGTTATGAGAACACCTAAGAACACAAATCACCAACTACAATTTTTGTTTCAGGTATGGAGAAGATTGAAAGAAAAGATGGAATGGAGATCATTCTTCAACCAAAGTTTTGGGTGAAGGAGATGAAGATTTGTCCAGAAGATGAAGATGATGCAGATCAGCATACTTGGTTTAACCAACATAAGTATGTCTATGAAAACTAGAGGAAAGAGAGAAGTCCTTATTGAAAACTAGAGGAAAGAGAGATGCAGAGGACAGAGTAGCAAACAAGCAGAGCTTCTTCTCCAGGGGGAAGTTCTACATGGAGAGCTTGTTATCAAAAGCTATTGTGTCTAAACAGAACATGAAGGCTGAGTCCATGGCCCTCTCTTCGACTCCATTGAAGCCTTTTCCAATCTTCCTTCTCTTTCAAGAGTAGCGAAGAGATTCAATTAGGACACATTTGATGCTACAACCCATCTGATGATGAGGAACATCAGATGGTAAGGGCAACCTGAACCAGTGGGATACCATCCAGGCTGATATGCATATTGATTTGATGGTCCTACTTGATTCAGAGATAGAGCTGGAAGATCCATCAAACCAGGTTGGATCACCACTCACAATAAAGCTGGAAGATCCATCATCCAGGTTGGATCATCACAGCAACAATGAAGGATCCATCAAGCCAAGTTGGACCTTCAAAGCACAGAAGATTTACTCAGCAAATCTCAATCCTCCACTCAGCTGATCAGAAGACCAACTCAGCTGACCAGAAGACTTCCAAGAGAAATCAGCAGACCTTTTCAGGAAATCAGAAGACTTCACTCTGCTGATCAGATCACTTGATTTTTGAGTTTAATGACTATCTTTGATCATGTAATTCATTCTATATTTATTCCTGAATGTAATTAAACAAATTGGCCTATATAAGGAATGCAATTCACTTATAAAAAACGGCCTTGATGATCAATTCTTGCCACAAAATTAGTCACAACGACTATTTTTGGTAATGATGTCATTAATACTCAATTACCAAATTGCCAGCAAATCAACTGTTGCCACATGGCAAATTCAGCCGGCAAATTTAAAGGAAGGCCCGAAATCAAAGAAGGAAAATCTTGGGCTCTACTCCACAATTAAACCCAAATCTGACCGTTAGATCAAGAATTATTGGAGTATATATACACACCCTTAAAACTCTTCCAAACCCTTTCGCTCACAATACCCTATTGCTCTCAATACTCTCTCGTTCTGCAAATTTCTTTCAAGCTCTCAAAACCTAAACACTTAAACTCTACTGTGGCAATCATTGAAATTTACGACGAGAAGACCAAGAGCACTGGCACCTTGGATGCTGCAAAGTGGTCCAAGGAAGGGAAGATGTTCACAGAGAATGCTCTGTTTTTCAAAGGCAAACACACAGCTGCAAACAAGGAAATCCTTCTCCGTTGTATCAACCTCAACCTTCGAGATTTTCTGGAAGCAGCACCCACCAACGTTTATGAATAAGATGTGCTGGCTTTCTATGCAAACGCTGCGATGAAGGGATCGTATGTTGAAAGTGTCATGGGTGGACACAAGGTCAAGGTAACAAGGGAAATCCTTCAGGAACTGTTTGGTTTGTCAAGGGGGAAGATCAATATCTCCACCTACATCATGAATAAGGAGAAAGAGTACATGGAGATGTTCACTGATGGGAGAATCAAGGCTGCTGATGCCTCTGGACTCAAGAAATCCCAATTAGAACCTAAGTTTCAAACCCTGATGGATATAGCAGGCAAGATGCTGCTAGGTAACACTTTCAGCCATGATGCTGTTACCACCTTGAAGGTTAGAGTTATGGCTGCAATCTGGGATCAGATTGATGGAGACTGGCAAGGGCTTTTCTTGGACAGAATTGCTCTTGAAGCCAAGAAGGTGACTTTGGACCTTCAATCAAGAGAATGGAAGGTAACCTCAACTGTCAGCTTTGTCAACAAGCTGAGTATCATCCTTCCAGAAGTACTCCCAAGAAAGTACAAGATGGGACCTCACAAGACCTTCCACATCTCCAAATATTATTTAAGGAAGGACGCTCTTGCTGAGGCAGCAAGGTTGAAAGAAGAGAGGAAGAAGCTGTTAGCTAAAGCATCTTCCAAAGATGTTATTGAAAAGGCAGAAGAGTCCACTCATAACTCTGCTGCTGAAGAAGAAGAGGAGCCATCGAAAGAAGAGGCTCAAAAGAAGGTTGCTGAAGAGGATGATGATGACAATCAGACCTTAGCACAAAGAAGATATCTGATCAGATCAGGGCTCATCTCCCCATCTGATTCAGATGTCACTCCCACTGCCTCTCCTTTGAAAAAGGCAGGTACTTCTAACCCCTCTCTCACTTTCACACCTTCTAAACTATCAAAGGGTCAGAAGAGAAAGAAGAACACTTCTTCTTTCACAAAGAAAGCCAAGAAATCCAGGCTCCCTACTCCAATGAGCATAGCCCCTATTTCATCCTTCAACCCTTCTGATGATACCAACCCATCTGAACCCTCACACACTGATGCCCAAATCCCTGCTGATACTCACACAGCAGAGGAACAAGCCCAGCCTAACCCTGCTGATGTTCAAACAGCAGACAACCAACCTCAGACCACCTCCACACAACCTGCTGATGATCAAACTCAGATTATATCCACAATCCTTGCTGATATTCAAACAGCAAATGTCCAAGATCATCAAGCTCAAACACCTACTGATCTTCAAGAAGAAACTGAACCAGACCAGCAGACCCATAACCCTGCTGATGAACAAATTACTGAAGATCAATCCCAACCTCCTACCCAACAAGAAGAAATCACTTCCCAAATCCCTGCTGATACTCACACAGCAGAGGAAAATGCCCCAACTACCCAAACCCCTACCATCATTGTCCCTTCTGCTCCAGAAGACTTGGCACCAGAAGACCTGGTTCAACCTGGTCCTTCTCAACCTCAGTTCAGAATGGTGCACTACCCCATGTGCCAAACAGAAAAGATAATGAGGATGAAGATAGCCAACCTGCTCAAGACCACCATCCCTGGAGTTGATGAGACTTCAATCCAGTTTGAACAAGTGCTTAGGGTATGCACTTGGATTGAGCTCAGAAGAGATGATGTAGATGACCTTCTTGAGGTCATGGAAGGAATGGGAGGAAAGGAAAACTTCCTCGACTGGGAGATGGAGCAAAAGGAAGTTGCTCAAGTTCAATCCTTTGCTCAGCTGCTATCAGATGAGGCACTAACTGCAGTCTGCAACCGGATCCTAGGAGTCTCCACTGCTGATGTCCCTATCCCAGTAGGTTCATCGGATCAGCAGACAGCTGAACAAGCAAAGATGAAGGAATTAGCTGCACCAGCCTTGGTGGAAGACTCAGCTGCCCCTGCTGAAGACTCAGCTGCACCAGCTGACAAAGAAGAGATTGAAAGAGAAGTAGTCAGAGTACCAGCTCACTTCAAACTTTCAGACGATCTGACTCACTTCATTGACAATCAAGAGGATGCAGGCAGACGAATGATGACCCATCTGACCAAGGCCACTACCTGCTACCTCAATGAGGAGTACCTATCAGCCGAAGAAAGAGGCAAAGCATTAATTGTTCATCCAAAGCCTCAAGGTACACCCTCTACTTCTACCCCATCTGTTGACCATACAGCAGACATCTGCTCCCAGGTCAAAGCTGCAATAGACTTGCACTTTGAGAAAGGTTTAGGCCTGCAGCTAGGAAGATATGTTGAGAAAGCTGCAAGGGAACAGAAGACTCGTCTTCATGACCAGATTCTTGACGTTGAAGACAAGTTTGGTGAAGCACTTCATCAGCAGATAGGAGAATACTTGAGTACCTATCAGAAGTTGTCAGCTGACACCTCCAAAAGGTTTGCTGATCTTTACACTGATGAGATGCACCGCATGGAGACCACCTACACATCCAGAATTGAAGAAGCTGAAGCAAGAGCCAAAGAAGGTCAAGCCCTTCTTAAGGCAGCTGCAGAGGAGAATGAGAAATTGCAGACTCAGCTGAAGGAGACAGCAGCCAAGTTGGAAGCTCTTACAACTAGATTTGAAGCTGCCTCCTCCTCCAATTCACATGCTGAAGTTCTAGAGCACAGCATAACCCATCTGACCCAAGTTGCCAAGGTCAATGCCATGGCACTGAAACAAACTCTGAAAGTGGAAATCATGAATTCCATGAAGCCTTTTGCGGCTGCACTTGCTGAAGCCAAAAAGGGAGAAGATATGTTGATAAAGGCTCTAGAGAAGTCTACTGCCCAGCAAGCTGAACTGGTAGTAGCACAAGATGACTTGACTGAAACCTTGGGTGGTTTAAAGAGAAAAATCAAGAACAGGCAAGGCAAAGACAAAGAAATTGCTCTAGAAGATACTCAAGCACCCACTCAAGCTCCTGCCAAGAGTCTACAGATCACTGCTCCTGTAGAACAAGTTCCTAAAAAGAGAATGACAAGGAAAAGAAAGGCAGATGAGCAAGCTCAGTCAGCTCAGACCAGCAAGAAATCAGCTCCAGCAGAGCCTACTGGAGAAGAGAAAGAGGCTCTAGAGTTGAAGAAAAAGAAATTGCTTGAAGCTCAAGAGCTTAAGCAAAAGAAGCTGAATGATGCGAAGGCAGTCAAAGCCAAATTTGAAAGAAGAATTGCCAAACTCAGGAAAGCAATGAAGGACAAAGCACAAGAAGACAGTGTCCTAGTGTTTGACAGCAATTATGTGGATTACTTAGCCCTTCAAGATGAGCTACCAAGATGGTATCCCCTGAAGAAGAAGTGGCAAATTCAACACCACATAGTAAGGAAATTTGGCCCTCTCCCTTCTTATGAAGAAGAATTTCTTCAATTCTCCCAGTTCATGAACATTGAAGATCCAGAGTTCTGGGAAGAAATTGTCAAGACAGCCAAAGGACTTGACAACTGCAGAATCCTAACTCCTGAAGAACCCAAATGGGAAGCACCCCTTCTGGATTCAGGAAGAGCCAACATGATAGAAATCAAGAAGATTCTGTACAAGATATATGAAGAGGAGAATGTTACAGATGTACAACACATGGAAGAAGTTCGAGCTCGTCTGTACCTTGCCTACCGCATTTGAAGATCAGAAGACCTGATGAAGACTAGCTTAGAAGTTTAAAGAAACTATTACTTGTAATCTGTAAAAGTTCTATCTATATTCAAGTTCTAGTTCTTTTTGCTTACAAGACAAACTCTCATTGTCTTCATCAGATACTTCAAGTCTTAGCATGATATAAACTCTTATCTTAATTCATTAAGAGCACTTATCAAGTATAGTTTTGGCTTCATCAAAAAGGGGGAAATTGTTGGGATATAAATTCATCCTAAGCCCCACTTGATGTTAGAATAGTTTTGATGGCGAAAACACTTAGAGTTTATAAATGTAATAGGATCAGCTGACTTGTATAGAACAGCTTAGACTAGTCTTGTGTGATCAACTGTATTGATATCAGCTGATCAGCACAGTCCTGGCTTACATGCCTATCCTCAAGATGAGAAGAGTAGAAGACATGAAGACTAGAAGATCCTTGAAGACCAGATAAGTTAAGGTGCTTGTATACCTACCTATCTGATGGAGTCCCAGATTGAAGATGGCCTAAAAGCAGTACAAAGAATTTCCAGATCAGAAGAGTGTTACTCGTCTGATATCAGAAGACAGAAGACCTAAGGCCAGAAGAGTAGTCAGAAGACTAGAAGTACAGATCAGAAGACTATGTGCTCTTCCAGGACTCGGCTGATTCCCAAGTCATCTTGCAATTCAAACGAAGACCTACCTTATTTAGAAGATTGACATGATCCCAGGATTGAAGCAATCAAGCGGCTGGAATCAAGGAATCAAGCTATTATGGAAAGATTGCTCAAACGGCTAGTCAACACCAACGGCTAGTTGCAACCAATCTCCATTATAAATACAAGAGGATGAGAAATCACACAAAGAAGTCACAAGAGAGAATTCAACAAGCCAAGCAAGCAATCAAAGCTAAAGCCATACAGTTCTAAGAATTCTCAAAAGAGCCAGAAACCATTAGATTATCTATAGCTCTTAAGTGATTTCTATCCAACCCTTAAGAACCTGAAACCTGTTCATATTGTATTTCAATTGTTTTAGGCATAGTGGTTAAGCAAATTATAAGCTTGAACCATTAGTTGGATACACCTCAAAAACCCCAAACCCTCACCGAAAGGTTAAAGTTTTTGAAACCCCTTAAAGTGCAAGTGCTTACAATCACTTGTGGAGACCGTAGCTGTTAGGACGGCTCAGATCTCAAAGTTCTAACCTTGGGACTATAAAGGTCAAGACCCTTGTAATTTGTTGAAATTAAAGGGATTAAACATCACGTTAGGACGTGAGAGTGGACGTAGGAACGTATATCCGAACCACTATAAATCCGGTGTTATTTACTTTCTGCACTTTACATTTCTGCCTTTACATTCATTATTATATAGTGCATACTGTGATTTCAACACTCTTCAAAACAAGGCCATAACTTTCAAACCAGCATCAGCTGAGTATTTTCATTAAGTAAAACAAGTTACAAGAACGAGCCTAAACCAGGGCCACCATAATTCCGCATATAACCTCCTCAGTCAGATCACTATAGTCATCTGGACCAGCAGACTTGCAGTCTAGTTGACATAGCAATCAGAAGAGGTTCCCAACTCTGTTTGAAAAAGTTTTAAAGTCTATTCACCCCTCCCCTCTAGACTTTAAACCCATTCACTACTCGTTCAGGGACCAACATATATATGTGATATGCAATGCAGATTTTAGAGTATTTCATCAAGGATTCTTAAGGTATCATCGATTCCCCCTTGATTAGATGACTCTAAGTTTTCCCTCAGCTTTATTTGTCTTCATCGGGAAAGAACTTACCTGAAGATGAGGGTGTCTATTCACCTCATCTGATCCTCCTAGTCTTCTGCAATTGTATCAACTGAGGTTTTCAGCTGATCTTTGCTCTTCATGTGCTTGGATCCAGGAGTCCTAAGCTGTAGCATAGGGTCTTGAATCTTTCTTCAGCTAGGGGCTTAGTCAAGATGTCTGCTCTTTGGATATCTGTGTGAATTTTCTCCATCTTGATGTCCTTCTTTTCAAGGTGGTCTCTTATGAAGTGGTGTCGAATGTCGACATGCTTGCACCTTGTGTGGAGGACTGGATTTTGAGTGATGGCAATGGCACTGCTGCTATCACAATAAATAGGGACTTCTCTTGCCTCTACATTGTAATCCTTGAGTTGTTGAACTAGCCAGAGCAGCTGACTACAACAACTACCAGCTGCCATATATTCTGCTTCAGTGGTGGAGGTTGCAACTGAGGTTTGCTTCTTAGAGAACCATGATATCAGCTTGTTGCCTAGAAATTGACAGGTTCCAGATGTGGATTTCCTATCAATTCTACATCCTCCATAGTCTGAGTCAGAATAGCCACTCAATTCTAGATTGTCATCAGCAGGGTACCATAGTCCTAGGTTGACTGTTCCTTTTAGGTACTTGAGAATCTTCCTTGCTGCTTCTAGATGACTTTGCTTTGGGTTTGCTTGAAACCTAGCACATACTCCTACATCAAATGTTATGTCTGGTCTGCTAGCTGTAAGGTATAGTAGAGATCCAATCAGTGCTCTATATTCAACTTGATCAACTGCCTTTCCAGACTCATCTGGTTCCATTTTGAAAGATGTCATCATTGGAATCCTTGCAGTCTTGCTTTGTAGAGCTTTGAATCTTTCTAATAGGCTCTTGGTATACTTGGATTGGTTGATGAAAATCCCTTCTGAACTCTGCTTGACTTGAAGTCCTAGGAAATAATTCATCTCACCCATCATGCTCATTTCAAACTTTCCTTGCATAAGTTCAGAGAACTTCTTGCACGTCTCTTGATTGGGTGATCCAAATATAATATCATCTACATATATTTGCACCATTAGGATGTCTTCTCCTTCTTGTATTCTGAAAAGAGTTCTATCCACTTTGCCTTTTGTATATCCATTGTCAAGTAGGAATTGTGACAATGTGCTCTAGGGGCTTGTTTTAGACCATAGAGAGCCTTCTTCAGTCGATATACTTGATCGCCTTTTTCAAATCCTGGAGGCTGCTCTACATATACTTCTTCTACCAGAATACCATTTAGAAAAGCACTCTTGACATCCATTTGATATACCTTGAAGCCCATATATGATGCATAAGCTAGAAACAGTCGAATGGCTTCTAATCTGGCTACTGGAGCAAAAGTTTCATCATAGTCAATCCCTTCAGATTGTGAATATCCTTTTGCAACTAGCCTTGCCTTATTTCTAGTTATCACATCATTTTTCGTCCTTCTTGTTCTTGAATACCCACTTTGTTCCTACTACATTGTGGTTTTCAGGACGATCTACCAATTCCCAGACTTCATTTCTTTCGAATTGGTTTAGTTCTTCTTGCATAGCAGTGATCCAATTGCTATCTGTCATTGCTTCTTCTATGTCAGCTGGTTCAATGTTGGATAGGAAAGCACACCAGCAGAACATAGATGATTGTGAGTTCTGATTCAGTTGTCTTCTGGTCTTGACACCTGAGTCAGCTCCTCCTAAGATGAGGTTTGATGGATGGTTGTTTCTCCATGTATGCCTCACAGGAGTATCTGCATTGGATGAGCTTGGATTCTCATCTGATCTAGTGCCATCAGGAGGGTTGGCTTGATTAGGTCGATCATCATCTGTATCTTGTGTGTCAAAGAGATCATTCCCCCTGGCATTTGGGATTGGTGCATCTTGATTCTGGTCAGCTTGTCCTGCTTGAGTTTGAGATCTAGTGATAGGTCTATGAGGCTTATCTTCCTCTGGTTCTTCAGGAAAAGGTTCATTTACTTCAATGAACTCATCTGGTTTGGGCTTGATCACTAGATGTCTCATCTGATCTGCAGCTGAGTTTGTTTCTACTGCATTCTTTTCACAAGATTCATAAAAAACAACATGAGGTGTTTCTTCCACAAGAAGGGTTCGTTTGTTGAGTACTCTAAATGCTTTGCTAGTAGAGGAGTATCCTAAGAATATCCCCTCATCTGCTTTGGCATCAAAAGCATTCAACTTACTCTAGGTTTTCTTCCTTTCCACAGTTCATATGGGGTTTTCTCATGAATTTTGTGAATACCTGACCTGTTTTGAGTGTCACAAGCTGTGTTGATGGCTTCTGCCCATAGCTTCTTAGGAGTGGAAAATTCAGCAAGGAGTGTTCTGGCAGCTTCCTTGAGTGTTCTGACTCTTCTTTCAGCTACACCATTCTGCTGTGGTGTTCTTGCTGCACTTGTCTCATGCTGAATACCATTAGAAGTACAATAGGCAATAATATACGAGTTAATGAATTTAGTGCCTTTGTCACTTCTAATTTTCACAATTGGTTCTCCTTTCTCTACTTGGATCCTCTTCAATAGTTCAGGAAGCTTCTGCTGTGTTTCACTCTTCTTGTATAAGAAGATAACCCAAGTAAACTTGGAATAATCATCTACAACAATAAGAGTGTACTTCCTCCCTGTTAGAGTGGTTGGAGTGATTGGTCCAAAGAGATCCATGTGAAGCAATTCAAGAACTCTGCTGGTTGATGCTGTCTTCTTGGTCTTGAAGGAGACCTTTGTTTGCTTTCCTTGTTGACATGCATCACATACCTGATCTTTACAGTAGAGTTCATTAGGCAGACCATCAACTAAGGATTCCCTTGCTAACTTGTTCATAGTCTTAAAGTTCAGATGACTAAGACGTTTGTGCCATAGCCAGCTGACATCTTTAGGGCTCTTCACAAGCAGACAAGTATCCTTAGGACAGCTGTTCCAATTTGCAAGATACATAATTCCCTTTCTAGATCCTGTTAGAAGGTTTTGTTTTGTTCTTTTATCACTTATGAGACACTCATCTTTAGAGAATTTGACTGAGTAACCAGTGTCACAAAAATGAGAAACAGATAATAAATTAAACTTAAGACCTTCTACATATGATACATCATGTACCTCAATGTCACCATTTTTAAGGGTGCCATATCCTTTTGTGTTACCATGCGCGTTATCACCAAAGAAGACTTTTGGACCTTTCTTCTCTATGTAGTTGGTCAGCAGGGCTTTGGTTCCTGTCATGTGAGTTGAGCATCCACTATCTATGTACCAAGTTTCTCCTGCTAGACCTCCTCTTCTGTATAGGTCCCTCCTTTCCTGCAAGAAAAGTTAAGTCTTAGGTACCCATTTTGTTTTGGGTCCTTGGGTGTTAGTACTACCCTTGGGAACCCACATATACATTGGTCGTTTGAACAACCTTGAACACTTGAGTTGTTTCCCTCGGGCATCACATAACCAAATCTTACCAGTCAACACCTTGGACTGATCTGATTTGTTCTTAGTGTCAGCTAAGTAATAGTCAAATGGTTTCCCTTTATAGGAGTGTACATACATGATCTTTTGACTAGTTACATTCGGCCTGGGTGCATTAGCTGGTCGATGCACACGATTATATGGACCATACTCTTCTGTTCTCACAATATCATAAGAGATAGGGGGTGCAAAGAGAACAGATTTATTTGAAGAAGACCTCTTCTTCTTGGCTGGAGCAGCATACAGCTGAGACTGTCTCAAACGAGATGGTCTAGGCTGTTTGTTGTTCCTCTGTACAGGCTTGGGGTTAGCTTGTCCTTTACCCTTTTTGGTTTTGGGATAGTTAGCCTTAGCAGGTAGAGATGCCTTTTGGTTCATATTAGGTTCATTGTGTTTAAAACACTCACCCTTTTCATGTGTCTGAGTAGTGCACTTGTTAGGTGTACTACCCCCAGCTGGAGAGGATGTAGATGGATTAAGTTCATAGCCAAAACCCATCTTATTGCCATTTGATCTATAATACTCAGAGATACTTTCAATAGTAGTAGAAGCTTTATTGAACTCTGATATCTTTTGATTTAGGCATTCCTTCTCCTTTTCTAAGAGCTTGTGTGCTTGGAAGAGGTCATCGAACTTGGATTGTAGTGAACGAAGTTCATTAGTTTCTAAAGCTTGAGTTTGTAACATCCCCTCATACAACTGAGTTATTGTGGTATTTTCTTCCTTAAGAAGCTCCACTTCTCTGGTCAATCTTTCATTCATTGTGACCAACTCAGGGGTGTTATCAAACTTAGTCTTTTTCAACTTAGTAATTTCTTTCCTTAGACCCTTGTTCTCCTCTTCCACTTCTATAAAAGCTCTAGTGGCAATATCCAGATCACCTTTTACCTTTCTTAAAGATTGATAATAGGTGTCTTCTGATTCTCCTTCAGATGAGTTTATC
This sequence comes from Galeopsis tetrahit, assembly GCA_963675135.1. Lineage (NCBI taxonomy): Eukaryota > Viridiplantae > Streptophyta > Magnoliopsida > Lamiales > Lamiaceae > Galeopsis > Galeopsis tetrahit. Next base: position 55,280,529 of record OY776128.1, read on the forward strand.
TCATCTGATTGTGAAAAAATAGGTGAATGGAAAGTAGTAGTATAGGAGTTTACCTCATTTTCACCTATGGCCATCATAGCTAGGTCATCTGAATCATCGGAGAAGATTTGACAGTCTGGTGATGTAGGGAGTTCATCACTTTGATATTCAGATTTTTCAGTCACCATAGCTTTCTTTTCTGAATTTCTCCTTGGCCTTCTTTCTTCTTTGTCATCCAAATCCAGCTCAGGACATTCATAGACATAGTGTCCTGGTTTGCGACAATTAAAGCATGATCCAGGTTTCTGATTTGAGTTGCCTTTCCTTGGAGGAGTGGCATCTCTTCTTCTAGATCCTCGGCTGTGAGATGACTCCACATCCTTTCTAGGATGTCTTTCTGGTGTTCTTTCTCTGGAACCTCTGGAGGGTGAACTTGCTCTTCTATCTTTGTAGTTTCAATAGAATTTTCTATATTTGCTGTTGAGAGTGTTCATCCTTTCGAATCTCTTGATCATAAGAGCCATTTGTTCCTTCAGACTCATGTCTGATCCTTCACAATCTTCTGTTTTCAGAGAGGTCTTGCTAGATGAGGTACTTGCAGTTTTTGTATTGGCTGCCTTGAAGGCTACAGTCTTGGAGGTAGATGGGGTTGCAGTTGGCTCATCACTTCCTGAGTTTTCTTCTCTTTCCAGATCATATTCATGAGCTTTTAGGTTCTGAAATAGAGTCTGAGCAGACCACTTCTTGATATCTTGAGTATCCTTGATGATGGTCTTCTTGAGTCTCCATTTCTTGGTTAGAGAGTCTAAGATCTTTAGATTTTTCTCTCTATTTGTATATTTCTTGCCCAGAGATTCTATCTCATTGATGATCTTGGTAAATCTATTGTCTAGCTGATCAATAGACTCTTCTGGTTGCATCTTGAAGTGTTCGAACTTCTTGACTGCTGTAGACAAATCTATTGGCTATCTTCATCCTCATTATCTTCTCCCTTGTGCACATAGGATAGTGCACCATTCTGTACTGAGGTTGAGAGGGGCCAGCTTGATCCAGGTCTGCTGGTGCAGATGGGGCGGTGAGGGTAGGAGATTGGGTAGCTGGGGCATTTTCCTCTGCTGTGTGAGTATCAGCAGGGGTTTGGAAAGTGATATCTTCTTGTTGGGTAGGAAGTTGAGATTGATCTTCAGTGGGGTGTTCATCAGCAGAGTTTTGGGTCTGCTGGTCTGGTTCTATTTCTACTTGAAGATCAGTAGATCGTTGAGCTTGATGATCTTGGACATCTGCTGTTTGAATATCAGCAGGGGGTGAGGATGTGAGCTGAGTTTGATCATCAGCAGGGGGTGTGGAGGATGTCTGTGTTTGGTTGTCTACTGTTTGAACATCAGCAGGGGTAGGCAATTGTGGTTCAAGGGTTGATTGATGCTGGGTTGGAATCATCAGAAGGGTTGAAGGATGTAATAGGGTCTATTCTCATGGGAGTAGGGAGCCTGGATTTCTTGGATTTCTTGGTGAAAGAAGAATTGTTCTTCTTTCTCTTCTGACCCTTTGACAACTTGGAAGGTGTGAAAGTGAGAGAGGGTTTAGAAGTACCTGTCTTTTTCAAAGGAGAGGCAGTGGGAGTGGCATCTGAATAAAATGGGGAGATGAGCCCTGATCTGATTAGAATTCTTCTTTGTGCTAAGGTCTGATTGTCATCATCATCATCATCCTCATCAGCCTTCTTTTGAGCCTCTTCTTTGGATGGATCCTCTTCTTGTTCTGCAGCAGAGTCATGAGCAAACTCTTCTGCCTCCTCTACAACATCTTTGGAAGATGCTTCAGCCAACACCTTCCTCTTCTCTTCTTTCAACCTTGCTGCCTCAGCAAGAGCTTCCTTTCTCAAATAATACTTGGAGATGTGGAAGGTCTTATGAGGTCCCATCTTGTACTTCTTTGGGAGAATATCTGGAAGGATGATGCTCAACTTGTTGACAAAGCTGACTGTAGCTGTTACCTTCCATTCTCTTGACTGTAAGTCCAAAGTAACTTTCTTGGCCTCAAGAGCAATCCTATCCAAAAATAGCCCTTGCCAATATCCATTAATCTGATCCCAGATTGCAGCCATAACTCTAACCTTTAGAGTAGTAACAGCATCATGACTGAATGTGTTACCCAGTAGCATCTTTCCTGCAATGTCCATCAAGGTCTGAAACTTGGGGTCAAGTTGGGATTTCTTGAGTCCAGAGGCATCAATAGCCTTGATTCTTCCATCAGTAAACATCTCCATATACTCTTTTTCTCTACCCATAATGTAGGTGGAGATATTTATGTTCCCCCTTGACAAGCCGAAAAGTTCCTGAAGGATTTCCCTTGTTACCTTGACTTTGTGTCCACCCATGACACTTTCAACATAAGATCCCTTCATCACAGCGTTTGAGTAGAAAGCCAGCACATCTTGTTCATAAACATTAGTTGGTGCTGCTTCCAGATAATCACGAAGGTTGAGGTTGATGCAGCGAAGAAGGATCTCCTTGTTTGCAGCTGTGTGTTTGCCCTTGAAAAACAGAGCATTCTCTGTGAAAATATTCCCTTCCCTAGACCACTTTGTTGCATCTAGAGTTCCAGTGCTCTTGGTCTTCTCGTCGTAAATCTCAATGATTGCCATTCTGAGAATTTGAGTGTAAGGTTTGGAATGCTTCAGAAAATTTGCAGAACGAGAGAGTTTGAGAGCAATTGAGTAATGTGAGCGAAAGGGTTTGGGAGAGGTTTAAGGGTGTGTATATATACTCCAACAATTCTTAATCTAACGGTCAGATTTGATTTTAATGTGGATCTTCCAGCTCTATCTCTAAACCATGTAGGACCATCAAATCAATTTGATGATCAGCCTGGATGATATCCCACTAGTTCAGATTGCCCTCACCATCTGATGTTCCTCATCATCAGATGGGTTGTAGCATCTGATGTGTCCTTGTTGAATTTCTTCGCTTCTCTTGAAAGGGAAGGAAGATTGGAAGAGGCTTCAATGGAGTGTGAAGAGAGAGCCATGGACTTGGTCTCCTTGATTTGTTTAGACACAGTAGCCTTTGATAGCAAGCTCTCCATGTAGAACTTCCCCCTGGAGAAGAAGCTCTGCTTGCTTGCTACTTTGTCCTCTGCATCTCTCCTTCCTCTAGTTTTCAACAAGAACGTCTCTCCTTCCTTTAGTTTTCATAGGCATACTTATGTTGGATAAACCAAGTATGCTGATCTGCATCATCTTCATCTTCTGGACAAATCTTCATCTCCTTCACCCAAGACCTTGGTTGAGGGATGATCTCCATTCCATCTCTTCTTTCGATTGTCTCCATACCTGAAACAAGAATAATAGTTAGTGATTTGTGTTCTTAGGTGTTCTCATAACTTCCTCCTTTTATAGGGGTAGAAATGAGGTAGTGGAGTGAAAGATGACAAAACTATAGAGGTGATAGGTCTGAATTTCTGAAAAGTTACTTCTTAAGATCAACAATGAGATTCTTGAACTAAGGGTTCACATTTAAAGAGATTCAGACTCTATCTTATGGAATGCAGAATTTATAAATTTTGAGCAAGAGTTATTTGGAATCCGTACAGTGCATGCATACTGTTGAGTCGGTGAGGATGGTGTATTAATCCAACCAAGTATAACTCAATAGTATACTGTATGTATGTATATAAATAAAGTATTTTATGAAGAATAGTTAATTATTATACATAGATAAACATTGCTTAGAGTAAAGATGTCAAATAACTTTGTTCAAGTCTTCTGAATATATATATATAATATGCAATGCAGATTGTAGAGTATTTCATCAAGGATTTTTAAGGTATCATTGATTCCCCCTTGATTAGATGACTCTATGTTTTCCCTCAGCTTTATTTGTCTTCACCGGGAAAGAACTTACCTGAAGATGAGGGTGTCTATTCACCTCATCTGATCCTCCTAGTCTGCAGCAATTGTATCAACTGAGGTCTTCAGCTGATCTTTGCTCTTCATGTGCTTGGATCCAGGAGTCCTAAGCTGTAGCATAGGGTCTTGAATCGTTCTTCAGCTAGGGGCTTAGTCAAGATGTCTGCTCTTTGGATATCTGTGTGAATTTTCTCCATCTTGATGTCCTTCTTTTCAAGGTGGTCTCTTATGAAGTGGTGTCGAATGTCGACATGCTTGCACCTTGTGTGGAGGACTGGATTTTGAGTGATGGCAATGGCACTGCTGCTGTCACAATAGATAGGGACTTCTCTTGCCTCTACATTGTAATCCTTGAGTTGTTGAACTAGCCAGAGCAGCTGACTACAACAACTTCCAGCTGCCATATATTCTGCTTCAGTGGTGGAGGTTGCAACTGAGGTTTGCTTCTTAGAGAAACATGATATCAACTTGTTGCCTAGGAATTGACAGGTTCTAGATGTGGATTTCCTATCAATTCTACATCCTCCATAGCCTGAGTCAGAATAACCACTCAATTCTAGATTGTCATCAGCAGGGTACCATAGTCCTAGGTTGACTGTTCCTTTTAGGTACTTGAGAATATTCCTTGCTGCTTCTAGATGACTTTGCTTTGGGTTTGCTTGAAACCTAGCACATACTCCTACGACAAATGTTATGTCTGGTCTGCTAGCTGTAAGGTATAGTAGAGATCCAATCAGTGCTCTATATTCAGCTTGATCAACTATCTTTCCAGACTCATCTGGTTCCATTTTAAAAGATGTCATCATTGGAATCCTTGCAGCCTTGCTTTGTAGAGCTTTGAATCTTTCTAATAGGCTTTTGGTATACTTGGAGTGGTTGATGAAGATCCCTTCTGGACTCTGCTTGACTTGAAGTCCTAGGAAGTAATTCATCTCACCCATCATGCTCATTTCCAACTTTCCTTGCATAAGTTCAGAGAACTTTTTGCACATCTCTTGATTGGGTGATCCAAATATAATATCATCTACATATATTTGCACCATTAGAATGTCTTCCCCTTCTTGTATTCTGAAAAGAGTTCTATCAACTTTGCCTTTTGTATATCCATTGTCAAGTAGGAATTGTGACAATGTGTCATACCAAGCTCTAGGGGCTTGCTTTAGACCATAGAGAGCCTTCTTCAGTCGATATACTTGATCACCTTTTTCAAATCCTGGAGGCTGCTCTACATACACTTCTTCTACCAGAATACCATTTAGAAAAGCACCCTTGACATCCATTTGATATACCTTGAAGCCCATATATGATGCATAAGCTAGAAACAGTCGAATGGCTTCTAATCTGGCTACTGGAGCAAAAGTTTCATCATAGTCAATCCCTTCAGATTGTGAATATCCTTTTGCAACTAGCCTTGCTTTATTTCTAGTTATCACATCATTTTCATCCTTTTTATTCTTGAATACCCACTTTGTTCCTACTACATTGTGGTTTTCAGGACGATCTACCAATTCCCAGACTTCATTTCTTTCGAATTGGTTTAGTTCTTCTTGCATAGCAGTGATCCAATTGCTATCTGTCATTGCTTCTTCTATGTCAGCTGGTTCAATGTTGGATAGGAAGTCACACCAGCAGAACATAGATGATTGGGAGTTCTGATTCAGTTGTCTTCTGGTCTTGACACCTGAGTCTGCTCCTCCTAAGATGAGGTTTGATGGATGATTGTTTCTCCATGTATGCCTCACTGGAGTATCTGCATTAGATGAGCTTGGATTCTCATCTGTTCTAGTGCCATTAGGGGGGTTGACTTGATGGTGCATCTTGATTCTGGTCAGCTTGTGTTGGTCCCTGAACGAGTAGTGAATGGGTTTAAAGTCTAGAGGGGAGGGGTGAATAGACTTTAAAACTTTTTCAAACAGAGTTGGGAACCTCTTCTGATTGCTATGTCAACTGGACTGCAAGTCTGCTGGTCCAGATGACTATAGTGATCTGACTGAGGAGGTTATATGCGGAATTATGGTGGCCCTGGTTTAGACTCGTTCTTGTAACTTGTTTTACTTAATGAAAATACTCAGCTGATGCTGGTTTGAAAGTTATGGCCTTGTTTTGAAGAGTGTTGAAATCCCAGTATGCACTATATAATAATGAATGTAAAGGCAGAAATGTAAAGTGCAGAAAGTAAATAACACCGGATTTATAGTGGTTCTGTAACACCCGTAAAAATTTATAATATAAGTTTATGTGTATAAATTAATATTTATTTATTTATTGTTATATTATAATTGCTAGTTTATCTAGATAAATATTTGAAAGCTAGCCCATTTAAATTTAAGTCCATTATGATTTTAATATGTTTTTAAGCCCAATTCAAGCCCAATTTTTATATCCATATATATATGTTTTGCCCTAGATTTACATAGAATACTCATTTTTCCACATTGCCTAAATCGTGAAGAATTTCCTCTCCAAACGGCAGCTCGCGGCTCTTCTTCTTGCTGAACAGTAATTACCTTTATTTCATCTCTGATTTAATCTTCAATCTAGTATACATCATTTTGTTTATTGTGTACTGCTCGATAAGTATACCTTGTGTCATATTATTTTTATGAAATTATTAAGCTAAATTTTATCGGATGCCGCGAGTCATATTAGTCAAATCAATCTTTCAAAAATTTAAATTATATGGTTTTGGTTTCTTATTCTGAATCGCGTATGATGAATCTTTTTCTTTAAAGCATTTTGAAGTCACTTAATGTTCAATAAGGATTTTCAACATCTGTCAAAATATTTTTCGTACTTAATATAAAGCCACAATTGTTTTACCAATAAGATTATGTTAGATTTTTGTATTGGATGCTGTTAGTTCTCAAACCGAAGTGCTCATCTTTTAAAACCCTTTATTTATAATAAGTTGGGTTATATGTCTTTTATATGTTGGTCTTACTATTAAAGGATTTGAGATCAAGTTTTTAATTCCAAAACTCTGGTTTTATATATCACTTTGCGTCAATGCAGTGGATGTGTGTAATAGTATTATGAATTATGGAGTAATAATTTAGTGTTGAGATTTATTATCTAAGTAGACTTAATTTCATGTTAGGTGACGGAAATCGTGATAAATAAGCTTTGCGACTATTGATTCCACGCCATTCCTTTGAGGTGGGGTTTAATTGCTTTAATTCCTACAGTGGTTTGGTAGTGATTTATTGCATGTTTATTCTTCGTTAAATGCTTTTAATAAATTTCGAGTTGTCTGCTATGTGAGTTGTTCCTATGTTATTCAAATGACAAAGTTATCTAATAGTCAGGGACTCCAAATGGGGTCCGGGGCCGACGGGTCTTCGGGTGTAACCCGCCGTACTCACTACGTGTGGAAATACCTTAGTCATTAACTTGGCTTTGGAAAGGTCCACAAACATGCGAAGTCTACGTGTGAGAATACCTTAGTCATTAATTTGGCTTTGGGAAGGTTCACAAAACTCTATTGGCAAAGTTACAAGGGCAAAGTGTGGCAAAGTATCTATGACAAGGTCTATGTTGAAATGAGAAAATGTGATTGTTATTCAATTAGCATCAACCCCTTGTTTGTTTATTTTTAGTATTTAATTTAGAATAATTATGCTCCATTGAGTGTGCTTGCATACTCATCCCAACATTTAACAATTTCAGGTTGAAGAGCTGGTGGCGAGGAGGAGTGGTGGATGGCAAATCTATTAATGTTTAGTAACGTAATTGAGTATTTAATTTTATGTATTAAACCCTTTTATAAGATTGTGAGACTTATAGTTGATATTTTAAATTCTTTTGAGTCTTTCGCTTTTAATCTAGTTCTTTTATTGTCAAATAAGTTTGAAAGCTTAATTTCTTTAGCTAAATTTTTTAGTTCATGCCCTTTTACTTCGATTTAGCCAGTCTTTTTACCAAATTTACATTTATGAAAATTGGGGCGTGACAGAGTGGTATCAGAGCAGGTCTACGTTCTTGTAGACTTGTTAAAATAAAAATCTTTAAGAGTCAAATTTATTTAAAGAATTTTGTATAACATAAATTTTTAAGAAGTAAAGGTCATCTCCACCACCTCCCGCTTCAGCTCAATGAGGTATGTGAGCTAAACGTATTTTATGATTGTATATTTTGATTACACCTTTGGTGATGAATTGTGAGAAGTGTGAAATAATATATACGTTGAGCTCTAGAGTAAAGATATAAGATATTTGATGGTATTTATTCGTGCATTAAATTCTTTTATTGTTGGATATATATGAGATATGATTGAGTAACATTTAAACCATGAGTTTAAAGTTGATTTTTACTAATTAAGATCTTATTGCTAAATGATGGTACTCATAAATTTTAGTGTAATTTCGAGTACGAAATTTTTATAAGTTGTAGAGGATGTAACACCCGTAAAAATTTATAATATAAGTTTATGTGTATAAATTAATATTTATTTATTTATTGTTATATTATAATTGCTAGTTTATCTAGATAAATATTTGAAAGCTAGCCCATTTAAATTTAAGTCCATTATGATTTTAATATGTTTTTAAGCCCAATTCAAGCCCAATTTTTATATCCATATATATATGTTTTGCCCTAGATTTACATAGAATACTCATTTTTCCTCATTGCCTAAATCGTGAAGAATTTCCTCTCCAAACGGCAGCTCGCGGCTCTTCTTCTTGCTGAACAGTAATTACCTTTATTTCATCTCTGATTTAATCTTCAATCTAGTATACATCATTTTGTTGATTGTGTACTGCTCGATAAGTATACCTTGTGTCATATTATTTTTATGAAATTATTAAGCTAAATTTTATCGGATGCCGCGAGTCATATTAGTCAAATCAATCTTTCAAAAATTTAAATTATATGGTTTTGGTTTCTTATTCTGAATCGCGTATGATGAATCTTTTTCTTTAAAGCATTTTGAAGTCACTTAATGTTCAATAAGGATTTTCAACATCTGTCAAAATATTTTTCGTACTTAATATAAAGCCACAATTGTTTTACCAATAAGATTATGTTAGATTTTTGTATTGGATGCTGTTAGTTCTCAAACCGAAGTGCTCATCTTTTAAAACCCTTTATTTATAATAAGTTGGGTTATATGTCTTTTATATGTTGGTCTTACTATTAAAGGATTTGAGATCAAGTTTTTAATTCCAAAACTCTGGTATTATATATCACTTTGCGTCAATGCAGTGGATGTGTGTAATAGTATTATGAATTATGGAGTAATAATTTAGTGTTGAGATTTATTATCTAAGTAGACTTAATTTCATGTTAGGTGACGGAAATCGTGATAAATAAGCTTTGCGACTATTGCTTCCGCGCCATTCCTTTGAGGTGGGGTTTAATTGCTTTAATTCCTACAGTGGTTTGGTAGTGATTTATTGCATGTTTATTCTTCGTTAAATGCTTTTAATAAATTTCGAGTTGTCTGCTATGTGAGTTGTTCCTATGTTATTCAAATGACAAAGTTATCTAATAGTCAGGGACTCCAAATGGGGTCCGGGGCCGACGGGTCTTCGGGTGTAACCCGCCGTACTCACTACGTGTGGAAATACCTTAGTCATTAACTTGGCTTTGGAAAGGTCCACAAACATGCGAAGTCTACGTGTGAGAATACCTTAGTCATTAATTTGGCTTTGGGAAGGTTCACAAAACTCTATTGGCAAAGTTACAAGGGCAAAGTGTGGCAAAGTATCTATGACAAGGTCTATGTTGAAATGAGAAAATGTGATTGTTATTCAATTAGCATCAACCCCTTGTTTGTTTATTTTTAGTATTTAATTTAGAATAATTATGCCCCATTGAGTGTGCTTGCATACTCATCCCAACATTTAACAATTTCAGGTTGAAGAGCTGGTGGCGAGGAGGAGTGGTGGATGGCAAATCTATTAATGTTTAGTAACGTAATTGAGTATTTAATTTTATGTATTAAACCCTTTTATAAGATTGTGAGACTTATAGTTGATATTTTAAATTCTTTTGAGTCTTTCGCTTTTAATCTAGTTCTTTTATTGTCAAATAAGTTTGAAAGCTTAATTTCTTTAGCTAAATTTTTTAGTTCATGCCCTTTTACTTCGATTTAGCCAGTCTTTTTACCAAATTTACATTTATGAAAATTGGGGCGTGACAGGTTCGGATATACGTTCCTACGTCCACTCTCACGTCCTAACGTGATGTTTAATCCCTTTAATTTCCACAAATTACAAGGGTCTTGACCTTTATAGTCCCAAGGTTAGGACTTTGAGATCTGAGCCGTCCTAACAGCTACGGTCTCCACAAGTGATTGTAAGCACTTGCACTTTAAGGGGTTCAAAAACTTTAACCTTTCGGTGAGGGTTTGGGGTTTTTGAGGTGTATCCAACTAATGGTTCAAGCTTATAATTTGCTTAACCACTATGCCTAAAACAATTGATATACAATATGAACAGGTTTCAGGTTCTTAAGGGTTGGATAGAAATCACTTAAGAGCTATAGATAATCTAATGGTTTCTGGCTCTTTTGAGAATTCTTAGAACTGTATGGCTTTAGCTTTGATTGCTTGCTTGGCTTGTTGAATTCTCTCTTGTGACTTCTTTTTGTGATTTCTCATCCTCTTGTATTTATAATGGAGATTGGTTGCAACTAGCCGTTGGAGTTGACTAGCCGTTTGAGCAATCTTTCCATAATAGCTTGATTCCTTGATTCCAGCCGCTTGATTGCTTCAATCCTGGGATCATGTCAATCTTCTAAATAAGGTAGGTCTTCGTTTGAATTGCAAGATGACTTGGGAATCAGCCGAGTCCTGGAAGAGCACATAGTCTTCTGATCTGTACTTCTAGTCTTCTGACTACTCTTCTGGCCTTAGGTCTTCTGTCTTCTGATATCAGACGAGTAACACTCTTCTGATCTGGAAATTCTTTGTACTGCTTTTAGGCCATCTTCAATCTGGGACTCCATCAGATAGGTAGGTATACAAGCACCTTAACTTATCTGGTCTTCAAGGATCTTCTAGTCTTCATGTCTTCTACTCTTCTCATCTTGAGGATAGGCATGTAAGCCAGGACTGTGCTGATCAGCTGATATCAATACAGTTGATCCTATTACATTTATAAGCTCTAAGTGTTTTGGCCATCAAAACTATTCTAACATCAAGTGGGGCTTAGGATGAATTTATATCCCAACAGCTTGCTCTGCTTGAGTTTGAGATCTAGTGACAGGTATATGAGGCTTATCTTCCTCTGGTTCTTCAGGGAAAGGTTCATTGACTTCAATGAACTCATCTGGTCTGGACTTGATCACTAGCTGTCTCATCTGATCTGCAGCTGAGTTTGTTTCTACTGCACTCTTTTCACAAGATTCATCAAAAACAACATGAGGTGTTTCTTCCACAAGAAGGGTTCGTTTGTTGAGTACTCTAAATGCTTTGCTAGTAGAGGAGTATCCTAAGAATATCCCCTCATCTGCTTTGGCATCAAAGGCATTCAACTTACTCTTCTCATTGTTGTGAATGAAACACTTACAACCAAATGTATGAAAGTAAGATACTCTAGGTTTTCTTCCTTTCCACAGTTCATATGTGGTTTTCTCATGAATTTTGTGAATACCTGACCTGTTTTGAGTGTGACAAGCTGTGTTGATGGCTTCTGCCCATAGCTTCTTAGGAGTGGAGAATTCAGCAAGGAGTGTTCTTGCAGCTTCTTTGAGTGTTCTGACTCTTCTTTCAGCTACACCATTCTGCTGTGGTGTTCTTGCTGCACTTGTCTCATGCTGAATACCATTAGAAGTACAATAGGCAATAATATACGAGTTAATGAATTAAGTGCCTTTGTCACTTCTAATTTTCACAATTGGTTCTCCTTTCTCTACTTGGATCCTCTTCAATAGTTCAGGAAGCTTCTGCTGTGTTTCACTCTTCTTGTATAAGAAGATAACCCAAGTAAACTTGGAATAATCATCTACAACAATAAGAGTGTACTTCCTCCCTATTAGAGTGGTTGGAGTGATTGGTCCAAAGAGATCCATGTGAAGCAATTCAAGAACTCTGCTGGTTGATGCTGTCTTCTTGGTCTTGAAGGAGACCTTTGTTTGCTTTCCTTGTTGACATGCATCACATACCTGATCTTTACAGTAGCGTTCATTAGGCAGACCATCAACTAAGGATTCCCTTGCTAACTTGTTCATAGTCTTAAAGTTCAGATGACTAAGGCGTTTGTGCCATAGCCAGCTGACATCTTTAGGGCTCTTCACAAGCAGACATGTATCCTTAGGACAGTTGTTCCAATTTGCAAGATACATACTTCCCTTTCTAGATCCTGTTAGAAGGTTTTGTTTTGTTCTTTTATCACTTATGAGACACTCATCTTTAGAGAATTTTACTGAGTAACCAGTGTCACAAAAATGAGAAACAGATAATAAATTAAACTTTAAACCCTCTACATATGATACATCATGTACCTCAATGTCACCATTTTTAAGGGTGCCATATCCTTTTGTGTTACCGTGCGCGTTATCACCAAAGAAGACTTTTGGACCTTTCTTCTCTATGTAGTTGGTCAGCAGAGCTTTGGTTCCTGTCATGTGAGTTGAGCATCCACTATCTATGTACCATGTTTCTCCTGCTAGACCTCCTCTTCTGTATAGGTCCCTCCTTTCCTGCAAGAAAAGTTAAGTCTTAGGTACCCATTTTGTCTTGGGTCCTTGGGTGTTAGTACTACCCTTGGGAACCCACATATACATTGGTCGTTTGAACAACCTTGAGCACTTGAGTTATTTCCCTCGGGCATCACAGAACCAAATCTTAACAGTTAGCACCTTGGACTGATTTGATTTGTTACTTGTGTCAGCTAAGTAATAGTCAAATGGTTTCCCCTTATAGGAGTGTACATACATGATCTTTTGACTAGTTACATTCGGCCTGGGTGCATTAGCTGGACGATGCACACGATTATATGGACCATACTCCTCTGTTCTCACAATATCATAAGAGATAGGGGGTGCAAAGAGAACAGATTTGTTTGAGGAAGATTTCTTCTTCTTGGCTGGAGCAGCATACAGCTGAGACTGTCTCAAACGAGATGGTCTAGGCTGTTTGTTGTTCCTCTGTACAGGCTTGGGGTTAACTTGTCTTTTACCCTTTTTGGTGTTGGGATAGTTAACCTTAGCTGGTACCGATGCCTTTTGGTTCATATTAGGTTCATTGTGTTTAGAATACTCACCCTTTTCATGTGTCTGAGTAGTGCACTTGTTAGGTGTACTACCCCCAGCTGGAGAGGATGTAGATGGATTAAGTTCATAGCCAAAACCCATCTTATTGCCATTTGATCTATAATAATCATAGATACTTTCAATAGTAGTAGAAGCTTTATTGAACTCTGATATCTTTTGATTTAGGCATTCCTTCTCCTTTTCTAAGAGCTTGTGTGCTTGGAAGAGATCATCGAACTTGGATTGTAGTGAACGAAATTCCTTAGTTTCTAAAGCTTGAGTTTCTAACATCCCCTCATACAACTGAGTTATTGTGGTATTTTCTTCCTTAAGAAGTTCCATTTCTCTGATCAATCTTTCATTCATTGTGACTAACTCAGGGGTGTTATCAAACTTAGTCTTTTTCAACTTAGCAATTTCTTTCCTTAGATCCTTGTTCTCCTCTTCCACTTCTATAAAAGCTCTAGTGGCAATATCCAGATCACCTTTTACCTTTCTTAAAGATTGATAATATGTGTCTTCTGATTCGCCTTCAGATGAGTTTATCTCATCTGTTTGTGAAAAAATAGGTGAATGGAAAGTAGTAGTATAGGAATTTACCTCATTTTCACCTATGTCCATCATAGCTAGATCATCTGAATCATCTGAGAAGATTTGACAGTCTGGTGATGTAGGGAGTTCGTCACTATGATATTCAGATTCTTCAGTCACCATTGCTTGCTTATCTGAATTTCTTCTGTCTCTTCTTGGCCTTCTTTCTTCTTTGTCATCCAAATCCAGCTCAGGGCATTCATAGACATAATGTCCTGGTTTACCACAATTGAAGCATGATCCAGATTTCTGATTTGAGTTGCCTTTCCTGGGAGGAGTGGCATCTCTTCTTCTGGATCCTCGGCTGTTAGATGACTTCACATCCTTTCTAGGATGTCTTTCTGGTGTTCTTTCTCTGGAACCTCTGGAGGGTGAACTGGCTCTTCTATCTTTGTAGTTTCTATAGAATTTTCTATATTTGCTGTTGAGATTGTTCATCCTTTCGAATCACTTGATCATAAGAGCCATTTGCTCTTTCAGACTCATGTCTGATCCTTCAAAGTCTTCTATTTTCAGTGAGGTCTTGCCAGATGAGGTACTTGCAGCTTTTGTATTGGCTGCCTTGAAGGCTACAGTCTTGGAGGTAGATGGGGCTGCAGTTGGCTCATCACTTCCTGAGTTTTCTTCTCTGTCAAGGTCATATTTTCATGAGCTTTTAGGTTCTGAAATAGAGTTTGAGTAGACCATTTCTTGATATCTTGAGTATCTTTGATGATGGTCTTCTTGAGTTTCCGTCTCTTGGGTAAAGAGTCCAAGATCTTCAAGTTTTTCTCTCTATTTGTATACTTCTTGCCTAGAGATTCAATCTCATTTATGATCTTTGTACATCTATTGTCCAGCTGATCAATAGTTTCTTCTGGCTGCATCTTGAGGTGCTCAAACTTCTTGACTGCTGTTGACAATTTGCTTTCCTTGATCAGCTCAGTTCCTTCACAGAGGAGTGCCAATGCCTCCCACATTTCTCTGGCTGACTCACAGTGGATTACCTTTGCAATGTACTCATTTGGAAGAGTTTGCATTATGTAATCTTGAGCAATGCTATCAAGATTTGATTGCTTCATCTCTTCTGGTGTGAGATCCTTCATGGGCTTGGGAACAAGTTCTCCAACTGGAACTTCTGGATCACCATTTGCTGTTTTGACTGTCATGATGGTGATTGGACCTTCTGTGATTACAGACCACATCTTGTAGTGGACTGATGTGAGATTCTTCCTCATCCTGATCTTCCAGTAATCATAATCCTCAACAGAAAACTTAGGCAACTTTCGCATATTAGCACTCATGCTGTATGAGTTTTCAAAAACAAGTTTTTCAAAAAGAATAGATCTGTTCAAGAGGACTACAGAAAGAATCCCTCAAGTCTTCTGATAATCTAGAGACAGTAGTCCGTTAGAACCACTGCTCTGATACCACTTGTTGGTCCCTGAACGAGTAGTGAATGGGATTAAAGTCTAGAGGGGAGGGGTGAATAGACTTTAAAACTTTTTCAAGAGAGTTGGGAACCTCTTCTGATTGCTATGTCAACTGGACTACAAGTCTGCTGGTCCAGATGACTTTAGTGATCTGAATGAAGAGGTTATATGCGGAATTATGGTAGGCCTTGATTAGACTCGTTCTTTTAGTTTCTTAAGAAAGTGTTAACTTGTTTTGCTTAATGAAAATACTCAGCTGATGCTGGTTTGAAAGTTATGGCCTTATTTTGAAGACGGTTGAAAATACAGTATGCACTATATAAAGGTAAATGAAATGACAGAAATATAAAGTGCAGTAAGTAAATAACACCAGATTTATAGTGGTTCGGATATACGTTCCTACGTCCACTCTGACGTCCTAACGTGATGTTTAATCCCTTTAATTTACCAAAAATTACAAGGGTCTTGTCCTTTATAGTCCCAAGGATAGGACTTTGAGATCTGAGCCGTCCTAACAGCTACGGTCTCCACAAGTGATTGTAAGCACTTGCACTTTGAGGGGTTCAAAAACTTTAACCTTTCGGTGAGGGTTTGGGGTTTTTGAAGGGTATCCAACTAATGATTCAAGCTTATAAATTGCTTAACCACTATGCCTAAAACAATGAATGTACAATATGAACAGGTTTCAGGTTCTTATGGGTTGGATAGAAATCACTTAAGAGCTACAAATATTCTAATGGTTTCTGGCTCTTGGAGAACTCTTAGAACAGTATGGCTTTTTGCTTGATTGCTTGCTTAGCTTGTTGAATTCTCTCGTTGTGACTTCGTGTTTGTGATTTCTCATCCTCTTGTATTTATAATGGTGATTGCTTGCAACTAGCCGTTGGAGTTGACTAGCCGCTTGATTGCTTCAATCCTGGGATCATGTCAATCTTTTAAATGAGGTAGGTCTTCGTTTGAATTGCAAGATGACTTTGGAATCAGCCGAGTCCTGGAAGAGCACATAGTCTTCTGATCTGCACTACTAGTCTTCTGACTACTCTTCTGGCCTTAGGTCTTCTGTCTTCTGATATCAGTCGAGTAACACTCTTCTGATCTGGCAATTCTTTGTGCTGCTTTAGGCCATCTTCAATCTTGGACTCCATCAGATAAGTAGGTATACAAGTACCTTAACTTATCTGGTCTTCCAGGATCTTATAGTCTTCATGTCTTCTACTCTTCTCATCTTGAGGATAGGCATGTAAGCCAGGGTTGTGCTGATCAGCTGATATCAATACAATTGATCACACAAGACTAGTCTAAGCTGTTCTATACAAGTCAGCTGATCCTATTACATTTATAAACTCTAAGTGTTTTGGCCATCAAAACTATTCTAACATCAAGTGGGGCTTAGGGTGAATTTATATCCCAACAGAAGATTTCACTATGTTATAAGAATTTCATGATAACTGTGTGAGAGAAAATGAAAGATTGGCAATTGAGCTAGCCAAAAACACTGAGGTAGTTGTTGATGTCAAATCTACTGAGTTGTATCAACAAGTCTTGAGACAGCTTGAGGAAGCAAATCTCAGGATAGTTGACCAACAGAAGGAGATTGATGATCAACTTCTCTCTCAGAAGAGAAAAGATTTTGAACTAAAAATTCTAAATGCCAAGTTTGAAAACCTCTCACATGAGTATGATATTCTTAAATCAAGTGAAGAGAGCCTGAAACTAAAGATGTCTGCTCTGAAGAAATCCTCTAGGGCAATAGAGGAAATTCAGAGTTATCAAAGACCTATGGCTCAAAGAAGTGGATTAGGATTTGATCCATTTGAATCTTCACCTTGTCTTAGTGTTGCTTCTACAAGTAACACTAAGAGAATCTTTGTTAAGTCAGTGGCACAAGCTGAAAATGAAGTAATTCAGCCACTGAACAAAGGAAAGGGTAAATTGGATGATTTGCCTACTCTAGTCCTTCAGGAGACTAGGCCAAAACCTAAGGAAATGGCCAAAGCTCCTGAACACAAGAGGAATATTGGTCAGCATAGTAGACCTAATGGAAGGGCAACTCTTCTGAACAATGTTCAGAGAAGTTATCCAAGGTATAATCAGCCTAGGCCAACTCTACTGAGAAAGCCTCAGCTGACTAGACCTAAGGACAACTATCCTCAAAGGCAAAATAAAATGAGACAACCAAAATCCTTCATGCCAAAGGGTAATGGTCATAAGAAAGCCTTTCCTCAAAGATTCCCTCAAGTAGCACAAAGAAATCATAATTTCAGGAGATCTGACAACTCTCTTGAAACTTACAGAGTTAACACTTTCACACATACTTTCCCAAAGGCATTTAAGGGAAAGACAATGTATGTAGATGCTAGAGGAAGACAACTTAGCCACCTTGAATCAAACAGGGTTATTAGGCAACTCCCCTGAAACCCATATAACCCCAACCAACCAACCTATCACCCCCATCAATCTTACAAAGAGATACTCTCCTGAAGGGAGTGTGCAAAGAAGTGGGATAGATGTGCTAGCAGATATAGCAGTAGATGAGACAAGATTACAATCTCCCCTTGACTCATCTATGCTCAATTATTCAAAACTTCTAGAAGCTGCACTCTTCGAGCCAACCCCCCTGAGTAAAGCCCCTTCAGATCCATTGCTCTCAAAAGCAACTGAAGTACCTTCAAATGCACCCCACCCTTCTGAAGCCAACATTCCTGAGCTAAACCTTCCTGAAGCCATACTAGGAGAACCCAGAGCCAACTCCCCTATAACCCAAAGTCCCCATTCAAGTGGAGATGAGGAGGAGTATACTTATGAAAGTATGCTCAGAGGAGGAGCCAAGGCTACTGTGGACAGTTTGTACCCACACCTTGCTGAATTTCCAAGAATTCAGAAGACATTTCATGATCTTAGGATGCTTGTTGATGTAAAAGACAAATCTATGATGGAGATATCACAAGTCATCCAAGATAAGGGTGCAAACTGGTGGCAGGAAGAGGAAACCAGATTGCTACACTTTGCTAGAATATCAAAGACAAGATTCCTCACTGATGAGGAAGTTTTTGCAAAGTTGGTGGATAATAAGATCAATGAGGAAAGGGAAAGGATAGCAAAAGGCATCAAACATCCTGATAGTAGCTTAAATGATGATGACTCCCCTGATGATCCCTCAAACCCTTCAAAACCCAATCCTCCTGAAACCCCTCAAGCCAATCCCCCTAAGCCTTCTGTATCTGAAGACACATCTGCCAATGAAGGTTCTTCTGAACCCAAGGCACAGCCTAAAGATGTGGAGGTTCCTATACTAGAGGCTGGTTTGGTTAAGGCCTATTCAGTGTCAGATGAGTTGGACACTGATCAGCCCTTAATCATTCAGGATGACTCAGTGGCTGTTGATATAAGCACTGTGATCTCCCCACAACTGCCATCTTTGAACCTTGTTGAAGGTGGAGATGCTGCAGGATTAGGTGATGGAGTTGAAAAGGAGAACTTAGTGGAAAAACCAGAGGGAGAAGAAGATGATAGAGGGGTGGTGATCACTAGGATAGTGAGTGTACCACCAAATGAGGGTGATATAAGTGAGGAAGGGCAGGCTATTCTTGAAGTCAAATCTGAACTTCAAGAATCCCTTGATGAGAGGAGGCCTGTTCCTTTAAGTGAGGAAATCTTGAATGAAGGAAGAAAATAAATAGTTGAAAATGAGGAGAAGACTGCTGATGAATCAGAGTCTTATGAAAAAGAAATGGAGGGAGATAAATGTGTTTTTACTGACTCATTTGATTTGTCTGATATTGCAGGTATAACCTTTGATCAAATTTTTGCAGATGAACTGTTAACAGATGCACCCATCCAAGTTGATAGTGGATCAGGACAAGCTTTGCTTGGGATGCAATCAGAGAAGTTGGACTCCTTGGCTTATCAAGTCCAATCAGCTCATGCAGAAACCACTGGAGCCTTGGATGAGCATGGAAGAACTTTGGCATCTATAGAAATGAGGCTAACTGGCTCAGAGGATGTGGTGTTGCCTACCTTAGAAGCAAGGATCAGTGGAGTTGAGACTGGTTTGCAAACCATCTCCACTGAAGTCATCAAGGTTAAAAACACCATGAGGTCAGTATCAAAGGATGTAAAGAAAGAGAAGTCCTTGCTAAGAATCAATCACAACAGGAATGTGAAGACATTAAGGTCAGTGGTGAAGAAAGCTCTTGGAAGAAAAACTGCCCTGCAAAGGCAAAGAGCTGAAGAACAAAGGCTAGCTATGGTGAAAGCAGCCTCTGAAAAGTTTTCCCAAGAGGTATTGGCCAACATCGCTGAAGGTGCAGTAGCCAACCTCACTGAGCTTCTTAAGGCCCAACTGGATGCATCTCTAAAGACAACCATTGAGGAGGTTGTCCAACAGAAAATGAAACCTGTTCTAGCTTTCCTTAGCTTGAGCAGTGATAGGATGCAAAATATACATGATGAGAATGTATATCTGTTGGAGGAGATGAAGTCTCTAACCCAAGCCCAGTCCTTGATGGCATCCACTATGAGTGAATTGAAGCCTGAATGTTTTGATGCTGCCAAAAAGGGGGAAAGGGAAAGAGCAAGAGCAAAAGGTGCCTTAGTGATTGGAAGCCTAGTCAAAGGGGGAAATGGTAAGGACAAAGCCCCTGAAGGAAAGGGAAAGGAGCCAGCAATACTGAACTTGGATGAACTAGATGAAGAGGTACTGAACTTGGATGAACTAGATGAAGAGGAGCAATTGGCACTTGCTTTGAAGAATTCAATGGCCTCAGCTCAAGAGGAAAGAGTGAGGTTACAACAAAGACCAGGTGGTGAAGTGTCTGGTTTGGACAAAAATGCTGAAGGTGTCCAAACTAGAGGAAAAATCAAGAGGGCAAAAGGAAAGAAAAGACAAGCTGAAACATTTACTGATTTTCCTAACAGTCTTGATCTTCCACCTGAATTCAGAGTTGTTGATGATGAGCCTATCTCAAAGAAAGCCAAAGCTGCTGAAGAGCCCAAGAATGCTGAAGAGGACAAGTCTTCTGAGAAAGAAAAGTCTTCTGAGACCAAGTCTACTGAAGGTGCCAAAACTTCTGAAGATGTAGAGGAGTTTTATGAAGAAGGTTTTGGACCTGGACCTAAGAAGAAGACAACTGTCCTAGCTAATGATCCATCAAAGCTGTTTCATGAAGGGTTTGGCAAAGACCCTGAAACTCAACAGAAACTAGCCATGATGAGGGCCCAAGAAAAGATGGACTTGATGGATGAAGCACAAAGAGCAAGAGACAAGAGAAGAGCAGACTTCCAGAAGCCAAGAAGGAAGAGAGCAACCTACAACAAGATGAAGCCACAGCTACTGATCCCAATGGATACCAAATATCCTCACTTGGATAAATGGGTACCAATTCAGCTGAATGACTCATGGGAGGAAGTCAAAAGGGAGTATGTCTATGATCAATATGTCATTGACAGATGGAATGGAAGAGATGCCAACTCCACTTTTGCTGAGTTCATGATAGAGTACTACAGAGAGCTCTATCAACAATTGCTTGCAGCTGCTGACATTGCAAGATTTGAACTCACAGCTCCCAAGCCAATCATATACATGCCTCCAAAGCTTGATGGATGGATTGACCAAGCAAGAATCCAGAGAGAATTCACTGAAATCCTCAAGCTAAACAAGATGGTTCTTGGACCTAAGGGAACAAACCAAGAAGCCATGGCCTTGAAAAGAAGAGTGTGGGCACAATATGGGATGGTGCCACCTCCTGAGGATGATCTTTGAAATGGCTAAGTCTTCTGACCTTTATTTTGATTGATTGATCAAATATGCTGAAATGTGGTCAAGACTGCTAATGTGGTGTGCTATGATTATCTGATTGCTCTGATATTTTCTGATGAAGTTCTGTGCTCTGATACTTGATGACTTTACTCTTGAAGATCCAAATACTGCTAAGTGTTTTGGCTTGTGCTCTGATGATGAAGAATTTGAATTGTTATAGTAAAATGCTCTGATGTAATTAGTGTTAATGATTCATGCTCTGATATGTTAATTTCAACTATCAACATGCTTGTAATGATCTTCAAATGAATGATAGTTGAACTTATTTTGAATCAAGAAACACTCATCTCTCTATGCCTATCTATGAAACCTATCTGCAACATGAATGGTGAATACACTAACACATTACTTTTCAGGATCATTGACCTTAGTCATGTCTTCTGAAGATATATGTAATAGGTATAGCCAAGTCACTTTTGCATAATCTGTATAGGTTTTGGCATCATCAAAAAGGGGGAAATTGTTGGGAATAAAATGAGATATGTTTTGATCTAATACCAAAACCCCCCCTGAGACATGCCTAAGTCAAGTTAAGTATGTTCTAGAAATGTTAGAACATATAGTAAAGGCTAGATAAGGAGCTAATATGTTAGGTAGCTCTTAGTTGATTAGATGCACAATTTGAGGGGGAACACATGCCTTGAAGGCCATCAAGAACAAGTCCCCTCAAGGCTCAAATTCTGGAATAATGATCAAGTCTGCTGAAGTACAAGTATGCTGAATAGATGAGTTGTCCAGAGGAGTTGTCTCAGCACAATCAATCCAGAAGAAGTGTACTGAAAGCTTGAAGTCAACCATGCTGAAGAGACAACTACACCCTAGAGATCCTTAGAGAATCATGCTAAGATCACTTTGAAGTGAAACAAAGGGTATGAGCCAAGTCATCTGAAGAAGAGCAAGCCAACCTTGCTGATAAGCAAGTCAGCTGATAGTGATAAGCAGAGTTGTCCAAATGATGAGGAATGTTGTCCTATCATTGGAACAACCTTCAGAAGACATGTCCAAGTCCTAACAAGAGAATCTGAAAGTCAGACATTGGGTAGAGTGCTGCAGAATGAAGGCAAAGTCTTAACAGCCGTTTATTTCCCAAATGAGGACATGTCACTATCAAGATTCTGTCTTCTAAGTTGAAGAACTGAAAGAAGACATTTATGGACATTTGGGGCTGCCTCTGCAACGGGCAAATCCAACTAATCTCAAGTTCTTACAAGCAAGAGTGCTTTCTAGCTTTCAAAGACTATCTTAGTCTTCAAACACTTCATCTAAGCTGTACTACATTGTATATACATACACAAGCTTAGAGAGATATCCTATCCTTATACACTGATCTTCATTGTAAAGGATATCTCATTAGTTGGAACCTTACTTCAATCCTTACATCTTTCAAAAGTGAAAGTGAGAAGGTTGTAGTAGTAGAAGTGGTAGGAGCTGACTGTTGAGAGAAGAACAGTTCAGTTCTGAGTTGAGAAGAGGGTACTAGGAATCTAGACATCCTAGGGATCAATTCACCAAGAGTGGTGTTCTTGATCAAGTGCACCTTGGCACTATAAAACAAGTTAATTCCAAAGAGAAGGAATTATCCTGTTAAATCAGGGAAAGTGGATGTAGGAGCTTGAGTCTCTGAACCACTATAAACTCTTGTGTTGATTTACCTTCAAGTACTTTCATACATTCAACACTGCATACAAAACTGATCTTTCAAAAGATAAACACTCAAAGACTGTGCAAAAGACATTTGGACAAGTTCCCTGAAAACTGGACTGTATTGATTGCCTAAGTGATTTCAGAAACTAAAGGAGTCTAAACCTAAAGGGCCAACCACTATTCCGCACTTATAACTCCCCTAGATAGTTATTCAACTAAGTACTCAATAGTACTTAGTAGCTTGATTATCTTAGAAGAGTTAATCATCTTCAGCAGAGTTGTCCAAGACAACCTTGCTGAGCTTTGGTTTGATCAAGTTAGAAAAGAATTTGCATACAAGTGTATTCCCCCCCCCCCCATACACTTGTTATATACTCCTTTCAGGACCAACAGGGTACTTGAGCTTTTACATATGGACTTATTTGGACCAATTACCCCTGCAAGCATAAATGGCAAAAAATACACATTGGTGGTAGTAGATGACTTCTCTAGGTTCACTTAGGGTGAATTTATATCCCAACAATTTCCCCCTTTTTGATGAAGCCAAAACTATACTTGATAAGTGCTCTTAATGAATTAAGATAAGAGTTTATAACATGCTAAGACTTGAAGTATCTGATGAAGACAATGAGAGTTTGTCTTGAAAGCAAAAAGAACTATAACTTGAATATATATAGAGCTTTTACAGATTACAAGTAATAGTTTCTTTAAACTTCTAAAGTAGTCTTCATCAGGTCTTCTGATCTTCAAACGCGGTAGGCAAGGTACAGACGAGCTCGAACTTCTTCCATGTGCTGTACATCTGTAACATTCTCCTCTTCATAGATCTTGTACAGAATCTTCTTGATTTCTATCATGTTGGCTCTTCCTGAATCCAGAAGGGGTGCATCCCATTTGGGTTCTTCAGAAGTTAAGATTCTGCAGTTGTCAAGTCCTTTGGCTGTCTTGACAATTTCTTCCCAGAACACTGGATCTTCAATGTTCATGAACTGATTGAACTGGAAGAATTCATCTTCATAAGTTGGGAGAGGTCCAAATTTCCTTACTATGTGGTGTTGAATTTGCCACTTCTTCTTCAGGGGATGCCATCTTGGTAGCTCATCTTGAAGGGCTAAGTAATCCACATAATTGCTATCAAACACCAGGACACTGTCTTCTTGTGCTTTGTCCTTCATTGCTTTCCTGAGTTTGGTAATTCTTCTTTCAAATTTGGCTTTGACTGCCTTCGCATCATTCAGCTTCTTTTGCTTAAGCTCTTGAGCTTCAAACAATTTCTTTTTCTTCAACTCTAGAGCCTCTTTCTCTTCTGCAGTAGGCTCTGCTGGAGCTGATTTCTTGCTGGTCTGAGCTGACTGAGCTTGCTCATCTGCCTTTCTTTTCCTTGTCATTCTCTTTTCAGGAACTTGTTCTTCAGGGGCAGTGATCTGAAGAGACTTGGCAGGAGCTTGAGTGAGAGCTTGGGTGCCTTCTTGAGCAATTTCTTTGCCTTTGCCTTTTTCTAGCCTGTTCTTGATTTTGTTCTTTAAACCATTCAAGGTCTCATTCAGCTCATCTTGAGATACTGACTTGTTCGTATTTTTGCACACTTTTTACAACTATACGATCCCCACAAGCGTATGGGTTCGTTAGTAGTATAATAAGTATTTCAAGTAATTATCGTCCAAGGACTTAATCGAGTGAAAATGAAGCCCTAAAGTTGCAAGTTATCATGCTATTGTAGTAACTAAGCTTGTTTGTTTGGATTTTCGGGAATAAGAACAAAGATATTAAACTAAATTAACTAAAGTAATAAGTAATATTGACTAGAAGTAGTGAACTAACTAACTTTCTTTTGGAAAGTGCAAGAGAAGTGTATTGCCTCGGGTGTTTCCGTTTCGTTAGGAATAAATGAACTAGTGAAGCAATTACATGAGCTAGATATGAATTCGGATTAAGCTAAAGGCTATCACCTAAGTGTGCACACCCCCTCGAAAGGCATAGGCGAACATCGTGCATTGATTAGCAATTATAGGATCTAACCAAATACCATAAGCTCCTAGGATAGTGTTTCATAAGCACTTTCAACACGGTTACTAATGCCTATGAAACGCCCTCTCACCAAACTCCTAGACGACCTCTATTCGTTTAGTGTCCAAAATTGTCGGTCTAGCCCTTAACCCCCTCTCGGTTAGCTAATTACTAATTAACTTCTATTCAATTGACCAAAGCTCACACTCACACCCCAATCATGCAAACCCAACTCTCGTTGCAATCAACACAATCGAACATGGTAGCTAATAGGGTTGATCAATCAAATGAATCAAACAAAATACAACTCTAGAAGCATTCACACCCAAATCCTAAGTGAATCATGCAATTACTTCACAATTACCCTAAATTCCCATCAAAACATCCACACCCAAGGCAATTGGGGATTAGCCCATGGTTCTAGAAGAGAATCCCATGGCTACAACACAAAACAACATAAAACCCATGCTAATTAATAGAGAAATTGCAATGTAGAAAGTAATTACCAAATTGAAACTTAAAATTGAGAGATATCACCTTGATGATGGAATTGTAGCTACAATATGATGGAATAAGCAAAACCCACTTACAATTCTTGATTGAAATTGAAAAACAACTAAGTTCTAAGCTAATCTATGACAAACTAGAAGGAAAAATGCTTTAAAACCTATCACTATGTGTAACTATGTGTAGAGACTTCTCAATGTGTGTAATCCCCTTTCAAAAACGAACTTTGGGCCTTATATACTCTTCCAAAAGTGCTTGGCATGTGCCCTAAGGTAGAAACACGATTTTAGGCGAAAATAAGAGGTCACACGGCCGAATCGGGTAACTCGGCCGAGTCGGGCACTTCCAAAAGCGTGTTTTCCATTTTTGTTCACTCAGTAGCTCGGCCGGATGCTGTAGCTCGGCCGAGTCGGGCCATATAATGCATTGCCCTCTTTTTCAGGCAACTCGGTCGGATGGCGTAGCTCGGCCGGATTGCCAATCGTTCCAGATTCTGCATTCCCATTCCACTCGGCCGGATTGGCGAGCTCGGCCGAATTACCAACTGGAGCCACTCGGCCGGATTGGAGAGCTCGGCCGGATTGTCCGTCATTCCAGATTCTGGATCAAAATTCCACTCGGCCGGATTGGAGAGCTCGGCCGAGTCGTGCCTTAAACATATCTTGAGCATTTTTCAGGCCACTCGGCCGGATGGTGTAACTCGGCCGGATTGCAAGATGTTCCAGATTCTGGACTCTTTTTCCACTCGGCCGAGTTGGGAGCTCGGCCGAGTTGCACTCCGAACTTATTTCGTGCATAACTTTTGCTTCCGACCTCCAAACGACTTGATTCTTTTGGCCATCCCACTCCGTTTTTCGAGACGAACCCAATGGTCAGCTTCTCTTCTTGATCCAGTTAAGTATGGTATGTGTTTTGCTTCTAAAATCCATCGTTTTTCCTACAAAATCGACAAAACACTACCTTTCTCTTATTTTGATCAAAACAATGATAATCAACCAATAATTCAATGAAATAAACATCAAATGAGCTTCAAATATGCATCTAAATCGTGTAAATTCCACCCGAATCAGATACTACCATTACAGCTTGATGTGCAGCTGATTTCTCAAGAGACCTTATCAACATATCTTCCCCCTTTTTGGCTTCAGCAGGTGCAGCCGCAAAAGGCTTCATGGCATTCATGATTTCCACTTTCAGAGTTTGTTTCAGTGCCATGGCATTGACCTTGGCAACTTGGGTCAGATGGGTTATGCTGTGCTCTAGAACTTCAGCATGTGAATTGGAGGAGGAGGCAGCTTCAAATCTAGTTGTAAGAGCTTCCAACTTGGCTGCTGTTTCCTTCAGCTGAGTCTGCAGTTTCTCATTCTCCTCTGCAGCTTTTTTAAGAAGAGCTTGTCCTTCAGTGGCTCTTGCTTCAGCATCCTCAATTCTTGTCTTGTAGGTGGTCTCCATGCGGTGCATCTCATCAGTGTAAAGATCAGCAAACCTTTTGGAGGTGTCGGCTGATGACTTCTGATAGGTACTCAAGTATTCTCCTATCTGCTGATGAAGTGCTTCACCAAACTTGTCTTCAACATCAAGAATCTGGTCATGAAGACGAGTCTTCTGTTCCCTTGCAGCTTTCTCAACATATCTTCCTAGCTGCAGGTCTAAACCTTTCTCAAAGTGCAAGTCTATTGCAGCTTTGACCTGGGAGCAGATGTCTGCTGTAAGGTCAACAGATGGGGTAGAGGTAGAGGGTGTACCTTGAGGCTTTGGATGAACAATAATTGCTTTGCCTCTCTCTTCGGCTGATAGGTACTCCTCATTGAGGTAGCAGGTAGTGGCCTTAGTCAGATGGGTCATGATTCGTCTGCCTGCATCCTCTTGATTGTCAATGAAGTGAGTCAGATCGTCTGAAGGTCTGAAGTGAGCTGGTACTCTGACTACTTCTCTTTCAATCTCTTCTTTGTCAGCTGGTGCAGCTGAGTCTTCAGCAGGGGCAGCTGAGTCTTCCACCAAGGCTGGTGCAGCTGATTCCTTCATCTTTGCTTGTTCAGCTGTCTGCTGATCCGATGAACCTACTGGGATAGGGACATCAGCAGTGGAGACTCCTAGGATCTGGTTGCAGACTGCAGTTAGTGCCTCATCTGATAGCAGCTGAGCAAAGGATCGAACTTGAGCAACTTCCTTTTGCTCCATCTCCCAGTCGAGGAAGTGTTCCTTTCCTCCCATTCCTTCCATGACATCAAGAAACTCATCTACATCATCTCTTCTGAGCTCAATCCAAGTGCATACCCTAAGCACTTGTTCAAACTGGATTGAAGTCTCATCAACTCCAGGGATGGTGGTCTTGAGCAGGTTGGCTATCTTCATCCTCATTATCTTTTCTGTTTGGCACATGGGGTAGTGCACCATTCTGAACTGAGGTTGAGAAGGACCAGGTTGAACCAGGTCTTCTGGTGCCAAGTCTTCTGGAGCAGAAGGGACAATGATGGTAGGGGTTTGGGTAGTTGGGGCATTTTCCTCTGCTGTGTGAGTATCAGCAGGGATTTGGGAAGTGATTTCTTCTTGTTGGGTAGGAGGTTGGGATTGATCTTGAGTAATTTGTTCATCAGTAGGGTTATGGGTCTGCTGGTCTGGTTCAGTTTCTTCTTGAAGATCAGTAGGTGTTTGAGCTTGATGATCTTGGACATTTGCTGTTTGAATATCAGCAAGGATTGTGGATATAATCTGAGTTTGATCATCAGCAGGTTGTTTGGAGGTGGTCTGAGGTTGGTTGTCTGCTGTTTGAACATCAGCAGGGTTAGGCTGGGCTTGTTCCTATGCTGTGTGAGTATCAGCAGGGATTTGGGCATCAGTGTGTGAGGGTTCAGATGGGTTGGTATCATCAGAAGGGTTGAAGGATGAAATAGGGGCTATGCTCATTGGAGTAGGGAGCCTGGATTTCTTGGCTTTCTTTGTGAAAGAAGAAGTGTTCTTCTTTCTCTTCTGACCCTTTGATAGTTTAGAAGGTGTGAAAGTGAGAGAGGGGTTAGAAGTACCTGCCTTTTTCAAAGGAGAGGCAGTGGGAGTGACATCTGAATCAGATGGGGAGATGAGCCCTGATGTGATCAGATATCTTCTTTGTGCTAAGGTCTGATTGTCATCATCATCCTCTTCAGCAACCTTCTTTTGAGCCTCTTCTTTCGATGGCTCCTCTTCTTCTTCAGCAGCAGAGTTATGAGTGGACTCTTCTGCCTTTTCAATAACATCTTTGGAAGATGCTTCAGCTAACAGCTTCTTCCTCTCTTCTTTCAACCTTGCTCTCTCAGCAAGAGCGTCCTTCCTTAAATAATATTTGGAGATGTGGAAGGTCTTGTGAGGTCCCATCTTGTACTTTCTTGGGAGTACTTCTGGAAGGATGATACTCAGCTTGTTGACAAAGCTGACAGTTGAGGTTACCTTCCATTCTCTTGATTGAAGGTCCAAAGTCACCTTCTTGGCTTCAAGAGCAATTC
Organism: Galeopsis tetrahit; assembly: GCA_963675135.1. Taxonomy (NCBI): domain Eukaryota; kingdom Viridiplantae; phylum Streptophyta; class Magnoliopsida; order Lamiales; family Lamiaceae; genus Galeopsis; species Galeopsis tetrahit. The sequence continues at coordinate 55,309,068 of OY776128.1, forward strand.
TGTCCAAGAAAAGCCCTTGCCAGTCTCCATCAATCTGATCCCAGATTGCAGCCATAACTCTAACCTTTAGAGTAGTAACAGCATCATGACTGAATGTGTTACCTAGCAACATCTTGCCTGCTATATCCATCAGGGTTTGAAACTTAGGTTCTAATTGGGATTTCTTGAGTCCAGAGGCATCAGCAGCCTTGATTTTCCCATCAGTGAACATCTCCATGTACTCTTTCTCCTTATTCATGATGTAGGTGGAGATATTGATCTTCCCCCTTGACAAACCAAATAGTTCCTGAAGGATTTCCCTTGTTACCTTGACCTTGTGTCCACCCATGACACTTTCAACATACGATCCCTTCATCACAGCGTTTGCATAGAAAGCCAGCACATCTTGTTCATAAACGTTGGTGGGTGCTGCTTCCAGAAAATCTCGAAGGTTGAGGTTGATGCAACGGAGAAGGATTTCCTTGTTTGCAGCTGTGTGTTTGCCTTTGAAAAACAGAGCATTCTCTGTGAACATCTTCCCATCCTTGGACCACTTTGCAGCATCCAAGGTGCCAGTGCTCTTGGTCTTCTCGTCGTAAATTTCAATGATTGCCATAGTAGAGTTTAAGTGTTTAGGTTTTGAGAGCTTGAAAGAAATTTGCAGAACGAGAGAGTATTGAGAGCAATAGGGTATTGTGAGCGAAAGGGTTTGGAAGAGTTTTAAGGGTGTGTATATATACTCCAACAAATCTTGATCTAACGGTCAGATTTGGGTTTAATTGTGGAGTAGAGCCCAAGATTTTCCTTCTTTGATTTTGGGCCTTCCTTTAAATTTGCCGGCTGAATTTGCCATGTGGCAACAGTTGATTTGCTGGCAATTTGGTAATTGAGTATTAATGACATCATTACCAAAAATAGTCGTTGTGACTAATTTTGTGGCAAGAATTGATCATCAAGGCCGTTTTTTTTTAAGTGAATTGCATTCCTTATATAGGCCAATTTGTTTAATTACATTCAGGAATAAATCTAGAATGAATTACATGATCAAAGATAGTCATTAAACTCAAAAATCAAGTGATCTGATCAGCAGAGTGAAGTCTTCTGATTTCCTGAAAAGGTCTGCTGATTTCTCTTGGAAGTCTTCTGGTCAGCTGAGTTGGTCTTCTGATCAGCTGAGTGGAGGATTGAGATTTGCTGAGTAAATCTTCTGTGCTTTGAAGGTCCAACTTGGCTTGATGGATCCTTCATTGTTGCTGTGATGATCCAACCTAGATGATGGATCTTCCAGCTTTATTGTGAGTGGTGATCCAACCTGGTTTGATGGATCTTCCAGCTCTATCTCTGAATCAAGTAGGACCATCAAATCAATATGTATATCAGTCTGGATGGTATCCCACTGGTTCAGGTTGCCCTTACCATCTGATGTTCCTCATCATCAGATGGGTTGTAGCATCAAATGTGTCCTAATTGAATCTCTTCGCTACTCTTGAAAGAGAAGGAAGATTGGAAGAGGCTTCAATGGAGTCGAAGAGAGGGCCATGTACTCAGCCTTCATGTTCTGTTTAGACACAATAGCTTTTGATAACAAGCTCTCCATGTAGAACTTCCCCCTGGAGAAGAAGCTCTGCTTGTTTGCTACTCTGTCCTCTGCATCTCTCTTTCCTCTAGTTTTCAATAAGGACTTCTCTCTTTCCTCTAGTTTTCATAGACATACTTATGTTGGTTAAACCAAGTATGCTGATCTGCATCATCTTCATCTTCTGGACAAATCTTCATCTCCTTCACCCAAGACTTTGGTTGAAGAATGATCTCCATTCCATCTTTTCTTTCAATCTTCTCCATACCTGAAACAAAAATTGTAGTTGGTGATTTGTGTTCTTAGGTGTTCTCATAACTTCCTCCTTTTATAGGGGTAGAAATGAGGTAGTGGAGTGAAAGATGACAAAACTATAGAGTTGATAGGTCTGTATTTCTGAAAAGTTACTTCTTAAGATCAACAATGAGATTCTTGATCTAAGGGTTCACATTTAAAGATATTAAGACTTTATCTTATGGAATGCAGAATTTATAAATTTTGAGCAAGAGTTATTTGAAATCCGTACTGTGCATGCATACTGTTGAGTCGGTGGTGTATTAATCCAACCAAGTATAACTCAATAGTACACTGTATTTATGTATATAAATAAAGTATTTTATGAAGAATAGTTTATTATTATACATAGTATACATTGCTGGGAATAAAGAGATCAAATAACTTTGTTCAAGTCTGCTGTATATATATATGATATAATATGCAATGCAGATTTTAGAGTATTTCATCAAGGATTCTTAAGGTATCATTGATTCCCCCTTGATTAGATGACTCTAAGTTTTCCCTCAGCTTTATTTGTCTTCATTGGGAAAGAACTTACCTGAAGATGAGGGTGTCTATTCACCTCATCTGATCCTCCTAGTCTGCTGCACTTGGGTCAGCTGAGGTTTTCAGCTGATCTTTCCTTCTTCATGTGCTTGGGTCCAGGAGTCCTAAGCTGTAACATAGGATTTTGAACCTTTCTTCAGCTAGGGGCTTAGTCAAGATGTCTGCTCTTTGGATATCTGTGTGAATTTTCTCCATCTTGATGTCCTTCTTTTCAAGGTGGTCTCTTATGAAGTGGTGTCGAATGTCGACATGCTTGCACATTGTGTGGAGGACTGGATTTTGAGTGATGGCAATGGCACTGCTGCTATCACAATAAATAGGGACTTCTCTTGCTTCTACATTGTAATCCTTGAGTTGTTGAACTAGCCAGAGCAGCTGACTACAACAACTACCAGCTGCCATGTATTCTGCTTCAGTGGTGGAGGTTGCAACTGAGGTTTGCTTCTTAGAGAACCATGATATCAGCTTGTTGCCTAGAAATTGACAGGTTCCAGATGTGGATTTCCTATCAATTCTACATCCTCCATAGTCTGAATCAGAATAGCCACTCAATTCTAGATTGTCATCAGCAGGGTACCATAGTCCTAGGTTGACTGTTCCTTTTAGGTACTTGAGAATCTTCCTTGCTGCTTCTAGATGACTTTGCTTTGGGTTTGCTTGAAACCTAGCACATACTCCTAAAGCAAATGTTATGTCTGGTCTGCTAGCTGTAAGATATAGTAGAGATCCAATCAGTGCTCTATATTCAGCTTGATCAACTGCCTTTCCAGACTCATCTGGTTCCATTTTGAAAGATGTCATCATTGGAATCCTTGCAGTCTTGCTTTGTAGGGCTTTGAATCTTTCTAATAGGCTCTTGGTATACTTGGACTGGTTGATGAAGATCCCTTCTGAACTCTGCTTAACTTGAAGTCCTAGAAAATAATTCATCTCACCCATCATGCTCATTTCAAACTTTCCTTGCATAAGTTCAGAGAACTTCTTGCACATCTCTTGATTGGGTGATCCAAATATAATATCATCTACATATATTTGCACCATTAGGATGTCTTCTCCTTCTTGTATTCTGAAAAGAGTTCTATCCACTTTGCCTTTTGTATATCCATTGTCAAGTAGGAATTGTGACAATGTGTCATACCAAGCTCTAGGGGCTTGTTTTAGACCATAGAGAGCCTTCTTCAGTCGATATACTTGATCACCTTTTTCAAAACCTGGAGGCTGCTCTACATATACTTCTTCTACCAGAATACCATTTAGAAAAGCACTCTTGACATCCATTTGATATACCTTGAAGCCCATATATGATGCATAAGCTAGAAACAGTCGTATGGCTTCTAATCTGGCTACTGGAGCAAAGGTTTCATCATAGTCAATCCCTTCAGATTGAGAGTATCCTTTTGCAACTAGCCTAGCCTTATTTCTAGTTATCACATCATTTTCGTCCTTCTTGTTCTTGAATACCCACTTTGTTCCTACTACATTGTGGTTTTCAGGACGATCTACCAATTCCCAGACATCATTTCTTTCGAATTGGTTTAGTTCTTCTTGCATAGCAGTGATCCAATTGCTATCTGTCATTGCTTCTTCTATGTCAGCTGGTTCAATGTTGGATAGGAAAGCACACCAGCAGAACATAGATGATTGTGAGTTCTGATTCAGTTGTCTTCTTGTCTTGACACCTGAGTCAGCTCCTCCTAAGATGAGGTTTGATGGATGGTTGTTTCTCCATGTATGCCTCACAGGAGTATCTGCATTGGATGAGCTTGGATTCTCATCTGATCTAGTGCCATCAGGAGGGTTGACTTGATTAGGTCGATCATCATCTGTATCTTGAGTGTCAAAGAGATCATTCCCCCTGGCATTTGGGATTGGTGCATCTTGATTCTGGTCAGCTTGTCCTGCTTGAGTTTGAGATCTAGTGACAGGTCTATGAGGCTTATCCTCCTCTGGTTCTTCAGGGAAAGGTTCATTGACTTCAATGAACTCATCTGGTTTGGACTTGATCACTAGATGTCTCATCTGATCTGCAGCTGAGTTTGTTTCTACTGCATTATTTTCACAAGATTCATCAAAAACAACATGAGGTGTTTCTTCCACAAGAAGGGTTCGTTTGTTGAGTACTCTAAATGCTTTGCTAGTTGAGGAGTATCCTAAAAATATCCCCTCATCTGCTTTGGCATCAAAAGCATTCAACTTACTCTTCCCATTGTTGTGAATGAAACACTTACAACCAAATATATGAAAGTAAGATACTCTAGGTTTTCTACCTTTCCATAGTTCATATGGGGTTTTCTCATGTGTTTTATGAATACCTGACCTGTTTTGAGTGTGACAAGCTGTGTTGATGGCTTCTGCCCATAGCTTCTTGGGAGTGGAGAATTCAGCAAGGAGTGTTCTGGCAGCTTCTTTGAGTGTTCTGACTCTTCTTTCAGCTACACCATTCTGTTGTGGTGTTCTTGCTGCACTTTTCTCATGCTGAATACCATTAGAAGTACAATAGGCAATAATATAAGAGTTAATGAATTCAGTGCCTTTGTCACTTCTAATTTTCACAATTGGTTCTCCTTTCTCTACTTGGATCCTCTTCAATAGTTCAGGGAGCTTCTGCTGTGTTTCACTCTTCTTGTATAAGAAGATAACCCAAGTAAACTTGGAATAATCATCTACAACAATAAGAGTGTACTTCCTCCCTGTTAGAGTGGTTGGAGTGATTGGTCCAAAGAGATCCATGTGAAGCAGTTCAAGAACTCTGCTGGTTGATGCTGTCTTCTTGGTCTTGAAGGAGACCTTTGTTTGCTTTCCTTGTTGACATGCATCACACACCTGATCTTTACAGTAGAGTTCATTAGGCAGACCATCAACTAAGGATTCCCTTGCTAACTTGTTCATAGTCTTAAAGTTCAGATGACTAAGACGTTTGTGCCATAGCCAGCTGACATCTTTAGGGCTCTTCACAAGCAGACATGTATCCTTAGGACAGCTGTTCCAATTTGCAAGATACATACTTCCCTTTCTAGATCCTGTTAGAAGGTTTTGTTTTGTTCTCTTATCCCTTATGAGACACTCATCTTTAGAGAATTTGACTGAGTAACCAGTGTCAAAAAGTGAGAAACAGATAATAAATTAAACTTAAGACCTTCTACATATGATACATCATGTACCTCAATGTCACCATTTTCAAGGGTGCCATATCCTTTTGTGTTACCATGCGCGTTATCACCAAAGAAGACTTTTGGACCTTTCTTTTCTATGTAGTTGGTCAGCAGGGCTTTGGTTCCTGTCATGTGAGTTGAGCATCCACTATCTATGTACCAAGTTTCTCCTGCTAGACCTCCTCTTCTGTATAGGTCCCTCCTTTCCTGCAAGAAAAGTTAAGTCTTAGGTACCCATTTTGTTTTGGGTCCTTGGGTGTTAGTACTACCCTTGGGAACCCACATATACATTGGTCGTTTGAACAACCTTGAGCACTTGAGTTATTTCCCTCGGGCATCACAGAACCAAATCTTACCAGTCAGCGCCTTGGACTGATCTGATTTGTCCTTAGTGTCAGCTAAGTAATAGTCAAATGGTTTCCCTTTATAGGAGTGTACATACATGATCTTTTGACTAGTTACATTCGGCCTGGGTGCATTAGCTGGTCGATGCACAAGATTATATGGACCATACTCTTCTGTTCTCACAATATCATAAGAGATAGGGGGTGCAAACAGAACAGATTTGTTTGAAGAAGACTTCTTCTTCTTGGCTGGAGCAGCATACAGCTGAGACTGTCTCAGCCGAGATGGTCTAGGCTGTTTGCTGTTCCTCTGTACAGGCTTGGGGTTAGCTTGTCCTTTGCCATTTTTGGTTTTGGGATAGTTAGCCTTAGCTGGTACAGATGCCTTTTGGTTCATATTAGGTTCATTGTGTTTAGAACACTCACCCTTTTCATGTGTCTGAGTAGTGCACTTGTTAGGTGTACTACCCCCAGCTGGAGAGGATGTAGATGGGTTGAGTTCATAGCCAAAACCCATCTTATTGCCATTTGATCTATAATACTCAGAGATACTTTCAATAGTAGTAGAGGCTTTATTGAACTCTGATATCTTTTGATTTAGGCATTCCTTCTCCTTTTCTAAGAGCTTGTGTGCTTGGAAGAGGTCATCGAATTTGGATTGTAGTGAACGAAGTTCCTTAGTTTCTAAAGCTTGAGTTTGTAACATCCCCTCATAAAACTGAGTTATTGTAGTATTTTCTTCCTTAAGAAGCTCCACTTCTCTGGTCAATCTTTCATTCATTGTGGCCAGCTCAGGGGTGTTATCAAACTTAACCTTTTTCAACTTAGCAATTTCTTTCCTTAGATCCTTATTCTCCTCTTCCACTTCTATAAAAGCTCTAGTGGCAATATCCAGATCACCTTTTACTTTTCTTAATGATTGATAATAGGTGTCTTCTGATTCGCCTTCAGATGAGTTTATCTCATCTGATTGTGAAAAAATAGGTGAATGGAAAGTAGTAGCATAGGAGTTTACCTCATTTTCACCTATAGCCATCATAGCTAGGTCATCTGAATCATCTGAGAAGATTTGGCAATCTGGTGATGTAGGGAGTTCATCACTTTGATATTCAGATTCTTCAGTCACCATAGCTTTCTTGTCTAAAGTTCTTCTTGGCCTTCTTTCTTCTTTGTCATCCAAATCCAGCTCAGGACATTCATAGACATAGTGTCCTGGTTTGCGACAGTTGAAGCATGATCCAGGTTTCTGATTTGAGTTGCCTTTCCTTGGAGGAGTGGCATCTCTTCTTCTAGATCCTCGGCTGTCAGATGACTCCACATCCTTTCTAGGATGTCTTTCTGGTGTTCTTTCTCTGGAACCTCTGGAGGGTGAACTTGCTCTTCTATCTTTGTAGTTTCTATAGAATTTTCTATATTTGCTGTTGAGAGTGTTCATCCTTTCGAATCTCTTGATCATAAGAGCCATTTGTTCCTTCAGACTCATGTCTGATCCTTCACAGTCTTCTGTTTTCAGAGAGGCCTTGCCAGATGAGGTACTTGCAGCTTTTGTATTGGCTGCCTTGAAGGCTACACTCTTGGAGGTAGATGGGGCTGCAGTTGACTCATCACTTCCTGAGTTTTCTTCTCTGTCAAGGTCATATTCATGAGCTTTTAGGTTCTGAAATAGAGTTTGAGTAGACCACTTTTTGATATCTTGAGTATCTTTGATGATGGTCTTCTTGAGTTTCCATCTCTTGGGTAAAGAGTCCAAGATCTTCAAGTTTTTCTCTCTATTTGTATACTTCTTGCCTAGAGATTCAATCTCATTTATGATCTTTGTACATCTATTGTCCAGCTGATCAATAGTTTCTCCTGGATGCATCTTGAGGTGTTCAAACTTCTTGACTGCTGTCGACAATTTGCTTTCCTTGATCAGCTCAGTTCCTTCACAGAGGAGTGCCAATGCCTCCCACATCTCTCTGGCTGACTCACAGTGGATGACCTTTGCAATGTACTCATTTGGAAGAGTTTGCATTATGTAATCTTGAGCAATGCTATCAAGGTTTGATTGCTTCATCTCTTCTAGTGTGAGATCCCTCATAGGCTTGGGAACCAGTTCTCCAACTGGGACTTCTGGATCACCATTTGCAGTGTTGACTGTCATGATGGTGATTGGGCCTTCAGTGATTACAGACCACATCTTGTAGTGGACTGATATGAGATTCTTCCTCATCCTGATCTTCCAGTAATCATAATCCTCAACTGAAAACTTAGGCAACTTTCGCATGTTAGCACTCATGCTGTATGGATTTTCAAAAACAAGTTTTTCAAAAGATCTGTTCAAGAGGACTACAGAAAGACTCCCTCAAGTCTTCTGATAATCTAGAGACAGTAGTCCGTTAGAACCACTGCTCTGATACCACTTGTTGGTCCCTGAACGAGTAGTGAATGGGTTTAAAGTCTAGAGGGGAGGGGTGAATAGACTTTAAAACTTTTTCAAACAGAGTTGGGAACCTCTTTTGATTGCTATGTCAACTGGACTGCAAGTCTGCTGGTCCAGATAACTATAGTGATCTGACTGAGGAGGTTATATGCGGAATTATGGTGGCCCTGGTTTAGACTCGTTCTTGTAACTTGTTTTACTTAATGAAAATACTCAGCTGATGCTGGTTTGAAAGTTATGGCCTTGTTTTGAAGAGTGTTGAAATCACAGTATGCACTATATAATAATGAATGTAAAGGCAGAAATGTAAAGTGCAGAAAGTAAATAACACCGGATTTATAGTGGTTCGGATATACGTTCCTACGTCCACTCTCACGTCCTAACGTGATGTTTAATCCCTTTAATTTCCACAAATTACAAGGGTCTAGACCTTTATAGTCCCAAGGTTAGGACTTTGAGATCTGAGCCGTCCTAACAGCTACGGTCTCCACAAGTGATTGTAAGCACTTGCACTTTAAGGGGTTTCAAAAACTTTAACCTTTCGGTGAGGTTTTGGGGTTTTTGAGGTGTATCCAACTAATGGTTCAAGCTTATAATTTGCTTAACCACTATGCCTAAAACAATTGATATACAATCTGAACAGGTTTTCAGGTTCTTAAGGGTTGGATAGAAATCACTTAAGAGCTATAAATAATCTAATGGTTTCTGGCTCTTTTGAGAATTCTTAGAACTGTATGGCTTTAGCTTTGATTGCTTGCTTGGCTTGTTGAATTTTGTGACTTCACACTTTGTGATTTCTCATCCTCTTGTATTTATAATGGAGATTGGTTGCAACTAGCCGTTGGAGTTGACTAGCCGTTTGAGCAATCTTTCCATAATAGCTTGATTCCTTGATTCCAGCCGCTTGATTGCTTCAATCCTGGGATCATGTCAATCTTCTAAATAAGGTAGGTCTTCGTTTGAATTACAAGTTGACTTAGGAATCAGCCGAGTCCTGGAAGAGCACATAGTCTTCTGATCTGTACTTCTAGTCTTCTGACTACTCTTCTGGCCTTAGGTCTTCTGTCTTCTGATATCAGACGAGTAACACTCTTCTGATCTGGAAATTCTTTGTACTGCTTTTAGGCCATCTTCAATCTGGGACTCCATCAGATAGGTAGGTATACAAGCACCTTAACTTATCTGGTCTTCAAGGATCTTCTAGTCTTCATGTCTTCTACTCTTCTCATCTTGAGGATAGGCATGTAAGCCAGGACTGTGCTGATCAGCTGATATCAATACAGTTGATCACACAAGACTAGTCTAAGCTGTTCTATACAAGTCAGCTGATCCTATTACATTTATAAACTCTAAGTGTTTTGGCCATCAAAACTATTCTAACATCAAGTGGGGCTTAGGATGAATTTATATCCCAACACTACCAATCTGTTCAGTCTCTTCTTCATCATCAATAATGAATTTTCTTTTTCTTTTTCCAGAAGAAGATTCAGCAACATGTTTCTGAGTAGCAGCTTCTTGAGTAACAGAATCAGAATTTTGTAACTGTAACTTCAGACTGATGATTTCTTCTTTCAAATCAACAATGCTGGCTTTCAACTCATCTTGACTCACAACCAATTGAGCTTGTTGTGATTGAGTTTGTTCCATCACTTTCATCACTTTTTCTTCCCCCTTTTTGGCTTCATCCTGCCAATCCTTCAAGGGAGTCAAAAGTATCTCTACTTTCTTTTGCAGTTCAGTAGAAAGTGTCTTTTCTTGTAATCTATGCAGATCATAGATTTTTGACATTGTGAATTCCATTATCTTGTCATAAGAATTTGCAGCAGTCAAACTTTCTAATTTCTCAGTAGCTTGCTGAAATCGTTTCAAAGTCTCATCCAGCTTGCTTTGTAACTCTTCATTATGCTTTTTCAACAATTCAAAGCTAGAGTTGTCTTGAGATGTCTCAGATGGAACTGTTCTTACTGTCTCTTGAACATCATCAAGCACAGTATTCTTATCAACATCAATTGGTGTGCTCTCCAACTCATTAGCACCCAAAGATTGTTCCTCTAAGACCTCAGTGTCTTCAGCCACAACTGTGTTTTCAAACATCTTAGTTGCATTAGTATCCGCTTCATAATCAGCTTCCATATCAGCTTCATAATCAGCCTCAACATCAGAATGTTTTGTTTCAGTATTATCAGCATCCATGTTGACATCAGTATCAACATCCACATCAGCAGACTTAACCATGGAATATTTGCAACCAGTTATTCTCTCAATCAACTGAATAACAGATTCCAAAGTTGATAACTCATTATAAGAATTAACACCTGCAGCCTCTTTCTGTTCTTGTTCCCAATCATGAAACACAGAAAGACCACCCATACCTTCAGCAACAACCATCAGCTGATCTATACCTATACTTCTAAGATATACCCAAGTACCTATCCTTAGAAGTTGCTCAAAAGGTCTAGAGCTGTCATCTAATCCATGAAAACTTTTGAGAAGAGCATTTCTCAACTTAAATCGGATCCTCTCTTCCTTGTCACAAACAGGATAATCCATCAAGAACACTGATTCTGGCTGAATGAATTCAGTTTCGAGAGAAGAGGTAATTTCAATTGGTTCGGACGAAGGTATATGTTCATGCTCAGTAGAGTGATCATGAACTGGTTCGGTTCCAAATTCAGGAGATAAATGAGGAGTGGGATTTTGATGAGAACTTGATTTGGGAGTGGAATGAAAAGAAGTGTTCTGAGGGGTTGAGTTAGGAGTGTTCTGTCGGATAGGAGAGTAGTGAACTGACTCCTCAGAACAGGAAGGCTCAGTTTCAAGGGGTTGGGCTTGAATAGAATGAGAGGTTGAGGGAGAAGGGGTAGTGTTCTCGAGGACTCTTCTGGGTCTAAGAACACCAGAAACTTTAGTTCTCTTGTGTGAAATGATAAGGTTTGAAGAACTTACCTCTTCCACAGAAGACTCCTTCACAGCGGCCACAGACTCTTCTAACTTTTCAGAAACGACCCTAGCTGATCGACCTCTTCGTAATCCAGATCGGTGAGGATCATGCCTAGCCTTCGTTCGCAACTCCGGCTCATCGTTGTCAGAACGGAACATAGAACCTCCAGATTCTTGTGGTTGATTCCTCTGGCTTTGTTCAAACAAAGTAGACTCCTTCTTGAACAAGAATTTGCCCTGATGAAATCTTTTTGGAAGACTCCAATCCATTTTCCTTTCAGCAATTTGAGGCAACAGTATGCTCAACTTACTTCCAAAACCTAACAAGGATTTTATGGAAAATTCTGTAGTGACCTCATCAAAAACCACTTTCTCTCTCTCAGCCAATAATCTGCCAAGAAGAAAACCTTGCCAATCACCATTGACACGATCAGTGATTGAAGCCATAATGCGAATCTTGAGATTGGTGAGAGCGTCTTGACTGAAATGTTGCCCTAACAAGCATTTTCCAGCAATATCCATCAATAATTGCAAACCTTCTGGAAGAATGTCCTTCTTCAAATTAGACAACGTTGCTGGGTCAACATTCAACCACCTGCCCACGCGAACCTTCTCTTGCCCTGCCATATAGCTCAGAATGTCTATTGGCCCGTCTGGTAGATTGAACGCGATTCCAAGGGTTTCTCTGGAAATGACAACCCTGTGGCCAGAAATGATCGAACGAATGTTGTTTGAGTCACCCTGCACCTGAAGAAAGAATTCCATCGCCTCAGGTTCGTAAACCTTTTCAGGAAATGCTTCTAGGTATTTTCGTAGCCCACATTCTTCACACATGGTAAGAATGGCTTGATTCTTAGCTTTCTGACGTCCGTCGAAGTAAACAGAATTTTCAACGAAAATTCCTTTGTTCTTACTCGATTTTACTGGATTGAACGTACCTACAACTTCATTCTCTTCGTTAAGAATATCAATAATCGCCATTGAATAGGAATTGAAAAGTGTAGTTGCAAAGATAAGAATAAGCGAGAGTGCTTGAGCTTAGAGAATTTAGCAGAAAGATTTAGAGTAATGGAGAAGAAGAAGTTAATGTGATCGTGTTAATCAAAATCAAGGCAAATCTAGGGCTTGGATTGATTCTGATTTCCACGTTGTGTGGTTGGATTGAGTTTTAGAAAAGTGTAATTTAAAAAAACGTTCCAGATTCATAACATCTCAAATCCAATTTGGAGCCAACTAGTGTTGATAGATACACCTATTAAATTAGGTTAAAAATAGAGGAGTGTATTAATCTTCTCAATAAGTAATCTAACTTTGAACAGTCCTTGACTTAGAGGTACTCTGAGGCAGGATACTGTTCTGATGTATATCAGCACAGTTGTGTTCCATACACATTATACTTCAATTTCTTATTACTACTATATGGAATTTTACTTATCTGGGTTCAGCTGAGTACTGTGATCAGCTGAGTACTGTGATCAGCTGAGTAGTTGGGTCAGCTCAGTAGTCATCAGATTAGTTCCCCAACTCTTCTGATTTTCACCTTTTTGATACCAGCACAGTACTTTCTCAGATCAGTACTGGAAATATTTCTGTAGACAAATTTTCTGTAATCAAATAAGCTCTGTAGACAGTTTAATCAGTAATCAGATCAGCTCTGTAGATTGAATGATATTGTAGTCAGAATAGTTCTGTAGACAAATTATCTTTATAATCAGAATAGTCTGTAGACAACTCAATACAATAATCAGAACATATCTGTAGACAGATTTATATTGTAATCAGATCAGATTTGTAGACAGATCAAATCTGCAATCAGATCAGTTCCCCCTCCAGTGGAGAACTCCTCTTCTGTGCCTGTTTCACCTTGGTAGAAGTGTCAGTTCATGCATAGATGGTGAAATACAGTACAGAATAGTAAAGAATAATTAGAATAGGTCTATATAAGGTTTGTTCTAAGGTGACTTGTGCTATGAGTCAACATACAGGATTTTTCAGAAATCATAGATTCCCCCTTAAATGTATATTCTCAATTCCCCCAGCTTTACCAGCTTCCTCATCGGGATTTAGGCACCTTAGTAACCTTTTTACCTGATTATGATGAATGTAGAGGTCTTGACATGGTCTGTTCTTCAGAATTACCCTTCTTGGTGAACTGATCTTGATATCAGCTCAGTACCTGAAATGTTAGTATACAGCCCTATATACAAGCAGGATCCATGTCTATCAATCCTAAACTTATGCATAACTCTCCAAATCTAGTTTCAGCCAAAGGTTTTGTGAAAATGTCAGCTCTTTGAATATCAGTATGGATCTTTTCCATTCTAATGTTTTTCTTTTCAACATGATCCCTAATAAAATGATGCCTAACATCTACATGCTTGCATCTAGTATGTAAAACGGGATTTTGAGTGATGGCAATTGCATTATTGCTGTCACAGAATATAGGTACATTAGATTCCACAATGTTGTAGTCTCTAAGTTGTTGCATTAGCCAAAGAAGCTGACTACAACAACTTCCTGCAGCCATATATTCTGCCTCAGTGGTCACTACTAAAAAATATCCCATATAGTGACCCTTGCATAGAGACGCGTTTAAATAAGGGTCACAAATTATTCCTAACTTGACCCTATCATAATTTACTTATTTATAGTGACGCGTGCCTTAAATAATTCCTTCCATATCTAAAAATTAACCAAAATTAAGTTGCCTAATTAATTCTCTCAAAATAATTAAACCGCTCTAATTTTCGCATAAGAAATAATTCCCTCTCTCTTTTCACACTCGCGCCCTAATTCAGAATAGAAAATTTAATCAAGCTCAAAATCTTTCTTCAACCTTATTAATTCAAAAAATCTTCTTCAACCCTAATCTTTCCAAAGCGCGCACGATATTCTTCTCAATCAGTTCCCAAAGTCTACGCACAAATATTCTTCCCAATTGGTTTCCCAAAGACTACGCACGAATATTCTTCTTAATCGGTTCCCAAAGCCTTCATTCCTGAAGCCCTCACGTTTCCTGGTTCCCGAAGCCCTCACGTTTCCTGGTTCTTGAAGCCCTCATGTTTCTTGGCTCTTGAAGCCCTCACGATTCCTGAAAAGTGTTCGTTATCAATCGATCGATTCTCAATTAACGGTTTTGAAGGCCTCATCACGGTACGTTACGCTTGTTTTGTCAATAGATTGTTAATTTGTTGCCCTTCATCACCATTCCTAAAGGTAAGATTAATAATTTTGTGCGTTTGCAATTGTTGAGTATGATTTAGGGGAGAACGCCTAATTTCATTATAAACTATATTCTGGATTTATAATTCTAGCCCCAATAATATGATTTAGGGTGAATTCCAAGATAAGACCAAAAAAACTGGAGTATTATGAGAAAATTCTTGGAATCCTTGACTTAACGCATGATTGATGTTATTTTATTTCTTCTCTTAATTTATGATTGGTATTTGGTGTATGATTTTTGTTTGAGACAAATTTTAGCTTACATTATATACCCTGAGTAATTTGGTGTATGATTTTTGTTTGAGACAAATTTTAGCTTACATTACATACCCTGAGTAACAGTAGGAAGTGCTGTTTTTAACAGCTGAAAACTGATTTTAATATCAGAAATTGTTCTTTCTGCGCTTTATGTATGAGTGGTGTTGAGATGAGTTTTGTTGTGCATAACATAACATACTCGTTAAATATGAGAGCTTGGTTCTTGGCAATATTTAAAGGAATGAGGGAGTGTTCACTGGAGGAATGGAGGGCTTAAGGTAGATGGTTTGGGTCTGTTGCTGACATTCTCTGTTTTTATCATTTTTAAAAACAACTCTTTTATGCTTTTAAAAACAGCTTCTAAGCCCCATAGTCTCTGTTTTTCCATAACTAGTGTTGCTATGAATTTTTTCCTTTTCATTATATTGGTTGATACCCCTTGTACCCAACTTCATAATGAAAAGATATTGTAATGAAATCTATGTTTCTTATGTCTGTAAGTGATTGGTGTTTGTCGTTCATAACATAACCATAATCGAGTTTAGGTGGAAGACTTGATATAGGTCTTGTGATTAATTTGATATATTATCTTCAGCTGATACAAGGACACATGACAAAACTGCTTTTTAAGTTTTATGTGCAAAATGATTAATTTGGTTTCTCTTGACAGGTGCTATCATTTCACTTGACTACTATTTTGAAGGTATTTTTTCCCACTAGTTGACACTTGTTTTGTTTCATATCATTAGTACCTTTCTTTTAACTTGATAGTTAACTCATTTTTCTTGGAAAAAAAATGTGTTTTCCAAACCAATTATGATCTTTGAATTATCCTGCTATTATTATTTAATTAGTTGATTATGATGTTTGCAAAGTTTAATAATTCATCTCTGAATGTATGCAATGCTAATGTTGGTAACAACTGGTTGCTACTTGAAGATGATGCATGTTATATATATAACATTGGGAAGTTAAGAGATATTTTGAACTGCAGAAAAGAGCTGTTTTTAACAGCAGCTAGTGAATTAGTTTAGACAGCAGCTAGTGAATTAGTTTAGACAGCAGCTAGTCAATTAGTTTAACAGCAGCCAGTGAATTAGTTTTAACAGCAGCTAATGAATTAGTTTAGACAGCAGCTAGTGAATTAGTTTAACAGCAGGTAGTGAATTAGTTTTAACAGCAGCTAGTGAATTAGTTTAGACAGCAGCTAGTGAATTAGTTTAACAGCAGCTAGTGAATTAGTTTTAACAGCAGCTAGTGAATTAGTTTAGACAGCAGCTAGTGAATTAGTTTAACAGCAGCTAGTGAATTAGTTTTAACAGCAGCTAGTGAATTAGTTTAACAGCAACTAGTGAATTAGTTTAGTGAATTATTTTTTACAGCAAAAACCCGATCTCGTGCACCTGTTTGTTTTAAGTGAATTCATTATTTTTGTGCAATTGTTTACTTTAGGTGAATTCATTATTTTCATTTTAGTAGCTTGTTTGATTAGTTTAGACTTAGATTGGATTTCTGAATTTTAGTTTAGTACTTATTATACTTATATTTTTATGTTCTGAATTTCTTTAGAATTTGCAAAAGTGAATTAGTATATGAAATTATGAATGCGGATAAGAGTTGGATGGACTTGCCAAGGTTAATGGATGCCTACAAGGATGGAGTGCAGTTTTTTTTGAATTTTGCAGTTTCTAATTCTAATGATGGGTTGATCTTGTGTCCTTGTAAAGTGTGTAAAAATGGCATATGTAGAGAACGAAAAATTGTTGAAGCACATCTAATAACTCAAGGTTTTGTGAAAGGATACACTAAATGGGTGTTCCATGGTGAGTCACTTTCATATAATGTGCCGGTAGTTGGTTCTTTTACTAGTGGTGTGGGTACTTCTGATAACATGATGGAGTTGCTTCATGATCATTTTCCAATGCATAATGAAGATAACCATGTGGGATATACATCACACACTGAAGACGAAACGCCAAATGAAGAAGCTGCAAAGTTTTACAGGCTTCTTAAAGATGCTGAACAAGAGCTATACCCTGGGTGCAGTAAGTTTTCAAAGCTGTCATTCATTGTCCGAATGCTTCAAATCAAGTGCCTTGGAAATTGGACCAATAACTCGTTTGGTATGATGCTAGATTTACTAAGGGAATCTTTTCCGGATGGAGTCCAACTTCCTAAGACCTATCATGCAGCACGGAAAATATTAAGAGATTTAGGTCTTGATTACCAAAAGATAGATTCATGCATAAATGATTGCATGATATATTGGGGAGTGAATAAAAGTAAGGCAAACTGTGACACTTGTGGTGAATCTCGTTGGAAAGTATTGAATGGTAGTGATATTCCAGGTGTTGATAATTCTAAGAGTAAAAAACAGGAAAATAAAGTGGCAGCCAAATCATTTTGGCATTTCCCCTTAAAGACAAGGCTACAAAGATTGTTCATGACAGAGGAATCCGCATCTCACATGACTTGGCATGCCAAAGAGCGCACAGAGGATGGTATCATGAGACACCCAGCTGATTCTCCAGCTTGGCACACGTTTGACTACAATCATCCAGATTTTGCTAAGGAGCCTCGAAATGTAAGGTTGGGTTTGTCAGCTGATGGATTTAGTCCATTCAGAAGCATGATGATTAACCATAGTACTTGGCCAGTCATTTTAATGCCTTATAACTTACCACATGGAGAGTGCATGAAGAAGTCATATTTTATGTTGTCTACACTTATACCGGGTCCTAATGAACCTGCAAACAACATTGATGTGTACTTAGAACCTTTAATTGCAGAGCTAAAAGAACTATGGGATGTAGGTGTTGACACATATGATGCTTCACGGAAACAAAATTTCAGAATGCGTGCAACATTATTGTGGACTATCAGTGACCTTCCTGGTCTTGCAAACTTGTCTGGCTGGAGTACTAAAGGAAAATATGCTTGCCCTGTGTGTCTAAAACATACGAACTCAGAGTATTTGAAAAACTCTCATAAACATTGTTACATGTGCCATCGAATATTCCTGCCTAGTGATCATCCGTACCGAAATGATACACGTTCATTTGTCGAAAAGGAGGAGCATAGAGAGGCCCCTCCTTATCCGAGAAGTTTGGAGGTGTTTGATAATGTGAAGAACATCCAGAATAAATTTGGGAAAAAATTGGGTGATCAAGGTCTGCCTTATAATCTGAAAAAGAAAAGCATTTTCTTTGAGTTGCCATATTGGAAAAGTAATCTGCTACGACACAATCTGGATGTTATGCATATAGAGAAGAACGTGTGTGATAAGATTTTATACACATTGTTGGGTTCTGATAAGTCCAAGGACAATATAAATTCACGCCTAGACTTGAAAGATAAAGGCATAAGACCAGGGCTTCATCCTTTTGTAGATGAAAATGGTAAGGAATGGTTACCTGCGTCTTGTTTTGCACTTGATAAACGTGAGAAACAACAATTTTGCAAGGTGTTGAAAAGCGTAAAAGTACCTGATGGTTATGCATCAAATATGTCTAAGAATGTGCAGTTAAAGCCTCCGAAGATTTTTATTAGTAAGACCCATGACAGTCATATCCTAATGCAACAATTATTACCTGTAGCATTGCGCCAACTTTTGCCGAGTTATGTTCGTTCACCTATTATTCGTTTGTGCAAGTACTTTAGAGAATTGTGTTCTAAGACACTTCATCACAGTGATTTGGTTCGAATGGAAAATGATATAGCAATTATACTTTGTCAGCTTGAAAAAATATTTCCTCCTGCATTTTTTGATCTTAGTGTTCATGTAACTATACATTTGGTTACTGAGGCTAAATTAGGAGGTCCTGTCTGCCATCGTTGGATGTATCCTGTTGAAAGGTAATTTTCTTTTTAATTAATTTATTATATTATAAGATACATATAATACTTACTTATATATGTGTTTTTCTATATTGTCAAAGGTACTTGTGCACGCTTAAATCTTATGTTCGCAACAAAGGCCGACCTGAAGGCTCTATTGCAGAAGGATATCTTGCAGAAGAGTGTTTATCGTTTTGTTCACGATACCTTCATGAGAGTGTAGAAACAAGGCATAATCGAGTTGGTCGAAATGAGGATGGAGATTGCATGAATAATGAGGTACTAAAAGTTTTCTCAATGGCTGGTCGCCCTTTGTGGAATGGAGAACCATTTGTTCTAGACAATAAAAAATTAGAAAAAGCTCATAGATACGTGCTTTTTAATTGCGAGGAGATCAAGTCTAAAATAGAGTAAGCATAAAGTTTTCACTTATAAAAAATCTGCATTCATTTTACCATTCATGATTCATATATTTATGATTTGCAGTGAACATGAGTTAATGGTTAGACGTAAAAAACGTCGCTGTCCAGAACATGAGATTAGACGAATACATTGTGAAAGTTTTGCTTCATGGTTCTTCAGCCAAGTAAGTTAAATAAATTATTTGTCTTTATTTATTATCTTATCAATTTTTATTTAATAACATCCATTCTTTACTAGGTTAATGAGACAGAGGATATGAGCCAAAGTGATATTGCATGTCTTGCGAAAGGACCTATTCATGCAGGGAAAAGATATAAAGGATTTGTTATCAACGGTTTTAGATTCCACACTAGGGAAATAGAGCGTAAAAGAAAAACTCAGAACTGTGGGGTTGTGGTTAGTGCAGTAACGACTAGCTTTGCAAGCAAAAAAGATAAAAGGCCAGTCTCTAGTGATTTGACATATTATGGGATTGTGAAAGACGTAATTGAGTTATGTTATACTCAAGAAAGAAGAGTTGTACTATTTGAGTGTGATTGGGTAACGAAAGGTAGAAGACTCGTGCAAGATAGTGATGGGTTCACCTTAGCGAACTTTGCAAATATAAAACGTCAGAATGAGCCTTTTGTTCTTGCGTCTCAAGTAGAGCAGGTTTTCTATGTGGAGGATCCTTCTGACAAAGACTGGCATGTTGTGATAAAAACTAAAGCAAGAGAGAAATTTGAGGATGGAAATGATTTGATAACAGGAGATACTGAGACTTTTGTGCAAGGTTCACCATACAATGAACCACCAAGTGATGAGATTGATGAAATTCCTTTGGTTCGCGAAGGGGCACCCCCCACTCTTGCAGATTAGAGGATAGAAGACCATCGTTCAATTGTTAAATGTCTAGGAGTGCTCATTTTCAATTTAGGATAGTCAATTTATTTGCTGTCTGTTTTATGATTATTTATTATTTGTTCTAATTCTCAATTTTATATTTTAATTAGTTTGATGTTCGTCCAAAATGAATGATTGGTTGTATTTATATTTTAGCATGTTATTATTTCTCTTAATTGAATTGTGATTGTAGGAAGATGGTAAAGAGAAAATCTATTACTGTAAATGATCTTCAAGCAAGGGCTAGAGAACGAAAAAGTGTCCATGCGAATAGTGGCCAAAGTATGTTGCCACAGCATTTGAATGAGGTTGTTATTGAGAAATATGATCGTCGTCAAGGTACCATACATCACTTTTTAAACTTCTCATTCGTCCTTATCAAAGTTATCTTATAACTTACTTGTAACTATATTTTAAAGATAATATTTTATCACTGACGCGGGGACAAAGAATTACTGCGTGTCATAGTCATCCCCAAATAAGTATTGATAAGGTTGTCACTGAGCTACATGTCGACCCTCCAGGTATATTACTGTACATACTTTGTGTGTTTCCATGTTTTTACTATTATAGTGTTAATCCTCAACGTATGAAAATGCATATTAGCTAACATTTACAATATTTTGTCATTGTAGCAATGTTAAAAGGCCAAAGAAGTGCAAATCATGTGCGCATTGAAAACGAACAAGTCTCTTTAGGTACTGACCAACAGAGGTGTCATAATATTGATGATGAAGCACGTGATCAGCATGTTGATCCTCAAGGTATAAAAAGACTCTTTGGTTTTCTTTTTCTTTCTTGAACTGTCACAGTCTTCTGTAATTACTGAATATCAGAAGTTTTTTTAACAAGTTTCTATGAATTACATAATCTGTTAATACAATATTGTAGAGAATTTTGTAGCAATTACAAGGGGAGCAAGATCTACTAGAACTGTGAATAATAATCAAAGAAGAGAACAATCCTTCTTTGTTGCTGATCAATGGGTGGATGGAAATATTAGTGATTCTGCTACTGAACAACATGATGACCACCAAGGTACGTTAGAGCATATTAACATATGCTGTTAATAATCTGAATTTTTCATATAATATTCATAGTAAGGACTTTATTACTGAAAATCAGAAGTTGTTTTAACAAGATTAGTTCTATTTTAGTTGATTTTTCTTTAACACATTTTTTTCTATGTACTACATAATCTGTTAATACAATATTGTAGAGAATTTTGAAGCAATTACAAGGGGAGCAAGATCTGAAAGGACTGTGAATAACAATCAAAGAAGAGAACAATCCTTCTTTGATGCTGATCAACAGGTGGATGGAAATATTAATGGTTCAACTACTGAACAACATGATGACCACCAAGGTACGTTAGAGCATATAAACATATACTGTTAATAATCTGAAATTTTCATATAATATTCATGTTAATGACTTTATTTTTATTGATTCAACCTACTTGTTTTCTTGTACTTGTAGATGAAGTCATTGAACAACATAAAGCTAGAGGTTATACTTATATGCCTCGTCTTTGGGCTATAAGTTCTAAGAACTCAAACATTCAGCCTTTGAAAATTGAATTTAACAAGTATGGAAAGCCTATAGGTCATAATAAAAGCAATTTTGTTGAATTCTTGGGATCCATAGTCAGAAATGGAAACTTAGCTCCACTAAATTTTAAAGATTGGCATAAGGTACCTACAAGTTACAAAAGGGACATGTTGGACAGCGTGAAGGTAATAATTTATAAAACTGAAATTTATTTATATCGATTCTTGTGTATTACACCATCTTACATGGTAAAACATATTTTTGCAGGGGAGCTTTCTTGTTCCTATTGGATATGACAAGTTTATTTTACAAGCTTTGGGTAAAAGTTGGAGGGCTTTCAAATGCAGAATTAAAACAAAGTACTTCAATCCATATGCAACTATGGAACAAAACTTGCGCAAAAGGCCTAATACATATGATGAGAGGGTGAAACAAGATCAATGGAAGTTCCTTGTAGAATATTGGTGCAGTGAAGAGTCAAAGGTGGTCTTCTTGTATCTTCCGTTTTATTACATGTTAATTTAATGTTTTACTCTTACACCTTTGCTTTATTATACTATACAGAAAACTAGCGAAAAAAATAAAGAAAATAGGGCGATGAAGAAAATGCAACATATTACTGGAAAGAGGAGTTTTGCTCAAGTTTATGAAATGGCTAAGGTAACTACTTTTCATTTGAGAACCTAGAGAGAGCTTATATAATTAATGATGATTGATATAATAATTATGTGCTCATGTAGGAGGAAGTTTTACGTAATGTTAAGATAGGAGAAAACGATATGGACGAAGATGAAAATGTTGAGGAGTATTTTGAGCTGACCAGAGCAGATGTATTCTCAAAGTGTTATTCGCGAGAAGGGAATACATCTAATCCTGAAGTTGCAAATGCATTGGTGAAGCCCCTTTTTTTTTTTAACTTCTCTAGTTTTGTTCCTTTAACAATATTAAATATATTATACCCTCTTGTTATAATTTACTGTATTAAACTGGTATTTAGGAGAGAATGCAGCAATTGAAGAGTCAAATGCCAGCCGGTGCACGAGACGAAGGCCCAAATGATATATATTCTCAAGTTCTTGGTGAAGATAAAGGTGGACGAGTGCGCATGTATGGATATGGAGTGACTACAAAGGAGGTATATGGTGGTCAATCACATAGCCGGGATGATATCCATCGCATTGCCAAAGAAAAAGAAAGACTGGAAAAAGAACTTGAAGAGAAGAACAAGTTAATTGAAAAGTTGTTGAGAAATGAGAATTTGAGAGGACATTCAAACATAAAAAATGCCTCGTTAACCTCCCGCAATTCAACACTTGACCAATCTATTGGACCCTCAAATGCCAATTCTCACCCCATACAGGTATATTAATTAACTTTGTAAATTTATTTGGTTTATGTATCAATTAACAACATTACATAGATGGTTTGCGGTTTGATAAGGGTCTAGTTTTATGATTTCCAAATAAATATATTAAATAGTTAGCTAGTGTATCCATTTTGCAAAGCTTAGATTGTAGTACGTATACGAAGTGTAGGTTGAATCAAATCATTTAAAATCTAATGATTCCCTTTATACATAAAGCTTGTCAAGTAAGAGACGAAGTGAATGCTTACATAGTTTTCAATCTATTAAATAGTTAGTTATCCTGTATCCACCTTAAAAGGCCACAATGCTTTTTGTTTTTTTGATCGGTAAAGTAGAACTTTTATTGCAGCCACAATGAGGGCATAAGGAATACCCTTAATTAAAGATGCACAACATAATTAAATGAGTGCGAAAACGGCGTTAACAATGTTTCCTTATTACAAAATCAACATCATTCTGGGATTAGTATTCCAGGCCACAATGCTTAAGTATGTGGTCTTTAGATTTTTAATTTAAGGTAATACAAACAAACAAATTAATTATTTGAGATAATAAAGAAGGCACAAATGGTTGTTCAGGTTGAGGCAGCCTTAATTAACTTCATCTTAATTTTTCTAACTCTTGATCCAGCCTCTTATATTGCCTAATTAGACAAATACTAATTTATTGAACACTGTAAATTAACAAAGATTCAGCAATGATTCAGAATGACGCGCCATTAATCTCTCCCAGAATTCAGCAATTACGTATCTAAATTATCATTCTCAAAACAAGTAATTCAATAAATCGTGTGATAACATAATTAGAGAAAGAATAAGAAACAACTTACACACCCAAACGCGATTCTTCATGAACATCAATTCAACAATCCCAATTCATCCGGGTAGGCACAACGACAAAATTGGGATTTGAGATTTAGGATCGTTTTTAACGCAAGATTTTGGACGTGGGATTTATAACCTTAATTAACATCACCTAAATTTTTCTAGCGTTTGTTCCAGCCTCTTGTATAACCTAATTAGACAAATACTAATTTAATATGACAAAAATATACAGAGATCGTCTTTTACAAAGTGGTACAAAGAGCGAGGAGATATATGGAGGACGCAAGCATAATCTGAGTATGGGTGCTGTATTTAATTACTTAATGTTTGCCATGATCTCATATTCCCCTTTCTGACTAATATGGTACCTAATCTAGTACCAAATCATGTTATATCTTCTAGTTCTTGTAATTTTCTTTGACGGATCAAAAAAGAAAAGAAAAAAGAAGACAAATACTAATTTACTAAACACGTTAAAACAAAGATTCAACAATGATTCAGAACACCATTAATCTCTCCCAGAATTCGGCAATTATATATCTAAATTAGCATTCTCAAAATAAGTAATTCAACAAGACCGTGTGATAGCATAATTAGAGGAAGAGTAAGAAACTGCTTACACAAATCTGCGGAGCCCCAGACGCGATTCTTCAAGAATACTAATTCAAGAACACAGTCCCAATTCAAGAACACTAATTCAAGGCACAACAACAAAATTGATATTTGTAATTTATGATGGTTTTAAAGCAAGACTTGGAAGTGTGGGATTTATGATCAATTTTAGCGCAAGATTTGGGATTAAGGATTAGTGTGGGATTTATGATTGTAGGTTGATTAAGGATGAGTGTGGGATTTATAATCGTTTTTAGCGCAAGATTTGGGATTAAGGATTTAGTTTCCCTCGTTATTCTCCCATCCTCTCAAATCTTTTCTCAACTACCGCCAATTTTTTCCTTTACAAGATAAAAGGAAAATTATTTATATCTTTTAAAATATATAAGTATATACGAAGTATAATTTTGTTTTAGAATATTTTGTATTTTTTAGAATATTCTCACATAATGTAATATTGTTATTACAATTTTTAGAGAATTAATATTGTAAAATTAGAGTAATATTTGGACAAAAAATATAATATTGTAAGGTACTAATTTAATTACCAAATGAGGACATTGAAAAAATGATTATTTGGTACTTGCTACTTGATATGAATGATAGTTGGGCAGCAATAATATGCTCGGGCTTGCACTTTCAATTTGTTTTCAACAGCTTTTGATAATAAGTATAAGAACATTGTAACGCTTTGTTGCAGCTGACACGTCTACTTTTGCAATAACCTAGATTACTGAATATCATGTTATACATAGTGAAACTAATCAGTGAACTGATGAATCAACACTAACGTACTTCGTTTCATAAGTCTCGTATCCGTAAAATAATTTAGATCACAGAAAACCATATTATAGTGAAACTAATCAATGAATCGACACTCGGTTAGTGAATAGACACTAATATACTTCGTTTCGTTGGTCTCATATCACTGTAAAGTAACCTAGCTAGATCACTAGAAATCTAATGTGGCACCCGAAGATTGAGTAATAGTTACGCGTATTCCGTGAATCAACGAATTTTGATTGTTGTTCATCCCTAATTTTATCATGGACTTCAATCAATCGGTGTACATGTGTACCTCACGCTGTTGATCACGTATCACCCTAAAATTCTACTTCATATAGTAGAAATGATTACATGGCTTGCTCTTAACAGTGTCGAATTGTTAGTGTTGTAAACAAATCGAATGGAAGCGAATATTGCAGTATTCGATTCGATTCAATAAAGTATTCGAATATTCGTATTCTCTTATTTTTTGAATAATAATTTTGTTTCAGTATTCGATTTGAATTATTATTTGATACTATTCAATTTCGAATTTTTTGATACATATTCTAAACATTAATAATTTTCAAGTATTCAAATCGAAATTTATTTGTATTCGATACTATTCGATTCGAAATTTTATGGAGAAAATTTGTAAAATAATAATTTAAATAATATTATAGGACATGACACAAATATACATTTAAAAATATATTTGTGTATATATATTATAATTATAATAGAATACTTACGAATATCAAATCAAATATTATAGTTTTGTATTTGTAGTTTTTTATTAATAGAATCAAAAAGAAAATTTTTATACAAATTTGAATAATAAAATTTCGAATATGAATAAAAATCGACTAAAATTATTTGTTTAGTTTACAACCCTACTAATTGTGCATTCATCCATCAACGTTTGATTAATAATTAAATTAGCTATAAAAAAAAAATATATGTTAATTCCTTTTTTTATTTAAATATAACATTCTGATTTTTTTTATATATATATAAATTAATAACTATGAAACATATTTTTTTTTTTTAATTGTGGCTAAAAACGAGTAAAAAATGGTCCCCATTTTTTCTCCAAAATCAAATGAAATTAAATGTTAAAAAAAAACCTAAAAAATAGAAACGGATCAAAAAATATCATCTGCCCATATTTCTCTCCATTATCAAATCAAAAAATTATTTTATAAGATACGTATTTTCCCCCCAATGAAAACTAAATGAATAATTGGCTCCACTTTTTGCCCACTATAAATGAAAACTAAATGAATATTTCGCTCCAATCAGTGAAACCCTCCCCTATTGTCGATTCCTTCTTCACAGAAAAAACCCTTCCCTATTGTCAATTCCTTTTTCATAGAGACAACCCTTCCACGGCGACGCCACAAATTCTCGGGTAACTACTCTCTCTCTCTAATCATCTCAATTACACAGTTTTTTTTTTTTACATAGAGTCATATTTATAATACATGATTTTAAGAAGTTCTGAAAAAATAAATGTACGTATAACATCCCTATATCTCTGTGATTGAATCAGATTTGAAGTGCAACCTTGAATTTTGTTTTGTTTTTGTTAGAATTGTTAGATTTTTCATATTTTCACTAATTATTACAAGTATAGTGTATCCATTTTACAAATCACAAATTGTAGTATAAGAAGTGTAGGTTGAATCAAATCATTTAATATCTAATGATTCCCTTTACATAGAAAGTCGGCCAAGTAAAAGACGAAGTGAATGTTTACATAGTTTTCACTCTATTAAATAGTTAGATATCTTGTATCCACCTTAAAAGGCAACAAGGGTTAATTATGTGGTTTTATATTTTTCATTTAAGGTGATCACTATTATAGAAGCTCTGCACATTTACAATTTAGATATATGCTTAATGGGCATTGTACAAGCAGAAATAGTGTGCAAATTAAGTTGCTCTACACTATATGAATTACTCAAGTGCAAATTAAGTTATAAGAGTTAAATTATGGATTAAATATTGAATGACAATTATTCAATCATGGGAAAATCATTATTTACTGCACATATCTTAATCATATACAAATAGATTCATGATGTGGGGGGGGGGGGGTTGAGAATTATGCTACTTTGTTTAAAATACGGAAGAGTCTATATTCAAACAAATAAATTAATTATTTACTGAACAAGTCTAGTCCTATAAAAACACAAATTTTTTGGAGGAATGCCAAGTTTATATGAGATAATAAAGAAGGCAAAAATGGTTGTTCAGGTTGAAGCAGCCTTAATTAATTTCGCCTTAATTTTTCTAACTTTTGATCCAGCCTCTTATATAGCTTAATTAGAAAAATGGTAATTTACTGAACAGTTTAAACAAAGAGTACAGATTGTAGGAGAAATAGAGTGCAGTTTAGAAAGAGCATAAAACAACATTTTTTGTAGTTCTCACTTTTCCATAATTGTGAAAGTCATGAGCCTATCACATAAAATTAGTATTTGTCCTTTTTTTTTGCAAAATCGGGTAAGAGAATTAGCCACAAGAACACATAGTGTTTACAGAAATTGTTGTGTTATTAATATTTTCTTAACTTGTCTCAACTGCTGTATTTCCTCCTATTATAGCATCACTACATTAATATATTTGTTAGTGTGGAATGATCTAAGCTTTGCTGCTCATATTTGCCACAAACCAAGAAAATTTACTAGAAAAAATAATTATAACATGCCATAACTATTATACCTGCTGTGATTGTTTTATTTATACAACTTTATGCATGTCCTCTTTCACTTGTATATTTGAGTGTGCATTTATTAAGGTTTTCTGAATTTATAATATTCAGCTTAGATGTTGATAGGTCATATCATTTGTTTGGTTTATATAGCTTAATGCACGTGATCTTCCACTTGAACGCAATAACCATGTACTGCTGTTAGTATTTTATTAAATACTGAAATATGGACAAGTTAATTTGTGGTTACATAGACAACTGAGACAAATGGGACGAAATATAGAAGAAAGGGAAGAAGTGTTTCATAAACTTGTGAATACATATTGGTAGCTTCATTTGTAATTTTCTTGGCCTAACTTGCATATTTAAGTTCTATTTCAATTCTCAATTCTTGGTTGTCCTCATCCACCATTACTATGTTGTTTCATTTAATTTGATATGCGATAAACCTGATAGTGCATCACTAGCTTTAACTTTATTTTTTTGATGTGATTGCTCTCTTCCAGGTTTTTGATATGGCTCCTGGAGGTACAAAAAATTTGAAACAAAAACGCAACTACATTGCTAGAACAAGTATTAAAGAAATATTCAATAAGGAAAGTGGTGGTACTGGAGGCCAACACGATACTACAATTCAACAATTGAAAGGAGGTGCACATATTACTCCACCAAATTTAGCTGCTGCAACCTCCCAAATTCCATCCGAAACTTCCGAAATACCTGAAAAAGAATCCTCTGAAATTCCATTTATAGAGAATATTCATCATGCATCAATTGAAGATGCTGCTGCAACAACAGGTAAATGTATTTTTTTTTTTCTATTTAATGTTAAAATTTCATTTTTGATATTATGGAAAATTATGTATTGTAATAAAATTTTATTGTTCACATGTAGTAGTTGGTTCCAAGAAAAGGAGTCGAGGTAAAACATTTGGAAAAGGGATCTTGAAGTATTTTGATACTTATAATAAAAAAATTAAGATTAATGTGGATCCATCAATCGGGAGACCTATAAATGGAGATGAATCCGCGAAGCTGGCCAGTCAGATTGGTGTTATAACTAGGGATGTTATTCCGATACCCAAGAAATGGAAAGAAATAGACGAGGCCAATGGATTGGAGCCAGGATTTGACCATCTATAGGTATGAGTTAAAAATTAAATGTGTTTAATTTATAGCTTTCACCTTCTTGTAATTTAATGTCCATGTTTGTATGTGAATTGTAGATCCACATGGATGTGAATATCGATGCCCCTGGTGTGAAACAATGCTTGGTCAACAGAATGAAAAGTAGTACTCGACAAAAGCGTTATAGTTTGCATCAACACTTCCTTAAGTTTTCAACTTTACAAGAGGCAAAGAATAACAAACCCAATTTCTGTCCTAGACAAGATAACTGGGAAGAACTATGCGATCATTTCGCATCAGATAATTTCAAGGTAATTTTTATTGTAAATTGCAAAAAAAGAATATTATAAATACAACTCAGTTATTTATGAATATGTCTATCAACTTAATTAAAATATTTGGTTCTTCACTTACTCCTAAATTGACTTATTTTATGCTCTTGCAGCATAGAAGTGAGGTAAATAGAAGCAACAGGAAAAAACTAAGATGCAAACATACATCTGGAAGAAAGGCTTTTACAGTTGTCAACCATGAAATTGTGAGTACACAATAACATTCTTAATTTCTATATTTGTTGGGTATGTATATATATTTTAATTTGTAATATTGGAGTCATGTTATGATTGGTTTGACGCATGTTGCTTGTATGTAATATTTGGTGTTAGAAAGAAATACTAATTTTGTGTGCATCCAATTATTGGATTGGTCATCCTTGACAAATTCAACATAGAAATTACACTGCATATTCTTGTTAAATTCAAAATGATATGAATATATGAATTATGTATTGAAACCAACTCGAATTGATGTTTGTCATTATATTTGTTACTCTGTATGAACTTTGACAAATGAAAAGAATTTTGATGAGGATAGTTGTGGAGATATGTTTCCGTATTCTAATTATATTAATTAGTCTTATTATATTTCAGTGTGTAATGATTATACTATTAATTTTTGGCTAGTATGATCAAGTATTAACCTATTTTTTTATTGTAGTCTGAACGTGAGTTAGATGGAGAACCGTGTGACCGAATTGACTTGTATGAGCGTACACACAGTTCAGAGAAAAATGGTTGGAAATCCACGGAGGCAAAGGAAAATTGGGTAAGTCAGTAGACACGTATTAACCAAAATAATCTCTTTATTTATAAGATTTAGTTTTATTACTAAAATTGGTAATTTACTTATTTTTATGCTTAATTATTAGGAGCTGATGAAAAAAAAACGACAAGAATATATTGAGCTCGGAATTGAAAAGGGTGTAGATGAGATTGTCTTGGAGGTGTTGGGTCATGGAACAGGATATATAAAAGGTCTTGGTTATGGTCCAAAATCTCCAAGCAGACGCAACACACTATACGATTCTTCAAATCACTTGCAAGAAGAATTAAAAGACACGAAAGAAAAGTTGCAAGAGTCTGAAGCTCAGGTGCAAGAACTCAAGACGCAAGTGGATGTTTTGAATGCAAATATGGCAGCACAAGGTGCATATATAGAAAAATTATTGGCTTTTTTGAGTGGTAAAGGGATAGAACTATAAATTTTATTTTTTTGGTTTAATGTACGTAGTGATAGATTTTTTTTTTTGTTAGTTGTTACTTTCTAAATGTTTGAATGAATTTTTTTATTAATGCAAAATTATTTTTTATCTTTAAGTTTGTTATTATTTTTATAATTTTTTTCTTACATTTAGTAATTGAAATTAATTTATCATGAAAATTGTAATCATTTCATGACAAATGATATATCGCAATATGTAGCTTTTATGATAAAATAATATTTTGTCATTGTACGTTATTTAATAATGACAACATATGTTGTTATTAGTTGTAGTTATAAAAAATTGTAACAAATATCATTTTCACCATTAAAAAAAATTTATGACAAAAAAAAAATTGTCACTATTTTTACATCATTTAACGACATTGAACAATTTGTCACTAATGTCTTATTTTTTGTAACGAAATGTATCGTCATTATACCTATATATATAATGACGCCAAATTTTAGTGACTACAGAGTAATTATTTCATGACGAAAGATTTGAAATATGACAATAAATGTGTTGTCACTGTTGTTAAACTTTTAATGATGACCACCGTTTTTGTCACTAAATAGTATAAATTAATGACAAAAATATTTGTCACTATTTCCACATCATTTAGTGACAGTGAAAATTTCGTCATTAAATCATATCCTTTAGTGATAAATTTTTTCGTCATTATATACACACACATATAACAACAAACAACATTTTGTCACGAAAAACAATTTTTTTGTGACGAATTATACAAAATATGACGAAATAGTTAATCAAATTGTGACAAAAAATTATGTCACTAAAATTTTATAATGTTAGTAATATATGGAAAATCGTCACAAAAAGTTATTTTTTTAGCAGCGATAAACCAAATCGTTGTGTAAAATTTAACCTTTAGTGACGAAATATCATATTAAGTGACGAAATTTTATGCCAAATATGACGATTTATATGTCACCATAGATGAAATGTATATTGACAGTGACATTTATTGTCACCAAATGATGACATTCGGTGACGAATCCAAATTTCGTCATATTGATCTATTGTGACGCTCATACGGTGACGTTCTTTGCGACAATTTTTTTTGTCGCCAAACATCATTTGTGACGAAAAATGATGTTTTTATGACGAATTTTTTCGTCGCGATTTCTCAAATTTCCTGTAGTGATACATAAATACAGTGTACTATTGAGTTATACTTGGTTGGATTAATACACCACCAACTCAACAGTATGCATGCACAGTACGGATTTCAAATAACTCTTGCTCAAAATTTATAAATTCTGCATTCCATAAGATAAAGTCTGAATATCTTTAAATGTGAACCTTTAGATCAAGAATCTCATTGTTGATCTTAAGAAGTAACTTTTCAGAAATACAGACCTATCAACTCTATAGTTTTGTCATCTTTCACTCCACTACCTCATTTCTACCCCTATAAAAGGAGGAAGTTATGAGAACACCTAAGAACACAAATCACCAACTACAATTTTTGTTTCAGGTATGGAGAAGATTGAAAGAAAAGATGGAATGGAGATCATTCTTCAACCAAAGTTTTGGGTGAAGGAGATGAAGATTTGTCCAGAAGATGAAGATGATGCAGATCAGCATACTTGGTTTAACCAACATAAGTATGTCT
Source organism: Galeopsis tetrahit (assembly GCA_963675135.1). NCBI lineage: Eukaryota > Viridiplantae > Streptophyta > Magnoliopsida > Lamiales > Lamiaceae > Galeopsis > Galeopsis tetrahit. The sequence goes on from OY776128.1 coordinate 55,341,093, forward strand.
ATGAAAACTAGAGGAAAGAGAGAAGTCCTTATTGAAAACTAGAGGAAAGAGAGATGCAGAGGACAGAGTAGCAAACAAGCAGAGCTTCTTCTCCAGGGGGAAGTTCTACATGGAGAGCTTGTTATCAAAAGCTATTGTGTCTAAACAGAACATGAAGGCTGAGTCCATGGCCCTCTCTTCGACTCCATTGAAGCCTTTTCCAATCTTCCTTCTCTTTCAAGAGTAGCGAAGAGATTCAATTAGGACACATTTGATGCTACAACCCATCTGATGATGAGGAACATCAGATGGTAAGGGCAACCTGAACCAGTGGGATACCATCCAGGCTGATATGCATATTGATTTGATGGTCCTACTTGATTCAGAGATAGAGCTGGAAGATCCATCAAACCAGGTTGGATCACCACTCACAATAAAGCTGGAAGATCCATCATCCAGGTTGGATCATCACAGCAACAATGAAGGATCCATCAAGCCAAGTTGGACCTTCAAAGCACAGAAGATTTACTCAGCAAATCTCAATCCTCCACTCAGCTGATCAGAAGACCAACTCAGCTGACCAGAAGACTTCCAAGAGAAATCAGCAGACCTTTTCAGGAAATCAGAAGACTTCACTCTGCTGATCAGATCACTTGATTTTTGAGTTTAATGACTATCTTTGATCATGTAATTCATTCTATATTTATTCCTGAATGTAATTAAACAAATTGGCCTATATAAGGAATGCAATTCACTTATAAAAAACGGCCTTGATGATCAATTCTTGCCACAAAATTAGTCACAACGGCTATTTTTGGTAATGATGTCATTAATACTCAATTACCAAATTGCCAGCAAATCAACTGTTGCCACATGGCAAATTCAGCCGGCAAATTTAAAGGAAGGCCCGAAATCAAAGAAGGAAAATCTTGGGCTCTACTCCACAATTAAACCCAAATCTGACCGTTAGATCAAGAATTATTGGAGTATATATACACACCCTTAAAACTCTTCCAAACCCTTTCGCTCACAATACCCTATTGCTCTCAATACTCTCTCGTTCTGCAAATTTCTTTCAAGCTCTCAAAACCTAAACACTTAAACTCTACTGTGTCAATCATTGAAATTTACGACGAGAAGACCAAGAGCACTGGCACCTTGGATGCTGCAAAGTGGTCCAAGGAAGGGAAGATGTTCACAGAGAATGCTCTGTTTTTCAAAGGCAAACACACAGCTGCAAACAAGGAAATCCTTCTCCGTTGTATCAACCTCAACCTTCGAGATTTTCTGGAAGCAGCACCCACCAACGTTTATGAATAAGATGTGCTGGCTTTCTATGCAAACGCTGCGATGAAGGGATCGTATGTTGAAAGTGTCATGGGTGGACACAAGGTCAAGGTAACAAGGGAAATCCTTCAGGAACTGTTTGGTTTGTCAAGGGGGAAGATCAATATCTCCACCTACATCATGAATAAGGAGAAAGAGTACATGGAGATGTTCACTGATGGGAGAATCAAGGCTGCTGATGCCTCTGGACTCAAGAAATCCCAATTAGAACCTAAGTTTCAAACCCTGATGGATATAGCAGGCAAGATGCTGCTAGGTAACACTTTCAGCCATGATGCTGTTACCACCTTGAAGGTTAGAGTTATGGCTGCAATCTGGGATCAGAATGATGGAGACTGGCAAGGGCTTTTCTTGGACAGAATTGCTCTTGAAGCCAAGAAGGTGACTTTGGACCTTCAATCAAGAGAATGGAAGGTAACCTCAACTGTCAGCTTTGTCAACAAGCTGAGTATCATCCTTCCAGAAGTACTCCCAAGAAAGTACAAGATGGGACCTCACAAGACCTTCCACATCTCCAAATATTATTTAAGGAAGGACGCTCTTGCTGAGGCAGCAAGGTTGAAAGAAGAGAGGAAGAAGCTGTTAGCTAAAGCATCTTCCAAAGATGTTATTGAAAAGGCAGAAGAGTCCACTCATAACTCTGCTGCTGAAGAAGAAGAGGAGCCATCGAAAGAAGAGGCTCAAAAGAAGGTTGTTGAAGAGGATGATGATGACAATCAGACCTTAGCACAAAGAAGATATCTGATCAGATCAGGGCTCATCTCCCCATCTGATTCAGATGTCACTCCCACTGCCTCTCCTTTGAAAAAGGCAGGTACTTCTAACCCCTCTCTCACTTTCACACCTTCTAAACTATCAAAGGGTCAGAAGAGAAAGAAGAACACTTCTTCTTTCACAAAGAAAGCCAAGAAATCCAGGCTCCCTACTCCAATGAGCATAGCCCCTATTTCATCCTTCAACCCTTCTGATGATACCAACCCATCTGAACCCTCACACACTGATGCCCAAATCCCTGCTGATACTCACACAGCAGAGGAACAAGCCCAGCCTAACCCTGCTGATGTTCAAACAGCAGACAACCAACCTCAGACCACCTCCACACAACCTGCTGATGATCAAACTCAGATTATATCCACAATCCTTGCTGATATTCAAACAGCAAATGTCCAAGATCATCAAGCTCAAACACCTACTGATCTTCAAGAAGAAACTGAACCAGACCAGCAGACCCATAACCCTGCTGATGAACAAATTACTGAAGATCAATCCCAACCTCCTACCCAACAAGAAGAAATCACTTCCCAAATCCCTGCTGATACTCACACAGCAGAGGAAAATGCCCCAACTACCCAAACCCCTACCATCATTGTCCCTTCTGCTCCAGAAGACTTGGCACCAGAAGACCTGGTTCAACCTGGTCCTTCTCAACCTCAGTTCAGAATGGTGCACTACCCCATGTGCCAAACAGAAAAGATAATGAGGATGAAGATAGCCAACCTGCTCAAGACCACCATCCCTGGAGTTGATGAGACTTCAATCCAGTTTGAACAAGTGCTTAGGGTATGCACTTGGATTGAGCTCAGAAGAGATGATGTAGATGACCTTCTTGAGGTCATGGAAGGAATGGGAGGAAAGGAAAACTTCCTCGACTGGGAGATGGAGCAAAAGGAAGTTGCTCAAGTTCAATCATTTGCTCAGCTGCTATCAGATGAGGCACTAACTGCAGTCTGCAACCGGATCCTAGGAGTCTCCACTGCTGATGTCCCTATCCCAGTAGGTTCATCGGATCAGCAGACAGCTGAACAAGCAAAGATGAAGGAATTAGCTGCACCAGCCTTGGTGGAAGACTCAGCTGCCCCTGCTGAAGACTCAGCTGCACCAGCTGACAAAGAAGAGATTGAAAGAGAAGTAGTCAGAGTACCAGCTCACTTCAAACTTTCAGACGATCTGACTCACTTCATTGACAATCAAGAGGATGCAGGCAGACGAATGATGACCCATCTGACCAAGGCCACTACCTGCTACCTCAATGAGGAGTACCTATCAGCCGAAGAAAGAGGCAAAGCATTAATTGTTCATCCAAAGCCTCAAGGTACACCCTCTACTTCTACCCCATCTGTTGACCATACAGCAGACATCTGCTCCCAGGTCAAAGCTGCAATAGACTTGCACTTTGAGAAAGGTTTAGGCCTGCAGCTAGGAAGATATGTTGAGAAAGCTGCAAGGGAACAGAAGACTCGTCTTCATGACCAGATTCTTGACGTTGAAGACAAGTTTGGTGAAGCACTTCATCAGCAGATAGGAGAATACTTGAGTACCTATCAGAAGTTGTCAGCTGACACCTCCAAAAGGTTTGCTGATCTTTACACTGATGAGATGCACCGCATGGAGACCACCTACACATCCAGAATTGAAGAAGCTGAAGCAAGAGCCAAAGAAGGTCAAGCCCTTCTTAAGGCAGCTGCAGAGGAGAATGAGAAATTGCAGACTCAGCTGAAGGAGACAGCAGCCAAGTTGGAAGCTCTTACAACTAGATTTGAAGCTGCCTCCTCCTCCAATTCACATGCTGAAGTTCTAGAGCACAGCATAACCCATCTGACCCAAGTTGCCAAGGTCAATGCCATGGCACTGAAACAAACTCTAAAAGTGGAAATCATGAATTCCATGAAGCCTTTTGCGGCTGCACTTGCTGAAGCCAAAAAGGGAGAAGATATGTTGATAAAGGCTCTAGAGAAGTCTACTGCCCAGCAAGCTGAACTGGTAGTAGCACAAGATGACTTGACTGAAACCTTGGGTGGTTTAAAGAGAAAAATCAAGAACAGGCAAGGCAAAGACAAAGAAATTGCTCTAGAAGATACTCAAGCACCCACTCAAGCTCCTGCCAAGAGTCTACAGATCACTGCTCCTGTAGAACAAGTTCCTAAAAAGAGAATGACAAGGAAAAGAAAGGCAGATGAGCAAGCTCAGTCAGCTCAGACCAGCAAGAAATCAGCTCCAGCAGAGCCTACTGGAGAAGAGAAAGAGGCTCTAGAGTTGAAGAAAAAGAAATTGCTTGAAGCTCAAGAGCTTAAGCAAAAGAAGCTGAATGATGCGAAGGCAGTCAAAGCCAAATTTGAAAGAAGAATTGCCAAACTCAGGAAAGCAATGAAGGACAAAGCACAAGAAGACAGTGTCCTAGTGTTTGACAGCAATTATGTGGATTACTTAGCCCTTCAAGATGAGCTACCAAGATGGTATCCCCTGAAGAAGAAGTGGCAAATTCAACACCACATAGTAAGGAAATTTGGCCCTCTCCCTTCTTATGAAGAAGAATTTCTTCAATTCTCCCAGTTCATGAACATTGAAGATCCAGAGTTCTGGGAAGAAATTGTCAAGACAGCCAAAGGACTTGACAACTGCAGAATCCTAACTCCTGAAGAACCCAAATGGGAAGCACCCCTTCTGGATTCAGGAAGAGCCAACATGATAGAAATCAAGAAGATTCTGTACAAGATATATGAAGAGGAGAATGTTACAGATGTACAGCACATGGAAGAAGTTCGAGCTCGTCTGTACCTTGCCTACCGCATTTGAAGATCAGAAGACCTGATGAAGACTAGCTTAGAAGTTTAAAGAAACTATTACTTGTAATCTGTAAAAGTTCTATCTATATTCAAGTTCTAGTTCTTTTTGCTTACAAGACAAACTCTCATTGTCTTCATCAGATACTTCAAGTCTTAGCATGATATAAACTCTTATCTTAATTCATTAAGAGCACTTATCAGGTATAGTTTTGGCTTCATCAAAAAGGGGGAAATTGTTGGGATATAAATTCATCCTAAGCCCCACTTGATGTTAGAATAGTTTTGATGGCGAAAACACTTAGAGTTTATAAATGTAATAGGATCAGCTGACTTGTATAGAACAGCTTAGACTAGTCTTGTGTGATCAACTGTATTGATATCAGCTGATCAGCACAGTCCTGGCTTACATGCCTATCCTCAAGATGAGAAGAGTAGAAGACATGAAGACTAGAAGATCCTTGAAGACCAGATAAGTTAAGGTGCTTGTATACCTACCTATCTGATGGAGTCCCAGATTGAAGATGGCCTAAAAGCAGTACAAAGAATTTCCAGATCAGAAGAGTGTTACTCGTCTGATATCAGAAGACAGAAGACCTAAGGCCAGAAGAGTAGTCAGAAGACTAGAAGTACAGATCAGAAGACTATGTGCTCTTCCAGGACTCGGCTGATTCCCAAGTCATCTTGCAATTCAAACGAAGACCTACCTTATTTAGAAGATTGACATGATCCCAGGATTGAAGCAATCAAGCGGCTGGAATCAAGGAATCAAGCTATTATGGAAAGATTGCTCAAACGGCTAGTCAACACCAACGGCTAGTTGCAACCAATCTCCATTATAAATACAAGAGGATGAGAAATCACACAAAGAAGTCACAAGAGAGAATTCAACAAGCCAAGCAAGCAATCAAAGCTAAAGCCATACAGTTCTAAGAATTCTCAAAAGAGCCAGAAACCATTAGATTATCTATAGCTCTTAAGTGATTTCTATCCAACCCTTAAGAACCTGAAACCTGTTCATATTGTATTTCAATTGTTTTAGGCATAGTGGTTAAGCAAATTATAAGCTTGAACCATTAGTTGGATACACCTCAAAAACCCCAAACCCTCACCGAAAGGTTAAAGTTTTTGAAACCCCTTAAAGTGCAAGTGCTTACAATCACTTGTGGAGACCGTAGCTGTTAGGACGGCTCAGATCTCAAAGTCCTAACCTTGGGACTATAAAGGTCAAGACCCTTGTAATTTGTTGAAATTAAAGGGATTAAACATCACGTTAGGACGTGAGAGTGGACGTAGGAACGTATATCCGAACCACTATAAATCCGGTGTTATTTACTTTCTGCACTTTACATTTCTGCCTTTACATTCATTATTATATAGTGCATACTGTGATTTCAACACTCTTCAAAACAAGGCCATAACTTTCAAACCAGCATCAGCTGAGTATTTTCATTAAGTAAAACAAGTTACAAGAACGAGCCTAAACCAGGGCCACCATAATTCCGCATATAACCTCCTCAGTCAGATCACTATAGTCATCTGGACCAGCAGACTTGCAGTCTAGTTGACATAGCAATCAGAAGAGGTTCCCAACTCTGTTTGAAAAAGTTTTAAAGTCTATTCACCCCTCCCCTCTAGACTTTAAACCCATTCACTACTCGTTCAGGGACCAACATATATATGTGATATGCAATGCAGATTTTAGAGTATTTCATCAAGGATTCTTAAGGTATCATCGATTCCCCCTTGATTAGATGACTCTAAGTTTTCCCTCAGCTTTATTTGTCTTCATCGGGAAAGAACTTACCTGAAGATGAGGGTGTCTATTCACCTCATCTGATCCTCCTAGTCTTCTGCAATTGTATCAACTGAGGTTTTCAGCTGATCTTTGCTCTTCATGTGCTTGGATCCAGGAGTCCTAAGAGCACATTGTCACAATTCCTACTTGACAATGGATATACAAAAGGCAAAGTGGATAGAACTCTTTTCAGAATACAAGAAGGAGAAGACATCCTAATGGTGCAAATATATGTAGATGATATTATATTTGGATCACCCAATCAAGAGACGTGCAAGAAGTTCTCTGAACTTATGCAAGGAAAGTTTGAAATGAGCATGATGGGTGAGATGAATTATTTCCTAGGACTTCAAGTCAAGCAGAGTTCAGAAGGGATTTTCATCAACCAATCCAAGTATACCAAGAGCCTATTAGAAAGATTCAAAGCTCTACAAAGCAAGACTGCAAGGATTCCAATGATGACATCTTTCAAAATGGAACCAAATGAGTCTGGAAAGGCAGTTGATCAAGCTGAATATAGAGCACTGATTGGATCTCTACTATACCTTACAGCTAGCAGACCAGACATAACATTTGATGTAGGAGTATGTGCTAGGTTTCAAGCAAACCCAAAGCAAAGTCATCTAGAAGGAGCAAGGAAGATTCTCAAGTACCTAAAAGGAACAGTCAACCTAGGACTATGGTACCCTGCTGATGACAATCTAGAATTGAGTGGCTATTCTGACTCAGACTATGGAGGATGTAGAATTGATAGGAAATCCACATCTGGAACCTGTCAATTTCTAGGCAACAAGCTGATATCATGGTTCTCTAAGAAGCAAACCTCAGTTGCAACCTCCACCACTGAAGCAGAATATATGGCAGCTGGTAGTTGTTGTAGTCAGCTGCTCTGGCTAGTTCAACAACTCAAGGATTACAATGTAGAGGCAAGAGAAGTCCCTATTTATTGTGATAGCAGCAGTGCCATTGCCATCACTCAAAATCCAGTCCTCCACACAAGGTGCAAGCATGTCGACATTCGACACCACTTCATAAGAGACCACCTTGAAAAGAAGGACATCAAGATGGAGAAAATTCACACAGATATCCAAAGAGCAGACATCTTGACTAAGCCCCTAGCTGAAGAAAGATTCAAGACCCTATGCACATGAAGAGCAAAGATCAGCTGAAAACCTCAGTTGATACAATTGCAGAAGACTAGGAGGATCAGATGAGGTGAATAGACACCCTCATCTTCAGGTAAGTTCTTTCCCGATGAAGACAAATAAAGCTGAGGGAAAACTTAGAGTCATCTAATCAAGGGGGAATCGATGATACCTTAAGAATCCTTGATGAAATACTCTAAAATCTGCATTGCATATCACATATATATGTTGGTCCCTGAACGAGTAGTGAATGGGTTTAAAGTCTAGAGGGGAGGGGTGAATAGACTTTAAAACTTTTTCAAACAGAGTTGGGAACCTCTTCTGATTGCTATGTCAACTGGACTGCAAGTCTGCTGGTCCAGATGACTATAGTGATCTGACTGAGGAGGTTATATGCGGAATTATGGTGGCCCTGGTTTAGACTCGTTCTTGTAACTTGTTTTACTTAATGAAAATACTCAGCTGATGCTGGTTTGAAAGTTATGGCCTTGTTTTGAAGAGTGTTGAAATCCCAGTATGCACTATATAATAATGAATGTAAAGGCAGAAATGTAAAGTGCAGAAAGTAAATAACACCGGATTTATAGTGGTTCTGTAACACCCGTAAAAATTTATAATATAAGTTTATGTGTATAAATTAATATTTATTTATTTATTGTTATATTATAATTGCTAGTTTATCTAGATAAATATTTGAAAGCTAGCCCATTTAAATTTAAGTCCATTATGATTTTAATATGTTTTTAAGCCCAATTCAAGCCCAATTTTTATATCCATATATATATGTTTTGCCCTAGATTTACATAGAATACTCATTTTTCCACATTGCCTAAATCGTGAAGAATTTCCTCTCCAAACGGCAGCTCGCGGCTCTTCTTCTTGCTGAACAGTAATTACCTTTATTTCATCTCTGATTTAATCTTCAATCTAGTATACATCATTTTGTTTATTGTGTACTGCTCGATAAGTATACCTTGTGTCATATTATTTTTATGAAATTATTAAGCTAAATTTTATCGGATGCCGCGAGTCATATTAGTCAAATCAATCTTTCAAAAATTTAAATTATATGGTTTTGGTTTCTTATTCTGAATCGCGTATGATGAATCTTTTTCTTTAAAGCATTTTGAAGTCACTTAATGTTCAATAAGGATTTTCAACATCTGTCAAAATATTTTTCGTACTTAATATAAAGCCACAATTGTTTTACCAATAAGATTATGTTAGATTTTTGTATTGGATGCTGTTAGTTCTCAAACCGAAGTGCTCATCTTTTAAAACCCTTTATTTATAATAAGTTGGGTTATATGTCTTTTATATGTTGGTCTTACTATTAAAGGATTTGAGATCAAGTTTTTAATTCCAAAACTCTGGTTTTATATATCACTTTGCGTCAATGCAGTGGATGTGTGTAATAGTATTATGAATTATGGAGTAATAATTTAGTGTTGAGATTTATTATCTAAGTAGACTTAATTTCATGTTAGGTGACGGAAATCGTGATAAATAAGCTTTGCGACTATTGATTCCGCGCCATTCCTTTGAGGTGGGGTTTAATTGCTTTAATTCCTACAGTGGTTTGGTAGTGATTTATTGCATGTTTATTCTTCGTTAAATGCTTTTAATAAATTTCGAGTTGTCTGCTATGTGAGTTGTTCCTATGTTATTCAAATGACAAAGTTATCTAATAGTCAGGGACTCCAAATGGGGTCCGGGGCCGACGGGTCTTCGGGTGTAACCCGCCGTACTCACTACGTGTGGAAATACCTTAGTCATTAACTTGGCTTTGGAAAGGTCCACAAACATGCGAAGTCTACGTGTGAGAATACCTTAGTCATTAATTTGGCTTTGGGAAGGTTCACAAAACTCTATTGGCAAAGTTACAAGGGCAAAGTGTGGCAAAGTATCTATGACAAGGTCTATGTTGAAATGAGAAAATGTGATTGTTATTCAATTAGCATCAACCCCTTGTTTGTTTATTTTTAGTATTTAATTTAGAATAATTATGCTCCATTGAGTGTGCTTGCATACTCATCCCAACATTTAACAATTTCAGGTTGAAGAGCTGGTGGCGAGGAGGAGTGGTGGATGGCAAATCTATTAATGTTTAGTAACGTAATTGAGTATTTAATTTTATGTATTAAACCCTTTTATAAGATTGTGAGACTTATAGTTGATATTTTAAATTCTTTTGAGTCTTTCGCTTTTAATCTAGTTCTTTTATTGTCAAATAAGTTTGAAAGCTTAATTTCTTTAGCTAAATTTTTTAGTTCATGCCCTTTTACTTCGATTTAGCCAGTCTTTTTACCAAATTTACATTTATGAAAATTGGGGCGTGACAGAGTGGTATCAGAGCAGGTCTACGTTCTTGTAGACTTGTTAAAATAAAAATCTTTAAGAGTCAAATTTATTTAAAGAATTTTGTATAACATAAATTTTTAAGAAGTAAAGGTCATCTCCACCACCTCCCGCTTCAGCTCAATGAGGTATGTGAGCTAAACGTATTTTATGATTGTATATTTTGATTACACCTTTGGTGATGAATTGTGAGAAGTGTGAAATAATATATACGTTGAGCTCTAGAGTAAAGATATAAGATATTTGATGGTATTTATTCGTGCATTAAATTCTTTTATTGTTGGATATATATGAGATATGATTGAGTAACATTTAAACCTTGAGTTTAAAGTTGATTTTTACTAATTAAGATCTTATTGCTAAATGATGGTACTCATAAATTTTAGTGTAATTTCGAGTACGAAATTTTTATAAGTTGTAGAGGATGTAACACCCGTAAAAATTTATAATATAAGTTTATGTGTATAAATTAATATTTATTTATTTATTGTTATATTATAATTGCTAGTTTATCTAGATAAATATTTGAAAGCTAGCCCATTTAAATTTAAGTCCATTATGATTTTAATATGTTTTTAAGCCCAATTCAAGCCCAATTTTTATATCCATATATATATGTTTTGCCCTAGATTTACATAGAATACTCATTTTTCCTCATTGCCTAAATCGTGAAGAATTTCCTCTCCAAACGGCAGCTCGCGGCTCTTCTTCTTGCTGAACAGTAATTACCTTTATTTCATCTCTGATTTAATCTTCAATCTAGTATACATCATTTTGTTGATTGTGTACTGCTCGATAAGTATACCTTGTGTCATATTATTTTTATGAAATTATTAAGCTAAATTTTATCGGATGCCGCGAGTCATATTAGTCAAATCAATCTTTCAAAAATTTAAATTATATGGTTTTGGTTTCTTATTCTGAATCGCGTATGATGAATCTTTTTCTTTAAAGCATTTTGAAGTCACTTAATGTTCAATAAGGATTTTCAACATCTGTCAAAATATTTTTCGTACTTAATATAAAGCCACAATTGTTTTACCAATAAGATTATGTTAGATTTTTGTATTGGATGCTGTTAGTTCTCAAACCGAAGTGCTCATCTTTTAAAACCCTTTATTTATAATAAGTTGGGTTATATGTCTTTTATATGTTGGTCTTACTATTAAAGGATTTGAGATCAAGTTTTTAATTCCAAAACTCTGGTATTATATATCACTTTGCGTCAATGCAGTGGATGTGTGTAATAGTATTATGAATTATGGAGTAATAATTTAGTGTTGAGATTTATTATCTAAGTAGACTTAATTTCATGTTAGGTGACGGAAATCGTGATAAATAAGCTTTGCGACTATTGCTTCCGCGCCATTCCTTTGAGGTGGGGTTTAATTGCTTTAATTCCTACAGTGGTTTGGTAGTGATTTATTGCATGTTTATTCTTCGTTAAATGCTTTTAATAAATTTCGAGTTGTCTGCTATGTGAGTTGTTCCTATGTTATTCAAATGACAAAGTTATCTAATAGTCAGGGACTCCAAATGGGGTCCGGGGCCGACGGGTCTTCGGGTGTAACCCGCCGTACTCACTACGTGTGGAAATACCTTAGTCATTAACTTGGCTTTGGAAAGGTCCACAAACATGCGAAGTCTACGTGTGAGAATACCTTAGTCATTAATTTGGCTTTGGGAAGGTTCACAAAACTCTATTGGCAAAGTTACAAGGGCAAAGTGTGGCAAAGTATCTATGACAAGGTCTATGTTGAAATGAGAAAATGTGATTGTTATTCAATTAGCATCAACCCCTTGTTTGTTTATTTTTAGTATTTAATTTAGAATAATTATGCCCCATTGAGTGTGCTTGCATACTCATCCCAACATTTAACAATTTCAGGTTGAAGAGCTGGTGGCGAGGAGGAGTGGTGGATGGCAAATCTATTAATGTTTAGTAACGTAATTGAGTATTTAATTTTATGTATTAAACCCTTTTATAAGATTGTGAGACTTATAGTTGATATTTTAAATTCTTTTGAGTCTTTCGCTTTTAATCTAGTTCTTTTATTGTCAAATAAGTTTGAAAGCTTAATTTCTTTAGCTAAATTTTTTAGTTCATGCCCTTTTACTTCGATTTAGCCAGTCTTTTTACCAAATTTACATTTATGAAAATTGGGGCGTGACAGGTTCGGATATACGTTCCTACGTCCACTCTCACGTCCTAACGTGATGTTTAATCCCTTTAATTTCCACAAATTACAAGGGTCTTGACCTTTATAGTCCCAAGGTTAGGACTTTGAGATCTGAGCCGTCCTAACAACTACGGTCTCCACAAGTGATTGTAAGCACTTGCACTTTAAGGGGTTCAAAAACTTTAACCTTTCGGTGAGGGTTTGGGGTTTTTGAGGTGTATCCAACTAATGGTTCAAGCTTATAATTTGCTTAACCACTATGCCTAAAACAATTGATATACAATATGAACAGGTTTCAGGTTCTTAAGGGTTGGATAGAAATCACTTAAGAGCTATAGATAATCTAATGGTTTCTGGCTCTTTTGAGAATTCTTAGAACTGTATGGCTTTAGCTTTGATTGCTTGCTTGGCTTGTTGAATTCTCTCTTGTGACTTCTTTTTGTGATTTCTCATCCTCTTGTATTTATAATGGAGATTGGTTGCAACTAGCCGTTGGAGTTGACTAGCCGTTTGAGCAATCTTTCCATAATAGCTTGATTCCTTGATTCCAGCCGCTTGATTGCTTCAATCCTGGGATCATGTCAATCTTCTAAATAAGGTAGGTCTTCGTTTGAATTGCAAGATGACTTGGGAATCAGCCGAGTCCTGGAAGAGCACATAGTCTTCTGATCTGTACTTCTAGTCTTCTGACTACTCTTCTGGCCTTAGGTCTTCTGTCTTCTGATATCAGACGAGTAACACTCTTCTGATCTGGAAATTCTTTGTACTGCTTTTAGGCCATCTTCAATCTGGGACTCCATCAGATAGGTAGGTATACAAGCACCTTAACTTATCTGGTCTTCAAGGATCTTCTAGTCTTCATGTCTTCTACTCTTCTCATCTTGAGGATAGGCATGTAAGCCAGGACTGTGCTGATCAGCTGATATCAATACAGTTGATCCTATTACATTTATAAGCTCTAAGTGTTTTGGCCATCAAAACTATTCTAACATCAAGTGGGGCTTAGGATGAATTTATATCCCAACAGCTTGCTCTGCTTGAGTTTGAGATCTAGTGACAGGTCTATGAGGCTTATCTTCCTCTGGTTCTTCAGGGAAAGGTTCATTGACTTCAATGAACTCATCTGGTCTGGACTTGATCACTAGCTGTCTCATCTGATCTGCAGCTGAGTTTGTTTCTACTGCACTCTTTTCACAAGATTCATCAAAAACAACATGAGGTGTTTCTTCCACAAGAAGGGTTCGTTTGTTGAGTACTCTAAATGCTTTGCTAGTAGAGGAGTATCCTAAGAATATCCCCTCATCTGCTTTGGCATCAAAGGCATTCAACTTACTCTTCTCATTGTTGTGAATGAAACACTTACAACCAAATGTATGAAAGTAAGATACTCTAGGTTTTCTTCCTTTCCACAGTTCATATGTGGTTTTCTCATGAATTTTGTGAATACCTGACCTGTTTTGAGTGTGACAAGCTGTGTTGATGGCTTCTGCCCATAGCTTCTTAGGAGTGGAGAATTCAGCAAGGAGTGTTCTTGCAGCTTCTTTGAGTGTTCTGACTCTTCTTTCAGCTACACCATTCTGCTGTGGTGTTCTTGCTGCACTTGTCTCATGCTGAATACCATTAGAAGTACAATAGGCAATAATATAAGAGTTAATGAATTCAGTGCCTTTGTCACTTCTAATTTTCACAATTGGTTCTCCTTTCTCTACTTGGATCCTCTTAAATAGTTCAGGGAGCTTCTGCTGAGTTTCACTCTTCTTGTATAAAAAGATAACCCAAGTAAACTTGGAATAGTCATCTATAACAATGAGAGTATACTTTCTCCCTGTTAATGTGGTTGGTGTGATTGGTCCAAAGAGATCCATGTGAAGCAATTCAAGAACTCTGCTGGTTGATGCTGTCTTCTTGGTCTTGAAGGAGACCTTTGTTTGCTTTCCTTGTTGACATGCATCACATACCTGATCTTTACAGTAGCGTTCATTAGGCAGACCATCAACTAAGGATTCCCTTGCTAACTTGTTCATAGTCTTAAAGTTCAGATGACTAAGGCGTTTGTGCCATAGCCAGCTGACATCTTTAGGGCTCTTCACAAGCAGACATGTATCCTTAGGACAGTTGTTCCAATTTGCAAGATACATACTTCCCTTTCTAGATCCTGTTAGAAGGTTTTGTTTTGTTCTTTTATCACTTATGAGACACTCATCTTTAGAGAATTTTACTGAGTAACCAGTGTCACAAAAATGAGAAACAGATAATAAATTAAACTTTAAACCCTCTACATATGATACATCATGTACCTCAATGTCACCATTTTTAAGGGTGCCATATCCTTTTGTGTTACCGTGCGCGTTATCACCAAAGAAGACTTTTGGACCTTTCTTCTCTATGTAGTTGGTCAGCAGAGCTTTGGTTCCTGTCATGTGAGTTGAGCATCCACTATCTATGTACCATGTTTCTCCTGCTAGACCTCCTCTTCTGTATAGGTCCCTCCTTTCCTGCAAGAAAAGTTAAGTCTTAGGTACCCATTTTGTCTTGGGTCCTTGGGTGTTAGTACTACCCTTGGGAACCCACATATACATTGGTCGTTTGAACAACCTTGAGCACTTGAGTTATTTCCCTCGGGCATCACAGAACCAAATCTTAACAGTTAGCACCTTGGACTGATTTGATTTGTTACTTGTGTCAGCTAAGTAATAGTCAAATGGTTTCCCCTTATAGGAGTGTACATACATGATCTTTTGACTAGTTACATTCGGCCTGGGTGCATTAGCTGGACGATGCACACGATTATATGGACCATACTCCTCTGTTCTCACAATATCATAAGAGATAGGGGGTGCAAAGAGAACAGATTTGTTTGAGGAAGATTTCTTCTTCTTGGCTGGAGCAGCATACAGCTGAGACTGTCTCAAACGAGATGGTCTAGGCTGTTTGTTGTTCCTCTGTACAGGCTTGGGGTTAACTTGTCTTTTACCCTTTTTGGTGTTGGGATAGTTAACCTTAGCTGGTACCGATGCCTTTTGGTTCATATTAGGTTCATTGTGTTTAAAATACTCACCCTTTTCATGTGTCTGAGTAGTGCACTTGTTAGGTGTACTACCCCCAGCTGGAGAGGATGTAGATGGATTAAGTTCATAGCCAAAACCCATCTTATTGCCATTTGATCTATAATAATCATAGATACTTTCAATAGTAGTAGAAGCTTTATTGAACTCTGATATCTTTTGATTTAGGCATTCCTTCTCCTTTTCTAAGAGCTTGTGTGCTTGGAAGAGATCATCGAACTTGGATTGTAGTGAACGAAATTCCTTAGTTTCTAAAGCTTGAGTTTCTAACATCCCCTCATACAACTGAGTTATTGTGGTATTTTCTTCCTTAAGAAGTTCCATTTCTCTGATCAATCTTTCATTCATTGTGACTAACTCAGGGGTGTTATCAAACTTAGTCTTTTTCAACTTAGCAATTTCTTTCCTTAGATCCTTGTTCTCCTCTTCCACTTCTATAAAAGCTCTAGTGGCAATATCCAGATCACCTTTTACCTTTCTTAAAGATTGATAATATGTGTCTTCTGATTCGCCTTCAGATGAGTTTATCTCATCTGTTTGTGAAAAAATAGGTGAATGGAAAGTAGTAGTATAGGAATTTACCTCATTTTCACCTATGGCCATCATAGCTAGATCATCTGAATCATCTGAGAAGATTTGACAGTCTGGTGATGTAGGGAGTTCGTCACTATGATATTCAGATTCTTCAGTCACCATTGCTTGCTTATCTGAATTTCTTCTGTCTCTTCTTGGCCTTCTTTCTTCTTTGTCATCCAAATCCAGCTCAGGGCATTCATAGACATAATGTCCTGGTTTACCACAATTGAAGCATGATCCAGATTTCTGATTTGAGTTGCCTTTCCTGGGAGGAGTGGCATCTCTTCTTCTGGATCCTCGGCTGTTAGATGACTTCACATCCTTTCTAGGATGTCTTTCTGGTGTTCTTTCTCTGGAACCTCTGGAGGGTGAACTGGCTCTTCTATCTTTGTAGTTTCTATAGAATTTTCTATATTTGCTGTTGAGATTGTTCATCCTTTCGAATCACTTGATCATAAGAGCCATTTGCTCTTTCAGACTCATGTCTGATCCTTCAAAGTCTTCTATTTTCAGTGAGGTCTTGCCAGATGAGGTACTTGCAGCTTTTGTATTGGCTGCCTTGAAGGCTACAGTCTTGGAGGTAGATGGGGCTGCAGTTGGCTCATCACTTCCTGAGTTTTCTTCTCTGTCAAGGTCATATTTTCATGAGCTTTTAGGTTCTGAAATAGAGTTTGAGTAGACCATTTCTTGATATCTTGAGTATCTTTGATGATGGTCTTCTTGAGTTTCCGTCTCTTGGGTAAAGAGTCCAAGATCTTCAAGTTTTTCTCTCTATTTGTATACTTCTTGCCTAGAGATTCAATCTCATTTATGATCTTTGTACATCTATTGTCCAGCTGATCAATAGTTTCTTCTGGCTGCATCTTGAGGTGCTCAAACTTCTTGACTGCTGTTGACAATTTGCTTTCCTTGATCAGCTCAGTTCCTTCACAGAGGAGTGCCAATGCCTCCCACATTTCTCTGGCTGACTCACAGTGGATTACCTTTGCAATGTACTCATTTGGAAGAGTTTGCATTATGTAATCTTGAGCAATGCTATCAAGATTTGATTGCTTCATCTCTTCTGGTGTGAGATCCTTCATGGGCTTGGGAACAAGTTCTCCAACTGGAACTTCTGGATCACCATTTGCTGTTTTGACTGTCATGATGGTGATTGGACCTTCTGTGATTACAGACCACATCTTGTAGTGGACTGATGTGAGATTCTTCCTCATCCTGATCTTCCAGTAATCATAATCCTCAACTGAAAACTTAGGCAACTTTCGCATATTAGCACTCATGCTGTATGAGTTTTCAAAAACAAGTTTTTCAAAAAGAATAGATCTGTTCAAGAGGACTACAGAAAGAATCCCTCAAGTCTTCTGATAATCTAGAGACAGTAGTCCGTTAGAACCACTGCTCTGATACCACTTGTTGGTCCCTGAACGAGTAGTGAATGGGATTAAAGTCTAGAGGGGAGGGGTGAATAGACTTTAAAACTTTTTCAAGAGAGTTGGGAACCTCTTCTGATTGCTATGTCAACTGGACTACAAGTCTGCTGGTCCAGATGACTTTAGTGATCTGAATGAAGAGGTTATATGCGGAATTATGGTAGGCCTTGATTAGACTCGTTCTTTTAGTTTCTTAAGAAAGTGTTAACTTGTTTTGCTTAATGAAAATACTCAGCTGATGCTGGTTTGAAAGTTATGGCCTTATTTTGAAGACGGTTGAAAATACAGTATGCACTATATAAAGGTAAATGAAATGACAGAAATATAAAGTGCAGTAAGTAAATAACACCAGATTTATAGTGGTTCGGATATACGTTCCTACGTCCACTCTGACGTCCTAACGTGATGTTTAATCCCTTTAATTTACCAAAAATTACAAGGGTCTTGTCCTTTATAGTCCCAAGGATAGGACTTTGAGATCTGAGCCGTCCTAACAGCTACGGTCTCCACAAGTGATTGTAAGCACTTGCACTTTGAGGGGTTCAAAAACTTTAACCTTTCGGTGAGGGTTTGGGGTTTTTGAAGGGTATCCAACTAATGATTCAAGCTTATAAATTGCTTAACCACTATGCCTAAAACAATGAATGTACAATATGAACAGGTTTCAGGTTCTTATGGGTTGGATAGAAATCACTTAAGAGCTACAAATATTCTAATGGTTTCTGGCTCTTGGAGAACTCTTAGAACAGTATGGCTTTTTGCTTGATTGCTTGCTTAGCTTGTTGAATTCTCTCGTTGTGACTTCGTGTTTGTGATTTCTCATCCTCTTGTATTTATAATGGTGATTGCTTGCAACTAGCCGTTGGAGTTGACTAGCCGCTTGATTGCTTCAATCCTGGGATCATGTCAATCTTTTAAATGAGGTAGGTCTTCGTTTGAATTGCAAGATGACTTTGGAATCAGCCGAGTCCTGGAAGAGCACATAGTCTTCTGATCTGCACTACTAGTCTTCTGACTACTCTTCTGGCCTTAGGTCTTCTGTCTTCTGATATCAGTCGAGTAACACTCTTCTGATCTGGCAATTCTTTGTGCTGCTTTAGGCCATCTTCAATCTTGGACTCCATCAGATAAGTAGGTATACAAGTACCTTAACTTATCTGGTCTTCCAGGATCTTATAGTCTTCATGTCTTCTACTCTTCTCATCTTGAGGATAGGCATGTAAGCCAGGGTTGTGCTGATCAGCTGATATCAATACAATTGATCACACAAGACTAGTCTAAGCTGTTCTATACAAGTCAGCTGATCCTATTACATTTATAAACTCTAAGTGTTTTGGCCATCAAAACTATTCTAACATCAAGTGGGGCTTAGGGTGAATTTATATCCCAACAGAAGATTTCACTATGTTATAAGAATTTCATGATAACTGTGTGAGAGAAAATGAAAGATTGGCAATTGAGCTAGCCAAAAACACTGAGGTAGTTGTTGATGTCAAATCTACTGAGTTGTATCAACAAGTCTTGAGACAGCTTGAGGAAGCAAATCTCAGGATAGTTGACCAACAGAAGGAGATTGATGATCAACTTCTCTCTCAGAAGAGAAAAGATTTTGAACTAAAAATTCTAAATGCCAAGTTTGAAAACCTCTCACATGAGTATGATATTCTTAAATCAAGTGAAGAGAGCCTGAAACTAAAGATGTCTGCTCTGAAGAAATCCTCTAGGGCAATAGAGGAAATTCAGAGTTATCAAAGACCTATGGCTCAAAGAAGTGGATTAGGATTTGATCCATTTGAATCTTCACCTTGTCTTAGTGTTGCTTCTACAAGTAACACTAAGAGAATCTTTGTTAAGTCAGTGGCACAAGCTGAAAATGAAGTAATTCAGCCACTGAACAAAGGAAAGGGTAAATTGGATGATTTGCCTACTCTAGTCCTTCAGGAGACTAGGCCAAAACCTAAGGAAATGGCCAAAGCTCCTGAACACAAGAGGAATATTGGTCAGCATAGTAGACCTAATGGAAGGGCAACTCTTCTGAACAATGTTCAGAGAAGTTATCCAAGGTATAATCAGCCTAGGCCAACTCTACTGAGAAAGCCTCAGCTGACTAGACCTAAGGACAACTATCCTCAAAGGCAAAATAAAATGAGACAACCAAAATCCTTCATGCCAAAGGGTAATGGTCATAAGAAAGCCTTTCCTCAAAGATTCCCTCAAGTAGCACAAAGAAATCATAATTTCAGGAGATCTGACAACTCTCTTGAAACTTACAGAGTTAACACTTTCACACATACTTTCCCAAAGGCATTTAAGGGAAAGACAATGTATGTAGATGCTAGAGGAAGACAACTTAGCCACCTTGAATCAAACAGGGTTATTAGGCAACTCCCCTGAAACCCATATAACCCCAACCAACCAACCTATCACCCCCATCAATCTTACAAAGAGATACTCTCCTGAAGGGAGTGTGCAAAGAAGTGGGATAGATGTGCTAGCAGATATAGCAGTAGATGAGACAAGATTACAATCTCCCCTTGACTCATCTATGCTCAATTATTCAAAACCTCTAGAAGCTGCACTCTTCGAGCCAACCCCCCTGAGTAAAGCCCCTTCAGATCCATTGCTCTCAAAAGCAACTGAAGTACCTTCAAATGCACCCCACCCTTCTGAAGCCAACATTCCTGAGCTAAACCTTCCTGAAGCCATACTAGGAGAACCCAGAGCCAACTACCCTATAACCCAAAGTCCCCATTCAAGTGGAGATGAGGAGGAGTATACTTATGAAAGTATGCTCAGAGGAGGAGCCAAGGCTACTGTGGACAGTTTGTACCCACACCTTGCTGAATTTCCAAGAATTCAGAAGACATTTCATGATCTTAGGATGCTTGTTGATGTAAAAGACAAATCTATGATGGAGATATCACAAGTCATCCAAGATAAGGGTGCAAACTGGTGGCAGGAAGAGGAAACCAGATTGCTACACTTTGCTAGAATATCAAAGACAAGATTCCTCACTGATGAGGAAGTTTTTGCAAAGTTGGTGGATAATAAGATCAATGAGGAAAGGGAAAGGATAGCAAAAGGCATCAAACATCCTGATAGTAGCTTAAATGATGATGACTCCCCTGATGATCCCTCAAACCCTTCAAAACCCAATCCTCCTGAAACCCCTCAAGCCAATCCCCCTAAGCCTTCTGTATCTGAAGACACATCTGCCAATGAAGGTTCTTCTGAACCCAAGGCACAGCCTAAAGATGTGGAGGTTCCTATACTAGAGGCTGGTTTGGTTAAGGCCTATTCAGTGTCAGATGAGTTGGACACTGATCAGCCCTTAATCATTCAGGATGACTCAGTGGCTGTTGATATAAGCACTGTGATCTCCCCACAACTGCCATCTTTGAACCTTGTTGAAGGTGGAGATGCTGCAGGATTAGGTGATGGAGTTGAAAAGGAGAACTTAGTGGAAAAACCAGAGGGAGAAGAAGATGATAGAGGGGTGGTGATCACTAGGATAGTGAGTGTACCACCAAATGAGGGTGATATAAGTGAGGAAGGGCAGGCTATTCTTGAAGTCAAATCTGAACTTCAAGAATCCCTTGATGAGAGGAGGCCTGTTCCTTTAAGTGAGGAAATCTTGAATGAAGGAAGAAAATAAATAGTTGAAAATGAGGAGAAGACTGCTGATGAATCAGAGTCTTATGAAAAAGAAATGGAGGGAGATAAATGTGTTTTTACTGACTCATTTGATTTGTCTGATATTGCAGGTATAACCTTTGATCAAATTTTTGCAGATGAACTGTTAACAGATGCACCCATCCAAGTTGATAGTGGATCAGGACAAGCTTTGCTTGGGATGCAATCAGAGAAGTTGGACTCCTTGGCTTATCAAGTCCAATCAGCTCATGCAGAAACCACTGGAGCCTTGGATGAGCATGGAAGAACTTTGGCATCTATAGAAATGAGGCTAACTGGCTCAGAGGATGTGGTGTTGCCTACCTTAGAAGCAAGGATCAGTGGAGTTGAGACTGGTTTGCAAACCATCTCCACTGAAGTCATCAAGGTTAAAAACACCATGAGGTCAGTATCAAAGGATGTAAAGAAAGAGAAGTCCTTGCTAAGAATCAATCACAACAGGAATGTGAAGACATTAAGGTCAGTGGTGAAGAAAGCTCTTGGAAGAAAAACTGCCCTGCAAAGGCAAAGAGCTGAAGAACAAAGGCTAGCTATGGTGAAAGCAGCCTCTGAAAAGTTTTCCCAAGAGGTATTGGCCAACATCGCTGAAGGTGCAGTAGCCAACCTCACTGAGCTTCTTAAGGCCCAACTGGATGCATCTCTAAAGACAACCATTGAGGAGGTTGTCCAACAGAAAATGAAACCTGTTCTAGCTTTCCTTAGCTTGAGCAGTGATAGGATGCAAAATATACATGATGAGAATGTATATCTGTTGGAGGAGATGAAGTCTCTAACCCAAGCCCAGTCCTTGATGGCATCCACTATGAGTGAATTGAAGCCTGAATGTTTTGATGCTGCGAAAAAGGGGGAAAGGGAAAGAGCAAGAGCAAAAGGTGCCTTAGTGATTGGAAGCCTAGTCAAAGGGGGAAATGGTAAGGACAAAGCCCCTGAAGGAAAGGGAAAGGAGCCAGCAATACTGAACTTGGATGAACTAGATGAAGAGGTACTGAACTTGGATGAACTAGATGAAGAGGAGCAATTGGCACTTGCTTTGAAGAATTCAATGGCCTCAGCTCAAGAGGAAAGAGTGAGGTTACAACAAAGACCAGGTGGTGAAGTGTCTGGTTTGGACAAAAATGCTGAAGGTGTCCAAACTAGAGGAAAAATCAAGAGGGCAAAAGGAAAGAAAAGACAAGCTGAAACATTTACTGATTTTCCTAACAGTCTTGATCTTCCACCTGAATTCAGAGTTGTTGATGATGAGCCTATCTCAAAGAAAGCCAAAGCTGCTGAAGAGCCCAAGAATGCTGAAGAGGACAAGTCTTCTGAGAAAGAAAAGTCTTCTGAGACCAAGTCTACTGAAGGTGCCAAAACTTCTGAAGATGTAGAGGAGTTTTATGAAGAAGGTTTTGGACCTGGACCTAAGAAGAAGACAACTGTCCTAGCTAATGATCCATCAAAGCTGTTTCATGAAGGGTTTGGCAAAGACCCTGAAACTCAACAGAAACTAGCCATGATGAGGGCCCAAGAAAAGATGGACTTGATGGATGAAGCACAAAGAGCAAGAGACAAGAGAAGAGCAGACTTCCAGAAGCCAAGAAGGAAGAGAGCAACCTACAACAAGATGAAGCCACAGCTACTGATCCCAATGGATACCAAATATCCTCACTTGGATAAATGGGTACCAATTCAGCTGAATGACTCATGGGAGGAAGTCAAAAGGGAGTATGTCTATGATCAATATGTCATTGACAGATGGAATGGAAGAGATGCCAACTCCACTTTTGCTGAGTTCATGATAGAGTACTACAGAGAGCTCTATCAACAATTGCTTGCAGCTGCTGACATTGCAAGATTTGAACTCACAGCTCCCAAGCCAATCATATACATGCCTCCAAAGCTTGATGGATGGATTGACCAAGCAAGAATCCAGAGAGAATTCACTGAAATCCTCAAGCTAAACAAGATGGTTCTTGGACCTAAGGGAACAAACCAAGAAGCCATGGCCTTGAAAAGAAGAGTGTGGGCACAATATGGGATGGTGCCACCTCCTGAGGATGATCTTTGAAATGGCTAAGTCTTCTGACCTTTATTTTGATTGATTGATCAAATATGCTGAAATGTGGTCAAGACTGCTAATGTGGTGTGCTATGATTATCTGATTGCTCTGATATTTTCTGATGAAGTTCTGTGCTCTGATACTTGATGACTTTACTCTTGAAGATCCAAATACTGCTAAGTGTTTTGGCTTGTGCTCTGATGATGAAGAATTTGAATTGTTATAGTAAAATGCTCTGATGTAATTAGTGTTAATGATTCATGCTCTGATATGTTAATTTCAACTATCAACATGCTTGTAATGATCTTCAAATGAATGATAGTTGAACTTATTTTGAATCAAGAAACACTCATCTCTCTATGCCTATCTATGAAACCTATCTGCAACATGAATGGTGAATACACTAACACATTACTTTTCAGGATCATTGACCTTAGTCATGTCTTCTGAAGATATATGTAATAGGTATAGCCAAGTCACTTTTGCATAATCTGTATAGGTTTTGGCATCATCAAAAAGGGGGAAATTGTTGGGAATAAAATGAGATATGTTTTGATCTAATACCAAAACCCCCCCTGAGACATGCCTAAGTCAAGTTAAGTATGTTCTAGAAATGTTAGAACATATAGTAAAGGCTAGATAAGGAGCTAATATGTTAGGTAGCTCTTAGTTGATTAGATGCACAATTTGAGGGGGAACACATGCCTTGAAGGCCATCAAGAACAAGTCCCCTCAAGGCTCAAATTCTGGAATAATGATCAAGTCTGCTGAAGTACAAGTATGCTGAATAGATGAGTTGTCCAGAGGAGTTGTCTCAGCACAATCAATCCAGAAGAAGTGTACTGAAAGCTTGAAGTCAACCATGCTGAAGAGACAACTACACCCTAGAGATCCTTAGAGAATCATGCTAAGATCACTTTGAAGTGAAACAAAGGGTATGAGCCAAGTCATCTGAAGAAGAGCAAGCCAACCTTGCTGATAAGCAAGTCAGCTGATAGTGATAAGCAGAGTTGTCCAAATGATGAGGAATGTTGTCCTATCATTGGAACAACCTTCAGAAGACATGTCCAAGTCCTAACAAGAGAATCTGAAAGTCAGACATTGGGTAGAGTGCTGCAGAATGAAGGCAAAGTCTTAACAGCCGTTTATTTCCCAAATGAGGACATGTCACTATCAAGATTCTGTCTTCTAAGTTGAAGAACTGAAAGAAGACATTTATGGACATTTGGGGCTGCCTCTGCAACGGGCAAATCCAACTAATCTCAAGTTCTTACAAGCAAGAGTGCTTTCTAGCTTTCAAAGACTATCTTAGTCTTCAAACACTTCATCTAAGCTGTACTACATTGTATATACATACACAAGCTTAGAGAGATATCCTATCCTTATACACTGATCTTCATTGTAAAGGATATCTCATTAGTTGGAACCTTACTTCAATCCTTACATCTTTCAAAAGTGAAAGTGAGAAGGTTGTAGTAGTAGAAGTGGTAGGAGCTGACTGTTGAGAGAAGAACAGTTCAGTTCTGAGTTGAGAAGAGGGTACTAGGAATCTAGACATCCTAGGGATCAATTCACCAAGAGTGGTGTTCTTGATCAAGTGCACCTTGGCACTATAAAACAAGTTAATTCCAAAGAGAAGGAATTATCCTGTTAAATCAGGGAAAGTGGATGTAGGAGCTTGAGTCTCTGAACCACTATAAACTCTTGTTTTGATTTACCTTCAAGTACTTTCATACATTCAACACTGCATACAAAACTGATCTTTCAAAAGATAAACACTCAAAGACTGTGCAAAAGACATTTGGACAAGTTCCCTGAAAACTGGACTGTATTGATTGCCTAAGTGATTTCAGAAACTAAAGGAGTCTAAACCTAAAGGGCCAACCACTATTCCGCACTTATAACTCCCCTAGATAGTTATTCAACTAAGTACTCAATAGTACTTAGTAGCTTGATTATCTTAGAAGAGTTAATCATCTTCAGCAGAGTTGTCCAAGACAACCTTGCTGAGCTTTGGTTTGATCAAGTTAGAAAAGAATTTGCATACAAGTGTATTCCCCCCCCCCCCATACACTTGTTATATACTCCTTTCAGGACCAACAGGGTACTTGAGCTTTTACATATGGACTTATTTGGACCAATTACCCCTGCAAGCATAAATGGCAAAAAATACACATTGGTGGTAGTAGATGACTTCTCTAGGTTCACTTAGGGTGAATTTATATCCCAACAATTTCCCCCTTTTTGATGAAGCCAAAACTATACTTGATAAGTGCTCTTAATGAATTAAGATAAGAGTTTATAACATGCTAAGACTTGAAGTATCTGATGAAGACAATGAGAGTTTGTCTTGAAAGCAAAAAGAACTCTAACTTGAATATATATAGAGCTTTTACAGATTACAAGTAATAGTTTCTTTAAACTTCTAAAGTAGTCTTCATCAGGTCTTCTGATCTTCAAACGCGGTAGGCAAGGTACAGACGAGCTCGAACTTCTTCCATGTGCTGTACATCTGTAACATTCTCCTCTTCATAGATCTTGTACAGAATCTTCTTGATTTCTATCATGTTGGCTCTTCCTGAATCCAGAAGGGGTGCATCCCATTTGGGTTCTTCAGAAGTTAAGATTCTGCAGTTGTCAAGTCCTTTGGCTGTCTTGACAATTTCTTCCCAGAACACTGGATCTTCAATGTTCATGAACTGATTGAACTGGAAGAATTCATCTTCATAAGTTGGGAGAGGTCCAAATTTCCTTACTATGTGGTGTTGAATTTGCCACTTCTTCTTCAGGGGATGCCATCTTGGTAGCTCATCTTGAAGGGCTAAGTAATCCACATAATTGCTATCAAACACCAGGACACTGTCTTCTTGTGCTTTGTCCTTCATTGCTTTCCTGAGTTTGGTAATTCTTCTTTCAAATTTGGCTTTGACTGCCTTCGCATCATTCAGCTTCTTTTGCTTAAGCTCTTGAGCTTCAAGCAATTTCTTTTTCTTCAACTCTAGAGCCTCTTTCTCTTCTGCAGTAGGCTCTGCTGGAGCTGATTTCTTGCTGGTCTGAGCTGACTGAGCTTGCTCATCTGCCTTTCTTTTCCTTGTCATTCTCTTTTCAGGAACTTGTTCTTCAGGGGCAGTGATCTGAAGAGACTTGGCAGGAGCTTGAGTGAGAGCTTGGGTGCCTTCTTGAGCAATTTCTTTGCCTTTGCCTTTTTCTAGCCTGTTCTTGATTTTGCTCTTTAAACCATTCAAGGTCTCATTCAGCTCATCTTGAGATACTGACTTGTTCGTATTTTTGCACACTTTTTACAACTATACGATCCCCACAAGCGTATGGGTTCGTTAGTAGTATAATAAGTATTTCAAGTAATTATCGTCCAAGGACTTAATCGAGTGAAAATGAAGCCCTAAAGTTGCAAGTTATCATGCTATTGTAGTAACTAAGCTTGTTTGTTTGGATTTTCGGGAATAAGAACAAAGATATTAAACTAAATTAACTAAAGTAATAAGTAATATTGACTAGAAGTAGTGAACTAACTAACTTTCTTTTGGAAAGTGCAAGAGAAGTGTATTGCCTCGGGTGTTTCCGTTTCGTTAGGAATAAATGAACTAGTGAAGCAATTACATGAGCTAGATATGAATTCGGATTAAGCTAAAGGCTATCACCTAAGTGTGCACACCCCCTCGAAAGGCATAGGCGAACATCGTGCATTGATTAGCAATTATAGGATCTAACCAAATACCATAAGCTCCTAGGATAGTGTTTCATAAGCACTTTCAACACGGTTACTAATGCCTATGAAACGCCCTCTCACCAAACTCCTAGACGACCTCTATTCGTTTAGTGTCCAAAATTGTCGGTCTAGCCCTTAACCCCCTCTCGGTTAGCTAATTACTAATTAACTTCTATTCAATTGACCAAAGCTCACACTCACACCCCAATCATGCAAACCCAACTCTCGTTGCAATCAACACAATCGAACATGCTAGCTAATAGGGTTGATCAATCAAATGAATCAAACAAAATACAACTCTAGAAGCATTCACACCCAAATCCTAAGTGAATCATGCAATTACTTCACAATTACCCTAAATTCCCATCAAAACATCCACACCCAAGGCAATTGGGGATTAGCCCATGGTTCTAGAAGAGAATCCCATGGCTACAACACAAAACAACATAAAACCCATGCTAATTAATAGAGAAATTGCAATGTAGAAAGTAATTACCAAATTGAAACTTAAAATTGAGAGATATCACCTTGATGATGGAATTGTAGCTACAATATGATGGAATAAGCAAAACCCACTTACAATTCTTGATTGAAATTGAAAAACAACTAAGTTCTAAGCTAATCTATGACAAACTAGAAGGAAAAATGCTTTAAAACCTATCACTATGTGTAACTATGTGTAGAGACTTCTCAATGTGTGTAATCCCCTTTCAAAAACGAACTTTGGGCCTTATATACTCTTCCAAAAGTGCTTGGCATGTGCCCTAAGGTAGAAACACGATTTTAGGCGAAAATAAGAGGTCACACGGCCGAATCGGGTAACTCGGCCGAGTCGGGCACTTCCAAAAGCGTGTTTTCCATTTTTGTTCACTCAGTAGCTCGGCCGGATGCTGTAGCTCGGCCGAGTCGGGCCATATAATGCATTGCCCTCTTTTTCAGGCAACTCGGTCGGATGGCGTAGCTCGGCCGGATTGCCAATCGTTCCAGATTCTGCATTCCCATTCCACTCGGCCGGATTGGCGAGCTCGGCCGAATTACCAACTGGAGCCACTCGGCCGGATTGGAGAGCTCGGCCGGATTGTCCGTCATTCCAGATTCTGGATCAAAATTCCACTCGGCCGGATTGGAGAGCTCGGCCGAGTCGTGCCTTAAACATATCTTGAGCATTTTTCAGGCCACTCGGCCGGATGGTGTAACTCGGCCGGATTGCAAGATGTTCCAGATTCTGGACTCTTTTTCCACTCGGCCGAGTTAGGAGCTCGGCCGAGTTGCACTCCGAACTTGTTTCGTGCATAACTTTTGCTTCCGACCTCCAAACGACTTGATTCTTTTGGCCATCCCACTCCGTTTTTCGAGACGAACCCAATGGTCAGCTTCTCTTCTTGATCCAGTTAAGTATGGTATGTGTTTTGCTTCTAAAATCCATCGTTTTTCCTACAAAATCGACAAAACACTACCTTTCTCTTATTTTGATCAAAACAATGATAATCAACCAATAATTCAATGAAATAAACATCAAATGAGCTTCAAATATGCATATAAATCGTGTAAATTCCACCCGAATCAGATACTACCATTACAGCTTGATGTGCAGCTGATTTCTCAAGAGACCTTATCAACATATCTTCCCCCTTTTTGGCTTCAGCAGGTGCAGCCGCAAAAGGCTTCATGGCATTCATGATTTCCACTTTCAGAGTTTGTTTCAGTGCCATGGCATTGACCTTGGCAACTTGGGTCAGATGGGTTATGCTGTGCTCTAGAACTTCAGCATGTGAATTGGAGGAGGAGGCAGCTTCAAATCTAGTTGTAAGAGCTTCCAACTTGGCTGCTGTTTCCTTCAGCTGAGTCTGCAGTTTCTCATTCTCCTCTGCAGCTGTTTTAAGAAGAGCTTGTCCTTCAGTGGCTCTTGCTTCAGCATCCTCAATTCTTGTCTTGTAGGTGGTCTCCATGCGGTGCATCTCATCAGTGTAAAGATCAGCAAACCTTTTGGAGGTGTCGGCTGATGACTTCTGATAGGTACTCAAGTATTCTCCTATCTGCTGATGAAGTGCTTCACCAAACTTGTCTTCAACATCAAGAATCTGGTCATGAAGACGAGTCTTCTGTTCCCTTGCAGCTTTCTCAACATATCTTCCTAGCTGCAGGCCTAAACCTTTCTCAAAGTGCAAGTCTATTGCAGCTTTGACCTGGGAGCAGATGTCTGCTGTAAGGTCAACAGATGGGGTAGAGGTAGAGGGTGTACCTTGAGGCTTTGGATGAACAATAATTGCTTTGCCTCTCTCTTCGGCTGATAGGTACTCCTCATTGAGGTAGCAGGTAGTGGCCTTAGTCAGATGGGTCATGATTCGTCTGCCTGCATCCTCTTGATTGTCAATGAAGTGAGTCAGATCGTCTGAAGGTCTGAAGTGAGCTGGTACTCTGACTACTTCTCTTTCAATCTCTTCTTTGTCAGCTGGTGCAGCTGAGTCTTCAGCAGGGGCAGCTGAGTCTTCCACCAAGGCTGGTGCAGCTGATTCCTTCATCTTTGCTTGTTCAGCTGTCTGCTGATCCGATGAACCTACTGGGATAGGGACATCAGCAGTGGAGACTCCTAGGATCTGGTTGCAGACTGCAGTTAGTGCCTCATCTGATAGCAGCTGAGCAAAGGATCGAACTTGAGCAACTTCCTTTTGCTCCATCTCCCAGTCGAGGAAGTGTTCCTTTCCTCCCATTCCTTCCATGACATCAAGAAACTCATCTACATCATCTCTTCTGAGCTCAATCCAAGTGCATACCCTAAGCACTTGTTCAAACTGGATTGAAGTCTCATCAACTCCAGGGATGGTGGTCTTGAGCAGGTTGGCTATCTTCATCCTCATTATCTTTTCTGTTTGGCACATGGGGTAGTGCACCATTCTGAACTGAGGTTGAGAAGGACCAGGTTGAACCAGGTCTTCTGGTGCCAAGTCTTCTGGAGCAGAAGGGACAATGATGGTAGGGGTTTGGGTAGTTGGGGCATTTTCCTCTGCTGTGTGAGTATCAGCAGGGATTTGGGAAGTGATTTCTTCTTGTTGGGTAGGAGGTTGGGATTGATCTTGAGTAATTTGTTCATCAGTAGGGTTATGGGTCTGCTGGTCTGGTTCAGTTTCTTCTTGAAGATCAGTAGGTGTTTGAGCTTGATGATCTTGGACATTTGCTGTTTGAATATCAGCAAGGATTGTGGATATAATCTGAGTTTGATCATCAGCAGGTTGTTTGGAGGTGGTCTGAGGTTGGTTGTCTGCTGTTTGAACATCAGCAGGGTTAGGCTGGGCTTGTTCCTATGCTGTGTGAGTATCAGCAGGGATTTGGGCATCAGTGTGTGAGGGTTCAGATGGGTTGGTATCATCAGAAGGGTTGAAGGATGAAATAGGGGCTATGCTCATTGGAGTAGGGAGCCTGGATTTCTTGGCTTTCTTTGTGAAAGAAGAAGTGTTCTTCTTTCTCTTCTGACCCTTTGATAGTTTAGAAGGTGTGAAAGTGAGAGAGGGGTTAGAAGTACCTGCCTTTTTCAAAGGAGAGGCAGTGGGAGTGACATCTGAATCAGATGGGGAGATGAGCCCTGATGTGATCAGATATCTTCTTTGTGCTAAGGTCTGATTGTCATCATCATCCTCTTCAGCAACCTTCTTTTGAGCCTCTTCTTTCGATGGCTCCTCTTCTTCTTCAGCAGCAGAGTTATGAGTGGACTCTTCTGCCTTTTCAATAACATCTTTGGAAGATGCTTCAGCTAACAGCTTCTTCCTCTCTTCTTTCAACCTTGCTCTCTCAGCAAGAGCGTCCTTCCTTAAATAATATTTGGAGATGTGGAAGGTCTTGTGAGGTCCCATCTTGTACTTTCTTGGGAGTACTTCTGGAAGGATGATACTCAGCTTGTTGACAAAGCTGACAGTTGAGGTTACCTTCCATTCTCTTGATTGAAGGTCCAAAGTCACCTTCTTGGCTTCAAGAGCAATTCTGTCCAAGAAAAGCCCTTGCCAGTCTCCATCAATCTGATCCCAGATTGCAGCCATAACTCTAACCTTTAGAGTAGTAACAGCATCATGACTGAATGTGTTACCTAGCAACATCTTGCCTGCTATATCCATCAGGGTTTGAAACTTAGGTTCTAATTGGGATTTCTTGAGTCCAGAGGCATCAGCAGCCTTGATTTTCCCATCAGTGAACATCTCCATGTACTCTTTCTCCTTATTCATGATGTAGGTGGAGATATTGATCTTCCCCCTTGACAAACCAAATAGTTCCTGAAGGATTTCCCTTGTTACCTTGACCTTGTGTCCACCCATGACACTTTCAACATACGATCCCTTCATCACAGCGTTTGCATAGAAAGCCAGCACATCTTGTTCATAAACGTTGGTGGGTGCTGCTTCCAGAAAATCTCGAAGGTTGAGGTTGATGCAACGGAGAAGGATTTCCTTGTTTGCAGCTGTGTGTTTGCCTTTGAAAAACAGAGCATTCTCTGTGAACATCTTCCCATCCTTGGACCACTTTGCAGCATCCAAGGTGCCAGTGCTCTTGGTCTTCTCGTCGTAAATTTCAATGATTGCCATAGTAGAGTTTAAGTGTTTAGGTTTTGAGAGCTTGAAAGAAATTTGCAGAACGAGAGAGTATTGAGAGCAATAGGGTATTGTGAGCGAAAGGGTTTGGAAGAGTTTTAAGGGTGTGTATATATACTCCAACAAATCTTGATCTAACGGTCAGATTTGGGTTTAATTGTGGAGTAGAGCCCAAGATTTTCCTTCTTTGATTTTGGGCCTTCCTTTAAATTTGCCGGCTGAATTTGCCATGTGGCAACAGTTGATTTGCTGGCAATTTGGTAATTGAGTATTAATGACATCATTACCAAAAATAGCCGTTGTGACTAATTTTGTGGCAAGAATTGATCATCAAGGCCGTTTTTTTTTTAAGTGAATTGCATTCCTTATATAGGCCAATTTGTTTAATTACATTCAGGAATAAATCTAGAATGAATTACATGATCAAAGATAGTCATTAAACTCAAAAATCAAGTGATCTGATCAGCAGAGTGAAGTCTTCTGATTTCCTGAAAAGGTCTGCTGATTTCTCTTGGAAGTCTTCTGGTCAGCTGAGTTGGTCTTCTGATCAGCTGAGTGGAGGATTGAGATTTGCTGAGTAAATCTTCTGTGCTTTGAAGGTCCAACTTGGCTTGATGGATCCTTCATTGTTGCTGTGATGATCCAACCTAGATGATGGATCTTCCAGCTTTATTGTGAGTGGTGATCCAACCTGGTTTGATGGATCTTCCAGCTCTATCTCTGAATCAAGTAGGACCATCAAATCAATATGTATATCAGTCTGGATGGTATCCCACTGGTTCAGGTTGCCCTTACCATCTGATGTTCCTCATCATCAGATGGGTTGTAGCATCAAATGTGTCCTAATTGAATCTCTTCGCTACTCTTGAAAGAGAAGGAAGATTGGAAGAGGCTTCAATGGAGTCGAAGAGAGGGCCATGTACTCAGCCTTCATGTTCTGTTTAGACACAATAGCTTTTGATAACAAGCTCTCCATGTAGAACTTCCCCCTGGAGAAGAAGCTCTGCTTGTTTGCTACTCTGTCCTCTGCATCTCTCTTTCCTCTAGTTTTCAATAAGGACTTCTCTCTTTCCTCTAGTTTTCATAGACATACTTATGTTGGTTAAACCAAGTATGCTGATCTGCATCATCTTCATCTTCTGGACAAATCTTCATCTCCTTCACCCAAGACTTTGGTTGAAGAATGATCTCCATTCCATCTTTTCTTTCAATCTTCTCCATACCTGAAACAAAAATTGTAGTTGGTGATTTGTGTTCTTAGGTGTTCTCATAACTTCCTCCTTTTATAGGGGTAGAAATGAGGTAGTGGAGTGAAAGATGACAAAACTATAGAGTTGATAGGTCTGTATTTCTGAAAAGTTACTTCTTAAGATCAACAATGAGATTCTTGATCTAAGGGTTCACATTTAAAGATATTAAGACTTTATCTTATGGAATGCAGAATTTATAAATTTTGAGCAAGAGTTATTTGAAATCCGTACTGTGCATGCATACTGTTGAGTCGGTGGTGTATTAATCCAACCAAGTATAACTCAATAGTACACTGTATTTATGTATATAAATAAAGTATTTTATGAAGAATAGTTTATTATTATACATAGTATACATTGCTGGGAATAAAGAGATCAAATAACTTTGTTCAAGTCTGCTGTATATATATATGATATAATATGCAATGCAGATTTTAGAGTATTTCATCAAGGATTCTTAAGGTATCATTGATTCCCCCTTGATTAGATGACTCTAAGTTTTCCCTCAGCTTTATTTGTCTTCATTGGGAAAGAACTTACCTGAAGATGAGGGTGTCTATTCACCTCATCTGATCCTCCTAGTCTGCTGCACTTGGGTCAGCTGAGGTTTTCAGCTGATCTTTCCTTCTTCATGTGCTTGGGTCCAGGAGTCCTAAGCTGTAACATAGGATTTTGAACCTTTCTTCAGCTAGGGGCTTAGTCAAGATGTCTGCTCTTTGGATATCTGTGTGAATTTTCTCCATCTTGATGTCCTTCTTTTCAAGGTGGTCTCTTATGAAGTGGTGTCGAATGTCGACATGCTTGCACATTGTGTGGAGGACTGGATTTTGAGTGATGGCAATGGCACTGCTGCTATCACAATAAATAGGGACTTCTCTTGCTTCTACATTGTAATCCTTGAGTTGTTGAACTAGCCAGAGCAGCTGACTACAACAACTACCAGCTGCCATGTATTCTGCTTCAGTGGTGGAGGTTGCAACTGAGGTTTGCTTCTTAGAGAACCATGATATCAGCTTGTTGCCTAGAAATTGACAGGTTCCAGATGTGGATTTCCTATCAATTCTACATCCTCCATAGTCTGAATCAGAATAGCCACTCAATTCTAGATTGTCATCAGCAGGGTACCATAGTCCTAGGTTGACTGTTCCTTTTAGGTACTTGAGAATCTTCCTTGCTGCTTCTAGATGACTTTGCTTTGGGTTTGCTTGAAACCTAGCACATACTCCTAAAGCAAATGTTATGTCTGGTCTGCTAGCTGTAAGATATAGTAGAGATCCAATCAGTGCTCTATATTCAGCTTGATCAACTGCCTTTCCAGACTCATCTGGTTCCATTTTGAAAGATGTCATCATTGGAATCCTTGCAGTCTTGCTTTGTAGGGCTTTGAATCTTTCTAATAGGCTCTTGGTATACTTGGACTGGTTGATGAAGATCCCTTCTGAACTCTGCTTAACTTGAAGTCCTAGAAAATAATTCATCTCACCCATCATGCTCATTTCAAACTTTCCTTGCATAAGTTCAGAGAACTTCTTGCACATCTCTTGATTGGGTGATCCAAATATAATATCATCTACATATATTTGCACCATTAGGATGTCTTCTCCTTCTTGTATTCTGAAAAGAGTTCTATCCACTTTGCCTTTTGTATATCCATTGTCAAGTAGGAATTGTGACAATGTGTCATACCAAGCTCTAGGGGCTTGTTTTAGACCATAGAGAGCCTTCTTCAGTCGATATACTTGATCACCTTTTTCAAAACCTGGAGGCTGCTCTACATATACTTCTTCTACCAGAATACCATTTAGAAAAGCACTCTTGACATCCATTTGATATACCTTGAAGCCCATATATGATGCATAAGCTAGAAACAGTCGTATGGCTTCTAATCTGGCTACTGGAGCAAAGGTTTCATCATAGTCAATCCCTTCAGATTGAGAGTATCCTTTTGCAACTAGCCTAGCCTTATTTATAGTTATCACATCATTTTCGTCCTTCTTGTTCTTGAATACCCACTTTGTTCCTACTACATTGTGGTTTTCAGGACGATCTACCAATTCCCAGACATCATTTCTTTCGAATTGGTTTAGTTCTTCTTGCATAGCAGTGATCGAATTGCTATCTGTCATTGCTTCTTCTATGTCAGCTGGTTCAATGTTGGATAGGAAAGCACACCAGCAGAACATAGATGATTGTGAGTTCTGATTCAGTTGTCTTCTTGTCTTGACACCTGAGTCAGCTCCTCCTAAGATGAGGTTTGATGGATGGTTGTTTCTCCATGTATGCCTCACAGGAGTATCTGCATTGGATGAGCTTGGATTCTCATCTGATCTAGTGCCATCAGGAGGGTTGACTTGATTAGGTCGATCATCATCTGTATCTTGAGTGTCAAAGAGATCATTCCCCCTGGCATTTGGGATTGGTGCATCTTGATTCTGGTCAGCTTGTCCTGCTTGAGTTTGAGATCTAGTGACAGGTCTATGAGGCTTATCCTCCTCTGGTTCTTCAGGGAAAGGTTCATTGACTTCAATGAACTCATCTGGTTTGGACTTGATCACTAGATGTCTCATCTGATCTGCAGCTGAGTTTGTTTCTACTGCATTATTTTCACAAGATTCATCAAAAACAACATGAGGTGTTTCTTCCACAAGAAGGGTTCGTTTGTTGAGTACTCTAAATGCTTTGCTAGTTGAGGAGTATCCTAAAAATATCCCCTCATCTGCTTTGGCATCAAAAGCATTCAACTTACTCTTCCCATTGTTGTGAATGAAACACTTACAACCAAATATATGAAAGTAAGATACTCTAGGTTTTCTACCTTTCCATAGTTCATATGGGGTTTTCTCATGTGTTTTATGAATACCTGACCTGTTTTGAGTGTGACAAGCTGTGTTGATGGCTTCTGCCCATAGCTTCTTGGGAGTGGAGAATTCAGCAAGGAGTGTTCTGGCAGCTTCTTTGAGTGTTCTGACTCTTCTTTCAGCTACACCATTCTGTTGTGGTGTTCTTGCTGCACTTGTCTCATGCTGAATACCATTAGAAGTACAATAGGCAATAATATAAGAGTTAATGAATTCAGTGCCTTTGTCACTTCTAATTTTCACAATTGGTTCTCCTTTCTCTACTTGGATCCTCTTCAATAGTTCAGGGAGCTTCTGCTGTGTTTCACTCTTCTTGTATAAGAAGATAACCCAAGTAAACTTGGAATAATCATCTACAACAATAAGAGTGTACTTCCTCCCTGTTAGAGTGGTTGGAGTGATTGGTCCAAAGAGATCCATGTGAAGCAGTTCAAGAACTCTGCTGGTTGATGCTGTCTTCTTGGTCTTGAAGGAGACCTTTGTTTGCTTTCCTTGTTGACATGCATCACACACCTGATCTTTACAGTAGAGTTCATTAGGCAGACCATCAACTAAGGATTCCCTTGCTAACTTGTTCATAGTCTTAAAGTTCAGATGACTAAGACGTTTGTGCCATAGCCAGCTGACATCTTTAGGGCTCTTCACAAGCAGACATGTATCCTTAGGACAGCTGTTCCAATTTGCAAGATACATACTTCCCTTTCTAGATCCTGTTAGAAGGTTTTGTTTTGTTCTCTTATCCCTTATGAGACACTCATCTTTAGAGAATTTGACTGAGTAACCAATGTCAAAAAGTGAGAAACAGATAATAAATTAAACTTAAGACCTTCTACATATGATACATCATGTACCTCAATGTCACCATTTTCAAGGGTGCCATATCCTTTTGTGTTACCATGCGCGTTATCACCAAAGAAGACTTTTGGACCTTTCTTTTCTATGTAGTTGGTCAGCAGGGCTTTGGTTCCTGTCATGTGAGTTGAGCATCCACTATCTATGTACCAAGTTTCTCCTGCTAGACCTCCTCTTCTGTATAGGTCCCTCCTTTCCTGCAAGAAAAGTTAAGTCTTAGGTACCCATTTTGTTTTGGGTCCTTGGGTGTTAGTACTACCCTTGGGAACCCACATATACATTGGTCGTTTGAACAACCTTGAGCACTTGAGTTATTTCCCTCGGGCATCACAGAACCAAATCTTACCAGTCAGCACCTTGGACTGATCTGATTTGTCCTTAGTGTCAGCTAAGTAATAGTCAAATGGTTTCCCTTTATAGGAGTGTACATACATGATCTTTTGACTAGTTACATTCGGCCTGGGTGCATTAGCTGGTCGATGCACAAGATTATATGGACCATACTCTTCTGTTCTCACAATATCATAAGAGATAGGGGGTGCAAACAGAACAGATTTGTTTGAAGAAGACTTCTTCTTCTTGGCTGGAGCAGCATACAGCTGAGACTGTCTCAGCCGAGATGGTCTAGGCTGTTTGCTGTTCCTCTGTACAGGCTTGGGGTTAGCTTGTCCTTTGCCATTTTTGGTTTTGGGATAGTTAGCCTTAGCTGGTACAGATGCCTTTTGGTTCATATTAGGTTCATTGTGTTTAGAACACTCACCCTTTTCATGTGTCTGAGTAGTGCACTTGTTAGGTGTACTACCCCCAGCTGGAGAGGATGTAGATGGGTTGAGTTCATAGCCAAAACCCATCTTATTGCCATTTGATCTATAATACTCAGAGATACTTTCAATAGTAGTAGAGGCTTTATTGAACTCTGATATCTTTTGATTTAGGCATTCCTTCTCCTTTTCTAAGAGCTTGTGTGCTTGGAAGAGGTCATCGAATTTGGATTGTAGTGAACGAAGTTCCTTAGTTTCTAAAGCTTGAGTTTGTAACATCCCCTCATAAAACTGAGTTATTGTAGTATTTTCTTCCTTAAGAAGCTCCACTTCTCTGGTCAATCTTTCATTCATTGTGGCCAGCTCAGGGGTGTTATCAAACTTAACCTTTTTCAACTTAGCAATTTCTTTCCTTAGATCCTTATTCTCCTCTTCCACTTCTATAAAAGCTCTAGTGGCAATATCCAGATCACCTTTTACTTTTCTTAAAGATTGATAATAGGTGTCTTCTGATTCGCCTTCAGATGAGTTTATCTCATCTGATTGTAAAAAAATAGGTGAATGGAAAGTAGTAGCATAGGAGTTTACCTCATTTTCACCTATAGCCATCATAGCTAGGTCATCTAAATCATCTGAGAAGATTTGGCAATCTGGTGATGTAGGGAGTTCATCACTTTGATATTCAGATTCTTCAGTCACCATAGCTTTCTTGTCTAAAGTTCTTCTTGGCCTTCTTTCTTCTTTGTCATCCAAATCCAGCTCAGGACATTCATAGACATAGTGTCCTGGTTTGCGACAGTTGAAGCATGATCCAGGTTTCTGATTTGAGTTGCCTTTCCTTGGAGGAGTGGCATCTCTTCTTCTAGATCCTCGGCTGTCAGATGACTCCACATCCTTTCTAGGATGTCTTTCTGGTGTTCTTTCTCTGGAACCTCTGGAGGGTGAACTTGCTCTTCTATCTTTGTAGTTTCTATAGAATTTTCTATATTTGCTGTTGAGAGTGTTCATCCTTTCGAATCTCTTGATCATAAGAGCCATTTGTTCCTTCAGACTCATGTCTGATCCTTCACAGTCTTCTGTTTTCAGAGAGGCCTTGCCAGATGAGGTACTTGCAGCTTTTGTATTGGCTGCCTTGAAGGCTACACTCTTGGAGGTAGATGGGGCTGCAGTTGACTCATCACTTCCTGAGTTTTCTTCTCTGTCAAGGTCATATTCATGAGCTTTTAGGTTCTGAAATAGAGTTTGAGTAGACCACTTTTTGATATCTTGAGTATCTTTGATGATGGTCTTCTTGAGTTTCCATCTCTTGGGTAAAGAGTCCAAGATCTTCAAGTTTTTCTCTCTATTTGTATACTTCTTGCCTAGAGATTCAATCTCATTTATGATCTTTGTACATCTATTGTCCAGCTGATCAATAGTTTCTCCTGGATGCATCTTGAGGTGTTCAAACTTCTTGACTGCTGTCGACAATTTGCTTTCCTTGATCAGCTCAGTTCCTTCACAGAGGAGTGCCAATGCCTCCCACATCTCTCTGGCTGACTCACAGTGGATGACCTTTGCAATGTACTCATTTGGAAGAGTTTGCATTATGTAATCTTGAGCAATGCTATCAAGGTTTGATTGCTTCATCTCTTCTGGTGTGAGATCCCTCATAGGCTTGGGAACCAGTTCTCCAACTGGGACTTCTGGATCACCATTTGCAGTGTTGACTGTCATGATGGTGATTGGGCCTTCAGTGATTACAGACCACATCTTGTAGTGGACTGATATGAGATTCTTCCTCATCCTGATCTTCCAGTAATCATAATCCTCAACTGAAAACTTAGGCAACTTTCGCATGTTAGCACTCATGCTGTATGGATTTTCAAAAACAAGTTTTTCAAAAGATCTGTTCAAGAGGACTACAGAAAGACTCCCTCAAGTCTTCTGATAATCTAGAGACAGTAGTCCGTTAGAACCACTGCTCTGATACCACTTGTTGGTCCCTGAACGAGTAGTGAATGGGTTTAAAGTCTAGAGGGGAGGGGTGAATAGACTTTAAAACTTTTTCAAACAGAGTTGGGAACCTCTTTTGATTGCTATGTCAACTGGACTGCAAGTCTGCTGGTCCAGATGACTATAGTGATCTGACTGAGGAGGTTATATGCGGAATTATGGTGGCCCTGGTTTAGACTCGTTCTTGTAACTTGTTTTACTTAATGAAAATACTCAGCTGATGCTGGTTTGAAAGTTATGGCCTTGTTTTGAAGAGTGTTGAAATCACAGTATGCACTATATAATAATGAATGTAAAGGCAGAAATGTAAAGTGCAGAAAGTAAATAACACCGGATTTATAGTGGTTCGGATATACGTTCCTACGTCCACTCTCACGTCCTAACGTGATGTTTAATCCCTTTAATTTCCACAAATTACAAGGGTCTAGACCTTTATAGTCCCAAGGTTAGGACTTTGAGATCTGAGCCGTCCTAACAGCTACGGTCTCCACAAGTGATTGTAAGCACTTGCACTTTAAGGGGTTTCAAAAACTTTAACCTTTCGGTGAGGTTTTGGGGTTTTTGAGGTGTATCCAACTAATGGTTCAAGCTTATAATTTGCTTAACCACTATGCCTAAAACAATTGATATACAATCTGAACAGGTTTTCAGGTTCTTAAGGGTTGGATAGAAATCACTTAAGAGCTATAAATAATCTAATGGTTTCTGGCTCTTTTGAGAATTCTTAGAACTGTATGGCTTTAGCTTTGATTGCTTGCTTGGCTTGTTGAATTTTGTGACTTCACACTTTGTGATTTCTCATCCTCTTGTATTTATAATGGAGATTGGTTGCAACTAGCCGTTGGAGTTGACTAGCCGTTTGAGCAATCTTTCCATAATAGCTTGATTCCTTGATTCCAGCCGCTTGATTGCTTCAATCCTGGGATCATGTCAATCTTCTAAATAAGGTAGGTCTTCGTTTGAATTACAAGTTGACTTAGGAATCAGCCGAGTCCTGGAAGAGCACATAGTCTTCTGATCTGTACTTCTAGTCTTCTGACTACTCTTCTGGCCTTAGGTCTTCTGTCTTCTGATATCAGACGAGTAACACTCTTCTGATCTGGAAATTCTTTGTACTGCTTTTAGGCCATCTTCAATCTGGGACTCCATCAGATAGGTAGGTATACAAGCACCTTAACTTATCTGGTCTTCAAGGATCTTCTAGTCTTCATGTCTTCTACTCTTCTCATCTTGAGGATAGGCATGTAAGCCAGGACTGTGCTGATCAGCTGATATCAATACAGTTGATCACACAAGACTAGTCTAAGCTGTTCTATACAAGTCAGCTGATCCTATTACATTTATAAACTCTAAGTGTTTTGGCCATCAAAACTATTCTAACATCAAGTGGGGCTTAGGATGAATTTATATCCCAACACTACCAATCTGTTCAGTCTCTTCTTCATCATCAATAATGAATTTTCTTTTTCTTTTTCCAGAAGAAGATTCAGCAACATGTTTCTGAGTAGCAGCTTCTTGAGTAACAGAATCAGAATTTTGTAACTGTAACTTCAGACTGATGATTTCTTCTTTCAAATCAACAATGCTGGCTTTCAACTCATCTTGACTCACAACCAATTGAGCTTGTTGTGATTGAGTTTGTTCCATCACTTTCATCACTTTTTCTTTCCCCTTTTTGGCTTCATCCTGCCAATCCTTCAAGGGAGTCAAAAGTATCTCTACTTTCTTTTGCAGTTCAGTAGAAAGTGTCTTTTCTTGTAATCTATGCAGATCATAGATTTTTGACATTGTGAATTCCATTATCTTGTCATAAGAATTTGCAGCAGTCAAACTTTCTAATTTCTCAGTAGCTTGCTGAAATCGTTTCA
The DNA here is from genome assembly GCA_963675135.1 of Galeopsis tetrahit. Lineage (NCBI taxonomy): Eukaryota > Viridiplantae > Streptophyta > Magnoliopsida > Lamiales > Lamiaceae > Galeopsis > Galeopsis tetrahit. The sequence goes on from OY776128.1 coordinate 55,382,150, forward strand.
AAGACTCATCCAGCTTGCTTTGTAACTCTTCATTATGCTTTTTCAACAATTCAAAGCTAGAGTTGTCTTGAGATGTCTCAGATGGAACTGTTCTTACTGTCTCTTGAACATCATCAAGCACAGTATTCTTATCAACATCAATTGGTGTGCTCTCCAACTCATTAGCACCCAAAGATTGTTCCTCTAAGACCTCAGTGTCTTCAGCCACAACTGTGTTTTCAAACATCTTAGTTGCATTAGTATCCGCTTCATAATCAGCTTCCATATCAGCTTCATAATCAGCCTCAACATCAGAATGTTTTGTTTCAGTATTATCAGCATCCATGTTGACATCAGTATCAACATCCACATCAGCAGACTTAACCATGGAATATTTGCAACCAGTTATTCTCTCAATCAACTGAATAACAGATTCCAAAGTTGATAACTCATTATAAGAATTAACACCTGCAGCCTCTTTCTGTTCTTGTTCCCAATCATGAAACACAGAAAGACCACCCATACCTTCAGCAACAACCATCAGCTGATCTATACCTATACTTCTAAGATATACCCAAGTACCTATCCTTAGAAGTTGCTCAAAAGGTCTAGAGCTGTCATCTAATCCATGAAAACTTTTGAGAAGAGCATTTCTCAACTTAAATCGGATCCTCTCTTCCTTGTCACAAACAGGATAATCCATCAAGAACACTGATTCTGGCTGAATGAATTCAGTTTCGAGAGAAGAGGTAATTTCAATTGGTTCGGACGAAGGTATATGTTCATGCTCAGTAGAGTGATCATGAACTGGTTCGGTTCCAAATTCAGGAGATAAATGAGGAGTGGGATTTTGATGAGAACTTGATTTGGGAGTGGAATGAAAAGAAGTGTTCTGAGGGGTTGAGTTAGGAGTGTTCTGTCGGATAGGAGAGTAGTGAACTGACTCCTCAGAACAGGAAGGCTCAGTTTCAAGGGGTTGGGCTTGAATAGAATGAGAGGTTGAGGGAGAAGGGGTAGTGTTCTCGAGGACTCTTCTGGGTCTAAGAACACCAGAAACTTTAGTTCTCTTGTGTGAAATGATAAGGTTTGAAGAACTTACCTCTTCCACAGAAGACTCCTTCACAGCGGCCACAGACTCTTCTGACTTTTCAGAAACGGCCCTAGCTGATCGACCTCTTCGTAATCCAGATCGGTGAGGATCATGCCTAGCCTTCGTTCGCAACTCCGGCTCATCGTTGTCAGAACGGAACATAGAACCTCCAGATTCTTGTGGTTGATTCCTCTGGCTTTGTTCAAACAAAGTAGACTCCTTCTTGAACAAGAATTTGCCCTGATGAAATCTTTTTGGAAGACTCCAATCCATTTTCCTTTCAGCAATTTGAGGCAACAGTATGCTCAACTTACTTCCAAAACCTAACAAGGATTTTATGGAAAATTCTGTAGTGACCTCATCAAAAACCACTTTCTCTCTCTCAGCCAATAATCTGCCAAGAAGAAAACCTTGCCAATCACCATTGACACGATCAGTGATTGAAGCCATAATGCGAATCTTGAGATTGGTGAGAGCGTCTTGACTGAAATGTTGCCCTAACAAGCATTTTCCAGCAATATCCATCAATAATTGCAAACCTTCTGGAAGAATGTCCTTCTTCAAATTAGACAACGTTGCTGGGTCAACATTCAACCACCTGCCCACGCGAACCTTCTCTTGCCCTGCCATATAGCTCAGAATGTCTATTGGCCCGTCTGGTAGATTGAACGCGATTCCAAGGGTTTCTCTGGAAATGACAACCCTGTGGCCAGAAATGATCGAACGAATGTTGTTGAGTCACCCTGCACCTGAAGAAAGAATTTCATCGCCTCAGGTTCGTAAACCTTTTCAGGAAATGCTTCTAGGTATTTTCGTAGCCCACATTCTTCACACATGGTAAGAATGGCTTGATTCTTAGCTTTCTGACGTCCGTCGAAGTAAACAGAATTTTCAACGAAAATTCCTTTGTTCTTACTCGATTTTACTGGATTGAACGTACCTACAACTTCATTCTCTTCGTTAAGAATATCAATAATCGCCATTGAATAGGAATTGAAAAGTGTAGTTGCAAAGATAAGAATAAGCGAGAGTGCTTGAGCTTAGAGAATTTAGCAGAAAGATTTAGAGTAATGGAGAAGAAGAAGTTAATGTGATCGTGTTAATCAAAATCAAGGCAAATCTAGGGCTTGGATTGATTCTGATTTCCACGTTGTGTGGTTGGATTGAGTTTTAGAAAAGTGTAATTTAAAAAAACGTTCCAGATTCATAACATCTCAAATCCAATTTGGAGCCAACTAGTGTTGATAGATACACCTATTAAATTAGGTTAAAAATAGAGGAGTGTATTAATCTTCTCAATAAGTAATCGAACTTTGAACAGTCCTTGACTTAGAGGTACTCTGAGGCAGGATACTGTTCTGATGTATATCAGCACAGTTGTTTTCCATACACATTATACTTCAATTTCTTATTACTACTATATGGAATTTTACTTATCTGGGTTCAGCTGAGTACTGTGATCAGCTGAGTACTGTGATCAGCTGAGTAGTTGGGTCAGCTCAGTAGTCATCAGATTAGTTCCCCAACTCTTCTGATTTTCACCTTTTTGATACCAGCACAGTACTTTCTCAGATCAGTACTGGAAATATTTCTGTAGACAAATTTTCTGTAATCAAATAAGCTCTGTAGACAGTTTAATCAGTAATCAGATCAGCTCTGTAGATTGAATGATATTGTAGTCAGAATAGTTCTGTAGACAAATTATCTTTATAATCAGAATAGTCTGTAGACAACTCAATACAATAATCAGAACATATCTGTAGACAGATTTATATTGTAATCAGATCAGATTTGTAGACAGATCAAATCTGCAATCAGATCAGTTCCCCCTCCAGTGGAGAACTCCTCTTCTGTGCCTGTTTCACCTTGGTAGAAGTGTCAGTTCATGCATAGATGGTGAAATACAGTACAGAATAGTAAAGAATAATTAGAATAGGTCTATATAAGGTTTGTTCTAAGGTGACTTGTGCTATGAGTCAACATACAGGATTTTTCAGAAATCATAGATTCCCCCTTAAATGTATATTCTCAATTCCCTCAGCTTTACCAGCTTCCTCATCGGGATTTAGGCACCTTAGTAACCTTTTTACCTGATTATGATGAATGTAGAGGTCTTGACATGGTCTGTTCTTCAGAATTACCCTTCTTGGTGAACTGATCTTGATATCAGCTCAGTACCTGAAATGTTAGTATACAGCCCTATATACAAGCAGGATCCATGTCTATCAATCCTAAACTTATGCATAACTCTCCAAATCTAGTTTCAGCCAAAGGTTTTGTGAAAATGTCAGCTCTTTGAATATCAGTATGGATCTTTTCCATTCTAATGTTTTTCTTTTCAACATGATCCCTAATAAAATGATGCCTAACATCTACATGCTTGCATCTAGTATGTAAAACGGGATTTTGAGTGATGGCAATTGCATTATTGCTGTCACAGAATATAGGTACATTAGATTCCACAATGTTGTAGTCTCTAAGTTGTTGCATTAGCCAAAGAAGCTGACTACAACAACTTCCTGCAGCCATATATTCTGCCTCAGTGGTCACTACTAAAAAATATCCCATATAGTGACCCTTGCATAGAGACGCGTTTAAATAAGGGTCACAAATTATTCCTAACTTGACCCTATCATAATTTACTTATTTATAGTGACGCGTGCCTTAAATAATTCCTTCCATATCTAAAAATTAACCAAAATTAAGTTGCCTAATTAATTCTCTCAAAATAATTAAACCGCTCTAATTTTCGCATAAGAAATAATTCCCTCTCTCTTTTCACACTCGCGCCCTAATTCAGAATAGAAAATTTAATCAAGCTCAAAGTCTTTCTTCAACCTTATTAATTCAAAAAATCTTCTTCAACCCTAATCTTTCCAAAGCGCGCACGATATTCTTCTCAATCAGTTCCCAAAGTCTACGCACAAATATTCTTCCCAATTGGTTTCCCAAAGACTACGCACGAATATTCTTCTTAATCGGTTCCCAAAGCCTTCATTCCTGAAGCCCTCACGTTTCCTGGTTCCCGAAGCCCTCACGTTTCCTGGTTCTTGAAGCCCTCATGTTTCTTGGCTCTTGAAGCCCTCACGATTCCTGAAAAGTGTTCGTTATCAATCGATCGATTCTCAATTAACGGTTTTGAAGGCCTCATCACGGTACGTTACGCTTGTTTTGTCAATAGATTGTTAATTTGTTGCCCTTCATCACCATTCCTAAAGGTAAGATTAATAATTTTGTGCGTTTGCAATTGTTGAGTATGATTTAGGGGAGAACGCCTAATTTCATTATAAACTATATTCTGGATTTATAATTCTAGCCCCAATAATATGATTTAGGGTGAATTCCAAGATAAGACCAAAAAAACTGGAGTATTATGAGAAAATTCTTGGAATCCTTGACTTAACGCATGATTGATGTTATTTTATTTCTTCTCTTAATTTATGATTGGTATTTGGTGTATGATTTTTGTTTGAGACAAATTTTAGCTTACATTATATACCCTGAGTAATTTGGTGTATGATTTTTGTTTGAGACAAATTTTAGCTTACATTACATACCCTGAGTAACAGTAGGAAGTGCTGTTTTTAACAGCTGAAAACTGATTTTAATATCAGAAATTGTTCTTTCTGCGCTTTATGTATGAGTGGTGTTGAGATGAGTTTTGTTGTGCATAACATAACATACTCGTTAAATATGAGAGCTTGGTTCTTGGCAATATTTAAAGGAATGAGGGAGTGTTCACTGGAGGAATGGAGGGCTTAAGGTAGATGGTTTGGGTCTGTTGCTGACATTCTCTGTTTTTATCATTTTTAAAAACAACTCTTTTATGCTTTTAAAAACAGCTTCTAAGCCCCATAGTCTCTGTTTTTCCATAACTAGTGTTGCTATGAATTTTTTCCTTTTCATTATATTGGTTGATACCCCTTGTACCCAACTTCATAATGAAAAGATATTGTAATGAAATCTCTGTTTCTTATGTCTGTAAGTGATTGGTGTTTGTCGTTCATAACATAACCATAATCGAGTTTAGGTGGAAGACTTGATATAGGTCTTGTGATTAATTTGATATATTATCTTCAGCTGATACAAGGACACATGACAAAACTGCTTTTTAAGTTTTATGTGCAAAATGATTAATTTGGTTTCTCTTGACAGGTGCTATCATTTCACTTGACTACTATTTTGAAGGTATTTTTTCCCACTAGTTGACACTTGTTTTGTTTCATATCATTAGTACCTTTCTTTTAACTTGATAGTTAACTCATTTTTCTTGGAAAAAAAATGTGTTTTCCAAACCAATTATGATCTTTGAATTATCCTGCTATTATTATTTAATTAGTTGATTATGATGTTTGCAAAGTTTAATAATTCATCTCTGAATGTATGCAATGCTAATGTTGGTAACAACTGGTTGCTACTTGAAGATGATGCATGTTATATATATAACATTGGGAAGTTAAGAGATATTTTGAACTGCAGAAAAGAGCTGTTTTTAACAGCAGCTAGTGAATTAGTTTAGACAGCAGCTAGTGAATTAGTTTAGACAGCAGCTAGTCAATTAGTTTAACAGCAGCCAGTGAATTAGTTTTAACAGCAGCTAATGAATTAGTTTAGACAGCAGCTAGTGAATTAGTTTAACAGCAGGTAGTGAATTAGTTTTAACAGCAGCTAGTGAATTAGTTTAGACAGCAGCTAGTGAATTAGTTTAACAGCAGCTAGTGAATTAGTTTTAACAGCAGCTAGTGAATTAGTTTAGACAGCAGCTAGTGAATTAGTTTAACAGCAGCTAGTGAATTAGTTTTAACAGCAGCTAGTGAATTAGTTTAACAGCAACTAGTGAATTAGTTTAGTGAATTATTTTTTACAGCAAAAACCCGATCTCGTGCACCTGTTTGTTTTAAGTGAATTCATTATTTTTGTGCAATTGTTTACTTTAGGTGAATTCATTATTTTCATTTTAGTAGCTTGTTTGATTAGTTTAGACTTAGATTGGATTTCTGAATTTTAGTTTAGTACTTATTATACTTATATTTTTATGTTCTGAATTTCTTTAGAATTTGCAAAAGTGAATTAGTATATGAAATTATGAATGCGGATAAGAGTTGGATGGACTTGCCAAGGTTAATGGATGCCTACAAGGATGGAGTGCAGTTTTTTTTGAATTTTGCAGTTTCTAATTCTAATGATGGGTTGATCTTGTGTCCTTGTAAAGTGTGTAAAAATGGCATATGTAGAGAACGAAAAATTGTTGAAGCACATCTAATAACTCAAGGTTTTGTGAAAGGATACACTAAATGGGTGTTCCATGGTGAGTCACTTTCATATAATGTGCCGGTAGTTGGTTCTTTTACTAGTGGTGTGGGTACTTCTGATAACATGATGGAGTTGCTTCATGATCATTTTCCAATGCATAATGAAGATAACCATGTGGGATATACATCACACACTGAAGACGAAACGCCAAATGAAGAAGCTGCAAAGTTTTACAGGCTTCTTAAAGATGCTGAACAAGAGCTATACCCTGGGTGCAGTAAGTTTTCAAAGCTGTCATTCATTGTCCGAATGCTTCAAATCAAGTGCCTTGGAAATTGGACCAATAACTCGTTTGGTATGATGCTAGATTTACTAAGGGAATCTTTTCCGGATGGAGTCAAACTTCCTAAGACCTATCATGCAGCACGGAAAATATTAAGAGATTTAGGTCTTGATTACCAAAAGATAGATTCATGCATAAATGATTGCATGATATATTGGGGAGTGAATAAAAGTAAGGCAAACTGTGACACTTGTGGTGAATCTCGTTGGAAAGTATTGAATGGTAGTGATATTCCAGGTGTTGATAATTCTAAGAGTAAAAAACAGGAAAATAAAGTGGCAGCCAAATCATTTTGGCATTTCCCCTTAAAGACAAGGCTACAAAGATTGTTCATGACAGAGGAATCCGCATCTCACATGACTTGGCATGCCAAAGAGCGCACAGAGGATGGTATCATGAGACACCCAGCTGATTCTCCAGCTTGGCACACGTTTGACTACAATCATCCAGATTTTGCTAAGGAGCCTCGAAATGTAAGGTTGGGTTTGTCAGCTGATGGATTTAGTCCATTCAGAAGCATGATGATTAACCATAGTACTTGGCCAGTCATTTTAATGCCTTATAACTTACCACATGGAGAGTGCATGAAGAAGTCATATTTTATGTTGTCTACACTTATACCGGGTCCTAATGAACCTGCAAACAACATTGATGTGTACTTAGAACCTTTAATTGCAGAGCTAAAAGAACTATGGGATGTAGGTGTTGACACATATGATGCTTCACGGAAACAAAATTTCAGAATGCGTGCAACATTATTGTGGACTATCAGTGACCTTCCTGGTCTTGCAAACTTGTCTGGCTGGAGTACTAAAGGAAAATATGCTTGCCCTGTGTGTCTAAAACATACGAACTCAGAGTATTTGAAAAACTCTCATAAACATTGTTACATGTGCCATCGAATATTCCTGCCTAGTGATCATCCGTACCGAAATGATACACGTTCATTTGTCGAAAAGGAGGAGCATAGAGAGGCCCCTCCTTATCCGAGAAGTTTGGAGGTGTTTGATAATGTGAAGAACATCCAGAATAAATTTGGGAAAAAATTGGGTGATCAAGGTCTGCCTTATAATCTGAAAAAGAAAAGCATTTTCTTTGAGTTGCCATATTGGAAAAGTAATCTGCTACGACACAATCTGGATGTTATGCATATAGAGAAGAACGTGTGTGATAAGATTTTATACACATTGTTGGGTTCTGATAAGTCCAAGGACAATATAAATTCACGCCTAGACTTGAAAGATAAAGGCATAAGACCAGGGCTTCATCCTTTTGTAGATGAAAATGGTAAGGAATGGTTACCTGCGTCTTGTTTTGCACTTCATAAACGTGAGAAACAACAATTTTGCAAGGTGTTCAAAAGCGTAAAAGTACCTGATGGTTATGCATCAAATATGTCTAAGAATGTGCAGTTAAAGCCTCCGAAGATTTTTATTAGTAAGACCCATGACAGTCATATCCTAATGCAACAATTATTACCTGTAGCATTGCGCCAACTTTTGCCGAGTTATGTTCGTTCACCTATTATTCGTTTGTGCAAGTACTTTAGAGAATTGTGTTCTAAGACACTTCATCACAGTGATTTGGTTCGAATGGAAAATGATATAGCAATTATACTTTGTCAGCTTGAAAAAATATTTCCTCCTGCATTTTTTGATCTTAGTGTTCATGTAACTATACATTTGGTTACTGAGGCTAAATTAGGAGGTCCTGTCTGCCATCGTTGGATGTATCCTGTTGAAAGGTAATTTTCTTTTTAATTAATTTATTATATTATAAGATACATATAATACTTACTTATATATGTGTTTTTCTATATTGTCAAAGGTACTTGTGCACGCTTAAATCTTATGTTCGCAACAAAGGCCGACCTGAAGGCTCTATTGCAGAAGGATATCTTGCAGAAGAGTGTTTATCGTTTTGTTCACGATACCTTCATGAGAGTGTAGAAACAAGGCATAATCGAGTTGGTCGAAATGAGGATGGAGATTGCATGAATAATGAGGTACTAAAAGTTTTCTCAATGGCTGGTCGCCCTTTGTGGAATGGAGAACCATTTGTTCTAGACAATAAAAAATTAGAAAAAGCTCATAGATACGTGCTTTTTAATTGCGAGGAGATCAAGTCTAAAATAGAGTAAGCATAAAGTTTTCACTTATAAAAAATCTGCATTCATTTTACCATTCATGATTCATATATTTATGATTTGCAGTGAACATGAGTTAATGGTTAGACGTAAAAAACGTCGCTGTCCAGAACATGAGATTAGACGAATACATTGTGAAAGTTTTGCTTCATGGTTCTTCAGCCAAGTAAGTTAAATAAATTATTTGTCTTTATTTATTATCTTATCAATTTTTATTTAATAACATCCATTCTTTACTAGGTTAATGAGACAGAGGATATGAGCCAAAGTGATATTGCATGTCTTGCGAAAGGACCTATTCATGCAGGGAAAAGATATAAAGGATTTGTTATCAACGGTTTTAGATTCCACACTAGGGAAATAGAGCGTAAAAGAAAAACTCAGAACTGTGGGGTTGTGGTTAGTGCAGTAACGACTAGCTTTGCAAGCAAAAAAGATAAAAGGCCAGTCTCTAGTGATTTGACATATTATGGGATTGTGAAAGACGTAATTGAGTTATGTTATACTCAAGAAAGAAGAGTTGTACTATTTGAGTGTGATTGGGTAACGAAAGGTAGAAGACTCGTGCAAGATAGTGATGGGTTCACCTTAGCGAACTTTGCAAATATAAAACGTCAGAATGAGCCTTTTGTTCTTGCGTCTCAAGTAGAGCAGGTTTTCTATATGGAGGATCCTTCTGACAAAGACTGGCATGTTGTGATAAAAACTAAAGCAAGAGAGAAATTTGAGGATGGAAATGATTTGATAACAGGAGATACTGAGACTTTTGTGCAAGGTTCACCATACAATGAACCACCAAGTGATGAGATTGATGAAATTCCTTTGGTTCGCGAAGGGGCACCCCCCACTCTTGCAGATTAGAGGATAGAAGACCATCGTTCAATTGTTAAATGTCTAGGAGTGCTCATTTTCAATTTAGGATAGTCAATTTATTTGCTGTCTGTTTTATGATTATTTATTATTTGTTCTAATTCTCAATTTTATATTTTAATTAGTTTGATGTTCGTCCAAAATGAATGATTGGTTGTATTTATATTTTAGCATGTTATTATTTCTCTTAATTGAATTGTGATTGTAGGAAGATGGTAAAGAGAAAATCTATTACTGTAAATGATCTTCAAGCAAGGGCTAGAGAACGAAAAAGTGTCCATGCGAATAGTGGCCAAAGTATGTTGCCACAGCATTTGAATGAGGTTGTTATTGAGAAATATGATCGTCGTCAAGGTACCATACATCACTTTTTAAACTTCTCATTCGTCCTTATCAAAGTTATCTTATAACTTACTTGTAACTATATTTTAAAGATAATATTTTATCACTGACGCGGGGACAAAGAATTACTGCGTGTCATAGTCATCCCCAAATAAGTATTGATAAGGTTGTCACTGAGCTACATGTCGACCCTCCAGGTATATTACTGTACATACTTTGTGTGTTTCCATGTTTTTACTATTATAGTGTTAATCCTCAACGTATGAAAATGCATATTAGCTAACATTTACAATATTTTGTCATTGTAGCAATGTTAAAAGGCCAAAGAAGTGCAAATCATGTGCGCATTGAAAACGAACAAGTCTCTTTAGGTACTGACCAACAGAGGTGTCATAATATTGATGATGAAGCACGTGATCAGCATGTTGATCCTCAAGGTATAAAAAGACTCTTTGGTTTTCTTTTTCTTTCTTGAACTGTCACAGTCTTCTGTAATTACTGAATATCAGATGTTTTTTTAACAAGTTTCTATGAATTACATAATCTGTTAATACAATATTGTAGAGAATTTTGTAGCAATTACAAGGGGAGCAAGATCTACTAGAACTGTGAATAATAATCAAAGAAGAGAACAATCCTTCTTTGTTGCTGATCAATGGGTGGATGGAAATATTAGTGATTCTGCTACTGAACAACATGATGACCACCAAGGTACGTTAGAGCATATTAACATATGCTGTTAATAATCTGAATTTTTCATATAATATTCATAGTAAGGACTTTATTACTGAAAATCAGAAGTTGTTTTAACAAGATTAGTTCTATTTTAGTTGATTTTTCTTTAACACATTTTTTTCTATGTACTACATAATCTGTTAATACAATATTGTAGAGAATTTTGAAGCAATTACAAGGGGAGCAAGATCTGAAAGGACTGTGAATAACAATCAAAGAAGAGAACAATCCTTCTTTGATGCTGATCAACAGGTGGATGGAAATATTAATGGTTCAACTACTGAACAACATGATGACCACCAAGGTACGTTAGAGCATATAAACATATACTGTTAATAATCTGAAATTTTCATATAATATTCATGTTAATGACTTTATTTTTATTGATTCAACCTACTTGTTTTCTTGTACTTGTAGATGAAGTCATTGAACAACATAAAGCTAGAGGTTATACTTATATGCCTCGTCTTTGGGCTATAAGTTCTAAGAACTCAAACATTCAGCCTTTGAAAATTGAATTTAACAAGTATGGAAAGCCTATAGGTCATAATAAAAGCAATTTTGTTGAATTCTTGGGATCCATAGTCAGAAATGGAAACTTAGCTCCACTAAATTTTAAAGATTGGCATAAGGTACCTACAAGTTACAAAAGGGACATGTTGGACAGCGTGAAGGTAATAATTTATAAAACTGAAATTTATTTATATCGATTCTTGTGTATTACACCATCTTACATGGTAAAACATATTTTTGCAGGGGAGCTTTCTTGTTCCTATTGGATATGACAAGTTTATTTTACAAGCTTTGGGTAAAAGTTGGAGGGCTTTCAAATGCAGAATTAAAACAAAGTACTTCAATCCATATGCAACTATGGAACAAAACTTGCGCAAAAGGCCTAATACATATGATGAGAGGGTGAAACAAGATCAATGGAAGTTCCTTGTAGAATATTGGTGCAGTGAAGAGTCAAAGGTGGTCTTCTTGTATCTTCCGTTTTATTACATGTTAATTTAATGTTTTACTCTTACACCTTTGCTTTATTATACTATACAGAAAACTAGCGAAAAAAATAAAGAAAATAGGGCGATGAAGAAAATGCAACATATTACTGGAAAGAGGAGTTTTGCTCAAGTTTATGAAATGGCTAAGGTAACTACTTTTCATTTGAGAACCTAGAGAGAGCTTATATAATTAATGATGATTGATATAATAATTATGTGCTCATGTAGGAGGAAGTTTTACGTAATGTTAAGATAGGAGAAAACGATATGGACGAAGATGAAAATGTTGAGGAGTATTTTGAGCTGACCAGAGCAGATGTATTCTCAAAGTGTTATTCGCGAGAAGGGAATACATCTAATCCTGAAGTTGCAAATGCATTGGTGAAGCCCCTTTTTTTTTTTAACTTCTCTAGTTTTGTTCCTTTAACAATATTAAATATATTATACCCTCTTGTTATAATTTACTGTATTAAACTGGTATTTAGGAGAGAATGCAGCAATTGAAGAGTCAAATGCCAGCCGGTGCACGAGACGAAGGCCCAAATGATATATATTCTCAAGTTCTTGGTGAAGATAAAGGTGGACGAGTGCGCATGTATGGATATGGAGCGACTACAAAGGAGGTATATGGTGGTCAATCACATAGCCGGGATGATATCCATCGCATTGCCAAAGAAAAAGAAAGACTGGAAAAAGAACTTGAAGAGAAGAACAAGTTAATTGAAAAGTTGTTGAGAAATGAGAATTTGAGAGGACATTCAAACATAAAAAATGCCTCGTTAACCTCCCGCAATTCAACACTTGACCAATCTATTGGACCCTCAAATGCCAATTCTCACCCCATACAGGTATATTAATTAACTTTGTAAATTTATTTGGTTTATGTATCAATTAACAACATTACATAGATGGTTTGCGGTTTGATAAGGGTCTAGTTTTATGGGCTCATGGTTTGATAGTAAATGTTAATAAAAAAGCTTTGATTTGTCTAATATTTGTTTTAACAGGTTGGAGTAAAGGTTCTTTTAAAAGGTATGCGTACACCAGATAATGTTGCACAAGGTATTGTTGAAAGTTTAAATCCCGTTAAGTTGCTGGGCAATGGAGAATTATTAGGACGTGAATGGTGTGAAGTGAAAGTTATTGTGGCCATTGAATATGATGAACCATTAATCCGAAAATTTGGAGGTGTTAAAGTTGTTGGGCAAGCCATAGGACGTAGCATTGCTTGGCCAAAACATTTGGTAAGCTTCTTTTTATATTATTTCATTTTTTTTAGTTAGTTTTTTTCCATTTCATTTATTAATAATTTTTCTTTTGCTTTTATATTATAGGTTCAAGTGGAAGATGCAAGATAAAGATAGCAAATTGGATTTTGCCACGCATAATTTAGATGCAATTTATCTTTGAATTGAAATTTTTGAGTGTTTTTTTTATTATTATTATTTGGAATATTGGACTTGATAATTATGTGCTTGAGATAGTTTGAGAAGAGATGTTTTAAACTCTGGTTATTTTTATTTTTTAAGAAGTGTGATGACATTTTATAATTATATCTTTTGTTGGTTTTTATTTTAGAAGTGTGATGATATTTTATGCTTGAGCTGTTTAGGAGTATATGGAAAGCTTATATTATTAATAATATTATATGATATAAAAGTGTCACCAAACTTGGTAGTTAAATTAGTTATAAATTATTTTGTGACGTGACAAAACATAAATAAAGCACATCGTGACGTTGATTAGCGTCACTAAATAAGGTGGTTGAGTTAGTTATAATTTTTTGTGACGCAAGAAAACGTCTCTAAAGCACATTATTCTTACGTCGGTTAGCGTCACCTGATAGTAATACTATGATGCATAAATGCGTCACTAATATAAGGTGGTTAAGTTAGTTATAACTTTTTTGTGACACAAGAAAGCGTCTCTACAGCACATCATTCCGACATCGGTTAGCGTCACCAAATAATGATACTATGATGCATAAAGGCGTCACTAAATGAGGTGGTTAAGTTAGTTATAAGCCTTTTTATGACGTGTGAAAGCATCACCAAAGCACAACATCGTAACGTAGTTTAGCGTCACGAAAAAGTGTCAATATGACGCGTAAAAGCATCACAACGAACATCTACGGTGACGCTATTCAAGCGTCACAAGAAAAAAATAAAGAAACGCCAAATCAGGTGACGCTTGGACAAAGCGTCACTATAGCAAAAGCGTCACTACAATTTACTTTTGGTGACACTTCCGAGCGTCTCTACAGCCCATTTTTGTAGTAGTGGGTAGATGTTGCCACACTTGTTTGTTTCTTTGAAAACCATGATATAAGCTTAGAACCTAAAAATTGGCATGAACCAGAAGTTGATTTTCTATCTATCCTGCAACCACCAAAGTCAGAATCTGAATAACCACTTAGGGATAGATCATCATCTGCAGAATACCACAAACCTCGATTAATGGTACCCTTTAGATATTTCAATATCCTTTTAGCAGTCTCCACATGACTTTCTTTGGGGTTGGCCTGAAATCTAGCACATACACCTACTTCAAATGCAATGTCTGGCCTACTAGCAGTTAAATAGAGTAGAGAACCAATTAGAGCTCTGTAATAGGATTGGTCAGCAGACTTACCTTGATCATGATGATCCATTCTGTAGGTTGGCAGCATTGGTACACCAACTGTTTTACAGGTCTTGATACCAAATTTATCTAACAAATTTCTTGTGTATTTTGGTTGATTGATAAAGATACCATCAGATGATTGTTTTACTTGAAGTCCAAGAAAATAAGTCATTTCTCCCATCATTGACATTTCAAACTTGCTTTGCATGATCTTTGAAAAGCTTTCACTCATGCTTTTGTTAGGAGATCCAAATATTATATCATCAACATAAATTTGGACTAATAAAATGTTTGTACCTTCCTGTCTTCTGAACAAAGTTCGATCCACTTTGCCCTTAGTAAATCCATTTTCAACTAAGAATAGTGAAAGAGTGTCATACCAGGCTCTTGGAGCTTGTTTCAGACCATATAGTGCTTTCTTCAACCTGTATACTTGATTACCATTTACCTCAAATCCAGGAGGTTTTTCTACATACACTTCTTCAACAAGTATACCATTTAAAAATGCACTTTTCACATCCATTTGATACACAGTGAATTTCATATAAGCAGCATAAGCAAGAAACAATCTTATAGCTTCTAATCTAGCTACAGGGGCAAAAGTTTCATCATAATCAATACCCTCAGTTTGAGAGTAGCCCTGAGCCACTAATCTGGCTTTGTTTCTCACAACAAGATCATTCTCATCTTTCTTATTTTTTAAAATCCACTTTGTACCTACCACATTGTGATCAGTAGGTCTCTCTACGAGTTCCCATACATCATTTCGAGTAAACTGATTTAATTCTTCTTGCATAGCAATAATCCAGTTATTGTCAGATAAAGCTTCTTTCACATTAGCAGGTTCAATAGAAGATAAGAAGCAACACCAACAGAATAGAGAATTACTAGGTTTAGGCTTAGAATCAAACAGTTGCCTTCTGGTCTTAACACCTTTATTGGATTCACCAATAATCAGATCAGAGGAATGAGCAGATTTCCATATTTTTCTAGTCTTAACAGGAATACATTCATCATGTATAACAGAATCATCAATATCAATATCATCATTTTCAGCAGGTTTATTCATAGGAGAATAGTCAACCAAATCAGGCATGTCAGTTGGTCTAGAAGACTTACCATTCTCTTTTACCTTTTCTACATTATCATCTTTGTTTAGAACATTCAGAAATGGGTTGTAGGCTTGTACATATTCATAGGCTTCAGTCTCTTCAGTGTCTTTATCAGTTTGAATGGTCAGATCATCAATTTTCTTACTGATCTGTTGATCAGCAGAGTCCTGTACAACTTCATCAAAGACAACATTGGGTGTTTCTTCTACACATAGAGTAGAGTAATTAAATACTCTAAATGCCTTGCTTGTAGAAGAATATCCTATGAATATTCCTTGATCAGCTTTGGCATCAAAAGCATTTAATTTGCTCTTTCCATTGTTATGAATAAAGCACTTACATCCAAAGATATGAAAATATGAAATTCTTGGTTTTCTACCTTTCCATACCTCATAAGGAGTTTTACCATGTACCTTATTGAATGCACATCTGTTCTGAGTGTGACAGGCAGTGTTGATTGCCTCAGCCCAGAACTTCTGTGGTGTGTTGTACTCTGCAAGCATTGTTCTGCAAGCTTCTTTCAATGTTCTGTTTCTTCTCTCACCTACACCATTTTGTTGGGGTGTCCTAGCTGCACTTGTCAGATGCTGAATTCCAGACATAGAACAAAATTCTTTAATATAGCAGTTTATAAATTCAGTCCCCTTGTCACTCCTGATCTTGACAATGGGCTGACATTTTTCTACTTGCAACCTCTTTAACAGATCTGGTAGTTGGGTTTGTGTATCACTCTTTTTGTGTAAGAAGATTGTCCAAGTGAACTTTGAATAATCATCTACCACAACCAAAGTGTACCTTCTACCATTCAGTGTAGGGGGTTTTATTGGACCATGTAGATCCATGTGCAAGAGTTCTAAGACTCTACAAGTAGAAAGAGTGGGAATTGACTTAAAGGAAACCTTTACCTGTTTACCTTTTCGGCAAGCATCACACACTTGTGACTTGAAATAGATTTCATTAGGGATACCTTCAACAAGGTAGTTTCTTGCAATCTTGTTAATAATCTTAAAGTTCAGATGACATAAGCGTCTGTGCCATAGCCAACTGATTTCTTTAGGACTTTTAGAAAGAAGGCAAGCATCCCTAGGACAACTATTCCAATTTACAATGTAGACACTGCCCTGTCTAACTCCAACTAGTAGAATTGTATGTGTTCTTTTATCCCAGATTTCACATTTGGTGCTTTTGAAGTAAACTTTGTAACCCCTGTCACAAAAT
Source organism: Galeopsis tetrahit (assembly GCA_963675135.1). Taxonomy (NCBI): domain Eukaryota; kingdom Viridiplantae; phylum Streptophyta; class Magnoliopsida; order Lamiales; family Lamiaceae; genus Galeopsis; species Galeopsis tetrahit. Next base: position 55,398,861 of record OY776128.1, read on the forward strand.
TGAGAGACAGATAACAAATTATATTTCAGACCTTCAACATATGAGACATCTTGAATCTCTACATCTCCATTTTTTATGTATCCAAATCCTTTTGTGATTGCCATGGAACTATCTCCAAAGATCACTTTTGGTCCTTCCTTCTCATGATAGTCAGAAAGGAGAGTCTTGATACCAGTCATGTGGTGAAAACACCTACTGTCTATGTACCAAGTTTCTCCAACTGAACCACCTTTCTTGTAAAGATCCAGTCGACCCTGCAAGTAGTGATCTTAATAATTTAGGTACCCTTTCTTTATTGGGGTCCTTGGGGGTTAGTAGTAAGAGGTATCCAAATAAACATTGAAGTTTTGAATAATTGAGACCTCTTAAGTTTTCTACCATGCTTATCAGAGAACAGTACTTTGTTGACCTTACCCAAATTATCAGCAGACTTAGGATCTATTTTTCTGAGATAGCCTTTCCTTGGTTCTATCCCTTTTTCAGTAAGATCAGTATGTCTGTAATAGTTTGCATATGGCCTAAAAGCCTGTGGACCATACGGCTTATAGATGCGTTTTGGTCTTTCCTCTCCAATGATATCATAAGATAAAGGTGGAGGATAAAGAACAGGTTTGTTATGATAATGAGGCACAAATTTCCTAGGTTTAGTTGAGTACAGCTGAGACTGCCTTATGAAAGGAGGTCTAGGCTGTTTCCAACTTGCCTGAGTTTGTCTTGACCTACTGTTCTGAGTCTGCCTCTTCTGATTCCAGGACTTTTCAGCTCTGGTCAGAGGAGTAGAATTCTTCTGGTATGGTCTTGACTGTACTGGTCTAGATCCATTCTTCTGTTTACCATTCTTGGCATTAGGAGGAATGTATTTAGACTGTACCTTGGAGTTTGGTTCATTATCATAGATCATAGGTTCTTTTCCTTTATCTAATTGTAAAGAACTTGAACTTGCTCCAGTAGTGTTCTTAATGCCTGAAGTAGAGGGACTAGGCAGATCAGTACCTATTCCACTCTTATCATAAGGAGCTCTGTATCTGTCTGATAATGTTTGATTAATCTTAGAAGAGTTAATCATATCAGATAGCTTCAGATCCAAGCTCAGTACTTCAGATTCTAGGCTTGAGGACTTAGACATAGATGATCTAGGCTTCTTAGAGGTAGACGCCTTAAGTGCAATGCTCTCGGAGATTTCCTTAACCCTATCACCACTAACTATTGGATCTTCTTCATCCAATTCAAACTCATGTGCCTGAAGGGTTTGGAAGGTAGTTTCAGCAGACCAGTTATCTATATCCTGAGTGTTTTTAATGATCAGTGTGACCATTTTCCACCATTCATCTAAGGCTTTAAGGATACGTAAATTGATCTCCCTATTGGTATAAGTCTTGCCTAAAACATCCAGATCATTCATAATCTTGGTATAACGAGTATCGAGCTGGTCTATTGTTTCACCAGGCTTAATTTTAAATGATTCGAACTTCTGGACAGCAGTGGATAGTTTGCTTTCTTTTATAAGAGAGGTTCCCTCACAAATGATAGCTAACTTGTCCCACATCTCTTTGGCTGATTTACATTTAACCACTTTCCCAAGATACTCATTGGGAAGGGTGTGCAAAATGTAATTCTTGGCCAAGCTGTCTAGATAATTCTGCCTCATTTCCTCAGTAGTTAAATCTAACCTGGGCTTTGGCACGAGAACACCAATGGCTTTTGAAGGCTCCAGAGTTGTAGTGTTGGGTATCATGGTAGTAATAGGCCCTTCTTTGATCACAGACATCATTAGATCATGGGTTGAACTAAAGATGGCCTCCATCCTCAGTTTCCAGTAATCGTAATCTGCAACCTTGAACTTTGGAAGTTTATTGGTGTTAGTTTCTTCCATGATAGAGTAGACAGTTAAGATCAGTAGTATGACAGATAGGTCAAGAAAGACAAGTAAGATCAAGAAACAAGTATCAGTAATGAGAGACAATTAGACTTTCCCCAAAGTCTACAAGGTTATCAAGAAACAGCAGTCCAAAGAACTACTGCTCTGATACCACTTGTTGGTCCCAAAAGTTGAGTTAAGATTGAGTAAGCTAAGAAAAAGTCTAGAGGGGAGGGGTGAATAGAATTTTCAAATTCTATAAAAATATCAGAGTTTAAGTGCGGAAATGTGTTCTGTACAGTATTGTTCTTAGAATCAGCTCAGTACTTAACAGTTAGCTTTTATACTCAACTTTTATTTAAATCTTTTCTTTAGAAAACTTACTGTTCTTATTCAACAAATATATCAACAGTTAATCAAAACATAAACAGTAAAGAACACAAGATTTTATAGTGGTTCGACAAATGTCTACATCCACTCTCACAACTCCAGTTGCGATGTTTTATTACTCTTTTCCACTTGAGTACTTGTTGTTTAGAGTCCTAAGATTAAGACTTTGATCTTGTCGATTATACCTCCAGGTATATCTTCGATCAACTAGTAATTTCACAAGTAACTAGCACACTTGTTTACACAATACAAACTTAAAACGAAAAGTAAAACTTCTCTAGTAATAGCTTTTGATTCTTCAAATCAGATCTGTGGCTTCTCTTCAGTTCTTCGATCTTCAACTCTGTGAGTGCTTGAATACTTGAATGCTTCTTGATTTGCTCTTGAATAGTAATTGTATCAGTAGTCTTTTCAAGTAGAAGATCACACGGTATTTATAAGCAATAGTAAGACAGTTAGCAGTTTGTGAACTAACTCTCAACTAACTCATAACCGTTTCTTGTTGTAACTTCCTTCTGTTTTGTAACCAACTTATCTTATCTTTTCAAATCAGCTTATCTTCAACAATATCTTCAGTTACGCTTTAAATAAGTTATCCAAACTTATTCTTCAAACAAACTAACTCAGCACAGTAAACTACTCTTCTTAGTTTTACTGCTCTTGGTCAGTCAGCACAGTTCTTCCAAAACTGTTCAGCTTCCTTCAAAAACTTCACTTGATTTCTTCATCTTCTGAAGTAGTCTTCTTAGTCATCTCTTAGTCTTCTTTAGTCTTCTGACATCAATCTAATATACTGTTCTAAACTATTACAATGCTGAAATACAATAGAATACAACTTTACAAATATAAAACCTATTTATACATCAACTGAACTACATACAGATGAGTATATCTAAGTTCTATACTACAAGTTGTCTATACAATACTTCCATCAGCTTAGTTCTTAAACAGTTCATATATCAGATTAGTAATATACTAAGATCAGTAAACTTAATTAACATAACACATTAAGATCAGTAAACTTATTTCATATAATTCACATAGAACAACATATAATCACACATATCATTAACTCTAAAGTTGCTTTTGGCCATCAAAACATATAATCATCAATTAGAACATTGTTTATAGGATTCATATCCCAACATTGTCTGACCATCCTACTGATCTAATACTTGGTGACCCAAGTATAGGAGTCAAAACAAGGAGATTTCATGGTGAAAGTGCTCTATTCTGTTGTTTCTTGTCAGAGCAAGAACCAAGTGACATTGAGGAAGCACTTCAAGATGTCAATTGGATAACAGCCATGCAGGAAGAGCTGAACCAATTCACCAGAAATGAAGTTTGGGAGCAGGTGGATAGACCTTCACATCAAGATGTTATAGGAACAAAGTGGGTGTTCAAGAACAAGAAGAATGAGAATGATGTGATTGTCAGAAACAAAGCAAGACTAGTGGCAAAGGGCTATTGCCAGCATGAAGGCATTGACTATGATGAGACATTTGCACCTGTGGCAAGGCTAGAAGCAATAAGGCTCTTTCTAGGCTATGCAGCCCACAAGAGGTTCAAAGTGTACCAAATGGATGTCAAGAGTGCCTTTCTGAATGGAGTCTTGAAAGAAGAAGTCTATGTGGAGCAACCACCTGGTTTTGAGGTTGGAAATCAAGTTTACAGACTGAAGAAAGCTCTATATGGACTTAAGCAAGCCCCTACGGCTTGGTATGATACACTGTCACAATTTCTCTTGGATCATGGATTCATCAAGGGAACTGTGGACATAACACTCTTCAGGATCACTGAAGGAGAGGACATCTTGCTTGTCCAAATTTATTTGGATGATATAATATTTGGATCCCCCAATGAGAAGCTGTGTGAGAAGTTCTCAAAGTTAATGCAAAGCAAGTTTGAGATGTCCATGATGGGGTTGATGAACTTCTTTTTGGGTCTACAAGTTAAGCAATCAAAAGAAGGGATCTTCATCAACCAAGCTAAGTACACCAGAGAAATGATCAAAAAGTTTGGGTGTGCAACTAGCAAGCCAGTAAGGATCCCAATGAACACTAATTGGAAGATGGATCCTGATGAGAGTGGTGTTCCAACCAACTCCACTGAGTATAGAGGAATCATTGGTTCACTCCTCTATCTCACTGCCAGCAGACCTGACATCACCTTTGCAGTAGGTGTTTGTGCAAGGTTTCAAGCAAATCCTAAGAAAAGCCATCTTGAGGCTGCAAAGAGGATTTTAAGGTATCTCAAAGGCACTAAGAATCTAGGCCTTTGGAACCCTGCTGATGACAACATTGAGTTAACTGGCTACTCAGATGCTGATTATGGAGGATGTAGAATTGACAGAAAGTCCACTTCAGGGACTTGTCAATTCTTGGGCAACAAACTCATATCATGGTTCTCCAAGAAACAGAACACAGTGGCTACTTCCACCACTGAAGTTGAATATGTTGCAGCTGGAAGTTGTTGTGCTCAAATCCTTTGGTTGAGACAACAACTAAGAGATTACAAAGTCAACTCTACTGAAGTGCCAATATTTTGTGATAACAATAGTGCAATTGCAATATCACAGAATCCTGTTTTGCACACAAGATGCAAACATGTGGACATCAAGCATCACTTCATTAGAGATCATGTCGAGAAGAAGGACATAAAGTTGGTCAAGATCCACACAGATCATCAAAAAGCTGATATATTGACAAAGCCACTTGTAGAGGCAAGGTTTCTGGAGCTATCAGCAGAGTTGAGATTACTTGATCCAGGGAAGTTGGACAAGTGAATCCTTTGAAGTTAATGGGAGTAAAGGGAACTGAAAAGGTTTTCAGCAGACTTGGTCAAGTCTACTGAAATTCAGAAGAGATGACCTTAAATATTCAGGACACTTGTCCATTGAATCTCAGGACACTTGTCCACATCTTTTCAGGACACTTGTCCAAGTGGGGTCAGATAAGTTGTCTTGGCTATCAAACTATTTTCTTGGTTTGATAAACACCTAATTTGGGTAATCATTGCCTACTTTGATATCTGTCCCAACTACAGATATCATCTTTATGGGATTTAATTTGTCTCCCACCCAAAAGGTCACTTTCCATGCATTAAATGCCAAGATTTAACTCTTGTTTGCATTACACTTTTCAAGCCATGATCTATCTCGAAAACTCCCCAACCATTAACTAATATTAAATAACTTCCACGTTTTGAATAAAACCAATAACTCACTGTTACATTGGTTTTTGACCATTGGATCAAAACTGGCCAACTCCCCTGAAATCAATCCTGACCGTCCATTTTGATTTGCCATTTTTTACAACCGTTGAAAACTCTCAAAACTCACCAACTCATTGACAAACATTCTTTTTATAATATTCTCTAGTCTTAAGAACTCCCCCACAAACACCTCTTCCCCAAGTATTCGAAACCCTAGCTTTCATCTTCTTCAAACACTCTCAAACTCTCTCAAATTCATTTCTGTATTTTTCAATGGCTCCCAAAGTTAGACCAGAAATGATCATTGATTTCTCCAACAAGGCTCTAGACCTTGATTTTGGTTATCTAAGCAACAAGAACAACCTTCACTTTGAGCCTATAGTATCCTTTGAAAGTGAAGACCCTGAAATAACTCCAACTCTTAGATGGCTAAGAAGAGCTGGACTCAAGAAGCTCATGGAAGAGAGGCCAAGCTCTTGTCTGGAAAGTTACATGGCAGAGTTCTTTGCTTTCCTCAAGTGGAGAGGTCAGCCTAAAGATGGTGAAGTTGCTACAAGACTTTCTTATGTAGCAGAGGGAGAGGAGGAAGAGAGATTTCACAGGGTGAAATTCTCTGAAGAAGACCTTGAAGGAGCTTTTGGATTGCCTTCAGAGGGAAGGAATCCAGAGTTATATGGTGCTGATCATGAAGAGGAGATAGCACAAGAATGGTTATTGGTCCCAGGTCCCCTCTCTTCAACACAAAACAAGAAGACTCTTAAGCCAAAATTTCTCAATCTTTTTGAGGTAATCACCAAGAGTCTCTTGAGCAATACTGGAAGCCTGGAGCAGGTCAGCCATCCTAGAATCAGAATTATGGCTGCAGTTATTGATGCTAGTGACAAAGGCATCAAGTTTGATTGGAGGACCTTCATCATGTCTGAAATGATGAAGGAAAAGGCCAAGTTTAAAGTAAAGGCCCACAACAAGGTTGTATTGGAGGGAAAACTCAAGTATTGCACTAGGGCAAGCTTGTTGATTGAGAGATTTTCCCACTATTCACAAACGCAAACTTTTGCAAAGCCCCTCCCTGCCCAGAAAATCATGTTTAGAAAGCTCAGCAAGAAAACTGAGCAAAGGAGAATGCTACTGGCCAAACCTGTTGAAGAGAAGGTGGAAGAGAAGCCAAAGTTGAAAAAGAGGACTAAGGCCAGAGTGGTGAAGACAAGGAAAGTGTCCCAAATCCCCTCAGAGGAGACTTCAGGAGCTTCAACTGAGATTGAAGAGGTTGCTGAAGAAGGAGTAAGTGTGCCTTCTGATCACTCAGAAGAATTGAGACATAAATAGTCTAAGGGTGATAAGAGGCCCGGAGAAGTTGTCCCTGAGAAGGATGAAGAAGGAAGTGGGAGCAGTAGGGCCAGCAAGAGAAGGGCCAAGCCTACTGATAAGGTGTTGGAGCATCAGGAGGAAAGGTCTCTCCAATTAGCTCTAAGAGAGAGCAGAGCTGAAAGCAGGACCAAGTCTAAGTCAAGGACCAACTCATCTGGTTCTGGAACTCCAGAATCCAAGGTCCCTGAAGGTCAACCAATAGAGGCCAAACTCCCTGAAATTCAGAATCCTGAGCCCAACTCCCCTGAAACCCACATAACCCCAACCAACCTATCACCCCTATCAATCTTACCAAGAGATATTCTCCAGAAGGGAGTGTGGAAAGAAGTGGGATAGATGTGCTAGCAGATTTAGCAGTAGATGAGACAAGGTTACAATCACCCCTTGACTCATCTATACTCAACTATTCAAAGTTCTTAGAAGCTGCACTTCATGAGCCAACCCCCCTTAGTAAAGCCCCTTCAGATCCATTGCTCTCAAAAGCAACTGAAGTACCTTCAATTGCACCCAATCCTTCTGAAGCCAATATCCCTGAGCTTACCCTTCCTGAAGCCACATTAGGAGAACCCAGAGCCAACTCCCCTATAACCCAAAGTCCCCATTCAAGTGGAGATGAGGAGGAGTATACTTATGAAAGTATGCTCAGAGGAGGAGCCAAGGCTACTGTGGACAGTTTGTATCCACAACTTGCTGAATTTCCAAGAATTCAGAAAATGTTCCATGATTTGAGGATGCTTGTGGATGTGAAAGATAAGACCATAATGGAGATATCACAAGTCATCCAAGATAAGGGTGCAAACTGGTGGCAAGTGGAGGAAAGCAGATTACTACACTTTGCTGGAGTATTAAAGACTAGATTCCTCATTGATGAGGAGGTTTTTGCAAAGTTAGTGGAGGATAAGATCATTGAGGAGAAAGAAAGAAAAGCTAAGGGCATCAGACACCCTGATAGTAGCTCAAATGATGATGATTCCCCTGATGATCCCTCAAACCCTTCAAATCCCAACCCTCCTGAAACCCCTCAAGCCAACCTCCCTGATCTTTCTCAACATAAGCCTTCTGTATCAGGCAGACTTTCACACCCTCCTAGAACCTATCATAGGAAAGGCTCTGTGTCATCAGAGGTGTTGACCAAGGGTGGTAACACAACCAAAGACACATCTGCCAATGAAGGTTCTTCTGAACCCAAGGCACAGCCTAAAGATGTTGAGGTTCCTACTATAGAGGCTGGTTTGATTAAGGCCTATTCAGTGTCAGGAGAGTTGGACACTGATCAGCCCTTAATCATTCAGGACGACTCAGTGGCTGCTGAGATAAGCACTGTGATCTCCCCACAACTACCATCTTTAAACCTTGTTGAAGGTGGAGATGCTGCAGGTCTAGGTGTTGGTGTTGAAAAGGAGAACTTAGATGAAAAATCAGAGGGAGTAGAGGATGAAAGAGAGGTTGTAATCACTAGGATAGTGAGTGTACCAACAAACGAGGGTGATATAAGTGAGGAAGGACGGGCTATTCTTGAAGTCAAATCTGAACTTCAAGAATCCCTTGATGAGAGGAGGCCTGATTCCTTGTGTGAGGACATTTCTACTGAAGGAAGAAAAGAAAGAGTTGAAAATGAGAAGAAGACTGCTGATGTATCAGAGTCTTATGAAAAAGAAATTGAGGGTGATGAGTGTGTTTTTACTAACCCTTTTGATTTGTCTGACATTGCAGGTATAACCTTTGATCAAATCTTTGCAGATGACTTCTTGACAGATGCTCCCATCCAAGTTGATACTGGATCTGCACAAGCTTTGCTTGGGATGCAATCAGCAAAGTTGGACTCCTTGACTCACCAAGTCCAATCAGCTCATGCAGAAACCACTGGAGCTTTGGATGAGCATGGAAGAACTTTAGCATCTGTGGAAATGAGGCTAACAGGCTCTGAGGATGTGGTGCTACCCACATTGGAAGCAAGGATAGGAGGAGTGGAATCTGGTCTTCAAACCATTTCCACTGAAGTCCAAAAAACCAAAGCCACCATGGAGTTCATCTCCAAAGAGGTCAAGAAGGATCAGAAGCTGCTGAGAGATAATCACAATGCAAATGTCCAAGCTATCAGACTGACCATTAAGCAAGCTCTTGGCAAGAAGACAGCATTGCAGAAGAAAAGAGCAGAGGCACAAAGGCTTGCTATGGTAAAAGCAGCTTCAGAGAAATTTTCCCAAGAGGTGATGGCCAACATTGCTGAAGGTGCAGTGGCCAACCTCACTGAGCTCCTTAAGGCCCAACTAGATGCATCTCTAAAAGCAACCATGGAGGAGGTTGTCCAACAAAAGATGAAGCCTGTTCTAGTTTCCTTAGCTTGAGCAGTGATAGGATGCAAAATATACATGATGAGAATGTATATTTGCTGGAGGAGATGAAGTCTCTAACCCAAGCCCAGTCCTTAATGGCTTCTACAATGAGTGAGCTCAAACCTCAGTGTTTTGATGCTGCCAAAAAGGGGGAAAGGGAAAGAGCAAGGGCAAAAGGTGCCTTGGTCATTGGAAGCCCAGTGAAAGGGAAGGACAAAGTTGCTAAAAATAAAGGAAAAGAGCCAGCAGTGCTGAACTTGGAAGATTTAGATGAAGAGGAGCAGTTAGCACTAGCCTTGAAGAACTCAATGGCCTCAGCTCAAGAGGAAAGAGTTAGGCTACAACAAAGACCAGGAGGAGAGGTGTCTGGTTTGGACAAGGAAGCTGAAGGTGTCCAAACTAGAGGAAAGATCAAGAAGGCTAAGGGAAACAAAAGGAAAGCTGAAACATTTACTGACTTTCCCAACAGTCTTGATCTGCCTCCTGAATTTTGAATTGATGATGATATGCCTATCTCCAAGAAGACCAAAAATGCTGAAAAAGACAAGACTGCTGAAGTGTCCAAGATTGCTGAAAAGGACAAATCTTCTGAGAAAGAAAAGTCTACTGAGACTAAGTCCACTGATGGTGCCAAAGCTTCTGAAGATGTAGAGGAGCTATATGAAGAATGCTTTGGACCAGGACCTAAGAAGAAGAAAGTTGTGTTGCTAAATGATCCATCAAAACTGTTTCATGAAGGGTATGGCAAAGACCCTGAAACTCAACAGAAACTGGCCATGATGAGGGCCCAAGAAAAGATGGATTTGATGGATGAAGCACAAAGAGCAAGAGACAAAAGAAGAGCAGATTTCCAAAAGCCTAGAAGGAAGAGAGCAACTTACGACAAGATGAAGCCACAGCTTTTGATCCCAATGGACACCAAATATCCTCACTTGGATAAATGGGTGCCAATTCAGCTGAATGACTCATGGGAGGAAGCCAAAAGGGAGTTTGTCTATGACTTCTATGTCATTGACAGATGGAATGGAAGAGATGCCAACTCCACTTTTGCAGAGTTCATGATATAGTATCATAGAGAACTTTATCAACAACTGCTTGCAGCTGCTGATATTGCAAGATTTGAACTCACTGCCCCCAAGCCAATTATCTATATGCCTCCAAAGCTTGTAGGATGGATTGACCAGGCAAAGATCCTGAAGGAATTCACAGAGATCCTCAAGCTGAACAAGATGGTTCTTGGACCCAAGGGAACAAACCAAGAAGTCATGGATCTGAAAAGAAGAGTGTGGGCACAATATGGGATGGTGCCACCTCCTGAGGATGATCTCTGAAATGACTAAGTCTTCTGACCTTTTTATGGATGAAAACTTATCTTACCTAAAGATATGTTTTTTATTGGTCATCTATGCTGAAGTTTGGTTATCTTACCTCCTGATGTGGTGTGCTCTGATAATTTATTTGCTCTGATATGCTATGGTTGCTCTGACATAAGTTTTGTGCTCTGATACTTGAAGATCTAGATACTTTTAAGTGCTTAGTTGTTTTGCTCTGATACTCTAGATCTTATGTTTAGTATATGCTCTGAACTTTTGTAATGAAATGATCTTGAATCCATGCTCTGATATGTTAACTTCAACTATCAACATGCTTGTAATGACTTTTAATGAATGATAGTTGAACTTACTTTGAATCAAGAAACATTATTGCAGCAATCTCTCTATGCCTATCTTGAAACCTATTTGCAACATAAACAGTGAGTACACTAACACATTATTTTTTTCAGGATAATTGACCTTAGTCATGTCTTCTGAAGATAAATGTAATAGGTGTAGCCAAGTCACTTTTGCATAAATTGTATAGGTTTTGGCATCATCAAAAAGGGGGAAATTGTTGGGAATAAAATGAGATATGTTTTGATTCAATACCAAAACCCCCTGAGACATGCCTAAGTCAAGATGATTATGTTCTAAGAATGTTAGAACATATAGAATAAGGCTAGATGAGAAGCTGACATGTTAGGCAGCTCTTAGTTGTTTAGATGCACAATTTGAGGGGGAACATATGCTTTGAAGGCCATCAAGAACAAGTCCCCTCAAAGGCTCAAATTCTGGAACAATCACTAAGTCTATTGAAGACCAAGTATGCTGATCAGGAGAGTTGTCCAGAAGAGTTGTCTCAGCAAAGATAAACCAGAACAAATCTTCTGAAGTTTAAGTATACCCAACTATTCTGAAGATATGAAGACAACCATACCCTAAGACCTTCAAAGTATCATGCTAAGATCACATCCAAATGAAGCAAAGGGAAAGAGCCAAGTCATCTGAAGAGAGCAAGTCAACCATGCTGATAAGCAAGTCTGCTGATAGTGATAAGGAGAGTTGTCCATTTGATAAGGAATGTTGTCCTATCATTGGAACAACCTTCAGAAGCCATGTCCAAGTCCTAACAAGAGAATCTTAAAGTCAGACATTGGGAAGAGTGCTGCAGAATGAAGACAAAGTCTATACAGCCGTTTATTTCCCAAAATGAGGACATGTCACTATCAAGATTCTGTCTTCTAAGTTGAAGAACTAAAAGAAGACATTTATGGACTTTTGAGGCTGCCTCTCCAACGGGCAAATCCTTCAATTGTCAATAAATACAGAAGTGTGAAGACCATTTGAATGCATCCAACTGAACTCAACTTTGACAACTATCCTACAAGCAAGAGTGCTTTCAAAGCTTTCAAAGACTATCTTAGTCTTCATACACTTCTTCTAAGCTGAACCCAATTGTATATCCATACAAAGCTTAGAGAGATATCCTAATCCTTATACACTGATCTTCATTGTAAAGAATATCTCATTAGTTGGAACCTTACTTCAATCCTTACCCCTTTCAAGTGAGAAAGTGAGAAGGTTGTTGTAGTAGTAGAAGTGGTAGGAGCTGACTGTTGAGAGAAGAACAGTTCAGTTCTGAGTTGAGAAGAGAGTACTAGGACTCTAGACATCTTAAGGATCAATTAACCAAGGAGTGGTGTTCTTGATCAAGTGCACCTTGGCACTATAAAACAAGTTAATTCCAAGAGTGAATGAATTATCCTGTTAAATCAGGGAAAGTGGATGTAGGAGCTTGAGTCTCTGAACCACTATAAACTCTTGTGTTGATTTACTTTCAAAGTACTTTCATACATTCAACACAGCACACAAAACTTATACTTCAAAGGATACATATTCAAAGACTGTGCAAAACCTACTTGGACAAGTTCCCTGAAAACTGGAATGTATTGACAAAGTGATTTCAGAACTTAAAAGGAGTTTAAACTAAAGGGCTAACCACTAATTCCGCACATATAACTCCATTAGATAGTTATTCAACTAAGTACTCAATAGTACTTAGTAGTTTGATTATCTATAAAGAGTTAATCATCTTCAGCAGAGTTGTCCAAGACACCATTGCTGATCTCTGGTTTGATCAAGTTTGAAAAGAAATTGCATACAAGTGTATTCCCCCCCCATACACTTGTTATATACTCCTTTCAGGACCAACAGTGATGATTATTTCTATTTTGGGATATGCAAACTTTTCGAGGACAAATAAAAAAGGAAAATATGAAAACTTTTCAGGGACGGAGGGAGTACTAATTACTAAAGTTCATGATATAACAAATGCGAGTATTGTGACGTTCTATTTGAATAAGTAATTGGGCTTGGGCCTATGACACATCTTTATACTACCTCTATCTCTATCTATTTCTTAAAAGTTTGTATATTCACTTTCACAATATAAATATATATTTACGTGTTCATCATAACCTTAATCAATCTACTTTAATTACTTTATACATAAAAATTTACAAAACTTTTCAAAACTCTAATTATTACACTTATTCCTTAAAATCCGTTCCTGGGATTTAAGAGAGTAATATTTTCTCAAAACTCAATCAATATTTTTTCACAGATGCATTCTATCTAGTTTCAAAAACTCTCAAAATGAGAAGTTGGTCTTGTGGATTCTACATAGAGTCAAAATATTTATTTTAAGATTACAACTTTTTTGAAAACAATTTTTGAGAACTAGTCTATATAAAAAATTTATCTGACTTCAATTAGATTCCCTTCTTCTAGGGAGTAGGATTTTTGTCTCACATATTAGTTGATTATTGATTCGAATATGGAGACCTTAAAAAAATTAAATTAAATAAAAACAAAACTATTTTGACAGCTATATGTCACACCCACATCATTTTAGTAAGATTTCACATTTGAGGCCGTATTCATCCTAACTGTAGTTTAAAAAAATAAAAAGGTAAATTCATATTTTAATTACTTATATGTGCAAAAGTAAGAAAATATATCACGGTAGGGTTTTAAAAGAGAATCATGAAATGAAACCTTACAGAGGAAAAATCGTGTTTTTTTACTATTTATTTAAGATAAAAGGAAATATTTTAAGGAGTAGTTGTTTAAGGGAATCACAATACGTTGGCCCAACTAGAATGAACTTGGACTTGAACTAAATGTCAAACAAATTGGGCCACACACAACTTAGCATTTTTTTTTTTTTTTTATGGAAGTTAAATACTCATCCCTTTTTTTCCCCTCTCCATGACTCGAACCCAGGACCTAAGGCCTAGGTAGTGGTGCTCTAACCACTCTGCTATCCCACTTTGTCAGCATTTTATTTCTTTTAAATATGACTTTTCTAGAGATGAGAAACTTATGATATTTGTTGTATTCTATTGATTTTTCTTAAACAAATATTTTATAACTAACATCATATTGTTTTCTAAGAACAGTATTGTTTGATTTACTTCTTTAGTGAAGTTTACATGTTGATGTTATTGAACTATAGTACAAATATTTACTGAGGGAATATTTTAAACATCAAAGATTTAATTTTTTATCGTAATATATGTAGTCAAGAAATATGGAATGAATTTTCACTTAGAATGAGTTCTAGGATTTGAGAATGTTACGGAAAAAGGGGTTAATTGCATGAAATTCCTTTGTAGATTAAAATTGCACAAAACTACTACGTGGTTTATTATATCTAGCGAATCTTTTTTTTTTTTTAATTAGTTAACAATTTTACTTATTTTCTCTCTTTTTATTTTCAATTTTTTTTTAAATATAAGTTTTAAGACAAGTTCATCAGATTAACCTATAAAACTCACTGATTTTGGGTTTAGAATGATGGAGCTGAGAAAGGTAAGATTATAACAAAAAGAGCAGGTAGAAATTACGTGATACAAAAGGGTAAAATTAATAATCTAACGGCAAAGTTTTAAAGGTAGAAGATCCATTAATCGTTGTCATCTCGCACTTATCAAATATTTATCCACTAATGTCTGATTTTCAATAATATATATGGTTGCATTATATGTGCATTTACACGTTAGACACATAAGTCACAATCCAAGTAATATTTTGTCGGATCGTATGCCCTTCATGACTCATGAGTAATTCCAATATACAATATTATAATTAGGGACGATTTAAAATTATATTTTTAAAATAATGTTTTTATATTATAATTAATTATAACATGTATATTTTCAATTTAAAAAAGAAAAAGTATACATATATGGCAGAAAAATTAAAACTCAAGCCACTCTTGTATCCCTAGCTTAAATGCATCCCCAATTATAACTGAAGATATGGTATATGCATCCCTATGGTCTCAAACTCCTTATCTTTAATTGGTTCTTTGGTCGATTTTCTCGTCTATTATGACTTAGAGTATAGCCTCTCAAATTATAAATGCTTAGTTGACACTTAATTAAACTTAATATTAACGACATTAAAATAAATAATTGTATCAAGTGAGTTTTTTTAATATAGTAAAATAGGCAAAACTCAAATTTATTAATATCGGGGGGGGAGTATATATACTTTTCATTATTAGAATTGACAAATGAGCTTTAATAATAAAAAAAATGACAAATGAGAGTTAAGTTTAGGTTTCCTAAACACATAAAATTAGGTGTGAACTAATTAATGTTTTCTTGTCACTATATATTTGATTCTTATGTCATATATATTCTTTGGTTTTCACACTTAGTACGTATGTCATATACGTGTTTAGGAATGCTAAACTTGACTCTCATTTGTCAAATTAAATAATGAAAAGTTCTTTTTAATGGAATAAAAGTCCTTACTTTTAGTATTAAACTATTCATCATATTCAGGTAGGTTCCAATCGGAGAAGACGCTTTAATTAAATGTGCTCATTTGGATAGAGGCTTACGTGTTTATCTTGGCAAAACAATTCACATGGTATTTAAATATTCTATATTAATCTCGTTCAATATAATTGGATATAATCTGTTTTACATATATATTAATTATTATGGTGCATTTAGAAAACACATTATTATTGTAAGAATATATATAGAGAGAGTATGTAGATAAGACTTGTATAGGTTAGGTCCTTTAATGAGGTCATCTTTCCTAGTGTGTACGAGAGATGTTTATCCGGACGAGGTTAATAGGACCAGTTCGTTTAACCCTAAAAAATTTAGAGTTAGAGTTCATGAATTATAGGTCCGTTTAAATCCGAGTTTTTTTTACTCAAAACGGTTCGCCCACGAGCTAAATTGGGTCAGACCGTTAGCCCGATTTGTTATTATTTATTTTTTAATAAATAACTTGCGAATAAATTTTGGGTCATTTGACTAATAACCATAACTATAAGCATTAAGGAGCCAATTACTATTCATTAGTCATTATTACTATTTTTTTATTAGATTATGACATTCGATTAGCTTTATTTGGTCATATTAAGGAACAATGAGTTCTAGAATTGCGTTTAAATCATACTTTTGTTTTCTCATTTACTGATCATTAACTAATTATATATTTTTCTATTTTATTTGTTTGTTGGACGTACCAATTGGGACATTTAATTTTAAACGATTTTTTTTATAATTATTATATCCCGTTAATGGTCCGTTTAACCCGTTAGGGTTAGAGTTAGGTCCCAACAGTTGTAGTGCAGTTAGGTATGAATCAATTAAGGCCTTAGCTCGTTTAGCCTGTCACCCCGTAGAGAATTAGATTATCAAAAAGAATACGACACATCATCAAAATTAAGGAGTCTTTTCCTAATTAACCAGCTTTGTAATCTATGACTTTGATTAATTGGTTTAAATCTAGGACACCTTTAATGTAAATAAAAAATATAAAAAACTTCAAGTTTTCAAGATAAACTCTTCTTTCTTTCTGCTATTTTCAATATAAAAAAATAATTATGATGTTAAATACAACTAATAGAAATAAAATATAACATATTAAATTTATTGATTAAAATTTATACCTTATTTCTCTTCATACCATACTTGTTGCGAAACCAATTAATCCCCACCACAAATAAGTGTCCTTGTAGATTTTTCATTCAATTTCGAGCGAAAATCATCATTACCCATCACTAAAAGTGGACTCTAATGCAACTGTCGAGATAGGAATAACTAGTATATTAGCTGTCATCTTTGACAATATCTTATATTTCACGTTATTGTTTTTTCACCAATCCAAAGCACTGAAAGAGCTAGAGCCTCCATCTCCATTTGGATTATAAATACCCTCCTTAAGATAAGATTGTAACTCAAATTTCAGTGGGGGGAATTGCTTCCTTTTCTTAAACCTTTCTCATGATTTGGTTAAATCCGATGACTAAGGAATTATGATCATTTGAAGTTGAGTTATCTCCTTCAATATCACTTTCGTTGGCAACATCATTTTTCAACTCCTATTTGACAAATTCAACATACTCGTTGTATAAAGTTTGCAATGAAGTCATCACCTTATCCACATTCTTCTTAGCCACATCTACCGGTGAGTATATCAAGGGAAAACAAATATTAACAACATGGAATTTGCACCGAGAATAAAAAACACTAGCAATGGCCATCAAAAGATTACATTCCCCCTAATACTTGTCAAATTTTTCTTTTTATTCAAGCTGCCATAGTTCTCATGAAGGAGAATTCATAATTTGTTACTTTATCAAGTTCTTGTTTCACCCTCTAAACTTCGGAAAGATACAAATTAGAAGTAGATTATTCACTACCTGAAATGACATGAGTGACAACATTAAACACTTCAAGAAGTTGACAAACTCTCTTGACTAGCTCCCATTCCTCGATCATTTGATGGTGTTGCGACTCTCTTTCTTTATAAGCTTGAAAAGTAATCTGAAATTTCAAAGCAGCTAGACGCATATGAAACATATAGTTCCATTTAGTCGGACAATCAATAATAAGTCTCGTTTCATTCAAGCCCTCCAGTTTTAAAACATCACAAAATGCCTTCAACCTTGCATCATTGTGATTGATATACTTCACAAATTTACGAATATTATTAATGATTGGTCTGGTCTCACCAAGACCATCTTGCATTAACAAATTCAGTATATTTGTGCAACACCTAACATGAAATAAATTACCACGAAGTACTAACTTACTACTATGTGATAACTCAGTTCACAGTTTATGAGAAATCCTAATGAAATTTATATGTCAGTTGTCTATAGATTACTTAGATACTTAAATAGTAAGAGAGAATGACTATTGGGCCCCTCCTTTACTATTAGGTGCTATCTTTTTTAAAAGTTACTAATAGGTGCAAAATGACCCTAAAATTACTACAATATCATTCTACCCAAATTTGCCCCTCAATCATTCATATTTTAAATCTTCTTCTTCTATTCCTGTTACTCCTTCTCCAACGTCTAAAAAAAAAACTCAATTAATTATAGACTATCAAAAATCTCTCAAACAAACACCCTAATTTAATTCTTTATAACAAAATGTGTAAGAAAATATATTCAATAAACCCTAAGAATCAACCAAACAACATATATAAAAAAAATCGATAACAAACAAATCCAAAAATCAATCATAAAAAAAATATGGACTAATTTTATAAGCTCAAAATAAAAATAAAAATCATAGTTTTTGAGCTCTATACAACTATGCACGAACGAGAAAAAAACTTTGCATCAACCACGAATTTTTTTTGCACCAACACATAAAAATAATTGCACAACAAAAAATTTATTGCACCAAAAAAAAAAAAAAAAAAACAAGAATGACTACTTCTTTTCAACTCTCATACAAAATCCATGGCTACTTCTTTCCATAATGAGCATGAATAGACCTCTTATACATTTTGTTTGTTTGTTTGTGAATTGAATAATTGTTAATACCGATCTAGAACTAGGAACTATCTATGGGATAATCCAGCAACGGCCGAGCGCCGCCTTCGTCTTCATCTACCCGACGATGGATGGTTGCAAATGACAATGATGACTTTTTCTTCCGACGAGAAAGCCACGCGAGAGCCTCCATCACAAAATGGTTGTTCGTCTTCTTAAAGATCGGCCAGAATGGCTTTATTCTACCGGCGAGAAAGTCTACGCGAGAGCCTGACCGTTCGTCTTCTTACTGTTGGAGAAATTGGGTTTTTATTCAATTTCTTAATATTTAATTGATTTTAATTAATCAATTATTTGAGGGTATGAATATTTAATTTCCGAAGAATTAAATATTGTAGGATCGTTCTACTCTCCGAGTAGATGATCGTAGTATATTTAAAATCTCAAAACCGAATTTCGGTGAGTGAGAAATTAATGTACGAAGTTTAAGACAAAGTGATGCATTGGGAGTAGTGCTAATAACTATCCCACATTGATAAATGAGAGAATTAACTACCTCCTTTTTAATAGGAGTTAGTTAAGAATGTTCAAATTGTAGTGACTATTGAACCATTCAATTAGCCACACGCGCGCGCGCGCGCCGCCCGCCCGCCCGCCCGTGCCGAGCCGGGTCCCTGGGCCTGGGCCTTGGATCTTGGCAATTGGACTTTGGGCTTGGGCCTGGGCCCCTCTATCTTTTTGAGGTTCTAAAAATGTGGGCCTCGACCCACACGGATTTAGGCAGCCCAAGTCTATGGAAATCAAGCGGAAGTTGACTTCTGAATTTGAATTTGAAATGTGATTGTCTTAATTGCGTGGAAGTTTAAGAATGGGAAGTTACCATTCCGAAACTGCCATATTAAGTGCTGGGTATTAAGAATGGGAGTTACCATTCCGGAAACTGCCATATTAATGTGCTGGAGTATTAAGAATGGGAAGTTACCATTCCTGAAACTACCATATTAATGTGACCAGCCGTTACTGCCTTAAATACCCGCAAAACTTACTTTTGCATACAACAAAATTCACCTGAGTTTTTCCAGAAAAATTGCATACTATTTTCAGCATTGCATAGCATTTTAGAGTGCGATCCGGTTCTAACGTGTAATCTGTTCGCTGGAGCTTTGTACGCTGCGGTGTTGCTCGTGCAAAGAGGAAGCCGTTTTACCTTTCGAAGCAACTCGTCAATCCGTGAACACTAGCCGGGACGTGTTTGTTTTACGGGAAAAGGTATCACCTTGACTCGGCTCTTTTCCCTAACTTTCTGTTTATCTACAGTGCTGTTTTCTTCCCTTTCTGGACGTGCTATTCTAAGAAGCTGCTCAAACAAGGAAGCTGCCTCTTTTGGAAAGGTGAAGAACTCGAAGAATTTGTAATTTCATTTACTGTCTTTATTTTTTTCCGTCTAAATTCTTTGTAAGCCATTGTTGGTAATCTATAAACGAACAATCGTAAAACAAACAGAAGAAAAAAAAAAAAAAAAAAAGATACCACAATGGCATCTGACGGAAATGGCTCTGACAACACCCCTGTCGACAACACCCTTGTTGAGAACACCTCGAACCCAACTCCAAACGTTGTCCCCAATAACACGTTTTTACCCCCCATGTTTTTTCCACCCTCTGAAACTCGCAATTTCATGGTGCATGGGGAAAAACCCGAGAAGTTCTCGGGTACTGATTTTAAGAGGTGGCAACAAAAGATGTTGTTTTACCTCACAACACTTCACCTGGCAAGGTTCCTCCGGGAGGATCCGCCCGTTGTCGCTGAAAGTGAAACGGATAATGCTAGGAGGGTCGCATTTGACCAATGGTCTCATGGCGATTTCTTGTGTCGGAACTACGTCCTTGGAGGACTAGTTGACGCGTTGTATAACGTGTACCAACCGGTTCGTACTGCCAAAGAACTGTGGGAGTCTTTGGAACGAAAGTACAAAACCGAGGATGCCGGAACTAAGAAGTTCGTGGTGGCGAGATTTTTGGACTTCAAAATGGTAGATGGTAAATCTGTCGTTGAACAAGTTCAAAAATTTCAGTTAATCCTACAGGATATCCTCGCGGAGGGTATGGTCCTTCCGGACGCTTTCCAAGTAGCCGCAGTGATTGAGAAACTACCACCTTCTTGGAAGGATTTTAAAAGTTATCTCAAATACAAGCGAAAGGAAATGAGCCTAGAAGATTTGATCGTCAAACTTCGAATTGAAGAAGATAATAAAAGGATGGACGGTAAATCAAATCAAGTC
The DNA here is from genome assembly GCA_963675135.1 of Galeopsis tetrahit. NCBI lineage: Eukaryota > Viridiplantae > Streptophyta > Magnoliopsida > Lamiales > Lamiaceae > Galeopsis > Galeopsis tetrahit. The sequence continues at coordinate 55,419,442 of OY776128.1, forward strand.
TCGGATGAGGCAAAGGCAAATTTAATGGAACGTGGTGAATCGTCTAAAAAACGGAAAAGGCCTAATGACAAAGGTAAAGCACCTGTTCCTGCAAAACCCAAATTTAATGGTAATTGCTACAAGTGTGAAAAACCGGGCCACAAAGCAACTGATTGTCGCGTCTCTAAGAAAGTTGATAAAAACAAGGGTAAGGGAGGACAATCAAGTGCTAATGTGGCACAACATAATCTCACTGAAATGGATATGTCTGCTGTTGTGTTTGAGACCAACATGGTTGACAATCCAAAGGAATGGTTCGTGGATACCGGTGCTACTTGCCATGTTTGTTCCGAGAAAAGTGTCTTCTCGACTTATGCTCCTGCTGATGGGAGAAAGCTCCATATGGGAAACCATGCCTCGTCTGATGTGGCTGGTGTTGGAACTGTTGTGCTCAAGCTCACTTCTGGCAAAGAGCTCAAGCTGAAGGATGTGCTGCATGTCCCGGACATCCGCAAGAATCTGATCTCCGGCTCTCTTCTAGTTAGTCATCAGTTTAAACTAGTTTTTGAGTCTGATAAAGTTGTACTTAGCAAGTTTGGACAGTTCCTTGGTCGAGGTTATCTCGAGAATGGTCTGTTCAAAATGAGTGTAATGGTTGTAAGCCGTAAAGGCAAGAAAGTTATCAATGAAAACGTTTCTACTTCCTCTTACATCGTGGAGTGTTCCTCTTTATGGCATTTAAGATTAGGACATGTAAATCTAAAATCTATAAAGCGTTTAGTAAATCTTGATTTACTTAAAATGAACAATATTGAAACACCTAAAAAGTGTGAGATATGTGTTGAAGCTAAAATGACAAAGTTGCCATTTACTTCTGTGGAAAGGGACACTGCTCCTCTAGACTTAATCCACATTGATGTGTGTGATTTAAATTTTGTGCAAACTAGAGTTGGCAAAAAGTATTTCATTACTTTTATTGATGATTGCACAATATTTTGCTACGTTTATCTCTTGCGAAGTAAAGATGAAGCTATTGAAGCTTTTAAACTTTACAAGAATGAAGTAGAAAATCAACTTAGCACTCGAATTAAGGTGATTCGAAGTGATAGAGGTGGGAAATACGTAGCACCTTTTGAACAGTTATGTGCTGAGTCTGGCATCATACATCAAACTACTGCCCCTTACTCACCTCAGTCTAATGGTGTTGCGGAGAGAAAGAACCGAACACTAAAGGAGATGATGAACGCAATGTTAATCAGCTCGGGTTTACCGCAGAATCTGTGGGGGGAAGCTATACTATCGGCTAACCACATTTTGAACAAAATTCCACACAAAACAAAGGATCTGACACCTTATGAAATGTGGAAAAAGCGGAAACCATCCTACAAGTACCTCAAAGTGTGGGGGTGTCTTGCAAAGGTTGAAGTGCCTGCTCCTAAACAAGTTAGAATTGGCCCTAAAACGGTCGATTGTATCTTTGTAGGATATGCACTCAACAGTAGTGCCTATAGGTTTCTGATTCACAAATCAGAAATACCTGACATGTCAGAAGGCACTATGATAGAATCAAGGAATGCAATATTCTTTGAAAATATCTTTCCTAATAAAGATAAAGATGAGGTGAGACCTGAAAATAAGAGGGCTCACGTAGAAGCAGAGGCTGTTAGTTCTTCAGCTCAAGAGCATGAAGAACCTAGACGCAGCAAAAGAGCAAAAATTGCAAAAAATTACGGTCCTGACTTCATCACCTTTGTGATTGAAGATGAACCTAAGTCTATCAAGGAAGCTCTGTCAAGACCAGATGCATCATTCTGGCAAGAAGCTATCAATAGCGAATTTGATTCTATTCTGCAGAACAATACGTGGGAGTTGGTTGATCTCCCTAGAGGTTGTAAGACCTTAGGATGCAAGTGGATCCTTAGAAGAAAATATAAAGCAGATGGATCAATTGACAAGTACAAAGCCCGTTTGGTAGCAAAGGGCTTTAGACAAAAAGAAGGGTATGATTTCTTTGATACTTACTCCCCAGTAACGAGGATTACATCCATTCGTGTGTTAATTGCGATTGCTGCTTTGCACAATCTCGAGATTCACCAAATGGATGTCAAGACTGCGTTCTTGAATGGGGAATTAGTTGAAGAAATATACATGGATCAACCTGAAGGGTTTATAGCACCTGGCAACGAGAAAAAGGTGTGTAGACTCGTTCGTTCACTGTATGGACTCAAACAAGCTCCAAAACAGTGGCATCTGAAGTTTGATGAAACTATGTTGTCCAATGGTTTCAAGATAAACGAATGTGACAAATGTGTGTATGTGAAAAATACATCAAAAGGATTTGTTATCATGTGTCTTTATGTGGACGACATGTTGATCATGGGCAGCAGCAATGCCATGATCATGGAAACAAAAGCTATGTTAAAACGTAGTTTTGACATGAAAGACATGGGATTGGCTGATGTGATTCTAGGAATCAAGATCGAGAGAAAGTCTAATGGAATCTACTTGACACAATCTCACTATGTTGAGAGTGTGTTAAAGAAATTCAATGCCTTTAATGATCCACCTGCCAAGACGCCCATGGAGCTCAATGTACACTTGAGCAAGAATCGAGGCGATCCGGTTGCACAACTTGAATATGCAAGAATCATTGGAAGTGTGATGTACATTACAAACTGTACACGCCCGGATCTTGCCTGTGCAGTGAACAAGTTGAGTAGATTCACTAGCAATCCAAATAAAGAGCACTGGAAGGCTCTTAGAAGGGTCCTTAGGTACTTAAAGTACACCATTGACTACGGGCTTCATTACACAAGGTTTCCGGCGGTACTTGAAGGGTACAGTGACGCCAATTGGATCTCTGACACGAATGAGTCATTTTCCACTAGTGGATATGTGTTCACTATTGGAGGTGCTGCTGTATCGTGGAGATCAACGAAGCAGACGTGTATTGCCCGGTCCACGATGGAATCAGAATTCATAGCTTTGGATAAAGCTGGTGAAGAAGCCGAGTGGCTTCGAAATTTCCTCGAGGACATTCCATGTTGGAACAAACCCGTGCCTACTGTGATGGTACACTGTGACTGTCAAGCCACAATTGGCAGGGCTTTGAACGACATGTATAACGGAAAGTCGAGACACATACGTCGTCGACATAACTCTGTTAGACATCTGATTTCGAGTGGTGTGATGGCAATTGACTATGTAAGGTCAAAAGACAATATAGCGGATCCGCTTACGAAAGGAATAAACCGAGATCAGATGAATAAGTTGCTAGAAGGAATGGGTCTAAAACCCACAAAATAACAACTGAAACAGTGGTAACCCAACCATGTTGACTGGAGATCCCAAGAACTTGGTTCAATGGGAAAACTAAGTTGTGAATGTTGAATTGGAACACTTGGATATTCAAACCATTCCTTAGAAAAGCACAACACCAAGTGTTGTCCCGTAAGATTTGTGGTAAGGCTAAGTCTATAACTTTTAATGGTTCCCAAAGACCTCCGGGAGGTAGAGTATTGCGGGATACTCAATATGGGAGTCCACCTATATAAGTGAGAAGTGGGGCCGCTTCACGAAATGCACTTATGAATTCAAAGGGTGTCCATGGCCGAAATGGACAAAAACGTGAGAACGAAACACGTTTGAGATGTTGTTGTGTCAGCACCGTTGTCTCGGTACACACTAAAGAGGAGTAGTTCAAGGCATCGCGTCCACTAAGCCGCCAGTGTACTCGATGATGTTTGACTACGGAAGGTTCAAGGTCACAAGCCACCTTTCCGGATGCAACAGTGTCTCAATTGAACTGGATTGCGAGTCTGCATGATTATGGGTAGTAATTTCCACTCATGTGGGGGATTGTTGGAGAAATTGGGTTTTTATTCAATTTCTTAATATTTAATTGATTTTAATTAATCAATTATTTGAGGGTATGAATATTTAATTTCCGAAGAATTAAATATTGTAGGATCGTTCTACTCTCCGAGTAGATGATCGTAGTATATTTAAAATCTCAAAACCGAATTTCGGTGAGTGAGAAATTAATGTACGAAGTTTAAGACAAAGTGATGCATTGGGAGTAGTGCTAATAACTATCCCACATTGATAAATGAGAGAATTAACTACCTCCTTTTTAATAGGAGTTAGTTAAGAATGTTCAAATTGTAGTGACTATTGAACCATTCAATTAGCCACACGCGCGCGCGCGCGCCGCCCGCCCGTCCGGCAGTGCCGAGCCGAGCCGGGTCCGTGGGCCTGGGCCTTGGATCTTGGCAATTGGACTTTGGGCTTGGGCCTGGGGCCCCTCTATCTTTTTGAGGTTCTAAAAATGTGGGCCTCGACCCACACGGATTTATGCAGCCCAAGTCTATGGAAGTCAAGCGGAAGTTGACTTCTGAATTTGAATTTGAAATGTGATTGTCTTAATTGCGTGGAAGTTTAAGAATGGGAAGTTACCATTCCGAAACTGCCATATTAAGTGTTGGGTATTAAGAATGGGAGTTACCATTTCGGAAACTGCCATATTAATGTGCTGGAGTATTAAGAATGGGAAGTTACCATTCCTGAAACTGCCATATTAATGTGACCAGCCGTTACTGCCTTAAATACCCGCCTGTTCCACACCTAGGTGACACTGCCTATAAATAGGAGTGCATGGTTTTGGGAAAAACTTACTTTTGCATACAACAAAATTCACCTGAGTTTTTCCAGAAAAATTGCATACTATTTTCAGCATTGCATAGCATTTTAGAGTGCGATCCGGTTCTAACGTGTAATCTGTTCGCTGGAGCTTTGTACGCTGCGGTGTTGCTCGTGCAAAGAGGAAGCCGTTTTACCTTTCGAAGTAACTCGTCAATCCGTGAACACTAGCCGGGACGTGTTTGTTTTACGGGAAAATGTATCACCTTGACTCAGCTCTTTTCCCTAACTTTCTGTTTATCTACAGTGCTGTTTTCTTCCCTTTCTGGACCTGCTATTCTAAGAAGCTGCTCAAACAAGGAAGCTGCCTCTTTTGGAAAGTTGAAGAACTCGAAGAATTTGTAATTTCATTTACTGTCTTTATTTTTTTCCGTCTAAATTCTTTGTAAGCCATTGTTGGTAATCTATAAACCAACAATACAGATTGGCCGAAAAATTGTGAGAAGTGTAGTCGAGCAGAAACTCATATGGAAAAGTGGAGTGAGTTAGGAGGGGGGGTCGCCGGAGAGATGGGGTGGGGGGCTCATCCCTGGACAACGACCATCGTCGGCGACGTTCGTGTGGAGGGAGGGGGTTGAACTCGCAGACCTAACTCGTCTAAAAAGTCGGATGCAATTTTGTGGGTTTAAAGTATTTTGAAATGAAATGAGGAAATGAATGAAATGAGTGTAACCTTTTCTTTTATATAGGGAAAAAAATGATATTTTACTACTCATTTTGCACCTAAATGTAATGAGAAGGTGTAAATGGCACCTATGAGTAAAAAAACTCAAAAAGTAATTTAGGGCAGAGAATTTCTATTCATCACAAAATGATTTTAAAATTCATGCCTTCACTGACTCGAATTGGACAAGATGTCAACAGACAAGATGTATTATCATAAGATACACCATCTACTTCTTGGGAGATTCTTTTATTTTCTAAAAACCTAAGAAGCATACAACATTCAGCCTATCTTCAATTGAGGTAAAATATAGAGTCATGGCAACAATATGTAAAACTCAATAGATCACATATATTTTAAAAGATCTCAACATTCCATTTCAGGTGCCTGCCATGTATTATACTAATAGCAAGTCCGCATATTCCATAACTCCATAGTTTTGAAAGGTGCGCCTAAGGCGCAAGGCGAACGAGGTTATAGGTAAAGCGCATTTTCACACTTATTTAGGGCGCAGATCTCCGGGCGCACGCCTTTGGGTGTCTTTCATGAGGCGGCAAATAGGCGCGCCTCTTGTACATTTTAATTTCAATTTTAAAAAGTAGCACTTTTAGGTATTTTGAAAAAAAAAACATGTTTTTTTCTTTTTATGCTGAACACTTTTTCCTTTGTAATATAAGGAAAGAATAAAAAATTAGGACATTAGGATTTAGTATCTTGAAAAAAAAAACTAGGGTTTGGAGAAGAAAAACCCTTATTTGCACGCCCTCCCCCAGTGGTCCAGCCCCTTCCTCTAGCCGCCACCGGCCGCCGGTAAGTTTTTTTTTTCTTTTTCTGTTCTGTTTTCTTATTTCTACTCCATCTTTGTAATTTTTGTTCTATTTTCTGCTCGGTTTTTTATTCTCCTTAGTTTTTTATATTTTCTTTCAGATTTTTTTAATTTCGTTTATACAGTTTCTTATATTTTTTGTTCAGTTTTTTTTAATTAAATTTTTTTTAATTATTTTTGTTCTGTTTTTTGGTAGTATAGCCTGTATAGGTTAGTTTTTTTTGTTATATTATAACTTTTATGCATGCTTGAGATTTCTTTTTGTAGTTCAAAATTAACTTTTTAGGGATTATTGAAAATTTTGTAGCTTTATATTTTTTTTAAGAATTTCAAAATGGAAGCCCACAATCAAAGTCAAAGTGAAAGTACTGGTGTTGCTACTAACAACTTATTAAAAGACCCGTGATGGAAATATTTCACAATGGTTGCACCGCCCAACAAAAACGATTTGGAGTGCAACTTTTGTGCAAACATTTTTAAAGGTGGTATATGTAGAGCAAATCAGCATCTTGCGGGAGGCTTTCGAAATGCATCAGCTTGCAAGCTTGTCCCTTCTCATGTTCGTGAAAAAATTAAAATTTTCATGGATAGTAAAAGGCAAGAAAAGATCGAACACGTGAAAGACATATTAAAAGAGAATGTTTTTCCTCTTGATGACAATGAAGATCAAGTTTGCCCTACGCCCCTACTGCTCCTACATCAAAGTCCTTAAACCCTTCTCAAAATAAGAGGCAACGCCAAGGTACGATGGATAAATACGTACAAAAAATGGTTGAAAATGAAGTAAGGGAAAGGCAAACAATAATCAATTAGGCCTACAAAAAGGAAATGAGAGAGAAAGTCGTGTTGAGCATAGCTAAATGGTTATATGATACAGTTATCCCATTAAATGCCATCACTTATCCGAGTTTTGCGGAGATGTTACGTGATGTTGCTGCACATGGATCGGGTTTTAAGCTACATTCTTACAATGAGATTCGAGTTCCAAGTTTAACTAAGATTATGAAAGAGATTGAGGATGACTACGTGAGTGTTTGTCGTAGTGAATGACCAAAATATGGTTGTAGCTTGATGGTTGATGGTTGATGGTTGGACTGACAAAAGGCAAATGACATTAATCAACTTTTTAGTTAATTCTCCTAGAGGATCAATCTTTATTGAAAGTGTTGATGCCTCACACTATTCAAAGATGGGGACAACTTTGTGTGATTTGCTCGATAAATTTGTAGAGCGTGTGGGAGAGAAGAAATGGATCGAGTTTTAAGCCATAAACTTGATTCACGTATTCTACAACTCTAAAATACACGACCGCAAGTATACAGTGTATATTGTAGTGAAGTAAGTACGAGGTCGATCCCATGGAGAGGTGTAGTGTAAAAGTGGAGTTTGTCGATTGAATTTTAAATAGACGGTGATCGATAAGTGTTAAGTGTGAAATTACCCCTAATTATCTACCAAAGTGTCACAAATAGACAATAGAGAGTAATAAGAAAATCGATCAAGTATCATGCAAATCACGGAAACGAGAGAAAAACAAATAAAACTCGAATATGAGAAGATAGGTTCCAAGGCACATGCAATACTAATGAATCGATCTATGATTAACAATCTACTTAAGTGGTGTTGTGTTTTTTTTCTATAAGATTGATCACAAAATAATGAGTTCAAAGTCCTCTCGATCCAAATAACACAAGAGAAATATAATTCAATCTAGTATCTCTACCTAAATTGCATCATAAAACCCAATTAAGCCCCTAAGATAATCACACATCCTCATAATCATTGATCATCTCTCGATCTCTCAATAAAATTAGGTCGAATACTTGCAATCAATTAATCATAAGAGATTTCTCAATCCAATTTCAATTAACTAAGATCAACACATCACTATTGTACACTAATGACATGTTTGGAAGTGAAAATCAAGCATTCAAATAGAATTAAGCCACACAAACACCAATTAAGCAAAATATTAATTCATAAACTTCATCAAAAGTATTTACAAGGCCCTAGAACCAAAAGTGTTCTAGCCAACAATCAACATAATCAAAGTCTTGAAAAATTTAAATGACAAAAAAATATAACAAAAGGGAAAAAGAAAGCTTAGTCTCTTCTTGATGTGTTCTCCTCGTGAACGGATTCTCCAAAGGTATGCCTCCCTGCTCTCCTTCTTTTCTTCTTCCCCCTTTCAAAGTATGACTAGAGAGTTTATTTATAACTTGAAAATTAGGCCTAAAGCTTCTAGAAAAAAATATTTCCAAAAATATAATTTCCTTTTCTCTCTTCAATTTCCAAATTTTCTCTCTTTCCTTTTTCTTCAAATTTCTTTTTCTTCTCTCGGTCACTTGGCTTGGGGCTCAAGCTGCATATTGGCCCAAATTATTTCTTTTAATAAATTTGGCTCGGTTTACCCACGAACTCGATTTCTTCCTTCGTTGACTTCACTAAAAATTAGGTAAGTATTTTTTTCCTTCTAAAATAGTCATTTTTCATACAAAAACGACAAAGCACCACCTTTCTCTTATTTTGACCAAAACATCCATAATCGACCAATAAATCAATGAAATCACAATCAAAATGAGCTTCATATGTGCATAAAAAACGTGTAAATTCCACCCGAATCAAACCCCCCCAAACTTAAAATGTTGTTTGTCCTCAAACAACTAAGCACTTAAAGAAATGAGGGTGGAATGATCACAATGAAATATTCAATGCAAATCACACATGCAAAGTAAAGTGTGGTGAGGTCTCTTTCTCAAAGTGCTTTCTCAATGGTGGTAATAGGCTCATCATTGCAATTCACACTCATAGATCAAAGAATGCACAAGTACACAACACATTGTGATGAGGAAACATAATCCAAATGCTCAAGTTCTCTACTCATATGATAAAGTGTTTCTCTCAAACACACAAACAAATTGAGGATATGAATGCACTCAACAGCTAAGTTATGCTATGCAATCACCATAAGCTTGTCCACATTCTACTTTCCATACCACTCAAATGTTTGACAGTGTGATCAATAGGGCTTAATCACGGATGTAACATTGGCTCTTTGGACAAGGTGGGATGAATTTGGGAATTGCGACTCTTCTAGTGGAGGACAAAACTTGTTGTTTTACAATTTATGCTTTTCATTTTCATAGCTTACAAACTCCATCCTCACTTTTCCTTTTCTTTTCCTTTTCAAGCATTCATTACCTCATCTTTTTGAACCATTTTTTTTTTCAAGCTTTTGGGGCTCTTTGTCCCTCTTTTCTTTTCCATTGATTTTCTTTTCATCTTTTCTCTTTTTTCTTTCAACTTTTTCCAATTTCTCCTTTCACCAAAGATATTTAAGCACATGTTTATCCACTTTGTCTCTTATCCCCCACTAGATGAAGGTATCAAAGGCTCAAAAAAGCTAAGTGGTTAACATTGTAGTTTGCCAAGAAAATGAGGAATTAAGCTCAAATGGGCTAACTACGGAAGATTACTTCGGTTTTAGGAAATTTTGGCTAAGTGACTCTTTAGAACAAGATGGCCTATATCATATCACAAAATCTCACACAATCATTCTTTCAAACAAAAACTTGGGCAAGTTTTAGGATCACTAGTAATAACCTAATCCACTCTCAAATGAACTAAATCGGATTACGTGTTCGATTTAGGGCTCAATTCTCACCGGTTTATTCAATAGATCTTTCACATTCATCAAATGTCCCCAAACAACAATACATCATGCATTCATGCCATCAAAGATCAAAAAATATGAACACAACATAATACTACTATCCATCACCAATCATGCATACATTAAAAGCAAATAGACATAACCACAACTACTCACTATGGATTCCAAAGATTATCCATGCTCACATTTCACCAAAAGTCCACTACCCAACACATGATCAAAACCAACTCAAACAAGATAAGCATATGAAAGCCAAGTGTGCGTCGGTGCAAAATGTAACACAAGTAGAATGACGAACCGGTGCAAGGGATAACAAATATAGTGGAAAAATAAAAAGAAAAATAACTCCCCCGAACTTAGAATTTTACTATGTAAAAATTCTAAGTTTGGGGCTAAAAGTTGTTACCTCCCTCATTGCACATCCAATGCTCTTCAAAGATCACCATTGCACCACTTGCTCCCTCTTTGCAAAGTTAGTTTTGCTTCTTTCTTCATTCTCCAAGATATGATGTCCATGATATTCCTCATCCATACCTACAAAAGAGACTAAGCTATCAAGACTACTAAAATAAGAAAAACATGAAAAAATTAAAACCTTGGATTGTCTCCCAAGAAGCGCTATTTTTAACGTCCTATGCCGGACGGTTCTTCCTTGAGATGATTATCAAGTCACCCCCTTGTCATCCTTGTTCTTGACCTTCTTTCCCCATACAACTTTCTTAAATCCAGTGAAGCACCCACTAGCTAGCCCATCCGGCTCTTCAATCATGTCATATGAGGTTGATGCCTCATTCAACCTCAAGCTTGCACAAGTAGTTTTTCTTGATTTGGGGGGGTTTTTGAAGAAAACTCCCCCAAACTTGGCCTTATTGCCTATCTTCAAATCACTTTCTTCCACTTTGGGGTCCTCTTTCAGAAAATTGATCTTCAAATCTTCTTCCACCTTCTCTTTCATGGACATTGAATAGTGATCTCTCTTGGGGTACCCATATTCTCCATCTTCATCATCATCACAGAATCTCACGGCTTTATAGATATTGAATGACACCTTCTCATCACCAACATTTAATTCAAGCTCTCTGTTTCATACATTGATGATGGCTCCTCCCGTGGCTAAAAATGGTCTTCCCAAGATCAAGGGGATTGCCTTATCTTCATCCATATCAAGTACCACAAAATCAACCGGAAATATGAATTTCCCAACTTTGACAAGCACATCATCAATTGTGCCTAAGGGATATACCATAGAGCGGTCCGCCAATTGAAGATTCATGATGGTAGGCGTCAATTCTCCCAAACCAAGTGATTTGAAGAGTGATAATGGCATGAGGTTTATGCTTGCTCCAAGATCACACAAAGAACGATAAGTTCCCTCCTTGCCAATTACACATGGTAATGTGAATGAACCGGGATCCCTTAACTTTGGGGGTAACTTAGCTTGAATGATTGCACTACACTCTTCGGTGAGGTTCACGGTTTCAAATTCTACCATCTTTCTCTTGTTGGACATAATCTCCTTAAAAAACTTGGCATAGTGAGGCATTTGCTCAAGGGCCTCCGCAAATGGGATGTTGATGTGTATCTTTTTTAACATCTCCAAGAATTTGACGAACTTTGCATCCAAACTCGTCTTCTTGAGTCGTTGAGGGTATGGGATTGGAAGCTTGCATGGAGATGGAGGCTTGTATGCATCATTCTCTTTCTCACTTGTTTTCTCATTCTCAACATCTTTCTCTTCAACTTTTCTTCCTTGTTGCTCCTTTTCACCATCTTCCTTTGGCATCATAGGGTCTTCATAGCTTGTGCCACTCCTCAACTTAATTGACTTGCATTGCTCTTTAGGGTTCAATTCTGTGGTTGAGGGGAATCGACCCGGCTTGTGTTGATTTCCAACCATATTAGCAATTTGGCCCACATGAATCTCAATGGCTTTGACATCATTCTTGATTCCCATGACTTCATTTGCCAATTGACCAATTTTTTCATCTTGACTTTCAATCTTTTGCCAAGTCTTTGTCATGAAACTCTTCTTCTCTCCCATGAACTTCTTGGTCTCTCCCATGAATGTTATGAACATTTCTTCCATGGTGAGCTTTGACGAAGACTCTTCTATCACACAATCTCGGGCATTGAAGTTCGACGGTGGTTGAATGGCATTGTGAGGGTTAGCATACGAGAAAATTTCATGGTTTCTCAAACCGGGATGGTATTGGTTCGGATTAGGAGGGTGATAGTTCCCATGGGTTTGTCTTTCTACCCAACCTCTTTCTCGATAATTTCGGTCCCATTGGTTGTTCATGTAATGGGCCTCTTCGTATTGTGCATCATTGGGCTCCACTAGTGCTTTGGCCGTCATCAAGGAGATCAACTTATCCACTTTGTTGGATAAGTTGACACTCTCTTCCGAATTTTGAGTGGAAGCTACCTTTCGATTTTACCTTTGTACGGATGGCCATTGATTGCCATTCTTAGCCATCTCCTCCAAAAGCACATAACCTTCTTCCGCCGCCTTTCCCAACAATGACCCTCCACCGGCCGAAGCGTCTACCATCCCTCTTGTACGGTGATCCATCCTGTTATAAAAGTAACAAATAATTTGGTCTCTTGAAAAGCCGTGTTGAGGACAACTTCTAATGAGATCTTTGAAGCGCTTCCATGCTTCGGTCAATGATTCATCCTCATCTTGTCGAAATGAAGATATTTCCCCCCGTATTTGAATGGTCTTGCTTGGGGGAAAGTATTTCATTAAGAACGCATCCACCAAATCATTCCAATTCTCTATTTGTCCTTAGGTCAAGAGATAGGTACCATTGTTTTGCACGATCCCGGAGTGAGAAGGGAAACAATTGGAGATGAATGTAGTCTTGAGGGACTCGGTTTATCTTCACCGTTCCACTTATCTCGAGGAATTGAGATAAATGGAGGTTAGGATCTTCATTTGACAACCCTCCGAATTGGTTGTTTTGGACCATCACGATCAATGCCGGTTTGAGCTCAAAGTTATGAGCGTCCTCCGTATGGCCTTCGAATAGGGCGAAAGTGATCTCTCAAAACTCTTTGATTCCCATGTTCCTCATTCACCCTTGGTACTCTATTTCCTTCCTCTACATTTGGCCCTTGATTCTCAACTTCTTCCTCAACCTCTTCCACGATTAGATTCTCTCTTCTATTCATGGCTTCTAAATCAATTCTTCTCCTCTCAACGTTTTGCCTTCGGAAACTAACTTCGATTTCCGGGTCTAGAGGTAGCAACACTTGTCGATCTCTCCTAGCTCGGGTGATCATAGGCCATGTCTAAACAAGAGTTCAAGAGAAAGTGAGAATTGCAAGTAAAATCAAAATAAAACACACAAATATCTTTTTTGGATTTTTGCAAATAAGGAAAGCAAATAAAATGTCTAAACTAAAATTCTATCAACCTACACTCAAGGACTACAAAACCTCCCCGGCAGCGGCGCCATAAACTTGATTCACGTATTCTACAACTCTAAAATACACGACTGCAAGTATACGGTGTATATTGTAGTAAAGTAAGTACGAGGTCGATCCCACAGAGAGGTGTAGTGTAAAAGTGGAGTCTGTCGATTGAATTTTAAATAGACGGTGATCGATAAGTGTTAAGTGTGAAATTACCCCTAATTATCTGCCAAAGTGTCACAGATAGACAATAGAGAGTAATAAGAAAATAGATCAAGTATCATGCAAATCACGGAAACGAGAGAGAAAACGAATAAAACTCGAATATGAGAAGATAGGTTCCAAGGCACATGCAATACTAATGAATCCATCTATGATTAACAATCTACTTAAGTGGTGTTATGTTTTTTTTCTATAAGATTGATCACAAAATAATGAGTTAAAAGTCCTCTCGATCCAAATAACACAAGAGAAATATAATTCGATCTAGTATCTCTACCTAAATTGCATCATAAAACCCAATTAAGCCCCTAAGATCATCACACATCCTCCTAATCATTGATCATCTCTCGATCTCTCAATAAAATTAGGTCGAATACTTGCAATCAATTAATCAAAAGAGATTTCTCAATCCAATTTCAATTAATTAAGATCAACACATCACTATTGTACACTAATGACATGTTTGGAAGTGAAAATCAAGCATTCAAATAGTATTAAGTCACACAAACACCAATTAAGCAAAGTATTAATTCATAATCTCCATCAAAAGTATTTACAAGGCCCTAGAACCAAAAGTGTTCTAGCCAACAATCAACATAATCAAAGTCTTGAAAAATTTAAATGATAAAAAAATATAACAAAAGGGAAAAAGAAAGCTCAGTCTCTTCTTGATGTGTTCTCCTCGTGAACGGATTCTCCAAAGGTATGCCTCCCTCCTCTCATTCTTTTCTTCTTCCCCCTTTCAAAGTATGACTAGAGAGTTTATTTATAACTTGAAAATCAGGGCTAAAGCTTCTAGAAAAAATTATTTCCAAAAATATAATTTCCTTTTCTCTCTTCAATTTCCAAATCTTCTCTCTTTCCTTTTTCTTCAAATGTCCTTTTCTCCTCTCTGTCACTTGGCTTGGGGCTCAAGCTGCATATTGGCCCAAATTATTTCTTTTAATAAATTTGGCTCGTTTTACCCACGAACTCGATTTCTTCCTTCGTCGACTTCACTAAAAATTAGGTAAGTATTTTCTCCTTCTAAAATAGTCATTTTTCCTACAAAAACGACAAAGCACCACATTTCTCTTGTTTTGACCAAAACATCCATAATCGACCAATAAATCAATGAAATCACAATCAAAATGAGCTTCATATGTGCATAAAAAACGTGTAAATTCCACCCGAATCAATATGATACAGTTATCCCATTAAATGCCATCACTTATCCGAGTTTTCCGGAGATGTTACGTGATGTTGCTGCACATGGATCGGGTTTTAAGCCACATTCTTACCATGAGATTCGAGTTCCATGTTTAACTAAGATTATGAAAGAGATTGAGGATGACTACGTGAGTGTTTGTCGCAGTGAATGACCAAAATATGGTTGTAGCTTGATGGTTGATGGTTGGACTGACAAAAGGCAAATGACATTAATCAACTTCTTAGTTAATTCTCCTAGAGGATCAATCTTTATTGAAAGTGTTGATGCCTCAGACTATTCCAAGATGGGGACAACTTTGTGTGATTTGCTCGATAACTTTGTAGAGCGTGTGGGAGAGAAGAATGTTGTGCAAATCATAATTGATAATGTTAGCAACATGAAGTTTGGAGGTAAGTAAGTTATATGAACAATCAATTTTTTAATTGCATTTTGTTATATGATTTATATCTTATGAACTTACTAATTTTTTTAAGTTGTTTACTACTTAGGAAAAATGTTAGAAGCAAAGAGGCCACACTTGTACTGGACTCCGTGCTCTACTCATTGCATCGACTTGATGTTGGAAGATATTTAGAAGATTCCCGAATTCAAGTTGACGTTGAAGAAATCAATGTGTGTGACTGCATACATCTATGTTCGTCCCGGAGTTGTGAATATGTTGAGGCAATTCACGAGACTTATGGAGCTTTGTCGAGCTGGTGTTACACGGTTTGCTACCACCTTTCTCACACTTCAGAGAATGATGAGGTTGAAAAATTAATTGAGAAAGATGTTCACTTCTAATGAATGGACACAAAGCAAATGGTCTAAGGAGAATGAGGGAAAGAAGGTGGCCAAATTTATCTTGAATCCTAGCTTTTGGGCAAGTGTGTTTTACATCTTCAAGATATATGGCCCTTTAGTTCGTGTCTTGAGGTTGGTTGATTATGAGAAGAAGCCTGCAATGAGCTATGTCTACGGGGCCATGGATCGGGCAAAAGAGGCTATCATGAAATATTTTGATGGAAATGAAGAGAAGTACAATGGTGTATTTGAGATTATAGACAAGAGATGAGAATGTCAACTTCATCAACCTTTGCATGTTGTGGGGCACTACTTGAATCCTGAGTTCTTTTATGCAAATAATTGAGTAGTTGCGGAAGAAGTGAATAATGGCTTCCTTAAAATCATTGAAATATTGATTCCAAACTCTAGGGTGCAAGAATAGATATGCGCTGAACTAGATGTCTACCGAAAAATTGAAGGCGATTTTGGATTTAATATGACAAAGAGACAAAGATCAACGTTGGATCTAGTAGCTTAGTGGGAATAATTTGGTACCTCTACTCCAAACTTGCAGAGGTTTGTTATTAAGGTATTTAACGGAATTGGAGAATCTTTGAGAATGTAAGTAACTAAGTATGAACAAATTGGAGCATTTGTACTTTTTGTCTTTTTAAAAATGGACAATTTGAATTTGATGCCAAAAGAAGAAATAGGTTACTACAACAACGCATGAACGATTTGGTATTTGTGAAATACAATAGTTCATTGAAGCGTATGTACGATTCACGTGATCTAATTGATCCAATTTCTTTGAAAGAAACTGATGAATGTAATGAATGGTTGGGTGATAGATCGGATGGAGAAGATGAAGACTTAGTATTTGAAGGTGATGATTTGACATGAAATATGGTTGGTAATGCTCTTGGAGTTGATGATCCCGTATATCAAACTACATGAAAGAGATCATCGAGTGTAGGTGGAAGGGAGTTCAAGCGCTAGGCATCCTAAAGGTTTAGGTAAGGACAAACAAGTTGACAAGGAAAAACAAGTGGACAAGGGCAGAGGGAAGGGTATAATAAACACATACATCTAGAAGACTTATAGATGAAGATGAAGAAGAATTTAAATTTGAGGAAGATGATGAGTAAGAAGAAGAGTACATTGATGATGATGATCAATTTGATGAGGAGGGGGAGGGATTTGATTTTGATGAGAATGAGGACTAGTTTTTTAATATTAAATTTAGTGTTATCTAATTGCTTTATTTATGTTTTTTGTGCGTGAGTTAAGTATATCTTCACTACTTTAGACTTTTTAACATTAATTTCATGTTTGCATTATGTTTTAATGTTTATTTATGGCCCTTTAATAGTATTATCTGGATTTATGTGGTGGAATATGTGTGAAATGTATATATAGGATCATAAAATAGTGTTAAAAAAAATGTACAAGAAGCGCGCACCTTGCGCCTCGGGCGTTAGAACCCTTCTTGTGCCTTTCAAAACTATGCATAACTCACAATCCTTTTCTCCACGAGAAATTACAATATATCAATTTATTATCATTTTACATGAAAAAAATACAACTAGGATTAAGAAAAGTTATTCACATTCCCACATAAGAGAACTTGTCAAACATAATGACAAAAAACATTTTTTAACAACATCAAGTCAAAAATGAGCCTCTTAATTTTAAAAAATTTCGCTACTCTAATTAGTTATAATATTCCTCTAAAACTTTTTTTTATTGGTGAGTTAAGATGTGATGGATTGAGATGTGATCAAATGTGTAAACTTTAGGTTTTTGAACCCATCATCACATTAATTGCATGTTTGTTTTTACTTTTCACATGTGGATATAAAAACCAAATAATTGCTTGATTTATTGAATGGATTGGTTTTAAACATAAATTTAAAATATGGTTTAGAAAATTCGGGTCAAACATAAAACTCGAGTTAAAGTGTTTTAAGTCAAATGTTATTAAACATGAAAGGAGACACACCAAACCCAACCCTCGACCAATCAATTAAAAAAGACCTTAGTACATAAAGATGTATTCCATCCGTTCCGCAATTACTTTCACACTTTTCTTTTCGAGACGTCACACAATTACTTTCACACCCTTAAAGTGGAAAACCCTTTTATAAACTCCACCCTCACAATATCCTCAAATTTACACAAATGTCATTACTTTTTCACCACACATACACAAAAGTCAACTCATTTATTTACTTCATACATAAATGTTTATAAAATTACCCCTCAAAATCCCCACTAAATTCAATTTTCTTATTCTACGATCATTTCACACGTAAAAATAATCATGGGACGGAGAGAGTATTATTGTGTATCTTAGTTTAATTAACTAGTTCTATCGTTTAGTCCGCACATGTAAAAGTGTTATATGTAAACTTCAAATTCTTCAATATATGGTGTTTCCTTTTCATATATACTACTCATTTTGTTTTAAAAATTTTAACTCCCTCCGTCTCGAGATGACTTGCACAGTTTGACCGACGCATTTTTTAAGAAAATGAGATTTAGTAATTGGTGATGTAAGATAAATGTGGGGTATTTTAGGTGATTTGTTGAGGTGTAAAGTGGATTTGGTGGGGTGAGGTGTAAAGTGAAATGTATGTAAAAAATGAGTGAAAATTTTAAAAATAAAATGATATTGAGAGGGTTTTAATTTTGTAGGGTATATCTATATTAGGAGCATGCAAGAAATCTTGGGATGTCCAAACAAAAAAAAGTGTGCAAGTAATCACGGAACGGAGGGAGTATATTTTTGTTGTTTTGCATAAAATTAAAGGACATCATTTTTTTTACAAATTCATCCTCCATTATTTTTCAAGATGGAAATAAAATGAGAAAAAATAAAATGAAATTAAGGAAAATAAAAGGGAATGAGTAATAACCTATGTTGGGCTTGGGCCTAATTGTTATTTTGGCCTAAGGGGTAAACCTTTACGCCCACCCCATTTGTTTGCCCTAGGGCTGTTTGACAGCCATACAAATACACTATAAGTTTATTTTCTTTCTTTATGACGTTAATCGATAGTGAAAAGAGTGTGTGACCTTTGTGTGGGTGTTGTGCTACCATGTCTTAGTCTTTTGGTTATTCCCTCTACTGTCCGTATATATTCGATACTCAAGTGACCTGAGACCGTCCCTATTGGAATACTCGTCGGAGTTGTTCACCGGAGATGACGAGGATAACCAATAGTGGTATCAGAGCCACGATTTGGTCGTCGTTCGCCGTCGTCTGCTATGTTTCCGTCGCCTCTGTGGGCAGAACTCTAGCAGCCTCCGTCGTCGCCGTGTCGTGCCGCCCCCTCTTTGTTCGCCTCCGCCCGCCTGCTACCCAAAGCTGCCGCCAATAAGAAAGGTAAGAAGGCGAGTTGTTCCATTTTTTTATTTCGGTCGTAAGCTGCTTTTGGTAGAAGAGAAAGATTTGTTCCCTTACTTCCTTGTTTCGGCCGCTCTTGTAAAGAACAGGTAAAGTGTGGTTCATTTCTTTTTTGCATTTCTGCTTTGAGTTTTTGTTCAATTAACTAACTAAGTTTATGTTTTAGTTAATTCTTTTAGCTATTGTTATTTATTCTGCACAATAGCTATTTAGTGTGTTAACAAGTTTTTTTATTTATTTATATATATTTTTTAATTTGTGATTTAAGCTTTGTCATATTATTGTGCTTAAAGAAACTTGTTCCAGATTAGTTTAATTTTTGTGACACCTGTGGCTAGTCTGGTGTTTTGAGATCCTTACATAGGGTCTCGATCTGGTATAAAAACTTATCATTTCTCTTTTACTGCTTTTGTAGTGTAGCCCCTGGCCAAGGATTATGTGATTGAGACTTGTGTGTTGTATATTTAAGTATTTGTGATTAATTTATATGATTATTGTCCCTGTTTTGTAGTCTTAATCCAGGTGACTTGTGTGTCCTTGCTTCCGCTTGCTATTTATTGTTCTCTTTGCATCTTTGTGTGCTTTGACTGTGTTCAAAGC
This sequence comes from Galeopsis tetrahit, assembly GCA_963675135.1. Classification (NCBI taxonomy): domain Eukaryota; kingdom Viridiplantae; phylum Streptophyta; class Magnoliopsida; order Lamiales; family Lamiaceae; genus Galeopsis; species Galeopsis tetrahit. The sequence goes on from OY776128.1 coordinate 55,438,905, forward strand.
TTTGTAAACCAAATGGCCAACCCTTCTGCCGCGTATGTGTTGGCCCCCATTACTAGTAAAGTGATTCGGGTGGAATTTACACTATTTAGATGCATAGTTGAAGCTCATTTGATGTTTATTTCATTGAATTATTGGTTGATTATCATTGTTTTGATCAAAAAAAGAGAAAGGTAGTGTTTTGTCGATTTTGTAGGGAAAACGATGAATTTTGGAAGCAAAACACATACCATACTTCATTGGATCAAGAAGAGAAGCTGACCATTGGGTTCGTCTCGAAAAACGGAGTGGAATGGCCAAAAGAATCAAGTCGTTTGGAGGTCGGAAGCAAAAGTTATGCACGAAACAAGTTCGGAGTGCAACTCGGTCGAGCTCCCCAACTCGGCCGAGCTCCCCAACTCGGCCGAGCTTCTGGTCGAGGCAGAATCTGGATAAACATTGCCACTCGGCCGAGCTGCTGGGCGAGCTTGGACGTTGGAATGATTTGCAACTCGGCCGAGCTCCCTGACTCGGCCGAGCTGCTGGGCGAGGAAGAACACTGGAAAGCGCCGCAACTCGGCCGAGTTGGACCACTCGGCCGAGCCATGAAGAAAATGCCCAAATGTTTAACACTCCAACTCGGCCGAGTCATGCCTATTTTCGGCGGTTTTTGTGTATTTTGTCCAATTTTCAAGGACTTAAGTGCAAATTTCACCCCAAGACCTATCCCAACACTATAAATACTTTCATTCTTGAATTAGAAAGCTCTCTCCCACTTTTACAAAGCTATTCTCACACACATTCACATAGTAATAGGTGTTCTTCATATTTTAGTTTAATTTCTTCATTAGATTAGATAGAATAGTGGTTTTTACTCCAAATCAAGCTACGATTATCATCGGGCATCGTCTATTACATCGGTTTGTAACTAAATTCTCATGATCAAGGTGATATTACTCTATTTTGCAATTCAATTTGGTATTTTCTTAATTTGTCCAATCTTTTGCTATTCTACCATGAGTTTAATGTTATTTGTTGTTGTAGCCATATGATTCTCTTCTAGAACCATGGGCTAATCTCCTATTGCCTTGGGTGTGGATGTTTTGATGGGTGTTTAGTGTAATTGTGGATTAATTGCATGATTAGCTTAGAATTTGGGTGTTTATGTTTCTAGAGTTGTACTTTGATTGATTCATTTGGTTGATCAACCCTATTAGCGAGCATGTTCGATTATGTTTATTGCAACGAGAGTTGGGTAGCATGATTGGGAGTGTGAGTGTGAGCTTTGGTCAATTGAATAGAAGTTAATTAGTAATTAGCTAACCGAGAGGAGGTTAATGGCTAGACCGACAACTTTAGAAACTAAACAAATAGAGGTCGTCTAGGAGTTTGGTGAGAGGGCGTTTCATAAGCATTAGTAACCGTGTTGAAAGTGCTTATGCAACACTATCTTAGGAGCTTATGGTATTTGGTTAGATCCTATAATTGCTAATCAATGCACGTTGTATACCTATGCCTTTCGAGGGGGTCTACACATAGATGTGATAGCCTTTAGCTTAATTCGAATTCATAGCTAATTCATGTAATTGGTCCATTAACTCACTTAATTGCTCACAAAACGGAAACACCCGAGGCAATACCCTTCCCTTGCACTTTCCAAAAGAAAGTTAGATAGTTTGTTATTTCTCTTGTCACTATTTCTTATTACTTTTGTTAATCTAGTTTAATACTTTTGTTCTTATTCCCAAAAATCCAAACAACATCTTTTAGTTACTACAATAGCATGATAACTTGCAACTTTAGGGACTCATCCTCACTCAATTAGGTCCTTGGAACGAAAATCTACTTGGTATACTTACCATACTACTATCGAACCCATACTCTTGTGGGGATCTTATAGTTGTTTAAAAAGTGCAAAAATACGAACTAAGTCAATGGCGCCGCTGCCGGGGACTTAAGCAAGTGTTGTTAGTGAGAATTGGAGTTTATTAAGTGTTATTGATAGTAGCATTTCTTTTTCGTTATATTGTTTTTTGTTTTTCTTTGTGGGCTTTGATACTTGTTTTTGTGTAGGTGTGAACTTCATTGCCTCGATGGATGGATATATACAACCAATACCAATGGAATCAATGCTATAATCAAAATGGGGTTTATCCTCCACAACATGGAGATGTGAGCTACGATGATTGGAGGAACTTTGATCACCATTATCAAATGCAACAAGTTCCCTCCTTTTATCAAGATTGGAGGAATGAAGAAACATCACCTCCTCCTCGAGGATATTACCCTCCACCTCCACATCAATACCATCCTCCTTAACACCCTTATCCACCATATCCATATCCTCCCCCACCCCCTGAAGAGCAGTATTGTCCACCTCCTCCTCCACCTATGGAGGAACCTTGCTTTGAATTCCATGTAGCTTCAAAAGGAAATTGGTATGATAGTGAGAGGAGCTTTGGGTATGATTATCAAATGCAACAAGCTCCTTCGCATTATCAATATCAAGAGTGGAAAAGCAATGCACATTGGCCACCAAGCAATGAGGAAAGTGATATTAAAAAAGAGCTTCTTGCACTCCTCATGAAGAGGATGGAGGCAAGTGACAAGAAATATGAAGCAACCGACTCCATCCTTTCTCAACTTGTTAGTAATAAAAAATCGATGGAATTCCAACTTGGACAATTGACCATCGCCGTGAAAAAAATGCAAGAAGAGGAAAACTCAATTGAGGATGAGGATGAAAAGGGGTATCCACTTGAAGACATGAGCACGGGAATGAGCTTAATGGTGATTGAAGAAGATGATAGAGAGGAATGTCCCTTGATGGACATGAGCTACAAGGAACAAGAAGATCAAGAAGCATCGTAAGACGAAGTGAAGAGAAAAATGAGCATTTCTAAACCTTTAAACTCTTCAATTCACTCTTTCTTTGATATTGATGCTTCTATTGATTTCATTTTGCCTCTTAATCACTTTGACTCAAAGAAGGAAGTTGAGAAGAGCTTAGGTATCCTTGAGGAAAAAGGAGAGCAATGGAAGAAGAGGATGGAGGAAGAGCAAGAAGAACGTCCATTGAGAGAAATATGCAAGAAAGATGCAAGCGATTGGTCTTCCATTCATGAGAGCCTCCATGATTTTGAAGCTCAAAGATCGAAATACAATGGGAAGGAGGCTCGATATCCTTGGCCTTTCCGATGAGCTCTTTAATTTCCGTCCGGCTTGAAGACATTAAACTTAGCGCTAAATGGGAGGCAACCCATTTTTACTTGCTTTATTTCAAATTTTTTCATTTTATTTGCTTTGTTAGTTTAGTTTGATGTGTTTTGATACACGTGATATGCAACACTAAATAAACAACCGCAAGTTGTTGGTCCCTGAACGAGTAGTGAATGGGATTAAAGTCTAGAGGGGAGAGGTGAATAGACTTTAAAACTTTTTCAAGAGAGTTGGGAACCTCTTCTGATTGCTATGTCAACTGGACTACAAGTCTGCTGGTCCAGATGACTATAGTGATCTGAATGAAGAGATTATATGCGGAACTTGCTTTGCTTAATGAAAATGCTCAGCTGAAGCTGGTTTGAAAGTTATGACCTTGTTTTGAAGACAGTTGAAAATACAGTATGCACTATATAAAGATAAATGAAATGACAGAAATATAAAGTGCTGTAAGTAAATAACACCAGGTTTATAGTGGTTCGGATATATGTTCCTACGTCCACTCTCACGTCCTCACGTGATGTTTAATCCCTTTAATTTCCCAAAAATTACAAGGGTCTTGTCCTTTATAGTCCCAAGGATAGGACTTTGAGATCTGAGCCGTCCTAACAGCTACGGTCTCCACAAGTGATTGTAAGCACTTGCACTTTGAGGGGTTCAAAAACTTTAACCTTTCGGTGAGGGTTTGGGGTTTTTGAAGGATATACAACTAATGGTTCAAGCTTATAAATTGCTTAACCACTATGCCTAAAACAATGAATATACAATATGAACAGGTTTCAGGTTCTTATGGGTTGGATAGAAATCACTTAAGAGCTACAAATATTCTAATGGTTTCTGGCTCTTGGAGAACTCTTAGAACAATATGGCTTTTTGCTTGATTGCTTGCTTAGCTAGTTGAATTCTCTCGTTGTGACTTCTTGTTTGTGATTTCTCATCCTCTTGTATTTATAATGGTGATTGCTTGCAACTAGCCGTTGGAGTTGACTAGCCGTTGGGGCAATCTTTCCATAATGGCTTGATTCCTTGATTCCAGCTGCTTGATTGCTTCAATCCTGGGATCATGTCAATCTTCTAAATAAGGTAGGTCTTCGTTTGAATTGTAAGATGACTTTGGAATCAGCCGAGTCCTGGAAGAGCACATAGTCTTCTGATCTGTACTACTAGTCTTCTGACTACTCTTCTGGCCTTAGGTCTTCTGTCTTCTGATATCAGTCGAGTAACACTCTTCTGATCTGGCAATTCTTTGTGCTGCTTTAGGCCATCTTCAATCTTGGTCTCCATCAGATAAGTAGGTATACAAGCACCTTAACTTATCTGGTCTTCAAGGATCTCCTAGTCTTCATGTCTTCTACTCTTCTCATCTTGAGGATAGGCATGTAAGCCAGGACTGTGCTGATCAGCTGATATCAATACAGTTGATCACACAAGACTAGTCTAAGCTGTTTCTATACAAGTCAGCTGATCCTATTACATTTATAAACTCTAAGTGTTTTGGCCATCAAAACTATTCTAACATCAAGTGGGGCTTAAGGTGAATTTATATCCCAACAATTTCCCCTTTTTGATGAAGCCAAAACTATCCTTGATAAGTGCTCTTAACGAGATAAGATAAGAGTTTATAAAATTCTTAAAACTGAAGTATCTGATGAAGACAATGAGAGTTTGTCTTATAAGCAAAGACAACTAGAACTTGAATATATAGAGCTTTTACAGATTACAAGTAATAGTTTCTTTTAAACTTCTAAAGAGTCTTCATCAGGTCTTCTGATTTCTTCAAATGCGGTAGGCAAGGTACAGACGAACTCGAACATCTTCCATGTGTTGCATGTCTGTAACATTCTCCTCTTCATAGATTTTATACAAAATCCTTTTGATTTCAATCATGTTGGCTCTTCCTGAGTCCAGAATGGGTGCATCCCATTTGGGTTCTTCAGGTGTTAGGATTCTGCAGTTGTCAAGTTCTTGGGCTGTCTTGACAATTTCTTCCCAGAACTCTGGATCTTCAATGTTCATGAACTGGGAGAATTGAAGAAATTCTTCTTCATAAGAAGGGAATGGGCCAAATTTCCTTACTATGTGGTGTTGAATTTGCCACTTCTTCTTCAGGGGATACCATCTTGGTAGCTCATCTTGAAGGGCTAAATAATCCACATAATTGCTATCAAACACCGGGACACTGTCTTCTTTTGCTTTGTCCTTAATTGCTTTCCTGAGTTTGGCAATTTTCCTTTCAAATTTGGCTTTGACTGCCTTCGCATCATTCAGCTTCTTTTGCTTAAGCTCTTGAGCTTCAAGCAACTTCCTTTTCTTCAACTCTAGAGCCTCTTTCTCTTCTGCAGTAGGCTCTGCTGGAGCTGACTTCTTGCTGGACTGAGCTTGCTCATCTGCCTTTCTTTTCCTTGTCATTCTCTTCTCAGGAACTTGTTCTACAGGAGCATTGATCTGTAGACTCTTGGCAGGAGCTTGAGTGGGAGCTTGAGTGCCTTCTTGAGCAATTTCTTTGCCTTTTTCTTGCCTGCTCTTGATTTTGCTTTTTAAACCACCCAAGGTTTCATTCAGCTCATCTTGAGATACTACCATTACAACTTGTTGTGCAGTAGACTTCTCAAGAGCTCTTATTGTTGGTCCCAAAGTTGAGTTAAGATTGAGTAAGCTAAGAAAAAGTCTAGAGGGGAGGGGTGAATAGACTTTTCAAATTCTATCAAAATATCAGAGTTTTAAGTGCGGAAATACGTTATGTACAGTACTGTTCTTAGAATCAGCTCAGTACTTAACAGTTAGCTTTTATACTCAACTTTTCTTTAAATCTTTTCTTTAGAAAACTTACTGTTCTTGTTCAACAAATATATCAACAGTTAATCAAATCAAAACAGTAAAGAACACAAGATTTTTATAGTGGTTCGACAAATGTCTACATCCACTCTCACAACTCCAGTTGCGATGTTTTATTACTCTTCTTCTTGAGTACTTGTTGTTTAGAGTCCCAAGATTAAGACTTCGATCTTGTCGACTATACCACCAGGTATATCTTCGATCAACTAGTAATTTCACAAGTAACTAGCACACTTGTTTACACAATACAAACTTAAAACGAAAAGTAAAACTTCTCTTTGTAATAGCCTTTGATTCTTCAAATCAGATCTGTGGCTTTTCTTCAGTTCTTGATCTTCAACTCTGTGAGTGCTTGAATACTTGAATACTTCTTGATTGCTCTTGAATAGTAATTGTATTAGTAGTAGTAGTCTTAGTAGTCTTTTGAAGTAGAAGATCACACGATATTTATAAGCAATAGTAAGACAGTTAGCAGTTTGTGAACTAACTCTCAACTAACTCATAACCGTTTCTTGTTGTAACTTACTTCTTTTTGTAACCAACTTATCTTATCTTTCCAAGTCAGCATATCTTCATATAAATCTTCAGTTACGCTTCAAATAAGTCATCCAAACTTATTCTTCAAATAAACCAACTCAACACAGTAAACTACTCTTCTTAGTTTTACTGCTCTTGGTCAGTCAGCATAGTTCTTCAAAACTGTTCAGCTTCCTTCAAAAAACTTCACTTGATTTCTTCAATCTCTGAAGTAGTCTTCTTAGTCATCTTTAGTCTTCTGACTTCCATCTAATCTACTGTTCTAACTATTACAATGCTGAAATACAATAGAATACAACTTTACAAATATAAAACCTATCTATACATCAACTGAACTACATACAGATGAGTATAACTAAGTCATATACTATAAGCTGTCTATACAATACTTCCATCAGCTTAGTTCTTAAACAGTTCATATATCAGATTAGTAACAGACTAAGATCAGTAAACTTAAACTACATATCTCAATAAGATCAGTAATCTTATATCATATATCTCACATAGAACAACATATAATCACATATATCATTAACTCTAAAGTTACTTTTGGCCATCAAAACATATAATCACCAATTAGAACATTGTTTATAGGATTCATATCCCAACAATTTCCCCCTTTTTGATGAAGCCAAAACTACTTAAACATTAATAGATCAGTAGTTAAGATATATAGTCATTCATATCAGTTCATTAATTAAAAAAAATCAGATTAAGATTCATATTCAAAATAAGATCTAATATATCACATATTACAACTAAGTCACATAATCACAGAAATAAAGATAAGGATAAAAAATGTTATCTTCTTCAGCATAGTCCTTCATCTTCAGTCTCTATCAGGAATTCTGAATGCCAAGTACAATCTGTTCTTGATATCCATCATGTGCTTATGATCAGTGATTCCTTCATCTTTAATGATTTGTGAAATTATGTTTCTGATCTCTGAGTAATCTGGTTCACCATTTTCAAGTCTTGGAGGTTCCCAAACTGGTTCTTCAGGACATAAAATCTGTATACCTGTACTAGCAGCTAATAACAGAATATGTTCCCAAAATTCTCTTGAGATATTCATCATGAATGCATCAAAATCAGAATATTCATCTTCCTTGCTTGAATGGTTACCAAATTTCTTCACAATAAAATTTGCAATCTGCCATTTCTTTTTCAAATTATTCCAGAACTCCATATCTTCTGGATCCACAACAAATTCCATGAATTGTTCATCCAGAACAGTTCCAACAGATTTAGACTTCATTTTCTTTTTCAATGCAGCAACTCTATTATCAAACTTCTTTCTTGTAGCTTCTACATCTTTCATCTTTTGTTTTCTAATCTGTTCAGCAGATCTTTTCTCAGACATTTCAATTTTCTTCTTAGAAAGCATCTGATTATGCTTTTCAACAGATTCAGCTATCAGCACATCACTTGGTCTATTTTCAGTATCACCATGTTTCAGCTTGCTTTTAGACCTGGTAATTCTACCAAGCTGTTCAGTCTCTTCTTCATCATCAATAATGAATTTTCTTTTTCTTTTTCCAGATGAAGATTCAGCAACAACATGTTTCTGAGTAGCTTGAGTAACAGAATCAGGATTTTGTAACTTTAACTTCAGACTGATGATTTCTTCTTTCAAATCATCAATGTTTGTCTTCAACTCATCTTGACTCACAACCAATTGAGCTTGTTGTGATTGAGTTTGTTCCATCACTTTCATTACTTTTACTTCCCCATTTTTGGCTTCATCTTGCCATTCCTTCAAGGGTGTTAAAAGTATCTCTACTTTCTTTTGCAGTTCAGTAGAAAGTGACTTTTCTTGTAATCTATGCAGATCATAGATTTTATTCATAGTGAATTCCATTATCTTGTCATAAGAATTTGCAGCAGTCAAACTTTCCAACTTTTCAGTGGCTTGTTGAAACCTCTTCAAAGTATCATCCAGCTTACTTTGCAACTCTTCATTATGCTTTTTCAACAATTCAAAGCTAGAGTTCTCTTGGGCTGTCTCAGAAGGAACTGTTCTTACTGTCTCTTGAACATCATCAAGCACAGTATCCTTAACACCATCAACTGGTGTGCTCTCCAACTCATTAGCACCCAAAGATTGTTCCTCTAAGACCTCAGTGTCTTCAGCTACAACTGTGTTCTCAAACATCTCAGTTGCATTAGTATCAGCTTCATAATCAGCTTCCATATCAGCTTCATAATCAGCTTCAACATCAGAAAGTTTAACTTCAGCATCATCAGCATCCATGTTGACATCAGTATCAACATTCACATCAGCAGACTTAACAATGGAATATTTGCAACCAGTTATTCTTTCAATCAACTGAATAACAGATTCCAAATTTGATAACTCAGTATAAGAATTAACATCTGCAGCTTCTTTCTGTTCTTGTTCCCAATCATGAAACACAGAAAGACCACCCATACCTTCAGCAACAATCATCAGCTGATCTAGACCTATACTTCTAAGATATACCCAAGTACCTATCCTTAGAAGTTGCTCAAAGGTTCTAGTGCTGTCATCTAAACCATGAAAGCTTTTGAGAAGAGCATTTCTCAACTTAAATCGAATCCTCTCTTCCTTGTCACAAACAGGATAATCCATCAAGAACACTGATTCAGGTTGGATAAATTCAGGTTCGGGAGAAGAGGTAATTTCAATTGGTTCAGATTCAGGTTCTGGTTCAGGAGAAAAATGAGGAGTAGGTGAGAATTAGCTTGAGGAGTGGAATGAAAAGAAGTGTTCTGAGGGGTTGAGGTAGGAGTGTTCTGATGAATAGGAGAGTAGTGAACTGACTCCTCAGAACAGGAAGGCTCAGCTTCATGGGGTTGGACTTGAATAGAATGAGAGGTTGGGGGAGAAGGGGTAGTGTTCTTGAGGACTCTTCTGGGTCTAAGAACACCAGAAGCTTTAGTTCTCTTGTGTGAAAGGATAAGACTTGGAGAACTTACCTCTTCCACAGAAGACTCCTTCACATTAGCAACTGACTCTTCTGACTTTTCAGGAACAGCCCTAGCTGATCGACCTCTTCTTAATCCAGATCGGTGAGGATCATGCCTAGCCTTTGTTCTCAACTCCGGCTCATCATTGTCAGAACGAAACATAGAACCACCAGATTCTTGTGGTTGAATCCTCTGGCTTTGTTCAAACACAGTAGACTCCTTCTTGAACAAGAATTTGCCCTGGTGAAATCTTTTTGGACGACTCCAATCCATCTTCCTCTCAGCTAATTGAGGCAACAGTATGCTCAATTTACTTCCAAAACCCATCATGGATTTAATGGAAAATTCTCTTGAGACCTCATCAAATACCACTTTCTCTCTTTCAGCCAATAATCTGCCAAGCAGAAATCCTTGCCAATCACCATCAACACGATCAGTGATTGCAGCCATAATGCGAATCTTGAGATTGGTGAGAGCGTCTTGACTGAAATGTTGCCCTAACAAGCATTTTCCAGCAATATCCATCAACAATTGCATACCTTTTGGAAGAATGTCCTTCTTCAAATTTGATAACGTCGCTGGGTCAACATTCAACCACCTGCCCACGCGAACTTTCTCTTGCCCTGCCATATAGCTCAGAATGTCTATTGGCCCGTCTGGTAGATTGAACGCGATTCCAAGGGTTTCTTTAGAAATGACAACCCTATGGCCAGAAATGATCGAACGAATGCTGTTTGAGTCACCCTGTACCTGAAGAAAGAATTCCATAGCCTCAGGTTCATAAACCTTTTCAGGATATGATTCTAGGTATTTCCGTAGCCCACATTCTTCACACATGGTGAGAATGGCTTGATTCTCTGGTTTCTGACGTCCGGTGAAGTAAACGGAGTTTTCGACGAAGATTCCTTTCTCTCGCATCCATCTGGTAGAATCAAAAGTTCCTGCGACTTCATTTTCTTCGTTAAGAATATCGATAATCGCCATAGGAGAGAAATAGAGAAGTGTAGTTGCAAGAGTAGGAAGAATCGAAAATGCTTGAGCTTAGAGAATTTAGCAGAAAGATTTAGAGTAATGGAGAAGAAGAAGTTAATGTGATCGTGTAAATCAAAAATCAAGGCAAATCTAGGGCTTGGATTGATTTTGATTTCCACGTTGTGTGGTTTGGATTGAGTTGTAAATTGGGAGAAACGTTCCAGATTCATAACAGCTCAATTCCAAATTGGAGCCAACTTGTGTTGATAAATACACCTTTTAAATTAGGTTAAAAATAGAGGAGTGTATTAATCTTCTCTATAAGTAATCTAACTTTGAACAGTCCTTGACTTAGAAGAATCCTAAGACAGGATACTGTTCTGATGTATATCAGCACAGTTGTTTTCCAACACATTATACTTCAATTTCTTATTACTACTATATGGAATTTTACTTATCTGGGTTCAGCTGAGTACTGTGATCAGCTGAGTACTCTTTTGAAGATCAGCTCAGTAGTTGGGTCAGCTCATTAGTCATCAGATCAGTTCCCCAACTCTTCTGATTTTCACCTTTTTGATACCAGCACAGTACTTCCTCAGATCAGTACTGAAAATATTTTGTAGACAAATTTTCCTGTAATCAAATAAGCTCTGTAGACAGTTATAATCAGTAATCAGATCAGTTCTGTAGAGAGAATGGTATTGTAGTCAGAAAGGTTTTGTAGACAAATTAACTTTGTAATCAGAACAGTCCTGTAGACCAACCAATTCAATAGTCAGAACATGTCTGTAGACAGATTTGTACTGTAATCAGATCAGATTTGTAGACAGATCAAATCTGTAATCAGATCAGTTCCCCCTCCAGTGGAGAACTCCTCTTCTGTGCCTGTTTCACCTTGGTAGAAGTGCCAGTTCATGTATAGATGGTGAAATACAGTACAGAATAGTAAAGAATAATTAAAATAGGTCTATATAAAAGGCTTGTTCTAAGGTGTCTTGTGTTCTGAGTCAACATACAGGATTTTTCAGAAATCATAGATTCCCCCTTAAATGTATATTCTCAATTCCCTCAGCTTTACCAGCTTCCTCATCGGGAATTAGGCACCTTAGTAACCTTTTTACCTGATTGTGATGATTGTAGAGATCTTGACATGGTCTGTTCTTCAGAATTACCCATCTTGGTGAACTAATCTTGATATCAGCTTAGTACCTGAAATGTTAGTATACAACTCTATATACATGTAGGATCCATATCTATCAATCCTAAGCTTATGCATAGCTCCCCAAATCTAGTTTCAGCCAAAGGTTTTGTGAAAATGTCAGCTCTCTGAATATCAGTATGGATCTTTTCCATTCTAATGTTTTTCTTTTCAACATGATCCCTAATAAAATGATGCCTAACATCTACATGCTTGCATCTAGTATGTAAAACGGGATTTTGAGTGATGGCAATTGCACTATTGTTGTCACAGAATATAGGTACATTGGATTCCACAATGTTGTAGTCTCTAAGTTGTTGCATTAGCCAAAGAAGCTGACTACAGCAACTTCCTGCAGCCATATATTCTGCCTCAGTGGTAGATGTTGCCACACTTGTTTGTTTCTTTGAAAACCATGATATGAGCTTAGAACCTAGAAATTGGCATGAACCAGAAGTTGATTTTCTATCTATCCTGCAACCACCAAAGTCAGAATCTGAATAACCACTTAGGGATAGATCATCATCTGCAGAATACCACAAACCTCGATTAATGGTACCCTTTAGATATTTCAATATCCTTTTAGCAGTCTCCACATGACTTTCTTTGGGGTTGGCCTGAAATCTAGCACATACACCTACTGCAAATGCAATGTCTGGCCTACTAGCAGTTAAATAGAGTAGAGAACCAATTAGAGCTCTGTAATAGGATTGGTCAGCAGACTTACCTTGATCATCAGGATCCATTATGTATGTTGGTAGCATTGGTACTCCAACTGTTTTAGAAGTCTTGATACCAAATTTATCTAACAAATTTCTTGTATATTTTGCTTGATTGATAAAGATACCATCAGATGATTGTTTTACTTGAAGTCCAAGAAAATAGGTCATTTCTCCCATCATTGACATTTCAAACTTGCTTTGCATGAGTTTTTGAAAAGCTCTCACTCATGCTCTTGTTAGGAGATCCAAATATTATATCATCAACATAAATTTGGACTAATAAAATGTCTGTACCTTCTTGTCTTCTGAACAAGGTTCGATCCACTTTGCCCTTAGTAAATCCATTTTCAACTAAGAATAGTGAAAGAGTGTCATACCAGGCTCTTGGAGCTTGTTTCAGACCATATAGTGCTTTCTTCAACCTGTATACTTGATTACCACTTACCTCAAATCCAGGAGGTTGTTCTACATAAACTTCTTCAACAAGTATACCATTTAAAAATGCACTTTTCACATCCATTTGATACACAGTGAATTTCATATAAGCAGCATAAGCAAGAAACAATCTTATAGCTTCTAGTCTAGCTACAGGGGCAAATGTTTCATCATAGTCAATACCCTCAGCTTGAGAGTAGCCCTGAGCCACTAATCTGGCTTTGTTTCTCACAACAAGATCATTCTCATCTTTCTTATTTTTGAAAATCCACTTTGTACCTACCACATTGTGATCAGTAGGTCTCTCTACGAGTTCCCATACATCATTTCGAGTAAACTGATTTAATTCTTCTTGCATAGCAATAATCCAGTTACTGTCAGATAAAGCTTCTTTCACATTAGCAGGCTCAATAGAAGATAAGAAGCAACACCAACAAAATAGAGAATTACTTGGTCCAGGTTTAGAATCAAACAGTTGTCTTCTGGTCTTAACACCTTTATTGGATTCACCAATAATCAGATCAGTGGAATGAGCAGATTTCCATGTTTTTCTAGTCTTAACAGGAATACTTTCATCATCCACATCATGTATAACAGAATCATCAATATCAATATCATCATTTTCAGCAGGTTTATTCTCAGGAGAACAGTCAACCAATTCAGGCATGTCAGTTGGTCTAGAAGACTTACCATTGTCTTTTACCTTTTCTACATCATCATCTTTGTTTAGAACATTCAGAAATGGATTGTAGGCTTGTACAGATTCATAGAGTTCAGTCTCTTCACTGTCTTTATCAGTTTGAATGGTCAGATCATCAATTTTCTTACTGATCTGACGATCAGCAGAGTCCTGTACAACTTCATCAAAGACAACATGGGGTGTTTCTTCTACACATAGAGTAGAGTAATTAAATACTCTAAATGCCTTGCTTGTAGAGGAATATCCTAAGAATATTCCTTGATCAGCTTTGGCATCAAAAGCATTTAATTTGCTCTTTCCATTGTTATGAATAAAGCACTTACATCCAAAAATATGAAAATACGAAATTCTTGGTTTTCTACCTTTCCATACCTCATAAGGAGTTTTACCATGTACTTTGTTGAATGCACATCTGTTCTGAGTGTGACAGGCAATGTTGATTGCCTCAGCCCAGAACTTATGTGGTGTGTTGTACTCAGCAAGCATTGTTCTACATGCTTCTTTCAGTGTTCTGTTTCTTCTCTCAGCTACACCATTTTGTTGGGGTGTCCTGGCTGCACTTGTCAAATGCTGAATTCCAGACTTAGAACAAAATTCTTTAATATAGCAGTTTATAAACTCAGTCCCCTTGTCACTCCTGATCTTGACAATGGGCTGACCTTTTTCTACTTGCAACCTCTTTAACAGATCTGGTAGTTGGGTTTGTGTATCACTCTTTTTGTGTAAGAAGATTGTCCAAGTGTACTTTGAATAATCATCTACCACAACCAAAGTGTACCTTCTACCATTCAGTGTAGGGGGTTTAATTGGACCATGTAAATCCATGTGTAAGAGTTCTAAGACTCTACAAGTAGAAAGAGTGGGAATTGACTTAAAGGAAACCTTTACCTGTTTACCTTTTTGGCATGCATCACACACTTGTGATTTGAAATAGATTTCATTAGGGATACCTTCAACAAGGTAGTTTCTTGCAATCTTGTTAATAATCTTAAAGTTCAGATGGCATAAGCGTTTGTGCCATAGCCAACTGATTTCTTTAGGACTTTTAGAAAGAAGGCAAGCATCCCTAGGACAACTATTCCAATTTACAATGTAGACACTGCCCTGTCTAACTCCAACTAGTAGAATTGTATGTGTTCTTTTATCCCAGATTTCACATTTGGTGCTTTTGAAGTAAACTTTGTAGCCCCTGTCACAAAATTGAGAGACAGATAACAAATTATATTTCAGACCTTCAACATAAGAGACATCTTGAATCTCTACATCTCCATTCTTGATGTATCCAAATCCTTTTGTGATTGTGATGGAACTATCTCCAAAGATCACCTTCGGTCCTTCCTTCTCATGATAGTCAGAAAGGAGAGTCTTGGTACCAGTCATGTGGTGAGAACACCCACTGTTTATGTACCAAGTTTCTCCAACTGAGCCACCTTTCTTGTAAAGATCCAGTCGACCCTGCAAGTAGTGATCTTAATAATTTAGGTACCCTTTCTTTATTGGGGTCCTTGGGGGTTAGTAGTAAGAGGTATCCAAATAAGCATTGAAGTTTTGAATAATTGAGACCTCTTAAGTTTTCTACCATGCTTATCACAGAACAGTACTTTATTGACCTTATCCAAATTATCAGCAGACTTAGGATCTATTTTTCTGAGATAGCCTTTCCTTGGTTCTATCCCTTTTTCAGGAAGATCAGTATGTCTGTAATAGTTTGCATATGGCCTAAAAGCCTGTGGACCATACGGCTTATAGATGCGTTTTGGTCTTTCCTCTCCAATGATATCATAAGATAAAAGTGGAGGATAAAGAACAGGTTTGTTATGATAATGAGGCACAAATTTCCTAGGTTTAGTTGAGTACAGCTGAGACTGCCTTATAAAAGGAGGTCTAGGTTGTTTCCAACTTGCCTGTGTTTGTCTTGACCTACTGTTCTGAGTCTGCCTCTTCTGATTCCAGGACATTTCTGCTCTGGTCAGAGGAGTAGAACTCTTCTGGTATGGTCTTGACTGTACTGGTCTAGATCCATTCTTCTGTTTACCATTCTTGGCATTAGGAGGAATGTATTTAGACTGTACTTTGGAGTTTGGTTCATTATCATAGATCATAGGTTCTTTTCCTTTATCTAGTTGCAAAGAACTTGAACTTGCTCCAGTAGTGTTCTTAATGCCTGAAGTAGAGGGACTAGGCAGATCAGTACCTATTCCACTCTTATCATAAGGAGCTCTGTATCTGTCTGATAATGTTTGATTAATCTTAGAAGAATTAATCATATCAGATAGCTTTAGATCCAAGCTCAGTACTTCAGATTCTAAGAATCTATTGCACTCTTCAAGTTTTTCACATTTAATCTTTAAGTCATTGAACTCATTTGTCTCTTTAGCTTGTGTATGAAGCATACCCTGATATATCTTGTCCATAGATGCATACTTTTCTTTGAGTTGTGACAACTCTTCTGATAGCCGTGCATTTAGAATAGTTATATTAGGATCCACTTTCATTTGAGCTTCTCTAAGATTCATGATTTCTTGTCTTAAAGATATGTTCCCATCACTGATTTCTATGAATGCTTTGTTAGCTGGTAGAAGGTCTTCTACATTCATTCCATTGGAATGGTGAAGACTACTCCCTACACTACTATCAACAGTGTCACATAAATCAGAATCAGAATCTGATTCATCACAAGATTGAAAAGATGTGACAGATGATACCTCTTGATCTATTTTTGCCATCATGACCAGTCCATCATCTGCAATGAAGACTTCTTTCTCACTGCTGGAAGGGTAATCAGAAGAGGAGGATGGTAACTCATCTGAATCCGTATCAGATTCATTGTTAGCCACCATTGCCCTCTTACCCTTTGCATATTTGCGATCTCTCCTTGCTTTCCTTTCTCTTCTGTCTTCAGCACTCAGATCAGGACATTCATGGATGTAATGACCTGGCTTTTCACAGTTATAACACAGAGGTTCATTAGAAGTACGTTTAGAAGGAGAATGATATCGGTTCCTGTCCTTTCTATCAGTAGAGTTCCTATCCTTCCTATCAGCAGAGTTCCTATCTCTTCTTTTCTCATTAGAGATCTCATCTCTCCTTTCAGAAGATTTGTGATCCCTTCTGGTCCTAGAAGAGTCCCTGTTATTAGAGCCCTGAGTGTCCTTATAGAATCTTTTGTATCTACCATACCTCTTGTTAAGTTTGTCAAACCTCTTAATCATTAAGTTCAACTGATCCTTAAGATCAAGATCAGTACTCTCTAGTTCATCTTTTATGTTGGGATATGAATATCCTTAGTTTAGTTTTGATAAACCAAATCAAACATGTAATAGGATAAGTTGTATTGTATAGACAACTTTATTATACATCTTGTAATAGATAGGACTCTGGTTAGAAGAGAAGACATGTCAATGCTCAAGAAGAGAAGAGAAGACCAAGACCAGAAGTCATCTTACATCAGCTGAGTAGAAGTCGTCTTACATCAGCTGAGTAGAAGTCATCTTACAACCAGCAGAGTAAAGACAACAGCTGAGAAGAAACAGCAGCTGTGTAAAGCCAGCTGAGTAAAGACAGCAGAGTAAAGACAGCAGCTGAGAAGAAACAGCAGCTGTGTAAAGTCAGCTGAGTAAAAACAGCAAAGTGAAGTCTTCTTACAGCAGAGTGAAGTCTTCTTACCAGCAGAGTAGAAGTCTTCTTACCAGCAGAGTAGAAGTCTTCTTACACAATTAAAGGAAGACCAATCACAGCTGAAATCAAGGATTGACAAGATATGTGCACAAGAAAGGAAAGTCAAAGATATGATTGAAATTACATGACAATGGTAATATTCAATCATATCAAAATTAAGAGATTGTCAATTCCTCAATTAGTGGAGATTTGAATTGCTATCATCCAACGGTAACATTCAAACATCAACACTATATAAATGAGCTCATACATTATTGGGAGAAGTGAAGAGGTGTGAGATGCAGAGGTCGAGCAAAGTTCATAAAGTCCAGAAATAAGAAGAGCTCAAGAAGATCATTCATGAAGATTCAACACGCATCACCTCATCCCCAGTGAGTGAACTCATACCATCTAAGCCAGTTTAACCACTCATATATATCCATAGCTTAGAGAGAATTTCCCAATCCTAGCATGAGGCTAAAACAGATTGTAAGGGAAATTCTCACCTAGTTCATATACACAAAACCCACCTTCTACCATAAAACCTTAGAAGTCAAGTTGAGTGTTTATCACTGTAAAGAGTCCAAGTGCTCTATAATCACTTGTGGAGTGCAAGTGCAAGTGCTTACAATCACTTGTGGGGGGAAGTGCAAGTGCTTACAATCACTTGTGGAGACCGTAGCCGTTAAGACCGCTCAGATCTCAAAGTCCTACCCTTGGGACTATAAAGGTCAAGACCCTTGTAATTTATGGTAAATTAAAGGGATTAAACATCACGTGTGGACGTGAGAGTGGACGTAGGAACGTATATCCGAACCACTATAAATCAATGTGTTATTTACATTTCTGCACTTTACATTTCAAGTCTTTTCATACATATTTGTGCATAAACTGTTTTACACACTGTATTTATTAAATAGACGAGTATAATATTTATGGGCACACTACAATTCCGCACTTAACTCCGATAAGTAATTAATCAGTCGACTAACTAGTCCTAGGCCCCTAGTGAAATCAGCGGACTAGTTACTTTGAAGAGTTAGTTTATTTTCCACACAATCAGCAGACATCAAGTCAGTTGATCTTACACTCGTCTCAGGGACCAACATTTTATGCTTGAGGACTTAGACACAGATGATCTAGGCTTCTTAGAGGTAGATGCCTTAAGTGCAATGTTCTTGGAGATTTCCTTAACCCTATCACCACTAACTATTGGATCCTCTTCATCCAATTCGAACTCATGTGCCTGAAGGGTTTGGAAGGTAGTTTCAGCAGACCAGTTATCTATATCCTGAGTGTTTTTAATGATCAGTGTGACCATTTTCCACCTTTCATCTAAGGCTTTAAGGATACGTACATTGATCTCCCTATTGGTATAAGTCTTGCCTAAAACATCCAGATCATTCATAATCTTGGTAAAACGAGTATTGAGCTGGTCTATTGTTTCACCAGGCTTAATTTTAAATGATTCGAACTTCTGGAAAGCAGTGGATAGTTTGCTTTCCTTTATAAGAGAAGTTCCCTCACAAATGATAGCTAACTTGTCCCACATCTCTTTGGCTGATTTACATTTAACCACTTTCCCAAGATACTCGTTGGGAAGGGTGTGCAAAATGTAATTCTTTGCCAAGCTGTCTAGATTGTTCTGCCTCATCTCTTCAGCAGTTAAATCTAACCTGGGTTTTGGCACGAGAACACCAATGGCTTTTGAAGGCTCCAGATTTGCAGTGTTGTGTATCATGGTAGTAATAGGCCCTTCTTTGATCACAGACATCATTAGATCATGGGTTGAACTAAAGATGGCCTCCATCCTCAGTTTCCAATAATCGTAATCTGCAACCTTGAACTTTGGAAGTTTATTGATGTTAGTTTCTTCCATGATAGAGTAGACAATTAAGATCAGTAGTATGGCAGATAGGTCAAGAAAGACAAGTAAGATCAAGAAACAAGTATCAGTAATGAGAGACAATTAGACTTTCCCCAAAGTCTACAAGGTTATCAAGAAACAGCAGTCCAAAGAACTACTGCTCTGATACCACTTGTTGGTCCCAAAGTTGAGTTAAGATTGAGTAAGCTAAGAAAAAGTCTAGAGGGGAGGGGTGAATAGACTTTTCAAATTCTATCAAAATATCAGAGTTTTAAGTGCGGAAATACGTTCTGTACAGTACTGTTCTTAGAATCAGCTCAGTACTTAACAGTTAGCTTTTATACTCAACTTTTCTTTAAATCTTTTCTTTAGAAAACTTACTGTTCTTGTTCAACAAATATATAAACAGTTAATCAAATCAAAACAGTAAAGAACACAAGATTTTTATAGTGGTTCGACAAATGTCTACATCCACTCTCACAACTCCAGTTGCGATGTTTTATTACTCTTCTTCTTGAGTACTTGTTGTTTAGAGTCCCAAGATTAAGACTTCGATCTTGTCGACTATACCACCAGGTATATCTTCGATCAACTAGTAATTTCACAAGTAACTAGCACACTTGTTTACACAATACAAACTTAAAACGAAAAGTAAAACTTCTCTTTGTAATAGCCTTTGATTCTTCAAATCAGATCTGTGGCTTTTCTTCAGTTCTTGATCTTCAACTCTGTGAGTGCTTGAATACTTGAATACTTCTTGATTGCTCTTGAATAGTAATTGTATTAGTAGTAGTAGTCTCAATAGTCTTTTCAAGTAGAAGATCACACGGTATTTATAAACAATAGTAAGACAGTTAGCAGTTTGTGAACTAACTCATAACCGTTTCTTGTTGTAACTTACTTCTTTTTGTAACCAACTTATCTTATCTTTCCAAGTCAGCATATCTTCATATAAATCTTCAGTTACGCTTCAAATAAGTCATCCAAACTTATTCTTCAAATAAACCAACTCAGCACAGTAAACTACTCTTCTTAGTTTTACTGCTCTTGGTCAGTCAACACAGTTCTTCAAAACTGTTCAGCTTCCTTCAAAAAACTTCACTTGATTTCTTCAATCTCTGAAGTAGTCTTCTTAGTCATCTTTAGTCTTCTGACTTCCATCTAATCTACTGTTCTAACTATTACAATGCTGAAATACAATAGAATACAACTTTACAAATATAAAACATATCTATACATCAACTGAACTACATACAGATGAGTATAACTAAGTCCTATACTATAAGCTGTCTATACAATACTTCCATCAGCTTAGTTCTTAAACAGTTCATATATCAGATTAGTAACAGACTAAGATCAGTAAACTTAAACTACATATCTCAATAAGATCAGTAATCTTATTTCATATATCTCACATAGAACAACATATAATCACATATATCATTAACTCTAAAGTTACTTTTGGCCATCAAAACATATAATCACCAATTAGAACATTGTTTTATAGGATTCATATCCCAACACTTATCAACTTATCTTCCCCCTTTTTGGCTTCAGCAAGTGCAGCCGCAAAAGGCCTCATGGCATTCATTATTTCCACTTTCAGAGTCTGCTTCAGGACCATGGCATTAACCTTGCCGACAGCAGTAATGTGGGAGATGCTGTGCTCCATGACATAAGCAAGAGAATTGGTGGAGGAGGCAGCTTCGAGCTTTTCTGAAAGTGCCTCCAATTTGGCTGTTGTCTTCTTCAGCTGAGTCTGCAGTTTCTCATTCTCCTCTGCAGCTGATTTAAGAAGAGCTTGACCTTCAGTGGCTCTTGCTTCAGCATCCTCAATTCTTTTCTTGTAGGTGGTCTCCATGCGGTGCACCTCATTGGTATAAAGATCAGCAAACATCTTGGAGGTGTCACCTGCTCTTTTCTGAATGGTACTCAAGTACTCTTCTATCTGCTGATGAAGAGCTTCACCAAACTTGTCTTCAATGTCAATAATCTGGTCATGAAGACGAGTCTTCTGCTCCCTAGCAGCTTTCTCAACATATCTTCCAAGCTGCAGGCCTAAACCTTTCTCAAAGTGCAAGTCTATTGCAGCTTTGACCTGGGAGCAGATGTCTGATGTATAGTCAACAGATGGAGTAGAAGTTGAGGTAGAACCTTGAGGCTTTGGATGAACAATCAGTGCTTTGCCTCACTCTTCAGCTGATAGGTAGTCTTCATTGAGGAAGCAGGTTGTGGCCTTAGTCAGATGGGTCATGATTCTTCTACCTGCATCATCTGATTGGTCAATGAAGTGAGTCAGATTATCTGAAGGCTTGAAGTGAGCTGGTACTCTGACTACTTCTCCTTCAATCTCTACTTTGTCAGCTGGTGCAGCTGAGTCTTCTGCAGGAGCTGTTATAGCTGAGCGGTCCACCAAGGCTGGTGCAGCTGAGTCTTCTGCCAAGGTTGGTACAGCTGAGTCATCTACCAATGCCTTTTCAACTGTCTGCTGATCTGATGAGCCTTCTGGGACAGAGACATCAGCAGTGGGGATTCCTAGAATCCGGTTGCAAACTACAGTCAGTACCTCTGCTGATAGTAGCTGAGCAAAAGATTGAACCTGAGCAACTTCCTTTTGCTCCATTTCCCAATCGAGGAAATTTTCCTTTCCTCCCATTCCTTCCATGACCTCAAGAAAGTCATCTACATCATCTCTCCTGAGCTCAATCCAAGTACATATCCTAAGTACTTGTTCAAATTGGATTGATTCCTTATCAACACCAGGAGTAGTAGACTTGAGTAGGATGGCTATCTTCATCCTCATTATCTTCTCCTTTGTGCACATAGGATAGTGCACCATTCTGTACTGAGGTTGAGAGGGACCAGCTTGATCCAGGTCCGCTGGTGCCAAGTTTTCTGGAGCAGATGGGACAGTGAGGGTAGGAGATTGGGTAGCTGGGGCATTTTCCTCTGCTGTGTGAGTATCAGCAGAGATTTGGGAGGTGATATTTTCTTGTTGGGTAGGGAGGTGAGATTGATCTTCAGTGGGTTGTTCATCAGCAGGGTTTTGAGTCTGCTGGTCCGGTTCTGTTTCTACTTGAAGATCAGTAGATGGTTGAGCTTGATGGTCTTGGTCATCTATTGTGTGATCATCAGCAGGGGGTATGGAGGTGGTCTGTGCTTGGTTATCTGCTGTTTGAACATCAGCAGGGGTAGGCAATTGTGGTTCAAGAGTTGATTGAGGCTGGGCTTGTTCCTCTGCTGTGTGAGTATCAGCAGGGATTTGGGTATCAGTGTTTGAAGGTTCAGATGGGTTGAAATCATCAGAAAGGTTGAAGGATGTAATAGGGGCTATGCTCATGGGAGTAGGGAGCCTGGATTTCTTGGTTTTCTTGGTGAAAGAAGAATTGTTCTTCTTTCTCTTCTGACCATTTGACAGTTTAGAAGGTGTAATAGTGAGAGAGGGATTAGAGGTACCTGCCTTTTTCAAAGGAGAGGCAGTGGGAGTGGCATCTGAATCAGATGGGGAGATGAGCCCTGATCTGATCATAAATCTTCTTTGTGCTAAGGTCTGATTGTCATCATCATCATCCTCAGCAGTCTTCTTTTGAGCCTCTTCTTTGGATGGCTCCTCTTCTTGTTCTGCAACAGAGTCATGAGCAGACTCTTCTGCCTCCTCAACAACATCTTTGGAAGATGCTTCAGCCAATAGCTTCTTCTTCTCTTCTTTCAACCTTGCTGCCTCAGCAAGAGCTTCCTTTCTCAAATAATACTTGGAGATGTGGAAGGTCTTATGAGGTCCCATCTTGTACTTCTTTGGGAGAATATCTGGAAGGATGATGCTCAGCTTGTTGACAAAGCTGGCTGTAGCTGTTACCTTCCATTCTCTTGACTGTAAGTCCAAAGTAACCTTCTTGGCCTCAAGAGCAATTCTATCCAAAAATAGCCCTTGCCAGTCTCCATCAATCTGATCCCAGATTGCAGCCATAACTCTAACCTTCAAAGTGGTAACAGCATCATGGCTAAAAGTGTTACCAAGCAACATCTTGCCTGCAATGTCCATCAGGGTTTGAAATTTCGGTTCAAGTTGGGATTTCTTAAGTCCAGAGGCATCAATAGCCTTGATTCTTCCATCAGTAAACATCTCCATATACTCCTTTTCACTACCCATAATGTAGGTGGAGATATTTATGTTCCCCCTTGACAAGCCGAACAATTCCTGAAGAATTTCCCTTGTTACCTTGACCTTGTGTCCACCCATGACATTTTCAACATAAGATCCCTTCATCACAGCGTTTGAGTAGAAAGCCAGCCCATCTTGTTCATAAACATTAGTTGGTGCTGCTTCCAGAAAATCACGAAGGTTGAGGTTAATGCAGCGAAGAAGGATCTCCTTGTTTGCAGCTGTGTGTTTGCCCTTGAAAAACAGAGCATTCTCTGTGAAAATCTTCCCTTCCCTAGACCACTTTGTTGTATCTAGAGTTCCAGTGCTCTTGGTCTTCTCGTCGTAAATCTCAATGATTGCCATTCTGATAATTTGAGTGTAAGGTTTGGAATGCTTAAGAAAGTTTGCAGAAACGAGAGAGTTTGAGAGCAATTGAGTAATGTGTGCGAAAGGGTTTGGGAGAGGTTTAAGGGTGTGTATATATACTCCAACAATTCTTGATCTAACGGTCAGATTTGATTTTAATGTGGAGTAGTACCCAAGATTTCCTTCTTTGATTTCGGGCCTTTCTTTAAATTTGCCGGCTGAATTTGCCATGTGGCAATTGTTGATTTGCTGGCGATATGGTAATCAAGTATTAATGACATCATTACTAAAAATAGCCGTTGTGACTAATTTTGTGGCAAGAATTGATCATCAAGGCCGTTTTCTATAAGTGAATTTCATTCCTTATATAGGCCAATTTTGTTAATTACATTCAGGAATAAATCTAGAGTGAATTATATGATCAAAGATAGTCATTATGCTCTGAAATAAAGTGAAATAATCAGCAGAGTGAGGTCTTCTGATTTCTGCAAAAAGGTCTGCTGATTTCCTTGAAAGTCTTCTGGTCAGCTGAGTTGGTCTTCTGATCAGCTGAGTGGAGGATTGAGGTTTGCTGTGATGATCCAACTTGGTTGATGAATCTTCCAGCTTTGTTGTGAGTGATGATCCAACCTGGTTTGATGGATCTTCCAGCTCTATCTCTGAACCATGTAGGACCATCAAATCAATTTGATGATCAGCCTGGATGATATCCCACTGGTTCAGGTTGCCCTCACCATCTGATGTTCCTCATCATCAGATGGGTTGTAGCATCTAATGTGTCCTTGTTGAATTTCTTCGCTTCTCTTGAAAGAGAAGGAAGATTGGAAGAGGCTTCAATGGAGTTTGAAGAGAGGGCCATGGACTTGATCTCCTTGATTTGTTTTGACATAGTAGCCTTTGATTACAAGCTCTCCATGTAGAACTTCCCCCTGGAGAAGAAGCTCTGCTTGCTTGCTACTTTGTCCTCTGCATCTCTCCTTCCTTTAGTTTTCAACAAGAACGTCTCTCCTTCCTTTAGTTTTCATAGGCATACTTGTGTTGAGTGAACCAAGTATGCTGATCTGCATCATCTTTATCTTCAGGACAAATCTTCATCTCCTTCACCCAAGACTTTGGTTGAGGGATGATCTCCATTCCATCTCTTCTTTCGATTTTCTCCATACCTGAAACAAGAATAGTTGTTAGTAATTTGTGTTTTTAGGTGTTCCCATAACTTCCTCCTTTTATAGGGGTAGAAATGAGGTAGTGGAGTGAAAAATGACAAAACTATAGAGTTGATAGGTCTGAATTTCTGAAAAGTTACTTCTTAAGATCAACAATGAGATTCTTGATCTAAGGGTTCACATTTAAAGATATTCAGACTTTATCTTATGGAATGCAGAAATTATAAATTTTGAGCAAGAGTTATTTGGAATCCGTACAGTGCATGCATACTGTTGAGTCGGTGAGGATGGTGTATTAATCCAACCAAGTATAACTCAATAGTATACTATATAAATGTATAATAATAAAGTATTTTATGAAGAATAATTTATTCTTATACATATGTATATATTTCTTAAGCATGGATCCCAATTAACTTTGTTCATGTCTTCTGAATATATATATATATATATAATATGCAATGCAGATTGTAGAGTATTTCATCAAGGATTCTTAAGGTATCATTGATTCCCCCTTGATTAGATGACTCTATGATTTCCCTCAGCTTTATTTGTCTTCATCGGGAAAGAACTTACCTGAAGATGAGGGTGTCTATTCACCTCATCTGATCCTCCTAGTCTGCTGCAATTGTATCAGCTGAGGTCTTCAGCTAATCTTTGCTCTTCATGTGCTTGGATCCAGGAGTCCTAAGCTGTAGCATAGGGTCTTGAATCGTTCTTCAGCTAGGGGCTTAGTCAAGATGTCTGCTCTTTGGATATCTGTGTGAATTTTCTCCATTTTGATGTCCTTCTTTTCAAGGTGGTCTCTTATGAAGTGGTGTCGAATGTCGACATGCTTGCACCTTGTGTGGAGGACTGGATTTTGAGTGATGGCAATGGCACTGCTGCTGTCACAATAGAAACGAACTTCTCTTGCCTCTACATTGTAATCCTTGAGTTGTTGAACTAGCCAGAGCAGCTGACTACAACAGCTTCCAGCTGCCATATATTCTGCTTCAGTGGTGGAGGTTGCAACTGAAGTTTGCTGCTTAGAGAACCATGATATCAACTTGTTGCCTAGGAATTGACAGGTTCCAGATGTGGATTTCCTATCAATTCTGCATCCTCCATAGTCTGAGTCAGAATAACCACTCAATTCTAGATTGTCATCAGCAGGGTACCATAGTCCTAGATTGATTGTTCCTTTTAGGTACTTGAGAATCTTCCTTGTTGCTTCTAGATGACTTTGCTTTGGGTTTGCTTGAAACCTAGCACATACTCCTACAGCAAATGTTATGTCTGGTCTGCTAGCTGTAAGGTATAGTAGAGATCCAATCAGTGCTCTATATTCAGCTTGATCAACTGCCTTTCCAGACTCATCTGGTTCCATTTTAAAAGATGTCATCATTGGAATCCTTGCAGTCTTGCTTTGTAGAGCTTTGAATCTTTCTAATAGGCTTTTGGTATACTTGGACTGGTTGATGAAGATCCCTTCTGGACTCTGTTTGACTTGAAGTCCTAGGAAGTAATTCATCTCACCCATCATGCTCATTTCAAACTTTCCTTGCATAAGTTCAGAGAACTGTTTGCACATCTCTTGATTGGGTGATCCAAATATAATATCATCTACATATATTTGCACCATTAGAATGTCCTCTCCTTCTTGTATTCTGAAGAGTGTTCTATCAATTTTGCCTTTAGTATAACCATTGTCGAGTAGGAATTGTGACAGTGTGTCATACCAAGCTCTAGGGGCTTGCTTAAGACCATAGAGAGCCTTCTTCAGTCGATATACTTGATCTCCTTTTTCAAATCCTGGAGGCTGCTCTACATACACTTCTTCTACCAGAATACCATTTAGAAAAGCACTCTTGACATCCATTTGGTACACTTTGAAGCCCATATATGATGCATAAGCTAGAAACAGTCGAATGGCTTCTAGTCTGGCTACTGGAGCAAAGGTTTCATCATAGTCAATCCCTTCAGATTGAGAGTATCCTTTTGCAACTAACCTTGCTTTATTTCTAGTTATCACATCATTTTCGTCCTTTTTATTCTTGAATACGCACTTTGTTCCTACTACATTGTGGTTTTCAGGACGATCTACCAATTCCCATACTTCATTTCTTTCAAATTGGTTTAGTTCTTCTTGCATAGCAGTGATCCAATTGCTATCAGTCATCGCTTCTTCTATGTCAGCTGGTTCAATGTTAGACAGGAAGGCACACCAGCAGAACATAGATGGTTGGGAGTTCTGATTCAGTTGTCTTCTGGTTTTGACACCTGAGTCTGCTCCTCCTAAGATGAGGTTTGATGGATGATTATTTCTCCATGTATGCCTCACAGGAGTATCTGCATTAGATGAGCTTGGATTCTCATTTGTTCTAGTGCCATCAGGGGGGTTGACTTGATTTGGTCGATCATCATCTGTATCTTGTGTGTCAAAGAGATCATTCCCCCTTGCATTTGGGATTGGTGCATCTTGATTCTGGTCAGCTTGCTCTGCTTGAGTTTGAGATCTAGTGACAGGTCTATGAGGCTTATCTTCCTCTGGTTCTTCAGGGAAAGGTTCATTGACTTCAATGAACTCATCTGGTCTGGACTTGATCACTAGCTGTCTCATCTGATATGCAGTTGAGTTTGTTTCTACTGCACTCTTTTCACAAGATTCATCAAAAATAACATGAGGTGTTTCTTCCACAAGAAGGGTTCGTTTGTTGAGTACTCTAAATGCTTTGCTAGTAGAGGAGTATCCTAAGAATATCCCCTCATCTGCTTTGGCATCAAAAGCATTCAACTTACTCTTCCCATTGTTGTGAATGAAACACTTACAACCAAATATATGAAAGTAAGATACTCTAGGTTTCCTTCCTTTCCATAGTTCATATGGGGTTTCCTCATGAATTTTGTGAATACCTGACCTGTTTTGAGTGTGACAAGCTGTGTTGATAGCTTCTGCCCATAACTTCTTAGGGGTGGAGAATTCTGCAAGGAGTGTTCTTGCAGCTTCTTTGAGTGTTCTGACCCTTCTTTCAGCTACACCATTTTGTTGTGGTGTTCTTGCTGCACTTGTCTCATGCTGAATACCATTAGAAGTACAGTATGCAATAATGTAAGAGTTAATAAATTCAGTGCCTTTGTCACTTCTAATTTTCACAATTGGTTCTCCTTTCTCTACTTGGATCCTCTTCAATAGTTCAGGAAGCTTCTGCTGAGTCTCACTCTTCTTGTATAAGAAGATAACCCAAGTAAACTTGGAGTAGTCATCTACAACAATAAGAGTGTACTTTCTCCCTGTTAATGTGGTTAGAGTGATTGGTCCAAAGAGATCCATGTGAAGCAATTCAAGAACTCTGCTGGTTGATGTTGTCTTCTTGGTCTTGAAGGAGACCTTTGTTTGCTTTCCTTGTTGACATGCATCACATACCTGATCTTTACAGTAGAGTTCATTAGGCAGACCATCAACTAAGGATTCCCTTGCTAACTTGTTCATAGTCTTAAAGTTCAGATGACTAAGGCGTTTGTGCCATAGCCAACTGACATCTTTAGGGCTTTTCACAAGCAGACATGTATCCTTAGGACAGTTGTTCCAATTTGCAAGATACATACTTCCCTTTCTAGATCCTGTTAGAAGGTTCTGTTTTGTTCTTTTATCACTTATGAGACACTCATCTTTAGAGAATTTTACTGAATAACCAGTGTCACAAAAATGAGAAACAGATAATAAGTTACTTTAAACCCTCTACATATGATACATCATGTACCTCAATGTCACCATTTTTAAGGGTGCCATATCCTTTTGTGTTACCGTGCGCGTTATCACCAAAGAAGACTTTTGGATCTTTCTTCTCTATGTAGTTGGCCAGCAGGGCTTTGGTTCCTGTCATGTGAGTTGAGCATCCACTATCTATGTACCATGTTTCTCCTGCTAGACCTCCTCTTCTGTATAGGTCCCTCCTTTCCTGCAAGAAAGGTTAATTCTTAGGTACCCATTTTGTCTTGGGTCCTTGGGTGTTAGTACTACCCTTGGGAACCCACATATACATTGGTCGTTTAAACAACCTTGAGCACTTGAGTTGTTTCCCTCGGGCATCACAGAACCAAATCTTACCAGTTAGCACCTTGGACTGATTTGATTTGTTACTGGTGTCAGCTAAGTAATAGTCAAATGGTTTCCCTTTATAGGAGTGTACATACATGATCTTTTGACTAGTTACATTCGTCCTGGGTGCATTAGCTGGACGATGCACACGATTATATGGACCATACTCTTCTGTTCTCACAATATCATAAGAGATAGGGGGTTCAAAGAGAACAGATTTGTTTGAAGAAGATTTCTTCTTCTTGGCTGGAGCAGCATACAGCTGAGACTGTCTCAAACGAGATGGTCTAGGCGGTTTGTTGTTCCTCTGTACAGGCTTGGGTTTAACTTATCTTTTACCATTTTTGGTATTGGGATAGTTAGCCTTAGCTGGTACAGATGCCTTTTGGTTCATATTAGGTTCATTGTGTTTAGAACACTCACATTTTTCATGTGTCTGAGTAGTGCACTTATTAGGTATACTACCCCCAGCTGGAGAGGATATAGATGGATTAAGTTCATAGCCAAAACCCATCTTATTGCCATTTGATCTATAATATTCAGAGATACTTTCAATAGTAGTAGAAGCTTTATTGAACTCTGATATCTTTTGATTTAGGCATTCCTTCTCCTTTTCTAAGAGCTTGTGTGCTTGGAAGAGATCATCGAACTTGGATTGTAGTGAACGAAATTCCTTAGTTTCTAAAGCTTGAGTTTCTAACATCCCCTCATACAACTGAGTTATTGTGGTATTTTCTTCCTTAAGAAGTTCCACTTCTCTGGTCAATCTTTCATTCATTATGACCAACTCAGGGGTGTTATCAAACTTAGTCTTTTTCAACTGAGCAATTTCTTTCCTTAGATCCTTATTCTCCTCTTCCACCTCTATAAAAGCTCTAGTGGCAATATCTAGATCACCTTTTACCTTTCTTAAAGATTGATAATAGGTGTCTTCTGATTTGCCTTCAGATGAGTTTATCTCATCTGTTTGTGAAAAAATAGGTGAATGGAAAGTAGTAGTATAGGAATTTACCTCATTTTCACCTATGGCCATCATAGCTAGATCATCTGAATCATCTGAAAAGATTTGACAGTCTGGTGATGTAGGGAGTTCATCACTATGATATTCAGATTCTTCAGTCACCATTGCTTGCTTATCTGAATTTCTTCTGTCTCTTCTTGGCCTTCTTTCTTCTTTGTCATCCAAATCCAGCTCAGGGCATTCATAGACATAATGTCCTGGTTTGCCACAATTGAAGCATGATCCAGATCTCTGATTTGAGTTGCCTTTCCTTGGAGGAGTGGCATCTCTTCTTCTAGATCCTCGGCTGTTAGATGACTCCACATCCTTTCTAGGATGTCTTTCTGGTGTTCTTTCTCTGGAACCTCTGGAGGGTGAACTGGCTCTTCTATCTTTGTAGTTTCTATAGAATTTTCTATATTTGCTGTTGAGAGTGTTCATCCTTTCGAATCTCTTGATCATAAGAGCCATTTGCTCTTTCAGACTCATGTCTGATCCTTCAAGGTCTTCTGTTTTCAGTGAGGTCTTGCCAGATGAGGTACTTGCAGCTTTTGTATTGGCTGCCTTAAAGGCTACAGTCTTCGAGGTAGATGGGGCTGCAGTTGGCTCATCACTTCCTGAGTTTTCTTCTCTGTCAAGATCATATTCATGAGCTTTTAGGTTCTGAAATAGAGTTTGAGTAGACCATTTCTTGATATCTTGAGTATCTTAAATGATGGTCTTCTTGAGTTTCCATGTCTTGGGTAAAGAGTCAAAGATCTTCAAGTTTTTCTCTCTATTTGTATACTTCTTGCCTAGAGATTCAATCTCATTTATGATCTTTGTACATCTATTGTCCAGCTGATCAATAGTTTCTTCTGGCTGCATCTTGAGGTGCTCAAACTTCTTGACTGCTGTTGACAATTTGCTTTCCTTGATCAGCTCAGTTCCTTCACAGAGGAGTGCCAATGCCTCCCACATTTCTCTGGCTGACTCACAGTGGATTACCTTTGCAATGTACTCATTTGGAGAGTTTGCATTATGTAATCTTGAGCAATGCTATCAAGATTTGATTGCTTCATCTCTTCTGGTGTGAGATCCTTCATGGGCTTGGGAACAAGTTCTCCAACTGGCACTTCTGGATCACCATTTGCAGTGTTGACTATCATGATGGTGATTGGACCTTCTGTGATTACAGACCACATCTTGTAGTGGACTGATGTGAGATTCTTCCTCATCCTGATCTTCCAGTAATCATAATCCTCAACTGAAAACTTAGGCAACTTTCGCATATTAGCACTCATGATGTATGATTTTTCAAAAACAAGTTTTTCAAAAGAATAGATCTATTCAAGAGGACTACAGAAAGACTCCCTCAAGTCTTCTGATAATCTAGAGACAGTAGTCCGTTAGAACCACTGCTCTGATACCACTTGTTGGTCCCTGAACGAGTAGTGAATGGGATTAAAGTCTAGAGGGGAGGGGTGAATAGACTTTAAAACTTTTTCAAGAGAGTTGGGAACCTCTTCTGATTGCTATGTCAACTGGACTACAAGTCTGCTGGTCCAGATGACTATAGTGATCAGAATGAAGAGATTATATGCGGAATTATGGTAGGCCTTAATTAGACTCGTTCTTTTAGTTTTTTAAGAAAGTGTTAACTTGTTTTGCTTAATGAAAATGCTCAGCTGAAGCTGGTTTGAAAGTTATGGCCTTGTTTTGAAGATAGTTGAAAATACAGTATGCACTATATAAAGATAAATGAAATGACAGAAATATAAAGTGCTGTAAGTAAATAACACCAGGTTTATAGTGGTTCGGATATACGTTCCTACGTCCACTGTCACGTCCTCACGTGATGTTTAATCCCTTTAATTTCCCAAAAATTACAAGGGTCTTGTCCTTTATAGTCCCAAGGATAGGACTTTGAGATCTGAGTCGTCCTAATAGCTACGGTCTCCACAAGTGATTGTAAGCACTTGCACTTTGAGGGGTTCAAAAACTTTAACCTTTCGGTGAGGGTTTGGGGTTTTTGAAGGATATCCAACTAATGGTTCAAGCTTATAAATTGCTTAACCACTATGCCTAAAACAATGAATATACAATATGAACAGGTTTCAGATTCTTATGGGTTGGATATAAATCACTTAAGAGCTACAAATATTCTAATGGTTTCTGGCTCTTGGAGAACTCTTAGAACAATATGGCTTTTTGCTTGATTGCTTGCTTAGCTAGTTGAATTCTCTCGTTGTGACTTCTTGTTTGTGATTTCTCATCCTCTTGTATTTATAATGGTGATTGCTTGCAACTAGCCGTTGGAGTTGACTAGCCGTTGGGGCAATCTTTCCATAATGGCTTGATTCCTTGATTCCAGCTGCTTGATTGCTTCAATCCTGGGATCATGTCAATCTTCTAAATAAGGTAGGTCTTCGTTTGAATTGCAAGATGACTTGGGAATCAGCCGAGTCCTGGAAGAGCACATAGTCTTCTGATCTGTACTTCTAGTCTTCTGACTACTCTTCTGGCCTTAGGTCTTCTGTCTTCTGATATCAGACGAGTAACACTCTTCTGATCTGGAAATTCTTTGTACTGCTTTTAGGCCATCTTCAATCTGGGACTCCATCAGATAGGTAGGTATACAAGCACCTTAACGTATCTGGTCTTCAAGGATCTTCTAGTCTTCATGTCTTCTACTCTTCTCATCTTGAGGATAGGCATGTAAGCCAGGACTGTGCTGATCAGCTGATATCAATACAGTTGATCACACAAGACTAGTCTAAGCTGTTCTATACAAGTCAGCTAATCCTATTACATTTATAAACTCTAAGTGTTTTGGCCATCAAAACTATTCTAACATCAAGTGGGGCTTAGGATGAATTTATATCCCAACAATTTCCCCCTTTTTGATGAAGCCAAAACTATAATTGATAAATGCTCTTAATGAAATAAGATAAGAGTTTATAACATGCTAAGACTGAAGCATCTGATGAAGACAATGAGAGTTTGTCTTGTAAGCAGAAAGAACTAGAACTTGAATATAGATAGAACTTTTACAGATTACAAGTAATAGTTTCTTTAAACTTCTAAGCTAGTCTTCATCAGGTCTTCTGATCTTCAAATGCGGTAGGCAAGGTACAGACGAGCTCGAACTTCTTCCATGTGCTGTACATCTGTAACATTCTCCTCTTCATAGATCTTGTACAGAATCTTCTTGATTTCTATTGTGTTGGCTCTTCCTGAATCCAGAAGGGGTGCATCCCATTTGGGTTCTTCAGGAGTTAGGATTCTGCAGTTGTCAAGTCCTTTGGCTGTCTTGACAATTTCTTCCCAGAACTCTGGATCTTCAATGTTCATGAACTGGGAGAATTGAAGAAATTCTTCTTCATTAAGAAGGGAGAGGGCCAAATTTCCTTACTATGTGGTGTTGAATTTGCCACTTCTTCTTCAGGGGATACCATCTTGGTAGCTCATCTTGAAGGGCTAAGTAATCCACATAATTGCTGTCAAACACTAGGACACTGTCTTCTTGTGCTTTGTCCTTCATTGCTTTCCTGAGTTTGGCAATTCTTCTTTCAAATTTGGCTTTGACTGCCTTCGCATCATTCAGCTTCTTTTGCTTAAGCTCTTGAGCTTCAAGCAATTTCTTTTTCTTCAACTCTAGAGCCTCTTTCTCTTCTGTAGTAGGCTCTGCTGGAGCTGATTTCTTGCTGGTCTGAGCTGACTGAGCTTGCTCATCTGCCTTTCTTTTCCTTGTCATTCTCTTTTCAGAAATTTGTTCTACAGGAGCAGTGATCTGTAGACTCTTGGCAGGAGCTTGAGTGGGTGCTTGAGTATCTTCTAGAGCAATTTCTTTGTCTTTGCCTTGCCTGTTCTTGATTTTGCTCTTTATACCACCCAAGGTTTCAGTCAAGTCATCTTGTGCTACTACCAGTTCAGCTTGCTGGGCAGTAGACTTCTCTAGAGCCTTTATCAACATATCTTCCCCCTTTTTGGCTTCAGCAAGTGCAGCCGCAAAAGGCTTCATGGAATTCATGATTTCTACTTTCAGAGTTTGTTTCAGTGCCATGGCATTGACCTTGGCAACTTGGGTCAGATGGGTTATGCTGTGCTCTAGAACTTCAGCATGTGAATTGGAGGAGGAGGCAGCTTCAAATCTAGTTGTAAGAGCTTCCAACTTGGCTGCTGTTTCCTTCAGCTGAGTCTGCAGTTTCTCATTCTCCTCTGCAGCTGTTTGAAGAAGAGCTTGTCCTTCAGTGGCTCTTGCTTCAGCATCCTCAATTCTTGTCTTGTAGGTGGTCTCCATGCGGTGCATCTCATTAGTGTAAAGATTAGCAAACCTTTTGGAGGTGTC
The DNA here is from genome assembly GCA_963675135.1 of Galeopsis tetrahit. NCBI lineage: Eukaryota > Viridiplantae > Streptophyta > Magnoliopsida > Lamiales > Lamiaceae > Galeopsis > Galeopsis tetrahit. The sequence continues at coordinate 55,473,056 of OY776128.1, forward strand.
GGCTGATGACTTCTGATAGGTACTCAAGTATTCTCCTATCTGCTGATGAAGTGCTTCACCAAACTTGTCTTCAACATCAAGAATCTGGTCATGAAGACGAGTCTTCTGTTCCCTTGCAGCTTTCTCAACATATCTTCCTAGCTGCATGCCTAAACCTTTCTCAAAGTGCAAGTCTATTGCAGCTTTGACCTGGGAGCAGATGTCTGCTGTAAGGTCAACAGATGGGGTAGAAGTAGAGGGTGTACCTTGAGGCTTTGGATGAACAATAATTGCTTTGCCTCTTTCTTCGGCTGATAAGTACTCCTCATTGAGGTAGCAGGTAGTGGCCTTAGTCAGATGGGTCATGATTCGTCTGCCTGCATCCTCTTGATTGTCAATGAAGTGAGTCAGATCGTCTGAAGGTCTGAAGTGAGCTGGTACTCTGACTACTTCTCTTTCAATCTCTTCTTTGTCAGCTGGTGCAGCTGAGTCTTCAGCAGGGGCAGCTGAGTCTTCCACCAAGGCTGGTGCAGCTGATTCCTTCATCTTTGCTTGTTCAGCTGTCTGCTGATCCGATGAACCTACTGGGATAGGGACATCAGCTGTGGAGACTCCTAGGATCCGGTTGCAGACTGCAGTTAGTGCCTCATCTGATAGCAGCTGAGCAAAGGATCGAACTTGAGCAACTTCCTTTTGCTCCATCTCCTAGTCGAGGAAGTGTTCCTTTCCTCCCATTCCTTCCATGACATCAAGAAAGTCATCTACATCATCTCGTCTGAGCTCAATCCAAGTGCATACCCTAAGCACTTGTTCAAACTGGATTGAAGTCTCATCAACTCCAGGGATGGTGGTCTTGAGCAGGTTGGCTATCTTCATCCTCATTATCTTTTCTGTTTGGCACATGGGGTAGTGCACCATTCTGAACTGAGGTTGAGAAGGACCAGGTTGAACCAGGTCTTCTGGTGCCAAGTCTTCTGGAGCAGAAGGGACAATGAGGGTAGGGGTTTGGGTAGTTGGGGCATTTTCGTCTGCTGTGTGAGTATCAGCAGGGATTTGGGAAGTGATTTCTTCTTGTTGGGTAGGAGGTTGGGATTGATCTTTAGTAATTTGTTCATCAGCAGGGTTATGGGTCTGCTGGTCTGGTTCAGTTTCTTCTTGAAAATCAGTAGGTGTATGAGCTTGATGATCTTGGACATTTGCTGTTTGAATATCAGCAAGGATTGTGGATATAATCTGAGTTTGATCATCAGCAGGTTGTGTGGAGGTGGTCTGAGGTTGGTTGTCTGCTGTTTGAACATCAGCAGGGTTAGGCTGGGCTTGTTCCTCTGCTGTGTGAGTATCAGCAGGGATTTGAGCATCAGTGTGTGAGGGTTCAGATGGGTTGGTATCATCAGAAGGGTTGAAGGATGAAATAGGGGCTATGCTCATTGGAGTAGGGAGCCTGGATTTCTTGGCTTTCTTTGTGAAAGAAGAAGTGTTCTTCTTTCTCTTCTGACCCTTTGATAGTTTAGAAGGTGTGAAAGTGAGAGAGGGATTAGAAGTACCTGCCTTTTTCAAAGGAGAGGCAGTGGGAGTGACATCTGAATCAGATGGGGAGATGAGCCCTGATCTGATCTGATCAGATATCTTCTTTGTGCTAAGGTCTGATTGTCATCATCATCCTCTTCAGCAACCTTCTTTTGAGCCTCTTCTTTCGATGGCTCCTCTTCTTCTTCAGCAGCAGAGTTATGAGTGGACTCTTCTGCCTTTTCAATAACATCTTTGGAAGATGCTTCAGCTAACAGCTTCTTCCTCTCTTCTTTCAACCTTGCTGCCTCAGCAAGAGCGTCCTTCCTTAAATAATATTTGGAGATGTGGAAGGTCTTGTGAGGTCCCATCTTGTACTTTCTTGGGAGTACTTCTGGAAGGATGATACTCAGCTTGTTGACAAAGCTGACAGTAGAGGTCACCTTCCATTCTTTTGATTGAAGGTCCAAAGTCACCTTCTTGGCTTCAAGAGCAATTCTGTCCAAGAAAAGCCCTTGCCAGTCTCCATCAATCTGATCCCAGATTGCAGCCATAACTCTAACCTTTAGAGTAGTAACAGCATCATGACTGAATGTGTTACCTAGCAGCATCTTGCCTGCTATATCCATCAGGGTTTGGAACTTAGGTTCTAGTTGGGATTTCTTGAGTCCAGAGGCATCAGCAGCCTTGATTCTCCCATCAGTGAACATCTCCATGTACTCTTTCTCCTTATTCATGATGTAGGTGGAGATATTGATCTTCTCCCTTGACAAACCAAACAGTTCCTGAAGGATTTCCCTTGTTACCTTGACCCTGTGTCCACCCATGACACTTTCAACATACGATCCCTTCATCACAGCGTTTGCATAGAAAGCCAGCACATCTTGTTCATAAACGTTGGTGGGTGCTGCTTCCAGAAAATCTCGAAGGTTGAGGTTGATGCAACGGAGAAGGATTTCCTTGTTTGCAGCTGTGTGTTTGCCTTTGAAAAACAGAGCATTCTCTGTGAACATCTTCCCTTCCTTGGACCACTTTGCAGCATCCAAGGTGCCAGTGCTCTTGGTCTTCTCATCGTAAATTTCAATGATTGCCATAGTAGAGTTTAAGTGTTTAGGTTTTGAGAGCTTGAAAGAAATTTTCAGAACGAGAGAGTATTGAGAGCAATAGGGTATTGTGAGCGAAAGGGTTTGGAAGAGTTTTAAGAGTGGGTATATATACTCCAACAAATCTTGATCTAACGGTCAGATTTGGGTTAATTGTGGAGTAGAGCCCAAGATTTTCCTTCTTTGATTTTGGGCCTTCCTTTAAATTTGTCGGCTGAATTTGCCATGTGGCAACAGTTGATTTGCTGGCAATTTGGTAATTGAGTATTAATGACATTAGTACCAAAAATAGCCGTTGTGACTAATTTTGTGGAAAGAATTGATCATCAAGGCCGTTTTTTATAAGTGAATTGCATTCCTTATATAGGCCAATTTGTTTAATTACATTCAGGAATAAATCTAGAATGAATTACATGATCAAAGATAGTCATTAAACTCAAAAATCAAGTGATCTGATCTGCAGAGTGAAGTCTTCTGATTTCCTGAAAAGGTCTGTTGATTTCTCTTGGAAGTCTTCTGGTCAGCTGAGTTGGTCTTCTGATCAGCTGAGTGGAGGATTGAGATTTGCTGAGTAAATCTTCTGTGCTTTGAAGGTCCAACTTGGCTTGATGGATCCTTCATTGTTGCTGTGATGATCCAACCTGGATGATGGATCTTCCAGCTTTATTGTGAGTGGTGATCCAACCTGGTTTGATGGATCTTCCAGCTCTATCTCTGAATCAAGTAGGACCATCAAATAAATATGTATATCAGCCTGGATGGTATCCCACTGGTTCAGGTTGCCCTTACCATCTGATGTTCCTCATCATCAGATGGGTTGTAGCATCAAATGTGTCCTAATTGAATCTCTTCGCTACTCTTGAAAGAGAAGGAAGATTGGAAGAGGCTTCAATGGAGTCGAAGAGAGGGCCATGGACTCAGCCTTCATGTTCTGTTTAGACACAATAGCTTTTGATAACAAGCTCTCCATGTAGAACTTCCCCCTGGAGAAGAAGCTCTGCTTGTTTGCTACTCTGTCCTCTGCATCTCTCTTTCCTCTAGTTTTCAATAAGGACTTCTCTCTTTCCTCTAGTTTTCATAGACATACTTATGTTGGTTAAACCAAGTATGCTGATCTGCATCATCTTCATCTTCTGGACAAATCTTCATCTCCTTCACCCAAGACTTTGGTTGAAGAATGATCTCCATTCCATCTTTTCTTTCAATCTTCTCCATACCTGAAACAAAAATTGTAGTTGGTGATTTGTGTTCTTAGGTGTTCTCATAACTTCCTCCTTTTATAGGGGTAGAAATGAGGTAGTGGAGTGAAAGATGACAAAACTATAGAGTTGATAGGTCTGTATTTCTGAAAAGTTACTTCTTAAGATCAACAATGAAATTCTTGATCTAAGGGTTCACATTTAAAGATATTCAGACTTTATCTTATGGAATGCAGAATTTATAAATTTTGAGCAAGAGTTATTTGAAATCCGTACTGTGCATGCATACTGTTGAGTCGGTGGTGTATTAATCCAACCAAGTATAACTCAATAGTACACTGTATTTATGTATATAAATAAAGTATTTTATGAAGAATAGTTTATTATTATACATAGTATACATTGCTGGGAATAAAGAGATCAAATAACTTTGTTCAAGTCTGCTGTATATATATATGATATGATATGCAATGCAGATTTTAGAGTATTTCATCAAGGATTCTTAAGGTATCATTGATTCCCCCTTGATTAGATGACTCTAAGTTTTCCCTCAGCTTTATTTGTCTTCATTGGGAAAGAACTTACCTGAAGATGAGGGTGTCTATTCACCTCATCTGATCCTCCTAGTCTGCTGCACTTGGGTCAGCTGAGGTTTTCAGCTGATCTTTCCTTCTTCATGTGCTTGGGTCCAGGAGTCCTAAGCTGTAACATAGGATTTTGAACCTTTCTTCAGCTAGGGGCTTAGTCAAGATGTCTGCTCTTTGGATATCTGTGTGAATTTTCTCCATCTTGATGTCCTTCTTTTCAAGGTGGTCTCTTATGAAGTGGTGTCGAATGTCGACATGCTTGCACCTTGTGTGGAGGACTGGATTTTGAGTGATGGCAATGGCACTGCTGTTATCACAATAAATAGGGACTTCTCTTGCCTCTACATTGTAATCCTTGAGTTGTTGAACTAGCCAGAGCAGCTGACTACAACAACTACCAGCTGCCATGTATTCTGCTTCAGTGGTGGAGGTTGCAACTGAGGTTTGCTTCTTAGAGAACCATGATATCAGCTTGTTGCCTAGAAATTGACAGGTTCCAGATGTGGATTTCCTATCAATTCTACATCCTCCATAGTCTGAGTCAGAATAGCCACTCAATTCTATATTGTCATCAGCAGGGTACCATAGTCCTAGGTTGACTGTTCCTTTTAGGTACTTGAGAATCTTCCTTGCTGCTTCTAGATGACTTTGCTTTGGGTTTGCTTGAAACCTAGCACATACTCCTACAGCAAATGTTATGTCTGGTCTGCTAGCTGTAAGATATAGTAGAGATCCAATCAGTGCTCTATATTCAGCTTGATCAACTGCCTTTTCAGACTCATCTGGTTCCATTTTGAAAGATGTCATCATTGGAATCCTTGCAGTCTTGCTTTGTAGGGCTTTGAATCTTTCTAATAGGCTCTTGGTATACTTGGACTGGTTGATGAAGATCCCTTCTGAACTCTGCTTGACTTGAAGTCCTAGAAAATAATTCATCTCACCCATCATGCTCATTTCAAACTTTCCTTGCATAAGTTCAGAGAACTTCTTGCACATCTCTTGATTGGGTGATCCAAATATAATATCATCTACATATATTTGCACCATTAGGATGTCTTCTCCTTCTTGTATTCTGAAAAGAGTTCTATCCACTTTGCCTTTTGTATATCCATTGTCAAGTAGGAATTGTGACAATGTGTCATACCAAGCTCTAGGGGCTTGTTTTAGACCATAGAGAGCCTTCTTCAGTCGATATACTTGATCACCTTTTTCAAAACCTGGAGGCTGCTCTACATATACTTCTTCTACCAGAATACCATTTAGAAAAGCACTCTTGACATCCATTTGATATACCTTGAAGACCATATATGATGCATAAGCTAGAAACAGTCGTATGGCTTCTAATCTGGCTACTGGAGCAAAGGTTTCATCATAGTCAATCCCTTCAGATTGAGAGTATCCTTTTGCAACTAGCCTAGCCTTATTTCTAGTTATCACATCATTTTCGTCCTTCTTGTTCTTGAATACCCACTTTGTTCCTACTACATTGTGGTTTTCAGGACGATCTACCAATTCCCAGACTTCATTTCTTTCGAATTGGTTTAGTTCTTCTTGCATAGCAGTGATCCAATTGCTATCTGTCATTGCTTCTTCTATATCAGCTGGTTCAATGTTGGATAGGAAAGCACACCAGCAGAACATAGATGATTGTGAGTTCTGATTCAGTTGTCTTCTTGTCTTGACACCTGAGTCAGCTCCTCCTAAGATGAGGTTTGATGGATGGTTGTTTCTCCATGTATGCCTCACAGGAGTATCTGCATTGGATGAGCTTGGATTCTCATCTGATCTAGTGCCATCAGGAGGGTTGACTTGATTAGGTCGATCATCATCTGTATCTTGAGTGTCAAAGAGATCATTCCCCCTGGCATTTGGGATTGGTGCATCTTGATTCTGGTCAGCTTGTCCTGCTTGAGTTTGAGATCTAGTGACAGGTCTATGAGGCTTATCCTCCTCTGGTTCTTCAGGGAAAGGTTCATTGACTTCAATGAACTCATCTGGTTTGGACTTGATCACTAGATGTCTCATCTGATCTGCAGCTGAGTTTGTTTCTACTGCATTCTTTTCACAAGATTCATCAAAAACAACATGAGGTGTTTCTTCCACAAGAAGGGTTCGTTTGTTGAGTACTCTAAATGCTTTGCTAGTTGAGGAGTATCCTAAAAATATCCCCTCATCTGCTTTGGCATCAAAAGCATTCAACTTACTCTTCCCATTGTTGTGAATGAAACACTTACAACCAAATATATGAAAGTAAGATACTCTAGGTTTTCTTCCTTTCCATAGTTCATATGGGGTTTTCTCATGTATTTTATGAATACCTGACCTGTTTTGAGTGTGACAAGCTGTGTTGATGGCTTCTGCCCATAGCTTCTTGGGAGTGGAGAATTCAGCAATGAGTGTTCTGGCAGCTTCTTTGAGTGTTCTGACTCTTCTTTCAGCTACACCATTCTGTTGTGGTGTTCTTGCTGCACTTGTCTCATGCTGAATACCATTAGAAGTACAATAGGCAATAATATAAGAGTTGATGAATTCAGTGCCTTTGTCACTTCTAATTTTCACAATTGGTTCTCCTTTCTCTACTTGGATCCTCTTCAATAGTTCAGGGAGCTTCTTCTGTGTTTCACTCTTCTTGTATAAGAAGATAACCCAAGTAAACTTGGAATAATCATCTACAACAATAAGAGTGTACTTCCTCCCTGTTAGAGTGGTTGGAGTGATTGGTCCAAAGAGATCCATGTGAAGCAGTTCAAGAACTCTGATGGTTGATGCTGTCTTCTTGGTCTTGAAGGAGACCTTTGTTTGCTTTCCTTGTTGACATGCATCACACACCTGATCTTTACAGTAGAGTTCATTAGGCAGACCATCAACTAAGGATTCCCTTGCTAACTTGTTCATAGTCTTAAAGTTCAGATGACTAAGACGTTTGTGCCATAGCCAGCTGACATCTTTAGGGCTCTTCACAAGCAGACATGTATCCTTAGGACAGTTGTTCCAATTTGCAAGATACATACTTCCCCTTCTAGATCATGTTAGAAGGTTTTGTTTTGTTCTCTTATCACTTATGAGACACTCATCTTTTGAGAATTTGACTGAGTAACCAGTGTCACAAAAATGAGAAACAGATAATAAATTAAACTTAAGACCTTCTACATATGATACATCATGTACCTCAATGTCACCATTTTTAAGGGTGCCATATCCTTTTGTGTTACCATGCGCGTTATCACCAAAGAAGACTTTTGGACCTTTCTTTTCTATGTAGTTGGTCAGCAGGGCTTTGGTTCCTGTCATGTGAGTTGAGCATCCACTATCTATGTACCAAGTTTCTCCTGCTAGACCTCCTCTTCTGTATAGGTCCCTCCTTTCCTCATTTTCACCTATAGCCATCATAGCTAGGTCATCTGAATCATCTGAGAAGATTTGGCAGTCTGGTGATGTAGGGAGTTCATCACTTTGATATTCAGATTCTTCAGTCACCATAGCTTTCTTGTCTGAAGTTCTTCTTGGCCTTCTTTCTTCTTTGTCATCCAAATCCAGCTCAGGACATTCATAGACATAGTGTCCTGGTTTGCGACAGTTGAAGCATGATCCAGGTTTCTGATTTGAGTTGCCTTTCCTTGGAGGAGTGGCATCTCTTCTTCTGGATCCTCGGCTGTCAGATGACTCCACATCCTTTCTAGGATGTCTTTCTGGTGTTCTTTCTCTGGAACCTCTGGAGGGTGAACTTGCTCTTCTATCTTTGTAGTTTCTATAGAATTTTCTATATTTGCTGTTGAGAGTGTTCATCCTTTCGAATCTCTTGATCATAAGAGCCATTTGTTCCTTCAGACTCATGTCTGGTCCTTCACAGTCTTCTGTTTTCAGAGAGGCCTTGCCAGATGCAGCTTTTGTATTTGCTGCCTTGAAGGCTACAGTCTTGGAGGTAGATGGGGCTGCAGTTGACTCATCACTTCCTGAGTTTTCTTCTCTGTCAAGGTCATATTCATGAGCTTTTAGGTTCTGAAATAGAGTTTGAGTAGACCACTTCTTGATATCTTGAGTATCTTTGATGATGGTCTTCTTAAGTTTCCATCTCTTGGGTAAAGAGTCCAAGATCTTCAAGTTTTTCTCTCTATTTGTATACTTCTTGCCTAGAGATTCAATCTCATTTATGATCTTTGTACATCTATTGTCCAGCTGATCAATAGTTTCTCCTGGATGCATCTTGAGGTGTTCAAACTTCTTGACTGCTGTCGACAATTTGCTTTCCTTGATCAGCTCAGTTCCTTCACAGAGGAGTGCCAATGCCTCCCACATCTCTCTGGCTGACTCACAGTGGATGACCTTTGCAATGTACTCATTTGGAAGAGTTTGCATTATGTAATCTTGAGCAATGCTATCAAGGTTTGATTGCTTCATCTCTTCTGGTGTGAGATCCCTCATGGGCTTGGGAACCAGTTCTCCAACTGGGACTTCTGGATCACCATTTGCAGTGTTGACTGTCATGATGGTGATTGGGCCTTCAGTGATTACTGACCACATCTTGTAGTGGACTGATGTGAGATTCTTCCTCATCCTGATCTTCCAGTAATCATAATCCTTGACTGAAAACTTAGGCAACTTACGCATGTTAGCACTCATGCTGTATGAGTTTTCAAAAACAAGTTTTCCAAAAAGATCTGTTCAAGAGGACTACAGAAAGACTCCCTCAAGTCTTCTGATAATCTAGAGACAGTAGTCCGTTAGAACCACTGCTCTGATACCACTTGTTGGTCCCTGAACGAGTAGTGAATGGGTTTAAAGTCTAGAGGGGAGGGGTGAATAGACTTTAAAACTTTTTCAAATAGAGTTGGGAACCTCTTCTGATTGCTATGTCAACTGGACTGCAAGTCTGCTGGTCCAGATGACTATAGTGATCTGACTGAGGAGGTTATATGCGGAATTATGGTGGCCCTGGTTTAGACTCGTTCTTGTAACTTGTTTTACTTAATGAAAATACTCAGCTGATGCTGGTTTGAAAGTTATGGCCTTGTTTTGAAGAGTGTTGAAATCACAGTATGCACTATATAATAATGAATGTAATGGCAGAAATGTAAAGTGCAGAAAGTAAATAACACCGGATTTATAGTGGTTCGGATATACGTTCCTACGTCCACTCTCACGTCCTAACGTGATGTTTAATCCCTTGAATTTCCACAAATTACAAGGGTCTTGACCTTTATAGTCCCAAGGTTAGGACTTTGAGATCTGAGCCGTCCTAACAGCTACGGTCTCCACAAGTGATTGTAAGCACTTGCACTTTAAGGGGTTTCAAAAACTTTAACCTTTCGGTGAGGGTTTGGGGTTTTTGAGGTGTATCCAACTAATGGTTCAAGCTTATAATTTGCTTAACCACTATGCCTAAAACAATTGATATACAATATGAACAGGTTTCAGGTTCTTAAGGGTTGGATAGAAATCACTTAAGAGCTATAGATAATCTAATGGTTTCTGGCTCTTTTGAGAATTCTTAGAACTGTATGGCTTTAGCTTTGATTGCTTGCTTGGCTTGTTGAATTCTCTCTTGTGACCTCTTTGTGATTTCTCATCCTCTTGTATTTATAATGGAGATTGGTTGCAACTAGCCGTTGGAGTTGACTAGCCGTTTGAGCAATCTTTCCATAATAGCTTGATTCCTTGATTCCATCCGCTTGATTGCTTCAATCCTGTGATCATGTCAATCTTCTAAATAAGGTAGGTCTTCGTTTGAATTGCAAGATGACTTGGGAATCAGCCGAGTCCTGGAAGAGCACATAGTCTTCTGATCTGTACTTCTAGTCTTCTGACTACTCTTCTGGCCTTAGGTCTTCTGTCTTCTGATATCAGACGAGTAACACTCTTCTGATCTGGAAATTCTTTGTACTGCTTTTAGGCCATCTTCAATCTGGGACTCCATCAGATAGGTAGGTATACAAGCACCTTAACGTATCTGGTCTTCAAGGATCCTCTAGTCTTCATGTCTTCTACTCTTCTCATCTTGAGGATAGGCATGTAAGCCAGGACTGTGCTGATCAGCTGATATCAATACAGTTGATCACACAAGACTAGTCTAAGCTGTTCTATACAAGTCAGCTGATCCTATTACATTTATAAACTCTAAGTGTTTTGGCCATCAAAACTATTCTAACATCAAGTGGGGCTTAGGATGAATTTATATCCCAACATAAATCAAAGAATGCACAAGTACACAACACATTGTGATGGGAAACATAATCCAAATGCTTAAGTCCTCTACTCACATGATAGAGTGTTTCTCTCAAACACACAAACAAATTACGGATATTAATGCACTCATCAACCAAGTTATGCTATGCAGTCACCATATGCTTGCCCAACTTCTACTTTCTACACACACTCAAATGCTCAACAATGTGATCAATAGGACTTAATCAAGGATGTAACATTGGCTCTTTGGACAAGGTGGGGTGAATTTGGGAATTGTGACTCTTCTAGTGGAGGACAAAACTTGCTTTTGTACAATTTGTGCTTTTGCTTTCAAATTTTACAAACTCCATCCTCACTTTTCATTTTCCTTTCCTTTCCTTTTCAAGCATTCATCACCTCATCTTTTGAACCATTTTTCTTTTCAAGCTTTTGGGGCTCTTTGTCCCTCTTTTCTTTTCCCTTGATTTTCTTTTCATCTTTCTCTTTTTCTTTTAACTTTTCCAATTTCTCCTTTTCACCAAAGGTATTCATTCAAGCACATGTTTCTCCACTTTGTCTTTCATCCCCCACTAGATATAGGAATCAAAGGTTCAAAAAGGCTAAGTGGTTAACATTGTAGTTTGCCAAGAAAATGAGGAATTAAGCTCAAAGGGGCTAACTACGGAAGATTACTTCGGTTTTAGGGAAATTTTGGCTAAGTGACTCTTTTTAGAACAAGATGGCCTATATCACATCACAAAGTTTTACACAATCATGCTTTCAAACAAGAACTTGGGCAAGTTCTAGGATCACTAGCAATAACCTAGTCCACTCTCAAATGAACTAAACCGGATTATATGCTCGATTTAAGGCTCAATTCTCACCGGTTTATTCAATAGGACTCTCACATTCATCAAATGTTCCCAAACAACAACACCTCATGCATCCATGCTATCAAAGATCACAAATATGAACACAACATGATACTATATTCCAACACCAATCATGCATACATTCAAAGCAAAAAGACATCACCACAACTACTCAACAATGGATTCCAATGACTATTCATGCTCACATTTCACCAAAGGTCCACTACCCAACATATGATCAAAACCAACTTAAATAATATAATCATGTGAAAGCCAAGTGTGTGCCGGTGCAAAATGTGACACAAGTAGAATGACGAACCGGTGCAAGGGTAACAACTAGTATAAAAAAAATAAAAGAAAAATAACTCCCCCAAACTTAGAATTTTACTATGTATAAATTCTAAGTTTGGGGCTACAAGTTGTTACCTCCCTCCTTGCACATCCAATGCTTCTTCAAAGATCACCATTGCAACACTTGCTTCCTCCACTCCAAAGTTGGCTTTGCTTCTTCATCATTCTCCAAGATGTGTTATACATAGTACTCTTCATCCATACCTACAAAATAAACCAAGCTATCAACACTAACAAAGCAATAAAATTATGAAAGCAATAAAACCTTAGGTTGCCTCCCAAGAAGCGCTATTTTTAACGTCCTATGCCGGACGGTTCCTCTTTGAGGGGAATATCAAGTCACCCCATCATCCTCCTTGTTTTTTACCTTATTGGCCCATGCAACTTTCTTGAAACCATTGAAGCATCCACTAGCCACTCCATCCGGCTCTTCAATCATGTCATACGAAGTTGACGCCTCATTCATTCCCAAGCTTGCACAAGTAGCTTTTCTTGATTTGGGGGAGTTTTCAAAAACTCCCCCAAACTTGGCCTTCTTGCCCATTTTCAACTCATGCTCTTCCACATGAGGGTCCTCTTTCATAATGTTGATTTTGGGCTCTTCTTCCATCTTCTCTTTCATGGGCATTGGAGAGTGATTTTCCTTGGAATACCCATACTCTTCATTCTCATCATCCCGGAAATTGGCATATCTTTGAATGTCAAACACAACTATCTCTTGGTTCATTCGAAGCTCCAACTCTCCATTCCTCATATCAATTATTGCACCTCCGGTTGCCAAAAATTGTCTTCCTAATATCAATGGAATGTTTTTGTCCTCCTCCATATCTAAAACCACGAAGTCTACCGGAAAGATAAACTTGTCGATTTTGACCAATACATCCTCCGCTATACCCAAAGGGTATGTCATAGACCTATCCGCCAATTGGAGGTTCATTGTAGTTGGTGTGAGCTCTCCTAAACCAAGTGATTTGTAGAGTGATAATGGCATGAGATTGATGCTTGCTCCCGAATCACATAAGGCTCTTAGTGTACCTCCATCTCCAATGGTGCATGACAAAGTGAAGGATCCGGGATCCCTAAGCTTTGGAGGTAGCTTAGTTTGAATTATGGAGCTACATTGTTCGGTTAAGTGCATCGTCTCATATGCCTCAATTTCCCTCTTGTGTGACATTATCTCCTTCAAGAATTTGAAGTAGTGCGGTATTTGTTCAAGAGCTTCGGCGAACGGGATGTTGATATGGAGTTTCTTGAACATCTCCGCAAACTTGACAAACTTGCTATCCAAGTTTTTCTTCTTCACCCTTTGTGGATATGGGAGAGGCACTACATTCTTGCCTTTGTTTTGTGGAGGGATTGCCTCCCCACTCTTCTTCTCCCTTTCTTTCTCTTCTTTCTCTTTCACTAAGCCATCTTCTTTGTCAACACCCTCGGGTGCCATTACCACTTCCTCCTCTAACGGCATCTTGGGCCCTTCGTAGCTTGTCCCACTTCTTAGCCTTATGGCGTTGCATTGCTCCTTAGGATTTAGCTCCGTGTTAGAGGGGAATTGCCCCGGAACGTGTTGCTTTCCAATGGCATTAGAGAGTTGGCCTATTTGCTTTTCTATTGCCTTCACATTGTTTGCCACATTCTTGATCATCTCACCATGCTCATCAATTCTTTGCCAAGTTTTGGTTGCATTCTCCCTAGTCTCTCTCATGAAGTTTTTTGTTTCTCCCATGAATGCACCAAACATCTCTTCCAAGGATAACTTTGATGAAGATTCCACAATTTCACCATCTCTTACGTTGAAATTCGGGGGCGGTATGATGGTGTTCCTTGTGTTAGCATAGGAGAAATTTTCATGGTTTCTCAAGCCGGGATGGTATTGGTTCGGATTAGAGGGGTGATAGTTCCCATGGGTTTGTCTTTCTCCCCAACCTCTCTCTCGAAAATGACGATCCCGTTGGTTGTTCATGAAATGGGCCTCTTCATATTGATCATTATTGGGTTCCACTAGTGTTTTGGCCGTCATAAGGGATATCAATTTATCCACCTTGTTGGAGAGTTTAGCATTCTCATCCGAATCTTGGGTTGAAGCAACTTTCCAGTGTTGTCTTCTCTCGGATGGCCATTGGTTACCATTCTTAGCCATCTCCTCCAAAAGCACATAACCCTCATCCGTTGTCTTTCCTAGCAAAGAACCTCCACCGGCCGAGGCATCTACCATCCCTCTCGTACGATGGTCCATCCCGTTGTAGAAATAGCAAATCAATTGGTCTCTTGAGAACCCGTGTTGAGGACAACTCCTTATGAGATCCTTGAAGCGTTCCCAAGCTTCGGCTAAAGACTCATCATCGTCTTGCATGAAGGAAGAGATTTCTCCTCTTATCTTGATGGTCTTGCTTGGAGGAAAGTACTTCATGAGGAAAGCATCTACAAGATCGGCCCAATTTTCGATCGTCCTTAGGTCAAGAGACATGTACCATTGTTTTGCACGATCACGGAGGGAAAATGGGAACAATTGGAGACGGATGTAATCTTGAGGGACACGATTGATTTTAACCGTTCCACTTATCTCTAGGAATTGAGATAAATGGAGGTTGGGATCCTCTTTTGACAACCCTCCAAATTGGTTGTTTTGGACCATCATGATTAGCGCCGGTTTGAGCTCAAAGTTATGAGCATCAACGGGTTCCCGACCCGCTCCTCCATAGGGCCTTGGAATAGGACGGAAGTGGTCTCTCAAGACTCTTTGTGGCTCCTCATCCTCCCTTCGTCTACCATCTCTTTCCATACCAATATTCTCTTCAACTCTTCGACGAAAGTTGTCCCTTAGCACTCCTTGAGGTCGGTTACCTCCATTCCCGTTTGGTTCCTCAACTCCTTCCACTCCTTGATTCTCAAGTTCCTCTTCAACTTCTTCTACAACCGGATTCTCCCTTCGGTTCATTCTTTCCAAATCTATTCTCCTCCTTTCGGCGTTCCTTCTTCGACAATTGGCTTCAATCTCCGGATCTAAGGGTAACACTTCTTGGTGGTTCTTCCTAGATCGTGTGATCATAAACCATCTCTATCAAAAGAACAAACAAGAGTGAGATTTGCAAATAAGATCAAGATAACAAACACAAATATTTTTGGATTTTTGCAAATAATGAAAGCAAGTAAATGTCTAAACTAAAACTCTCCTAACCTACACTCTAGAGCTCTAAACCTCCCCGGCAACGGCGCCATAAACTTGATACACGTGATATGCAACACTAAATAAACAACCGCAAGTGTACGACGTCTATTGTAGCGTGATAAGCACGACGTCGATCCCACAGAGAGGTTAAGCGTAAAAGGGTAGTTTGCTAGTCGAGTTCTAAATAGACGTGATCGATAAATTGAGTGGTGTGAATTACTCTAAGATTACCTAACGATGTGTCACTAATAAGTAATGAAGAGTAAAGAAGAAATCGATCAACTAACATGCAAATCAATAAAACGAAGGTAAACTGGATAAAAACTCAAAGAAGAAATGGGTGGGTTCCAAGGCAATTGTAGTACTTAGACATCCGTTTATGAATGTTGTCTCGTTTAAATGGTCATTAAGGTTATCTCATATAGGGTGATCACACAAGAAGAACTAATCGATCTCTCGATACAAATTAATCCAAAGACGCAATGTAATATAAGCTCGTATGTCTACATCACAAACATTACACCATCTAAAATAGCTCCTAAGATCATTCGATTCCCTCTCCGATAATTAATCCTCTCTCGAGATCATAATAATACCGGGTTGCAAATTCGCATACGATTAAATGGAATAAATCTCTCAATACTACCCCAATTAACAATGGATCAAGAAAATCATCATGGCCACTAACAACATGTTTTACAATGAATAATTAAACATGCAAATAAGAGATAAACACCAGTTAAAGCAGGAAATTACTCATAAACATCAATCCAAGTCTCTACAATGCCTTAGAACCACAAATTTGTTTAGCTAACTACAAACATAATCAAATTACAAAATCCACTTGAAATAACTAAATAAAAAGGGAAAGAAAGAGAAAGCTTAGTCTAGATTATGGTAGGGAATGGAATTCCCAAGCTAATGCCTCTTCCCTTGCATGAATTGGTGGAGAGATGAAGAAGTTATGGCCAAAACACCTCAAAATGTGTGTAATTATGTGTGGATTGGGGTAAGGTGTCTTGAATTTCAAGAAAGGGGGTATTTATAGTGTTGGGGTAGGGTTTGAGTGTGATATTTGCAAGTAGATCCCTCAAAAATGGAGAAAACACGCGTTTGGCACCGAAAATGGAGCGGCCCGGCCGGGTGGGGAAGTGGCCCGGCCGGGCGAAGTGTTGGCCGACTTAAATCGAAAACAGGGCATAGGTGGCCCGGCCGGGCGGGCCGAAGTTTCGACTTGACCAAAAATTTCTTGCTCGGCCGCCCGGCCGGGCGAGTCATGCCACCCGGCCGGGCCGAACTTTCGTATTCGGCTCCGTCCTCGTGTTCGTCCTCCAACCTCGTCCCTCCGTTTCTTGAGCTTCCGACCTCCGATCGACTCGATTCTTTTAGCTATTCCACTCCATTTTTCGAGCCGGATCCAATGGGGCACTCCTCTTTCCGGTCCGATCACTTTTGGTATGTGTTTTGCTCCAAATTCCATCATTTTACCTATAAAATCGACAAAACAATACCTTTCTCTCATTTTGGCTAAAACAATCATATTCCATGCATAATTCAATGAAATCCACATCAAAATATACTTCACATGTGCCCCTAAAACGCGTAAATTCCACCCGAATCATGTTTGTGAGTTTTGATGTAGTTGGAGAATCTTGGATCGAATGGACAAGTGGATTGAAAGTGGAACTTTGTGCTTAGAAGAAGGTGTAGCTATAGCAATAGTAAGAGGTACGCCCACCCCAATTCTTAGGAATTGCATAGCAATTACTAAGTTGGGGGGGGGGGGGTAGTGGAATTTATATGCTTGTTCATAATATTGATTGCTTAGCTACTCTTAGTGTTAATTGTTGGGATAGTGGCCCATGTGTGTACATTTGTATGGTTAGCACTTGGTGTCAATATCAATGCAACACTATTTTTCCAAACTTTTAATTGCTTTACAATGAAAAAGTTTGGGGGGGTATGTTCGTTTTTACATTTTCTATTGACACCAATGTGTACTCTTGTGTATGTGTGTAATTTGAGATTTAATGATCATTGAGACACATTTGATGGTGATTTGTTGTGAATTTGATTCCTTGAATGTGTACATGATTGGAATGAATCATCTTGTTTGTGTTGTTGTCATCTTGTTGTATATGGCTGTTTTGCATGCACAATGAGTTATGTATGGTGGTGATTGATGAATGTTTGAGTCTTCAATGAACCTGTGAGAGTTGAGCTTTGAACCGAGCATTAATCCGGTTTATTTCATTTGTGAGTGAATCAATTCATTGCTTGATTTTCTAGAACTTGCCCAAGTTCTTGCTTGAGATCATGTTTGTGTGATACTTTGAGATATGATGTAGGCCATCTTTCGTATTACGAGTCACTTAGCCAAATTTTTCCCAATAACCAAAGTAATCCTCCGTAGTTAGCCCGTTTGAGCTTGATTTCCCATTTTCTTGGCAACCTACAATGTTTAACCACTTAGCCTTTTGAGCCTTTGATATCCAAATCTAGTGGAGAATAAAAAGAAAGTGGTAAAACATGTGCTTTAGTGCATTTGGTTTGAAGAGAAAAATTGCAAAGTTGTGAAAAGAAAAAAGATGGAAGTAAAAAAAAAAAAGTTGAGAAAGAAAAGAGGGACAATGAGCCCCAAGAGCTTAAAAAGAAAAGAAATTTGCTAGAAAAAGATGAGGCGATGAATGCATTTGAGGAAATTAAATGAAAAGTGAGAATGAAGGTTGAAAACCTTAATAGCATGAGCTTGAATTGTTGAAAAACAACTTTTGTTCTCCACTAGACGAGTCACTTTTTCCATATTCATCTTACCCCGTCCAAAGAGTCAATGTTACGTCCTTGGTTAAGCCCTATTGATCCCATTGTTGAACATGTTTGTAGTGGAAAGATGGTAGAGCTTGGGCAAGCATATGGGAATTGCAATGCATGATTTGATTGATGAGTGCTCATTGTCCTTAATTTGTTTGAGTGTTTGAGAGAAACACTATATCTAGGGAGTTGAACTTGAACATTTTGATATTGTCATCACCGTCACTTGTTGTTGTGTGTTGAGCATGTGTGAGTAATTAGTTGGATTTTCAATATTGAACTTGTGACCATTTTTGAGAATGTATCTTGAGGAAGAAGAATTCATTTCATGTCATTTGATACGTGGGATCTTTCATTGATCATCTAGTTGTAAATTTCACCCTCATGTTTTAATTCTTTCGTTGCTCGAGGACGAGCAACACTTTAAGTTTGGGGGAGTTGATTCGGGTGGAATTTACACGATTTAGATGCATATTTGAAGCTCATTTAATGTTTATTTCATTGAATTATTGGTCGATTATCATTGTTTTGATCAAAATAAGAGAAAGGTATTGTTTTATCGATTTTGTAGGAAAAACGATGGATTTTGGAAGCAAAACACATACCATACTTCATTGGATCAAGAAGAGAAGCTGACCATTGGGTTTGTCTCGAAAAACGGAGTGGAATGGCCAAAAGAATCAAGTCGTTTGGAGGTCGGAAGTAAAAGTTATGCACGAAACAAGTTCGGAGTGCAACTCGGCCGAGCTCCCCAACTCGGCCGAGCTTCTGGTCAAGGCAGAATCTGGATAAACATTGCCACTCGGCCGAGCTGCTGGGCGAGCTTGGACGTTGGAATGATTTGCAACTCGGCCGAGCTCCCTGACTCGGCCGAGCTGCTGAACACTGGAAAGCGCCGCAACTCGGCCGAGTTGGACCACTTGGCCGAGCCATGAAGAAAATGCCCAAATGTTTAACACTCCAACTCGGCCGAGTCATGCCTATTTTCGGCGGTTTTTGTGTATTTTATCCAATTTTCAAGGACTTAAGTGCAAATTTCATCCCAAGACCTATCCCAACACTATAAATACTTTCATTCTTGAATTAGAAAGCTCTCTCCCACTTTTACAAAGCTATTCTCACACACATTCACATAGTAATAGGTATTCTTCATATTTTAGTTTAATTTCTTCATTAGATTAGATAGAATAGTGGTTTTTACTCCAAATCAAGCTACGATTATCATCGGGCATCGTCTATTACATCGGTTTGTAACTAAATTCTCATGATCAAGGTGATATTACTCTATTTTTCAATTCAATTTGGTATTTTCTTAATTTCTCCAATCTTTTGCTATTCTACCATGAGTTTGATGTTATTTGTTGTTGTAGCCATATGATTCTCTTCTAGAACCATGGGCTAATCTCATATTGTCTTGGGTGTGGATGTTTTGATGGGTGTTTAGTGTAATTGTGGATTAATTGCATGATTAGCTTAGAATTTTGGTGTTTATGTTTCTAGAGTTGTACTTTGATTGATTCATTTGGTTGATCAACCCTATTAGCGAGCATGTTCAATTATGTTTATTGAAACGAGAGTTGGGTAGCATGATTGGGAGTGTGAGTGTGAGCTTTGGTCAATTGAATAGAAGTTAATTAGTAATTAGCTAACCGAGAGGAGGTTAATGGCTAGACCGACAACTTTAGAAACTAAACAAATAGAGGTCGTCTAGGAGTTTGGTGAGAGGGCGTTTCATAAGCATTAGTAACCGTGTTGAAAGTGCTTATGCAACACTATCTTAGGAGCTTATGGTATTTGGTTAGATCCTATAATTGCTAATAAATGCACGTTGTATACCTATGCCTTTCGAGGGGGTCTACACATAGATGTGATAGCCTTTAGCTTAATTCGAATTCATAGTTAATTCATGTAATTGGTCCATTAACTCACTTAATTGCTCACAAAACGAAAACACCCGAGGCAATACCCTTCCCTTGCACTTCCAAAAGAAAGTTAGATAGTTTGTTATTTCTCTTGTCACTATTTCTTATTACTTTTGTTAATCTAGTTTAATACTTTTGTTCTTATTCCCAAAAATCCAAACAACATCTTTTAGTTACTACAATACCATGATAACTTGCAACTTTAGGGACTCATCCTCACTCAATTAGGTCCTTGGAACGAAAATCTACTTGGTATACTTATCATAC
This sequence comes from Galeopsis tetrahit, assembly GCA_963675135.1. Classification (NCBI taxonomy): domain Eukaryota; kingdom Viridiplantae; phylum Streptophyta; class Magnoliopsida; order Lamiales; family Lamiaceae; genus Galeopsis; species Galeopsis tetrahit. The sequence continues at coordinate 55,492,981 of OY776128.1, forward strand.
TACCATCGAACACATACGCTTGTGGGGATCGTATAGTTGTTTAAAAGGTGCAAAAATACGAACCAAGTCATAAAGGTGATTTCAGTATCTGGAAACAAAAAATGAAATGCATCTTGATCCAGCAGCGTGTTTACAAAGTCGTTGATCATTCTTATGCTGATAATATAACTAAGGATAAGAAAATAGAAATGAATGAACTTGCTTTGTCATCCATTATCTTGAACTTGTCTGACTTAGAAGCATAATAAGAACTTTTAGGTTGATCGTGCTAATATTGTCACTAATGGTGATAGTGATAAACTTGGTGATGTCTAATGAGTCTTTGTGTACTTTGTGTGTATCTTGGTATCTTTGTGGTTATTTTCTTTGTGGACGTTCTTTGTGATTCATGAGTAGATGATGGGCTAGTGGAAAGGTGGGGTAATGGTTGCATGATTATACTTGTGGGTTTCATGGGAATTACATGTATGTGCTTATATGTATGTGTGTTATGCATGATTTCATACATTGTGGTTTCATGTTTTTCCCCTACCCCATATTCATCTAGTTGCATGTTTATTAAGTTTTGTGTCTTGATCTTTGTGTGCTTCTTCAATGCATTCTTCTCTTTGTGCGGTTATGAATGATTGATTGCTTCTTTGTGGTTGGAGATTATTCCAAGTAAGGTGGAGTGATTTCGTCCTTGTGATTTATGTATGCAATGTGATATCATGCCTTTGTGCCTTTATGTGAGTTTTTGTGATTGTTCCAATTGAGGTGGAACATTGTTTTTGTGTGTTTTCTCTTTGTGTTCGAGTTTCCCTTGATAGCTTATCTTGCATTTGTTATGTCTTGCATAAACTTTGTGTTTTTCTTTTTCATGTGTGATATGCATGTGTTGTGTGTTCTATGTGTGTGGGAATGTGATGATAACCATCAGCGGATTTCGGTTTGTAGTTGGGGATGGCAAAAAATGTGGAAAATATTGGGCTTGGGCTCAATTGTTGTTTTGGCCCAAGGGGTAAACCTTTAGGCCCACCCCATTTGTTTGCCTTAGGGCTGTTTGACAGTCATACAAATATACTACAAGTCTATCTTCCTTCTATGTGACGTTAAACGATAGTGAGAGGAGTGTGTGAGACTTGTGTGGGTGTTGTGGTATCCCATCTTAGTCTTTTGATTATTCCCTCTATTATTCGTATAAATCTGATACTCAAGTGACATGAGTCCGTCCTTATCAAAATACTCACCGGAGTTGTTCACCGAAGACGATGAGAAGAACCAACAACCTACTTCAATTATAAAAAAAGAGAGATGAAAAAACAAATTAAATTAAATGAGAAATTGTAGAAATTTATAAAATGGTTATTTAGAGAGATGTAGGGTAAAAATAACTAAAGCAACAAACTTACTTTTTGAAACAAAATGTTTCAAAAATTAAAACTAAAGTCGACAAACTTTTTTAAAACGAAGGGATTATATAATATTTCATCATTAAAATCTTAAGCAAAATGAAATAATACTAAATTAGAATAAGAAATTCGATGTCCTGGACCCAATTGAATTATTTGCGTTCTATTAATTAGAGAAGCCAGATGTGGCTATTGGTTACCGATCAAAATATATATAATAACCCCAATTATTATAAATAAAATAAAGTTGCCATCAAAATCAAGAATTTAAAACATATATATTCGATGTTACATAACGTGGGGAAACCGATCGATATGATAAAATGATGATGAACGCATAATAACAATATAATATAACAATATTATTAAGATATATACCCAACTTCAACTAAAGATAATGACAGCAATAATTTATGTAGTAGAAAAATTATGTTGATATGACAACCAAAAGTATAATATATTGTTCCCTCCCTCAAACAAATAAGGAAAAATAAGCAAAAATGCTTGTTTTTTATATTAATCAAAGATGACAAATTGGTTGTTACCTCATTATGATCGGATCCCCACTTGGAGTACATGAATAGACAACGTGTCCATACCCGAGAAACGTTTGTGGGTCGCTTATAAATAAATAAATAAAATTTATTTATGAATAAAATGAATGACAATTTAAGTATATAAGTGTGTAGAGAAAGTGGTATAAATAATATTTTGTCCATTAAAATTAAAAGTATGTTTCATTTATTTTATTTTATTTGTCATCGTTTATCAAAAATATGTTCATTCATTTTATGAAAATATCATTTTATCTTCACTTTTCAATCACCACTTAATTACTTAAATTGTCACTCAACTTTACACACCAAGAATCACTTTATCATAAATGAGCTCATAATACTCTTACTTTATCTATTTTTTTTTTTAAACTTGTGGCTATAAATATGAACATACTTTTAGCGGACGAAAAATATATTATTTCTAAAAATAAAATGAAAATAATAAAATTGAATAACCATAAAATGAAAACACTGAAAATAATGAAATTAGACGGCAGAAGTATTTTTATTTTGCAAATTCTCCTTTTCTTGAGACATCAGATGCCAAACCTTTTTTTCTCATCAAGTATCACGGTTTAGTATGTGTTGTCACTTTAGATTATTAAGTACTTAGGCTCTAATTTTGAGATGAACAATGCATAAAACTAAATACTCCCTCCTATTATAAGTTTTCCATCTTTCTTTTTTTGATGTTCAACAATAATTTTTTTATTTTATTTTTTTTTCATTTTGTCATATTATTTTCTCTCTCTCAATCACATTATTTATACTTTATCTATTATTTTTTTCTTTCGTCATCATATCACTTGTACTACATCTATTATTTAATTATATTTTTTAATCAAAATAATCAAAAAAAAAAAAAAAAAAAAAGAGGGAAACTTATAAAGGGATCAGAACGGAGGAAGTAATACTCCCTCCCGTATAAGTTTCCCCTTTCATTTGGTTGTTTTGATAAAAAAATATGATTAAAATATGATTAAATAATAGATGTAGTACAAGTGGTGTGATGGTGAAAGAGAAAATAACAGATGAGTGTGAGATGAAGTATGATAAAATAATAGATAAAGTGTAAGTGATGTGATTGGGAGAGAGAAAATCATATGCCAAAAATGGAAAACTTATTGTGGGACATTCATAAGAGGAAAGTGGAAAACTTATAGGGGGACGGATGAAGTATTATTTTTTAAAACGGTATCACTTCATATGTTAAAAAGTGATAAGATGAAAAAAAAATCATATAACCAGTGATTAAAACTCATTAATAATAATAATAATAAAAAAAGGGTGCAAATCAATAAATAAATGAGTAAAAGAATTGAAATACATTTAACTTAGGCTCGTGCATTTATTAATTTATTTCCATGTCTTTGCAAAGAGTGGATAGACATACATACAGCTTGCTGAATAATTTACATAGAGATAGATAATGTACAGATTGTACAACACAAGAAGCGGTGGGTACAATACTTTCATGCACCAACAGCAGTGGGTGCAAAAATGGATTCCATTTCGTTTCTAGTGTGACTAATAATCTCTTCTCCTTCAGTTAACCATATTTCTGGAATTAGTTGCGCCATGTTTCCCACTGTTTCTATTGCATAATCTGCTTCTTTGCTCTTACTTGATTTTCCAACCTGTATATAGAAAATTAAATTAACATACTTTTTAATCAATATGAAATGGACTTAATAATGCACGAGCCTAAGTTAATTTTTAAAAAAAACATTTTAATCAGATTTTTATTTCAATTCACAAATTTTGATTGAAATTAATTGAGGTAAGAATGTAAGATTCTGGATTCGTCCCTATCCAATCCTATATTTAACCTTTTTTTTTTTTTTTTAATTTACTAAGAAAAAGGTTAGATCGATCGCATATCAGTATTCATAAAGACAACCACACACGTGTCTTTAAATATGTACAAAATCAAGGATATTAGGATGCAATTCACCAAATTTTATTTTTATAATAACAGGGCAGAAAAAATATCTTATCATTATTCATGTGTATGAAGTATGATACATCAATTTTCATAGTATACTACGTCGAATAAAATAAAATAACCAAATTCACCGTTGGAAAATATACAACTCACAAAATCTACTAGTTTTAATATAGATGATTATAAAGAAACTAATTAAAATTAGTCAATCAAATGATTTTGAAAGCGTCAATAAAGTTTGTAAACACCACAAAAGAAGAAAATTAAATCAATAAATAATACTTCATCTGTCCCTGAATTTGCACACTTTCCATATATGGATGTTCGGTATCAATTTGCACACTCCATAAAAGGAAATATTGTCATAACCCTCACCCTCAAAATATACACATATTTACCCATATGCCATTACTTTTCACAATCAATCTACCTTTTACTTTACTTTATTCATAATAAAAGTTTACAAATCTACCCCTCAAAATATCACTCATTACACTTTTTCTTACACATTTATTAAAATGTATGTCATCTCAGGTGCAAATTCCTTTGGGACGGAGGGAGTATTTTTTTTTTTAACTAAATCGAAAAGCTGAGAAATAATAAAGAAAGTTTTAAATTAATTTTGTGGTTACACGTGGTAAAAAAATAAAGCACAGAACTGATAATAAACGACTGTACAACATATGAGGCTGAAAATGAAGTCCAGACTTACCAAAACTGTCCGGAGGCCTACAGCTTTCCCAGCAGCAATATTCTTCAAATTGTCATCAAAAAACAACTGCGCAATTTCAACAAAATTTACCCAAAATCAAGGAAAAATCAATCACGTAACTCGGGAAAAAAAAACAGGGCATGAAACGGTGGCGTACCGTACGGCGGGGATCAACATCCGCAGCATCAATGGCGATATTCATTGCTTCCATGGAAGGCTTTAAGACAACAGGAAACTCACTAGGATGCGCGGAGACTGAATTCCACAAATTAGGGTTCATCGTTTCGAAACAGATGATTTTCTCGAAACAGTCTCTGATTCCCAGACGATCCAGAGCTTTCACCGCGTGAATTTTGTCCGAATTCGTGAAAATCTGCAAAATAAATATATTTCGTATTACAAATACAACTTTTTAATAGCTAGCAGCAAGCAAGAAGGTTTATCGATCTCACGATTTTTCTCTGTTTGATCGATTGCAGAATGCTACGCAATCGAGGGTCCGGATTGATCAAATCATACGGCAATCTTCCGTGCACGAAACTGCCACCAAATAAAATAAATCAGATATTATTAAAAAAATTTAATCAAATTTCTAAAAAATTGTCCTAAACAGATCATAATTGATACCTGTGATAATCATCCGGATTAATGTCGTAACCCAAAGCCTACAATAATTAGGATAATTATGAATCGGATAAGTACATTAATTTTGAGAAATTGAAAATTGAAAAAAAAAAAAAAAATTACGCGAAGGCCAGCTAAAGAGCTTCCATAAGTTCTGAAAAGCTCTCTGTTCATGTTTTGAGCTTCTGATTCTGATAATCCACATTTCTCCGCAAGAAAAGCTGAAAAATTAAAAATTAATATTTTCCACATAAAGAAATTTATATTAATTTTAATTTCACTAATAATTTTAATTTAAACCTTCAACGTTCCGTTTAAGAGCTTGGCCGATTCCAGTCTTGGAAGAGTACAAGGTGTCGTCCAAATCTGCTTGAACATGCAACACTTTCATAAATATAACTAGAAAAAAAAAATTATAAATATAGAATTGGATCATTTTTGTAGTAGTAATACGGATGTAAAAATGTACCGAAAATGAGAGAGTCGAAGAAAGAAGCCATGGAAGAAGAATTTAGATGTTTTAGAGAGAGAATTTAAGAGTGCAGATTGTATGAGTAGAGAAAAATGAATTAAAGCGGTGTGAGAATTTATGGGGAGAGGAAATGGGATTATTGGATGAAAACGAATGCGAGTTCTGAGTCAGCTCGGGCCCACGCGGTAACCATCAGGTTTAAAAAAATATTAAAAAGAAATTTACTAGTACTAGTTTCGTGCAAGTTCAACATTGACATTGCAGCTCCTTCCACAAAAAAACAAGTCACACCGACTGGTTTTGTATACGTGTGAATTTTGGATCATGTGTTAAATGATGCTATTTATTGGCATTTCTTACATAATTGTTTACCCATTTTTAGGGGAAAAAAACCATTAATCTCACTCCTAAACTATTCATATATTTATATAAAATATTAGTACTGTTTTTCTTTTTGAATTGTTCATGTATCATTGTTTGGAAAATATACTTTATCCAATCTCTATTTTATATTTTTATCTACTTTATCTTTATATCTAAACAAACAATGTTTCTTAAAATGTGGGTAAAAAGAAATATGAATACTTTATGTGGATAGATAATTTTTTTTATATATAAATATTTAATAAAACTCCATCTCAACATTCTACTTATTACACGTTTTTTTTTAGTTTGTATGTCAAAAAATTGTTAAAAACAATTATGAGATGAAATGAGTATTGCACAAATATGGTTGGTAATCGTTATGATTTGCTCTCTCCCTTTAATTTTATTTTAAATTGTAATAAATATACGTACGTATAGTGTGATATTTTTACTTTTTTAATTACCTACATTGTCATTTAATGAAATTAAAATATGACATTAAATTTTTCTAAATTAATGTAGAATGATAATTATTTTCTTATATAGAATGATAAAATGGAATTAAAAAAAATTGGTATGTGAAAATACTTTTGGAAGTTATCAATATATACGGACCAAAAGTGGCATTTCTTTATATACTGATTAATTAAATATATAAAAAATAATTAACCATCCATTTTAGAATTAAAATTTGAACAAACAGCACTAATAATCATATACAATACAAAATATATATAAATAATTATAAAAAAATAAAATTTGTATTTATTAAACTGAAAATACGTTTTTCTTTATTTTATACAAACTAAAATGCCAAGATTTTGAGCGATACGACACTGAGATTTTAGTTCCATCTACATATTATTTCACTATCGTCCATTTGCCACGACTCATATTGACACTTACAATTTGTTAGTCACAATACTGTTGAACGAATTTAAAACGATCTAACTTATTTACAATTTGTTACTATTTATAGTAATCTAAGTGTAATTACAATTTCTTTCAAAAAAGAAAAAGGTGTTGATACAATTTTAACTGTGAACGTCAAACTGTCACGTCTCATTAGTTTATTGGGCAACATATATAGTTGTCATTCCAACAATTACCATTTATATGTGTCACAATTCTAATGAATCAAATCTAATAAATTTATCTTACGATTTGGTGGAATGCCAAATATGTTTCAAGGTTAGTAATATGGTACCTCACAAGTCAATACATTTTCTTCAATATAGTGAGATGCTTGGAGGGTATACAATGAGAGGAAGAAGATTGCTTCGAGTATGTGGATAGCATTGGTATGGAAAATCTGGAACAATAGAAATGCTATTAGGTATGCAAGAGAGTCACTTGACATAAAAAAGACTATGGAAAGGATAAAAACAATATTGTGGTCATGGACTCATGGCTTGGACTAAGGAATCTAATTACTCCAAACTCTTTCGTTGCAAGATGGTTTAACGACCCATATTTTTATTTATTAATGAGTAATTTGATAATGATTTTAATATTTGTATTGTTGTTTAAGGGTTGAGTATTTCTTGTACTGATTTTTTAATATAGTGTGTTGTTGAACGTTCAAACAAAAAGTAATATTTTAAGTGTAATTATGGTTTTATTTTAACAAAATTAAAGTGCCCCATAAATGACTAACTACCACGCCTCATAGGCTAATTGAGCAACATATTCGTTTTTTCAACTAATACCATTTGTAATGTCACAATACTATTGGACTAGTTAGATACATACGATCTAAGATATTCAAAATTTGTTACTATTTATTATGTTTTAAGTATAATTACAATTACTTTTGAACAAAAAGTGCAATTACAATTTTATATTTGATTCACGAATGTCTAATTGTCACACATCATAGGCTGATTGAGTAACATAGTCGTTTTTTCAATCATTATCATTTGTAATGTGCCACAATACTAATGAAACAGATTTAACAAATTTGTCATTCGTTGCTATTTTATAATATTTTAAATGAAATTATATTTTTATTTTAACAAATAAAAATGATCAACGGATGACTAGTTGTCACGCCTCATAGACTGATTGAGCAACATAGTCATTGTTTTAATCGTTACCATTTGTAATATGTCACGATACTATTGGACCAGATCAAATAAATCTATCACACATTACTATTTTGTACGATGTTTTAAATGTGCAGTTACATTTTTATTTTAACTACCATGTCTCGTATATTAATTGTGAAACATACTTGTTGTCTCAACGCGTTACCATTTGCAATGTATCACAATAATATTGTACTAGAAAGAAGAGATCTAATAAATTTGAAATTAGTTACTCCCTCCGTCCCATACTTGAAGCTACATTTTACCATTTTGGGCGTCCCATACTTGAAGCTACATTACCTAAAATAGCAAAAACACTTTTAAACACTCTCCTTAAAACATCACAATATTACAACAAATGTCACTACTTTATTACACTAAAAAGTAACTTTATTACTATTTATAAAGTTGAAAAGTCTTTACTGCCCCCACTTTATCTTACACAATACTAATAAACAACTCATTTATTAAAATCCGTGCCAATTTGGTTTGTAGCTTCAAGTATGGGACGGAGGGAGTACTATTTATAGTGTTCTAAATTTAATTTAATTTAACTACTCATATAATAATTGGGCAACATAGTCATCTCAAAACACTGTTGGACTAGAAGAGATCTAATTAATACTCGTTCCGTCCACTAAAAGTATGTTCAATTCTTTTTTTGAATTCATAAAAGATATGTTTATTCTTTTTTTTTTATCAGTAAAAAGATTTCCATTGAGAAAATAGAGTACAAGGGGTACTCAACCCATTACAATTTGAAACCTTACAATTGAACCCCTAACACACAAACATTGTTTACCAAGAGTGGATTAAATTACAAATGGAATAAAGACCCATTTGAGTAGCAACAAGTCTGCTATTTCGCCTCCCCTCTCCTGCATGCTTATTCTCCCTCAAAACACAATGTGGGATTATTCCGCCACTCACCTATGTTGCACTCCCTAACTTTGGTGATCTTATTTCCTGTCCATGATTTCACCCTGAATTTAATACTCTCCACAATTTTCCTTCTATCCATCTTCCCATCATTAAAACAAACGTCATTCCGCAAATTCCAAATAGACCATACCACTCCCACCCAAATAGTGTTAGCTATATTATTCCTTTCACACCTCTTCCCAGTAAAGCATTATATTGAATAAAGTTCGAACCTTTTAGATTCATAGAATTTTCTCTGTCTGGTTCATAAATGTCATATTCCTGTGTAATCTTCAAAAGAATAAAGTTCGAACCCGGTTCCCAATGGGAGACTACCTGGTGGTGCAGCCAATCGTTTATCTCGTTCCATATACCCCTGCTCTCTTCGCAAGTGAACAATATGTGTGGGATGCTCTCCTCGGCCTTCTTGCAAAACTAACATTTACTCAATTCAGCTGAGAAATGCATGCCGCGCTCACTCAGTTTGTCTTTCGTTGGTAGCCTCATTCGAATCGCTCTCCCTGTCGTGATCGTCGCTTTCCTAGGAGCCCAGTTCTGCCATAGCTTCTTGTACACTTTGACCCTTGGTTGCTGTCCATTATCTCTACTCTTTGGTTGAACTCCCCTTTCATAATCTAATTGTTATAACGGATGTGAGAAAGATAAAATAAAACGATAAATGTGAACACAGATTTACGTGGTTCACTATCAATGTGATAGCTACGTCCACGGCAGAGAAAAGAGGATCCTTATATTATTCAGAGTACAGACATATTTCAGATTACATACAGATTTCAGAGTACTGAATTTCAGATAGTTTGGTATTTCAGAATATAGAATGACACTAGATCAAAATAGGGATATAAATATAAACCCTAACAGACTGGGTCCCAAAAGGAGGCCCAAAACAGAAACTTAGAGTTCAAGGCATTCCAAATATAAACTCTAACAGAAACTTAGGGTTCAAGGCATTTCAAATATAAACCCTAACAAAAACTTAGGGTTCAAGACATTCCAAATATAAACCCTAACAGAAACTTAGGCTTCAAGGCATTCCAAATATAAACCCTACCAGACTGAGCCCTAAAAGAAGGCCCAAAAACAGAAACTTAGGGTTCCAGACATTCCAACAAATCTCCACCTTGACTTGAATCCTATCATAAGTCAACGGATGTTTCAGATGCACCATAAAGATGCTAGATTGTACGAGTGACTCCTCGTACACAGGTTTCTCCTCAACAAGAACAAAACTCCACCTTGACTTGAATCATCTCACAGATCAACAGATGTTTCAGATGCACCATAAAGATGCCAGATTGTACGAGTGACTCCTCGTACACAGATTTGTCCTCAACAGGAACAAATCTCCACCTTGACTTGAATCCTCTCACATATCAAAAGATGTTTCAGATGCACCATAAAGATGCCAGATTGTACGAGTGACTCCACGTACACAGATTTGCCCTTAATAGGGCTACTAACAGCTTGTAACATTCAACAAATCTGACAATGTTGAACCTTGTAGGAAATACAAAGTCTCATGTTTCACACCTTTCAGAACCACATTATCACCCTTGTAGACATACAAAACTCCACCCTCACCTTTGAAACTGAAACCCCTACTGTCCAATAGACTCAGTGATATCAGATTCTTCGTCATGCGTGGAACATGTCTAACGTCGTTCAATGTGCAGAATTTCCCATCATGTGTCTGTAGTTGAATTGAGCCTATCCCAACCGCCTTACATACAACACTGTTGGCAATACTAATATTGCCTCCGTCTACCTGCTCGTACGTTGTGAACCACTCCCTGCACGGACATATGTGGTAAGATGCCCCTGAATCAAGAACCCACACATTAGAGTGATGTATTTGTTCATCAGCAACTAGGGTCAAATCTTCCTCATAATTGGTGCCATCATCTTCTGCAACAGCAGAAGTACCGGTCTTATTTTCCGGCTTCTTTTTCGGACAATCGAATTTCCAATGCCCTTTCTCCTTGCAGCAGTTACAAACATCATCAGGCTTAGGACCTTTGGAAACAGACTTCTTAGAAAAAATCTTTTTCCCAGATTTTCCATGTCCCTTACTCCCGCTGGCTACTAGCCCAACAACTTGATTGTCTGCACCCCCACCACTGGTCTTTTGTCTCAACTCTCTGGTATGAAGAGATGATCTAACCTCCTCAAGAGATACAGAATCTTTCCCAACAATGAAAGATTGAACAAAATTCTCATACGACAAAGGTAGAGAAACTAACAGAATTCCCAACGCTCTGATACCAGTTGTTAGGAAGTAAACACACGTACACGATGACGAAAAGAAAATAACACGAGATTTGTTTACCCAGTTCGTCTTACGACCACATCCGGGGGCGATGCCAAGCCAGGTATTTCACTATGTTTTTCGGATGCGCAATGATTACAATGAGAGAACATCTATTCATAATAGAAAACTTGCCCTAATTAACCCTAAACCCATTAGGAACAAACTTGCTCCCTACTCCAAGCCCATTAGGAAAAAACTTGTCATAATTAACCCTAAGCCTATTAGGAACAAACTTGCTCCCCACTCCAAGCCCATAAGGAACAAACTTGCTCCCTACTCCAAGCCCATAAGGAACAAACTTGCTCCCCACTCCAAGCCCATTAGGTTAATTCAGGCTCCACACTCCAACAATCTCCCACTTGGAGACTGAATCCTCCATGTAACCATATCTTCTTGATTCTCCTCCTGTATCCGTCTGGCATCGCCAAGCCTTATCTTCAAGTTCCAAGGCCAATTGAAGCTATGCATAACTTCAACTTCTCTAAGGTTGCCACCTTAGTAAATAACAAGTAGTATTTAGAGGGCGAATACCTATTAGGTGCACGTCGCTCTCTATCTGGTCTCTGCAGCGGATTCTCCGATGGTGGTGGGGTCCTTGGTTCTTCAACAAGAACCTCTTCTTCATTTTGACTCTCCTTACTCCCACTCGAGTTTGAAATGTCTAACTCGACCTATTGGGTATTGATCTTGTCAGAATCTGATGTCTCCAATCTGTTCTTGTACATATTCTGTCCATTGAGAACTACATCTCTACTGCGAATAATCTTTCAGTTATTCTCATCCCAGAGTTTATAACCGAACTCATCACCACCATAATCAATGAACGTACACTTAACAGATTTAGCATCACTGCAAGAGTGGATTGATGCTCCAGAATCCAACACCCACGATTCTACCGGACTACTGACACTCAAGACCAACGCGTCTACAATATCATCTGTGGTTGCGTTTGCGGTCTTCTTCTCATTCTGTCCCTTCCTGATTTTCTTGGGTGCTGAACACTGGTTCCTATAGTGACCAAACTCATCACAATTCCAGCACTGGATCGAGTCTTTATCTTTCTTGGATTGACTCTTTCCACTGGACTCTGATCTGCCACGATTCTGCCTACCCTTCGATCTGCCGCCTTCTTCCGTGTCCAGCGTTGACCCTGAAGTGGATCCAGATTCTTTCATGCGAACCTCCTCGCTAATCATCAGATCCCTCACTTCAGCAAGCTTCAGTTTATCTTTCGCGGATGAAGCACTAACTGTAGTTACTGTGGCAGCCCAACTATCTAGCAAAGAAGATAACAAAACTAAAGCAAGTACCTCGTCACTGAAGTCGATCTCGACAGAACACAACTGCCCAATGATCATGTTGAACTCGTTCAGGTGTTGCTGCATGGGTGTGCTCTCTGACATCCTGAGGTTGAACAACCGTCTGATCCGGTGAACCTTGTTCGCCGTTGTGGGCTTCTGATACATCTCCTCCAAGATCTGCAACATCTCCCTTGCGAACTTGGCTTTAGTCGTGTGGTAGGCTACGTTCATGGACAACGATAAACGTATCGCACTCATCGCCTTTCTGTACAACAGATTCCACTCCTACTGTTTCAACTTTTCGGGTTTCTCCTTCTCCTCTAGGGGAACATGTAGATCTTTACCGTAGAGGTAATCCTCGATCTGCATCTTCTAGAACCCAAAATTCGATCCATCAAACTACTTGATTGAAATCTTCTCGTCGCTCATCGTGACTACTCCCTCTGAACCCGAGGCTCTGATATCAGTTTGTTATAACGGATGTGAGAAAGATAAAATAAAACGATAAACGTGAACACAGATTTACGTGGTTCACTATCAATATGATAGCTACGTCCACGGCAGAGAAGAGAGGATCCTTATATTATTCAGAGTATAGATTTCAGAGTACATACAGATTTCAGATTAGAGACAGATTTCAGAGTACTGAATTTCAGATAGTTTGGTATTTCAGAATACAGAATGACACTAGATCAAAATAGGGATATAACTATAAACCCTAACAGACTGGGCCCTAAAAGGAGGCCCAAAACAGAAACTTAGAGTTCAAGGCATTCCAAATATAAACTCTAACAGAAACTTAGGGTTCAAGGCATTCCAAATATAAACCCTAACAGAAACTTGGGGTTCAAGACATTCCAAATATAAACCCTAACAGAAACTTAGGCTTCAAGGCATTCCAAATATAAACCCTAACAGACTAAGCCCTAAAAGAAGGCAAAAAAACAGAAATTTAGGGTTCAAGGCATTCCAACACTAATTTTGTGGAATAAATTCCATTTGATGAAAACTTCCATCTCCAAGCGTCTAGTTTTTGCTGCTTAGGTTTTTCCTGTCAATGCAAACATTCAGCTCGTTAAACAATAAGAGTTCCCTCTCTGATAATCATCTTCTCCACTTTCAATTCCATTTCCATACTTCTCCCCCTTCCCACTCTCCCATTTCTCTCACCAGCCTATATTTCTGAATACTAATCCTATACAACTTCTTAAATTTATCTTTTAACCTAACATCATCCACCAAAATATCATGCCAAAAAAACGTCTTCTCCCCATTCCCAACGTCCACCAAAAACTCGTCCCTCAAGTTCTCACCCTTTCCCCCCCCCTCATATATTGCTAGTAAATCTGGCCACCACCCTGAATACCTATTCCCACTCGAGCTCCCTCTCTCGTTCTGCCCCCTTACGACTTCCACGTGTCCTAGCCCCCCGTATAAAGATTTCAATGCTCTCACCCACAACCTCTCTCCCTCATCTAAGTATCTCCAAATCCATTTTCCTATCAAAGCCAAATTAAATGTCTCTAATTCTCAAATTCTCAACCCTCTCCTTTTTTCGTTTGCACACATCCTCCCAACTCACCCAAGAAATTTTAGATCTGTTTTCATTCCCACCCCACAAAAAAATACGTTGCAACTTTTTGATCTCATGAATGGATTTTTTCGGTAATTTGAAGAATGATAGATAATAGATTGGCATGGTGGACAAAACCGACTGGATTAGTGTTGCCATTCCCCCCATGAATATGTGTTTGGAATTCCATGACTCGAGTTGAAGCTTAATTTTTTGAATCAACCCTTTCCAAGACGCGTGTAGCTTGTGATTGCAGCCCACTTTAATCCCCAGATATGTAAAGGGAACGGTTGCGGTCGAGCAACCCAACTCCACTGCCCACTGTTGAATTAAGGATTCAGGAATATGAATTCCGGATAAGGAGCATTTGAGGAAGTTAACTTTCAGACCCAGCAGGAGCTCAAAATTCCTCAACAGAGCTTTAATCACCCTGACATTTTGTTGGTCTCCTAAGCCTAGAAACACTATGTCGTCCGCGTACTGCAGGTGCGATACCATAAGTTGTCCTCTTCTGATTGTTGCCCATTTAAGTAAGTTCAGCTACTCGGCTTTTTTTAATCAACAAGCTAAGGCCTTCTGCCACCACCAGAAAGAGGAATGGAGATAATGGGTCTCCTTGCCTCAGCCCCCTCTTCAGTTGGAATTCCCCCGAGGGGCTGCATTAACCAATACCGTGGCAGATGCCGTCGAAACACATTCTTTAATCCATCCCCTCCATTTCTCATTGAAATTCAGCCCTTCTAGCATTTCGTCCAGGAACTTCCAAGACACTGAATCGTATGCTTTTGCAAAGTCGACTTTGAAGAACAATCTCAGAATCTTACATCTCCCCGCCTCCTCTAACGCCTCGTTCAGAACTAGGATGTCGTCCATAATTTGTCTGCTTCCAATGAAAGCTGACTGGTTATTTGAAATTACCCTGTCTATCACCTTGCTCATTCTCCTGGCAAACACTTTTGCGATGATTTTGTAGGCGCTCCCAATCAGTGAGATTGGTCAAAACTCCTCTAGATTCGTTGCCTGTTCCTTCTTCGGTAGCAACACAATAAATGATGGGTTGAGGCCTTTAACTATCTTTCCGAAAGTGTGGAATTCGTCCATCATTCGCATAATATCTGCTTGTAACACTTCCCAAGAGTCCTTAAAGAATGCGAACGAGAACCCATCCGGCCCTGGGCTGCTGCTGCCTTCACAACTCCAGATTGCCGCTTTGACCTCCTCCACCGTGAAAGAGGCGGGCAAGAAGTTGTTATCTGCCTCCTCCAATTTCCGAGAGAACATCAGAGATGGGATCTTTGTTCTCACCCTAGTATTTTCTTCGAAATGTTTACTAAAGAAATTAAACACTTCTTTTTTCACCCCCGCTACCGATTCCACCTAGTTCCCATTCACCCACAATCCTGTCATTCCATTTTCTTCAGTTTGTTTTTTTATCATGGCATGAAAGAGATGCGAGTTTACATCCCCCTCCATCACCCATCTCGAATTTTATTTTGAAAAAGAGTGAATCTCGAGCCTTCAAATCTGCCTGAAGCTCCAAGAATGTTTAAGCCCTGTGATCTGCCTCCGCCTGCTCTAGTCCGAATACTTCGTCTATAACATCAAGTTCTTCAATTTTTAGCTTCTTGGAAGAAATATTTGAATCTATATGACCGTACACTGAATGGTTCCACTCTTTGATGACATTCTTGAGCAACTTGAGCTTCTCTTTCATGACAAATCCCCCTACCATGTAACCTGATATTGCTGCCATTTGTCCCTCACAAAAGGTTTGAAACTGTCGTGATTGAGCCAGCAATTCAGAAAACGGAAAGGCCTTGGTCCCCAGTCCAATCTACCTGCTTCCGCGAACACCGGTCTGTGGTCGAAAATTGATCTGCATAGTCCTTTAAGTTTTTTGTTAGGCCATTTATCCAGCCACACACTGTTCACCAACATCCTATCGAGATGACTCTTGCATGTTCCGTCAGGCCTGTACCAGGTGTATTGGCTCCCAATTAACGGCAAATCAACCAGTTTACTTTGTGCCAAGAAATTGTTGAAGATATCTGTCTTCCTCCTGTCATTTCCAGCCCCTTTGCCAATTCGCTCATTTTTAGCTTTAATGGAATTAAAGTTACCTATAACGCATAGGCAATCCTCGTCGTTTTGCTCTGCCACGGTTGAGATAATGTCCCAAAGCTCGTGTTTGGCTTCGACTGTGGAGGGGCCATACACATTTAAAATAGAAACTCGCGTACTGTCCTCTTTCAAAATTCCATTCACCACTAAGACACCTCTAGTGTGCCAGCAACTACTTGGAAAATAGATGCATTCCATATGGACAGTATACCTCCTGACCTACCTTCGGATTCTCTGAAAGCCCATCCGAAATTATCACCACCCCCATAAGCTCCTACATAATCCCCAATTCAAACTCTCTGTTTTTGTTTCTTGAAAACACAGGAAATCAATTTTCAGTCTGCTCCCAGTTTCTCGAACCTCCCTTCTCTTTTCGTTTCCCCCAACCCCTCTTGTGTTAAAACTTAGAATCTTCATTTACTAACCTTGATTGAGCTCCCTTTCCCCTTTGATTGGCTTGCCCTGCGTTTTGCACGGTCATTTCGAACCAGAATCGCCATTTATTTTTTAATGTCGTCCTCCGATCCCCCTTCCGCTAGCCCTAGCATCTCTCCCACCTCCCAAGCTTCATTCACTTATTTGATTATAGCTTCGTCAGTCTCAAGCTCATCCCATCTGGCTTTTTCAAAGCTTTTACGCATCATTTTTTTTTCTCTTTTCGAAACGATTTGCTCAATTTTCTACAAGCGTTCGCCTCCTCCACTGTTCTAGAGTCTTCTAATTCATCTTCGCATGTGTCTGGGTTCTCGCCTAGGGACTGTGATAAATCCATTGGGTCACTAACCTGTTGTTGAGTTACCGATTTAGTTGAGTGGGCCGCTCTCGACCGTGGGCTGTTTGGGCCTCTTGGCCTCTCACTAACTTGGGCTGATTTATTCAGATCCAGACTGGTCTTGTGTGGTGGGCTGGGCTTTTTTATTTTTTGCTGGCCCAAATGTGATTTCCCAGCCCTAGAGTCCACCCGCTGTATCCCACGCGCCTAACTAAGATTTTTGTATTGCGCCGTTATTTCACGGTTTTCAAAAGATGCATGTTCTGATCCATGTAACTTGGGATGCGGCGCCCCCCAATCCTGTGCACGATCTTGTCCCCTTTCTGACGCCTCGGGACGAGGAGATTGCGGCTGAAGAATGTTCCGCGCGTGCCCTTCTACATGCACCCCTTCGTCTTTCGCCTGAGTTTCGTCCACCTCCGTCTCATCACCGTCGACCGATGAGTTGGCCGATGAGTGTTTTCCTTCCGAATCTGATGAGGAGTATAACTCTAAGAACATGTCATCTTGACTTGTTCGTATTTTTGGACAAGTTTTCCCAAGTATATTTTCGTTCCAAGGACTTAATTGAGTATCAATGAATCCCTAAAGTTGCAAGTTATCATGCTATTGTAGTAACTAAGCTTGTTTGTTTGGATTTTCGGGAATAAGAACAAAGATATTGAACTAAATTAACTAAAGTAATAAGTGATAGTGACTAGAAATAGTGAACTAACTAACTTTCTTTTGGAAAGTGCAAGAGAAGTGTATTGCCTCGGGTGTTTCCGTTTTGTTAGGACTAAATGAACTAGTGAAGCAATTACATGAGCTAGATATGAATTCGGATTAAGCTAAAGGCTATCACCTAAGTGTGCACACCCCCTCGAAAGGCATAGGCGAACATCGTGCATTGATTAGCAATTATAGGATCTAACCAAATACCATAAGCTCCTAGGATAGTGTTTCATAAGCACTTTCAACACGGTTACTAATGCCTATGAAACGCCCTCTCACCAAACTCCTAGACGACCTCTATTCGTTTAGTGTCTAAAGTTGTCGGTCTAGCCATTTACCCCCTCTCAGTTAGCTAATTACTAATTAACTTCTATTCAATTGACCAAAGCTCACACTCACACCCCAATCATGCAAACCCAACTCTCGTTGCAATCAACACAATCGAAAATGCTAGCTAATAGGGTTGATCAATCAAATGAATCAAACAAAATACAACTCTAGAAACATTCACACCCAAATCCTAAGTGAATCATGCAATTACTTCACAATTACACTAAATTCCCATCAAAACATCCACACCCAAGGCAATTGGGGATTAGCCCATGGTTCTAGAAGAGAATCCCATGGCTACAACACAAAACAACATAAAACCCATGCTAATTAATAGAGAAATTGCAATGTAGAAAGTATTTACCAAATTGAAACTTAAAATTGAGAGATATCACCTTGATGATGGAATTGTAGCTACAATATGATGAAATAAGCAAAGCCCACTTACAATCCTTGATTGAAATGACAAATTAACTAAATACTAAGCTAATCTATGAGAATCTATATGGAAAAATGCTTCAAAACCTATCACTATGTGTTACTATGTGTAGAGACTTCTCAATGTGTGGAATCCCCTTTCAAAAACGAACTTTGGGCCTTATATACTCTTCCAAAAGTGTTTGGCATGTGCCCTAAGGTAGAAACACGATTTTAGGCGAAAATAAGAGGTTACACGGCCGAATCGGGTAGCTAGGCCGAGTCGGGCACTTCCAAAAACGTGTTTTGCCTTTTTGTTCACTCAGCAACTCGGCCGAGTCGGGCCGTAGAATGCCTTTCCCTTTTTTTCAGGCAACTCGGCCGGATTGCGTAGCTCGGCCGGATCACCAATCATTCCAGATTCTGGAATGAAATTCCACTCGGCCGGATTGCGTAGCTCGGCCGAATCATGCCTTAACAAATTCCTTAGACTTTTCAGTTAACTCGGCCGGATTGTACAGCTCGGCCGGATCACCCCGACTTCCAGATTCTGCATTCGACCTTCCATTCGGCCGAGTTGTGGGACTCGACCGAGTTGTGCACCTTTCCCACTCGGTCGGATAGAGTAGCTCGGCCGAGCTGCTGGACTTCCAGATTCTGCCTTCAATATTTCACTCGGCCGAGTTGTGGAGCTCGGCCGAGTTGTCCAATCTTCCAGATTCTGGACTCAATTCGCACTCGGCCGAATTGTGTAGCTCGGCCGAATTGCCTCTTCCTTATTCCTTTGTGCACAAATTCCAATCCGTGGCTCCGATCAGCTCGATTCTTCTTGCATATGCACTCTCTCTTCATCTTCTTTCATCTGACATTTTCTCAGTTTGATTCCTTCGTGTGATTTGCTTCAAAACTCATCGTTTTTTCCCTAAAAACAATGCAAAACAATCATGTATCAATAATTCGGTAAACAAACTATTTTTACATAACTTTTGCACTCTTAATACGACAATTCAAGCATATTCACACTATAAATTCATGCAATCTCACCACAAATCACATCTTCCTCATAAACATAGTCCTCCTCACCCCATTCCTCCGTTTCCTCCCTAACTCGGATATTATATATTGTACCATCTACCTGCACTTTGAAAACCTCTCTTGGAATATCTGGGTACCCCGTATTAATGAGAAGTCTTGCCGACTGCAATTTCCTACGAGCAACAGTTTCCTCATCAGTCCTGATCAACGTCCCAAATTTAACTGCCATTTTTTTTAAGAATCTAGGGCACCACACCTAGAGTGGGACTCCATACCATTTCGTCTAGATTAATCTACGACTGTGTATTAAGTCCTTATCCCAACCTTCAATGCTGTCATACCACTTTTCCTTCCATGTTTTGGCCTCAGTGTTGTTCATATCCTCTTTGCCCGGATTAGTTGGTTTAATGAGTGTCATGTTCCCCCCAATATATGTTATCGACATGTTCGTCGGTGCTTCCTGTGTGATTTCCCCAGCCTTTTCCATCCAGATAACATCTGGTTTGAGACTCTCAATCAAGCACTGTTTTAGCCAGGTTCTTTCCTCCTCTAATGGCGTGAATGACATTCCCTGTCATTTCTCTGTCTCCGTCTGGCCTCTAGGTTTTCTGGAAGCTGTTTCTTGATTTTCCCCTTTTTGTCCCCCAAGAGCTGCGGCAAAAGAGACCTCTGGGGATGTTCTGGGTGCTCTAATGATCCTATAGGTTCTGGGCGTATTTCTCACGGTTGCTTTCTGGGGTTCTCTCTCATACTCAGCCACCTTAGCCCTTAGTTTGAAAGAATCAAACCACAGACCGTTCAGTTTCTGTTCGGTTGCAGGTATGTTTGTTGCCCCATTGAACCTGACAACCCCGAAACGAGGCCCATCTTTTCTGCGTTTATTTGGGACGAAAATATCCACTACCTGCTCTATCTCATTGAACCTCATTGTCAGGTCTTCACTGTTGCAGTGATTGGGAAAGTTCCAGAAGAAAAAGGTCACCACGGGGATATTGGCCACATTCATCCTATCTCTAAGAGTTGTCCTACCAGCCAATCCGTATCTCATCCTGATTCACGTATTATGCAACACCAAAATACACAACCGCAAGTATACAGCGTATATTTTAGCGTGATAAGTACGAGGTCGATCCCACGGAGAGGTGTAGTGTAAAAGTATAGTTTGTTGATGTAAGTTCTAAATAGACGATGATCGATAAGTTTGAAATGAAGTAATTACCCCTAATTATCTACCAAAGTGTCACAAATAGACAATTAAAAGAGTAATAAATAAATCGATCAACAAGTGCTAATGCAGATCAAAGAAACGAGAAATAAACGAGTAAAAACTCAAATAAGAGAAGGTAGGTTCTAAAGCACATGCAATACTAGTGAATCCATCTATGATTAACTATCTACTTAAGTGGTGTTTATGCTTTGTCTATAAGATTGATCACATAATAATGAATTAAAAGTTTCTTCAATCCAAATAATCCAAAGAAAATATCACACAACTTAGTATCTCTACCTAAATTGCATCATAGAACCCAATCAAGCTCCTAGGATCATCACACATCTTCCTAATCATTGATCATCTTTCAACCTCACAATAAAATTAGGTCAAATGCTTGCAATCAATCAATCAAAATAGATTTCTCAACCAAATTTCAATTAACTAAGATCAACATATCACTATTGTACACTAATGACATGTTTTGCAATGAAAATCAAGCATCCAAATAGAATTAAGCCACACAAACACCAAATAAGAAAAACATTAATTCATAAACTTCATCAAAAGTATTTACAAGGCTCTAGAACCAAAAGTGTTCTAGCCAATCAACAACATAATCCAACTACAAAGAAAACTAAGATAAAAGCAATAAAAAGTGAAAGGAAAAGAAAGCTTAGACTATTGTATGGTGAGGAATGAAATTCCCAAGCTAATGGTGGCCTCCTAGCTTGAATTGATGAAGAATTGAAGAAGTAGATGATGAAACCTCCAAATGTGTGTGATTGTGTGTAGAACTTCTTGAGAAAGGGGTAAGATGGTTTTGAATTTAAGAATGGAGGTATTTATAGTGTTGGGGTAGGGTTTGGGTGTAAGAATTGCAAGTAGGTCCTTTGAAAATGGAGAAAATACAAGTTTGGCACCGAAAATGGGTTGGCCCGCACGGGTGGGAGTGTTGGACAAAAGTTGCAAAAACAGGGGGTGAGTGGCCTGGCCGGGCGAGTGGTGCCGCCCGGCCGGGCGGAAGCTTCGTATTTGGAGGTGATTTGGGCATTTGGTCGCCCGGTTGGGTGAGTGATGCCGCCCGGCCGGGCCAAAACTTCGTAAAATTGGCATATTTTGAACTTTTATCGCCCGGTCGGGCGAGTGATGCCGCCCGGCCGGGCCAAACCTTCGTAAATTGGTGGAATTCTGGGCTTGGCCGCCCGGCCGGGCCAAACTTTCGTATTGGCTCTGTCCTTCATTTTCGTTCTCCAACTCCGTCCCTCTGTATCTTGAGCTTCCGACCTCCAATTGACTCGATTCTCTTTGCTATTTCACTCCATTTTTCGAGCCGGATCCAATGGTGCACTCCTCTTTCTGATCCAATCACTTATGGTAGGTGTTTTGGTCCCAAATTCCATCGTTTTACCTACAAAATCGACAAAACACTACCTTTCTCTTATTTCGACCAAAACAATGATAATCAACCCATAAATCAATGAAATCAACATCAAAATGAACTTCACATGTACATCTAAAGTGTGTAAATTCCACCCGAATCACATCGTATTGTCTAATTCTGAAGGCTTACGGTTCAAAAGGTATGGTCTATGCCTCACCAGATTACGCTCGAAAAGGTTGCTCTCACCCCCCGCCGCTGGAGAGGACACTCTCTCTCACCGCCTCTCATTTTTTCTCTCTCTTTAACCTGTATACCAATTCTTATTAAATCCAATATGTTTATTCTATTTATATAGTTCACTTTTGAATTATTTTTTTTACTTTACTAATAAGATTGAGTATCTACCAAATATATTTTTTACTCATTATTATAAATATATTTTTTATAATTAAAATATGATTTTTTTTTTAAAATGTATAAAAAAAAAGTAAGTACACATTTGATGAATCGAGAAAGTAAATTTTATATTAATTATTATTTATAGTTTATTATAAGTTATAACAACGTATATACTCCAAACGATTAACTATCATGACTCATCTAATAATTGAGAAATATATGTAATGCTATATTATTGGACCAACACAATCATGATTTGATACAGTAGATTGAATAATGGACTTGGCCAGATATAACCACATAACTAGACAGATTCAAAGAGTGCTATATATGATAAAATTATAGATTATATTTTTTTTAGTTTGTTAAGTTATCAAACCTTTTTTTATTTAGTTCATTAAATTATTATTTTTTGAATTTAATCCATTAAATTTTAATTAATTTTAATTATTTTGATCCAGATAAATTTAAAAATGTGATAATTTAATAAAAAAAATATAGAATCCCATATAAAGATGCATTATTTGATTTATTTATAAATATTAGGTAAGGGTGGGAATAGATTCAAATACGTAACCTAACCCCATCTTAAACATTAAGTATCAGTTCATTTAATATGATTTAAGTTTCAATTTTAATATGATAGCTAGGAGCCTAGGATGTGAATAATGGATAGGGCCCATTTTCTTCAATAATATAAGTTGCAAAAAGATGAAGAAAAAAAAACGTGCAAAAAACGTGTGGCACTGAATATTTTAGTAATCCTTTTACATTAATCATATGTTGTGGTCTTGATTCTTGAATAAAAAAGTTTTTGTAAAACTGTATTATAATAATTAATAGTAATATATTACGAGTAATAATGTTTGAACGTTGGAGGGAGTAAGTAATACATGTTTGATTTTTTTAAGATGTAAGCTGAGTTTTTAATTGGGATATAATTTGAAATTTTAATAATTCTTCATTATGTATATAATACTATCACCATTTAAACAAAATTAAAAATAAGTAACTTAGTCTAGAATGCCTAAATATCTAATTCTTACTCTGTTCATAAAAAAATGTGTTCACTCCTTTTTATATACATATTTAAAAGAAAAATTATATTTTAATTATAAAAAAGATATGTAGAGGTAAAAACGAATAAAAAACAATATTATTAATAAAGTAGAAAAATATTCAAAAGTTAACTATTTAAATAGAATGCACATATTATTTATGGACCCAAAAATAGAATTGAACAGAATTTTGAGGGAGTAGTGATTTTATTAAAGGAATAAAAGAAAATGAAGTAAATCTAGAGTTATAATTAAGTTCACAAGTCGAATCAGAGGTCAGGGTGTCATTAAAATTTACCCAAAAAATTCTCCTTAGGACAAAATCCGGATTAAGGAAAAATGTATACCCCTCCAAGAGTGAAAATAAGTAAATTTAAAATATTTTTTTGTTCATATTACTAAAAGAAAAAGGAAAGGAGCAATGAAATTCGGGCATTGACTCTACCAAACATTCGGAATTCTGAACCTGACAAGTGCACTTGTTGCTTGATTCGCCTCTCTATAGATGTGTGTATCGAATGAACATCATGTTCATTATCGGTTGGGTAGCGCCCCCACAACCTCTACAATGTACATATCTCCCGTCTGACTCACTAGTGATTTTATTAAAGGAATAAAAGAAAATGAAGTAAATCTAGAGTTATAATTAAGTTCACAAGCCGAATCAGAGGTAGAGGTCAGGGTGTCATTAAAATTTACCCAAAAAAATCTCCTTAGGACAAAATCCGGATTAAGGAAAAATGTATACCCCTCCAAGAGTGAAAATAAGTAAATTTAAAATATTTTTTTGTTCATATTACTAAAAGAAAAAGGAAATGAGCAATGAAATTCGGGCATTGACTCTACCAAACATTCGGAATTCTGAACCTGACAAGTGCACTTGTTGCTTGATTCGCCTCTCTATAGATGTGTGTATCGAATGAACATCATGTTCATTATCGGTTGGGTAGCGCCCCCACAACCTCTACAATGTACATATCTCCCGTCTGACTCACTAGTCATTTTATTAAAGGAATAAAAGAAAATGAAGTAAATCTAGAGTTATAATTAAGTTCACAAGTCGAATCAGAGGTCAGGTCAGGGTGTCATTAAAATTTACCCAAAAAATTCTCCTTAGGACAAAATCCGGATTAAGGAAAAATGTATACCCCTCCAAGAGTGAAAATAAGTAAATTTAAAATATTTTTTTGTTCATATTACTAAAAGAAAAAGGAAAGGAGCAATGAAATTCGGGCATTGACTCTACCAAACATTCGGAATTCTGAACCTGACAAGTGCACTTGTTGCTTGATTCGCCTCTCTATAGATGTGTGTATCGAATGAACATCATGTTCATTATCGGTTGGGTAGCGCCCCCACAACCTCTACAATGTACATATCTCCCGTCTGACTCACTAGTGAATGCTGCCAACAAAAAACCTCTAGAATTCAGTCTAACTCACTAGTGAATGCTGCTGCTAAATAAACTACCTGGAGAAGCCTTACATTCTCAGCATCCTAGAGAGACCCTAAATGGTAAAATAACTTCTAGAATTCAGTCCAATTTACTAGTGAATGCTGGCATGCTGCCACTAAATAAGTTACTTGGGGAAGCGGAAGTTTGATTTATCAAGAAATTTTGAATTAATCAAAACTGAAAAAGTACAAAAATATAACCATCTTATGTGTGTGTATATAATATACTAATTAATGGAGAATTGCCTGTACTCCGTTAATAAGAATATAATATATATATATATATATATATATATATATATATATATATATATATATATATATACTAGGTAGGGTTCACCTCAAAAGTTGAGGTGTTAACCCAGGTTTGTTTGTTTAAATTTTAATATATTTGTGTTTTTATATATATTTGTATTATAAATAAATAAATAAATTTTGATTAAGTACATTATTAGAACAAAAGTTTACAATATGTACATATATTGAAATACTTGTATTATACAACTACACATATTCATACATATTTAAATAACTGGAGTGTAAAATTCTACATTTTTTAAACTACAAAGTACTGATTGTAGCGATTTTGATGCGAACGACTGCCATTTATTTCTTCTTCGATATTTGATGTGTAATCAATCAACAGAGTAAGCCTCCAGTCCATGTTCAGCACCCTTCGTAAAATGATGGCCCATACTGAATTAGAAAGGAACCTTCTTATTAACGCTTCAACTTCTTGTTGGAATGTGGAATTGTATTGACACTGTCCACAGTCGATGCAGCTGCAATACCTATTAATATCCATGGTATTTGTAAATGTAATGGTGGAAAATTTATAATTTGTATGAAGTTGAGGTATAGGTATATATACACACAGTGAAGAATGGTTTGTGAGGGAATTGTATGACTCATTATTTCCACTTGTCAAACAGCATGCATGTGATAGTGTTGTAGTTCCACGTATAGTTGTATGTGTTATGATATGTGTGAAACTTTTGTATTGTATCCATATAAAAACAAGGGAAATAAGATAATGCATAGTTCTTGAAATTGAAAATAAATAATATGTGAAAAGATAATTTTATGGATATAGTTGTATTATAATTTCTTAAAAAAAAAAATTGAACTTTGTGCCGCATTTTTTTTTGTTAAATAAATATAAATGTAGTCTTATATACAGTTAGATAGAGAAACCTGATATTTGGTTGTAACTGGCAAAATTTCCGTTTATTTTGTTATATATATATATATATATATATAGTTTTCTAAAATTCAAAATCGGTTGTAGACAATTTTTTTTGACGTAGTTAATGTGATTTTAAAATGAATAAAAAAGGTATGTGCCCTGAAAAATTGGGTATGGTTAACATCAATTTGACTTTTTTTTTTAAAATCAAGTTCTAAAAGAACTATGATTAACGTAATGTTAGAAAGCTAATTAAATTGATTTTGATTAGGTTTATATTGACAAACTTGAAATAGAATGCATATATAAAATAAAATGTTATTATATAAAAGTACTTTGAAGAGTGCAAAAGTGATTTCAAAATGAGTAATTTGAGTAGATATATGCAGGTGGAAACATATGTGCAGCAAAAAGAGTTTTCAAAGTTTCAAAAGAGTGATATGTTATGTGTCTTCTAGGTTCTTAGTCTTATTTGTTGTGTTTTGGGTTTTTACCTGATGGGTCTTCTGGGGAGTACAGAGTTCTTTTACCGGTTTCTTTTGAAGAGTGGGTAACAGGAGTTGTGGAAGATTCTGGCATTGCTGAGGTGGTTTTCTGAGATTCACGCATTGTTACATCTGTTTCCTAGCTTTGTTGAGGGTTTGAAGTTGAGCTTTTCTGTTGAAAGGTTTGTGATTCTGAAGACAGGTCTGTTGATGGAAGGCAGCATATTACTGTGTTTCGAACATTTTTTCTGCCTCTTATTTCAAAGGTAGTCGTTCTTATGTGAAGTAGCCACTGTGTGTCTTTCAATTTCTCGTTGATTTCATTGGAACCTAACATTTTATCCTGTTAAACATGGAGGTAACGAAAATGTAAGTAGGTGTAAATGGTTAAAATCTTATGTTAGATAAATATACCTCTAGATCTGCCTCGATGACGTTTTCATTTGACATGTCTAATATCATTTCTGCCTCTTTTTCTTCGATGAAAGCGTTCAAAGTTCCTGTCCCGTCAAATAATTTTACCTCGAAACGTAACCTATGTATATGTGTGTATTAAAATTGACAATAAGTTGATACAATGGAAACAAAAATGACAGTATATGTACAAAATATATAATTAAACAGGAAACTATTATTTTTGCAAATGTAGTAGTAAATCCTATAGATGATATTCCAGAAGGTTCTTTGAGGTAAGATTATTTATCCCAGCATTATTAATGGTTGAGAACTGCAGACATTAATGTTTCTTCCATCACAATCAGATTGGCTATAAAAGGGGTATAATTTTTCGTGCTAATAAAGAGAAAATAGGTTTTGATGTTATAGTTCGTGTAATTACTCCTGGTAAACTTTTTCAATCAAGTTCCTTTCCTTGCTTCTAATAATTTCTCATTCACTTTTTACATAAGCTTCAAGTTTTCTAGCCTTTAACATTGGGTAATTAAGACATGCTATGAGAAAAAAAGGTCTGCAACTAATGTTTTACTGTGAGAAGGACTGTTTGCTACTTTTCCTTCCTATTGTGTAACTTCGTTTGTGTGGCTGCCGATGCAACTACGACAGTAAGAGATCGATTTGCTAAAAGGTACATTTTTTTTTGTTCTTTTTACTGTTACTATAGAGTAAATGTAGCCACGTGAATTAGTATACATAAATAGTTGTATTAATTCCATGCTCTATTGCACTTGCTATAGAAATAAATTTAGTTAAAATACTGTATATAGTTGGTAACATGGATGGGCACAATCAAATTATATTTGATTTCAATGAGCCTATTGCATTGATGTATTTGATATCTAATCAATAATTTTACGTGGTGTCCTATAATTTGTCTTTTGTTTTCCTTATGAAGACCCCCTTCTATTCTAATAGATTTTGAAATAAAAATGAGGATAAGAATCATTCCCACAAAGAGCTTAGGTTGTTGTGCGTTCGCTCTGTAAAATAGTATAGTAACATGAGTCTTAAATGCTATTCAATCTCACAAAAAACAATTAAAAAGAATGGAATTTGTCCTTCTCTGAATTAAAGTTAACTTATATTACAATGAAAAGGAGCATAAGTACGCTAAATTAGAGATGCTTATGTCCAGCATGAAAAATAAGAGAAACGCAGCTTATTATTTACCAAGCGCAATCCAAAAATCGACTACATTTAGGACTTGTTAATATGGTCATACTCCCGCACACTTCACATTGCTTTTTAGAATATTAAAAACAATAATGCAAGCTATTGGTTGTGATTCTAGAGTTATGACTCATGATCCAACTATAAGGTTTCAGTAAATCTTTAAAAGGCCTTGCAGTGTAGATTTGTATATGTTAACGCAAATAAACTAATCTGGATAATTGACACAGAACTCCTAAAATCAATATTCAAGAAACCAGAGTTTGTCCCCGCAATAACATGAAAAGATACTACAATTATGAATTGGTAGCTCAGAACATCCAATTTCCAAGAAGATATTCACACTAATGCTTGTTACTTCAATATGATGATGAGCAGTTACTGTCCAAGACTAACCACCAAATGGGTTTCAAGTAAAAATGTTGCATATACTTAAAAATATGAAAGTACAGTAAACAACAAGGGTTGAATCTAATGGCTTTTTTTTTATATTTATATATATATGTAAAAGTTATATTGTTATTCTCTTTAAATGTTACGTATATAAAAAATTGACAGGTCAATAAACAAGTGTTATTTTTTTAAAGTTTATTGATATTTTACTCTATAGTTTTAATCTAGTATAAAAGATGATCAATAATAGATATATAAATATTCAGTTTTAGCATATACTTACAATGGTTTTGGGCTGGGGAACTCATTATTGCAGTAGAAACATGTGAAATCATATTTGTAGATTGCCCCGGAAGGTTTGGAACAGCTTGGACAAGTCAGAAGGTAGTAACTTTGTGTTGGCTTTGTTATACATATATTCGCTTTAATCCAAAACGATCTTGCCTGCCAATGGAAATGTGTTCATATTATTTTATGCGTACATGATATTTAGATGATGTTTAAATTAACTATTGCATGAATTTGAAATTACCGTTTGTGTTAAACTTAGGATCTGACTTATTTTTCGAATCTGAGAATGAAGTGGAAGATCTTTGCTTTGATGCTTTTTCTCGTACAACTTTTGGGTAACAACGGTGTCAATGTAGTCTTTGTTAGTTTTCAGCCTAAGAAAAATAGAGCAATTCAAATATGTCAGCATGTGAATGAACAATAAATGTGAGCTTTAGTTAAGTCTTTAATTAGTACAAAAGAGTTGAATTTACACGCTTGTATAAACTCTGGATATTTAAAAATTTAGGAAATCAAAGAACTATCCTAGCGGAGAGATGATGACAAACGATCATGAAGGTGAAGAAAGAGGAAAGAGAAAATAGCATTAAGGGAGAAAGGACAGGTGGCATGCGTGATAATAGAAAAGAAGCATACATTTTAGTATTATTATTCCCTTAATCATACTCTTTTTTTCCGCTTCTTAGACCTTTTTAAGGAGAAGTGTCAAATAGTTTTCCGTTAAAAAGTGTAACCATCAATACACAGAATCAAAAGCCCACTTTTTTTGGGAAAATTTGCTCTGAACATAACACTTTACATTGCCACCTAAAATAATATGTTGGGTGAAGCATTTAATGTTGCAAATCTGCATACCATT
This sequence comes from Galeopsis tetrahit, assembly GCA_963675135.1. Lineage (NCBI taxonomy): Eukaryota > Viridiplantae > Streptophyta > Magnoliopsida > Lamiales > Lamiaceae > Galeopsis > Galeopsis tetrahit. The sequence goes on from OY776128.1 coordinate 55,522,994, forward strand.
CTACATTCAATATCATGCATAAGAATCAGATTTAAAGTATACATATTTGGTCCATAAAGATTCTCCAGAGAACATTTGATAGTCTTGGGGGTCTGGGCATGGGCCCCTTTTCAAAAACACCATAACATAAGGTGACATCCTTATATTAGTTTACTGTCATTGCTAACAAATAAGCAATTATAAGAACAATTCTCTTTAACTGGAACACAGGACAAAATGCCACTCTAGAACTTCAAAAAGACAGTAACAGACTCATCCCACTTAGAAACAAACATAATCGTGAAGTCCTTCAAGTAACACCTTCTATTTTGTATGCAAACTCATATTTTTTCTAGACAACTGCCTATATATGGCTTTTGAAGTTTCAAATCAGTAATCTTAAACCTACAATTTCAAAATAAAAGTAGTATTTACATAATTAGAATAAGTATGCAGTAAAATGAAATCACATATATTGTAGAATATTTTAGAAAATAGTAGTAAATTGCGGGGTAAAAGTAATCTAATGAGAATTCAAGTTACCATGATTCCAACTGCGTGGCCTGCGGTATTGGAGGGTCAAATAAGATAATGCTATTTGGTGATGTTCCAACCGATGTACCTGTAATAGGGTATTAATGAATCGTAATTATTTAGTTCTGTAGTTCTTAATCAAATAAAGGGGAAAAACGATATTTAAAAATGTTAATTACCGTGGAAAGTGTTTACAGATAGTCGCATCCCTAATATGACGGGCATTTTGTGAACATTTTCACTTAAAAGTGGTGCCTCAGTTTGCAAGAATTCTTCCCATAGTGTAAGAATGGTAGGTCTTCGTCTGTATGCATTAAATTTTTTTGATATTTGCCCTATTAAGAGTGAATAAATGTTGTATGCATAATTTGTATTTAAAATGAACTCACTCTTCATTAACAATGACAAATTCCTGCACGTTTTTCTGGTTTTTTGCGATAAGGCGCGGTGGGAACACATGTATTACACCACATAACAAATCTGAGAAAATAAACATAACAGAGAAGTAAGATCATATTAATATTATAATTATCTATAATTAAGAAGAAGAAATTGTAAAAGAACTTAGCTGATTCGTTTATCAGTGGAATCTGCAATTTGAGGACATTCTGCAAATGGTGTTATCTGATAAATGTGCTCTAACTGGAATTCTTCGTCCCTGTTTACGGCCTTTATGTAAACACTTCTGTTTAATATTATTTGGTATTTTGTGTTTGGCAACGCAGGTGCATTTGCAGGTATTTCTCGAATTTTTCCATTTCCAATCACGTATGTTTTGTAAAGCTGGAGCACTTTATCAAGCTGCTCAACATCTTGATCGTATATTATGCATTGCATTATCCCTTGCTGTAAAAAAACGTAAAGGATTAAAGCTGAAATGCTAGAAACATGAATTTGACTTTGTTCTTAATTAAGATTAGATTACCTCTTTGTCAACAAAAGTAAGCTTTAGTTGTTTTCCCCATTTGAAAAGGCGAACAGGAGTCTTCTCTGCTATTAAGACTTTAACAAACCAATTTTGTGCACCTGGTTTCAGACTCTGAAGAGTTGTGCTTGTATCTTCGATTTGTCTGAAAATAGAGATTATACAAATAAAATAAGGTGGTATATGATACAATAAAAATCTAAATAGCTAATTTAAGTATAGCAAAGAATTGTATGTAATATATGTATTTTGCAATACTTAAATAATATGCAATGTAGAACTGATATAATAAAACATAGGTAATATGGATCTGATATAGTAAAACACATTAAAAAATTTAGATCTTACATTGGTAAACAGTTTTGAGAGGCCTAATTGTTATTGGCAGCCATTAGAATCTCATGGTATACAATATTTTTTGTATAGTTAGTACTTGGTGCAATTGGTGTTGTTGGTCTAATGAGCACTTTCAATTGGTCAATAGTTTTTGCTCTTGACAATGCTACATATAGTTGACCATGTGAAAATACAGGTTCTTTTAAATAAACACCAACAAAATCCAAAGTTTGGCCCTGCGCTTTATTAATAGTCATTGCATAACATAGACGAACAGGAAATTGTTTTCTTTTGAACGGTACAGATGAGAAACTATCCTGTGGAGCTTCTAATGTTATACGTGGAATAAATACAGTTTTTCCTGTGTGTGTGCCAACTGAAATTTCAGCATAAATAACATTCTTGTCAAAATTTTTGCAGAGAAGCCGTGTACCATTACAAAGACCTTCAGTTGGATTAATATTTCTTAGTAGAATGATTGGTGCATTTATTTTCAAAGTCAGTTTATGTGGAGGAAGCCCTTGAGGAGTTAAAGAGTGGAAAAACTCTTGTTGGTCAGGTACAATATAAGTCCCTGTACTTTCATCACAACTAAAATATGTAGTTTCAACACCAGGAAATCTATTTATTAAGACGTCATTTATTTCATGGACAAAGTCGTTTCAAGTAGTAAGTATAGCTCGCTTCACAAATAAAGAAAAATCTAAATTGTGATCACTAATATTTGGAAATACATAATCTATTAATGAATTTAGTGATGTAATGTCAACCGTAAAAGGAATGTTGATTCTAGATGGTATTTTGATTTCATCTTTTTCATTAGTGCATTCAATTCCATCACCTAGTTTTAATAAATAAGCTGAGAAATCGGGATCAAGTAGTGCTCTCATATTTTGCTTGAGTTTCAGCTTTTCAAATTGATTCCATAAAGGTGACATGACAATGGAAGCATCTATAATATCGTCTTTTGAACCTTTAAGAACAACGGGTAATGTTTGACGAAAATCTCCTCCAAAAACGATAATTTTTCCACCAAAAATTTTGTTAGAGTTCATTACATCTTTTAACATTTCGTCAAATTTTTCGATAGTGTTACGTTTTGCCATTGTAGCCTCATCCCAAATAATCAATTTTGAAACCCTTATCAAGTGAGCCAATGAGCTTTGTTTGCTAATATTACAAGACTTATTGTCATTTTCATCTAAAGGTATTTTAAACCTTGAATGTGAGGTACGTCCTCCTGGAAGTAATGAAGCTGCTACACCTGAAGTAGCCGTAGCAAGTGCAATATGACCGACTGATCTTATTGTTGCTAAAAGTGTTTTATATAAAAATATTTTCCCTGTACCTCTTGGACCATCGACAAAGAAAATGTTTGGTAAATTATTATTAACATGGTACATTATTCTATCATAACAAAATTTTTGTTCTTCATTTAATTGTTCCACAGCGGAAAAATCTTCATTAGGTGTGATTACATTTTGTTCAGTTTGCAGGTCTTTCTCTAAACTGTTATTGAAGCTTAACATGATATCATCATCTTTAGGGAAAAAATCAGCTAGTGTTTTCCCCATTGAATAAAGATTGTAAGCAATGATATCTAATACTTTACGCCTAATTATTGTGGTGCTTAAAGTTTTGTTCCGAATAAAATCTTCTGAGAGTAAGTATTCAAACTTTAGCCACAATTCTTTGGGGCTTTTAGGATTGCAATAAACAAGGACTGTAGCAAATAATTGGCGTAAAGCTGAAGGCATCAAGTATGCAGCAGCTTCTGCAATGCACATTTCAGATGTGTTATCTATTTCTGTTAATCCTAATGTTTGTGCAGCCTCTCTATTTGTGGAAAAAGTATGTCCACTAATTGTTCTTAAGTCTGTAAAAGAAATTGATCCTCTAATGTGCATTAATAACAGCCTTAAATAAAAAATTTCTCCTTCAGTTGGTTTACAACTTGCAATTCGAGCTATAACTTGTCTTTTTTTACGTTGTTTCCACTCTTTTAAATCGCTGTGCCAAGTAAAGTATTGTGGAAATTCAGCATACAGGCAGTTTAAGCTTTTTGCATATTCGTCGTGTTTATTCATGTAAAAGAATTGTGTTAGCATTGTTTTTTGGATTGCAGGATTGTTAGCAATGCTTTTTAATGTTTGATTACCAGGAAAAGTGACTGGTTGTTCATTCTCTAAATGAATTGGTAAGCACATTACAGATGGATGCATATGATTAAGTTCGAATTCAAAAATGCGCCAAATAGCCTCAGGAGGTGAAATCCACCTAGCACTTTGGAAATTTTTTATTTCATCAATTATTTGGTCATTTGGGTCTGTAATTAATGAATATGCAATTTTGTCATGTCCTTTATAAATATATTTATATAAATATTTTATGGCCTGAAATGTGGAGCAAATTTCAACATTAATGTGACAATTAAATTTAGCTAGAAGGTATGGATTGTAAGGTACAACCCATTGGTTATTAAGTTGTGATCCCCTAATGGTAATTGTACGTTTATTATTTGGGCGTCGGTATATTGGGTAGGAGTTTGTACCATATTTAGTACTCTCTGAGAAGTCTTTAGGGTATTGAAATTTGCAAGCACCTTTTTTCATACAAGGACATGCTGGGTTAAGTGAACCACAAGGGCCATGCATCATATGTTTTATTACCAGTGAAAATAAGTATGGATGAGTATGTGGATCAGGGAGCTCTGCACAAACAATTCTATCAAATGCCTCAGGAGAGAACATTTTTTATGTTTTGCTCAAAATGAGTAGGAAATGAGCATAAGGTAGACCTCTTTTTTGAAACTCAATTACATAAGCATATGCAACTACATGGCCGAAAATTTATTTCTTAAACAATTCATTTTTTAGAACTTGGAGTTTTGCGCGAAATATTCTAGCAATTAAATCAGGCCTGTTTTGTATTTCATCATAAGGTAAACACAATGCTTTTATTTCAGGCCAGTTTGGATTTGATGTTATTGTTAAAAATATATCAGGTTTTTCAAAATGTTGCACTAAAGCTATACCGTCCATATATCTCTTACGCATATCTCTAGGTCCACCAACAAATGATGTAGGTAATAAAAAATGTCTGCCAATTTGAGAACCTACTTCATACCCATGTGCTATTCCGTCTATTAAACCACTATATACCTCATTTCTTAAACGATTTTGCATATCACTGCTTCTAAAAAAATCCAACCTTGAGGTTTCAATTTTAATGTACATATCTACTACATATTGTTGTAAGAGTCTGCCAACATGTAGTAGAAATGATTTATCGTGTTCTCTTATTTGTAACTTATAACAATAATATTCCCGACATGATACAGTTTTTTTTTTAGGATTTAAGATATTACTTTGTTCTTCTGATTGTATAAATTCAGTTACATTTGAACAATTTTGGATGGTTTGTGAGGTCTCGCCATCACATGTTGGTGTAGAATTTGTACGTTTTCGTTTTCTATCCAATTTTTTAATTGTTCTTTGCCAACCAGTTTCTCCATTTGGGAATATAAGAGGGTATTGCATGGGGTCATAGCAACCAAAATAATGTTTAATAATTTGAGGTTGACTACTTTTTGGATATACTTGAATCTGTTGACTTGTGTTTTGCTCGCCTACGTTAGATTCTAACCATATTCCAGCAATTTGAGATGCCGAAGGCTTATTAAAAACGTGCTGGTCAATCAAAGGATCAGCTTGTAAAGCAATTTTGTACTCATTTAAGTTTTCAATATTATTTAAACTGTGAAAAAAGTTCCCATATGGATTCACTTTTAAGATGTGCATTAATCTTTCCACAACAGGTTCCCTAAATTTTGAACTAACAGACATTCGATTCAAAGTCTCATGATCTGTATCAAAGAAGTATAATTGAAGGTTTTTGGGTTTTTCAGCAGTTGGTGGTATTAGTTGGTCCATAAAATGATATAGTTGACCTTGTACTCGAAAGGTATAAATTCCATGGTTTCTTTTAGCTAAAGATTTGTCACAGTGTACACCTATTGATGTAAATGCGAACATGTTATTATAACTACGAACACAATTACGAAATTCTTTAGCATTTTCGTCGGTCCCAACATACAATTGAACTAACTCTAAAGGCATTTCAGTTTGTAGTAGGCTAATTTCCCCTAGTGAACAACAAAATGTTGGCGGTTCTGAGTAAACACGTTTCGCATTGCAAAACTCACAGTTTGGTACAATTGGCAATAAATCAGAAGTATGTACTATATAGTCAAGTGGATCAATATGAACATTTGATGTATCAGTCATACCTACAGTTACTGACTTTCTTCGTCTCTGATTTTTTGCCTCTCTTTGGTCTTCTAAAGAAGCATATTTTTTTTATAAGATTTTGGCATTTTAGCTATGATAACCTTGCTAAGATTAGTTTATTTTTGTAGAAACTAATAGGTAAGCTGATTGTAGAGTAAATGACACTACTATGCAAAATTTGTAACAGTATTTTACGAACCTAAATAAGGTCCGTGCACTAATGCAAAATATATAATAATATAGCAATATAAAGAGAAAGATAAAGCTAACAGGAAAATATTTACGAAACGCACAAATATATTAAAAACAGTAAACAATGTAACTATAACCAAATAGCCTAAGAAACGTACCTATTTGGTGCTTTGCTGGAAGAAACAAGTATTTTTTCTGGCGTAGTTGACATTTGTAGGAGGAGCCTGAAATTAACAAACATTAACCCATTAAATTAACCCTTAACATGTGAGGTACTAAATGAGGCTAAACCCGCAATCTCATTCGTAGCAGCTGATAATGATGCGCATTCTTTCCTTTACATCTTACACTATGTATGATACTTGCACATATAAAACCCAATGTTCAAAGAATGTAGCTAGAATTTGATGTACATTGATACAGGGATACTGAAGAAAGTTTAAGATAATAGCAGAAGTGGTAGAGTTAGCTATTTGCTAAGACATAGAACTAATGTCCTGATATATAATTTTGTTAATCTTTTTTCAGCCATGTATGAAGTTTCTGTAGCTAAATATAAGAATGGATCTTATTTTTCTCATTGTGTAATTTGATCATGTGCTAAACTTTCCTCACCAAACTGAAAACAAGAGGCATAATTACACACATAAATCATCACAAATTGGAATTCAATTATACTCCAATGTTGGGACAAATATGAATGATGTATTTAAAAACCAGCAAATTCAAAGATCAGTACAAATTCCTAAAACATGTTAAAAAGACCAAATGATCAGCTCTAGCACAATCATCCTCCAATACAAACAATTTCTTCTTAATTTGCTATAAATGAGAAACGAATATTTCAGTTAACTACACCAAAATTTCAGATAATGTGAATATATACCTGGAACTGAAGCTCGAGAAACGGGACAAAAAAACCTGAGAATAAAAAAAAAAAAAAACAAAATATTAGACATGGGAAAGACCAAGGAGAAATAAAAAATGAAAAAGTAGGCACAGAGCAACGGCACAAAAAAGGAAAGTAACAATTTAGGAACTTAGATTAAGATGATCTCTAGCAACAATTTATCAATCACTTGGTGAGCGTATGAATGTTCTAACAATCATAATCTAATCTCTCTTTACAATGTAATCCCTGACCAACACAAACTAACAAAATAGAAGCAAAGTCATTTCACTTGTGTAGAATCTGAATTTTTTTGTTTAATAAGGGAAGAAAACGACTGAACCTTAAAGCTACTGTTACAAAATTCCTTTCTTTCCTTTCTGTAGTCCAAATCATTCTTATTTGTACAAATAGCAGGCAAGTAGTTCAAGAAACATAAAAAACTGCATCAATACCCAACTAATTATCATACATCCCATGTGGATACAATTGGCATTCATTGTAGGGCAGATTAAGGAGCAGCTCCTTCATAATGTTACTCTGGTTCAAACTAACATAAACCTATCTAGCAACCTCTTTCTGACCTGTAACCGTGGATATTCGACTATGCATACACGGGTCATTTTTTAGGTAGAGTGCAATCATTAATAGTCACAAAAACTATATAACTATCCAAGAGAAGAAAATGTTAGCAATTTCCAGTAAGTAACCTAAAGAAGTTTTGTACCTTCCCCACCCCTAATTGTTACAGTATTTCCTAACAACAAAACAATCAAACACAACATGTCAATGAAGATGTACTTGCTTCTTCTGCATTATGGACAGATATCCTACATTGTGAGCATTAAAAATCAGATAAATGAGATTTTACCACAACAAAAAGAAGTAAAGAACTATTCAAAAAAATGAAAAACCAAATTAAAATCCAAAAAGCCGAGAATCAAAAGGAAGCAAACACAAATTAATAAACCTAGAAACACAACAATAGAGAAAACGCGAGAGCATAGACAAATTCATAAACCCAAGTACACTGTGAGGGAAGAAAATCCGTGAGAGCTGGAGAACTAACCTGGCCACAAGGTCGAGAGAAGGAAATCAGAGAACTATCCTGCGGAGAGATGATGACAAACGATCGTGAAGGCAGCAAGGTCGAGAGAACGAAATCCGAGAACTATCCTGGCGATGACGAACCATCGTGAAGGTGAAGAAAGATTAAAAACAAAAGAGCATTAGGGAGAAAAAAGATCAGTACAAATTCCTAAAACATGTTAAAAAGACCACATGATCAGCTCTAGCACAATCATCCTCCAATACAAACATTTTTTTCTTAATTTGCTATAAATGAGAAACGAGTATTTCAGTTAACTACACCAAAATTTCAGATAATGTGAATACCTGGAACTGAAACTCGAGGAACGGGACAAAAAAACCTGAGAATACAAAAAAAACAAACAAAATATTAGACATGGGAAAGACTAAGGAGAAATTAAAAATGAAAAGGCAGACATAGAGCAACGGCACAAAAAAGGAAAGTAACAATTTAGGAACCTAGATTAAGATGATCTCTAGCAACAATCTATCAAACACTTGGTGAGCGTATGAATGTTCTAACAATCATAATCTAATCTCTCTTTACAATGTAATTCCTCACCAACACAAACTAACAAAATAGAAGCAAAGGCATTTCAGTTGTGTAGAATCTGATTTTTTTTGTTTAACAAGGGAAGAAAACGACTGAACCTTAAAGTTATGGTTACAAAATTCCTTTTTTTCCTTTTTGTTGCTGTGTTATTTTGGTACCTCTTGTACCACCTTAATTGTACTACCTACCTTAATTCTTATTAATAAAATCCTTATGGTCGACCAAAAAAAAAGATATTAATTCAAAGAAATTTTAGAATTTTAAATTGCATCAGTAAATTCAACCCAAAGAATACCAGACATCGCAAGATTATTCACACCTTATACATAGTGTAAGATTCAACTTGTATATTACCAAACAAACATTTCAGCTACAGTATCATTACCCCAAAATGTTGTCTTTAGTGAAGATTCATTACCAAAATAATAAAGCATAATGTGGCAATGCAACAAGACACAACAAATTCAGGGAACCTATCCTAAACTTCTAACTTCCCTCTGCAAGTTGACATAACAGGTCCCCCAACTCATTTGAATACTGAAAAACGGTCCAACTCCTGCCTCTTATGCCACAGAATCAATGGAGACATGGGAAAAATCAGGGAGCATTAAAAAATGAAAAAGCAGACACAGAGCATCGGCACGAAAAAGAAAAAGTAACAATTTCGTTACTTATATTAAGATTATCTCTAACAACAATTTATCAAACACTTGGTGTGCGTATGAATGTTCTAACAATCATAATCTAATATCTCTTTCCAATGTAATTCCTAAACAGAAAACACATCCGTTGCAACTAATAATTAATTGAAAAAAAAACATATCAACTTGAACTGTGGAGAATCAGATTACTAAATCCATTTGGTGACAAAATTAAGACCAACACAAACCAACAAAATAGAAGCAAAGTCATTTATCACTGATTATTATTTAACAAAGGTACTGGGTACGCTAGCAAAAACTACAGATGCCAAATGACACAAGCAGACACAAAATAGGCGTAAATTTAATGGAATCAAATTCAATACTCAATGAAAATAAAGCAATTAAGCAGATCTATGTACATAAACTAACAGGACTCCAATGCATCAGCCAAAAGAAGAGTGTATATACATCAGTAAACTCACACAACTACTAATAGAAGAGACATTCATGGACAAAACATGCATGTAGTAACTACAATTTTGAATCACTTCATCTCAAAAATCTCATTCGAAGCAGCAACTTTTATCAACAAACACAGAATAGAAGAGGCAATTAATTACCAGAATGCCACAAAATTAAGCTTCAACAATTTGGGAAACAGGTCAAGATTTTGCAAAGAATAGGTATATACTAAAAATAGGAAAATCAAATTGAAGAGACATAAAAATTCTATTCTCAGTCTTTCAGTATAAAACGGAATTTTAGGAATTAAGATTTGAAATCTCCAAACAACCCATGAATGAACAAGGGCAAGAATTGGGATACAACAATTTGGGTTTTTAGAACATGCAAATTACAGAAACAAATCCTACCAAAAGATATGTAAAAGCCCCAAATTAATTAAATCTCTACCAGTAAATCTTTAGAACATGTAAATTCCAGAAATTCTCGACAACAATTTGGGTTTTTAAAAAAGCATATGGTTTTTAGAACATGCAAATTACAGAAACAAAGCCTACCAAAAGATATGTAAAAGCCCCAAATTAATTAAATCCCTACCAGTAAACATTTAGAACATGCAAATTCCAGAAATTCTCGAAAACAATTTGGGTTTTTAAAAAAGCATATGGTTTTTAGAACATGATTAATTAAAACCCTACCCATCTCCGTCGCGGCCGAGAGCATAGACAAATTCACAAACCCAAGTACACTGTGAGAGGGAAGGAAATCCGTGAGACATGGAGAACTAACCTGGCGAGAAGGTCGAGAGAAGGAAATCAAAGAACTATCCTGCGGAGAGATCGAGAGAACGAAAGCCGAGAACTATCCTGCCGATGACGAAGCTTCGTGAAGATGAAGAAAGAGGAAAAGCAAAAGAACATTCAAGAGAAAACACAGGTGTGTTGTGTGATAAATTGACACGTTAACAAACGCATACATTTGGTAACCTACCACCGCCTGAATACCGGACCATCTGAAATTATTCACGCTTTATATAAGGGTAAGATAAGATAAGATATATATATATATATATATAGAATATCATACATCTTTTATGTGTAATTAATTACTCAAAGAAAGGATGAGACGTAGATATATTATTTTGATGTAAAATTACTCTATTTTTTTGGAAAAAGAAAGTACAGTATATTATATATAAGTGCCACCCGTCTCACACTTCGTCCGATCCAGCATTCCATTTCAATGATGTGAACTTTGTTCGTGATCTCTCCTCCAAAGGCCTTTTGTCGGTCTTGTATATGAGGATCATTGATCAACTTACTGACGTATTCACAAGTTCGTTCTCAAGAACTCGATTCGAGCTAAAACGTTTCAAAATCACAAAATCGTTCTCAAGAACTCGATTCAAACTACAGAGTAATACGTTTCAAAATCTTTGTTGTTGGTAATACGTCCATTTTAGCGGGGCATACCAAGAAAGATTTTAGAATTGTCATAAAAAATGAATATTTCTCACAAGATTTAGTCTTCATTACAACTCGATATCACACAGCAGCTTCAGCCTTCCGTTGTTCCATAATAATTTTCATATTTATTTGGGACGTCTCACGATAACTTTTATAATAATAAGAAAATTCTTTATAAACTTCTCTCTCACAATATTCATAATTTTATATAAAATGTACTTATCCCGTCCCATTTTAAATTTATCATTTGTTAAAAATGAGCGTCCCAAATTAGATTCATCATTTCTTAATTTGATAATATATAATGAATTTTTTCAATTTAAACTACACCTTTCAAAAATTTCAAAATTACATGACATACATTACTTTATTACTCACAATATTTTATTACTTTACTTTATTATTCAAAAGACTTTTCTACCCACTACTTTATTTCTTTTAATACAAATAAACAACTTACACATTAAAGTACGCGTAAACAGTAAATGATGAAACAAATATGAGATGGAGGGAGTATTACTTTTGGGTCCGCACATACTCATAAGTTAACTTATTTTTTAATTTTATATATAATAAAAATTATAAAATTACTCCTTACAATTTATTAATATTTGTATTCATTCGCGTATAAAACTTATTATGAAAAGAGAGAGCTATATAATCATATTTTAGAGAAGTGGCAGTATTGATGCGGCCAAAATATGTCGTTCCCGAAGATAACGACACGTGGATATAGGATGAATTAAATTTGTCTTATCATGAGTGGTAGTTTGGTGAAAGGGGTTAATACACCCCTTAATACAAAAAGAGAAATGGGTGTAACTTGGTCTCTGGCCCATATCTCTGACCCATATCTGTGGTCCACATCCTTAGCCCAAGTATTCTAGGGTTAAGTGTTTCCAGCCCAAGAAAGGGAGTCGAGAGATCCAGTCTTGATTGATGAGGCCCGAAAGGAAGTAATCAAAAGAGATAGAGGGAGTTCACCAAAAGACTCAGTCTTAAGGGGCGGTTGAGAAAGAAGAGGGAGAAGGATTCTCCCTCTCTCCCACGAAAAGAGGTCAGGTATAAAGGCAGGTTTGTTTTTACTTTGTTGACTACGTTTTTACATTAAAAAGATACATTTTTACATTATTCATAAGAAATATACGAAGGATACACTGAGAATACAGAAAACTCCACGATTCTTGCAAGAATTTCCCTTGAATTACAGGGAAATTCCTCTTTGATTCTCCCGAGAAAGCTTCTGACTTGAGCGTCGGAGATTCCACGCCGGAATCCCCTCCGGCGTGTTTTTGTAGGTCTTTAAGGAGCTTGAAGGAGGATTATTCGTGGATAACGGGAAAGTGACGATCTAAGCCCACAACCGCCGTAATCCGGACATGAAGATTTGGTATCCCTAATCGTTACTTTCTGACGCAACAATTAGCGCCGTCTGTGGGAAACTTTTGAGCTAAGAAGTGAGAAAGTTTCATACAAAATGGGCGGAGAACAGGATCTAATAAAACAAACTAAGGAAAAGGGAGATACTACTACCTCTCATTTCCCTCCGCCTCCTCCAAGTTTTCCCTTAAACAGGAACCTAGGGAAACAACCCTCAACCACTGTACTGGACGATAACTCTCCCGCACCTGAGGGGAATACAACGGGTACTTCTGGAGCCTCTGAAAGTGGGATCAATAAGGATACACCTCCTTCCAACACCCAGCCGGAGCTCCTTACTATCTCTCAGGATTAGTTAGATGCAATGATTGCCCAAGCAGTGGAAAGAATAATTACTTCTTGGAATCCGCACCTCCGGCCCCATTCCACCAGTGAATGAAAATACGAAGCAGAAGAATCCAGTGCACGTTATCGACTCCTCTTTGGCCCCTTCCAGAATGAAGGGGTCCCCCAAGATCAGGAAGATAAAATACCCTCTCAGGCTAAGAGAAGTGTTCCCAACCGCACTCCCAGGAGGAACACGGAAGTAGTCCCTGAAAGGACTTTAGATACGGAGATTAGAGAAAGCACGGATGACACTTATCAAGGAGCCGTCAGTGATCAGATACAAGCCCTTCGAAGAGAAATGAAGGACATGAGGAAACAAATGGCTGATAGTTTAAGTAAATCTCCTTATATTACTGGTTATCAATTTACTTCAAATATTTTGCAAGATGAATTACCCTCTAATTTCAAATCTTTGAACTTTGAATATGATGGTACGACGGATCCTTATGAACACTTGGTGAGATTTGAAAACGTCGCCTTGTTGCACCGCTATGGGGAGGGCGTCAAATGCAGGGTCTTCCTAACCACTTTATCCAAAGCCGCACAGCAATGGTTCACGCAGTTAGGACCTGACACCATTCACTCCTGGTCGGAATTCAGTGAATTATTCTTGCACCAATTCACTAGTGCCAGGAGGCAGCCCAGAGCTACCCTCACCTTGTTCAACATGAGACAGGGAGAAAATGAAAGCCTTCGGACTTTTCAGAAAAGATTCAATCAAACTGCCCTGTAGGTACCTACTGCCTCTTCCGAAGTTAAGATTAATGCCCTTACCAACGGGTTAAAAGATGGAGACCTTTTCACCTCCCTGGCCAAGAAACCAGTACAGACCTTTGATGAATTATTAAGGAGAGCCGAAAAATACCTTACTCTAGAAGAAGTACGGAAAGCCAAACGCTCTGAAACTAAACCAATGGGAGGAAATGGAGAACGAAGAAGAGAAATAATACACAGGAGGTCCAGTCCAGTGAGATACAGAAGTTCGAGAAGGTCCGGGAACATAAAGGAAGAAGAAACAACGTGCTCAGGTCCTAGGGGAAGGTTCGAGAAGTATACCCCTTTAAAAATAGAGCCAGCGGAAGTTTTAGAAGTAGCGGGGGATCACCCTAACATGAAATTCCCCTACTCCAGAAACAGAGGTCCCCAGAATCCTAAATCTGATAAGTTCTGCCAGTTCCACAATGATTACGGACATGGTACAAATCAATGTTTGCATTTAAAGGGTGAAATAGAAAGGATGATCCAAGCAGGGCATCTTAAAGAATTCCCATTCACGGACAGGCAGGGCCCTCGAGGGCAAAAGAGAAAGGATCTGGAGGGGAAGACAGAGGAAAATAAGAGGGAACAGAGGAAGGATACGGAAGATCAACCCCCTCCTCCCCAGAAGAGGGGAACAATCCACATGATTATGGGGGGGCCTGCCGATGGAGATTCCTTTAGACAAAGGAAACAAAGTGTTAGATCGTTGAAAGTGGAGCAGAATGTGGAACATCGAGAGATAGGGAAAATGACAATGGTCCCTGATATCCATTTCGGACCAGAAGATATTGGAGTGCCCAGAGAAACCCACAATGACGATTTAGTCATTACTACGGACATCATAGGGTGTGACGTGGCGCGAATCTTTGTAGATACAGGAAGCTCAACAGACATTATGTTTCTGGAGTGCTTCAAAAAGATGGAGTTGAACATAAAGCTCAGGCCAGTGGAAACTGCTCTTTATGGATTCTCGGGGGGGCAATCCAACCCCTTGATTCATCATTATTGCAAGTAGGTCTAGGGACTGCTCCTCACCAACGAGTACAAGTGATAGAGTTTTTTATAGTAGACGTTCCATCCTCATATAATGTGGTGATGGGAAGACCAAGCTTGAACATCTTTCAGGCAGTAATTTCCACCTTCCACATGAAGATGAAATTTCCCGCCTCAGGGCGAGTGGGAGAGATACGTGGAGATCAGTACCAAGCAAGGAAGTGTTATGTAGAATCAGTAAAGATAGTAGACAAGGCTATGTTTCGAGGTTTGGTAAGGTTTAAAGGCGAGGATCCCGAGCTAAAAAAACAAAGAGTGGGTGAATTGGCAGGGGAGCAGCCCAAGATCAAAGCAGATGAGGAATTAATGAATATTGAACTTTACACAGGAAATGAGGGGTTCACAACCAGAATTGGCACCCATATGGACCCGGAACTCAAAGAAATAATGATAGCCACTCTTCGAGAGAATGTGGACATATTTGCTTTTGCCCCAACGGATATGACAGGTATCCCTCCGGAGATAGCAGTACATCACCTCAATGTGGATCCCAGAGCGAAACCAGTAAAACAAAAATTGAGAAATTTTGGTAAGGAAAAGAATCTTATCGTGAAAGAGGAGATTAATAAATTTTTGAGTGCAGGACATGTAAAGAGGGTGCAATTCCCTGAATGGCTCTCAAACGCAGTGTTAGTGTCTAAAGGAGCCGGTAAATGGAGAATGTGCATTGACTTCAGGGATTTGAATCGATCAATTGGTAGACGCGACATCA
This sequence comes from Galeopsis tetrahit, assembly GCA_963675135.1. Classification (NCBI taxonomy): domain Eukaryota; kingdom Viridiplantae; phylum Streptophyta; class Magnoliopsida; order Lamiales; family Lamiaceae; genus Galeopsis; species Galeopsis tetrahit. The sequence goes on from OY776128.1 coordinate 55,538,643, forward strand.
GGATTCGAGCTGCTTAACATGATGGACGCGTATCAGGGATACCATCAAATTCAGTTGAATCCCCTTGATATCCTGAAGGTATGTTTTATTGCAGCATGTGGTACCTTTGGTTATATACGTATGCCCTTCGGACTAATAAATGCAGGAGCCACCTACCAGAGAATGGTAGACTTAGTATTTCGAGAACAGATTGGTAGGAACATGGAAATCTATGTGGATGACATGTTGGCCAAGAGTGTTAAGGCAGAGGAACACATAAAAGACCTGAAGGAGATATTCCAGGTAATCAAGAGTAATAGCATTAAGCTGAATCCAGCTAAATGCTCCTTTGGAGTAAGGTCAGGAAAGTTCTTGGGATACATGGTGACTCAGAGGGGAATAGAAGTCAACCTTGCAAAAGTGAAGGTCGTACTTGACATGCAGCCCCCTCGAAACTTGAAAGAACTACAGACCCTGAATGGGAGAATAGCACCCCTAAGCAGATTCATAGCAAAATCGGCAGAGAAAAGTCATCATTTCTTCAGGACCTTAAGGAAGGGGTCGAAATTTGAATGGGATGAGCATTTCCAAAGAGCCTTCGAGGAACTTAAGCTTCACCTGGAACAACTCCCGAAATTGACAAAACCCTCTCAGGGGGATATCCTACTCCTATATCTTTCAGTAGGGGAGCATTCCTTAAGTACAGCCTTGATGAAGGAAGAGGGCTCCACATAACAGCCCATATACTATGCGAGTAAGGTAATCCAAGGAACAGAGATCAGATACTCAGAGGTGGAAAAGGCAGCCCTTGCGGTGGTAGTGACGGCTAGGTGATTACGCCCTTATTTCTTGTCATATAAAATCATTGTGCGGACTAACTACCCTTTGAAGCAGGTACTAGGAAGAGCAGACTTGTCAGGAAGGATGGTCAAGTGGGTCGTTGAATTGCAGGAATATGATGTTGATTATGAACCCAGGAGGGCTATTAAGGCCCAAGCCCTAACGGATTTTTGTCAAGAATCCACTAGAATAGAGGAGATGGAAGGCTGGAAAGTGTATGTCGATGGCTCTTCATCAGCACTTGGATGTGGGGCAGGGATAGTATTGGTGGACCGTGAGGGTCAGGAGATACAAGTTGCGTTTAAGTTCCGATTTTCAACCTCTAATAACGGAGCATAATACGAGGCCCTGATCATAGGGGCTAACATGGCAGCGAAGCTAAGAGCGCAAAAGGTTACTCTATATTCAGATTCCCAGCTGGTGGTGCAACAAGTAACAGGGGAATTCCTTGCCAAAGACGGGAAGATGATTGCGTATTTGGAGCAAGTGAGGAACTTGAGGAATAAATTCCATGCTTTTGAAGTGATACAGATACCGAGGGAGGAAAATATGAAGGCAGATGGGTTGTCCAAGTTGGCCAGCTCCACCGAGTTTGAGGACCAAGGGAAGATAACCCTGTTAGTTGCAGACCGGCTGGCGACGGAGGCTTTGGTTGGAGAAATAACTGAGAGAGACAATTGGAGAAAAGAGATATGGGAAGAATTGAGCAAGGATCCTAAGAATCCTGCGACTCCGACATCCAGAGAAGCCAAAACTTTGAGGGTGAAATATTGTATCATTGGGGATTAACTGTACAAAAGATCCTTTACGCAAACGTACCTAAAATGTCTCTCAAAACAAGAAGCGGAGTTCGTGATAAAGGATATTCATGAAGGTTGTGCAGCCAGTCATGAGGGCTATAAGACAATTGTGAAGAAGGTGTTCAGGGCAAGTTTCTACTGGCCTAGTGTGATGAGGGACGCTCGAGAATTTGTAAAGAAATGTGAGAAGTGACAGAGGAACGGACCGCTGATACGGGTACCAGCAGAAGAAATGGGGGCCATGTATTCGCCCTGCCCATTTGCAAAATGGGGAATAGATTTAGTAGGGCCCTTCCCTATGGCACCTAGGGGAAGGAAGTTCCTAATTGTGGCAGTGGACTATTTCAGCAAGTGGGTAGAGGCTGCACCGCTGGCCAAAATAGAGGAACATAATGTAATTAACTTCCTAGCAAGACACATCTGCTGTAGGTTTGGAGTACCCAGGATTCTAGTCTCGGATAATGGCACACAGTTCAACGGGGAGAGAGTAAGAAGATGGTGTGAGAGATGGAATATCCTGCAGAGGTTCACTTCAGTGGCTCATCCACAGGCTAATGGTCAGGTGGAGGTCACGAACAGAATCCTAGTGGATGGTATCCGAACCCGCCTACAAAAAATAAGAGGGGGATGGGTGAAGGAACTGGACAACGTCCTCTGATATCATGGAACTAGCCCTAAGTCAGCTACAGGGGAGTCCCCCTTCCAATTGGTGTACGGGGCAACAACAGTAATACCGCCAGAGGCCCGGTTAGGATCACATCGAATCACACATTTTAATGAAGGGAAAAATGAGGAGTTAAGGAGAGAGGTCTGGGATCTGGTAGAAGAGGAGAGAGAGATAGCGAAGCTGAGAGCAGAGAGATACAAAAGCAGGATCAAAGCAACCTACGATCATAGAGTAATCCCCAGATCCTTTAGAGTCGGAGATTTAGTCCTCCGAAGAAAGCTGATGCCCTGAAGAATACTGGAAAGATGGAGCCCAATTGGGAAGGTCCTTACAAAGTGGTACAAGTGTTGAAAGGAGGAGCCTACAAGCTCCAGAATATGGAGGGAAAAGAGGTGATGCGTCCATGGAACGTGTGCCACCTTAAGAGGTTTTACGTTTAAAAACGTGTTGGTCCCTTATTTTTCTTTTTGTGCAATTTTGACATTCATTTCAATTCGAATAATTGTACACATCGCTTCACCGACACTCTTTTTCCCTCTGCGTGGGTTTCCCTTTGGGTTTTACCATGGAGAGGTTTTTAATGAGGCCGGCATAGTTTCCTTTTTGCCTATGTTGATAAACACTTTTGATCAATTAAGCCTTATTTTTGGAGAAATTGCAGTGATTTCTCTTGATTTTTGAAGAATTATTGTGTGAAATAGATGTTTGAAAATGTGATGAGATGATTGATATGTACTGGTATTAAGTCAAAGGATAAAATGAGTGGGTTCCGATGAACTTCACTCTAAGAAAATGCGCAGGTTTATACAAACCTCACCCTGAGAAAACGAGTGGGTTCCGATGAACCTCACTCTAAGAAAATGCGCAGGTTTATACAAACCTCACCCTGAGAAAATGAGTGGGTTCCGATGAACCTCACTCTAAGAAAATGCGCAGGTTTATACAAACCTTACCCTGAGAAAACGAGTGGGTTCCGATGAACCTCACTCTAAGAAAATGCGCAGGTTTATACAAACCTCACCCTAAGAAAATGAGTGGGTTCCGATGAACCTCACTCCAAGAAAATGCGCAGGTTTAGACAAACCTCACCCTGAGAAAACGAGTGGTTTCCGATGAACCTCACTCTAAGAAAATGCGCAGGTTTAGACAAACCTCACCCTGAGAAAACGAGTGGGTTCCGATGAACCTCACTCTAAGAAATAAACTTCATCCTAAGGGGAGCACTCGAAGCTCTGAGATCGAACATGTTCCAGTGGAAAAATCTCCACCCACTATAGCCTCTGGGGCTAGGGGGAGTAGGAGCTATGTGGAACTCTACAAGTAGGATTGGTCTTATATAGAATCAATTTCTTATAAGGAATTGAGTTGACTTGGTCAACTTAAATATTAAATATTCAAGAATATTGTGAATCCTAAATATTCAAGATTATTGTGAATAAAAATTTTGACTTGGTTAATTTTTTTTTTATTATTATTTTTTTTTTGTAATTTTTTTTTTATTGATAATTTTTTTTCGAAATTGTGTGTGTTGAAAAGTGTAAGTTAATATTACTAAAAAGTGTAACACAATATTACTAAAAAGTGTAACACATTTTTTTATTAAAAAGTGTAAGTCACTATAATTGAAAAGTGCAACACAACTTTTAATGAAAAGTATAAGTCATTATAACTAGAAAATGCAAGTTAATATAACTAGAAAGTGCAACACAATATTATTAAAAAGTGCATGTCAATATACTTGAAAAGTGCAACACAATATTTTAATGAAAAGTGTAAGTTATTATAACTGAAAAGTGTAACAAAATACGAGTAAAAAGTGTAACATAACATTACTAAAAAGTGTAAGTTACTATAACTGAACATATTGTTGAAAATTGTAAGTCACTACAGCTGAAAAGTGCAACAAAATATGACTAAAAGGTGTAGCATAACATTACTAAAAAGTGTAAGTCAATATAACTAAAAAATATTGTTGAAAATAGTAAGTCACTACAACTGAAAAGTGCAACAAAATATGTGTAACATAACATCACTAACAAATGTATGTCATTATAACTGAAATTATTATTGCAAAATAACATGCTAAAAAATTGTAAATTGCATGTTACACTTTTCCTTATTTTCAACATGCACTTTTATAATTAAAAAAAAAAATATGTGAAAATTGTTAGATGTAAGAGTTGAACACTAGACCTCAACATAAAAAAAACTATTCTCAACCGTTTAAGCTACGTAAATTATTATAAATATTTTTCCCGTATTTTATTTTTATTATCCATCCTACCAATTTTTAAAAATTTACTAAATTCCTTATAAGGAATTGAGTCTACAAGAGACCTACCCCTACAAGTATTATCAAGTAAGTACAAAATCTTGAATTCTCTATTTTGGCGATAATGAAGCCTCAAAGCCTATATGTGTTAGAAGTCTATTTTTGCGATAATGAAGCCTCAAGCCTATATGTGTTAGAAGTCTATTTTGGCGATAATGAAGCCTCGAAGCCTATATGTGTTAGAAGGATACTAGAGATATGCATTGAAACCTAGCTAAGGGAGGCTAAACACGCAATATATGACATGCTCATTATCTTAAACATAATACATGACATGCTTATGAAGAGAAAGCAACATATATGTATGCATACAATAAGACAATATGCAGGTAGGAGAAGAAGGAGTAAAATAAAGCATCAAAAGTTAGGAAATATTCAAGACCAAGAGCACCATGCCCTGGCCATCCACAGAAAAACACAGGAGTGTGGAGTCTCCTGAAAATACCAAAAAAGGCATAGAGGCCCCAAAAAAAGTGTTTAAAAAGTACCAGAACATTGTTATCAGAGAAAGTAAAGAAAGTTCATTAAGAGGAAGGAATTTCAGCCCTTCCCGTGCCTTCCACCGCCTCATTGACTTGTCCGCTGGAGCCACCACCCTCCTCATTCTCCTCCGAGACATCAGCGGTTACGGTAGCCAATGGATCAGAGTTAGCTATGTGAATGGGGAACTCTAAATCGCTCACAGGCACCAAGTCCCCCACTCCTGGAGCTGCACTTTTCAGCTCTGAGACAGCCCTTCTCATGCCAGGCAACCACCAAGGAGTGTTAATATCTTCCTTGGGATCTCCCGGGAACTTTGGAGGAGTAGCTAACTCATCCAGACGGAGGGCACGAGTGTAGTGGCCATCAAATCCTGCGGCGGGGTGCTCTGTTACGGCGTTGGAAAAACCATGATCGATGAAATGCGGAATGTACGCCCCCATAGCCCCCAGAAAGATGGTACTCTTGAGAAAAGCCTCTAACCATTCCCGGTGCAAAGTACCCAGAAAAGTCTGCCCTACCGCAGAAGTAAAAAGAGACTCAACACAAAGCTTCACCCCAGTCGAGGGCAAATCAGTCTTCAGACGCTGGATCTCCGTTTCCTGCTCAGCAACTTGGGCTCGGAGTAGAGAAAGCTCTCCCGACAAGACCTGGTTTTGCGTTGAGACCTGAACCTTTTCAGCCAAGGCTGCCTTTCTCCCTAAGGCAGCCTCCCGAAGCTCTGCCTCGACCATCTCTTTTTTCACCTTCTCCTGCTCTATCTGGCTGCGGAGATCTTCATGAAGTCGAAGAGATTGAAGTGCTTGGTCGAACACATCAGAATAGAGAAGGTCGAACTGTGCAAAATCATGGAGTGATAGAGAAAGTTAAGAGACCCATTTTGCTCTTTGCAATCTATATAACGAAAACATATGATAAAAACTTACCTGCGAAAAACTGTGGGCTGTGTACACCATCCTCTCTTCCAAGGTCAGGGTGCTAAAAGCTTTGACAGATGGCACAGGAACGTGGCGTTCCACAAAGGCAGTAAACCGTTCGATATTGATATCCCCTGTAGCTTCCAGATCGATGGTTTCCGAGGGAAGGGTAGAAGGCTGACCCTTAGTCTTCTTCTTCTTAGAGGCCCCAGAAGTGGGGAGTCCGGAGGAGAAAGCAGCTTTTCCGGTGGATGACCTGGTCCGTTTGGCAACGGACCCCACCGAAGGTTTCGTCGGAGAAGGAAGAAGGGGAGCCTTCGAGGAACTTTCAGGGGTAGACGGTTTATTCACCATGGAGAGGGGGGTAGCATCTCGGGAGATCTGGGATAACCAAGCTGCGATAAGAAAACAGAGATATTAGAGACAATAAAGACACGAGCGCAGAGGGCAACAACAGGGGAAGGAAATGGTATTACCATCATCTGGACCTAAAGGGTAGTTAGTGCGACCAAAATCAAAATGAGACAAAGCCCTAGGATTTTTACAAATACCCATTACATCAAAATACCCGTGGTGAGTTACATGTTGGTTCAGGTTTTCCATTACAGCCAAGTTAAGAGGGGAACAAGCAGTGAGAGGAGGACAGGGCACCCCTGGATTTTCATAAACCCACTTTTCGTGAGGGAAATCCCAAGGAGAGGGATTAGTAACGAAGAAATAGTAATCCCGCCAGTCTTGAACCCCCTCATGGAGTTTTTCCATGAATTTCCCGGTTCGGGCAGCACGACCGCACACATAGAAAAACCCGTCCGCAAGCTTGCAGGTATACTGAGTCAAAAAAAGTTGGGCCGAAGGTTCTCCCCCATTCCCCTTTACCAAGATGTAAAACCCTAGCATCGCCCGAATGGCATTGGGAGTGAATTGGTTGATAGGGATGCGGGCGTAAGAGGCAATTTCAGCCAAGTAAGGGTTAATGGGGAAACGAAGCCCGGCTTTCAATTGAGCTTCCCAAAAGGCTAAGCTCCGGGGATCGGCGAAATTTGGGCGTTCTCTCGGGTGGGCGGCCCTAACTATGTAGTCTGTCGGAAACATGCCTAACCGAATGAAGGAGGCCAAACGCTCCTCCGAGAGAGAGGAAGAAGTAGATATTTTGTTTTTTAAGGCCGGAATGGTTATAGGAAATCGCGAAATCGAACTAGAAGAGGAGTTGGAAGTTTCTTTGGAAGCATCTTCCGATGAGGAATGGGAAGAGGAGGACATGATGATAAAATAAAAAAATAAAAGGAAAAGGAAGCGAAGATGGGTACCTGAAAGTGAAAGCACCTCCGAAAAGTAAGTGATGCGCCGGCGAACTTGCGAAGGAGACGGTTGGTTGCAGAAACAAAAGGAAAACTAGGAGAGAGACGAAGAACTGTGGAAGGGAAGTTTGCATAAGTGAGAGAGGTTTTTTAATTTTTGAATCGGGGAGTTATGATGGTAACTCAGAATGTGGGGAGAAAATCGAGGAAGGTGGCATCCAGAACTAATGGGAGGGCGCGTGATTATGGCGACGGCGGCTGGCTGTCCTTTCTATGATAGGCGCGTGAAGAAGGCAGACGCGGAATTCGAAGCGGTAAGAAAATTGAAATATGGGATGATTATCACTTAGCGGCCAAAGGAGGGATTTAAAAGAAGAATTAAGTTCTTTTGTCTGAAAACCAGAGGGCATATTTTCTTAGGGATGCACAATGTATCCTTTGAATTTAAAGGAAAGAGTAGCGTCAGTTTACGAGAAATGATCCATAGGGTGAATTCATCCTATCCCATCTCTTTGCCTACTCTCATAAAACGAATATATTTTACGAGAGTAGGGCGGAGTAGTTGATGCGGCCAAAATATGTCGTTCCCGGAGATAACGACACGTGGATATAGGATGAATTAAATCCGTCTTATCATGGGTGGTAGTTTGGTGAAAGGGATTAATACACCCCTTAATACAAAGAGAGAAATGGGCCTAACTAGGGCTCTGGCCCATATCTGTGGTCCACATCCTTAGCCCAAGTATTCTAGGGTTAAGTGTTTCCAGCCCAAGAAAGGGAGTCGAGAGATCCAGTCTTGATTGATGAGGCCCGAAAGGAAGTAATCAAAAGAGATAGAGGGAGTCCACCAAAAGACCGAGTCTTAAGGGGCGGTTGAGAAAGAAGAGGGAGAAGGATTCTCCCTCTCTCCCACGAAAAGAGGCCAGGTATAAAGGCAGGTTTGTTTTTACTTTGTTGACTACGTTTTTACATTAAGAAGATACATTTTTACATTATTCATAAGAAATATACGAAGGATACACTGAGAATACAGAAAACTCCACGATTCTTGCGAGAATTTCCCTTGAATTACAGGGAAATTCTCCTCTTTGATTCTCCCGAGAAAGCTTCTGACTTGAGCGTCGGAGATTCCACGCCGGAATCCCCTCCGGCGTGTTTTTTCAGGTCTTTAAGGAGCTTGAAGGAGGATTATTCGTGAATAAGCTCGCGGGAAAGTGACGATCTAAGTCCACAACCGCCGTAATCCGGACAGGGAGATTTGGTATCCCTAATCGTTACTTTCTGACGCGTAAACAGTAAATGATGAAACAAATATGAGATGGAGGGAGTATTACTTTTGGGTCCGCACATACCCACGAGTTAACTTATTTTTTAATTTTATATATAATAAAAATTATAAAATTACTCCATACAATTTATTAATATTTGTATTCATTCGCGTATAAAACTTATTATGAAAAGAGAGAGCTATATAATCATATTTTTCAAATTAAAATAATGTGGATTGAGGTATGTTGCGACGTTTATTCCTCAGTTTGATCTTCTTTAATTAATTAATTCAGTGGCGTGCATAACGTGTGACAAACCAAACATCAATGATTCTACTTTAGACGACGTTTCCTTTTTAATTTTAAAATCAGTTGAATTTTAAAATTTTATACGGTTTTACTTTCACATTTAAAAAATTTAAAATAATTTGGTGCATTTTGTTTTATTTTAATAATTTAGTGTATTTTAAATAATACAGTACTAATTTTTATATAACATGTTGAACTCACGTTTTTATATATTAAGTAATTTTTGTTTTAATTTAAAATATACTGCACTTATTAGATAGCAATATTAACTTTTGATTATTTAAAGACATTTTTTTTTTTCCCCAAATATAATGGGCATTTTCATCAAACAAATCGTCCACATCAGCACGCAACTGGTTATAAATCTGATGTTGCCGGTTAAGTGGCATTCTTATCTAATTTTGCGAACATACGGACACCCTCCATTATGTGTAAAGATAGAGGTTATCTCCTTTAATACTTAAAAAAATTATATTACAAATTATTTTTTTAATAAGAATTTTAATGTGCAATAATACCAATCAATTTTATTGTGTATTTAAATTATATACAATATTGTATAACGACGGGAATGATATAAGCCCATTGCTTACGTGTAGTACTGATGGAACCAGAAAAATTAATTTTAGAAGTCCGATTAATATTAATATATTAAAAACGTAATCGATAAAAGTTTCTGGTTCACATAAGTGTTGCTACCACTGATTGCAGTCATTTTGTCACTTCTATTGAACACTTGTCCAGTTCTCATCATTCCCGCAACATTACTGTTTACCTCAATATCTCCATGATACGAAAATTCTAAAAACTTTCACTTTGTAACCAAATATATTTCAAGAACTTTCACTTTGTAACCAAATATATTTCAAGTACAAGTTATTAATGCAGCATTTTATAATTAATTCATATGTCAAAATTAAATGAAAATTATAAAAAAAAATGCATATATAATTCATTCTCGGTCTCTAACTAAAGATGTGATAACCATCAAACATAAATAAAGAAAGAATAAATCGATATAAAATACACAATGTATATTTAGAATCTATACGAATAACTTGAAAATTTATATATTTCTGAGATCAATAAAATATCAATAAAGAAGAAGAAAGTAATGGAATAAACACCCGTAATGAAGAAAGCGGGGACAGTGTGCGCAAATGGACAATAGTGCTGAAGCGGAGTTAAGTTTAGCCTTGATGGAATAGATGTTTGAAGAAGAAATTTTAGAAACTATTTTGAATCGTACATAAGAGCGAACTTTGAATGATAGTCATTGAGAAAAAAAAAAACGTGAGAGCGAGTGAATTTTGAATGATACTTCATACGTCAATGAGAAAAAAAAGGAATAAAAAAATGGGAAGTAACCGTTATTGAGAATGTTAAGAGAGATAAAAAAAATATACTCCGTAGCAAAAAGAGTAATCATAGTAAAAAAAAGAAAGATAGAGAGAGAAAAAAAAAGAGTAATTGTGTAGAAGAAAGATTAAGAGAGAGAAAAAATAAAGGAGAGAGAGAGAGAGTAACCGTAGCAAAAGAGAGAAAAAGTTGGAGAAAAATTATTAGAAAATTAGAATTATATGTAAAGGGAGATTCTAAATAATTTCATCGTGACTTTTTTAAAAGTCTAAACTATTTACTCCGTATTTCATTTTGTAGAGTTGCAAATATCTTGTTGTTGGTGCATGTTTTTTGGGGTTTTGGTATTGAGGCTTGAGGCTGTGAGGGACTGGTCGTCTAGTCCAATAGAGTGTTCTTGGGTTTGATGTGAACACCTACCTGATTTTTTTTTTCAACTTAATGAAATGTTGAATATATCCTTAGAGTGTTTTGGGTTTGATGTGAACACCTACCTGATTTTTTTTTTCAACTTAATGAAATGTTGAATATATCCTCAGCTCTAATTTTAAAAAATACTCCTCTGTCCACCAAAAGTGTATTCACTTTTTTTTATATATATTTTTAAAAAAATCATATTTTAATTATAAAGAATATATTTAATATAATGAGTAAAAAATATATTTGATAGATACTCAATCTTGTTAGTAAAGTATAAAAAATATTTAAAAGTTAATTATTTAAATAGAATAAACACGTTTTTTTGTGAACCCAAAAAAAAAATGAGCACACTTTTTGTGGACGGGGGAGTATATATTCAACTAGTAAACCAACCTCACATATGACCAGGGACGGAGGGAGAGAGGGGCCAGGGGGCCACTGGGCTCACCCATTTTATAAATTTTTTTTAATAATTTTTTAAAAAATATTAAAAAATAAAATAAAATAAAAAATAATTATAATTATAATTAATTATGTTTAATAATCATATAACAATTTTTAAGTGAATTAGTAAAATATTAGTAGTGAAATTATTGTTTTCTTTATAATCTACTTATTTTGTGTATAATTAAATAACATTTTTTTATAAATTTACCTTTCATTATCATGAAAGATTGAGAGAAAAATGAAGGAAAATATAAGAGAGAGTGAAATGACTTACTTCAATTATCAAGAAAGAGAGATGAAAAAAGTATTAAAATAAAAATTATAGAAATTTGCATATGAGTAATTTAGGGACAAACGTGTTAAAAATAGCAAAAATGATAAAATTTTAAAACAAGAATTAAGACTAATAGTGTCAATCAATATGAAATGAGTGGAGTATATAACAATTTAAAACATAAAAATTAAAAGAAGCTCGCGTATAGACTGTATAAACATTAATTTGTAGGTAATGAACGGAAAGAATGAAACTTTTATTGAAACATATTAAAACTCTACTTGATTCATTAGTAATATATTACCGTATATGTTTCAAACTTATATGATATTAAAAGCAAAATTTATTATTCATAATTGGGCCCCCATCGATTAAGTTTTGGCTCCGTCACTGCATATGACATATCTATCACGGGAAGAAAAAATGTTGATCCACAGAAATGTGAAAACAACTTTCAAAAAATCGAAAAAAAACTCGTGTCTAGGTGTTAGAGTGATTGAAAATGATGGATATTGATGCAATAATTATTTGGTGGATAATTTCGACTCTAATTATTTGGAAAGATGATATTATATTGAAAAAAAATCGAAGTTTTTAGTATGGACAACATACCAATGTTAAAAAAAAAAATATGAACAAATAAACAATTTTCGTAAAAAAAAAAAAATTATGAACAAATGAACAATTTTTGAAAAAAATATATGAACAAATAAACAATGTTAAAAAAAATATATATATGAACCAATTTTCGAAAAAAAAAAAAACAATGTTAAAAAACATATATATATATATATATGAAAAAATGAACAATGTTAAAAAAAATATATATATTACTCAAATTCGAAAAAAAAAATTGAAAATTGTACTCAATTTTCAAAGAATCAGACTCGAAAAATATTGTGTCAATCACAAATGCCCATCAATTTTTTTTATCAAAATACATATTTATTTTGTACATTATACGTAAATTTTGAATAGAAACACAAATTAAACTTAGTTTTCAAAAGAAAAATTCATAAAACCTATATATATATATATATATATTTTTTTGAAAAACTAACCTCTACCTGTTTTATTTTTTAAATATAGCGTATTTCTTTGCTCTCTTCTTCAACTGACTAGTGATCGACTTCTCCTTCTTTGTGTGACGATTATTCTTCCCTTTGTTGTGCGAAAATAGAGAGTGAAGAGAGTAATGGGTGTACCTAAAGAAAATAATGGGAACAGGGAACATAAGTAATATCTAAGCGGGTGGGTGTGCTCATAAAAGACGTGATTGCGTATACGTCCCAACTTATAAGTCTACAGGCAATAAGCCCATATTCTTTTTTTTTTTTGAACAAAAGTCCATATTATTTTTTCGATTTTAGCAATAGGCCCATATTGATGGCCATATTTCCTCTTGATTTTTGTTTTAAGTATATTTGTTGAATCCCGTAAAAAGAAAATTAAAAATAAAAGCACAATGTATATATATAAAAGAGACGAAAATGAATTCATTCACTCATAAGATATAATAGTATTAATTAATTCCATTTGCAATTGCAATTGCAATTGCATCATCAACAGTAGTGTATATAAAGGAGGAAATTAGCTCAAGATCGATCCATTTTGTTTAAAAGTAACTACATAGGAGTAAAAAGCAACAATTAATAAAAGTAGTAAAATTAAAGGACAATAATATTATTAATCTTGTTTTTCTTAATTTCTCGATCAGCAGCAGCAACGTTGACTGGATGGGGATCAATGGTGTTGTTTTCCGTGGCCATAGATGAAGCGTGCACTTCCTTCTGTGTAAACATGAGTCTCATTGTGTAGCCTGCACGTACAGTCGCGTTTTTGTTACACCATTATTATTATTCATTATTTTATCATCAATCAAAATAGAATTAGTGGAGTAATACTCACGATTTACGAACGGCTTTGCTTAAGGTGGAAGATGATGTGAATGTTTTTCCATCAAAATATCTGTTCTCCCCTGATATTCTCTCCTTAATTCTTATGTCTAATTCATCTGCACTCTCTGTCAACGGCGAATCCGATGCCTGCACCAACAATTATTTTATTAAAAATTCATTCATTTATTTTATAACAAATATATATGATCAAGGTGATGATGATGGTTGTACCATGACCCAACCCCAAGTGTCAGCATACGAAGGGATATGAGCTGAATAAGGTACAACATCTGCAAGTGACGCGATGATCAAATTACAGTAATTAATTAATCGAAGAAAAATAAATTTGATGTGAACAACGTCTTACATTTGAAAACCTGTCTCAGAGTATTGTAGATGCAAGAAAACACCTCTGTATGACTGAAAATCCCTGCTGGTCCGGCCTGCAGTATTATTTATTTTTTTATTTATAATTTTTTTTACCTATAATATATACTATACATAGATAAATAAATAAAATGTCAAAAAATGTGTATAAACCTGTGTGACAAAAACGCCACCGTGGTTAAGCTTAGGCTTAACAATGATTTCATAGAAGGATTTGGTATAGAGTTGGTAGCATGGCCCTCCTTCTATTGGATCTGCCAAGTCACCTATTATAACATCATAAACTTCTTCTCTTCTTTCCAGCTCAGCCCTAATTTTATTTTACACACCAACAAAAATTACTATAAGATTTAATTTTTATATATGAACATGGTTTACACTAATAATTTTAAATGTGAATTATTAATTGAAATGAAATGTTGAATTTGGAATTAGCAATTAACCTAGCATCATTGATCACGAGCTCCAGTCTAGGATCATAAAACGCTTCCTTGTTAACCACCAAGTGCGACTTGCAAAAATCTACCACTTCCTGTATCAATATTTAATAAATAAATATCAAATATTTGTAATTTTGTACGCACATAAATAAATAAAAAATAGAAAAAAAAATGGAGCTAGTTTAAATTAAGTACCTGATCAATGTCGCACATTATAACCTTTTCCACTGACCAGTGTCTGAGTATTTCTCTAGCAGTAGAACCTTCACCTCCTCCCATAATGAAAATAGTTTTTGGACTATAATAAAATCAAATTATATTTATTTAATATTGAAGAAGGTTTATATTTAAATTTATGTAATTAATTAAAGAAGGAATATTTAATTATTACTTTTGATGATTTAAGAGTGCTGGATGGACAAGGGATTCGTGGTAGATGAACTCATCTATCTCTGCACTCTGTAGCTTTCCATCAATCACAAGAGCCTGAACAAAAATTATTAATGATTAATTATTTTAAAAAATAAATGATGATTTTTTTTTTTTTTTTTTGAAGAATGTTGTTACCTTTCCAAAGGGCTTAGTGTCCAAGAGTTGAATATCTTGGTACTGAGAGGCGCCAGTGTGTAAGATACTGCATTTATAAACAAAAGGGAGTAGATTTATTAATTATATATATATTGATGTTAAGTAGAAAGGATATATCGAATTTTTGCATCCTGAATCTTCTATTTGTCTTAACTTTAACGGGCAAGGTTGTGCGCAAATTAAAGACATTCATAGCATACAATATATATAGTAATTAACTAACTTTATATAAAGTACTACTAGAAAATCATAATTAAACACCAGACAGCTCTATTCAAGTTCACTATATATCTCCCGACATATTTAATTTTAACATTCATTATGATTTCATTAATAAATGTTTTAAAATATTTGTTGTTTTGAAGTTTTGTGCAAAATAAGGGAACATTTATTTTGGACAACTTTATCCTTCATCAAAATGGAAAAGAGAGGATATTTATCATAGACTTCTTAAAACTTGCATCCAAATTAAATTTATGCAATGAACTAAAAATAATCAAATAAACCTTTGCATGCAAATTAATTAAGATTGGAAGTGGAAACTGAGGAATATTGGAAACAAATAAATGTTGTATAATTTCACATATGAATTACCTCTTGAGTGCAAAACACCATCTCAAATTCTCCTCAATCTCTTCCTCATACCAACAACTCTTTCTCTGAACTCCAACATGCCCATTCCCATTCCCATTAATATTCACACTTAAACCATCGGAGATTGAAATATCACCCATTTTCAACGTCTTCTTGATTAATTATATTTCTTAGAGAGAGTGAGAGGGGATTGGATTGAAGAATTTGAAGAAACGTGTTGAGGGATGATGAGAATATTGTTGGACAAGTGTGACATATAAGTAGTGCAAAAAGGGATATTATTTTAATAATTATGAGTTTGGTTAAAAAAGTGTGACATGCACCATACATAATCTTCATGGGTTTTCGCAACTCATATCCAAAGCACTTACAACTTGCGCTTTCTAAGGTTGATTTGCTCGCGTGCATGGAGAATGGCTTCTCTAATTAATTATACTCACATTTATTAATAATTTTTCATCTTTATATATGTTTCTCCACAATATGTTTAATTATTTGTAGTGAATCATATATGCCACACTTGTCGATCATGATAACGCTAGCTGCAGAGACAAAAGATTTAATTAATCGTATCTCAAGATTGCTAAAAATATAGTAAAATCGGTATCCGGCACTTGGCACTTGATGTACTAAAAAATACTGTGTTTGTACTACAAATTGCACACACTTTTTAAGAAAAATAAAATGCAATGAGTGAAATATTGAGGAGTGATTTTTTGTAACTTTTTATGAATAAAATAAAGAAATTGGTTGGTTGAGCATAAATGTATATATTGATATTTTGTGTAATTAAATATATGAATATTGTGAGGTAACGTTTATGGAGAATTTTTTTAATTTATAGGAGTGTGGAAACAATTGTAGGAGAACAAATAAAAAAAGTATGCAAACAATTGCATGTGGTATAAGACCATATTTAAAATATATATATATATTTTTTTTGGTATGGGTGATATGAGATAAAATATCGATATTTCAACACCGATACAATAGATCAAATTTTCAATATAAAACAGTATGTATCAAAATTGATGCGATATACATATTTAATATACTTAAATTTCGATATAGCGATTTGTGTTATTTTGAAAAGTTTTAGTGCGATAATTTTGGTCTTGTATACAGTATAGTTTAATATATCATATCGAACCACTCCAATGTCTAGACTTGTAGAGTTTTGTGTATTGCTTGTGGACAAAGTAGCATGATGAAGGTAATACACTATCTTGTGTTACACAGAAATAACCATCATACACTTAAACAACAAAAGGTTAAATATGATGATTGAAGAGGGTGCATGACATTAACCCAATTTTGGGGGTTATCAGAACTTGTGCAAATCTTGGTTGGGAAGAGAGCGAAAGGGGCATGCAGCGGATTCCATCATTCATATATTAGGCTGTAAAAAAAAAAGTACTTATTTGTTAAATTATTTAATTTCTGAAATGTTAAATTTAATTGTGAATGAATAGCTTTGTTATTAAAAATCAATTTCGTGCAGTGAATGAATTATTGAAAGCTTGTTCCGATTTTTATAGGTTAAATTTGAAAAGTAAAGTTTAACATATATATTTTAATCTGATAAAATCTAAAACTAAAGGTGAGTTTGAACTTAAGCGATATTCATTGATTTTGTTTTAATTGCTAGTTAAATGAATTTAAATGCATAATTATTATTAGATATATTTGGAGTAAAAATAGTTAAAAACTTATGTATACATACAACGCATGCGCCAGCGCATGCGACAGAGCATGCCTTTTTATATCTGGTAGCTAGTTGTAATAATATTACATGATTTTTTTTATAACCAATTAGAGTAAAATTTCATTTTTCCTGATTCGCAAGTGCATATGGGTAGAAGAAATAGCGAATGGCATCTCTACACGTGTAGGAAAGTGGCATGATGAAGGTTGAGCAACAATATCATGATGATTGAAGGTAGAGGGTGACAAAATAATCCGGCCAATTTTGGGGGGTTATTACTTATTATATTTTTCTTGTGCAAAATCTTGGTTGGGGAAAGAGAGAAACCAGCGTGTATCGAATTCCATCATTTATATTCTCTTGGTATACAATTGGATAAACACTCAAACATCATCGTCACCATCAATTCTTTCCATTGTTTTGGAAAATTAATTAATTAATTGGTTTTAAACGAGAGTGTAGAATACTCGTCTTTAACAAATTTATTGAGGACTATAAATGTAATTTTAGAGAAATTAAACGGTATAAGATCGTTCTACTCTCGAAGTAGATGATTGTAATATATTTCAAATTTCAAAATCCACTACAAAAACGCTCGTTTTTTCCGACGGACGTATACCGACGGATTACCTTTCCGACGGCTGTACCGACGGATTACCGACGGAATTCAAAGTCAGAAGACTCTGCCGACGGAATTCAATTTCCGTCGGCTTTCCGGACGGAATGCCGACGGATATGCCGACGGACACTCAGAACTCTCTACACGGTGTCGTTTTTGGGTCACCGGCCGACGGATTTTTCAGTCGGTATTGTAAATTTCCGTCGGTAACCGACCCGCATTAACTAACCGCCTCTTGATCGACTCCCAAAATTAAATGTGGTCATTACCGACGGAAAAGTAACCGACCCGCATTAACTAACCGCCTCTTTATCGATTTAATCTGGTCATTACCGACGGAAATTTCCGTCGGTAAAGGCAATTTTTTTGGTATATAAACTGAAGAACAAATTACTTTCTTTCTCTTTCGAGAGAAAGAAAGCCCCCCTGCCTCCTCCCTCCTCCCTGTTTCTATCTCCTCTATTGCGCGAAGAAGAGGCTCTGTCGAGGTGTTCTCTCAACTCGATTAGAAAATCTATACGGTACGCTTTCTTAATTTGTTAGTAATTAATTTTTAAATTATATTGTATTGTCTATAATTATGAATTAAATTGCATGTGTTAATTTAAATTGTTATATAGATTCATATGAAATTGTTTGTAGTTGATGTATATAGTTAATTATTTTGAATGTAAGGGCATGTTTGATAGCAAAGACGGATTATCTAAGATTAGGATGATAACTAAACTTTATAAATTTTAAAGCTTAATCTACCCTTAATATAAGTTATCAAACAACCAATAAAAATGATATATAGTTAATCTAGGTTTAATCTAAGCTATCAAACATGACCTATGTAGTTGATATATCTAATTAATTAGTTGATATTGTAAGTGGATAATTGCCTATATATAGCTAGTTGATGTATATAGTTATTTATAATAAATTAATGTGATTTGTTAAGATCGATATTGCATGTTTTGCATAATTGATGTTATATATATAGTTGATATTATTGTTTAATTTGCATATACGTTGGAGTGGAGTTAATTACATAATTAAATTATGATATTGTAAGTTATAATTAGCTCGATTAATATTGTTGATTTACTAATTATGAAATTATTGATTAAATTAGGGGCTTTGTTAATTATATTAGGAAATTGTTATTTTAAAGTTAGAAAAAATTGTTACTAAATTTATTAGGTTATAGATTGTTAATTAAAATTGGAAATTATTGAATAAATTAGTTATTGTTGAATAAAATAGGAAATTAGTTATTGTTGAATAAAATAGGAAATTATTTATTAAAATAGGTTATTATTGATTAAATTAGGTATTATTGATTGAGTAAAAATTTATTTATTAAAATAGGTTATTGAATAAAAAATTATTGATTAATATTGTTGATTTACTAATTATGAAATTATTGATTAAATTAGGGGCTTTGTTAATTATATTAGGAAATTGTTATTTTAAAGTTAGAAAAAATTGTTACTAAATTTATTAGGTTATAGATTGTTAATTAAAATAGAAAATTGTTAATTAAAATTGGAAATTATTGAATAAATTAGTTATTGTTGAATAAAATAGGAAATTAGTTATTGTTGAATAAAATAGGAAATTAGTTATTGTTGAATAAAATAGGAAATTATTTATTAAAATAAGTTATTGTTGATTGAATAAAAAATTATTTATTAAAATAGGTTATTATTGATTAAAATAGGTTATTATTTAGGGATTAAATTTTAATTTATTAGATTATTGTTTTTTATTAAATTAAGAAATTTATTATTAATTAATTAG
The DNA here is from genome assembly GCA_963675135.1 of Galeopsis tetrahit. Classification (NCBI taxonomy): domain Eukaryota; kingdom Viridiplantae; phylum Streptophyta; class Magnoliopsida; order Lamiales; family Lamiaceae; genus Galeopsis; species Galeopsis tetrahit. The sequence continues at coordinate 55,558,049 of OY776128.1, forward strand.
TATTATATATATAATTTATTAATTTAAATGTTTAAATTAAATAGATGACTGGAAATGGTGCTGGTGCCTCTAGTGGCTCGGGATCTCACGGGGCCTCCGGGTCACGTAGCCGATCGAGGAAGAGTCGATCGAAACTTAGACCCGAGGCGCCGGCGCCTACACTGCCACAAACACCATTATCGTCGCCTCCGCCACCCATTCCACACCCGTCGCCTGATCAGCCGTCGTCTCATTCGTCTGTCCGGGACCATCCTGTTGTTCCTGCTCGGGATGGCCGGGAGCGCATTTGGGCTACAGATGGAGGAGTGTAAGTAATTAAATACTTTTATTGTTTAATAATTAATTAATTTCGCACTCGTTTTAATTTATAATGTGTTTTGTTTGTTAATTAATGTCACAGATTGTTACCTGGTAACGAGGTCTCCAGGGCATGCACGATTGCTTTTGGCTCTTTACCGATCTCTGCGGGTGCAATTACCTGGTCGAAGGTCCCAAAACAAAAAAAGTTAGCGTACTTCGAGGAATTTCAGGTAGTAATTAATTATTTAATTATTTAATTAATGTTTGTTAATTTGTTCAATAATAAACAATTTATTATATGTGCATAAACAAACCACTTGGGATCGGAATATGTACTCAGACCAGGCTATGTTCAAGTATTTCTGTAAATCGGCGCAAGAGCGGTATAAGGATTTAATGTACGAATGGAGAATGGCATGGCAGAGCGATGGGACGACGCAGAGCTTGGGTAAGGATGATAATGATGTTGTGTTGTGGGATTCATTGACGAGGGAGTGGCTGGATCCTGCGTACATAAGGAAGTGTGAGATTGCTAAGGCCAACCGGAGATCCGACGTTGGGGGTGGGATGTCCAGGCATCGGACTGGAGCCCGGTCCATCCTTGAGCAGTCGATGGTCATTGTAAGTGTTTATTAATTTTTTAATTAATTTCAATAAATTTAATTATATATTTAATATATATAATACATAAATTTAATTATTAGGAACGGGATACGGGGCGTGTACCCACTCACTTGGACCGGATGAGCATTGCTCATCCGTTTAATGCTGATACACAACAATCCACATACGGGCGCACAACTAACCTCCACGTAAGTAATAAAATTGTTTAATTAAATACATTTTTTATAATTTATTCTATTAATTTAAAATTATTAATTATGTAGTTGGAGATGAACCGGAGGATGGCCGAGATCGGAACTCAAGTCGACCCTACTCAAGCCGGAACCAGCAGTGCCCCTACAGTCGAGGAGGTGGACCGGGCTTATTTGGAAGTTGCCCCCACCACCCGCGGACGAGTTCTGGGCCTTGGTCGTATGAGCGCTGATGTCAGGTCCGGCGCTGGTCCGTCCCAGACGGCATCGCAGGGTTCCGTATCTTCCACCCCAACTCCTGATGTGACGATGGCACAATTCAACCATTTCATGCATGTGATGCATGTGAATATGGGTCGAGAGATGGGGTGGTCGGACGAGAGGATCGAGGAGGTTTATCAGAGAACCATGCAAGCTCCTCTACTGACGGCGTATGTTCCCCCAGGCGCCCCCCCCAGCCTCCTCAGACTATGTCCCGACCATGCAGCAGGATGATGACATCGATCTGGGTCAGCAGTTCGTTGGCGACCCTGATATTGATTTGTGGACCTTTGGTCAATGAGTGTCTTTGAACAATTTTATTTTTTATTTCTGTTGAACAATTTTATTTTTATGTCTCGTAGAACTATTTACTTTTATGTCTTGTAGAACTATTTATTTTTATCTGCATTATTGTTGAACTATTTACTTTTATGTTTAAGTATTAGTTGTTTAATTTTAGTTATGTGTGTTTTATGTGTTAAGAATGTGTATATTAATTTTAGTTATGTTTTATGTGTGATTTTGGATGTGATCTGTATTGGATCTTCATTTATGTTTGAATGTACTCTGTTTTTTCATGTTTGTGTTTATGTGAATGTGAATGTGATGGGAGACTCTATGTGATAGATAAACAACATTTTCATTGAAAATTGTCTTGAAGAAAGGCTGTTGTTGTGGTTACATTACATGCATACACTTAGCATTACATAAAACTTAGCAATACATATTAGAGACATAAACTTAGGATTACATCCAACCTATAAACTTGAACACATAGGGTAGAACACAGAATACTATGGCCACAATAAGAAAGTTCCTCTGCTTCTTTAGCTCTTCAACTTTTCCAGCTTCAAATCCTAATTCTGAGGTTAGTTGGTCAGATGTATCCTTATACATATCCCCAACTAGTTGCGCATGATTCAACCTTTTGTTGAGCTCTTGATTTTCAAGCAAAAGTGAGTTAATTCTCCTCACCATGCCCGGAAACATTCCGTGTGAACTCGTTCCTTGTCCGTGAATTTCGTGTTCATCGGCCCAAACAAAAAAGGAGCATCCAGAACCATTTAGTGAATCTGGGCAAGTATAAAATAGTCTACCTCTGCTTTTTTCTTGCTTCGACATGCACACACGAGCTTCTTTTCCACAATGGCATACCACAATTTTCATGGATGCCGAAGATGAAGACATGAGTTTCTGTATTTTTTTATTTTTTGATGTTTGTGAAGAAGCAGGTTGTTTTGAGTGTGGTTGGAGTGTTATTTTTTTTATGCAGCGCTTGATACCTATTGCGTTTCGAGAATTTCTTCCTCTGAATGTGTGGAGGGCTGTCACTGAATTAAGTCTCTTTTTTAGAGATTTAACGTCTACAACAATCAAGGTTGATGATATGAATCGTTTGGAACGAGACATTCCAGTTATTTTGTGTAAGTTGGAACGTTTTTTCCCACCTAGCTTCTTTGACTCGATGGAACACTTACCTGTTCACTTAGCGTATGAAGCTAGGATTTGTGGTCCAGTGCAGTACAGGTGGATGTACCCATTTGAGAGGTGAACAATTCTATTTCTCTCATTTAATTAGTTTTTAGTATAAGGAGCCTTATTTTAATTTGTTAACTATTATAATTTTAGGTATCTCCACAACTTGAAGCGGAATGCTAAACAGAAGGCAAACGTCGAAGCATCGATTGTTAATGCGTATTTGAATGAAGAGGTTGGCATGTTTTGTTCATATTATTTTGAAGACCATGTCAACACGAGGATCAGGAATGAACCACGTAACTTCGATGGTAGAGGTACGCAACAAGAAGTCGATGGCATGCTCTCTGTATTCAAGTCTAAGGGGCGACCTATAGGAAAAGCCACTGAACGATATTGGTCAACACACACAGAGGCTGAAATAGCACAAACGTACGTGTTATTGAATTGTGATGAAGTTCAGCCTTACATTGAGTAAGTATATATTTCATATATTTATCATCTAATTAAATAGCACTAAACGTGCGTCATTTATCATCTAATTGTGTTGTAAATTATTAGGATGTATACACAAGAACTACGACATGCAGATCAAAACATCTCAGATAGAGACATAGATACTAGTCTTCAACGTCAATTTGCCCGATGGTTCCAACGTTATGTGAGTATCATTAATTGAATTTTACGTGAACAAATAATTGTTTTGATTAATGTTAATTTTAACTGTACGTATAGGGACACTCGCACGATTTTCAGAGCCGGTTCTTACAGGATCTCAGCCAAGGACCACTACGGCGTGTGAGGACTTACAACGGCTATATTGTGAAAGGCTACAGGTTTCATACATCAGAGTATGCATCAACAAGAACGACTAACAACAGTGGTGTTTGTCTTATGGGTGCGAATTACAATGCAGATGCAAGTGATTACTTTGGGGTGTTGCACGAAGTCGTTGAAATTGAATATCCGGGATATCCAGTGAAAACCGTAATGTTGTTCAAGTGCCATTGGTTTGACACATCCCCTTTAGGAACCAAAATTCATCCGGAGTACAAGCTTGTGGATGTTAATTCGAAAAGGAAGTATAGCGGGGATGATCCGTTTGTATTTGCCTCTCAGGTATCTCAAGTCTACTACTGCACGTATCCAGGAGCTGGAAAACGTAATAGATCAGAATGGCACGCTGTTTGCAAAGTGAAGGCAAGGTCAATGGTGGAGGTCCCCCAAAAGGAAAACAACGATGAAGATGAACCTCCGTTTCAAATGGAACAAATAGAGAATCAAACTGAAGTGTTTGCGGGAGATTTTAATCTTTCGGTAGACTTGACGGCTGCAAATCCACAATTGATTGTTATTGAAAACGATAGTGGACATGAGGAGGAGGATGAACATGACGAGGGGGAGGATGAAGAAGATGAGGATGAAGAAGATGAGGAGGAAGAGGAAGATGTGGCAAATAATGAAAATGAAGACGAAGATGAATATTAAATTAATGTAACCTAGCTATTTTATTTTGTACAATTTATAAGATTTCATTATTTATCATTTGGTTATAACTTATAATTTAATTATTTATCATTTGGTTATTTTATTAATTAACTTATAATTTAATTATTTATCATTTGGTTATAAAAATCCAATGGCGACGGAACATATCCGTCGCCATTTCCGTCGCTAACGGCAACGAGCCAAAGCCGACCGAAATATCCGTCGCCACTTCCGTCGCTAACGGCAACGAGCCAAAGCCGACCGAAATATCCGTCGCCATTTCCGTCGGCATTTCCGATTATAAATGTAACTTTCTCTCATTTCACGCGTATTTTCCCTCAATCTCTCTATGTCTCTCCCTCTCCCTCTCCCTCTCCCCCACTCCACCTCCTTTCCGAATATAAAGCCTCCTTGCCGTGGTCGCGGCCGCCGCCCATCCTCCTTACCTGCAGTCGTCGCCCATCCTCCCTACCTGCAGTCGTCGCCCATCCTCTCTCCAAGAAAGCCGTCGCCCACCGCCTCCTCTGCCGTCGCCGTCTTCCTTTGAAAGGTACGTTTTTTTATTCCCCTTTCACATATAAATCCAATTAATTAAATTACATCAATATAAACACACATTTTTTCCCCTTTCACGAATACAGTCTATTTCAATTATCTCAACTCTAATTTTGCCATGATAAAAAAGAAAATTGTCTGTATTTTTAATATTTGGATTGTCATAGTCATCGATAATTTGTAGTATTATATATTCTGTTTTCATTCAAGTTGTGAAAAAAAAAATGTTTTATTGGATATTTATGGGCTTTAAACAACTAAAGGGAAAATGAAATAATGTGTTGTAAGAAAAGCGCGTAGATGGAGTGTATACCCAGTTTAAAGGAGATCTTCAGGCTAATTCTGCATATTTAATTAATGTTGTGTAATGAAATTGGGATTTTTATGAGTTTCGAATGTTTTTTTTTTTTAATTATCATTCATGTGATTCTTTATTGAAAGTTTGAAACTGCGTTTCTTGTGTGATCTTTTTTCTTTTTCTGATTGACTCATTAGGATTTTGATGAGTTTTTGTATAGGTCGGACTTGTTTCATTGTTTGATAATTAATCTGAGTCTATCTCAAATGATTTTTAGTAGAGGCAAACACTAATCGAACTCGAGCTTTAGTTTTAATCGAATACAAAACGAGCTTTCATCGAATAGTTTGGTTCAATTTTCAGTAGCTTATTCCATTTCATGTCATGTGATATGTGATGATTCGTGCACACCAGATGTTTGTGGAAAGGGTAAATGCATTGCTTCGAATAGTAGCACACCTTGAATTATTGATTTATTTATTGTACTCTAAATCTCTTATCTTTGAACTACCAGCATGACCGAAACTATGCGAGCCTAATGAAGTTACTTGATCTCTGTTGAGGTATGTTCAATTTTTATGATAATTTAATTTATGTTTAAATATATAAAATGACAATTGAATCTTGATTCTTTGGAATTAATTTTGAAATGGCAGGGATGGAGTCGAGTCAGCGAAGGACAATTTAATATACTCCACGGTACATATTAATATACTCACATTCTTGTTAAATTATTTCTCATATAAGTTTTTGTTAATGTTTACTACGTTGTTTTAATATTTCACATAGCTTTTTCAAGCATTCTAGTGAGGGGTATAGTTGTCATAATCAGCAGCAAAATTCTATTTGCTTCTTACTTGATCGATCCTCTGCCAATTCCGGAACACCATTCGATGCCTTAGCACTCTGGTCTACATCATCAAGTTTTTGCAGTTTGCTCAAGCAAAGGACGACGATTTTGTTTATTCTGTTGGATGTAATGTAGATTTGTGTATTGAATTATTTAAGCAATTTTGATCGGGTCGGATCCCGATCGCAAATAAATTTTTTTTTTAAATTTTTGGTACTTACCGACGGACTATTCCGTCGGTTTAGCGTCGGTAATACCGACGGGCGAGCCGACGGAATATCATTTTTTTAAAAAAAATTGTAATACTTACCGACGGAAAATTCCGTCGGTAAATTAAAATAATAAAATTTAAGTCCAAGATATACCGACGGATCTACCGACGAAAAATTGATTTGGGATCCGTCGGTACAGGCGACCCGGTTTGAAAACTTGGTTTGAAAACGGGTTGGCTTGACTGCCGACGGAATTGAATCCGTCGGTACAGGCGACCCGGTTTGAAAACGGGTTGGTTTGAATCCGTCGGGAATCCGTCGGCATATACCGACGGATGCATATTTTCCGTCGGTAACCACTACCGACCAATTCATTGACGACGGATGAAATCCGTCGGTAAATCCGTCGGTAAGAGCCAATACCGACTGAATATCCGTCGGCATAACCGTCGGTAAAACACCTCTTTTTTGTAGTGATCGAATTTCAATGAGTTAGAAATTAATTCACAAAATTGAGACTTCAAGTAACACGTTTTATGCACTAAAGTGTTACATTTAGATATGTGAGTACATTATCACACATTGGATAATCTGTGCATTATTCCTCTCATCACTCCTATAATTATGTAGTGGTTTGTTAGATTAGTTCAAATTATAACGAATATGGCTAAAATCAATAGTCCACGTGGGTGTACATGTGAAGTGCCCAATCGGCCGTGTCCGAGTTTGGTCATGGCCCGTTGATCTTGAACTTTGGACTTTGAGCTTGGGTTCGGAACCACTTTTAATAATTATGGAGCTTGAAATTTTTGATTGAAGTCAAATCAGATTGGATTGACCTAAATGAATTAAGTTGAATTTGAATTGCACCTGAATATTTGAGATGTCCAGATACATTGACGTTTTAAATTTGGTATTTGAATTGTGACGAACCTGGACGTTCGAGTGTTCATGTTCATGTATGTTTCAAGTCAATTGTAATTACCACATGTCACAATTACAAATTTAAATGTCACATTTGAAAATAAACATCATCTTCACCGGTGAGTAGACGGTGGCCGTCAGCGGTAAAGTTCGGTGCAAGAGTGCTCCGACTCGTCCCATTCTTTTTCGTCTTCAGAATTGCGTCGATCTACTTTGACGAGCAATCTACTGCGTTTGTGACCTGACATGACCTACTAGAGGCTTCAAGGTCCGCCTTTCCATCTTTAGATCGGTCGTGACCCGCCATGACCCAGACGACGATGGTTAGGGCTCTGGTTAGTTTTCAGATCACGACCGAGAGTGGGTGCTGGTTTGTGCAAGGGGCCGGTGAGAGCCTCCACCTTCAGATGAAATTATTTCGATTGAATGAGAAAGAAGAATAAATGAAATGAAAAATTCATGAGATGGGAAAAAGAACATAATTGTTGTCAATTTAGTGAAAATGAATGGATATTAGAGAGTATAATACTCCCATCGTTTTTTAATAAGTAATGTTTTAGTCTTTTTCTCTTGTACACAATTAAATGATGTTATAGAATTTTTTACATTGTTTGTTTCAATTATACTCTTCTTTTAATTTTATAAAACTCCCTAATTTCTAACTTATTTTTATTAACCAATCTCCTCAAGGTAAAATAATTTGAAAAGATTTGAAATATAATGTGCACTATGAAAATTAATATGCATTAGAAAATTAATGTTATTAGAAACCTCTTTTATTATTTAAGAACATGTACTTGTCATTACATACCCTTTCTTAATTTTAACAAATTTAACGAAAACACCACTTATTAAAAAAAAACGGAGAGAGCTAGTATATTTAAACTTTTAAAAAGATAATATAATATCGTGGCTTTTGAAAGTCAAATTAGCCAAAATTAAGGAATATTAGAGAATATAACCTAATTAAACTTTTAAAGAGATACTCCACCTTAGCCGTTAAAAGTCAAATGTGTTTAAAGGATATATTGGATTTTTTATGTACTAATTTAAACTTATTAGTAATGTTTTAAAAATGATTGATGAACCTAATTTCTAAACATTTGATTGTCAATTTAAGTATAGCGTTGCATTGATATGCAATTTAAGTTTAGTAAGATGTATTGATATTGCCTAACGAGTAACTAGTAAGATGTATTGAATAATTTAATTTTAATGTAAGTTTAGTATTTTATGTAATATTTAAATTTAATTGTGATGTCAAATTTAACTAGCAGCTTTGGTGGGCATGGCATGGGGACCCAAGGCTAAGAATAATTGTGATGTCAAATGTACATCAGCATGATGCCATACATTAAAAAGAGCATGGTAAAATCATGATGCATGTCTAAATGGCGATGATGGACTTACCTAACTAATATAATATGTCTTCTAAACCATCATCATGTTCCTCCATGAATCAAATCTCACTTGTTGGATAAGAGTGACATGATCTCTTAACTCTATTTAAAAAAGTCGTACATGAAAGTATGTTCAAATTATTAAAAGGCCGGGCTCTGTAATTTGAAACATTGTAAAATCTTTCATTGATGGTTCAAAAATAATAAATAAATGAAAAATCGTTAACTTATTGTTAGGAATTAATATACAAGAATTAAAATTCTCCACCTCTCTATAAGTTCGAACTTTTAGATGAGACGAAATTCTTTCATGGTATCAGAGCAAACCAGACAAACGACCTAGGTTCGATTCCTGTTGAAAGCACTCCACCCATTTAAATTGTCCACTCGATGGGCCTCCTCCCCAAAGAGGGTAAGAGGTGTGCAAACGACCTGGGTTCGATTCCTGTTGAAAGCACTCCACCCATTTAAATTGTTCACTCGATGGACCCCCTCCCCAATTCTCCACTCGATGTGCCTTCTCCCCAAAAAGGGTAAGAGGTGTTAATCCGGCCACGAGTGAGGGGAAGTGTTAGGAATTAATATACAAGAATTAATTTTACACCTCTCTATAAGTTCGGACTTTTAGGTGAGACAAATTTTTTTCACTTATATTGTATAGGTGAATCAATTGTTTTGTAATTTTGCATTTTCTCGATCAATCACACGATTTATTTTATTTGTCAATATTTGATAATTTGGGTAAATGGGAGATTTGTAGAGTGATATTTGGATGAAATATTGTTGGATAAATTGAACATTAAAATTCAAGTGTATTTATAAACTCAATTATATTATAAATATCAATGTCAACATTCTACATGTGTTATTAAAGTCAATATTAATAGTACGTAGATTACATGATACAAATTTCTATAAACCTGATTTACGAAAATTTTATGGCATGATACTTTATGCTTTAAAACATGATACTTCAAATGTTAAAATGTATTACTAAAAAATTAAAATTCAAGTGAACTTAGCCCATAGAAGGCCTACATACCCATAAACTATATTTTGATCAAAATTAAAAATATTAATATGTGCATTATAAATGAGTCAATTAAATATTTTATTCGTTCCTTTTTTTTCTGAAGTATACTTTATTTGTCTCTTTAAAAGTTGTTTATTTTCATTTTATACATTAATTATGGATTATAGTATTATATGTGTAGTAAGTTGTTGAAATAAAAAAATATATAAAAAGTAAAAGTAGAAAGAACTGAAAGAGAAAATATAGAGATATAAAAAAATATAGAAAGAGAATTGAGAGATGAGGAAGTATTGATCAAGTCCAGAATGTACAGTGGTGAAGATATGCAAGCATTAATATAATTTCACGTTCATCTTAAATAATAAAAGTTATGAATATGTAAAAATTAAATAAATGGAATGATAAGTAATTCTATTTGGGCAGCAAATTAATTTGTTATCTTTTATTTTACAACCTCCCACAGTGACCCAGTCAACCTTTTTTACATAGGGCCAAACTAAATAGATTAAAAAAATATACATAAGTAAAATAATAATTCTTTTTAGTTTATCCCTTAAATCATATACATATTTATAAATTGAATCAATCTTCACAATCCTCGGTTCTCATCTTCACAATATATATACATATTTATCATTCACACTATTTTTTGACCCATCATATATACAATTCAATTACTTTATTTATTTTATATATAAAAATTTATAAGATTAACCCTCAACATTCTAATCATTACACTTTTTCCTTAAACTCCATTCTCATAAAGTACCGTAATTTTTTTCAGAAACGGAGGGAGAACCAGAGTATAATTTTCATAAACTAAAAAAATAATTTTATCACATCAGAATTTTACTAGAAGTATACGAGAATCTCAAAGTGGTGAAGTCCGGATAAAGTGGCATACTTGTCACTTGAATAAGATTTGAAACAAAAAAATAATACTCCATTCAAATGAGTGTTGAAGTACGTTAATACCGTTTTATAAGACTAAATGTGATATACACAGTTGTACCAACTATCGTGGTATAATATTTATGTGTCACATAATGAAATGATGGGAAAGAGTAATTAACACTAAATTTATAAGACTGATTAATATTTAAAAAAAATAGTTTGGATTTACACTAGTACGATCGACAATAAGAGTTATTTATATACTTCGACAGCTTATGGACCATTATCAAGGGAGGGGTAAAGATTTACATACGATTTTTTATCAATTAGATAAAATTCAAAAAGAGTGTTATGATGGACACTAGAGAAGAAAATGAATGTATGTCATGTATTAAGCTTACCCCATATATTCAAACTGAGATGTCTTAGATCATACTCTTTGCAGATGATGTTGAATTAATTGAGCAAATGACTTCAAAGATTAATGCAAAGTTAGAGCTATGGAAGGAGACACTAGAGTCAAAGGGTTTTAAAGCGAGTAGATTGAAAATAAAATAATATTGAAACTGAAGTGAAAGTTTAGCAATCATCGATACCAGGCCACCAACCAAGCCACCTTTGGAGGAGTCTCCTCAAATCTCGAATGCTCATCCACGAAGGGACATCGTGGCGTGTGGGCAATGGCAGATCTATTAGATGCTTTGATGACTTTTGGGTCGGTTCAAACTCTCCTTCGAAGCCTCTCCAAAACCATACACGAGATGAACCTCCTCAATGGGTTTCTGATTTCATCAATTGTGAGCTCTGTTCTTGGTAGGGCTGTTATTCGAGCCGAGCCGAGCCGAGTATTTGAGGTTCGAGCTCGGCTCGAGCTCTTATCGAGCCGAGCTCGGCTCGGCTCGATAACATTGACGAGCTAAGAAACGAGCTCGGCTCGACTCGCTAAAGGGTCTAACGAGCCTATCGAGCCGAGCCGAGCCTAACGAGCCTAATGGAATTTAAAGAAAAAAATTAGATATCGAGCCTAACAAATCGAGCTCGAGCCGGCTCGTTAGTAAACCGAGTATCTAACGAGCTCGAGCTCGGCTCATTTAGCGAACGAGCCGAGCCGAACTCGAGCCTTATCGAGCCGAGCCGAGCCGAGCTCACGAGCGGCTCGATTCGTGTAACAGCCCTAGTTCTTGGCATACATAAAAGGTCCAGGAGTGTTTTGAGGCAACTGCCTATTAGCAATCGCCTCCCACCTGACCGCAGATTCTGGAAACTCACGAAGGATGGAAAATTCTCGGTTAAATCGGCCTATTTTCTTGCAACAATGAAATTCTCAAGATGTGGCTCTGATCTCCCGTCGCCCAGCTCCCCAAATAAAATTTGGAAACAGATCTGGCGCCTTCAAATCCCACCTTCTATCCGCCACTTCTTATGGAGAGCATGCTTGGAGGCTCTCCCGACTCGTGAAAATATGTGGAAACTGAAGCTTGGAGTGGCACCTGAGTGCCAGGCCTGTGGTCTCGAGGGTGAATCGTCCTCTCACATCTTCTTTCGATGCTCGACTGCGATCCACGTCTAGGGTCAGAGCCCCATTCGAGTGACCCCCACTCCTCTTCAGTCATCATTCCGAGAATCCTGTGCCCATTTTCTGGAAAATCTGTCGAAATAGGGAGGTTCCCTCTTCGCTATCATTGCCTGGAACATCTGGAAGGCGAGAAACAAGCTCATCTTTGAAAACACGACCAGCGACCCTCGCGACACTGTGCAAAAATCCCTGCGGCTATTTCAAGACGTCCGGAAAGCTGCTGAGTCGGTGCCTCGACTGGTTAGTACCCCTCGAAACACGGTCAAGTGGGAAGGACCACCGAGTGGTCAATACAAGATAAATTCTGATGTTGTTGATTTTGGCAATGGTCAGGCTCGAAGAGATGTTGGGCAGCAGGTTCCAGCTCCCTCCTGGAAGCGATGGCAATTTGCTTTGCTCTGCGTCAGGCGATCGATTGTGGCTTCTCCAACTTTACCCTCGAAACCGACTCTGAAACAGTAGCAAAGGCACTTAATTCTGATCTCCAGGCTGAACCGTATGTGATGATGATAATTGAAGATATTTGGGCATTGGCTTTAAAGGCTGTACGTGTGTTTTTTGTGGCTACTAGGAGGGAAGCAAACTCAGTTGCCCACCACTTAGCACACTTCTGTAATGAGAGTGACTCAGAGTTCTTTTGGTTTGATGAGGTCCCAAGTTGCTGTATTACTTGAATCCAACATGATGTAAGGCATTTACCCCTACAAAATTAATGAAACTCGTATTTTCCAGTAAAAAAAAAAAATCGATACCAGGACTTGCGTTCTGAATACGAGAATCACAATTCGTATGAAGAATTCTCAAGGAGACAATTCAGAATTGAATAAGTCTACAACAACTTCAAGTTAAAGTTAGTAGCAGTAGTTTATTAGTAGCAACTGTTTCCTTTTCTTTATTAGATAGTACGTTAGGTTAGTTTCTTTGATTAACTAGTTGGTTAAACTCCTCTCGACTCCCTCTCTCTCATATATATATATGAGATTAAGAGATCATTGTATTCATTCAATTATTTCTGTAAAAGATGTTTCTCATACTTATCATCTTCTCCAAATTTCCAAATTTATTAATTCATCATGGCATCAGCTTTCCGATCCTTTCTTGTACGCCAATCGCAACACCAATTTCTTCCTCACGATCGTTTCTTCCGCTAAGTTCTCTTCAATTTTATTTTTGTTTTCAAGAAATTCTCCCTTTAAGGATAAAAAGAAACTCGTGTGCACATATTGTGGATACACAAATCACAATATTGATAAGTGTTTTCAACTTGTTGGTCATCCCCCGGTTGGAAGGGGCCAAAAGTGCGCTGCCACCTCGCCGCCGTCCAAGCCTAGATGCGTTGTAGTTTCTTATGCTAGTTTGTACATAAGTTATTTTAAAGTTTTATTTATGCAACAATTTTTTTTTATTTTTCTTTTGATAACAGGATTTAAAAAAAATAAATTATGCAGCTATTTTTCTTTTATATTAGTTTTTATTTATGTACTTGGACTATTTTTAAAATTTTATTAATTTATTTATGCAGCAATGGGATAGCTCAAGTGGTTAGAGCACCACTACCTAGGCCTTAGGTCCTGGGTTCAAGTCATGGGGAGGGGAAAAGGGATGGGTATTTAACTTGTAATAAAAAAAAAAAAAAAGTAACTGTTTTTCCCATGACTCGAACCCAGGATTTGAGGCCTAGATAGTGGAGCAAGTATGAATGATGGTTGATGGTTGATGGTTGGACAAATAAGAGACAGAGTACATTTATCAACTTTTTGATCAATTTTCCTCAAGGCTCGATTTTCGTTGAGTGTGTTGATGCCTCCGTGTATGCAAAAAAGGAAGAGAAGATGGTTGAATTGATAGTGTGTGTTATTATTAAAGTTGGTGAAGAAAACATTGTCCAAGTCATCTTAGACAATGCTAGTAGCTTGGTGCTTGCTGGTAAGAATATTTATTGCAATTTTGTAATTATTATTTTTATTACCCCCTCTTATTGAACACTTAGATAATATTGTTTTAATAACTTTGTAGGAAAGTTATTAGAAGAAAGAAGACCAAGTTTGTATTGAACTCAACACATTACATTGATTTGATGTTGGAAGATATTGGCAAATTACCTATAATGAAGCAGAATTTGAAGAAGGCTATGAGTGTGACTTCATACGTCTATGTACGTTTAGGAGTAATGAACATGATGAGGAAATTTATCGAGCAAAAGGAGCTTTGTCGGGCTGAGGTCACTAGATTTGCAACTGCATTCCTTACCCTACAAAGAATGCATGAGTTGAAGCAAAAGTTGAAAATCATGTTCACTTCATTAGATTGGATACAATGTAAATGGTTCAAAGAGGCTACTAGTGATATTGAAAAGAGGGCTACTAATTACTCTTTTAACCTCTGAAATGTTTGAAGAGTTTATGCAGTTTACAAATTCTAGGAAGAATGGTTCATATTCAATTTCATTCATAACAAAGTTCTAGTGATTAGATGTACATTTAAGCTATTAAATGCTTATTCTAGCTTGAGTTTGTGCATAATTAGCAACTCGATTATCTAACTTTCTTTTTATTAACTTTGGACCCTTTTTAATCTGTACTATTAATTCCTGTTATTAAATAACATTAATGTAATAGGGTCTTGTGCAGGCATAACGTTTCCTACTATTTCCTACATATTTAGGCTCTCCAGTTCACGTGGTTCTTACCTGAACTAACCACTTTATTAATCTTGTGTTTGTATTTGTGTGTTATGGAATTGGTGGAATTAATTGAGAAAGTCTGCTACATTGTTGATTCAATGCATTATTGATATTTACAACACAAAGGTTCTTGTATTTATCACTACTATGAGACACAATGACGGATCCAGAATTCCAAATTCGGGGGTACGAAAAATATTAAGTAAAATATAATTTAATAATAAAAGTCATAAGATTCGAGAAAACTTTTAAAAAAATTACATAACATTCAAATTAAATTACAATTACAATTGAGACCGACGAATCCTCATATTTTGAAAACGGTCTATGATATCATCATCGAAAATTTGTAGAAATACATCCTTCTCAACAAAAGTAACCAAACTATCATTTAATAATTGATCACCCATACTATTTTGCAACTTATTTTTTACATAAGTCATTCTGAAAAATACTTTTTCCACACTTGCAGTAGCTACTGGGAGAATCAACATCAACTTGATGAGTAAATAAATTGTTGGATAATTCATATGCTTCTTTATCTCGACAAGCTTCATCGAGAGAGTACCAATATCATGCAAACCTCGAAATCTAAGAGTCATCGAGAGAGTACCAATATCTCTTCGCATATCTTCAATGAATATGTCAAGTTGACATTTAAGAGTCATCACATCAATACTTGTAAACTCGGATGGATAAAATGTGGCAAGCTTGAGTATTTTCGTCTTATCAAAAGAAGAGAAATCATCTTTGAGACTTAAGCATGCACTACAAGAAAACTGCAATTTAGCTGCGAAAAAATTTGTCGCTAATTCTAATATTTTCGTCGCTAACGTGAGTTAGCGATGAAATAATTTTGTCGCAGGATTTGTTGCTATACGCCCGTCGCTAACGTGTTTGCGACAAAAAAAATTAATTTTGTCGCAAATGTTTGCGATGAAAATTTGAGTTTCATCGCAAAATATTAGCGACGAAAATTTGAGTTTCATCGCAAAATATTAGCGACAAAAATATAAGTTTCAACGCAAAATGTTAGCGACGAAAATATGAGTTTCATCACAAAATGTTTGCGAGGAAAATCAAACATTTGTCGCAAACACGTTAGCGACGGGTGTATAGCAACAAATCCCGCGACAAAATTATTTCATTGCTAACTCACATTAGAGACAAAAATATTAGAATTTTTGTTGCTAATATTTGGCTATGATATCCGATTTACGAATCATTCTCTAAACCCACTTCCGTACTCGACCAACCCAACCCGCACCCACACCCAACCCGACCCGCACCAACACTCGACCCGCCCCGCCCCAACCCACACCCGCCCCGCCCCAACCGACCCCAACTCAACCCAACCCGCACCCACATACCCCCTCCCCCATTTTATTTAAATAAATATTTTATTTGGTCTTAGTGGGAATTGATCCCGGGTGGATGGGCGCCCATAGCTGGGCGCCTACCATTCGGGCAGACAACTCTTTGGTTCAGTTTTTAATATTAATTATATATGTATTCAATTGTTACTAATTTAGTTATTTTTACTCATTTAATAATTTATTTCACATTTATTAATTGATTAATTTTTAACTTGTAACAACTATATATGTATATATACATGTGTATACGTAATTTTTAAAACAATTCCAATTGTAAAAAATCAATGTTACTTTAACAATTTTAAAAAAAAATAATATTAGAGTCAATCTTCATTCTCCAATCTTTAATTATGTCCATCTTCATTTGTATCATCATATTTATAAATATTTTTATAAACATTCATACTGATTTGTAAGACATAAAATTTGGACAATTATTAAACATTTAATTATATAAATCGATTTTCTTGATTTAATAAGCATAGTTGATTTAATATTAGCCACGAAATATAATTATCATTGTTGTTCTTATTATTAACAACAAAATAAAATAATTTGATAAAAGTGTAGCGATAAAATATTTTAATTTTGTTGCAAATATTAATTCCAAGAAATTAGCCACAAAAAATATATTTCATCGCAAAATAATAGCGACTAAATATAATTTTCATTGTTGCCCTAATTATTAACAACAAAATAAAAGAATTTGTACGTTGCTAGTTTAGCGATGAAATATTTTTATTTCATCGCAAAAAGTAATTTCAATAAATTAGCCACAAAAAAATATATTTCATCGCAAAATATAATTTTCATTGTTGTTCTGATTATTAACAACAAAATGCAGCAATACGTTGCTAGTATAGCGATGAAATATTTTAATTTCATC
The DNA here is from genome assembly GCA_963675135.1 of Galeopsis tetrahit. Taxonomy (NCBI): domain Eukaryota; kingdom Viridiplantae; phylum Streptophyta; class Magnoliopsida; order Lamiales; family Lamiaceae; genus Galeopsis; species Galeopsis tetrahit. The sequence goes on from OY776128.1 coordinate 55,575,076, forward strand.
GCAAAAATTAATTTCAATAAATTAGCCACAAAAAATTCTATTTCATCGTAAAATATTAGTGATGAAATATAATTTTCATTGTTGTTCTGATTATTAACAACAAAATGAAGCAATTTGTTGCTAATATAGCAATGAAATATATAAATTTTGTTGCAAAAATTAATTTCAAGAAATTAGCCACAAAATTTTCAATTTCATCGCAAAATATTAGCAAGAAAATATAATTGTCATCGTTGCTCTGATTATTAACAACAAAATGATGCAGTTTGTTGCTAATAAAGTGATGAAATATATAAATTTTGTTGCAAAAATTAATTTCAAGAAATTAGCCACAAAATTTTCTATTTCATCGCAAAATATTAGCAACGAAATATAATTTTCATTTTTGTTCTGATTATTAACAACAAAATGAAGCAATTTGCTACTAATATAGCGATGAAATATATAAATTTTGTTGCAAAAATTAATTTAAAAAAATTAGCCACGAAAATTTCTATTTCATCGCAAAATATTAGCAACGAAATTTAATTTTCATAGTTTTTCTGATTATTAACAACAAAATGAAGCAAATTGTTGCTAATATAGCGATGAAATAAATAAATTTTGTTGTAAAAAATAATTTCAAGAAATTAGCCACGAAAATTTCTATTTCATCGCAAAATATTAGCGACGAAATATAATTTTCATTGTTGTTTTGATTATTAACAACAAAATGAAACAATTTGTTGCTAATATAGCGATGAAATATATATATTTTGTTGCAAATATTAAATCTAACAATTTAGCAACAAAAATTTATATTTCGTTGCTAAAAATTGATTTTAGTGATGAAATTTAGATTTGTCGCAAAATTTTCGTCGCTATTCCCCCCATTTCTTGTAGTGATGACATGCATATAAGTAACTCTGTATTCATCTTATCAAACCGATCATTGAGTTCTCTAAGATGTAAACTAATCAATTCAATGAAAATTTTAACTCTAAAATGTTGAAGGTTTGTACCTTGTTTAACAAAAAACCTTGATCTTCCTTGTGGAATATAAGGAGCATCTATATCGGAAACAATAATGTCATAATTAGTGCAAAATGAAGTAACCTTATCCAAGAGAGGTTTCCATCCACTATCTTTTTTTTTTTTTTTTGCAACATAACCTTTGTTAATGAAACGAGAGACATAACATTGACAATATCTTGATCTCTTCTTTGAAAAACATTACACAAATTATTAGAGTAACCAAAGACAAGTTATGTCAAGTGTGCCATAAAAATAAAGTCAAATGACTCAAGTGAGTACAAAATTGATTGAACTTTTATCCTATCCTTTGAACTTGACGCGGTCTTCCCAATCATCTAAAGCGCCTCAACAATTGTAGGAAACAAGTTAATAGTATTCAAAAGAGTCTTATAATGAGATCTTCAACGAGTATCCCCGGGCCTCCTGAAATCAAGTTCTTGATTCAAATCTGATCCACTATCAATTTCTCTAATTTTCAAGGCTTCAACAACTTTTTTAGCTTGACTTTCCCAAATCATTTATCTTCGCTTACAAGAAACTCCAATCACACTACAAAAAATGCCTCGATTAGAGACCGTAAAGGCGGTCTCAACACACGTTAGAGACTTTGAGACCGTCTTATGGTCGTCCTTATTCGCTTGGTACCTGATATTCAGAGACCGAATTTATGAAACAGTCTCAAATTAGAGACCGACTAATTTAGAGACCGGCAATTCAGTCTTATAACGGTACCTAAACGTGAGTCGGCCCGACCTATTTTCGGGTCCTAAAACACAAATCGATCTCTAGTCTATAATTAGGGACCGAATATTCAGTCTCTAAATAATAAAATACAAACCCGACCCAGCAACCGACACCCACACCCACCTCTTTATTTGCACACCCACACCGACCCGATACCCGACCCGACACACCCACCCTCTTTATTTACCCACTACCCACACCCATACCCACCCTCTTTATTTAATGACCATTTTATTTAGGCATTTGTGGGAATTGATCCCTGGTGGATGGGTGCCAATAATGGGCACCTACCACTTTGACAAATAATTGTCTTGTGTAACTTTTAAAATTAATTATATACATATATAATTAATTTATTTATTGTATATGATCGAAAATGATATAGAGCCCACCGGTGGACACTAAAAATAGTGTCCACCGCCTAGGTGGCATGCCCACGTCAATAAATTATTTTTTTATTTATATTTAATTTGAATTTAATGTCATATTAATATTTTATTTTATCTCTATTAAAATTGTAAAATCTTTTTTACATTTAATTTAATATTATTTCTATCAAATCACACACGTCATTAATCTTTTTTCATATCTTCCATTGTCATCATTTTTTTCTCAGAATCTCTTCTCCACAAAATTAAAATTAATCTCTTCTCTACAAAATAAAAATTAATCTCATTGCCATAACAACATTTTAGAATATAGACTTTTGTTATCAAATGAGAATTTCATTCATCACAACCTCATTAAATGTTTTGATAACTCATTCAATAAATCAACTAAATGTCGACAAAGTGAGAAAATATAAAAACTCTACATCAAAAGAAACATAAATAATAAACAAAATTTGTTCACCCGTTCCCTTGCGTACTAGTATTTGATTTATGAAGATAACATTGTTCCTGATCTATATTATTTACTACTATTATACATATCTATTAATTATATGACGTAATATACATTAAAAGAAAATTATCATAATGTTCACACTTCATAAATTAATTAATTTGAGAAATATGAGAAAACATTAATTTAAACGAAGAGGGAATGAAAAACCTTATGTTGAATTCGAAACGAGATCTTCAAACTGATATTGGAGAGGAAAATCAAGGTATTGCCAATTTATTCGCAAAAATGTGCTATTTATTCGCAAAAATGGGGTGTGGGCTGGGCTTTCTTCCGGAGTGTTCAGAGACCGCTAAAATTGGTCTCTGAAAACAAACAACTTGATTTGATACCGATTTGAGTGAGACCGCAAAAATCGGTCTCTAAACACAACTGCCTGATTTAGGACCGATTTGGGACTGAAAAATCGGTCTATACTGTTTAAAATTATCTATATATACAATATTAGGGATAATATTTTAAAAATCGGTCTCTACTGTTTAAAATTATTCATATCTCTTAAAATATACATATAATCGCCAATATGATTTGTCTCTCCCAACGATGGACAAATATTTCTCTTCTCCTAAATTCGATTCCTCCATCTCGAACAAAGTCATAAACTCAGATTCGTTGGAAGTGGAGACGATAGTGCCCAATTCAATTGATTTAGAGATCTTAGTGCCTGATTCAATTGATTTAGAGATCGTAGTGCCCGATTTAGAGGAGGTAGTGAAAGATTCCACGAATTTAGATAGTGTAGTAAAAGATTCTTTTTCGGATGTGGATACTTTGCCCGAGTTTAAAGGATTTTTGCCCGATCCCGACGATAAGTGATCGATTCACATACGTATAAAACAATCTGTCGAAATTTTTTATACTCCCTCCGTCTCAAAAAGATAGTCCAATATTCCTTTTTGGGTTGTCTCAAATTATAGTCCACTTTCCTTTTATTTCAATATTTTTCACTACAAAATTCACTCCCAATAGCAAGGGATTTAGAGAGGGAAAAACGCTTGCCAATACATTTAGCAAGGGAATTAGCAAGGGCCCACTTCCCTCGACAAAATGTTCCTCGGCAATTTAGTAGAAAGGGAATAAGAAAATCCCTCGGAAATAGCAAGGGAATATTTCCCTCAGAAATGGCAAGGGAATATTTCCCTAGGCAATAACAAGGGTTATATTCCTAAAAAATAGCAAGTGAAATTAGTGAATAAAAAACAAAATATTTGGGTTTCGAAACTCAGCAATTTCAGCCACCCCTCACCAATATATGGCTATTTAAGGGCCCACTTCCCTCGACAAAATGTTCCTCGGCAATTTAGTAGCAAGGGAATAAGAAAATCCCTCGGAAATAGCAAGGGAATATTTCCCTCAGAAATGGCAAGGGAATATTTCCCTAGGCAATAACAAGGGTTATATTCCTAAAAAATAGCAAGTGAAATTAGTGAATAAAAAACAAAATATTTGGGTTTCGAAACTCAGCAATTTCAGCCACCCCTCACCAATATATGGCTATTTAAGGACCCACTTCCCTCGACAAAATGTTCCTCGACAATTTAGTAGCAAGGGAATAAGAAAATCCCTCGGAAATAGCAAGGGAATATTTCCCTCAGAAATGGCAAGGGAATATTTCCCTAGGCAATAACAAGGGTTATATTCCTGAAAAATAGCAAGTGAAATTAGTGAATAAAAAATAAAATATTTGGGTTTCGAAACTCAGCAATTTCAGCCACCCCTCACCAATATATGGCTATTTAATTCCCTTTATAATCCCCCAGTTGCATGTACGGGAGTCGAACTCAAGACCTGTTGAAAGTGATGTGTTTATGAGAGCCCCTATTGCCGTTGGACTATGAGCTATTTTCGTTATATTTTAAATGCAATTAATATATGTGATATATTTTCAGTTTTTTCTTCTTTAATTTATTTAATTTAAACTTGATTGTTTGTTTGATAATTGGTAACAAACATACATTTTATATTTTTTCAATACAAATATTATAAATAATTTGTTATCTTATTTGGTCTACTTTAAAATATTGAATATTAATTACCAAAAATACTCTAAATGTATTATTAATAAGTGGTAACGGGAATTATGGGAAACTTGGTTAATTATCTTGACTTTTTATACTAATTTCATTTTGTTTCCTTTATCCTTTATAAATTTTGACTCTAAAACCAAATCAAAATCACTAAATCTTAAAGCAATAATCAAAGTCATACTCCTAATTCACCCCGAACTAAAATTCAATAAATAAAATCATACTCAAAATTCACATATGTTCGGTAGAATTCTTATTTTGTAGACCAGAGTAAAAATAAATTAAACTGAAGTTATTTTATAAAAATAGATTACTTAGTAATTTTATTTAAAGACCGACTACTTATGTACAAATCATTAAAGACCAGTTAAGTAGATAAAACTCTGATCATTTTCTTATCACATTTCAATCTTCACTCAATTATATATTCCATTCGCCGAGGGCTTTACCGAGGGCCCACTAACCCTCGGGAATTTTAATTGACGTGAAAAATTTCAAATTTAAATTCCCTTACCAATATTCTCGGGAATGGCAAGGGATTTAGTTTCCCTAGGCATTTAGCAAGGGTTTTTTCTTCCCTAGGTATTTTCCCTTGCCCATTCATTCCCTAGGCAAATCTCTTGCCATTTGTAAGGGATTTTTTTCCCTCGGTAATTTTCCTTGGGATCTGAGCCAAATTTTGTAGTGTTTGCCTAAAATACCCTTATTTAATGATTGTTGAAACAAATTTCAATAACATTTAATAGGGGTATAACAAGAATATAAGAACAAATTTTATATGCTAAAAATGTTTGCATTGGTTTGTGTGAAAAATGAAAGTGGACTATCTTTTTGAGACAGAGAGAGTACCAATTAAAGACTGAATTTTTAGTCTCCAATTAAAATTTAAAATCAGAATTTTAATTTCGGTTTAGAGACTGATATTCGGTGGCTAAGTGGTCTTAAAAACATAATATTAAAGACCGAACTGAAAACAGTCTCTAAACGAGCGGTCAAAATTGCTAGTCAATTAAAATTTTGGGATTCAGAATGTTTGATACCAATTAAAGACTGAATTGTCGGTCTCTAAACAAAATTCAAAATCAAAATTTTAATTTCGGTTTAGTGACCGAATTTCGGTCTCTAAGCGGTCTGAAAACATAATATTAAAGACCGAACTGAAAACAGTCTCAAAACACGATTTTTTTTCGGATCAGTCTCAAATCAGTCTCTATTTGAGTCTGATTTATGTCGGTCTCAAAACTTTAGTCTCTAATTGAGGCATTTTTTGTAGTGTCACATTTAACAAGTTTGCAAGTGTCTCAAAAAGTCAACAACAATCATTGTTATTTTTAGCAATGACAACAAGAGTTAATTGAAGTTGATGAGCAAAACAATGAACATAGTAGGCACATGGAGTATTCTTCATAATCAAAGTTTTAAGGCCATTTATTTCACCTTTCATATTGCTAGCCCCATCATACCCTTGCCCTCGAATTCTAGATGGACTCAATGGATGTTCCACAAGCAAAGACATAATTGCACATTTAAGTGACAAAGCAGTGGTATCACCAACATGTACAAGTCCAAAAAATCGCTCCACTACCATTCCCCTTTTACCATCAACAAAACGCAAACAAAAGACTAATTGTTCCTTTCGAGATACATCACTTGACTCATCGACCAATATAGCTAAATAATCATCACAAAGCTCTTCATTAATAATGTGCTTAATTGTTTCTTTAGTACAACAATTAATGATATCTTTTTGAATTATGGGAGATGTCATTTAGCTATTTTCTGGAGCATTTTCAAAAATAACTTTTTTAACATCCTCCTTATGTTCTGCAAGCCATTTCAAAAGTTCAAGAAAATTTCTCCTATTAATTGATTCTTCACTCTCATCATGTCCATGACATGCCAACCCTTGACGTAAAAGAAGTCTCAAACAAGAAAGTGAAGCTTTCAAACGAGGTTCATATTCACTATCAAAAACATGCACAATAGATTTTTTTTTTAATCTCTTAAATTTTCATATTTCTCATAAGTAATTAAGATTGTGAGAACTTTTAACACCACCAACATGCTTATCAAATCTAATTGGTTTATTTCATGATCTAAATCCTTAATTAATAAAAGCATCTCCCTCAACACTAATTTCAACTTCACTCTTAAATAAGTAACAAACAAAACAAAATGCCGCATCTTTCTCAATACTATATTCAAGCCAATCATATTTTTTGAACCAAACGACACTAAATCGACGCATACCTCCAAGGTTTTTTTTAGGGAAGTCATGAGTTTTGGGTTGACACGGTCCTTTAAAAATATATGCTCTTCTCACCGCATTTCGTTGATTTGGAGGATAATCCACTATGCTTATTATTTTTCAGGGATCATTGGGAAGAAGTTCAACATCATATAACAATTCTTCCTCCTCCAATTGTGCACTTGAACCACTTATACTTCTTTTATTTTCTTAAATTTGAGGTGAATTAATGGGGTTCAAAAATACTTATCTCTTTGGAAAGTACAAGGAGCTTCTTGAGATTTCATTCTGTTGAACATAAATTCTTGAAGATCTGGTTGTTTTTTCGTTGTTTTGAGTTTATTTGACATAAATTTATCTTTCGTCATTTCCTAATTGAAACAAATAGTAAATTAGCAATTATAATTTAACAAATTAGTAAATATAATTTCACAACAAATCTACAATTAAAAAAAAAAATTCAAATCATTATCTATTTCAAGTTTTAAACTAAATTAATTTAACATAATTTAACACATTAACAATTATAATATGTAGGTCCTCAAAGTTGAGTTAATAACGAGTAAGCTAGTGAAAATGTCTAGAGGGGGGTGAATAGACTTTTCAAAAATCTATCGAAATATCAGAATACAATATGCGGAATAACGAAATTAACAATGAGCCCAATCTAAGTTTATACTCAACTTCAAAATTCGAGAACTCTGTTCTATACTCAACTACTCTAGTACAGTTAAGTATGTAAACAATTAAACAGTTAAGCAATTAAAACAGTAAACAACACAAACAATTTATAGTGGTTCGACAACTTGTCTACGTCCACTCTCACAAACCCAGTTGTGATGTTTCCACTAAACTCTTCCAATCGAGTACAAAGTGTATTTTCCTGTGATTTTAAGTCCCAAGAAGAAGACTTAGATCTTCTAAGACTATACCACCAGATATGTCTATGATCTTACTAGAAATTTAACAAGTATCTAGCAACTTGATAAAAACAACAAAACTAAAAACTTATTCAGTCGCAGTCTTCTGATTCTTCACTTCACTTCTGACTTGCTTTCTGAACTTCAATGAACTCTGTGAGTAATCTTCAGTATATCTTCAGTATGTACCAGTATGCGTACTTACAGTAACAGTAGTCTTCAAATGATAAACACCATGAAGTATTTATAAACTTCAATTTTCAAGAACTCAGGTAGTTGTAACCAACTCTTCTTGAAAACTAACTTTTAACTGAAACTTCTTATCAATCCACGCGTTTCTTGTTACGAATTAGTTATTCCATAACTAACTTCTTCATCCTTATTTTTACACGCGTTGTTGTAACTAACTTCAAGTTGACTTGTCTTGTGTAGTCTAGTAGATGCACTTGTCTTGTAGTCCACCAGTCTTGAGTAGTAGACTTCAACTCTTCTTCTTCAGTCTTCATGTGCAATCTTCAATAGTAGACTATTCTAGTCCTAACAAGACTACTATATTACATTAAGCTTGTAGCTTAGTCAACTTATAAACTATACAATCAATCTATCTATTACATTCAAAAATCATGAGCTCTATACAACGATTATTCATAGCTCAACAACAATCTAACATATACAAATAACACATATGAAGTACTTATAAATCGTACTTATCTTTTAATAAGAAAATAATACTTTCTTTTCATGTGAACTCTACTGATCTGTTCAAGATGACTTCAACTTAACTAGACTAGATTAGTCAACACTTAGAAAATATTCCAACTACTTTTGGCTTATCAAAACTTCATCTTTCATCAATATTTAGGACTTGTCTATGATTCATATCCCAACAATTTCCCCCTTTTTGATGAAGCCAAAACTACTTGAATCTTTTCTTCAACAGTAGACTAGTTAAGTAGTTATCTTGTTCTTAACATCAAATAGTACTTTATCTTTTCATTCATTCAAATAAGAACAGTAGATATTACAAAAAAAAAATATCAGAGCAAAAACAAAAAATATCATATAAGAATTCAACTAATCTGAAAGAGTACCTCCTTCTGGATTTGGAACACAGAAAGCATCTAGGAGTCTCTTATGAATAATTCTTACATGATCTTCATCTTCGATCTTTTCTTTATCCAACAACTCTTCTTCAAACTTCTTGATCTGATTCATATCACACCTTTTTCCAGAGCTTGTCATAGGACATTTCCATCTTGGAAATTCAGGAACACGAATATTGAAGTTTGCTCCAGCAGATATCCTTAAGATCAAATTCCTAAGCATTCTGTTCTGACCTTCCAAAAACTTATCGAACAAAGAATATACCTCCTCTGGACTTTCAGAGTCACCATACTTCCTGATTATCCAGTGATCAATTTCCCATTGTCTCTTCACTTTCATCCATTCAGATCGATGTTCTTTGTCAATGAAGTAGTCAATGAATTGATCTTCCATCTGATCTTCATCTGCTTTCAGCTTTTGCAACCTTTCAATATGTTTTCCAACTTTCTTTTTACTTGCATAGTGAACTTCAGCATCTGGATCAGCAATAACCTTCTGCTTCTTCTCAACTATCGCATCAGGTTCTTCAGCTTCAATAGCTAACTTCCTTTTGACACGTCTAGTCTGAACTTCAGCTTCTGAAGATGCAACACCTTTGCCTTTCTTCAGTCTCAACTCAACTGCTTCAGCCTTAGCTTGCTCAAGATCTACAGTTTTAACCAACTTCCGTCTCTTCGGCCTTCCTAGATCTTGCATTGTTGTAGCAGCTTCCTCAGCTTCTGGTTCAGCAGCTGACTTTCCTTTTTCACCTTCAGTAATAACTTCAACTCGACTTGTCTCTTCCCCCTTTTTGGCTTCATCAGTTGCCTTGAGAGAGAATAGAGAAGTGAACCGAGTCATCTCTTCCATCATAGCTTGCTTCATAAGGTTTGTAGCATTTTCAATCTGCCTCTGATGAAAACCGTCTTGACTCAACTTATCTAGTTTGGTTGCCACCAACTCCAGCTTTTGAGTAGATAAGTTCAACTCATTCTTAAAATGGGTTGCAGTTAGACAATGTCTAGAGTTAACTTGTAGGTCCTCAAAGTTGAGTTAATAACGAGTAAGCTAGTGAAAATGTCTAGAGGGGGGTGAATAGACTTTTCAAAAATCTATCGAAATATCAGAATACAATATGCGGAATAACGAAATTAACAATGAGCCCAATCTAAGTTTATACTCAACTTCAAAATTCGAGAACTCTGTTCTATACTCAACTACTCTAGTACAGTTAAGTATGTAAACAATTAAACAGTTAAGCAATTAAAACAGTAAACAACACAAACAATTTATAGTGGTTCGACAACTTGTCTACGTCCACTCTCACAAACCCAGTTGTGATGTTTCCACTAAACTCTTCCAATCGAGTACAAAGTGTATTTTCCTGTGATTTTAAGTCCCAAGAAGAAGACTTAGATCTTCTAAGACTATACCACCAGATATGTCTATGATCTTACTAGAAATTTAACAAGTATCTAGCAACTTGATAAAAACAACAAAACTAAAAACATATTCAGTCGCAGTCTTCTAATTCTTCACTTCACTTGTGACTTGCTTTCTGAACTTCAATGAACTCTGTGAGTAATCTTCAGTATATCTTCAGTATGTATCAGTATGCGTACTTACAGTAACAGTAGTCTTCAAATGATAAACACCATGAAGTATTTATAGACTTCAATTTTCAAGAACTCAGGTAGTTGTAACCAACTCTTCTTGAAAACTAACTTTTAACTGAAACTTCTTATCAATCCACGCGTTTCTTGTTACGAATTAGTTATTCCATAACTAACTTCTTCATCCTTATCTTTACACGCGTTGTTGTAACTAACTTCAAGTTGACTTGTCTTGTGTAGTCTAGTAGATGCACTTGTCTTATAGTCCACCAGTCTTGAGTAGTAGACTTCAACTCTTCTTCTTCAGTCTTCATGTGCAATCTTCAATAGTAGACTATTCTAGTCCTAACAAGACTACTATATTACATTAAGCTTGTAGCTTAGTCAACTTATAAACTATACAATCAATTTAGCTATTACATTCAAAAATCATGAGCTCTATACAACGATTATTCATAGTTCAACAACAATCTAACATATACAAATAGCACATATGAAGTACTTATAAATCGTACTTATCTTTTAATAAGAAAACAATACTTTCTTTTCATGTGAACTCTACTGATCTGTTCAAGATGACTTCAACTTAACTAGACTAGATTAGTCAACACTTAGAAAATATTCCAACTACTTTTGGCTTATCAAAACTTCATCTTTCATCAATATTTAGGACTTGTCTAGGATTCATATCCCAACATAATACAAACCCTAAATTCAAATAAATTTATTCATAAATTAAACACAATAACCAAAACTAAGTATAAATAAATATATCTAACAAAATATAAATTAAAAAAATTACTCACCTAATTGACTAATCCTAATTCAGATCGGTGCCAAATGGAGAAACTTGTATGCGCTGTTGACAGTAGATTTAGTACAATGGAGGAAGGACAAAATGACTATATTATTAAATATGTTAATGGTTTAGCTGCTGAGATTTAATAGTTTAATGGGTTGTTTTAATTATTTTTTAAGCGAATGGGCTGGGCCGGTTGGCCTTTAAATGTTTAATTAATTACCAAAATCATTTTGGGTGAATGGGGTTGCATCCGGCCTTTTTATGGGCTGGACTCCCTTATAATATATATACAGTAAAACCTCTTTAAATTAATAACCTTGGGACCATGAAATTTTATTAATTTAAAGAGGTATTAATTTATCGATAAATTAATATTTATTAATTAAAAGAGAGACCTTTTCAATTCATCAAATTTAGTACATATGTATTGAAAATAAATGAATTCATATATTTTTAATTGATTATATTCATTCATCAACCAATTCTTTGTAAATTGTAACTAATTAAATATTTCATTGTATACATGTTTACATTAATTCGTTGTACTTAAATATATTCATACATGATGAATGAAACATATACTATATAAATCTCAATATAGAAATAAAATAATTCATAAACACCCAACCATGTTTTCTCATCTAAAAGACATCGCAAAATCATCCATAAATGATCAAATGCGTAAAGCATTATGTGAGTATAAGAGGGACCGTAGATTCAATTAGGTTTAAATGATAAGTTTTGTTGTTGTTGCTAGAGAACTCGACACCGGAACTCATGGCTACCAATAAAAAAGTTAGAGATGAAATCCAATTAGATTTAAATTTTAATAAAAATCAAGTAACAATAGATTCATATTTTAGTAAATTACCATAATATTTATAATTGTAGAGTAATATTTATGAATTATTAATTTAGAGTTTTAATGGGACCTAATATTTATAAAGAGATTTTTCAAAAAATTATTATCTTATTCTCTTATCAAATTTGATGATTTTTAAAAAAGGCCCAAGTCGGGACTGGAAGATTTTATTATTTTAGAGAGTTTATTAATTTATAGAGTATTAATTTATAGAGGTTTTACTGTATTTTTTTTTGCTTTAAAGTTTAAATAATATTAAAAAAAAAATCAATTTGTGGTACAACCGGTGAGACACTGTTCACGTGGCTTCGCCTTATGCTAAAAAATACTGAAAAAAGTTCATCCAATTTTATTTGGTGCAATGCACTGCTACATTCTTACCTCTTGTATTCTTGTAGGAAATTTTAATTTTTCTAGACTTGTACGACTAACTCTTTATATATATAGAACTATAGAAGCCAACTTTTTTTTAGTGGCAATGCTTATTTTGTTGATCCTTTTATGATGTCTTCAAAAGCACTTGCCATCAAGATGTACAAGAAGGTATTTTCTTGCATTGTTTTGTCCTTTTAATTTTAATTTTTTTACCAATATTATTTATCATCTCTTTATTTATTTTTTTAAGTTTTGTTTTTGTTGAAGTAAAAGAAGTGCATCATGCACAACACAACAAACATACACACCATGCATAACATGCATGCCTTTGCTCACATGTAAAATACACACACATGTAAATAGAACACTCTAGAAGATGAAGTAGTTACATGTTTGTTACATCTAACAAACTATAGTTAGGAAGAAGACTCTAGAATGTAGTGTCTTCTATATATATTGTACATACTACTCATTCAATGATAAGCTGAAAATATAGCTTCTAAACATGGTATCATGAGAGCAGGATTTCTCATGGCTAGTGTTTGATCTTTGCAATCACTTCTCCTTTCTTCTCATTCGTATCTTCATCTTCTTCTTCTTCTTATTTTTTTCTGTAACTGTCATGTTCTTCATCCAACTACCTTTTCCTTCGAAATTTATGTGTATCTTCATCATCATTCTTTCTGTAACTGCCGTGTTCATCATCATTCAACCAAGTTTTCCTTTTTCAGCTTCTCGATCCAAATCTATCCAAATCTATTCCGCTGTACTCTGTTTCTTCAAACCTCATGGATTCTCAATCCGTATCTTCTCCTTCTCTTCCCAGATTCATAACTCTCTCCATTCGTTTGGATAATGACAATTATCCGTTTTGGCGCAATCAAGTCTTAGCCTCGGTTCGTGCTCATTGCTTCGAGGATGTGCTATTATGCACAGCAGTTCCTGCAAATCCAACTGCCTCAGCTTCTGATTCTATTTCTTGGCATAGGAAGGATCAATTTCTTCTGAGTTGGCTATTAAGTTCTGTCTCAGAGTTTATGCTTGGACATGTGAGTCGATGTGCTCATTCATTCCAGCTGTGGTCAGTTTTTGAATTACTGTTTCAATCGCAGTCTAGTGCAAAGGCGATGATTCTTAGATTGCAACTACAGACATTGAGGAAAGGTGATTTAAGTATTGATGCATACATTCTCAAGATGCGATCTGTTGCTGATGGTCTCTATCATGCTGGTCAAGCTATAAATGATAGTGAATTGGTGCTGTACATACTTAGTGGCTTAGGAGCTGAATTTGATGCAGTTGTGGTCACATTGACAACCAGAGGCTCTATTCCATCACTGCCAGAAGTTCAGTCTATCCTTCAGGCTTATGAGATCCGTATACTTGGCCACAACACTCAATCTGTTCAACTTGCTGGTGGTTCTGTCACCTCACCATCTGCTAATGCTATATCTAGACATAATGGTGGAGCTGGAAAACCTAATGGAAAGGGTAGGGTGTTCACTAAACCTAAAATTGTGTGTCAACTATGTGGCCGTACTTATCATGTGGCAGCCAAGTGTTATAAGAGGTTTGATCACTCCTTTCATGGTCTTGAGGGTTCTCAACCCAGAGCTACTGCACCTACTCATGCACTACCTCGTCCCCCTGTCTCTACTCCATATCAAGCACATTATGCTCAACAGCAGCCTACCTATGCTCCTACTTATCCATCCACTTCATATCCTGCACAAGCTTTCACAGGATACATGGATGCTGGTGCATCTACTTCTGGAACTTCATCCACTTCCAATCCAATGTGGTATGTTGACAGTGGTGCCACTCACCATGTAACCTCTCAGCTTGCCAACCTTCAAATTTCCAACCCTTACCAAGGTATGGACTCTTTAGTTGTTGGTAATGGTGATTCCATCCCTATTGCACATACTGGATCATTTTCTATTCCTTCTGTTGATGCTTCAAAACCAATTGTTATGGCTAATATTCTGCATGTACCTGCAATTACCAAAAACCTCATGAGTATTTCTCAGTTTCTCAAGGATAATGATGATGTTATTGAGTTCTATACTGATTATTGTTGTGTTAAGGATCTGAGAACTCGAAAGACACTGTTGAGAGAGGTGCTTAAAGATGGTTTATATGTCTTGGATTTTGGATGCTTGAAGTCTCTTAAAGCTTCAAGAACTATCAATAATGTTGCTGTTTCCAGTACTTCTGTTGCTCAGCTGAATAAAAACACATCCACATGGAGGTTGTGGCATTGTAGACTTGGTCATCCTGGTGATGCCACTCTTTCTGCTGTATTGAATAAGTTGAATATTCATTGTATGAAATCTGATGTAGTGTTTTGTGATGAATGTAAAGTTGGAAAGATGCATCTTAAGCATTTTGCTTCTGTGGAACATCATACTTCTTCTCCTTTTGAAATCATTCATATGGATGTATGGGGACCTGCATCTTGTGTGTCATTGGAAGGTTATAAATACTATTTGTCCATTGTTGATGACTTTACTCGTTTTGTATGGATATTCCACTCATGGCTAAATCAGAAGTTGTTGTTGTATTCACTCAATTCATGAAAACCATTGAAAGATCATTTGGAGTCTTAATTAAAGCCATACAGCATGACATGGGATCTGAGTTTTTAACTATAGCAAGGATAGTAAAACCTCTTGGAGTAAACATCAGAATGTCTTGTGCTTACACTCACCCTCAGAATGGCTTAGTGGAAAGAAAGCATCAACACATCACAGAACTTGGTCTTGCTATGCTTGCTAGGTCTAAATTGTCAATGGCCTTTTGGTGGCATGCATTCTCTACAGCTGCTTATGTTATTAATATGCTCCCTACACCTATACTGCAACACATATCTCCATTTGAGGCATTGCATCATACAGCTCCTGACTATCAGTTCCTCAGAATTTTTGGTTGTGCTTGTTTTCCTTTCCTTAGACCATACAATTCATCCAAACTTCAGTTCAAGAGCTCCAAATGTATCTTTCTGGGGTATAGTTCAAATCATAAAGGGTATCTATGCTTGCATGAATCTGGAAGGATATATATATCTGCCTCAGTTCAGTTCAATGAGGATGAGTTTCCTTCATTTCAACCATCCTCACCTCCTCATACAGATTCCACTTATCCATCTCCCATCTTTTCAGCTCAAATTCCCCAGCCTACTGTCTCACATATATTGCCTCTCACATCACCTCTTGCATCAAATGCTTCTCCTCATCACACTGACTTCTCCTCATCCTCAAGCTCAACCAGATACATGCTCCCACAACCTGTCATATCACCCTCCTCTATCAGTTCACAAAATACTGTCATTCCTTCTCCTTCAAGCCATCACGATTCACCCCCTCCTATACAATCACATCCAATGCAAACTAGATCAAAGTCTGGCATCTATAAACCTAAGGCTCTTACCTCAGCTATCTCCATTCCTGAACCAACCTCAGTTTCAGAAGCCCTATTAAGCTCAGATTGGAAGATTGCTATGCAACAAGAATATGATGCCTTGCTGCAGAATGACACTTGGTCATTGGTACCACCATCTTCTACTATTCAACCAATCATAACCAAGTGGCTTTTCAGAGTAAAGTACAAGAAGGATGGATCAGTTGAGAGGTACAAGGCTCGTTTGGTGGCTCGAGGTTTCCAACAACAAGCTGGTGTGGACTACTTTAGCACCTTTAGTCCAGTTATCAAGCCTGTGACTCTCAGAATTATTTTCACTCTTGCTATCTCTCATGGCTGGCCTATTCAGCAGGTGGACATCAACAATGCATTCCTCAAAGGCTTGCTGAATGAGACAGTATTTGTGGCTCAACCTGAAGGCTTTGTGGATCCACAACACCCTACTTATGTCTGTAAGCTCAACAAAGCATTGTATGGCCTAAAGCAGGCACCTAAAGCCTGGTATGACACACTAAAGGCCTTCTTGGTCCAGCAAGGATTCACTCACTCCAACTCAGATCATTGTCTATTTCACAGATTTCTACATGTCAAAACCACACTTCTCCTGGTATATGTAGATGATATACTCATCACAGGAGATGATTCCTCTCTTGTCCAGTCTCTTATTGACTCTCTTCACTCTCAGTTCTCCCTTAAGCATCTAGGGGAAATCAATTACTTCCTTGGTATTGAAGCTCACTCCACCACTCACTCCATCAAACTCACACAGTCTAAATATGCCAAAGACATCATTCTCAAAGCTCATCTTGAAAATTCAAAACCTTGTCCTACACCTATCTGTCCTGCATCCAAACTTTCAAACACTGATAGTCCACCTTTTGACAATCCTACCTTATATCGTAGCATTGTTGGAGCCCTCCAATATCTTACTCTCACAAGACCTGATATCTCATTTAGTGTCAATAAGCTTTCCCAATTTTTGCAAAGACCAACACAAAACCATTGGAAAGCTTGCAAACGTGTACTTAGATATCTTCATGGTTCACTATCTCATGGTATATCTTTCTCCTCAGTTTCTGATTTCAGGTTACAAGGGTTCGTTGATGCAGACTACGCCTCAAGTGTGGATGACAGACGCAGCACATCAGGGTTTTGTATTACTTTGGGTCAAAACTTGATCTCATGGAGCTCAAGGAAGCAACAAGTGGTGGCACGCAGCAGCACTGAAGCAGAATATCAGGCTCTAGCTCTTGCAACAACTGAGATCATGTGGATATTCAGCCTATGCAAGGAGTTGCACATTCCAATCTCTACACCAGGCCTTCTTTGGTGTGATAATCAAGGAGCAATCACACTTGCATTCAACCCTGCCTTTCACTCACGCACCAAACACATTGAGGTTGATGTACATTTTCTTAGGGAAAAGGTTCAATCAGGCATGCTGGACATCAGGTTTATATCCTCGGAAGATCAGCCAGCCAATCTTCTCACCAAACCACTTGCTCCAGCTCGTTTTACTCGATTAGGAACCTGGTTCAATCTTGTTTAAAGTCACATGTGGTCTCGTTTCTTCCGGGGCATGTTGAAGTAAAAGAAGTGCATCATGCACAACACAACAAACATACACACCATGCATAGCATGCATGCCTTTGCTCACATGTAAAATACACACACATGTAAATAGAACACTCTAGAAGATGAAGTAGTTACATGTTTGTTACATCTAACAAACTATAGTTAGGAAGAAGACTCTAGAATGTAGTGTCTTCTATATATATTGTACATACTACTCATTCAATGATAAGCTGAAAATATAGTTTTTAAACAGTTTTTTCTTAAATTAGAAGGAAGAAGGCATGATCAAGAGACATGGAAAATAATATGCATTCCTCTCAAATGACCAATTACTCCAGATGAGTTGGAGTATAAGGATTAATGTACTTCGTTATATGTGAAAAATAATTGATAAGTTGTTTTTGCGCCCATTTGAAAAATTGTTATTTTCTTGTAATAAAATTGTTGTATTATGACCCTTTATTTGATTTGAGTGGTTTTTCAGATGTATCCTTTAGTTTTTAATTTGTTAATAAAGCTATGAGCTATGTGTAATCATTGTTTATTCTTGAAACATAATCAACAATTAATTGTAACAAAATATTGAATATGAATTATATATTTTTTTTGCAACGAACTTTACAAGACAAACTTTTGTAACAAATTATTTCGTTACAAATGGTTTTGTAAAAAAAAAACTTTTTGTAACCAATTTTTTCGTTATAAAACTGCATTTTCTTTAGTGTCATCTGCAACGTCCCTTCATTCTACTTATGGAGGGTCTACTACAAAACTCTCTTCAATTGCTTATAATACTTCTTCAAATATTAAATGAATTTTAGATATTGGAGCAACCAACCACATGATTTGTAATGCGTTTTTTTTTACTTGCACACCTATTTCTGTAAATATCATGATACATTTGTTAAATTATCAACATACTTTTGACACAATTCGAGGAATTGTATGTCTAATTAACTTTACACATAATCTGCTCTCTATATTTCAAGTGACTAAAGTGCATACTCCAGTTCTCAAACAACATTTGTTTTTTTAGAATCAGTATTTAACATTGAATAGGCTAAGTAAGTAAGTTCATGGCCTGTATATTTTAGAACAATGATTGGATATCCAACAATATTAGTAAAATTAAATGAATTTGATCTCTATAAATTAGATGCAACTTGGTCTCTTTTACAACTTTTAAGACTCTTTCACCATTAACAACGCTTCATTTATTTATATTAACTCATTTTCGAAATGAATGATATAATTTTTTTAATCTAACGACTATGAAAGCTTTTTAAAAAATCTTATACAAAATTCTTTACCGGTGTTAATAGTTTTATAAATATATTTAGAAACTTTTAGACTATTTTACAATTTTTTTTAAAAAAAATATCACCAATTAATTTTACAAAATATTAATGATTATCATTCTAATATTCTAATAATATTGATGGAATATCAATTTAAATCATAAATCATTTATTGTATCAATTGATTTTTTTTTTTTTGAAATAATGTGTAGTTGTTTCCACTGGAACAATCTCCATCACGGTGGGTTGTAAAAATAGTATGATAACAATATAACAAAATACGTGATCTAGGAAAGAAAATCAAATATGTATAAATTAAAATAAGAATTGGTCTCCTGCGCTCAACCCCCTATATATTAATAAAGACCGAAAATTTACAACTGAATTGTTACTGTTCTTACGGTTTTAGGACGTATGAGGTTACAGCCTCACGGGTTCGATTCCTGTCCGTTACAATTTGCAATTTTTTAAATTACCTTTTTTTTTCACTTTTGTGACCATTTTTTAACCATTACAATTTGTAATTTTTAAATTACATTATTTTTACCATTTTTTTTTCACTTCTTTGACTATTTTTAACCGTTACAATTTGTAATTTTTAAATTACATTATTTTCCCTTCTGTGACCAGTTTTTAACCATTACAATTTTTTTTTTTTTTTAAATACAATTTTTCAATAATAATAATTATCACTTTTCAATAATAATAGTTACCACTTTCAGTAACAAAATTACCACTTTTTAATAATAATAGTTATCATTTTTTCAGTAACAAAATTACCACTTTTCAATAATAAAATAGTTACCACTTTTCAGTAACAAAATCACCACTTTTTAATAATAATAGTTACCACTTTTTAGTAACAAAATTACCACTTTTCAATAAGAAAGAACTACACTTTTCAATAACAAAATTACCATTTTTCAATAATAATAGTTACCACTTTTTAGTAACAAAATTACCACTTTTCAATAAGAAAGAACTACACTTTTCAATAACAAAATTACCATTTTTCAATAATAATAGTTACCACTTTTTAGTAACAAAATTACCACTTTTCAATAAAAAAAAACAACACTTTTCAGTAACAAAACTACTACTTTTCAATAATAATAGTTAGCATTTTTCAGTAACAAAATTACCACTTTTCAATAATAATAGTTACTACTTTTCAATAATAATAGTTACCACTTTTCAGTAACTTTTCAATATAAACGAACTACACTTTTCTCACCTTAACAAAATTACCAATAAGAAATAACTACATTTTTAAGTAATAAAATTACACTTTTCAATAAGAAATAACAACATTTTTTGGTAACAAAATTAACAATTTTCTACACTTCATTAATCACAATTACCACTTTACAATAAGAAATAACTACATTTTCCAATAACAAAATCACACTACTATATAAACTTTGTAAAAAAATAACGAGAAATTGTTCCTTAATTATTATCACAAATCAAAAAGCAACCCAAAAAGCACTCCAATTGAACGTAAAAGGAGCAAAAACACACAACAAATGCAAAGCAGTTACCACCCCAACTGCTGTCAAATCTGGAGAATTCTAGTGTCTACCCCTAAATACCTTTGTCTTTTTACTCTTCACTATCACATTGGATAACATGATTCTTCAATCTTCCTCATCCCCGAAAACTGCAGGGATTGTAGCAATTGGCACCTCACTTTTGTAAAATACACCAAATTTGTAGCAACAGCGTGCAAATCTTCTTGTGTTAGATGGAAAATGCAATAAAATTTTCACTTTTCACTAATAACAGTTACCACTTTTCAACTTTTCAGTAACAAAATTTACACTTTTCAATAATAAAAATTACACTTTTCAGTTAAAATATCTACTACTTTTCAATAATAAAAATTACATTTTTCAGTTAAAATATCTACCACTTTTCAATAATAAGAAATACACTCCTTAGTAACAAAATCTACAACTTTTGTATAATAAGAATTACACTTTACAGTTAATATTTACTACTTTTCAATAATAAAAATTACAATTTTCAGTTAAAATATACACCACTTTTCAATAATTGGAATACACTTTTCAATAACAAAATATACCCCTTTTCAATAATGAGAATTACACTTTTCAGTACATTTTTCACTAAAATATCTACCACTTTTCAATAATAATAATTACACTATTCAGTTAAAATATTTATCACTTTTCAATAATAAAAAGTACACTTTTCATAAAACCTATCACTTTTCAATAAGAACAATTACCCCTTTTCATTAACAATAATAAACACTTTTCAATAAGAAAAGATCTACAGTAACAAAATTACACTTTTCAATAAAAAGAACTAAAATTTCATTAATAAAATTACCATTTTTTTAAGCTTTAAATTAAATCTGCAAACAAATGGAGAGGAAACTGCATCGTCTACCTCACTTTCATCGGGACCCCTCACGAGCTAGGACAGTGCTTTG
Source organism: Galeopsis tetrahit (assembly GCA_963675135.1). Lineage (NCBI taxonomy): Eukaryota > Viridiplantae > Streptophyta > Magnoliopsida > Lamiales > Lamiaceae > Galeopsis > Galeopsis tetrahit. The sequence goes on from OY776128.1 coordinate 55,596,418, forward strand.
TTCCATTAGCTGCTGAATATTATTCTTGAGGATGTTTACAACTGATTCGTTGTATTTTGCTCTGTAATGCCATAACTGTGCTTCCATGGCCACCTGCTATAAATTAAAGTTGCTGGAAAAACATAACAAAAGAAATTAAAAAGAAACATGATATATATATATATATATATATGTTTGAAAGAAAGAAGAGCTTCCCGATTCAACGACAAACAGGTGTTCGCCGCCGTAGTCACGGCCAGCAGATTCCCCCAATTCGGTAAACAAATCCCAAGAAGAGGATTAAAAAAAGAGGCAGAAATTCGAAATCTTATCTGCACCGATGATTTAAAAAAGAGACAGAAATTTCACACGCCGCTGGTGTAAATATAGCTAAATTCGATGAACATTCAAACGTCGCTAGAAGAATGGGCCGAGATGGAAAGGGCCGGAGTGAAGAAAACTATAGAAAAAAACGGTTAAAAAAAGCGTGTGCAGATGCACAGGGTGCATTTGAGAATTTCTCTTAAAATAAAATTTTGAATCAAAACGTACAAAATATATACTATTTCTTAGTAGTGACATTTCAATCCTAATATTATATAAGACCTTTCAAACAACACAAGTAATAGAATGTTAGAGCAATATGTCTAAAACGCCTAAAATTCAAATTGAGTAACACTTAACATAAAATTGAAGCAATTCAGGGCTTGTTGGGTAAATTAATTAAGGTGGTATTTGGGTAAATTAAAGTGTATACTTATATATATTATACTATCTCAGTCCCCATTCCATTTTTGACATATTATTTTATCTCTCTCAATCACATCACTTATACTTCATCTATTATTTCATCTCTCCCAATCACATCACTTATACTTAGGGTTGGCAACAGGGCGGGTATGGGACGGGTATGGCCTGTCCCAGGACCCGCCTCGCCAATTTTTTGCAGACCCGTTACCCGCCCCGCCTCAAAACCCGCTCAAATCCGTCCCGTGAACCCGGCGGATAAACCCGCCCCGCCCCATCATCAATTTTTTTTATTTTAAATTATGTTATTTAAATAAAAAAATTCCAACACCATCTATTTAATTTTTGACATATTATTTTATCTCTCTCAACCACATGACTTATACTTCATCTATTATTTCATATCTCCCAATCACATCACTTATACTTAGGGTTGGCAACAGGGCGGGTATGGGACGGGTATGGCCTGTCCCAGGACCCGCCTCGCCAATTTTTTGCAGACCCGTTACCCGCCCCGCCTCAAAACCCGCTCAAATCCGTCCCGTGAACCCGGCGGATAAACCCGCCCCGCCCCATCATCAATTTTTTTTTAAAATTCTGTTATTTAAATAAAAAAATTCCAACACCATCTATTTAAGAAAGATAATTTTAGAACAAGAAAATTAGTAGAAGTGTGTTATAATATTCAGAACTAAATTAGCTAATTAGATTTTTTTTTTTTTTGAATTACATTGAACTCAGGATTTAAGGTCTAGATAGTGGTGCTCTAACCACTTGAGCTATCCCACTTTGTCAATTAGCTAATTAGATGGTAAACAAAACCGTTTTCAAGGCTCCAATTATGATAAGTTTATATAACAATTACTACATACTAAAAAATCTGCCAAAAAAAAAAAATGGGGAGTCTATTTAATTATAAAATCTGTAATTAAACAATTTGGGGAGTCTATTTAACAGTTTGATAAGCTGTAATCTGCATGTTTCCAGGACTCCATTATATATATACAGGGACAGGTTCTGCTGTGGGTTAGGTGACCAATAAAATAAAATTTGACATTTATAGATATATAAGTATACATAATTAAATATCTTAAAATACATAATTATGTACTTAATACATTAAAACTTATAATTCTTTCATGCCTATCACAAAAAAGTCAACAATTGTAGTTTATACATTTTTTTCTATTTATTTCTCAATATATACTATAAAGGTTATCTAGAATATTGAGATAAAATTGAGATTAGGTATTTTTTAAAAATATTTTTGGCTATTTTGATGTTAAAATTGGACAATTTTTTTAATATTAAAATTAAGTTAAAAAGATAAATATTTTTTAAACACCCTAGACAAAGTATTAGACTAAAATAAAATTTACTCCAATATTTGTGTCCCTTTATTTATTTTTTAAATATTTTATACAATCAAAAAAAATTAAATAAAATAAATTAACACTAAAAAGCACTCAATCTTATTTACTTGGGCCATTTACTTACTAGACTTTTAGCCTTTCAGAGTTATATAATAATAATACATAATATATATATATATATATAGTAAAATGACAAAATTAAGTTGAGGGGGTCGGGGCCACCCTAGCAAAGCGTGGATCCGCCCCTGTATATATATATATAAATATATATAATATCTATACGGGTCAAGTTCAGGTCAGGTATATATAAAACCATTATCCGTCCCAGACCCGGTGGGTACTGTTTGATCGGGTATTTACCCTACCCGAAACCCGTTTGACCGGGTATTTACCTGCTCCGTGCGGATCGGTTTCATGCGGGTCTGGGTTTATACCCGTTCCATTGTCAATCCTACTTATACTTCATCTATTATTTTTCTCTCACCATCACATCTTTTATTTTATTATATTCCTTTAACCAAAACACTCAAAAGAAAGGAGAAATTTATAGTGGGACGGAGGGAGTATTATTAAATACTACCTCCGTCCTGTAAAATTTTGCTCAGACAAATTTTTGGGTCCACAAAGTATACGTTTATTCTATTTAAATAGTTAATTTTTTATTATTTTTTCTACTTTATTAACAAGATTGAGTATGTACCAACGCTATTGTTTACTCGTTATCCCACATATATTTTATATGGGGAAAAAACAGAATAGGACAATCCACTCTAAGACTTTAAGATTAAAGACAAAAATTTTTGGTAAAACAATTAAGGACAAAACAGCCTTCAAATTCCCCATTCTAACCTTAATTTCATATAATTTGAAAAGTCAATAGTTGTTTAAGATATTCCCAGAATTTGGCTAAGTTTCCATATTTGAATTCAATCAATTTGAATTCAAATGAATTCAAATCGAATTGTCTCCTCTCTCATGCAGTCAAAGAGTTTCCAAAAAATTGATCAACTTCCATGGATGAATTTCTAAAATTCCAAAATTACAACCACCTGCAGTTAAAGATTTTCAAAAAATTTAATCAATTTTCATTGATGAATTTCTAAAATTCCAAAATTACAACCAAAAATTTTTTGCGAATGAAATTTCACGAATCTATTTGAGTTACTGCATTTTTAGTTTCAATTGAATTTGGGAATTTTCTTGGAACTGTGTTAGTAACTGCATTTTGAGAGTCTGTAGTCATAATTTTCGTAAAACAATATTCATCAGTTTCGAATTTTAGTCTGCATATGGTATTCCGATTTTTTGTTCGTTTGATATATTAAGTTCTGAAAGAAAATGATTGAAGGTATGTTTGTTTCGTCTTTTATCTACTCCATGTTATTGTTTGATTCGTTTGATTGTACAAAGGAGTTTTCGCATGTAAGAAATCATTCGTTTTTTAAACTGAGCATTTGTGCATTGCATATTTATAATATGTGCATTGCATATTTATAATATGTGCATTGCATATTAATAGGGGATGCATATATCTAATATGTGCATTGCATAATAATAATATAAGACTTCATCATAAATTCTATAATAATCATGATTTTCCTAGTTCGTGAAGTAAATACACTATTGAATCTAAAAATTACATTATACGAAAAATACACTGAATATGCATTATACATACAAATATATGCAATACATTGAGTTATATATGCAACAAAAATTGCAGACTGCGTTATAAGCAAAACCCAACTTCAACCGCAAAAATCACCTTCCACTGTTTATCTTCCTAGAATCTGCTTCTCATAACATCAACTTCCTGCAACAAAAAATATAATTTAAATTACTTGGAAGAGATGAGAAGTTACAGATTGTGGTAGCTTATGGTTTAAAAGTTGTCCACATCAAATAGATGTCAGCTTCATTACCTCATACTAATAATAGGTATCAAATTTTTAACTAAAATTATGTAGAACAATGGAGTTCTTGCAAAGTTGCATTACTAGGTGAAAATGAATCAAATAACAAAATAGAAATTCAGTTCTTTCAACTTGAATTGCTATCATCACTCGATCAAACGGTACTCACATGTGCAGAAACGAATTGGTAAGTTAATTCCAAACCAACCCAGAAACGCACATTCCTTTATCCATGAAAGTGGCAAATTCGAAAGCACGTAACAAAATCAAACTCAATTAACCACACACCCACAAAAATAAAGTCCCACAACACATTTTTCCAGCTTCGCTCAATAGAAATATTAAAAAATTATAATTTAATTATATAAAAAAATAGCTTATTTATTTCTCCAAACAAAGCAAAACCAACCGATTCAACCAACAAATACGAACGAAAAGCGGATATATTAAACTCACACAATTCAGAGATAAAAGTGTATGCTAACAATTCGACATCGTAACGAGCATCTGATGCAACGATGTTTTAAGGTAAGTGAGGAAACACTACAAATAAGAGGAATCTTATGCTAATATATAAATTTCCCACGACGAAACAGTAAAAATGAATCCACCTTCAATACTGAATAAGAGAAAATTGGCAAACATGAAATCATTTCCTGAAGAAAAATTCGAAAAAAACCCCCAAAGGGTGCTCTTAAAAATGCAATTTCTTTTGGAAGTACAAAATAATAACCGATAAAATAACCACTTACATTTGAAAGAAATCCGAATAACTCTTGGAAATCATTCACTGGAGGAAGCCGAGATTTCAAGAGTGTATGATCGAAGTTGTTCTGTTTTAATTTCTTTCCTTTTTGTTCTCTTTTTCCACGTTTTCTTCAGGCGGCGTACCAGATTCAAGAAAATAGAGTGGTGGGTGGAGGAGTGTGGGGAAGAGGTGATAAAGAGGGTGGTAGGCGAGACGGCGGCGCGGAATGATCGGAGATGAAGGAAAGTGGCCAGAAGCTCTTCTTCCGCCGCCGTTCCTGCGTCGACTCACCCAGATCCAAAATAAGGGAGGCGACCATTAGGGTTTTGTGAGAAATGAGAAATGACGTGAAATGAATTAAATTGAATTGAATGTCAAATTAGATTTCAGAATTTTAAATTGGTTGACTTTCCTAATTTTGCTTAACTTAATTAATTGAATTCGAAAATACTACTTAATTTGAAATCAGGGGCATAGTGGTCTCAAGCTAATTAATTTTGTCCTTGATTGTTTTAGTATAAATTTTTGTCTTTCTTTGTTTAAGACACTAAGTTATTGTCTTATATTGTATATAATCTCATTTTTTATAATTAAAATATGATTTTTTGAAAACATATATAAAAAGAAGTGAGCAAAATTTTACTTGGACAGAGGGAGTAGTAAATAATAATTAAAATAAAATAAAAAATCAATTAAAAAGGTTTGATTATTAAATAGTAAATAATAATTAAAATAAAATAAAAAATCAATTAAAAAGTTTTGATTTTATTTTTATTTAATTTTACCATTTGACTTATTAGATACATATTAGAGACAGTCAGATCCAATATCAGATCTCAAATTCAAATTCGTGTACCACCTTGTCTCGTTTTATAGCGGGGAGAAAAATTTAACTGATTAAAGACAGTGGTATTCGTATCTTGTCCGTATCTAAAACTCTCGAAACTAAAATTCGTATCTAATCTGTTTATGATGAGACATGGTTTTATTTTCGGTTTCAAATCTCAAATTTTTAACAAATTCGTATCTAATACGTATCTATTAAAGACAGATTAGATGTCCGTCTCTAAATTTAGATATCAAAATCAATTTTTTTTATAGTGTAATGATATTTGACACAAAAGGCTAGACTATGTGTCCTTTAAAGTTTTGTCCCATATTACTAATTTGAAAATAAAGCATGATGTAGTTACTGTTTGTGATACTTGTCATTTCGCAAAACAAAAGAGGCTTTCTTTCACTAATAGTCATGCATCTTCTAATGCTATCTTTGAGTTTATACATTGTGACATTTGGAGACCTTTTTCTACGATTTCTCATTTTGATCATATATTTTTTTTTTACTATTGCCGATGATTTCAATAGATGTACTTGAATTTATATGCTGAAATTAAAATCTAAGGTAAAAGACAGCTTGTATGCTTTCTATAATATGGTTTTAAATCAGTTTGGTGTTAAAATCAAAGTCTTAAGGTCTGATAATGGTGTTGAATTTTTACTTTGGGATTTTTATTCTACACACGGGATTTTAAATCAAATGTCTTGTGTAGAAACCCCCGAACAAAGCCTTTATTTTTAAAATCTGATAATTCTTATTTTACTGCATTATTGTGCTATGTGGATGATATTATTCTAGGTGGTGACAGTCTCGATGAGATTAATAAGGTTAAACAACATTTGCATACTGCTTTTACATACTCTAAAAGATTTTGGAACTCGTAAATATATTCTTGGTATAGAGATTGCTAGGACAAAATATGTCTTATCTATTTGTCAAAGGAAATATGCTTTGGATATTATTAATGATACATGATACTTGAGTTCTAAACCTTGTGTTACACCGATGGATTCTAAACATAAATATTCACTACACAAGACTCTCTAGCCTTTGAAGATCCTTCTCTATATAAAAAGCTAATCTAGGTAGGTTCATGACGGACGCAGGTAATGCCCCACCCCATCCCATATATATATATATATTAAATTTAATTTTTTTATAAAAAAATATTTAAATTAAGTAAAATTAATAATAAATTATTTTAATAGTGAATTTATTATAAAAATCGTCTCAAAAATGTATTTTTATTGCACTTTTGATACTTATATATAAAAACAATTATTTTATATATTTTAATTGTAAAATTAATTTTATATATTTTACATGTTAAGACAGCCACAATTAGTGTTATATTGGCTCTTTCTGTTCATCAACATTGGCCTCTCCACCAGTTGGATGTTAAAAATGTCTTCTTGAACGGAATCCTTCAGAAGCCGGTCTTCATGTCTCAATCCCTTGGGTTTGTTGATCCTCGATTTTCGAACCATGTTTGCCGACTAAAGAAGGCTCTATATGGTCTTCGCTAGGCCCCCTTGGCTTGGTTCCAATGCTTGAGCTTGTTTCTTTCCAGCATTGGGTTCACTACGAGTCGCTTTGACTCCTCTTTATTTTCTACTTTATGTTGATGGTATTACTGTGATCGACAATGATCCTGCTTTGCTCCGTCGTTTTATTGAGCGCACTCATTCTGAATTTGTCATTAAAGATCTTGGTCGCCTTAATTATTTTTTGGGTTTGGAAATTTCTTACACCTCTTCTAGTCTATTTATCGACCAAACTAAATATGCTTATGACATTTTGGAGTGTGTCGGCTTGGTGGATTCCAACTCGAAATTTTGGGTTGTTTAATAGGGCACTAATGGGCAAGTGGGTTTGGGGCTTCTTAGCAAATAGGGATTGTTTGTGGGTAAAAATCATTAAGTCTATTCATGGGGACCTAGAAGTGGGCGAACAAGGCTTAAAACACACAGATAAAGTGGGGCCAGTAGCAACGTGGTGGAGGGATGTCGTGGTGAACGGGTCAGAGGACAATGGGAAGCGGTTATGGGGAAACCTGAAGAAAAGGGTGGGGGATGGGGCAGGTACTAGGTTCTGGGAATGTATTTAGGCGTGTGAGACGGCTCCTAGAGATCAATATAACAGACTATATAGATTAAACTTAGGACAAGGTTTTAGTATCAGTAATATGGGCCACTAGGAGGGGGGCTCTTGGGTGTGGGATTTGACATGGAGAAGGACTTTATTAGATAGAGAAGTGATACTACTAAATGAACTCAAAACAGTGTTGAACAGGTACCCTATTAGAGAAGGTGATCACGACAAGTGGAGATGGAGAGCAAGCCCGGATGGAACATATACTACAAAGGCGGCATATAAATTATTGCATTCTGAGGCACCATAAAGTGAAGGAAGCAAAGAAGAGAAGCATGAATTCAGGACGGTATGGAATAAGACTGCACTAATTAAAGCGGGCATGGAGACTATTGTGGGATAGGCTCCCAACCAGGATGAACTTATGACGGAGGAACATCATCACCTCGGAGGACGACGCAAAATGCAAGATCTGTGGAGAAGCCACCGAAACAGCCACCCACATGTTCACGTCGAGATGTGTCACACAACAGGTCTGGACGAAAATATTAACATGGCTGAAATCTCCAATGGCACTGCATCACTCGATCAAGGAACACTTCCTCCAATTCTCTAATGCAAAACCAGGGAAAATAGGGAACAAAATCACAGGAGGTCTTTGGATTTGTGTGATAGGGTTGCTGTGGAGCTTGAGAAATAAGTGTGTTTTCGAGAATGGAAACTGGAATTTGGATAGCGTGGTATACGAGATTAAAGGCAAGTTATGGACCTGGTGCACGGTGCACGATCGGATCAGACCAAACGCAACATACAGGGAGTGACTTATCGACATACGAGCAACCATCGCGACATAAGGATAACTGGGAGAATTTGAAAGAGGAGAAGAGCAGGCTGCTGTTAATTATTTGGATCAACCCTAACTCTTAGGAACTCATTACCTTTGGTTTCAATTAAACAAAATGTTGTACTATTTTTTACGGATACGAACAAGGTACTCCTTGTACCAAGTTCTCTTTGTACTCTTTATTTACATTTTAATGAAAATTCCTTTTTGCCTGACAAAAAAAAAAGTACTTGATTATTACTTGGCCTGACTTGTCCATTGCTGTGAATCTCGTCAGTCAGTTCTTGCAGTCTCCTACGGAGGATCATTTTTCGGCCGTAAAGCGTATTCTTCGGTATGTTAAGGGCATTATGCACTTTGGATTATCCTTCACCCCACGATCGGATGCTGGTATTGTTAGCTACACTGATGCCGATTGGGTTCGTTGTGTTGAGACCCGACGTTCTACCTATGGTTACTACTCCATTTTTCTTGGGGACAATTTCTTTTCTTGGAGTGCAAAGAAACAACCTACAGTTGCCCGTTCTAGTTGTGAGTCCGAATATCGTGCGAAGGCCAATGCAGCCGTCGAAGTCGTTTGGCTTACGAGTCTGCTTACTGAGCTTAATGCTCTTCCTTCGCCTCGTCCCTTGCTCTTATGTAATAATAATTGTGCTATATTTCCATGTCAGAATCCAGTTGCCCACAAGAGAGCTAAGCACATCGACATTGACTATCACTTCGTTCGTGAGCTCGTTTCTTTCGACAAGCTTTCCACTTGATTTGTTCCTTCACATCTTCAGCTTGCGAATATATTTACGAAGGCCCTACCTTGTCCGGCCTTCAAGTTTCTTCGATCCTAGCTTTGCGTTTACTTACATCCCATGCAATGCTTGAGGGAGGATATTAAGGAAATTTATATGGTGTATATTTGATTGTAATCTTTTTTATTTATTTCCTTGTACATACCATTGTAATTCTTCAAATTATCGGTGAAGTTAATCATTTCTCACAAGTTGATAGTGATTTGACTAGGTGTCCTATTTTTAGAAGGAGTATTCGTGGGTATGTTGTGTTTCTTGGAACTAATTTGATCTCTTGAAAGGGGTTTTTTATCAATTTATTATAAATAAATAAATTAATTTATAAAATACGGTGACAGTATAATGTTTTATAAAATTATAGTAAAACGCGTGGAAGCAAAACGTTTTTGTATCCAATTTTAAGTAAAACGCGTTGCCCCTCCGCGTTTGTCTTTTTATTTTATTTTTTAATTTTTTTAATTGGAAAACGCTCAGGGACGGAGCGTTTTCCTTGTTGATGCATATATATATTTTGCATGTGGCATGGCATAAGGCATACATCCACTTCTCATGCATGTTTAAAAAAAAAAAAATTGGAAAATGCCCAAACTTGTGTAATTAACAAAAACATCACTAAAATATTTACATTTTTTAATAGCAAAATATATGTAATGATGATTATTTCTGCAACATTTTTTTGTTTTGTTTTCAATAATTATAATTGGTTTGATTTTAAGATAACAATAATTAATTGTTAATTAGTAGTATAAAATAAAGATTGATTGTAAATAGATAAATATATATAAAAAAATGAGGAATTTTGTATGACGGTCTATTGTATGAGATGTAGCTCAACTTTACTATTTATATTTTACTTTGCTTTAAAATTACATTTCGAATAAATTTATAAATGGGGAGAATGTCTCATACAAGATTTCATATATAAAAAATCATAGTATAATTTAATTTCGTCTCTTAATTAGAATTAGCTTTTAAAAATGACTAGCCACATCATGCGATTATTTGCACAAATGAAAATAACACATAAAATTAATATCATCATATTGTAATGACAATATTTTAACTTTAATATTGTCACTTATTTTTAGGCCCATATTACTACTATTAACGTAGCTAAAAGTCCGAACTTATAGAGAGGTGAAAAAATTAATTATTAAATATTAATTTCTAATATATCCTCTCACTTACCATTTTTTGGGACCGGATTATAACCTCTTACCATTTTTTGGGAAGGAGACCCATCGAGTGAACAATTTAAATGAGTGGAGTTGCTTCTAGCAGAAATCGAATCCAGAACGTCTGCCTGGAAGCTCTGATACCGTATTAACGTACTAATTTAATTGTATTTCTCATTGAATTGATAGAAGTGTAGAGAATTTTTTTAACAAATCTTTTAAGTTTTAACTTTATAAAATACATCATTTATAAAATACGTCCTTTACCTTTCAATTTTAATCTTTTATGTATAAAATCTAGTAGGAGAAAAGGCCTCTATCACTTAAAATTTATAATCCATAATTAATTTATGAATTTATCCAAATCGTATTTTAAAGTAAAACAAAATACAAATAGTAAATTAGTTGAGCAAATTAAATCAATTAATAACTTACGTAAGTCTCATGTTTTTTTTATATATATTTATCTATTTATAATCAATCTTTATTTTGTACTACTAATTAATAATTAATTATTGTTAACTTAAAAATCAAACCAATTACAATTACTGAAAACAAAAAAAAAAAAAAAAAAAATGTTGCAGAAATGATCATCATTACATATATTTTGCTATTAAAAAATGTAAATATTTTATAGATGTTTTTGTTAATTACACGAGTCTGGGCATTTCCCAATTTTTTTTTTTTTTAAACATGTATGAGAAGTGGATGCATGCCATGCCACATGCAAAATATATATATATGCATCAACAAGGAAAACGCTCCGTCCCTGAGCGTTTTCCAATTAAAAAAATTAAAAAATAAAAAGACAAACGCGGAGGGGCAACGCGTTTTACTTAAAAATGGATAAAAAAACGTTTTGCTTCCACGCGTTTTACTATAATTTTATAAAACATTATACTGTCACCGTATTTTATAAATTAATTTATTTATTTATAATAAACTGATAAAAAACCTCTCTTGAAAGTCTAAGAAGCTGCTCACTATGAGCAGAAGTTCAGCTGAAGCTGAGTATAGGGCATTGACCTATAATATATACTTGTGAAGTTCAATGATTATTATTCTTGCTATAAGAATTACACATTCCTCATGATTTTCCTGCTTTGCTCAAGTCAACCTATAGTATGGCTCACAGTCCTGTTATGCATGATAAATCTAAACACATTCAAGTGAATTATCACTTCACGAGGGAAAAAAATTCAAGAGAAAGTCATTAAGCTCATTAATCTCCCGACAAAGGACAATGTTGCAGACATATTTACTAAGCCTCTAGGTTCGTATCTTTTCAACCTTAATACCTTCAAGATGAACTTGAAAAACATTCATGCTCATTTTGGGGGGAGGGGGGATCTCAAGGAGATAATTCAGAATTAAATAAGTCTGCAACAACTTCAAGTCAAAGTTAGTATTTCCTTTTCTTTATTAGATAGTTAGGTTAGTTTCTTTGATTGACTAATTGGTTAAACTCTCCTCGGTTCTCTCTCTTATAGTTATCATCTTCTCCAAATTTCTAAGTTTATTAATTCATCAAGAATTCAATCGAAATTGGTTAATTTTGCTACATATACGAGGTTACTACGTTATGACCATGTCAAATTCTTCTGTATCCCATAGTGTACCGTACTCCCTAGTTTCAATTTTAATTTTTTATTTATATTTTATCTACACTCGTTCATTTAATGAGTTCAATCCCAAATTATTTTTTACTATGATTATCTGCCCTCGTTCATTTAATGAGTTCACCCCAAACCATTTTTTTACTACGGTTATCTACACCCGCTCATTTTATGAGTTCACGCCAAATCATTTTTTACCACGATTATCTGCACCCGCTCATTTATTGAGTTCACCCCTAAATTATTATTTTACCACGGTTATCTGTACTCGTTCATTTAATTAGTTCACCCCCAAATCATTTTTACTACGGTTATCTGCACTCACTGATTTTATGAGTTCACCCCCAAATCATTTTTTTACCACGGTTATCTGCACCCGCTAATTTTATAATTTCACTCCAAAATTATTGTTTTACCACGGTTATCTCCACCCGCTCATTTTATGTGTTCACCCTAAAATATTCTTAAAACATAATCACATTTAAAAATCTATATTATCCTTTTATTAATTTACACAAAATATAATAAAATAAACTTTAATTTATATATTTACAATCTGCAACTGAGTCATTGTCGAGTTGCCGTCGATTCACCACCAAGTCACTCATATTTTTTTTTTAAAAGTCGTAAAAATATAATTGATAAAATACTATCGAAATTAGCCACAAATCTCGATTTTTTTCTTTTTAATTTTTCTTCCCCCTCATCTTTTCCCTTTTTCTTCCATTTCAGTTATTTTTTCCAAGTTTTTTATTTCTTCATTTTTTTTCTCTTTTCCTTTTATTTTTGTGCCTTTCTTTTCCATTTTTTATGTGTATTTTTTTAATTTTAATACAAAATAATATTATAGGTATGATTTTATTATAGTCGGTCGGTGGTGCACCTGAATTTCAATTTTAATTTGATGAGTAAAGGACTTGCCGAAAATCTATGGCGGTCGGCGGGTGACCCAGCCACCACCATGCCCGACCACCCCTTCGACGGCGACGGTGGCGCTTCCGGCCTGACCGCTGAAGTCCGAGACCCCTCCCCGAATCCTTCACTTCCATGACAATCAACATCATCTTCCATCCCGGCCACGATCCATGGCGGTCGAAAACCTCTGCTCATTTCGACCACCAACGCTACTTCTTCGATCAATCTCTCTTGTGTTCGCGATCTAGGAGCTTCTCCGGCATCAATGGCGCTCGCCTGCAACACTCGAATCGACGCCGCCTCGCTCTCTTCGTTCATCTCTGCCCAAATCGAAGCTACATTGCTTCGTCTTCTTCACCCTGCTCCTGCGCAGCCTCTACCTCCAGTTGACGGCGACCCGACGGAGGACTGTGAGTATGTTGCCGATGGATTTCTGATCGACCGACACTCGGAGCCGGTGACCTTGCCGATGAATTCTCAGGCGGCGACTGCTGACCTAGGGTGCCCTCCTATTGGGCTAAAGTTCCCTTCAATTGGGCTTGGTAATGTGCACTCCCTATTTTCTTTAGTACACCCTAATCTACACTCCCTCCATTTTTTTTATGGTATTATTGGTTATTGATACTGATATTACTAGTTATTGATTGTGGTATTAATATTAATACACTATTGAATTAGTATTAATGATTATTGATTATTAATTTTGGTATTACTGGTTATTGTTTGTGGTATTACTGATTATGTGGATTTATTATTATTTATTATTGCTTAAGGCATTACTAATTTTATTATTGTTTATGGTATTACATATTATTGTTTATGGTATTACTGATAATTTATTTTGGTATTACTGAATATAATTAGATTTGTGGAATTATTTGTTATTGTATAAGATATTACTGATCAATGTTCATGGTATTACTAATTACTATTCATGGTATTACTGATAATTGTTTTTGGTATTAATGAATATAATTAGATGTGTGAAATTATTTGTTATTGTATAAAATTTTACTGATTAATATTAATGGTATTACCGATTACTGTTCGTGGTATTACTAATAATTGTTTTTAGTATTATTGAATATAATTAGATGTGTGGAATTATTTGTTATTGTATAAGATATTACTAATTATTGTTAATGGTATTACCGATTACTGTTTATGTTATTACTAGTTATTACTTATTGTATTTCCGACTATAATAAAATCATACATATAATATTATTTTGCATTCAAATTTTAAAAAATACTAATGAAAAAAAAAGAAAAAAAAAGCAGGAAAAAAAAAAACGAAGAAATAAAAATTGAAAATGGGAAGAAAAATTAAAAAGAAAAAAATCGAGATTTGTGCCTAATTTCGATAGTTTTTTTAATTATGTTTTTACGGTTTTTTTTCTTCTTCTAAAAATATGGGTGATTTAGTGGTGGATCGACGGTAACTCGACAATGACTCGACTGCATAATGTAAATGTATAAATTAGGGTTTATTTTATTATATTTTGTGTAAATTAATAAAAAAATAATATAGTCTTTTAAATGTAATTATTTTTAAAAAAATATTTGGGGGTGAACTCATAAAATGAGCGGGTGCAGATAACTGTGGTAAAAAAATAATTTGGGGTGAACTCATAAAATGAGCGAGTGTAGATAACCGTTGTAAAAAAGAAATGATTTGTGGGTGAACTCATAAAATGAGCAGGTGCAAATAACTGTAGTATAAATATGATATGGGGATGAACTCATAAAATGAGAGGGTGCAGATAATTGTGGTAAAAAAATAATTTGGGGGTGAACTCATAAAATGAGCGGGTGTTGATGACCGCTGTAAAAAAGAAATAATTTGGGGTGAACTCATAAAATGAGCGGGATAACTGATAACTGTAGTAAAAATATGATTTGAGGTGAACTGATTAAATTATGCGTGCAAGTAAAATATAAATAAAAAATTAAAATTAAAATCTGTGGGTGCCGGTACAAACGGATTACCCAAATGTTACGCTATGACCATTTGATTCCAACAATAATAATATCAATCTTATCCAATATGCGCTTACAATAATTAGGGTTTCAGTAATGGGTTTTTTTCGAAAAAGTTGGTTGGTGTGAGTTCAAAACCATCATACAGAGTAGGCATTACTGGAAAATCTTCTTGACTTGGGCTGTGATGAAAACCAACTGTGTACCACACCACCAAATCCTTATTTACAATTGTCTCATTTCTGCACAAATTCATGTGTGATATATATAATCAAATTTCAGGATTGAACTTATCGATCAAATAATACTATAAGAAAATTGATTTTGATTTTTAATGATAAATCGTGTTATTAAACACTTTTACCCAGATAAACAACACTTTATAGTGTAATTTGAATGTTCAAACCCATCAAATCAATTCGATTTGGAAACAACACTTTCAAGTTCCAACAACACTCATTGCACAGTATAATTAATTAGTACAAAGCTAGAATTTTTAATTTGATTTTTAAACACAATCTGATTAAATTATTTTTTCATAATGGGATACATTCTCAATCATATACGTACTCCCCTCTTTTGAATAATGTTTTGACTTTTTTTTTTTTTTTTTTGGTGGAATTAAGAAAAATTATATATTAACATGTTTGTTTTTAATTAATGAATACTCTCTCCGGTAGCACAATTGTGTGCCCTCTTTCCTTATTAGTTTATCCTATAATTGTTTGCACTTCCATAAATAGTAAAAAAATTACAAACTCCACCCTCACAATAAGCATTTTTATTAGTCTTTTTATTTTATTTACAACAATGTTTTTTATTTGCAGCAGTTTTTTTTTTTAATTCAAAGCATTTCTTTTAATTATTGTCAACCACGATTGGGTTAATGTGTGCAGGTTTGAATTAAACAATTTAAACCTCAAACTAATGGGGTGTATTCAATTAAGATTTTGTTGGATTTTTTTGGACTTTTAAAATCTGGGGGTATTCAATCCGAATTTTTAAAAGTCTTTCAAAATTTTGAGGTATTCAATACGAATTTTAAAAAGTCTTTAGAAATCTTTAGGTATTCAACAATCTATGGATTTTAATACTCTATGGATTTCGTTGGATTCTCCTTAAAAAATATAAATAAATTTCACTATTCAAAATCTCTTCTAAAAACTAGAGATTTCAGCGGATTCTCTCCGAAGGCCCTGAAAGAAAAGAAAAAAAAAACTTTGTTGTTCTTCTAACAAAATTTCAAAGTCTCCTTCGAAAGCACATTAATTCGAACCACAAAATCCTACACAGCCCTCTTCTTCAAACGAAATAATATCAAGAAGGGTAGGTCTCTTGTAGACTCAATTCCTTATAAGGAATTGAGTCCATTTTAATAAATGGGTAGGATAAACAATAAAAATAAAATACATAAAAAAATATATATCTTAATTAATGTAGCTCAAATTGTTGAAAATAATCTATTTTAAGTTGAAGTCTAGTGTTCACATTTTTTTTTTATTATTATAAAAGTGCATGTTGAAAATAAGGAAAAGTGTAACATGCATTTTATAATTTTCTAGCATGTTATTTTGCAATATTTGTAATAATAATTTCAGTTATAATGACATAAACTTGTTAGTGATGTTTTGTTGCACTTTTCAATTGTAGTGACTTACAATTTTCAACAATATTTTTTAGTTATATTAACTTACACTTTTTAGTAATGTTATGCTACACCTTTTAGTCATATTTTGTTGCACTTTTCAGTTGTAGTGACTTACAATTTTCAACAATATGTTTAGTTATAGTGACTTACACTTTTTAGTAATGTTATGTTACACCTTTTAGTCGTATTTTGTTACACTTTTCAGTTATAATAACTTACATTTTTCATTAAAATATTATGTTGCACTTTTCAAGTATATTGACATGCACTTTTTAATAATATTGTGTTGCACTTTCTAGTTATAATGACTTACACTTTTCATTAAAAGTTGTGTTGCGTTTTTCAATTACAGTGACTTACACTTTTTAATAAAAAAATGTGTTACACTTTTTAGTAGTATTGTGTTACACTTTTTAGTAATATTGACTTACACTTTTCAACACACATATTTTCGAAAAAAAAATTACCAATAAAAAAAAATTACAAAAAAAAAAAATAATAATAAAAAAAATTGACCAAGTCAAATAATTTATTCACAATATTCTTAAAAATTTAGAGTTTACAATATTTTTGAATATTTAGGGTTTAGGTTGACCAAGTCAACTCAATTCCTTATAAGAAATTGATTCTATATAAGACCAATCCTATCAAGAAACGTAATAATATCAAGAAACGTAACTATGTTCTTCAATAAGCATCACAGATTCTTCACCATCATTATTATCGTGAAAAAGATTACATCTCTGTATTTTAAAATTATGTTATCTCTTTAAAAATTATAGTATATCGTTAAGATCTCAAAAACATTTATTCACGATCTTAAATTAAATTAGCACGTGATGTTCGATATCATCTAAAAGATTTTGGTAGTCAAGGTCGTTACCCCAGAAATGCAATTGAGTTATTCAATTTTCGCGAGAGATTTTTTTGGTATTTTCAAATCGTCACAATTTTCAAAACCCACCCTGTTCCCATTTCAAACACAAGCAGAGTTAGTATTGGCTGGATTACATAACTTTCTTCGGAAAGAATGTCATGAATTTCCAATCAAATATAAGAAGATCAAGATTCACCACATCTCGACATGGAAGACAAGAACTGAAGCAAAATTTGGAATTGCTCCCTCAAAGCCAATTACAAGAACTGAAGCCGAGGTATAACCGTGGAAATGAAGATGAGAATAATAATGATGAATAATAATTGTTTTTTTGAAATAATATATTTTTGGTATTTTTTCTAAATAATTTAGATAATTTTTTTTATATACAAGTGTGTTCGATATACGTTTGTATCCATAGTTTTAGGGCGTAGTTTATGGAAATTCATATAAATTAATAAAAAAATGTGTATTTTAGAATCCTGTCAAATCTATGAAAATCCATATAAATCAATAAAAAAGTCAGTCAAACTCTGCATAAAGTCTATGAATTTTCTAAATCCACCGACTTTTTAAAGTCCAAAAAAATCCAACAAAATCTCAATTGAATACAACCTCCTAATTCTTCATTAACTTTACATAAATGCACATGAATACCCTTAGTCAATAAGTCAAAAATTAAATATCTTTTATTATTTTGTGTGCACTATAAATAAAGTTAGTGCAAACCTGAAGTAATACTTTTAATTTTAGCTTTTCATATTATATTTCCAATCTCCATTGTTGGGAGAGGGTTAATTTAAAAAAGTAAGTTGAAAATTATAAGTATTTTTTAAAATTAAAATAGGGTAATACTGTTTTAGGAGAAATTGTGCAGAAAAAAAAAAACTAAAGCATTATTAGCTCAAGTGGTTAGACCACTACCTAGGCCTTACATCCTGGGTTCGAGTCATGGGGAGTGGGGATGGGTATTTAATTGGTAAACAAATACATGATACTAAAACATAATTTTTCTATGAACGAGGGGTAAAAGAAAAAAAACTATGATCAACCCCTCCAAATTAATTACAAGCATTCGAATA
This sequence comes from Galeopsis tetrahit, assembly GCA_963675135.1. Taxonomy (NCBI): domain Eukaryota; kingdom Viridiplantae; phylum Streptophyta; class Magnoliopsida; order Lamiales; family Lamiaceae; genus Galeopsis; species Galeopsis tetrahit. Next base: position 55,615,047 of record OY776128.1, read on the forward strand.
ATCATTTAATATATACTGCGTTCCATTTTAACTGACTTTAGAAGTAAATATATACTAATATATATATATATATATATATATATATATATATATATATATATATATATATAATGGCCTCGTTACCATTTTATTGATTACACACAATTGATAAATATTGGATATATATACAACCCAAGATTGAAAATGGAGTAAACTGCTTTAGTTAGGATAAATCTATTCATTTTTATAATTTTCAATTTATTTTTTGTTTGTTCAATTTTATAATTTAATTTTCTAAAAAAAAATATTAATCACACACTACTTTATTTTAATTCTCAAACTTTCACTTTTTACATTGACAAATCAAATTTTTTAATACACGTGCTCAAATTTATAAAAATACTAAGTTAAATTTAATAATATATAGAGGGGCAAATTTGGAGTGATCATTTAACACTTCTATATTGCAAAGAAGGCGAGTAAATGCACTCTGATATTTAATACACACCCCCAATTAGTAAGCGCACCTCGAATTTTCTACACACCCCAATTGCTAAATGCACTTCATTAAGAATAAAATATATTACTAAGTTTTACTAAAAACACACACACACACACCCCACATTTTGACCACTATATCCTTTTCAATATACAAGATGGTTGACTCGATGAAGTAATTTGATTCGAAAGCATAATTAATATGTACAATTATATATGAAAACAATTAAAATCATGAGAGGGATTAAGGTAATAAAATAAAATAAAATAAAATTACCTCGTACTCCAAGAAGCCAAGCCATCATCTCCATGACTCCTATCGGCATAAAACCCTCCAGACCATCTCTCATTCTTGTTATAACAAGTCACCCACACTTGATACTTTGTGTAAGAAGCCCTCCTTTGTGGATAATCATCATCAACTAGTAGAGAAATTGCCGGTTTCCCCGTGACCAACCGGTAACTTACATGGTTCCCAATTTTAGTCTTCTTATTAGGGTTCATGATCAACAATTCCTCGGGTTTCAACCCTAGTCGAAACCTGGCATCGCCTTCGGTTTTCACGGTTTCTCTAACAAGTTGCCAGTAACTTTTCCTAGGGGAAATTTGGGTTGCCTTTTTCCTAATAGTTTTGAGTTTGGACTTAACTAATGAGTTACTTGTACCATCGATGTCGAGGTCAAGGTAGTATGTTAAAAAATGGTCGTGGTTGTTTGCGATCGTGTTTTCAGCAACTAGGGTTCCGTACATATCACTGCTACTTATGTGATCAACACTTGTGTAGTTTGTAGCTTTCATCATTAGAACACCTGAGAGGCTTGCCTGCATGACATGGAGATTTTTTTATTTTTTTTACTTCATTAATTTTAAACATTTTTGTCCAATTTAATTTGGATGATCAAACTGATTTAAATATACCGAGGGCTAATTAAAATGTTTCGAAAATATTAATCTATGTTGTACTCCGTATATATTGTTGGAATTAATGGGATTAATTGGGTTTTGACACCCTTATCTAATTAATTAATTAATTAGATGGACTAAAACGTTAATTATAAAATAATTGAACGTGACATAGTCGATCTACTCGCGGAGTAGATGAACGTGGTATATTTAATATCTCAAAATCGAGTTAAGGTGAGTGAGAAATTAATTGTTGAAGTTGAGAGTTTCAACTTTGAAGTTTGAGGTATGTGGGAAATTGTCCCACATAGGAAGCCTACAAAACATTTATGAGGTTTAAAAGCATTGAAGTAGCATTGAAGTTCAACTATGTAAAAGAGGTACACTCCTCTAAGAGCCACACACCCAAAAACTCCGAAAGCCCAACTCAGGAATGGGTTCGGCCCATTCGAATTACTTCACAACACGTGCGCGATATTTCCTTTGCAGTGCTTGCAGTATTGTTATTTGACTCTTCGATATCTTCCACTTCTGCTTATATCGTTGAGTGTTCTTCTTTATGGCATTCTAGATTAGGACATGTGAATCTAAAATCCATAAAACGATTAGTAAATCTCGATTTACTTAAAATTGACAACGTTGATACATCCAAACGATGTGAAATATGCACGAAAGCAAAAATGACCAAACTACCGTTTAAAACTGTTGAAAGGAACACTGCTCCTCTAGACTTAATTCACACGGATGTATGTGATTTGAAGTTTGTACAAACTAGAGGAGGGAAAAAGTATTTTATTACTTTTATAGACGATTGTACAAGATTCTGCTACGTTTACCTTTTAAGAAGTAAAGACGAAGCTATAGAAGCTTTTAAACGTTACAAAACTGAAGTAGAGAATCAATTGAACACTCGAATTAAATCAATTCGTAGTGATAGAGGTGGAGAGTACGTAGCTCCGTTTGAACAATTATGTACTGAATCAGGGATTATACATCAAACGACAACCCCTTACCCACCTCAGTCTAATGGTGTTGCGGAAAGGAAAAATCGAACACTAAAGGAGATGATGAATTCAATGTTAATCAGCTCTGGTCTACCTCAGAACTTGTGGGGGGAAGCCATTCTTTCGGCTAACCACATTCTGAATAAGATTCCTCATAAAACTAAGGATCAAACTCCTTATGAAATATGGAGGAAACGAAAACATTCATACAAATACCTCAAAGTGTGGGGGTGTTTGGCTAAGGTTGAAGTACCGCTTCCTAAACAAGTTAAAATCGGCCCTAAAACCGTCGATTGTATCTTTATAGGATATGCTTCAAAGAGTAGTGCCTATCGATTTCTGATTCACAAATCTGAAGTACCGAATATGACAGAAGAAACTACAATTGAGTCAAGGAACGCAGTATTCTTTGAAAACGTTTTTCCTCTTAAGGAAAAAGAGGAAGCGAGTTCGAATAAGAGAACTCTTGAAGCAACAGACGACACTGTTAGTCCTTCCACTCAAGAGAGTGAAGAACCGAGACGCAGTAAGAGAGCTAGAATTGATAAGGACTTTGGTTCAGACTTCATTACTTATGTATTGGAAGAGGATGAACCTAAAACTATCAAAGAAGCTATGGTATGACCAGATGCACACCTCTGGAAGGAAGCCATAAAAAGTGAATACGAGTCTATTCTGTTAAATCACACATGGGAGTTGGTCGACCTCCCTAAAGGTTGTAAGCCCTTAGGATGCAAGTGGATTCTTAGAAGAAAGTACAAAGCAGATGGATCTGTTGATAAGTACAAAGCTCGTTTAGTTGCAAAGGGTTTTAAACAAAAGGAAGGGTATGATTTCTTCGATACATACTCACCAGTGACAAGGATCACCTCCATTCGGGTGTTAGTCGCTATTGCTGCTTTGCACAATCTCGAAATACACCAAATGGACGTTAAGACGACGTTTCTTAATGGTGAGATGGATGCTGAAATATACATGAATCAACCTGAAGGATATGTTGCTCCTGGAAACGAGAAAAAGGTGTGCAAACTCGTTCGATCACTGTATGGACTTAAACAAGCTCCAAAACAGTGGCATTTGAAATTTGACAATACAATGTTGTCAAATGGGTTTCGAATTAACGAATGCGATAAGTGTGTATATGTGAAGGATACACCTAATGGATTTGTTATTGTGTGCTTATATGTCGATGACATGTTAATCATGAGTAACAATCACAATATCATAGTTAATACGAAGAACATGTTAAGTAGAAACTTTGACATGAAAGACATGGGACTAGCAGATGTGATTCTTGGAATCAAGATAGAGAAAACGTCCAATGGAATTTTCTTGACACAATCTCACTATGTGGAGAAGGTACTAAAGCAATTTAATGCCTTTGACGATCCACCTGCTAAGACACCTTTGGAACTCAATGTTCACTTGAAAAAGAATAGAGGAGAACCAGTGGCTCAACTGGAATACGCAAGGATCATTGGAAGTGTGATGTACATCACGAACTGTACATGCCCTGATCTTGCATGTTCAGTAAACAAGTTGAGTCAATACACGAACAATCCAAGTCATGAGCACTGGAAAGCATTGAAAAGGGTATTAAGATACTTGAAGTACACCCTTGATTATGGGCTTCACTACACAAGACATCCAGCTGTAGTCGAATGATACAGTGATGCAAATTGGATATCAGACACTAAAGACTCGTTATCCACTAGTGGATATGTATTCACTATTGGAGGAGCACTAGTGTCGTGGAGGTCCAAGAAACAAACGTGTATTGCCCGTTCCACAATGGAATCAAAATTTATCGCTTTAGACCTAGTCGCTGCAGAGGCTGAATGGTTGCGTAACTTTCTGGAAGACATTCCATGTTGGAATAAACCGGTACCTTCGGTGACGGTACACTGTGACAGTCAAGCTGCCATTGGGAGAGCTACGAATGTCATGTACAACGGAAAGTTGAGACACATACGTCGTCGACACAACTCCGTTAGAGAATTGATCTCCACTGGAGTAATGTCCATTGATTATGTCAATACAAAGGACAATATAGCGGATCCGCTCACGAAGAGCATAAACCGAGATCAATTGAACAAGCTGGTAGAAGGAATGGGTTTAAAACCCACAAGAAAAACCAAAGCAGTGGAAACCCAACCATGATGACTGGAGATCCCAAGAACTTGGTTCAATGGGAAAACGAAACTGTGGAAGTTAGTGATAAAACACTTGAAAACCATGACTATTCCTGACAACGCTATCTCAAGTGTTAATGACCCGTAAGATGTGGTAAAGGTTGAGTCTTCGACTCTTAATGATTCCTAGAGTATAACGGGATACTCGAAAGGAAGTCACCTATATAATTGAGAAGTGAGGACCGCTTCGACCAAACATTTATGAAGACAAAGGACGTCCATGGCCAAAACGGACAAAAACGTGAGAACGTTACAAAGACGAGATTGAAGTGTGCTGACACTATTGATTAGGTATACACTATGGAGGAGTAGTTCAAGGCACTGCGTCCACTAAGCCGCCGGTGTACCCGATAGTGTTTGGCTACGAAAAGTTCAAAGCCAAAAACTACTTTTCCGGACGCACGGAGATCCCAATCGAACTGAACACTGAGTCTGATGTTGTATAGATACGATTTTCACTCATGTGGGGGATTGTTGGAATTAATGGGATTAATTGGGTTTTGACACCCTTATCTAATTAATTAATTAGATGGACTAAAACGTTAATTATAAAATAATTGAACGTGACATAGTCGATCTACTCGCGGAGTAGATGAACGTGGTATATTTAATATCTCAAAACCGAGTTAAGGTGAGTGAGAAATTAATTGTTGAAGTTGAGAGTTTCAACTTTGAAGTTTGAGGTATGTGGGAAATTGTCCCACATAGAAAGCCTACAAAACATTTATGAGGTTTAAAGGCATTGAAGTAGCATTGAAGTTCAACTATGTAAAAGAGGTACACTTATTATCCCAAGATTCGGGCCTGGGCCCACGTGTTTTTCCAACTACCTCCGAGCACTACCTGGTACGTTCGCCGAGGCTTCTTATACAGTGGTGCTACTGTGTAAGAAGTAAAAGTCGTTTTACCTTTGGGAACAGAACGCCATACCAGTCGAGCACTACCTGGACGTATTCTATACCAGTCGAGCACTACCTGGACGTATTCTGTTCTGCGGGAAAAAGGTTTTTACTCGACTTATTTGTTATCTGACTCTTCGATATTGCAGTATATATCACGGCACCTGGGCGTATTCTGTTCTGCGGGAAAAAGGTTTTTCCTTGACTCGACTTATTTGTTATCTGACTCTTCGATATTGCAGTATATATCACGGCGTATAGTTTCCAACATATATATGCACAAATGCCACGTGATTTTTATGCAAAAGATTATTTATTCGATCTATGTAACTACTCACATGAAATAAGTATAATTCTATATGAATATAAAGCTACGAGTAAGACTAATCAAAATACTAATGGGCGGGGCCGCGGGGCTATCCAGTATCCATTACAGTCTACAGAGACCCAACATCTCTTCTAAAAAAAAAAAAAAATACCTCTATGGTTTTTTTTTAAATTAAGATTATATTTTATATTTAAATTCTGCTTTTCTTCTAATTTTAATTCTTGAAAATAAAATAAATAAATTCATTCTCTAAGATCACTTTCATGCAAGATCAAAAAATGAGAAGATAGTGTAACATGCATGATATATAATTATATATAATATATACTCCATATAAATCTTAAAAAACATAAAGATATTTTTGAGAATATAGAGTCATTTGATGGATAATCTTGACATTTTAAGGTATGTGTAAGCCAAGCTTGAATAAATTGGGGTGTAGTTAAAAAAAAACGGGGTTGAAAATCCCACTCCTAAATAATTGAATTTGAACTAAAATAAACAATTCATACTCCAAAAATTGTGTAAGAATACAAATTTAAAAAAAAAAAAACATTTGTAAGATTAGGGGATACTTACCCCTACTTTGATAGAACCAGTTTTCTTGAATTCCCAATCAAGAATATAATCATAGTTCCCTACCGTTGCAATCATTCTCACCACCAAATTTACCTCCGCCTCTCCATTTATTATCTGCACACACAAATTAAAACATTTTTTTATCGGGCCGGCCCAATTAGAACCCATTTATTTCAGGCTACCATTTTGTTCAGCTAGCCAGGTGGGCTGATATGCCAATTAATCGGGTGAGATAAATTAATTAATCTCAATCGAGTTATTTTAATTTTCAAGCTAGCAAAAAATAAAATAAAAATAAAAAGCATAGCTCAACCATTTTTGCCGGGCTAGCTAGCATATTCACTTTCAATGTTCATCCCTAATTTGTCCTGCGTTTATTTGCACATTTTTCTTTTTGATTAATTCGAAGATTATTTAATTTGCACACTCTCAATATAAAAATAATACACACAAAATTAATACCCTCATATCATGCATCATTATTTTACTTACAATAAATTCATTTTTCTTAATTTATGTGTCATTACACACATGCAAATAATCCCAGGAAGAGTGTTTTTTAATGTATCTTGATGAATGACAACTTTTGACTAGTGTACTATTTAAAAAATATATAAGGACATGCGTATTTAATACATATACATGTCTTAGCAATCTTACTTACCACTTTACCGGGCACACCAACTTCGGTGTGCCTCCAAGCAACATTTCCCTTGTATGACTCGAAAATGCATATTGCTCGTGGCACTTTTTGGGTGGTTCCATCTACACCAGACATGTATCCGTCCATATAAACAGCATTGCACGGACAATCTACAAGAGGAACAAGACTATTAGCCGATCGCCCAAACCCGAACTCCCCTACGTCCATGAACGTTCGATAGTACCATTCCGGGCTAGGATCCATGTACGGGACAAACGTCTCCGAAACATACCCTCTATAGAGCACGCTTCGAAACTCATTTCTCGTCCCGTCATAAAAAGATGCCGTCGATATTATCATCCCCGCCCTAGCGTTGAACGCCGCATGAAACTTCCAGTTATCCCATCTAACCTCATTTCCCTCTACCCTTATGTTGGTGTTGTTTCCATTACAAAAACTAGGGTTAGGGTTAGGGTTAGGGTTTTGTTGTTGGAAATCAGTGCCTTGGGCTTTTGGCAATGTGGTTTTCGATCTATCTACATATTTGATCACTTGATTTCTCTCAACATCTATTTCAAGGCTTATACCTTCTATAGGCCTTGCCCATATATTTGATGTTCCTCCTCTATAAAAGCATGTAACCCTTACAATTCTTCCTTTTACACGCTCTCCATACCACCCTACCGTGAGGGGTAAACATGTCACTTCAGATATGTTAAGCCCTCTTTGCAAGATTGAATCTTGAAACATAGGATACTTTAAAGAAAGTCGACTAGCTCGGATGAACTCGTTTATCGCGAACGGAGGATAGCCACGGCCCGTGTAAACTTCATCCGAGATAATTGAACTAGTGATCAAATCGATAATGATCTCGTGTGTCTCATCGTTAGCTCGGAGCACAACCTTAGCCCTACGAGTAGGGAACGAGCCGTTTTGTTCGTGTGAAGATAGCCATTTTAGGACATGGTGTTTGTCAGGCTCATCAAGATCAACAAAATGAAATGTGGGATTTGAAGATGAATATAAGGTTGAGTTGTGGATTGTAAGCCCGATTTTATTGATTTCTTCAGGAGTGAGAGGATCTAGGGGGTGAGATAGGCTTGTAGATATGAACAAAAGAGAGATTGTAAGAAGAAGTGTAAGAGAGATCAATAATGTCATGGTTGTTAGGTATGGCAATGGCATCAAGAATTAGTTAAGAAATTGTGGTTCAAGATTTATATATTCAACTTTATTTCATAAAGAATGACCATTATAGGTGTCAAGTAATGAATTAATTATATTTCACACCTCGCTGCAAGTTCAGAAGAATTTTAGATAAGACAAAATTCTTTCATGGTATCAGAGTTTTAGGTTCATGCACGATCACACATACTAATTAATTAGTTCAATTTCTGTTGAAAGTTATAACTCCACCCATATTAAATTGTCTATTCCATAGGTCTCTATATATAAATTGATTTCACGACTTTTTAAACGATAATCATGTATGTATATGGCATTGAATTTTCTTTTCTCAAATATTAATATTTCCCATGTTAAGTTTTCTTTGGAAGAACGCAACACATATCTGTAACAATTAATAGGGATTAGCTGGAAAAGTTTTGTTGCTTTTTAATTTAATTAACTTGCTTTGAAGTCTAAGAATACTCGAGTACGTGCTTCAAGTATACTTTTATGAAATATCAACATCTTCTTATTCTTTACGTTTCTTCTGTGGCTGCTGTAGTCCATCTCCACCGCGTGAAACGATTTGTTATAATATATTGTATTAGTAGTCCACATGCATTTTGATCTAATTATTTGTAGATCGATATAACACATTGTTAGTTCCATCCTCGAATTTTCCTAAGTATGATAGTTCCATCCTCGAATTTTCGATAGCTTGATAGAGAATTAAAAGTAGGAGGTGCAAAAAAAGATCGGACCTAAAAAAAGATCGAAACCGGTCCGATCTCCGGTCCACTAAAATTAATTTAGAATTCCGGGTTCCGATCCGGTCTACAACCGAAATTTACGGGTCCAGATCAAAAACCCGAATTTTTATTTTAGACTTTCTCAAAAAAAATTATATATTTTTTATTAAACTATTGATAAAATTTAAGACCTTTAAATGATTAATCGATGTAATATAAATATTTTTCTTTTCTTCATGGAAGTACCTAATTTTGTTTTAAACCTGTATTAATTTCTATGAAACGTGTATTGATTTTGAATATTTTGTATTAATTTATTACATTGGCCGGACGTCAAATTTTTATGTATGAATGAGCTAAAAAATGGAGAAAAAAATCCGGTCTGAACCGAATTAATTCAGGTTCGGTGTCCGGTCCACCCATTTGGATGGATTCCAATCCCAATCCAAATCAGTTCTGGTTCGATCCGATTTTGAATCGGTGCACACTCCTAATTAAAAAGATTCGATTTTAAAAAGTACGGGTATTGAATTGCAAATTAAAAAAAAAAAATACATTTGCTATAGAAAAAACTTTTAGAAGTCGTGCAATTAACTTTTTAATATTCATTTAACTGCTTGCATTTAATTAGTTATAAAGAAAATGAATAAATAGGGAGAAAGAAAGATAAAAAATTCGAAATTTATTTCCTCAAGATCGATCACGCATAGGCAAAACATACTTCCTCCATCCAACTTTATAATTCTCACCTTTTTTTTTTAAAAAAAATGGTTCAATTTTATTATTCTCATTCCTTATTTGAATTTTTTTTTATTCATACAATTTTATCTTCATCTTTCAACCATCACTTATTTACCCAAATTGTCATTCACTTTATTCACAAACAATCATTTTATCTATAAATGGACTCCACAACATCCCATCAATATTTATTAAAACACGTGCCCGAAGAAGTGAGCATTTTAAAATTTAACGAAGGGAGTACTTATTTCGGGTTTCATTGATTACCTTCTCCGATCAGTGTGTTGCAAAGGAATTTTTTGAAAAATCGTTGTTTGAATTGTTTGTCGTGAAATAAGAACGCTCGGATGTAAAACTATGAAATTAGGACGATAAATCCAAAAGGGTTGGTCTGCTATGAACTCGAGTGCATGTTGTGCACTCTACTCCATGTTGCACTTTTCAGTTTTACTGACTTACACTTTTTGGTAAATGGTGTTGCACTTTTCAATTATTAAACTGTATAATAATATTTTTAGTCATAATGACTTACACATTTTAGTAATATTGTGCTGTACTTTTCAGTTTAATAACATACACTTTTCTTTAGACTAGGGTGCACAACATGCACTCGGGTGTATACTAGACTTTACCAATCCAAAATATTATTTTACACATTTTCTCTATAAAATTTGAAATTAGGACGATAAATCCAAAATATTATTTTATATTATTTAAAATATTATTTTACACATTTTCTCTATAAAATTTCAAATCGAATCGCAGAGTATCAAATACAAACCAATTTCGAATCGAATACAAAAAAACATATTGTTTAAAAAGTGTTCCAAAAAATCGATTTGAATGGTATCAATTAATCACCTAAATCGACTACTGAATCAAATTTTATATTCGAAAAATAAATGAATATGAATATTCGAATAATTTCATGAATCAAATCGAATACTGCAATATTCACTTCGATTTGTTTACAACTCACAATGATAATCCCAAAAATTACAACAAAATCCAAAAAAAAAAAAAAAAAAAAAAAAAAAAAAAAAAAAAAAACTTACACCAAATTAATTCCCCATCTTTAATCTCATGGCTCATGCATGTCACCGCCCCCCTCCCCTCATATTTTCCAAAAATATCTTCACACCGTAATCTTAGATTTGGTGGCAAAAGATGGGTGGAGACGACGGTGGCACGAGGTTAAAATTTTAAAGATGAAGGGATTTAATGTAAGATTACGTTGTAAATTTTTTAGAATTTTTATATAATTTATATATATAATTACGTCGTGTAGTTTGAAAGTCGTGATTTTTTTAATAACTTGAAATTATGTCGTGGTTTTTGTAATTTTAAACAGTCGAGTTAATTGGGCCTGAAATTGCGACAACAAAATAAAATGTTACGAGTCTAATTTTTCCAGCCTGTAAAGTTGCGGCTCTCTTTTTGCTATCCCCCAAAGTTCAGCCCGAAAAACGGCCCTCACGTGACTTTCACGTGCAAAATTTATCTGAAATTTGTTCATTAGGGATAATTTAACCTAAAATTGCGGGAAAAAAAATTATGGGTCTAATTTTGCCAGCCCGTAAAGTTGCGGTAAGTCCTCTTTTCACCACCCCAGATTACGGTCATGAAAACACTTTTTTTTTTTCCATAATGAGCTATCATAAGTGATTCAGATCCTTCGAGCTTAGTTCAGGGCTTCTGAGCCTTCAATTTTTCTTGAAAACTTGCACAGAATACTTGTACTCCATCCATCCCATCATTTTTTGCATGGTTTGATCATCACAGAGTTTAAAAAAATGGAATATAGTAATGTGTAAGGTAAAATAAAGGAGGGTATTATTGGTAATTCATTTGTTGTACGTGCTTTTCAGTGGATGATCTGGGTGTGGGCTTTTGTAAGCACTAAACAAACATGTATTATGATCGGGGTTTATTACGTGTTTAGAGTGGATTAATATGATGATTTATGAAGATCTTAATGAAGAACAATAAGAACACAGGTGTAGCTTCTTGGAGAAGCTAAAGATTTAGAAGCTTGGGAGAGTTTATTGCTTTGGGTAGAGGGTATTTGGTAGGAATGATTACCTGAATCTTACAAATGAGTCTTTTAGGCATTATATAGTGGTTTTTGGGGCTGACCGCCCTTTACACGTGGCACCTCCAGAGTGGACCCTTCTTTCTGCCCGAAAAGGTGATGGGACGACGCATTTAATGCTAAACCGCCTCTGGTGGTCGTCCTCAGCGAGATGCTGATGAGCTGAGCTATGGTGGTCGCCGGGGAAGGTGGTCGCCCAGACCTTCGAGGAAGGTGGTCGCCGTGCTCCAAACTGTCTCCCAAGGCTTCAACACTTGTCTTCTCTTGGCTACATAAACATGTGCTCGCCAACACATTTGGGCGAGCAGCTAACTAAAACATGTGCTCGCCAACATCTTTGGGCGAGCATTTGAATATATTAAATACATCTATTACATTTTCTTCATCTTGTTGACTAGTTTGTCGCACGACTATGTTGACTGGTCCTCGCCACGCAAGCTGGTGACTAGGATTGACTTGTCAAAGATTGACTTCTTTGACTAGGTATAACATTTGCCCCCTGGTCGCCTTTCTTCGTATTCGTAGAATAGTAAGGCGAGCAGTGTGATCGTTTGTATGGAAGGCGAAATTGTCTCCGACAAACAAATCAATTTGGAGATCTTGATGACGTAAGATGGAGGCGGACGCCTCGTTTCTTGCGCCGAGCACGACTTTCGAAGCACCTTTTAATGATGGCGGATCTGACACGTGTCAGGCGCGTGATCGGCGCTCGAAATTTAAAATGCGCGCGTGGGGCGCGTGTCGACCTCAAAGGTCGCGCGTGGGGGTCACTTTCCTATCTCGATTTTGGAAATGACCCCAAATTTTGGGAAAATTGCAATTTTGACCCCATTTTCTTGCATATTGGTCCCTGAACGCACTTGCCTATAAATAAGGCCTCAACTCTCTTGAAAACTCTTTTCACTTTCTACAACTTTCGAATTTATTCTTGAGCTTCTTCCAAGCCTTCTTCTTCAAGCTTTTCCGGCGACTCTTGGGCGGTTTCCGATCGACAAAAAGGTAATAAACTCACATTTTCTTTCTTAAAAACTCTTCTTTCCCCCATTTCTAAGAAAAAATGGACGTTGGTGGTGGCTCCGGCGGTGGTCCGCCGCCGTTGGACTGTGGCGCCGTAAGTTCCGGCGAGGGTGATCGATTAGCCTTAGCCTTAGTGGAGAGGACAGCCTCTTCGGACTCTAGGATCCACTCCCCCGAACCCCTCAATGTTGCAGTTCGTACTGTTAGAATGGCGGAGGTCGTTGACATAGATGAGGTCGACGAATCCGAAAGGGAAGATGTCGGCAATGATGCCGAGGAGGATGATGATGAGACCGACTCAGATCTGCGCGACCAAGGTTTGGACAGAGGGGTGGGCGAACAGATCGACCCTACTCGAGTCGAGGAGACTTTGACAAGTAGTCTCCGCGAGGATTATGAGGAGGTTGTTCGCTACGCGGCGAGCATCAAAGATGTTTTTAGTGGGCGAGACAACCTGGATGGCGATGAGCTCTCGAGGGAGGCCTACTACAAGTACTTCTGCGATTACCTGCCTAGAGAGGTTCCTCGCCCATATCGAGAAGCATATGAGTCGAGGTATGAAGCCAGTAAGTATGCGAGCAGTGTCTCCTCGGCCCAATTGGAAAATTCCCGGAAGAAATATCAACTGCCAGCCGATGTTTGTTTCTTTGTTCCTCGCAACGATGAGAGGGCCGACCAGCCGCCGGAAGGGATGGTCGCCGTCAACATTGGAATGATGGAGGCAGGGCTGAGGTTCCCCCTGCACCCCGGAATTTCAAACTTCTTACACTTTCTGGGGGTGGCACCTTCTCAAATATTGCCGAACGGGTGGTCGAACCTGATTGGGCTCCTCACGGTGTTCGGCCTGGTGGCGGTCGAGAACGGCTGTCGGAACACTTGGCTTAGCCCGAAAGAGATCATCTATCTCCTTCAAGCGGTCGAGGCCGGCAAGAAGGCGGGCTATGGTTTTTACTACGTAAAAAGCCGCGATCACATCAAGTTGGTCGAAGGGGTCCCCAACAAAATTCGAGATTGGAAGACCAATTGGTGGTGGGTAGCCGGGGACTGGAAAAGTGCAGTGAGGCCAGATGGATCCTCTGCTCGCATTCCCATCGCGACCGACTACCAGAGAATGCGTGGTAAGTCTTTTTATTTCTGCTCGTTCTTGTCTATACTGAATAACTCCTCGCTCTTGTAGGTGATTCTGTTCGCACGAAGACTGCCGAGCACCGTCTCTCGCCCATCTTCCAATATCACATTTGCTGCGTGCTTAATCGTCGCTATTTGGAGAGGTCCTGCCGCTTTCTGAACAGGGAGTGTATGCGAGAGCGAGCAGGTCTTAGAGTACCTCCTCACCATTCCACTCGAGAGTTTCCTCCAGGTATTGAAATATTTCCAAGTTTTTTAGTAAAAAATTCTTCTCTTCGTAATACTGACTCTTTATTTTTAGTAGTGGTTCCTGAAAAAGTTGTCACCTATCTCCCTCCAACCATCGAACTCGAGCGAATTATGTCGAGCAGCATGATTCGAGCAGCGAAAGCGCTCCGCGAGCGCCAGATTGTCGACGGCTCAAACAAAAGGAAGGGGTCGGAGACCTTGGGAGCTCCCCCGAAGAAAGTTGCGAAACCAACCCGAGGGGGTTCTTCTCGCCCAACTGCTACCGAGCAGAGGGTCGAACAGAGGGCCTCGCCGAGGAGATCTCTGCCGAGGGGTAACTCGCCTACCCCCCAGATCGTATCCCCAACGAGGGCATCCCCTCCTCGCAGAACCACACGGTCGCGAGATGTTGTTGTGAGCTCGTCGTCCAGGCAAAGGGCCCTAGGGGATAACACTCTTCTCGGCTGGGACGCCGAAAGGGTTGCCAAGTAAGCTCTCTGAAAGAAATGCCTTTGGAATATTTTCTAGAAATACCTTTTCTAATTTTCACTCGTCTTTATTAGGCTTGCCGAACACCCTGTTACCGAACCTTTCAATGAAGATCTCCACAGCTTTTACCGTTCGCGGGACCCGGCCGACGAAGAGGTGCTCGACCAGATTACAATCTGGGCCATGAAGAACTTTCCCCGATCGCTAACCACAACATTTGCCGACGAGGTCGACAACCATAATTCCTTGGAAAATGCGAGGATGATCGCCATTGAGACTAGTCGCGCAGCTTTTACTACCGAGAAGCTTGTCATCCAAATCTACGAGAATCGCAAAATCAGCGAGGAGAGGAGCGTGAAGCTCGTCCACATGGCTAGGGCTAAAGCTGGCCTTGAGAAGCAGTTGGCCGACTCTGGGGTGAAGGTGGCCGACCTTGAGGCAAAGCTGGCCGATTCTGAGGCCCAACTCGAAGTAGTTAGGAAGAAGATCAGGAAGATCTCCAGGTGATCGAAGATCTCCGTGCTCGCCTCAAAACTGCCGAGGACGAGCTAAAAGTGAAATCCGCCGAGGTAAACACTCTTCAAAATAAATTCACAACTGCTGAGGATGACTTGGCCACTCTTCGGCAAGAATTGGTCGCCGTGTCAGCAGAGCGAGATGAAAGTAATGACATCGCTGAGACCGCGGCCATTTTATCGGTGGCGCTCACTACCCACGAGCTTGCTCATAAAGTCAAAGAAGTTCATCCGGACGCGGACGTAGCTCAGCTCGGCGGTTTTATAGACGACCTCCTCATGGGGGAAAATCCTAAAGCGGAATCAAAACTCCCCCTGCTCCCTCTGATGAAACTGGGACTCATGTTCCCTCGTCTCTTGGGTGTTCCGGTATATTTCGAGGATCCGCCACAAGACTCCCCAACTCATCAGGGCGAGCAGGATGCTCCTGCCGAGGTGGAGGTCGCGGACGAGGAGGAGGTTGCGGGCGAGCAGGAAGCTCTTGCCGAGGGGAATGCTGCAGGGGTTTAGTTTATGACTATTTTTTTGTTTTATTTTGTTTAGGACTGTTCGGCCACTAGGGCCTTCCTTGTAATTTCAGCCTTTTAAGGCTTTTTTAATGAATGGAACTTTTTTGCTTATGATGTGTTTGTTTATTTTGAGTGATCGTCCTCGTCACTGCTTTTCAATGTATGTTATGATTATTTTTTGCAAGCATCTTTCAATGAGTACTTGTCTTTCGAATTTTTCTTTCATTGGTTTGTGTTCGTATGTTTTAGATAGTGGTACATCGTCGCCACTACCTTGCGAGCATCTTTAAGAAAGAGTGCTCGTCTTTTTAGAGTTAACCATTCGTCGGTTGAACTCTTTTGTTTCTTAGATAGTGATCGTCGTCGCCACTGCCTTGCGAGCATCTTTAAGAAAGAGTGCTCGTCTTTTTGAGTTAACCATTCGTCGGTTGAAATCTTTTGTTTCTTAGATAGTGATCGTCGTCGTCACTACCTTGCGAGCATCTTTAAGAAAGAGTGCTCGTCTTTTAGAGTTAACCATTCGTCGATTGAACTCTTTTTGTTATAACTAGATTTCTAAAACTTATCTAGATTTCTACGCAGAGCCTTATCTAAAATTTCTAAAACTTATCTAACACTTGAGGAAATTTAAACCTTGACATGTATTGAAATTATAACTAGATACAAACTATATAAATGTTAAAGAATTTAAAAACTTACTGATAAAACTTCTTCAGCTTGACCGCATTCTATGGGTACTTGCTCGGTTTGCCCTCGAGATCTTCTAGCTCGTACGATCCGTTTAGGAGTGTGCGCGTTATTCGGTACGGACCCTCCCAAGTCGGGCCAAGTATGCCAATGGACTGTTCCGTCGCCCGTCGAAGTACGAGCTGGCCGATAGTGAATTGGCGAGCACGTACTTTAGTGTTGTAGTAGCGTTCTGACCTTTGCTTGTAGAGCACGTTCTTCTCGTCCGCTGTTAGCCTTCGCTCTTCTAGGAAGTCCAAATCGTAGAGCTGTGCATCGTTATTCAACTGCTCGTCATAGTTTGCCACTCGGAAAGTGGCGACCTGTCCCTCTGCTGGTATGACAGCTTCGGTTCCGAACGCGAGCGCGAAAGGAGTTTCACCTGTAGAATTTCTCGTGGTCGTCCGATATGCCCACAGAACCATGTGCAGCTCGTCCGCCCATTTTCCCTTCAATCCATCTAGCTTAGCTTTCAAGGTGTGCTTGATGATTTTGTTGATCGCTTCTACCTGACCATTTGATTGTGGATGATAGGGTGTTGAAAATTTTTTCTTGATATTCCACTTTGAGCAGAATTCCAGCATGTCTTGACTTGTGAATTAACGTCCGTTGTCGGTCACTATCGCTCGTGGTAGGCCGAACCTGCAAATTATGTTTTTCCATATGAAGTTTGTCATCTGAGTCGTTGTGATGGTCTTCAATGCCTTTGCTTCCGTCCACTTGGTGAAGTAATCGACTGCTACGACTATGAAAGTTACCCCCCCGACGCCAGGCGGGAAAGGTCCGATGATGTCGATGCCCCACTTCGCGAAGGGCCAAGAGATATAAACGGAGATGAGCTCGTCTGGAGGTGAGTGAATGGCGGGAGCAAAAGCTTGACATCTCTTGCACGTGTGGGCGTAATAAATTGCATCCTTCTTCAGTGTTGGCCAAAAGTAGCCTTGCTTCATGATTTTTAAAGCGAGCGCTTGCCCCCCTGTATGATTTCCACACACTCCATCGTGGATTTCGTGCATGACGATCTTCGCTTCGTCTTCTCCGAGGCATTTCAATAAAGGGATTGAAAAACCCCGTTTATACAGCTGGTCGCCAATAATAGTGTACCTTGCGGACCTGAGTTGCAATCTGGTTGCTTTCACTTTGTCTTCCGGGAGCTCGCCGGTCTTGATGTACTTGGTGATCAGCGACCTCCAGTCCTCGTCGCTGGTCGCTTCAACCTGTAAAATTTGACCTCTGCTCACCGGTGGGGAAGAAATTTTAGTGATGGTCGCTTCTGAAAATATTGCCTCCCCCTCTGAAGTGGCCAGCCGAGCTAACGCATCTGCTTGCGTATTCTCCTCCCTAGGGATTTGCTCGATATGGATTTGATCAAATTGCTCGAGTAATCCTTTCACTAGGTCTTGATACTTTATCATTTGATCGTCGCGAGCTTCGTACTCGCCCGTAATTTGACATACAACCAGTTGAGAGTCAGAAAAAAATTTCAGTTTTTTGGCGCCCACAGCCATAGCCATCTTGATTCTTGCGGCCAGAGCCTCGTACTCTGCTTTGTTGTTGGTCGCCCGATACTCGAACTCAATCGCCGAAGCAAACGTCTATCCGGTTGGGCTGGTGAGGACGATTCATGCCCCTGCTTTGGTGCTCGTCGACGAGCCATCGACGAACAGTGTCCAAGGAAGTTCGATTCCCTTGTCCAATTTCTCCGGGAAAGTGAGCTCTACTATGAATTCTGCCAACACTTGACCCTTGATTGCCGTTTTGGGTGCGTAGGTGAGCCCAAATTGCCCGATTTCCACCGACCATTTCAAAAGTCTTCCAGTGGTATTCGGACGATGCAGTGCTCACCGAAGAGGAAAAGTCGTGAGGACGACCACCTCGTGGTCGAACAGGTATTGCCTTAGTTTTCTGACGCTCATGACCAACGCGTACGCCAATTTTTCCATTGGAGTGTATCTCAACTCCGCATCTCTCAGTGATTGACTTACGTAGTAGACTGGCAGATGTGTGTTCCCTCTGCTCGGACGAGCACTGAACTGATCGCACAGTCAGTGGCCGCCAAGTATAGATACAAAATTTCGCCGGGGACTGGCTTAGATAGGACCTTCGGATCTGATAGATATTCCTTTAGCTTTCCGAAAGCTTTCTCACACAAATCGGTCCATTCGAACCTTCCTTTTTTCAAAGCGTCGAAAAAAGGTTTGCAACGATTGCCCGTTCGTGCAATGAATCTGTTCAGCGATGCAAGTCATCCTGTCAACCTTTGTACTTCTTTTACATTCCTCGGGCTTTGCATGTCGATGATTGCTTGAATTTTACTCGGATTTGCCTCGATGCCCCGCTGGCTAACCAGGTGCCCCAAAAAATTTCCTGAGCTAACTCCAAAACTGCATTTCTTTGGATTTAACTTCATGTTGTATTCCTTCAGAATATCGAATGTCATGGCGAGGTGGTGTAGGTGATCCTCTTTCCGCAAGCTTTTGACAATGATGTCGTCGATATAGACCTCCACCATCTCGCCGATGTGTTTCTCAAACATTTTATTTACCAGTCTTTGGTATGTTGCCCCCGCGTTTTTCAAACCGAAAGGCATTCTCTTCCAGCTGTACATGTCGACTGCAGTCATGAAAGCCGTATGTCGCTGGTCGTCGGGATGCATCGCAATCTGATGGTATCCTGCGAAGGCATCCATGAAAGTTAACATCTCGTGCCCCGCTGTATTGTCTACTAGATGATCGATGTGGGGCATCGGAAAATGATCTTTCGGACAGGTGTCGTTTAGATCTGTGAAGTCTATACACAATCTCCACGACCTGGTCGTCTTTCTGACGAGCATTGGATTTGCCAACCACTCGGGATCAGTTCCAGTTTTCTCGATTAATTTGTTGTCGATCAATTTCTTGACTTCGACCGCCATAGCCGCATATTTATCAGGCCCAAATTTTCTTCGCTTTTAGGTGATGGGTCTCCTTGCTGGATCAATATTCAATCTGTGGCAGGCATGGTTCGTGCTAATGCCCACCATATCCTCGTGCGACCAGGCGAATGCACCGATGTTCTCTTTCAAAAATGCGACCATATCTGACCGCAATTGCACTGGTAAATTCGAACCGATGAATACCTCGAGTTCTGGATGAGCTACGTTTAAATGGATGGTTTCAAGGTCCTCCGCTAGAGTTGCCCGTTTTTAGGCTCCTTCCAATGAGGATCCTCAATTCCGAACTCTGGCTCAAAGCCTAACCTAGGCTCCAGATCTGGGACGTTTTCTGGAACCCGATCGTCGGGGATCTGATCACCCGAATCTGCTTGCTCGTCGATTTCCATTGGGGTGTGGTCGTCCACTTCCATGGAGGCGTGCTCGTTCGCCTCCACTTCGATCTTTTGGTACTTGCTAGGAAGACCCTCCAAGTAGTTCATTTGTTGTTTTTGTTTTTGACACTCAATATACTAGCCAATCATAGGAGTTACTTTAGAATTACGCTTAGCAAAACGGACGAGACACTCCCTCGCCCGCGTCTGGTCGCCCTTGACGGTTATAACTCCCGCCGGGGTCGGAAACTTTACACAGTAAAAATAAGTAGAGGCGGCCACCTTGAACTCGTTGAAGAAAGGTCGGCCGAGGAACACGTTGTAGGAAGATGGCATGTCTACGATCAAGAAGTCGAGCTGCCGAGCGTGATGCATTTCTGGCTCTTTCGACGATGCCAGCTCCAGGGATAGTCTGATTTTCCCAGAGGGAAGGTTGCGTGTGTCCCCGAAACCTACGATAATATCATCGTAAGGCTCGATGTATTCTGCATATCCACCGAGGGCATCCAGAGTATGCTTGAAGAGGACGTTGGTGTATGCCCCGGTGTCGACCATCATGCGATGGACATTAGTTCCCATAATTTTCCTAGTGATGACCAAAGCATCATTGTTTGGTTGCACCATGCCGTTCAGGTCGTCGTCCGTGAAAAGGACTTGATGGGCTAGAGGCTTCTCGGCAGCCGGAGCGACGCACATTTGATGCACGTTGTTGAGTGCACGCATGTTACTCTGTTGTCGGTGAACAGACAGAGCTTTACCGGACTGAGTACCCCCCAGGGGGCCTTCCAAAACCATACAACCCCCGCCCACGTTGTCGATGTCGCCTCCTGGATTGTTTGGCATGGGAGGAGTTGTTTTCTGGCGGTTAATCTGTTGGCGCAGGTCGTCGCTGTCGTCGCGACGTTTCTTCCCCCTGTTGTCGCCATTTCCTAGGGGCTTGATGAATTGGGCGAGCTTGCCCTCATTGTACAACTTGAAGAGATTTCTCACCAAGTCCCGGCACCCATTAGTGTGGTGGCCGATGGAGTTGTGGTAGTCGCATAATTTACTACCATCCAAGTTGTCCTCATTCGTGTGCATTGTCTTGGCATAGGGGAGCAGATTCTTTCCCCTGACTGCATTAAAAATGCCCCTAGGGTCAAGAGAGAGAGATTCTCTGAATTGAATGATCTCCGGGGAGTCCTCGAAAGGTCTGAAATTTGACGGGCGAGCACTGCCGCCCGGAGTGGTCGCCTTTTTTGGCTGGGACGACTCCCCAGTGTTGGCATTTTTCTTAGGCAAGACCCTCTTGGCCGCTTCAGGCTGCTCGTTAGCCTTGGCGGTGTCCATGATTTCCTCCATCTGAATGAAGTTCCCAGCCCTCGTGCGGAAGTCTGCATAAGAAACTGGGAAAACAGTATGCATAGATTCCCATAGCTTGGAACCTATCCTTAGACCGGAAACAGCCGAGATCAGCTTCGTCTCATCGTTTACGGCCTCCGCATCGATCACCAGCCTATCGAAGCGCTCGATGAAGTCCTTGCCAGATTCAGTCAGTGACTGGCGAACGTTTGCCAAACGTTGCTTTGAGGCTGGGCGAGCAGCAATAGACCCAAAGTAGGTCAGAAAATGTTGTCCCAGCTCAAGGAATGAGGTGATAGATCCGGCACCCAAAGTTGTGTACCAACGATGAGCCCGATCTCCCAAGGTTAGGGAGAAGTTTCTGCACTGTGTGGCGTCCGTTGCCCCGATTGAGGTCATGTAGTTTGAGTACTTGGACAAGTGGACTCTGGGGTCGGACATTCCATCGTATGCCGCCATGGAGGGCATCTGGATCTTTCTTTGGATGGGGGCGGTGAGGACCGCAACACTTAGTGGAGGAGCGGGCAGAGTGATTGGTGGGGCGGTCCTTTGCTTTGAGGCGACCACCTCTGCTCGCAAAGCCTCCATCTCTAGCTTCATCATTTTTTGGGTTTCGAGGAACTAGGCGATTTGCCCCTCCTCGGCAGTCTGCGGTCGGGGGACGACGACCTCGTCGCGTCGGCTCCCGTGAGATGCGGCCGGGCGATCATCATGACGTGATCGCCTGGGAGAATGTCTCTCTGAATGGTGGCTGCGATAACTCTTCGCCGGAGCTCGCGAGCCCTGCCCCGGCCCCACTCGATCGAGGGCGGAGATCCTGTCTCCCAGACCTTTTTTATCAGCTCGATCCTTGTGGTCGGATTTTTCTGGTCGGCCATCTCTCTCTGGTCGACCTCCAAGGTTGAAAGGCACTCGGCGAAGAGCCCTCCCGTCTTTATCGGCCATGCGATCAAAAACAGAATTTCGGCCTCCTCGGGAGTCTCCCGTGTGGCTGTTGTGGGAGTGCTCCGCAGCTTTGTTTTTTCCTTTGTCTTGGGGGCGCACAGAATATGAATGATAGGAGCGGTCGTCCTCGTCATTCACGTTGGCCCTTGCCTTTTCTTTCCGAACTTTGTCGAAGGCCTGAGCTTTGGCCTTCTCAATCTCTTCTTTCTCGTTCTGCCTCCTCTTCTCAATGAGGTAGTCAGAAAAGTCTTTTAAGTGCTGGGGATCTTTCAAGATATCCCCCAAGTTGACGTTCCTGAAAGGGTTCGGCGTCGGAAACGCCGACGGTGGAGGGGGTTCGTTCCCTCCTAGTGGTGCGACTCCGCCAAGATGTGAATGCTGAGACATCGTTTAAAGAGTGTCTGCTGGCAAAAGGTTACAAAGATATGACTGTTCTTAAGCTTTCGACGCTTAAAAACGAAAGATTTGAGTTCTTACGCAGAAGAACGTGCTATTACAACTACTTTCTAAGCAAAGTAACAACAACAGAAGCTCAAAAATAAAGTTACAAGGAGATCAAACTCCAAAATATGTCTCGAATACCGCAAATATTCAAGAACACGAAAATAAATCAAATACGTAAATAATGCTTTAAACGGTAGAACTACCGATTAAAACGTGAAATAAGGAGTTTGCAAACCGATCGCTCGATGATCGGTCGAAACTGAGATGAAGAACACGTAAAAGGACCCCTCCTTCTAGCGCCAAATGTTGTACGTGCTTTTGAGTGGATGATCTGGATGTGGGTTTTTGTAAGCACTAAACAAACATGTATTATGATCGGGGTTTATTACGTGTTTAGAGTGGATTAATATGATGATTTATGAAGATCTTAATGAAGAACAATAAGAACACAGGTGTAGCTTCTTGGAGAAGCTAAAGCTTTAGAAGCTTAGGAGAGTTTATTGCTTTGGGTAGAGGGTATTTGGTAGGAATGATTACCTGAATCTTACAAATGAGCCTTTTAGGCATTATATAGTGGTTTTTGGGGCTGACCGCTCTTTACACGTGGCACCTCCAGAGTAGACCCTTCTTTCTGCCCGAAAAGGTGATGGGACGGCGCATTTAATGTTAAACCGCCTCTGGTGGTCGTCCTCGGCGAGATGCCGATGAGCTGAGCTACGGTGGTCGCCCAGACCTTCGAGGAAGGTGGTCGCCGTGCACCAAACTGTCTCCCAAGGCTTCAACACTTGTCTTCTCTTGGCTACATAAACATGTGCTCGCCAATACATTTGGGCGAGCAGCTAACTGAAACATGTGCTCGCCAACATCTTTGGGCGAGCACTTGAATATATTAAATACATCTATTACATTTTCTTCATCTTGTTAACTAGTCGTCGCACGACTATGTTGACTGGTCCTCGCCACGCAAGCTGGTGACTAGGATTGACTTGTCAAAGATTGACTTATTTGACTAGGTATAACATCATTGATTAAAGTAGATGGAGATTTGACTAATGTTATAAATTGTTGAGTTAAGTTGTGGGCCCAAATAGAGTGACAATTTTAAATTTGATAATGTTGGATAAAAATTATGTGAGTTATTTTATTTTTTGGAGTGTGCAAATAATGTTGGGATGTTCCGTTAAAGAAAATGTACAAATAATCACGGGATATAGGGAGTATATTTATATCTTCAAGGTTCTGTCTTCTTTAGATTACTTCATGCACTTTGGATAAAACCTCTCATTCATTCTGGTCATCTCATCTGATTCACTCTATACATTTCCTCTAATTCACTATTTCTTCTGAGCTTTTGACAATTCTCTTTAATTCAGACTCGATTTTCATATTTAAAATAAATTTTATAACTAGATCTGCATACATGCGTTTCTAAGAATAATATTATAAGCTCCCCCAACACTTGAGTTTTCTTAACCTAAAAATCTATAATTTTTTTTTTTTACAGGAAAAATCTATAATTAAGCAAATCAATTTTGATATATCTAATTAAAATATTTATATTTTATTTGAACTTCAAACCATATCTCAACAATCCTCACACATACACTAGCTACAAGAAAATTAACTTTTAATAACATAAATCGTGTCACTATAGCTTCTAACTGAATTACATTTTGCAAATTTCTGTCAAACCGTTATTGGGACGAGCTGATGATTTCGATTAGATACGGATCTAGAATTTTAGGTTGTTTCATGACTTTGAGCATAGGATTATGTTCGAAGAAATTCGAAGGTCGTAGCTCAAATGATTCACTAAGCGTTGGCATGATCGGAAAATCTTCTTGGCATGGTACATGGTGAAACCCTAATGTGTACCATAACACAATGTCCTTATTCTCAATCTCCCTCTCCCTGCATATATTAAACCCAGATTAAGGATTAATTAATTCCAAAACTAGTCCAATTAGAAAAATCAATAATTTGCAAGAAGTCCTTTTGTTACCACTTTTAGTCTCGTTTGAGAAATTCACATGTCATTAGGGTTAATTGCAAAACTTATAGGATTTTTTTTGGGACTAGATTTGCAATGAGCACTTTATAAACTACTCCAAAACAATTGCATAAAAATGACGATTTTCGAGCATAAGTATAGAGAAACAATGAATAGAGAAATTATTATTTCATTGAATGATTATAAAGAGTACATGAAGGAAGTATTTATAAATACAAAACATATCTATCTTAAATCTATAATTAAGGAAAATAAAGATTCACAAGATATATAAAATATATTATACAAGATATATATAATATCTCTTAATATATTTATATATGACTAACACGCCCCCTCAAGATGGAGCACCGTAGGAGAGTCCAATCTTGATTATAAGTGGTTGTAGGCGAGAATGAGAAAATGACTTGGTAAGAGCATCAACAAGTTGATCCACAGACGAAACATGTGAAACTCGAAGTTGAGGGTCGGGTACGAAAAATGAGACAGTAGGGGGTGTATTTAGTAAGTTTGGAGTGGGTTGATCGGGACCGTGGTTGGATTTGAGGGGCGGGGTGTATTTGTAAAAAGTTGTGGGTGGGGTAGAGACAATAGGTAAGGGAGGGGTTTGATTAATTAGAGTGGGCGGTGGAAATAATATGACAGTAGAGTTTTGTTGAAGGCAGGGGGTGTTTTTACTAGAACTGCGGGTGTGGTTACTTGGGGAGTTTGCATGGGCTTTCATGGATGGAGATTTTGGAGAAGAAAGCTTCTCGTGAGTGCACGGTTGTTTTAACCAAAATTGGTTACCGTGAGTTTTGATCGGTGTTGGGTGCCGAGCAACGGTTAAGGGTGGTAGTCGGGAGTTTGAACGGCGCTAAACGTCGAGCAACGACTACAGGGGAGGATTTCGGATCGAGGCGTTAGCCGTACGACTCGTTGATGTTGGGGTAATTGTGGGTTTTGTACGACAAGAATATCGAACAACAATTACGGGGGAGAAGAAACTTGTCTTCTTGAGGAACAAAGATTACAGGGAAGAAGAAACTCGTCTTCTTGAGGTTGGGGTAATCGTGAGTTTTGCACGACAAGAACGTCGAACAACGATTACGGGGAAGAAGAAACTTGTCTTCTTGAGATTGGGGTAATCGTGAGTTTTGTACGACAAGAACGTCGAACAACGATTACGGGGAAGAAGAAACTTGTCTTCATGAGGTTGGGGTAATCGTGGTTTTGTACGACGAAGAACATCGAACAACGATTACGAGGGTTTGGGTGGAATCGAGGCGTGAGCCGAGAGGCTCTTGATACCATATAGAGAAACAATGAATAGGGAAATTATTATTTCATTGAATGATTATAAAGAGTACATGAAGGAAGTATTTATAGATACAAAACATATCTATCTTAAATCTATAATTAAGAAAAATAAAAATTCACAAGATATATAAAATATATTATACAAGATATATATAATATCTCTTAATATATTTATATATGACTAATAATAAGTACCAAAATTGCAATAAAAAAAATTCCGAAAGAGTACCTTAAACTCCACGAAGCCAAACCATCGTCTCCGTGGCTCTGATCAGCATACAACCCTGCAGCCCATTTTTCAGTCTTGTTATACGGTGTAACCCACACGTTGTACATGGTAAAAGCGCCCCGTTTTTGGGCATAGTCGTCGCCTGATAACAGTGTACTAGTCACGGAACCAGGGACGAGTTTATAACCAACATGGTTCCCTACTTTGGTCTTCTTGTTAGGGTTCACAATTGATAACATTGCTGCTGCCTCTGAACCGAGACGGATTCTTGCATCAGACTCGGTTTTAGCTGTTTCTCTGGTGACCGTCCAATAGCTTTTGCGCGGTCCGTTGACACGAGCCGTTTTTAGGTTAGATTTGATGAAGGAGTTGGCTTCACCATCCACATCTAAATCAAGATTGAAGATCAAGAAGTGATCATGGTTTGCTCCTATTGTGTTTTCTGCTAATATTGTACCGTAAACTTCCTCTTGTATTTGATCCTTATGTGTGTATATTGATCCTCTAACTTCCAGCAGACCAGTCATTCCTACCTATTACATCATCAAATTATATATTTATTTAAAACTTGAAATTAATTAATTAGTTGCATACATGCTACATATTTTCATCATGTCCCAGTAATTTGTTTTAGTGATAAAATTCAGGAATATTCATATACGTACACTTTTATTACAAATTAATTAACCAGATTCATTGCATACCAAGGCTAATAAAACAGAACTACTTTGTGCAATTTAACATATTCATCATATTAATTAATTTGAGAAAAAACTTATTTAACAACTTAATTTTACGCTTTTGCCACAAAAATTATATGACGAGTGGTATTTTATGTATTTATTCTGAACATGTTCATCATATTAACATAATTTAAGTACAGGTATCTAAGTAATACGGGAAAATATTTTATTAATTAGGTCCGTAACTTGGGTCGTGGTTTAAGGATAATAATTTTACGGGCATGCGAATGTAGTACATTGTGCTTTAAAATCTGTAAATGTAGGACAATTGAGCTCAAATTAGCCCCAATCGGGTTAAATCATGCACTCATGATCGAGTTGCATTTCCTGATTTGCAGGCTTGTGAATGTAGGATACTATATTTTTAATATTTGTAAATGTATAGGACAATCGTGCAACTCATGTGACACGGTTTAGCTCAATCTGGGCTTATTCAGACTCAATTTTTCTACATTTACATAATTTAGTAATGCCCTACATTCACAAACCGTAAAATTATTGTCCTTAAAACACAACCCCAAGTTACCTAGTTTAAAATTATATATTGGATTTGAATTCATAAATACAAAAAATTTGAGGGGCATAACTTTCAAGTCGACTCAGGCCTTATAATTCAAGAATCATATACAGTATAAACATTTGTTACAAATTAATTACCCAGATTCATTGATGAATACTTTTGAAGTCCAATTAAGGCCAATAAAACAGAACAAGTTGGCATTTTCTTGAATCTGATCACTTACAGTAACTTTGATAGTACCAGTATGTTTGAATTCCCAATCCACAACGTAGTCATAGTTTCCCACAGCCGACACCATTCTCACAACGAGGGTCGTCTCCGTTCTCACCTCCGTAATCTGCACAAAACCAAACTACAGTAAGCAATCAAAATGTAAATTAACTAAAATTCAACTTAGAAACATTCTCACTTGCCTTTTTATTAGGTATTCCTAATTCTGTATGTCGCCACATGACATTTCCAGCGTATCTTTCGAACATACAGAAGACATTCGGAATTCTTACAGGGGTTCCATCTTGTGCAGTGAAGTATCCATCCATGAAAACTGCATTTTCAGGGCAGTCTTTGAATGGTACAAGTGGCACTGCACAAAGTCCAAACCCGTATTCACCTGCATCAAAGAAAGTTCTGTAGTACCACTCCTCTGTTAAGTCCATGTAAGGGACAAACAGTTCGGATATAAATCCTCTGTACATCACTCTCCGCCTTTCATTCTGATCATGATCATGGATTGAGGCCATTGATATGATCAAACCCGCTCTCATGTCGAATGATACATGGAATTCCCAATCACCCCACCTTAACCAACATGTAACAGCTACTTAATACTTGTGTGTACCAATTACATGTATGCTTAGAGTATAGTATTAGCTCACATATTATATAGTATTAGTTCAAATATTAAATAGTAACAAGTTGTATGTATGAAACTGGTACACAATAGTCAACACATACCTAAGTACATTTCCGTCCAATGTGAAACCTGGTTCATGAGTAACTCCTTTGTTGTGCAAACTTGAGGCAGATTTTGATTCTCTATAATCAGTTCCATGAGCCTTAGGCACTGGAACCATCACGCGGTCGCGAAAACCGGTGATAATCATCTGATCAAGATCGACGGTCAGAGTGATTCCCTCAATAGGCCTCATGTACATATTAACAGTGCCATCTAAATAATAACACATTACTCTAACAACTCTGTTACTCCTTTCTTCGCCATACCATCCAACTGTAAAACTCAGGCACACAACTTCTTCTAACTTAAGTCCTCTTTTCTCAATCGAAGCTATAAACAGCGGATATGACGTGGCAAGATTGTTGGCATTGCTCTGCTCTGCAGAGGTCAGAATAGGATATCCATGCCCTGAATATAAATTGTCTGAAACAATGACGTTTTCCGATAAGTCAACGATGATTTCATGCGTTTCTCGATCACAACGAGCTATGATGAACGCGCGACGACACGCGTTTTGATCGAGATTTGATTGCCAGGATTTGTGAGGCTCATCTAAGCCTACATAGTGGAAGGTCAGATTATGTTGTGAGTTTGAAAAATGGTTTTTGATGATAGTTTGAACTTGGATGAGCTCCAATGGAGTGAGGGAGTCTAAAGGGTGGTGACTTTGGGTTGAAATTGTCAAGAAAGTCGCCAGTACAATTACAAAGAGGAGACTTTTGAAAGATGAGGGAGGAAGTTGAGTGAAACTTGAAATTTTTGCCATTGTTTCAGACCTGATGATCAATAATTCAGATCTGCAGCCATTTTTATAATATAAACGTTCTATTTTATGGGAACAAACGTGGGCTACACCGTACAGATCATGTATATATAAAGAAATAACTATAGTCTATAAAAAAGGGTCTTTTTACGTGGTGGTAAGACAGACTTCCTCCGATTTTACAATAAACAATGTTTCAAATATATGATTGCACTTCACGTTAGTGCGTTTGATCTATACAAAATGCAATTATATTGCATCGTCCTACTAATAAATTAAATTAATAAATAAACAATTACAAATATATCTTTTTACTTTAAAATAAATAAAAATATTTAATTATAAAATGACACATATATCTAGAATTGTTAAATATGTCGGATCGGTCTAGATTGGGCCCGCTGGCCCGATCCATTACCCGTTGGTGATGTATATTATAAAAACGTTTTCTCTTTTATAGGAACAAATGTAGGCCACCGCACAGATTTTAACTTAAAGTTTAAAATTCTCACAATTTTAACTAAAAAAAGAAAAAATACATTAATTATTTGAAATCCATCCATTCAGTAGACTCCAAAAACTTAATACTCATAAGAATGGACAGTCGAAAATCCTCTCTCTAAAAAAGAAACCCTAGCCCCCATCTTCAACCCCACAGCCGCCGCGTACACCTCTTCCCACCTTTCTTTTTTCCTCTCTTCTGCATAGAAAATATGTAGATCTATCAGCGCTCTTCTAGATCTGTTCGAGGGCTTCTCAGAAGTCTACTGACAAGTGACATCGTCCATCTGCCGCCTTGCGCCGTCTTGGTTCCGTATCTAACCAGATCCGCCGTCGCTGGAGTTGCTCAGATCCGCCGTCGTCCGTCCGATTTCATGTAGGTTTTTCTAAAAGTTAGTAGGGATCAATGGAATGTTTATCCTAACGGAGCTACGGTGACCGTTGGGAGGAGTGTCCTGTTGATCCCAGTTTAATTCTTTGTTTTTTTTATTTTCCAGGTCTTAGCTTTATCATGTTTTCTGTTTTTCCTTTTCTGCCGGCTTTTGAGCCTTTTATCCTTTTGAGGATCCATGTATCCCTTTGTGGAGCTCTGTGTGCTTGATTTTTTTGAGTAGGTCTTTGGCCTTAAGATCTTGGTATTTGGTGGAGCTTTGTCTCTATTTTTTTGTCTCTTTCTTTTGATAGGAGAACACCTTAGTGTGGGACTATTTTCGTAGTGAAAGTAGAGATCTGTTCGTCATTACGGGACAAAGGGTACACTCGTTTATTCTCTTCCTCGCGATTGGAAGGGCGACGATACCATTGAATTTCGTCCGGTTTGAAGATCATGAATTTGAGCTTGTAATAGTTATGTTTTATGTTTTGATCTTGTAAACTCTCAAAAAAAAAAAAATATAATACAAGTCAAGTCAAGTGAATTTAGATTTGTGGATTTAAAATACATACCTAAATCCCTCCCTATTAAGTGGGTGTTTGCAAACAAAACTATGTGCTTAAAAACACTTCTTTTTTAAATAAAATCACTTTTGAAGTGTTTGTAAACACAAGTAAATGATTAAATTAATTACTTAAAAGCAGTTTTGGTCAAGCACCTCTCCTCATGCTTCTAACAATTTCTAAGTGTTTCTAATCATTACACTCACTAATTTTACAATTTTGCCCTCACAATTTAAATAATATTTTATTTTTACTCACTATTTATTCAAATGTAATAAGGGTGTTTTTTGTAAAATTATAAAAAAGTGATTTGTATGACATACACCACAACATTTAAAAAATTGATTAGAAGTGCTTATTTTTAAAACACTATCTACTTTCAATTTTACTACAAAAATCAACTTTAATCACTTTGAATCAACTACCATTGTTTGCAAACACACCCTAACATACTTCTACTAACTTCCTATTAACTCGATCCAATAACTACTACTCCCTCCGTCCCTTTATTAATTGAACATTTACTATTTGCATGAATTTTAATGTAAAAATTGTTTATTAGTATTAAAAGTGATAAAGTTGACTTTTATTAGGAATATTATGGGTAATTCAACTTTATTGAAAAGAGAATATTTAGTTAGTTTGTAAAAATAATGACATGTGGTGTAAATAAGAGATGTTTGAGGTAATTTTTTAAAGGACTAAAAAATTACCCTTTTCAAATAAGAAAATGTTCAATTAATAATGGAACGGACGTTTTTTTACAAATGTTCAGTTAATAATGGGACGGAGGGAGTATTAAATACATATATAAATATACAATATTGTAACCTTTCGTTTTCTTTGCAAATTATATGACGTTTTACACGTTTCAATGTAAATTAATTACATTTCTTCCAAATTTAACCTTAAGATCACTAAATATTTACATAAATGTGTTCTTTTTTTATGAGATGTACAACCATTAATTAAGGGTAACATGAGAAATAATTTAGTTTTTTAATACGTTTGCATGAGCTTAAGATGATACTATATATTTTGAATAGGAGGGAGTATAATTTACGGATAAAATATTAATTAGCCCACAATAGGTAAAAACTTGTGTGAGACCGTCTCACGGATAAAGATCCGTGAAACGGATCCCTTTTAATCCATATTTTAAAATTTTGGGTAGGATAATCCCTTTTTTTTTTTCAAATCTTTTTGTTTGTAAATCCATATTTTAAAAGTGATAGTGTTTAATAAAAAACTGATAATGTTTTAACAAAAGTGACTATCCCTCTGTCTCATTGTGTAAAGTCAAATGTAGTTATTTTTGTGGGAATCGGGGAGTATTTACTAAGTCAACTAAAGAATCAAATCTAATAAATGTTATTCGGTAAGTTGAAAATAAAGAACGTACTTCCATAAATAACTTCTGCAAACAATAATTTTGCAATAAATGCCAAATATAAATAACTCTATAATGTCATACTATAATTAATTGAGTTAATTTATAAAATAATTAATTTTAATTCAATTTGAATATATTTGGAAGAATAATGCAAAAGACAAAGTCAACTTAATTTGATTAATGTACCTTTCACGTTTCTCCCCATAAATTACATACTAATTCACCCAGCCGCACACAGATCCTCGAGGGGCTGAGAAAATATATGAATAGAATTGAAATTGCCAATAGATTCATATTGAAAGAAAGATTTGAATTAATTGATTTCCGAAAACAGAATCATCTATCTTCTATATATAATAAAGAGGATGCAGTTACAAAGAATGAAAGAAAGAAGAAGTTATGAATCAGAAACATAAACTAGAAGTTACAACTAATTCTAATTTTTGCTCTCTTCACACCCCCTACAAGATGGGCATGGATATTAGACAATCCCATCTTGGATTTATTTTGTTCAAAAAGCTGAGTCGCAAGGGGTTTTGTAAAAAAATCAGTCAAGTTGTTCTCTGCGGACAGGTTAATTAAATTGATAACACCCTCTTGAATCTTCTCTCTGGTGAAGTGGCAATCAACTTGGATATGCTTGCTTTTATATATCATGCATGACAGGATTGTGTGCCATGTGGTAAGTCGATCGACTATCAGTGTACAGCAGAGCAGGAAAAGAATGATCAATGTGGAATTCCTTCAAGAGATATATCAATCACTAAATTTCACAAGTTGCATATGCTAATGCCCTGTATTCTGCCTCGGCGGATGAACGACTTACAGTTGGTTGTTTCTTGGATTTCCAAGAGACCAAGTTATCTCCAAGAAACACACAATAATCACTAACACTTCTTCTAGTCTCTGGACATCTTGTCCAATCACTATCTGAAAACCATTTCAAAGAAAGATCTGAATTAGTACGATAAAAAATCTCTTGTCCTGGAGTACCTTTCAAGTATCTCAATACTCTGTGAACTGCTGCTAGATCTTCTCCAGTTGGCGCATGCATTCTTTGGCTCAAAGTTTGCACGCAATATGAAATATCAAGCATAGTAATTGTTAGATACAACAATCGACCAATCAATCTTCTATAAGAAGAAGGATCATGTAATAAATTTGAATGTATTAAACTGAATTTTTGTTTTGAATCCATGGGTGTTTTACAAGGTTTACAGCCCAAATACCCTGCATCATTAACAATATCTAGGGTGTATTTTCTTTGACAAAGAAACAATCCTTCGTCTGACCGAGTAACCTCAATACCAAGCATATATTTGAGAACACCTAAATCTTTTATAGTAAATTTTTTATCAAGCTCAAGTTTTACCCTATTAATTTCAGCCAAATCATTTCCACCCAATATTATATCATCTACATATATCAAAAGCACATTAAAGGAGTTTTCAAAGGATCTTAGAAACAAAAATGTATCACATTTAGATTGTGTATAACCTAAATTTAACAAACAAGCAGTAAGCTTCTAAAACCATTGTCTAGAGGCTTGTTTTAGCCCATATAAACTCTTATTTAACTTACAAACTCTTGTATCTGTAGGCGCACAATATACAGGTGGTGCTCTTATATAGACCTCTTCAACCAAATCTCCATGTAGAAATGCATTATTTACATCTAATTGATGTAAATACCATCCTTTACTGGCTGCAATAGAAAGCAACACTCGAACAGTGGTTAATTTTACAACAGGAGAAAACGTATCAAAATAGTCAATACCCTCTTGTTAAGTATAACCTTTGGCAACTAATCGAGTCTTATATCTCTCTATAGTCCTATCTGCTTTATGTTTTATTTTATATACCCACTTACAACCAATACAATGCTTGTCTTTAGGTAAAGAAGTCAAAGTCCATGTGTTTGTAGCTTCTAAAGCATCTATTTCTTTCTTCATAGCATCTTGCCATTCTATGTTAAAACTAGCTTATTTATAAGTCCTAGGTTCTTGGTTAAGAGAAATAGAAGATGTGAAAGTGTAATGGGCATGGGAAATATTAGTAGTAGATAGGTAATCAGAGATAGGGTATCTTACAATATGTGTTGGATCACTTACACTCAAATCGTATACCTGCAAATAGGCAGGAGTAGATTTTTCCCTAGTAGATTTTCTAATAGTCATATCAATATCAAGATTATCTTTTAAAGGTGGAACAGATATAATACCATCAGGTATATCAATTGTAAAATCAAGAATTTCCTCTTCTAAATCATGATGTGTGAAATCATTGTTAAGTGTATTACCATCATCAATTCCAGACTAAAAAAAATCACCAACAGGTTCAACATGCAATGTTTGTGTAATACCCAAGAATTTTATTACTATAATAATAAAATAATTAAAATATTATTTAAAATTTTGATTTATTCTCAAGTCTTGGCCCTCAATCTATTGGAGTGTGGAGCCTGAATTAACCTTATGGGCTTGGAGTGGGGAGCAAGTTTGAATAATTTTCAACCACAGTGAATACAATAATTATAAACCATCGAACTACACATCATAATTATAAAAACAGAGTACATAACTAGTGCATGACCACCACAATTTGACTAATTTGGCTTGTCATCACTCTCACTTGTTTTTCCTTTGTATTTTCCTTGTTTGGTACTTTTGATGAACCACTGCCACTCTTTCCCATCTAAGTAGCTAGATTTGACATAGTGATGTAATTCACTCCTCCTTTCACAATAATTGGACTGTGTACTCTTGATGATTGCACAACCTATCAAATAAGAAATTAGTCACGTAATACAGTAATTATAAAATGACATTGTAAGCCAAGACACACTCACATTTGCTTCATTGTGATTTTTTCTTTTCCTACCACCTCCGTTTCCCATTTCCTGGTTACCTTGTAAAATGAAAAGTAAAACAACAACAACAACAATGAGATGATAATAAATCATAATTGAGTTATATGATTATTAACAACTTACTGATAATTCTTGGCAACTATGGAAAGGGTTGGTTGATGAATCAACCAATGTTTTAGAAGATGCATGAGAATTTCTTCTGACCTATTACAACAGATAAATATAATAACATAATTTAGTGATACAAAAAACTTAAATATTAAATTGAAATAAGAAATACATATTGTACATACTGGTAATTTTTATTTCTTTACTTAGTATTGGTTGCTGGAGTATTTCCCACACTGATTGGCTGAGATTCTCCAATGGGTATTTCTTCGAGCTCACGACTGCAAGTTCCACATGCTCCATTCTTACTTCTACGTTTGTTTCATTTTCTCTTTCAGGACAAGTTCTTACATTGTGTCCTAACACACCACATTTACCACATTTCGAAGGTCTTTGATTTTTTTTAACCTATGTGGATAAGTTGGTTGTGTAGGGGGTGGGGGTTCATTATGACCCCTTCTTCTCAATTTTTTTAGGTCTGCCTACCCTTTTTTCATACTTAGGAGGCAAAGGTGCTATCAAATCACATTTTGGCCAAAAATCTGAACTCATGATCCCTAAAATAGAATGTGCATATGCTTCCTTAAATGCCTCTACACTGTAAAAAGGGTGTACATAAGACTCTGGTTGCTCATCTCACCAGGCTGAAATAACATGTTTACAGGGGATCCCTGTTAAATCCCATCTTCTACAACTGCATGATTTTTGTGATATGTTTACAGTGTGTTGGTCGAATGGTCCTATGATTTGAAAATGCCAATCATGATTTCATAGGAATGCATTCAACTGCTTCCTTCATATTTTTTTTGTAGTGTCAACTTGATTCTAGGCATATTGCATCAACCCATTTTTCTGCAGCATCTCTATTCACTTGCAGTCTCACCATGATGATGATTGGTTTGTCTCTTTCAGGAAGAATGAGTGAATTGAAGCTCTCACACATGTTATTGGTCAAGATATCACACTTTGGAAAAGCATTGAAGTATGCTCTGGACCACTGGGAAGGATTTCTCTTTACAAGCCAGTTATATGCTTTTTCATCTAAGTCCTTCATTACTTCCATTCTAGCATTGAAGCTTTGAATTCTAGTTGATCTAGCAGCGGCCTACAATGCCTTCTTAACTGCAAGCCCTGAAAACCAATCTTTTTTTTTATGTTACTATGAAGGTGTTGTACACAAAATCTGTTATCTGCGTCAGGAAATAGACTCTCAAATACTGGGATCAACCCTTTTTGCTTGTCACTCGTGAAAGTCCAAGCATACTGATTATCAAACCCAATGTTAAAAGCTGACCACCATAATGCCCTTTAAGAAAACAACCATCAACCCAAATAACCTTACTACAAGCTTTAAAACCTCACACCACAGATGGCCTAGGATTAATCATTAACAACTCTTCACAATAATCCCTGATTTTACCTCATTGCTCTTTCATTGTACCCTCTATTAGCTCCAATGCCTTCTTCCTTACTCTATAGGCTTGTTGCATTGAGATATTGACTTTCAGTTTGGTGCATACCTCAACTCTAAACTCATTTGCTTTTAACTTGGGATTATTTTTTAACTTCTTCACATAATGCTTCCCAACCAAATTTGACTTAATACTTTCATTCTTGTAATTTCAGGAGCATTTTGTGTGTTGTGGATGATTCGGGTGGAATTTACACGTTTTAGAGGCACATGTGAAGCATATTTTTATGTGGATTTCATTAATTTATGCATTGAATATGATTGTTTAAGCCAAAATGAGAGAAAGGTAGTGTTTTGTCGATTTTGTAGTTAAACGATGGAATTTGGGAGCAAAATACATACCACAAATTATTGGATCGGAAATAGAAGTGCACCATTGGATCCAGCTCGAAAAATGAAGTGGAATAGCAAAAAGAATCGAGTCGATCGGAGGTCGGAAGCTCAAGATACGGAGGGACGAAGTTGGAGGACGAAAACGAAGGACGGAGCCAATACGAAACTTTGGCCCGGCCGGGCCACATTACCCGCCCGACCGGGCGGCCGAGCACATATTTTGGCCAAGTTTACGAAGTTTTGGCCCGGCCGGGTGGCACCACTCGCCCGGCCGGGCGATCGCGTGCCAAATTTGGGGCCAAAGATGAAGTTTTGGCCCGGTCGGGCCACATCACCCGCCCGGCCGGGCGGCCGAACACAATTTTCTGGTCATTTACGAAGTTTTGGCCCGGCCGGGCGGCCGAACATGCCAATGCGCCCCTCCACTTACGAAGTTTCCGCCCGGCCGGGCCGCCTAGTCCCTGTTTTTATTTTGCTCGGCCAACACTTCCGCCCGGCCGGGCCAACCCAATTTCGGTGCCAAACTTGCATTTTATCCATTTTCAAGGGACCAATTTGCAATTCTAACACCCAAACCCTACCCCAACACTATAAATACCTCACTTCTTAAATTCAAAAATATCTTACCTCTCCTTCAAGCATTCACACACACAATCACACACACTTGGAGGTTTTCATCATCCACTTCTTCAATTTTCCATCAATTCATGCAAGAAGGTCACCATTAGCTTGGGAATTTGATTCCTCACCATACAATAGTCTAAGCTTTCTTTTCTCTTCACTTTTTATTGCTTTTACTTTAGTTTTCTTTGTAATTGGAATATGTTGTTGATAGGCTAGAACACTTTTGGTTCTAGAGCCTTGTAAATACTTTTGATGAAGTCTATGAATTAATGTTTTGCTTATTTGGTGTTTGTGTGGCTTAATTCTATTTGGATGCTTGGTTTATAGTGCAAAACATGTCATTAGTGTACAATGGTGATGTGTTGATCATAGTTAATTGAATTAGGTTGAGAAATCTAGTTTGGTTGATTGATTGCAAGCATTTGACCTAATTTTATTGTGAGATTGAAAGATGATCAATGATTAGGAAGATGTGTGATGATCTTAGGAGCTTGATTGGGTTCTATTGTGCAATTTAGGTAGAGATACTAAGTTGTGTGATATTTCCTTTGGATTACTTGGATTGAAGAAACTTTTAATCCATTATTATGTGATCAATCTTATAGACAAAGCATGAACACCACTTAAGTAGATAATTAATGATAGATGGATTCATTAGTATTACATGTTCTTTAGGACCTAGCTTCTCTTAATTGAGTTTTCATCCGTTTTTCATCTCGTTTCTTGATTTGCATGGTATTTGATCGATTTCTTTATTACTCTTTTCATTGTCTATTTGTGACACATTGGTAGGCAATCTTAGGGTAATTCACCACTTTCATTTAATCGATCGCGTGTAAATAGAATTCCGTTAACAAAATACACTTTTACGATATACCTTCTCGTGGGATCGACCTCGTACTTATCACGCTACGATAAACGCCGTACACTTGCGGTCGTATATTTTAGTGTTGCTTAAGACGTGAATCAGTGGATTGTAAGCTTTAATCTGCCATGATCCGTTATTATGCATTGGAGATACCCACACATACCACTCACATCCCTCTTTTCTACATACACCTTGTAGTCTTTTTTTGTCATTATGGTTAAACCTGAAACTTATTCCCCTCTTAATACAAAAAGTGGTAATGGCTTCCTTAGCTTCTTTTTTTGATGAAAAGATAAGTCCAACCTTCAACTCAGGCTTTCTAGATTCAGGTACTTAATTAAATTTGGGGAGTTTAGGCAAATCTTCTTCATCAGACCCCTGAATACTCTCAAACTCATCACTACTATTATCAAATGTCTCATTTTCATCCTCTAGCCTAGCATAAACCTTCTCACTCACATACTTATTTTCCATCTTATCATCAATAATTCCAACACGATTAAACTCAGCATCATGATCAACATACTTTTCATATAACATATCATCCTCATCCATATCATATTCACTATCAACTAGAAGGCCACTATCTTCGGAATTTTCAGAATTGGAGGCCCCAGACTCATTTAAAATCACATTATCTAAAAAAGACATATCAACTTCAGGACCAAAATCACCCCCATCAACCACAGTCATTTTCCTCTCACTATCTAAATGTTGAAAACGAACCAATTTTTTTTTTTTTTTTTTTTTATAAAAATGTAAACAAAACAAAACTAATTAACCCATATATTTAAACGTAAAAGTTATAGAAACTTACCGTATTGGGGTGTAGAAGCGTTCCTTTTAACATCTTCAGTTCTTCGTACAAACTCAAAATCACTGATTTGGAAGTTTAGGGTTAAGGAATTAAAAGAGGGAAAATAAAAGTTGGCGCTCAAAACCTTTTCTCCGTTAGTAAATGACGGACAGCAGCATCAAAATTGATAGAAAAGAATAAGCGAGTGGACAATTTTGATAGTGAAGAAATGTGGGTGACCAAATGTGAAAAGTGGTAAAGTTCAGTGACTGTGATATTTTCCCTTTCAAATATTATTAAATCATTGATCCAACGTATAAATTTTAAATTAAATTAATAAATAAACAATTACAAATATATATTTTCACTTTAAAATAAATAAAAATATTCACTACAAAAAACGCGCGTCATAGGGACGGACAAATGCCGACGGATTATAGTCCGTCGACATTTCCGACGGATATGCTGACGGATTGAAAAGTCAACATGCTTGCTGACGGATTTCCGTTCCGTAAGTATTTACCGAGGGAAAATGCTGACGGATATTTTGAATTATGTATGCCGACGGATCATCTGACCCGTTGAATCCGCACCGCCTCGTTTTTCAATAAGGTAACCATTGGCATTAAAAGTGGGCGGTTACCGAGGGAAATGCAGACGGAATATCCGTCGGTATTTGTTTTTTTTTTTTTATATATAAGGGCCTCGATGATCAGAATGCGTTTTAGAAAAAAAAAAAAAAAAAAGGGAGTGCGTGAGTGAGGATTCGATGGGGAAGACGAAGACGAGGACGAGGCTATTGAAGTAAATTTCTCCGATTACATTGATACGGTACGTTTTCTTAATTAGTTCTATTACTTAGTTTTAATACTTATATATGTTTATGCATCGATATATGTAAATATGAATAATTTAATGTTGATTTGCATGTTATTGATTTGGTTAGTTGTTAAAATATTATGATCATGTTAATTAGTACGTATGTTATTTAATTTGTTGATTAAGATAGAGTAGTTTTTTAAGGTTAATTAATTAATTGTTATATGCATGTATAGTTAATTACTAGTTTAATTTAATGGTGTAATTTTGATATAGAATATTTTTAATATAGGTAGTGCATGTTTCAATCAATTGTTTAAATTAGTTTAGATATAGTAGTTCGACCGTGGGATCACGTTGTAATTAGGAATATGTTGATTAAATTAGGAATACGCTATATTAGTAAAAATTTTAAATTAGGAATATGTTCATTAAATTGATAATTATTGACCCAATTAGAAAATTATTATTTTAATTAGTTTTAGGTTTGTTAATTTAGGAATATGTTCAATTTTTTATTATTGATTAAGTTAGGTAGAAAAATAATAATTAGAAAAATAATAATTAAATTAGGTTATTGTTGATTAAATTAGGAATATGTTGATTAATTAAATTAGGAATACGCTATATTAGTAAAAAAATTAAATTAGGAATATGTTCATTAAATTGATAATTAGAAAACTCCAATTAGAAAAGTATTATTTTAATTATGTTTAGATTTGTTAATTTAGGCATATGTTAATTTAGAAATATTTTTAATGTAGGTGATGCATGTTTCAATCAATTTATTAAATTATTAGTTAATTAGATGGTTCGACGGTGGTATCACGTTGTAATTAGGTTATATATATATTGTTTTGATTTAAATTAGGAATATGTTGATTAAATTAGGAATTGATTAAATTAGGAATATGCTATATTAGTAAAAAATTTAAATTAGCAATATGTTCATTAAATTGGGCACGGGATCTCCTGTTACATAATGGTGTTACATCTCCTGTTACACTACTCGGATGAAGGACACGTGTCATGAGAGAGAATATGAGGATGGAGAAAACTAACACCGTTAATTTCTGTGAGAAAAGGAAAGAATGGTATTTTTGGCAATTGCCTAACTGCAAATTTCCTTCAATTCTAATATGGCAATCTCAATCGTGAAAATGAATCATCTCAACGGAAACAAGGAATCGCAAATCTCCCTATTTTCATTGGCAGATTATTCTCTCTTCAACCAAAATTCTGAAGATATCTTGAATAAGAACTCTGAACATAATTCTTTGTTGAAGCGCCAACGGAGATTTGGTAAGTTCTTCTTCCCCTCTTTTCGTTTTCGAGTTAATATGGACCTCTCTCAAATTATTGAATTCAAATATGTGATGAAAATTGAGATTATGTATAATTTAAACTAACACACCATGTGTTTGATAAAATACCTGAATGATCCATTGCCTGATTTTTTAAGTTATTGTGCTCATGTCCAGCCCCAAAATTTATCTTCTCCTCGTTTAATTAAATATTTTGCAAAATGATATGTAGTATAAATTTTGGTGAATTAAATTTCAAACCTGTTTTAAGATTTTAATCATCATATATGCATAGGACTAATCATAGATAGAATAAAAATTGATAGTTTTAAGATTGTAGGAATAAGTAAGAGTCCTACTTCTACTATATATGGACTAACACGTCAAAAATGTCAAACATGTTTGCTCGTCATTGTTTTTTAGATTGAATGAACACTGATGAACTCTAAGTTAATTTATTTATCTCATGAACTCTCATTTGTTTATTTTCTCTTTGCTTTTAATATTCTAAGAATAATGATACGCCTAATGTTATTCTTGCATTTTCAAGAGTTTGTGAATTTGTATGCTTCAACCTTTTAGCTTTTTTTTAGTTTTCTCCATTATTTATTTGTTATATGTAAATTTTAGATTTCATTTGCTCAACAAGCTATGGAGAAAAATAGTCATGTTGATGCTACGCCAAGACGTGAACTAAAGTTTGATGAGGCCGATGAACATATAGAACTTACAAATGAAAGTGGGGAGGAGCTTAAAAACGATAGGCAACTAAATATTTCTGAAGAGAAAATTCCAAAAATTGGTATGGAATTTGAGAGTGAGGATGATGTTTATAATTTTTACAATGAATATGCAAAAGCACTTGGATTTGGCATTAGAAAGCACAGTGTTCATACAGATAAAAATGGAAGAATATTGGATAGGGTATTTTGTTGCGAATGTCAAGGAAACAGACCAAAAGATAAAAGAGATGCATTGATCAAGTCTCATCGTCCAAAAACAAGAACGGGATGTGGAGCAAAGACGAAGATTAATGCTAGGTATAATGGTAAATACCAAGTTATCAATTTTATCCCAGAACATAGTGGCCATGAGTTGGTGAGTCCAAGAAAGATTCATATGAAAAGGTCCCACAGAAGAATAACAAATATTCAAGCTTCCCAAGCGGATGATTTAGATAACAGTGGAATAACACCAAAATCGAGTTTTACCTTATTGTCAAAGCAAGTTGGAGGTTACGAAAATGTTGGCTTTGTATTTCAAGATTACAAAAATCCTAATGACAAAGTATGTCTTAATTCATGCTCAAGAGTAAATGGAGATATAGTATGGTACAATATTAGAGAAATAAAGCACAAATTTATTTCCAAGAAGCTAGCTAATGCTAATCCACGCTGAGCACTTGAATCTCAAAAACCAGATCTGAGTTGGACTGGATACCACATGCCGGAAAACCATTCAGCCCGTACGTATAGTCCGAAGTGCACTGCACACATTCATCAATTAATCACCACCAATGAATTTGTTGTAATTGGTCAAATATTCATATTTCCAACACAACCTTTGAGGATTGTAGAAAAGAAAAGCAATGAAGCTTGTGAATAAAAGAAAGAGAGGGTCAATGAGTCTAGATACAAAATTAACAAGTACTAGCTCAAAGGAAAGACATATATGCACATTACTCACAATCGAGCAACTTCTCCAATAGTCCACATTAACAACAAATTATCATAAAGTAAAGCAACACCAAGAATATACATAACATTACTATGAAATCAATACAACTCATGCCTTACAAAACGTGACAAGTTAAAGTAGGTTGTACAATAGAAATACGTGAAAAGAGTTCTCCTTAAAACAAACTGCAAAGATTCATGTACATTAACCCAAACAAACTCCTAGTAAGCCAGGAATATGTAGTACAGTATTTTTCTAACTTTAATTTACATGCATATACAGGCAATCAATTAAATTTAATATACATATGCATATACGATTATTAAAATTTATACTGCATATCATTTTGCAAAATATTTAATTAAACGAGGAGAAGATAAATTTTGGGGCTGAACATGAGCACAATAACTTAAAAAATCAGGCAATGGATCATTCAGGCATTTTATCAAACACATAGTGTGTTAGTTTAAATTATACATAATCTCAATTTTCATCACATATTTGAATTCAATAATTTGAGAGAGGTCCATATTAACTCGAAAACGAAAAGAGGGGAAGAAGAACTTACCAAATCTCTGTTGGCGCTTCAACAAAGAATTATGTTCAGAGTTCTTATTCAAGATATCTTCAGAATTTTGGTTGAAGAGAGAATAATCTGCCAATGAAAATAGGGAGATTTGCGATTCCTTGTTTCCGTTGAGATGATTCATTTTCACGATTGAGATTGCCATATTAGAATTGAAGGAAATTTGCAGTTAGGCAA
This sequence comes from Galeopsis tetrahit, assembly GCA_963675135.1. Classification (NCBI taxonomy): domain Eukaryota; kingdom Viridiplantae; phylum Streptophyta; class Magnoliopsida; order Lamiales; family Lamiaceae; genus Galeopsis; species Galeopsis tetrahit. The sequence goes on from OY776128.1 coordinate 55,658,450, forward strand.
TTGCCAAAAATACCATTCTTTCCTTTTCTCACAGAAATTAAAGGTGTTAGTTTTCTCCATCCTCATATTCTCTCTCATGACACGTGTCCTTCATCCGAGTAGTGTAACAGGAGATGTAACACCATTATGTAACAGGAGATCCCGTGCCATTAAATTGATAATTAGTAAAATTATGTATTTTTTATTGATTGAAACAGATGAGTGAACAAGTACCGAATCAGGGTTCTGGTTCACGTAGGTCGTCATTTTGGTCACGTCGTTCAAGGAGGTCTCGGGATGAATCAGTACCTGTGATGGCTCCTCCTCCTCCTCCTGTGGCAGTGTCGCCGCCGCCGCCGACTACGATGTCGGCTGGTTCGTCATCCTCTTCTCGTCAGCATCCCGTTAGAGACACAAGGCAACCCCTTGAAATCATTTCAGGAGCGTAAGTCAATAATTCTAATGTTTAACAGTATTCAATAACGATTAACTTTATTTATTTATTTATTTATAATGTGTTAGTTTATAAATTTATTAATAATTTTACAGGTTGGTGCCCGGTAATTAGGTGTCCAGGATCTGCACACAAGCCTTTAAGAAGTGCAAGATTTCTAAGGGTGCTATCACTTGGTTGATGGTGCCACAACCTAAAAAGGATGAATACTTCGAGGAGTTCCAGGTATATAATTACAATAATTAAAGTTTATTAAATAACTAATTATTCATATTATTTGATAAATATGTTGAATATTTGTATAGAAAAAGGCCCGTTGGGATACGACGATCTACTCGGACGCCACTATTTACGAGAAGTGGTACGGTGTTTGTTCTACTCGGTACACGAACATGATGTACGACTGGAGAACGGTCTGGCGTGATCGTGACGTGAATCGTGTTCTGGGGGTAGAGGATGGTGTTGACCTGTGGGAGTCGTTGGTTGAGAAGTGGTTGGACCCGGCTTACCAAGAGAAGTGTGAGAAAGCTCGGGCCAACCGCAGAACCGACGTTGGAGGTGGGATGGCAGTGCATCGGGGGGGAGCTCGGTCCGTCCTCGAGCAATCACTTGCTATCGTAAGTTTTCATTAATTTTTAAAAATTAAATAATTATAGTTAATTATTTTATATTAGTTATCTAAATTAATTTGTATATGTTTATTTGATACGTAATAGGAGCGGGAGACTGGACGTCCAAACACCCACTTGGATCGGATGAGTCTTCTTCATCCGTTTAATGCCGATACACAGACGTCCACCTACGGGCGCACTACTGACCTCCACGTAAGTTTAATTAAATTTATGTATTAATTAAATTATATATATAGATAATTAAATTAATTTTAATTTTTTAATTATGTAGTTGAGCGTCCGACAGAGGATTGAAGAGGCCGAGACGCAAGCCGCCGCGACTACTGTTGAATCCGGAAGCAGCGGTACCCCTCCGGCTGTTGACGTGGACCGGTGTTACCTTGACGTTGCCCCGACCTCCAAGGGAAGGGTCCTTGGCCTTGGTGGGATGAGAAACGCCGTGAGGACACCAAGTGGTCGGTCGGCCCGGAGTGCATCGCAGCCGTCCGTATCCTCCACTGCCGTCCCGGATCCTAACGTCATGGCAACGTTCGAGAACTACTTCCGCCTCTGGAGTGCCAATGCGGGTCGGACGTTGGGGATGTCTGCTGAGCAGATTGAGGCCATCTATCAACAGACGATGGGGCAAGCACCGCCAGCTCCAGCTCCAGGTCCAGCTCCAGATCAAGCTGCAGGTCAAGATGCAGGTCAGGCCGACGGTCACGACGTCAACTTGAATGACGATGTGGATCAATTTTTAGCAACTATCCTGGCAACTATCCTGGTTGAACAATTTAATTTTGTGTTGAACTAATTTATTTTCGTGTTGAACTTATTTAATTTTCTGTTGAACTTATTTACTTTTCTGTTGAACTTATTTATCTTTATGTATATATTTATCTTTATGTTGAAATATATGTTGAACTATATATTGCAGTTTATTTGTGTAGTTTAATTTATTGGTGTATAGATGAAAATAGGGTGCATTCATTTGTTTCATTGAGTACAAAATAATCTCATTTAGAGTGCATTCTAGATAGATTTAAACCACTTGAAGGTGGAAGTGAATTTTAGTACAAAATAGCCTCATATAGAGTGCATTATACATATATTTAACCAAACCACTTGAAGGTGGTAGATGCAACCATGACAACTAGCACAATCAAAATGATTTTGTTCACTTTGATTAAATCCTTGATTTCTTCAGCCAAATTCTTGATCTCTATAACCAATTTCTTCATCTCTTGAGTCATTTTCTTCATGTCTTCAGTTTCTTGGCCACTTTGATTAGATCCTTGATTATTGTCAACACCACAGTTTTCTAGAGTATCAGCCCATACAAAGAAACCACATCCACCACCACAACCATCACTTTGGGAGTCAGGACAATTATGGAATATCCTCCCTTTACTTCTAGGTTGTTTAGAAGCATATGTACGACATGCCTTTCCACAATAACAAACAAGGCCTTGCTGAAATCGAATAGAAGATGAAGAAGACATGATATTTCTTTGCAAAATAGAAAAAATCGAATATGGTGTGTGTGAGCTTTGTGTTGCTATATATACAAAAAATTGAATTAATTAATAAAAAAAAAAAACCGCCAATATGCCGACGGAATATATTTTCCGTCGGAATTCACAATTTGATACATACTGACGGATATTCCGTCGGTATTTATCTATGCCGACGGATATTTGGGCGGGTGAAATGCCGACGGAATTAACTTTCCGTCGGAATTCACCATTTGATAAATGCCGACGGATAATCCGTCGGCATTTATCTTTGCCGACGGATATTTGGGCGGGTGAAATGCCGACGGAAAGGTAAGTCCGTCGGCATTTCCGTCGGGAAATGTTACCCCAAAATTTACTACTGCCTAATTTTTTTCCACTTCACTTTCGTATTGCAAATTTACACCAAAACTTTATACTGCGAAATTTTTTATGCTCATGCTCGGGTATTCAGAAACATCAAATTACGGTACATTTTCTACCATTTTTAATTTACTATATACATAAAATTCAATATAATGTAATTACATGTTTTATATATATCATAAGTTTTGTTTGAATTTATTATAAGTTTAGTTTAGTAATGTGTTGCTCCACTTAAATGTTTAGCAGATGGATTTGCCTGACCGTCGTTGGATGTACTGTACTCCTAGAATGATTAGAGGAAATGTGAATGTGGAATTTTATAATGAACTCGTGTTATTTGTTGAATTTGCAAAAAGTCAGCCACATTACATGAGTGGAAATTGCATTAGGTGTCCGTGTAATGCTAAGAAATGTCAGAATAAGCAATATAAAGAGATTGATGAGGTCCTAGTACATATTGTGAAGAATGGTTTCGTTGATAATTATTATAATTGGACTAGTCATGGCGAAACACGTTGGCTTTATAGATTTGATGAAGTGTTTTACTATTACACTGTTGGAATCTATCAACAAGAAGCAAATTTCGATCATGTTAGCACTAGTAACGAGGTAGAACAACGGTTTGGGGACGAAGAACAACAGTTTGGGGACGAAGAACAACAGTTTGGGGACGAAGAACCGAATATGTATCAAACAATGATCAGGGAAGCTGGTTTTTCAAACATGGAAGAGGAGCCGACGAATGAGGCATTTCGGTTTTATGAGATGCTCAAATTAGTCGAAGAAGATTTATATCCGGGTTGTGAATCTCACTCACAGTTGTCATTTAATGCACGACTCATGAACATTAAGACCGAGAACAAGCTTTCTAACAGGGCATATGAGCAAGTGACACAGTTATGCAGTGAAATTTGTCCTCAAAATAATGAGGTGCCTACGACGTTTCATCAAAGCAAACAAATGTTGAAGAATGTTGGTTTGCCGGTTGAGAAGATTGATTGTTGTGTGAAGGGTTGCATGTTATATTGGGGTGACGAAGATAGCAGTCTGAACATGTGTAGATTGTGTGGCCATCCCCGGTACAAAGAGGCACGTCGAAAGGGACCTGGTGGTCAATCGAAGAAGACAAAGAAGAAAGTGCCATATAAGAAGATGTACTACCTTCCTATCATTCCTCGTTTGATGAGATTATATCAATCAAGTTCCACTGCACAACACATGACGTGGCATGCTACAGATTCCTTTTCGGCTGAGTCGAGGGAGATGCGACATCCGGCAGACTCAGAGGCCTGGAAACATCTTGACAACGTGTTTCCAGATTTTGCTTGTGAACCGAGGAATGTGAGATTAGGTTTGTGTACTGATGGTTTTGCACCGTTTGGGATGCATGGAAAGCAGTATTCTTTGTGGCCGGTGATACTGACTCCGTATAATCTTCCTCCGTGGATGTGCATGAAACCTCAAACAATGTTTCTGACTGTATTGGTGCCTGGACCAACGAATCCAAAGGACAAACTGGATGTTTATCTCCAACCTCTTATAAAAGACTTGATCTTCTTATGGGAGAATGGAGTCCAAACGTACGATGTTTTTAGAAAGCAGAACTTCACGATGCGTGCTGCTCTTTTATGGACCATTAGCGACTTTCCTGCATATGGTATGTTGTCCGGGTGGAGTACGGCCGGAAAGAAAGCATGTCCGTATTGTATGGAGAATTCTGAAGCTTTTAGTCTCCCGGTGAGTAGAAAAGTTTCATGGTTCGATAATCACCGTAGGTTCTTACCTCAAGGTCACCCGTTTCGAAGAAATAAGAAGAACTTCGTAAAGAACAGAGCAGTCACAAACAATCGACCTCCACTTCGAGATGGTATTTTATACATTTATTTAATGAGTATTAAACGTATATTTATCTATTGCTTTTAGTGTCACTTATAATTTACTCTCCGTACAGGACGTAGGTTGTTATATGAGATTCAGTGGACGGGGTTGAAAAAAAGTACTGAGGAAAATGCAGCGGAACACAACAGAGGAATTGAGGGTGGTTGGAACAAAAGGAGTATTTTTTGGGACTTACCATACTGGAGTTCACTATTGATACGACACAATTTGGATGTGATGCACATTGAAAAGAATGTGTTTGACAATGTGTTCCACACAATCATGAACACCGAAAGCAAGACGAAAGACACTCCAAAATCTCGGGAGGATTTGGACACTCTTTGTCGCCGTCCAGAGTTGAAAAAGGATGAGCGTACAGGTAAATTTCCAAAGGCTAGCTACACACTGGATAAGCCACAAAAACAAAGATTGTGTATGTGGATAAAGGAGTTGAACTTTCCGGACGGCTACGTGTCGAACTTGAGTCGATGCGTAGACACAACAACGGGTAAGGTTGCAAGGATGAAGAGTCATGATTGTCATGTATTTATGCAACGCTTGATACCGATTGCGTTCCGAGAACTTCTTCCTCTCAATGTGTGGAGGGCTATCACTGAATTAAGTCTATTTTTTAGAGATTTAACGGCTACAACGATCACGATCGATGATATGATTCGTTTAGATGAAGACATTCCAGTGATTTTGTGTAAGTTGGAACAAATTTTTTCACCTAGCTTCTTTAACTCGATGGAACACTTACCCGTTCACTTAGCGTATGAAGCGAGAATTTGTGGTCCGGTGCAATACAGGTGGATGTACCCATTTGAAAGGTAAAATCTTACTTTTTTTTATTTCATTACAATTACACATGCATTCTTATAAGTTTTATATATATATATATATATATATATATATATATATATGTGTGTGTGTGTATATCAGGTATCTCCACAACTTGAAACGCAATGCTAAACAAAAGGCAAACGTTGAAGCATCGATTGTGAATGCTTATTTGAATGAAGAGGTTGGCATGTTTTGTTCTTATGAAGACCACGTCAACACAAAGTTAAGAAGTGCTCCACGTAACTTCGGTGGTACATCCGCTGACGATATCAGTGAAGAGGTCGATGGAATGCTCTCCATATTCAAGTCTAAGGGACGGCCAATAGGAAAACCCACTGAACGATATTGGGAGACGAACTCGGAGGCGGAAATAGCACAAACGTATGTGTTATTGAATTGTGATGAAGTTCAGCCATACATTGAGTAAGTATTTCATATATAAATCGTCTATTTAAATACCACTTCATTTATGTCATTTAATATTAACCAAGTTTTTGAATGTTGTGAATTAGGATGTACACTCAAGAACTACGACGAGCAGAACCAAACATCTCAGATGTATGTATAGATGCTCGTATTCAACGTGAATTTTCCCGATGGTTCGAACGTTATGTGAGTACCATTTAATTAATTATGTTTTACGTAAATAAATTAATATTTATATTAATTAATTTTAAATTGAGTCGTATAGGGACGGGATAACGCTCTAGACAGTCGATTCTTACGAGATCTCAGCAAGGGACCACTACGTCGTGTAAAGACTTACAACGGTTATATTGTGAAGGGCTACAGATTTCATACGTCTGGGTATGCATCGACAAAGGCAACTACCAACAGTGGCGTCTGCGTTAGCAGTGCGAATTACAATGCAGATGCAAGTGATTACTTTGGGGTGTTACGGGAAGTCGTCGAAGTAGAATATCCAGGATATCCAGCAAAGACTGTAGTGTTGTTCAAGTGTCATTGGTTTGATTCAGGCCATCTAGGAACAAGAATTCACCCGGAGTACAAGCTCGTTGATGTTAGTTCGAAAAGGACGTATGTTGGGGATGATCCATTTGTATTTGCCCATCAAGTATCTCAAGTATACTACTGCACATATCCGGGAGCTCCACGTGGTTATGAATGGCACGTTGTTTGCAAAGTAAAGGCAAGGTCAATGGTAGAAGTCCCTAAAAAGGACAAAAATACTGAAGATGAATCTCCATTTCAAACAGAACAAATAGAGACTCCAACTGAAGTCTTTACGGGAGATTTCAATCTTTCTGCACCCTTGACGGCTGCAAATCCCCAATTAATCGAAATTGAAGGTGAAGAGGAGGGGGATGAAGAAGAGGATGAAGAGGAGAATGAAGATGAGGATGAAGAGGAGAATGAAGAAGATGAGGATGAGGAGGAGGATGAGGAAGATGATGATGAGGATGAGGAGGATAAGGACGAAGAGGAGGATGAAGACGATGAAGATGAAAATTAATTCAATTAATGTAATGTATTTATTTCTTATTTTATAAAAGTTAATTAATTATTTATCATTTAGGTACAAATTATAAAAATTAAATTTACTATAAATATAAGTCACAACCAATATATATATTAATATATGTGGAAGAAATGAATTTTATGATTTTTTTAAAAAATATTTTGGTAATTTAGTAGGTCTAGTATATAGAAAAAATTGAATTAATTAAAAAAAAAATAAAAAAAACCGCCAAAATGCTGACGGAATTATCTTTCCGTCGGAATTTACTTTTTGAAAAATACCGACGGATTATCCGTCGGTATTTATATATGTCCGTCGAAATTCACTTTTTGAAAAATACCGACGGAATATCCGTCGGTATTTGTACATGCCGACGGAATATAAGCCCTTATATAAAACCTCAACCTAGGGTTTTCTTTCACTCTTCTCTCTCTATTTCAGTCTCTCCCGCGCAGATTTCTCTCCACCGTGAAGCATGGCCGCCGCCCAATGTGCTCCTCCGGCCGACCTTCCGCTTCCACTGCCTCGTCGACGCCGTTCAGCCACAACCGTCTCCTTCTTCTACAATCGTCTCCATTCTTGCTTCTCCGACGTTTGAATAAGTGGGCCGACTCCGACTCCGACTCCAACGTAAGTGATTTTGAGTTTAGATTGAAAAATTTTGAACTTCAAGATCGATTTTTTTTTTTAATTTTTTGGTTGTTTCCTTGAAGTAGACGAAGTCGCCGCCCTTCGCCGGAGACTGGAAGAAGACGAAGCCACCGTCAGTTTCTGGAAGTACTAGATGATGATGATAATGATCAAGTAAGCTACTAATTAATTACTAGTATTAATTTGATTTGATTATAATATATTAAAGAAATTGGTTTAATTTGATCAATGTGATTGTACTACTGGTGCAAGTGGATGAATTGAAGAATACTTTTTGAAGCATGAGGACATGTAATAAAAACAATGGCAATTTCTTCACATTCCCAACATAATATTTCATGTAATATTATTGTTTCATTACATAATATTTTAATTTTTACACTTTTTACATAATGACATTTTTTACGAAATTTCTTCACATTCCCAACCTCTAATATGACACTTTTTCTTACCATAATATTTTCCACTGTTATTCTGGTCGGAAAATGTAATTCTGGTCGGAAAATGAAATTCTGGTCAGGGCCTCCCCGGCCACCCATATTTTTTTTATTAATATTTTGTTTTAGTGACGGATATTCCGTCGGTAAAATGCCGACGGATATTCCGTCGATAAGTGAATTTCGAAATCAATTTAATTCAGTCGGGTTTCCGACGGCATTTAACTTCTTTTATAATTATTTTAATTCATTCTAATTTCTTTTATAATTATTTTTATTCAATCTTTCCGACGGAATTACCGACGGAATGTTGACCCGGTTTGTTAAACGGGTTGTCCGGAATACCGACGGACATTCCGTCGGAAAAAGGATGACGGACATTTTCCCTCGGTATTTCCGTCGGTATTTCAAAAATCCGTCGGCAAAAAAAGCTGACGCCGAGAAAGGGGACGGCCGACTTTCCGTCGGTAATTCCGTCGGTAACCTCGGCGGCCGACGGAAAATCCGTCGGTAAATCCGTCTCTAAAACGCCCTTTTTTTGTAGTGATTTAATTATAAAATAACACATATATCTAGAATTGTCAAATATGTCGGATCAGTCTGGATTGGGCTCGCTGGCCCGATCCATTACCCGTTGGTGATGTATATTTCCCTCGAATTGGATGAGTCGGGTTCGGGTTGGACGAGTCAGAATCGGATTGGGCCGGACTTTCTCTCGGGCCTCGAGATCTGCGACCCAATTTGACTCGGAAAAAAAATTAAAATTTTTAAAAATATATATTATAAGGATAGTTCAGTAATTTTTATTTTTAAAAAAATTATTTAATGGCGAAGTGCGATCGCACATGGCAAAACCAAATAATGTGTCAACTTTTAATTGAACGTCTATTGTAAGATATGACGAATCTACTGTCCCAGTGTAGAAAAACCCTGCTTAAAACCTTGACACATAAAATTATCAAATTTCATAGGGCGGTTCGACCCAGATCAATTCAAGCCTCCAAAATTTTCAACCTTTTAGTGGACTTTTTTTTTTATGGCAAATTCTTGTATGTAAAAGTTATACTCCCTCCTATTCACAATAATTTTCATAAGTAAGTGGACACATATATTAAGAAAGTATAATGATGAACATAATTTTAAGGGGTAATTTTATAATTTTTTATGTATAAAGAAAATAAATGAGTTGACTTGTGTGTATGTGTAAGGTCAAAAGTAATGACATTTTGTGTAAAATTGTAAAAATTGTGAGGATGTAATTTATAAAGAGTTTTTTATTTTAAGAGTGTGAAAGTTATTATAAAATGTTGAAAAAGAAAAATGTAAAAATTATTATGAAACATATCAAAATTTGAAATAATCAATGCATTTAAGTTTAGTACAACAGAATTGAAGAGAATCAAATGTTTTTAAAAATTGTAAAAGTTACTGGACATAAATAATCTTTTTGACAATCAAAAGAATCCTCTATTATAATAATAGGGAGTTCAATATGAGTCTAATGTAATAATTTATTGTATTAATGTGTAATTTAGGTTTGAACCTTGCACCTCTTACTTAATAAGTATGTTGTTTACCAATTAAACTAATATATAAATTTTTTGATATTTTAATACCAATTTTGTTGAACATTTCTTTGTACTAATATTTAAAAATAATTATCTAATACTCCGTATATTATAAGCAAATTATGTGACACATCCTCCATTCACTATTTCAAAATAATATACTCTTATATATAAACTATTGTATTTTTTTTCTAATTATTTATTTATTTAAGGTGGTGTTATTAAAATATTGTACTCCGTAATTTTTATGATATTAATATTGATTAATTAAATTATAATATATAATTGACGTTATATTATAAAAGTAAGTCTATCCATGTCAACTCTCTTATAATGTGTCATATTTTAAAGAGTTAAAATATTTAAAATAAAATGACATGGGATAATTATATTAATTGGTTAAAGAATATGTGTGACATAAATATTATTATGTGTTAGTTGGAATTTAGTTTAAAGAATATGTGTGACATAAATTTTATCATTATTTTTTTTTTTAAAATTATTTTCATATTTACTGAACGTTATTGTACCAAGAAATCTTTGTTCCATTTTGTCTGTTTCTTAAATTTTTTTATTTGAATATTATTTTATATTTATTTTACTGACATTGATCCGCAGTTGGTGCTCATCTAGATATCCATAAAAGTGATGTGGAAAAAAAAAATTAGTCCGCATATAACTCGAAATTGGGAGGTTGATTAGAGTCTCCTGCATTTGTTAATTTATTGATAAGACCAGCTGATATTTGCTAGATCTTGTATGAAATGTTAAAAATCTACGAGGTAAAATCTCTCATCCATATAATAGTTTAAAAAAGAAGGGTATGTAGAATTTTTAGGGATAGTATATTGACCAGAGAAATTATTATATCAAGAATATATAGTGAATCAGAATACTATTTTTCTTTTCTTTTTGTGTTTGTAATTTTGGAATAACAACTGTAGAATATTATGTTTGCGGCACATTTAAACACCCCAATTTGAGCTAAAATATGGGATGCAACTACTCACACGTTTGAGATAAATATGTAAAAAATGTATCAAAATAGCCTAAATTTGTGATTTTAAACACTACAATTAGTCTAAATGTATCAAAAATAAATTTAACAAACCAAAACGTCAGGGAGGGGCGTTTAGGTCAGGCAGCCAGTACTTCACCTCTCCTTCCGCCGATTGTGGTGGCGGCCTGGTGTACGGTCTGAACGCCGATTGATTAGGAACGCCCATTACCGGCGGCGGCCCAACCATGACCGGGTACGGGGGTAGTGAGCTGGTGTCCGGTGCGGATGCCGGCGGTGGTGGAGCGTTGTACGGCCTGAATGCGGAGTGGTTAGGAAGGCCCATTACCGGTGGCGGTGGTGGTGGCGGCCTGGTGTAGGGAGTGAACGCCGACTGGCCAAGAACACCTATTGACGGCGGCCTTAGTGGCGGCGGAAAAGGGTGCTCCACGGGGGCTGGTGGAATCGCCGCCGGCCTAATTGGCGGCTTTGAACAAGATTTCATCTTCTTCATGCTAATTAATGGTTATTAGTTGAAAAATGAATACCAAAATTAGTCTTGATTAGTTACAAATTAAATTGGAGATCAGTCTGTCGAAAATAAATAAAAATTAGAGATGAGTAGTTAACTAGTATTTGTGCGGTTAATAAAATCTTGTTTTACTATACAATTAATTTGGTTTCTTTATTTATAATTTAGAAAAGGGCATTTAATAATTGTTACTGTTTAGTTATTTTGTTATGCAATATTTGATACATGTGGTTATTTGATTACGCATGTAATAATAATAATTTTGTAAAGATAAAACTTAACTTCTATATAAAAATACTTGATTTTTAAAGAGTGTCATTTTTTTATGCATATCAATGATTTTTTATTTTATTATTTTGCCAAAATATATGCATATCAATTATACAGTAACAATTTATACCAAAAAAAAAAAAAATCACGTGTCTATGTAAAATAATTTGTTCCTATTACATCATGTTTTGCATCTAACCAAAACTAAGTTTATACTCTTATTTAGATATCTTACATTTTTTTCATTATATTATTCTGTATTTTTGTGAGTGCTGCTGATATGGGTACGTTAAATTTGGATAAAAATTGCATCAATTGCAATTTGTCATATATAATCAAGATTTTATCTCACATATTTTATATTTTCCCGCATTTTTCAAGTGCCTCCGTTTTGAAATACTACATTTTCCTTAAAAGTTGTACGTCATATTAAATTTTCATTTTTTCTACTTAATCTCAACCTTTTATTAATTAGTTATTGGCTATATAAATTTTTACTTTTCATTTCTACATGATCTCAACCTTTCCTTTCATTAATTAGTCAGTAGACTAATTAGTTATTGGCAATATAGATTTTTACTTTTCATTTCACTTTCTTTCCTTACGTCCTTCCGACCTTCCCTATCATGTGATATAATTATAAAAAAAAATTGTATTTGATCGAATAGCAAATTTTTAAATATATGTTGCAGTTGAAAAAACGTAGAAATGTCGTAATTTTTATACAATAAAACCATTAAAAATAACATTTATGTTTAAAATATTTATTACTAAAATTTCACACATTCATGTTTAATATTTCCAAAAAATTTTAAAAATTAAAATAAATAATATTGTAAAATTCTCGGTACGCACGTCCTGCATTAACCCCGGATCCCTAATTTGAGATTGAATTTTATCCATAGAAATTTCCCAATGTTTTTATATATACTTTTGTTATACACATTACACAATTAAATGGTTGGCCCAATTGGATCGGTCACCTTTGCCACAAATATTGAGATGTTTGTTGTATTATTGATTTTCAGACATAGGGCCTGTTAATAAATTCTTCAAAACTATTTCGAGAATCATTTTTTTTTTTCAGATAAAAAAAAAGGATTTTAAAAGTTGTTTATAGCGATTAGAAACAGAGCCATAACATATGAAAGAAACTCATAAAGGCGAGAATATACGATCATATCATCATAACAAGCAATCAAAATACCATAAGCAATATCCAATGAAAAAGGAATCTGATGGCTAGAGCGAAATACTAAAAAGCCAGCTAGCACAAAAGTATATATTGCGCTTTATTTAGGAGCTAGGCATGCATCAGAAATTAGCCACAAATCTTAGCCTTCAAATCTTGGATAAATTTATCCAAGTTGCTATCCGATGACCCATTCACAGCCAAAGCACCATGCACAATCTTCCTCACCTTCTCCATTTCCACCCTTAGTTCCTCCGAACAACTCATCATAAAACGTCGAACCTTCTCCGCAACTTCCTCCTTCGAAACGGGCTCCTTATCGCAAAGATTGATCCCAATTTTCCAATCATCCACCACCATATTCCTACTCACGGGTTGATCCAGAAAAACAGGATGGCAAATCAAGGGAACTCCGAACCACATGCTTTCCAGCAACGAGTTCCATCCACAGTGCGTCAGGAATCCTCCAACCGCTGGATTCGCCAGCACATCTCGTTGATTGCACCACGGAACAACAAGCCCTCGGTCAGAGGGGGCCAGTTCAGGGTCGTGTTGATCAGGGCGGATAACGAGCAAGAAGTACGCACCACTCATGGCTAGCCCACGTGAAATCTCCAAAATAACCTCCTTATAAACGGGAGAAACGCTGCCAAAGGAGACGTACAGAACAGAGCGCGGTGGCTTGGCGTTGAGCCATTGGGTGCAGTCGGTGGGTGGATGGAGGCTTTGGGGGATGGAAATTTTGGAGGAGAAATTAGTAGGGCCAATTGCGTAAATTGGATTAATGGTTTGATTTAAAGCAGATATGGCATCGGATTCTAGCTCTTGAACAGTGTTGCATAATACGAAATCTGCTTTATTGACTTGCAGAATTGCCTTCATATTACTCTCTTTCAGATTCTGGGGCATAAATTCAGCATATTTGGTCCATTCCATGTGATGTATTATGTTGCTCGCCTTTACTCCCGGTATTGAGTTTAAATGATTCTTATAGTCACCTAATCAAAATTTATCAAATATTATGATGAATTTAATTAAGACGATAACTAACTAGATAAAATATCAAACTCATTATATATATATATATATATATATATATATATATATATATAGGATTTAAATTTCCGATGATATCACAATATATGTTAATTTTGGTGTTTCATTCAGTGTGTCACCCTTATTGATGATGTTTGATAGCTAATACTGATTACTTCTAAAATTATGATGATATTTAAACTTTACAAAATTTAACACTACAAAAAACGCGGAGTTTGCCGACGGAAGGCTACCGACGGAATCCATTCCGTCGGCCGCCCCGACGGATCGCCGACGGAATTTTCGAATCGACTGACTCCCGACGGAATCCAAGATCCGTCGGGACCGTCCGACGGACTTCCCGACGGAATTCAGTTCCGCGGCCAAACGGTGTCGTTTAGCCTTGCTTCCCGACGGATTATTTCCGTCGGCCGTTCAAATTTCGACTGCCGACGGAAAATATCCGTCGGTAGCCGACCCGCTTTTGACTCACCCCCTCGGATACCACGGAAAAGACGCGTGTCATTAATATTCGCGTGCTACCGACGGAAATATCCGTCGGTAGCCTTAAATTTTTTTTTTTTATAAGAACTGCCGAAGGCAGTTCCTCTTTGAGGAAAAAAATATTTGGCCTTCGTCTACCTCTTCCTCTTCGTCTCCCTGTTCTCTCCTCGGTTCTTGGATTGGATTTTCTTGTGCGTGGATTGATCGACAAAGGGCATAAAGATTATCTACTCCAATTTTCTTCAATTTAAACGGTACGTTTTATAAATTCTTAATTAATTTTAATTAAGTTATTGTATTAGTTATTGCATGTTAATTATTATAAAACTGTTATTATTATAAATTGCATGTTAATTATTATAAAACTGTTATTGAATTATATATTATAAATTGCATGTTAATTATTACTCCGTATAAAATTTCATGTACGTAGTTGATGAATATATATGTATAATTAATTCAAATATATGTTAGTACGTGGATTATATATTTTTTATTGATTAATTGTAATTAATTAATGTATGTTAGTTCAAATATATAGTGTAGTTTTCTTGTTAGTTCGTTTTGATAATTAAACTAGATTATTATTGTTCATTAAATTAGTAATTATTCTTATAAGTAGGGGTACTGTTGTACGGTTTGATTAATATAGTAATTATTGTTATTGTTTAAATTAAGTCATTATTAATTAGTTTTGTAAATTATTGATTTCATTAATAACGTGATTTTGTTATTGATTAAATTACTAAAATGTTGACTTAAATTACTAAAATGTTATTAATTAAATTAGGAAATTATTGATTTCATTACTATATTAATTATTGATTAATTTATTGTACTTTTAAATTTTATTTATTAAAATAGATGAGTCAAGATGCTAGTGGGGCCTCAGGATCTCGACGTAGGAGAGACTCACTTAGGCCTGTTGAGCCTCCTATGATGTCGTCGTCGTCATCCGTTCCACAGCATTCGCCGCCGTCATCTGAGTCGTCGGCAGCTCGTCGACATCCCACACGGGCCCGAGAAACCAGACTGAGAATATGGATTGAAGATGTACAGTAAGTAATTAATTAAATAATTTTAAGGTTTAACAATATTTAATAGCATCAATTTTTGTACGTTTTTTAATTTATAATGTGTTTGTTTCTTAATATATAATGTCACAGCTTACTTCCTGGTAATGAGATATCGAAGATTTGCACTGAGGTGATTACTAAGTGCAAGATTGCTGCGAATGCCTACTCTTGGCTGAAGGTGCCGCAGACGAAAAAGGATGAATACTGGGAGGAATTCCAGGTATTTGAGTGCATTCAATTAAATATTAATAAACAATTTATTATATATATTATTTGATAAATATGCTGATCGAATATGTGCAGAAACATGCTTATTGGAATAGGGAGTTTTTTTCGGACAACGATATCCACAGGCACTGGCAATCTTCATGTCAGTCTAGGTATAATGAGATAATGTATACCTGGAGGACTGCTTGGCGTAGTCGTGGCGTGGAGCAGACGACGTTGGGGGTGGACGAAAATGGAGTCAACGTTGACTCACGTATTGGAGTAGCCCGGAGTACGTGCGGAAGTGTGCAACTGCTCGAGCCAACCGTAGAAGTGATGGGGGAGGTGGGATGTCAAGGCATCGGGGGGGGGGGCCCGATCCGCGTATGAGCACTCAATTGCTCTAGTAAGTGTTCACTAAATTTATTTCAATTATTTATATTATAATATTATATAAAATAATTTTTATATGCTCATTTGGTACAAAATAGGAGCGGGATCTTGGGCGTGAACCCACACACGTGGATCGGTTGAACGTTCTTCATCCGTTTGATCGAGATGCGCAGACGTCCACATATGGACGCACTACTGAGCTTCACGTAAGTTTAATTAAATTGTGATGTGTTTTTTAATATTTAATTAATTAAATGTATTGAACTATGTATTAATTTAATATTTTTGTAATTATGTAGTTGAATGTGAACCGGAGGATTCAAGAGGAGACGACACAGGCTTCTGCTGAAGCCGGGCCCAGCGCCGCTCCTCCGCCTGATCTTAACCGGATTTACCTGGAGGAGGCCCCGGCTGATCGAGGACGGGTCCTTGGCCTTGGCCGGATGAGCCGCTCAGTGAGAGCTGCGTCGTCCAGTTCGTCCCAGCGTGCATCGCAGGCCTCTGTATCCTCCACTGCTGTTCCGGACCCGAACGTAGTACACATGATGAACCACTACTTCCGACAGCTAACTGACACTATGGGTCGATCGTTGGGGATGTCTGCTGATCAAATAGATACATGCTTTGCACAGGCGATGAGCGTTCCCCCTCCGCCTTTCGATGCTCCGGTTGGTCAATTTCCCCCTCCGCCTTTCGATGCTCCGGTTGGTCAATTTCCCCCTCCGCCTTTCGATGCTCCGGTTGGTTCAGTTCCCCATTTCAATGCTCCAGATCAAAATCAAGATGCAGCCGCTGCAGACGGCTTGGATTTCATTGGTGGTGATGACTTTTTTGCACCGTATAATCCAGATGTTTGAACTATTTATTTTTCTGTCGAACTATTTATTTTTCTGTCAAACTATTTAATTTTCTGTCGAACTATTTAATTTTCTGTCGAACTATTTATTATTCTGTTGGACATATTTATTTCGGTTGATGCTTGTTTGTCAATGGATTGTTTATTTATGTTATTGTTTTTAATTTATACATAATACATAATTTATCTCCAGCCTCTTATAAAAGACCTGATCTTTTTATGGGAAAGTGGTGTCCAAACGTATGATGTGTTCAGAAAACAGAATTTCACGATGCGTGCTGCTTTATTGTGGACCATTAGCGACTTTCCTGCATATTCTATGTTGTCTGGGTGGAAAACGGCTGGGTTTCAAGCATGTCCGTATTGTATGGATTTTTCTGAAGCTTTCAGTCTTGAGAAGAGTAGGAAAGTTACATGGTTCGATAATCACCGAAAGTTCTTACCTCGAGATCATCCATTTAGAAGGAATAAGAACAACTTCTTGAAGAACAGAACAGTTACAAACAATCGACCGCCCCTTCGAAACGGTACGTATTTTAATTAATTATACAATTATTTGATCTAGTATAATGTTATACGTATATGTTTTATTAATTTCTTCTAGTATAATGTTACCGTACAGGACAAACGTTGTTACATGAGATTCAGTGGACGGGTTTGAAAAAATCTACTGAGGAAAATGCAGCTGAACACAACGGTCGAATCCCAGGTGGATGGAATAAAATGAGTATTTTTTGGAATTTGCCATACTGGAGTTCACTATTGATCCGACACAATTTGGATGTGATGCACATTGAGAAGAATGTGTTTGATAATGTGTTCCACACAATGATGAACACGGAAGGCAAGACGAAAGATACTCCAAAGTCCCGGGAAGAGCTGAACATTTATTGTCGTCGTCAAGAGTTGGAAATGGATCCCAGTACAGGTAAATATCCGAAGGCTTGCTACACACTGGACAAGCCACAGAAACAACAACTGTGTCGTTGGATTCACGAGTTGAATTTTCCAGACAACTACGTGTCAAACTTGAGTCGATGCGCAGACATAAACAGGGGTAAGGTTTCAGGGATGAAGAGTCACGATTGTCATGTTTTTATGCAGCGCTTGATACCGATTGCGTTCCGAGACGTTGTTCCTCTCAATGTGTGGAGGGCTATCACTGAATTAAGTCTTTTTTTTTAGAGATTTAACATCTTCAACGATCAAGATCGATGATATGATTCGTTTGGAGCAAGACATTCCAGTGATTTTGTGTAAGTTGGAACAAATTTTTCCACCTAGCTTCTTCAACTCCATGGAACACTTACCCGTTCA
Source organism: Galeopsis tetrahit (assembly GCA_963675135.1). Classification (NCBI taxonomy): domain Eukaryota; kingdom Viridiplantae; phylum Streptophyta; class Magnoliopsida; order Lamiales; family Lamiaceae; genus Galeopsis; species Galeopsis tetrahit. The sequence goes on from OY776128.1 coordinate 55,676,610, forward strand.
TTTAGCGTATGAAGCCAGAATTTGTGGTCCAGTGCAGTACAGGTGGATGTACCCATTTGAAAGGTAAACTCTTACATTTTTCATTTTTTATATATACTACATGCATGTTCACTGAATTAAAATATATGTTTTCTATTATAAATCAGATATCTCCACAACTTGAAACGCAATGCTAAACAAAAGGCAAATGTGGAAGCATCGATTGTTAATGCATATTTGAATGAAGAGGTTGGCATGTTTTGTTCTTATTATTTTGAGGACCATGTCAACACTCGGTTGAGAAGTGAACCACGTAACTACGGTGGTAGAGATACAGACAATATCGGTGAAGAGGTCGATGGAATGCTGTCTATATTCAAGTCTAAGGGACGACCAATAGGAAAATTCACAGAACGAGAGTGGGAGTCGAACAGAGAGGCAGAAATAGCACAAACGTATGTGTTATTGAATTGTGATGAAGTTCAGCCTTACATTGAGTAAGTATTACATATTTTTATCATTACTTCATTTATGTAATTTAATATTAATTGTGATTGGATGTTGTGAATTAGGATGTATACTCAAGAACTAAGACGAACAGAACAAAACATCTCAGATACGGATATAGATGCTCGTCTTCAACGTGATTTTGCCCGATGGTTCCAACGTTGTGTGAGTACCATTTCCTTAAATTTTACGTAAATAAATATGATTCATAATTAATGTTAATTATTTGAACTGTATAGGGACGGTCAAACGATTTTGAGAATCGATTCTTAAGGGATCTCAGCAAAGGACCACTACGTCGTGTAAAGACTTACAACGGTTATATTGTGAAGGGCTACAGATTTCATACATCCGAGTATGCATCAAGAAAAGCGACTACCAACAGTGGTGTTTGCATTAGCAGTGCAAACTACAATGCAGATGCAAGTGACTACTATGGGGTGTTGCACGAAGTCGTTGAAGTAGAATATCCGGGATATCCAGAAAATGAAGAGGAAGAGGAGGAGGAGGAGGAGGAGGAGGATGATGAAGAGGAGGAAGATGAGACAAATAATGAAAATGTAGATGAAGAAGATGAAGAGGAAGAAGATGAAGAATAAATTATATAATGTAAGCTAATTATTTTATTAGATGTACAATTTAAAAATATTTATTTATCATTAAGTTACAACTAAAAATTGTGAAAAGAAATTATTTTTTTGAATTTTTTTAAAATATAATTCGCAAAAAAATGAATATTTTAGTAAAAAAAATGAATATTTTAGTATTTAAAAATATATAAATTATATTACAAATTTAATTATTTAATTTATGTGAATGAAATTAATTTTATGAAATTTTTTTAAAAATAATTTGCAAAAAAATGAATTTTTTACTAAAAAAATATTAGTATTTTAGTTAAAATATGAATATTTTAGTATTTTAAAATATATAAATTATAAAAATATAAATTATAGATTTCAAATTTAATTATTTGATATATATGAAAGAAATTAATTTTGTGAATTTAAAAAAAAAAATGGGTCGAAAATGAGTACATATACAATTAATATTACAATTACGAACAAGTAACACATCTGTCCGAGTGGTAGGCGCCCCTCACTAGGCGCCCACACACCCGGGTTCGATTCCTAGCAAGGCCAGAATAAATGGTGGCCTTAATAAAAGATCGCGGGTCGGGTCGGGTCGGGGGGTCGGTCGGGTCGGGCCTGGGTCGGGTCCGATCCACGCCAGTTTTTTTTTTTTTTTTTTTAGGTTGACTTGCCGACGGATAATTCCGTCGGCGCTACCGACGGAACCCCCGACGGACACCGACTGAATATAATTCCGAATTTAAAAAATATAAAATCGAGATCCGTCGGCAGTTCCGTCGGAACGTACCGACGGAATTCCCGACAGAAGCCGACGGGTATATTTTTCTAAAAAAAAAATGCTGAAATTAATTTCCGTCGGTCCGTCCGTCGGTAAATCAGACCCGGTTTCAAAACGGGTCATTCGGCCTACCGACGGAATGAGATCCGTCGGCAGACTCGACTGATTTATTCCGTCGGGGCTACCGACGAAAAAAAAAATTCCGTCGGTAAACCGGGCCGACGAGGCTAGAGCCGACTGAATTATTCCGTCGGTAGTTCCGTCGGAAACCACGCCTACCGACCACAATTCCGTCGGTAAGTCCGTCGGTAAACCGGGCGTTTTTTGTAGTGTAAAGCATAATCTATAATTAATCATAGCTATCAAACAACATATAAGGGTTGAAATGAAGTTAATATATATACCCTTAATCTTAGCTATCAAACATGGCAAGCACAGAAATACAAAATGCGGCATATATTGAAGAATTGAAGGGTTTAAATATATGAAAAAGTCACATAAGCTAATTCAATCACAAGTTGGTTACCACACCTAGCTTTTGTTTAGCCAAATACCCTATATATTTTAAACAAATTTCAATGAGATTATTAACGGAAGCTAGTTCTCATAAATTGCACTTAATTAATAAAGTTGATTAAGCTAGCTAGGGTGCTTTGGTCCTGTTATAAGTGTCAAGTTCCATCCGACAGGTATTACAATTTTTGTTTGATTCATAATCGTTTTATATATCACTACAAAAAACACAGAGATTAACAACAGTCAGTAGTAATTCAATATCTCAAATTGTAACTAGGAGACAAATACTACTACAAATTAAGTATAAATAATTCATGTGACTACATACCACGAGTTTTCAAAAGGCCTTTGGCGCTGAGCAGCATCAAGTGATGACTCATTGACAACTGAGTAGCCGTCGCCGTCCAAAACGCAACATTTGCAATCCCGTGCTTGGCGGCAACCGCCGCCGGCCACAAGTACAAGACGTCGGCAACCAAAAAAGGGCGGCCTCGATCGGAGGCTACAATTTCCCCGACAAGCTCATCGATGCGTGCTGGAAAATCCCTCAACACGGATCCAAAAAACTCAACGAAGTTGGCCCTACGGTCGAAATCGAGGGGAAAACCGTCGGAAACAGTCTTGAAAGAAATGTCGAGGCCCGATTCACGAGCAGCCGAGAAGAGGGAATCGGATTGAGTGGATGAACTAGTGGAGATGAGGTGGTGAGTGTAGTGAGTTTGGATATAAGTGACGGTACAACCCTTTGAAGCGAGGGCTATGGCGAGGTGTACGAAAGGAGTGATGTGGCCTTGGAATATGAATTCCACCATAATTGCGTGTGGTTTCCCATTTTCTAGTTAATTTCCTTAGCCACTGGTATGTGTGTATATATAGTAACAAACCCATGTGAATCGCTAGCTAGATGGATTATTATTGTTGTTTCTTGGGGAGAATTTTAATTCTTGTTAGCCAAGTTGTATTATTGGACCACTGAATTTTCTTGTTGGACAAGTCAGTCATCCATCTCAAGGCTATGTTTGTTTTTCAATTAAAATGGAGGAGGAAATTAAATTCTAGTATTTGAAAATCATGAACAATAGTCAAAATGTATATTTGTTTTAGAATTTTATGGTATCATAGTGTAAAAGTTTATTGATTTTTATTTGTTATATCCATTAAATCACATTATATGTGGTCAATCTTCAACCATTGGCAATGGCGACATAGGGTTGGGTATGATTTATTATCGCTCAAACTCCACTTATTTATACTGATAAATGAATCAAGTTAAAGTTTGTGAATACTTAATTTACTAATGAGTCAGCTTTCATTAGTCATTACACTCTATATTTAAGGATGTTCATTGGCTCGAGCTCGACTCATTTGTGAGTTGAGTCGAACTTTATTTTCAACTCAGTTCATTAATGTAATCGAGCGAATGCTCAAGTACATTTCGAACTTCAATTACTCTCCTCAAATTACAGCACTAGCTAGTGACGGGTTGGACAGGGGAAATAATGGAAAGTTTAGAAATGAGATTTTTCGTTGGAGATGAGAACGCTGTGAAACTTGTTCCACAAGAAAAATAATGGAAACTATGGGAATGAGATTTTAATTACATAATAATAGTTTAATATGTGGTTAGTGTCATTTCATTGCAATATATTTTCAATTAATGCGTCCATTATTTGGTAATTGCAAAATGTTGTGTTTATTGTAATTAGCATATGAAGTCTTTCACACGTTATAATTAATCCACCATTAGCTCAATTAATTAATTATAATCCTTTTTAGATGAAATAATTCTGCCCGATCTATTAAGAATATGCAAAATGAGCTTTGCCAGCTCATTAAAAGTCCCTGCACACGTTTTTTTATGTGAGTGCACCTACACACACTTCCTGAGCTCACATGCATATATGAGATGTAGGTGATTCCAGCCTATTAGCTGATTGTTGATGACTCTTGTATATTTATGTATATATTTTCTGTGAAAGTTGTAAGTTGTAACCCTTTCGATTTAACGTGACTTTTCAACGAAATTTCAGTCTTTTGGCAAGTGAAAGTAATTGCAACCCTTTAGAAATATAATATGACTCTTCCAAGAAGTTTCAACATTACGGTGCATTTGTTGAGTATCTTTATATATCTCCGAAAAATGAAGTTTCCCTACACTGAAAATGAGTTTCTTTATAAAATATTTTCGAGTTTTATTAAAATATTTTCAATTTCTATTTCTGAAAAGCAAATTATTATCGTACAGTATTGATCTAAATCGATCGTGGTGTACTATTATTTCTAATAATAAATATTTTCTTATACTATCATCTAGTATTTAAATTCGCAAATATATGCCTAACATCATAATATAATTATTTATATCTATTTAGATAATGACATTAATTTAAGGGAAACAAATTCCTCCAAAAATAAGATTCCAAATTGAACAATTCCTCTTTACAAGCAAGACAAACAGTGATAAGAAAACAGTTAACAAGATTTTAAAAAACAAATATGAGATTGAAAAAAATGTGGGAATAATTATTTCAATGTGACTGAAACTAATTTAATAAAATATAACTAGAGTAATCGAATAAAAATGAGAAATAATAAAACAAAATTAAAATCTCGCATAATCATAAAATAAAATTATAAAATAAAAAATGAATTAAAAAAATTCAAATAAAAATAAAAAACCTGAATTTTACAAATGGTCCTATTTAGATAGGAGAACTAGGGACCTTCTACATGTAGTTAGGGTGTCGTATGATGTCGTATGACTACTGTAGTCAGTTAAATTTGAGCCATTAAAATTCAAATCTAAAGATTTAAATTTGATGACATGTTACCTTTTGTAATATGTGTCGTATGTATTCATTCGTATGTGTCGTACGTATATATTTTAAAAATTAATTTAATTAATTAAAATATATAATTTTAAAATAATGTTTTTATTCTTATGTAGTAAAATATTATATTAATTAAATCAATTAAAATATATAATTCTTAGGTCAAGGTCGTGATTTGGGGGAGAAGAACCCTAACTCAGCTTCTTCAATTCAAAATTTTAATTTATTTAATTAATTAATTTAATTATTTATTATTTTAGATTTAATTCATTTTCGAATTAACAAAAGATCAGTGCTCCAAAACTCTCTTCCAATGGCTAAATCTCACTCCTTGGCGTTAATGGAGTCGGCCTACTTCTCAATAATTCGATATACTGATTACGGTAATCGATTTGTATAATTTAACTACAGTAAGAAAAGATTTGTATAATTTAACTACGGTAAAAATAATTCAAGAGAACTATGTGAACTTTGATTCCAATAAGAATATATAGACAACTAAATTAATTTTAAACTTAAAATTTCTAAGTTTATATTTTAAAATTAACTCAAGTCCCAGTTTCTTTAATCTCCCCCACGTACTATTATTATTTCATTAAGTTGTAATTTGTAAATTATAATGTGTAAGTTGTGATTTGTGAGTTGTCATGTACTTACAATTAATTTATTTTAAAAAGTATATAGCATTATTATCAATTTATTAGGTACAAGTTTAGTATTTTGCTTTTTCTAAAAAAACAAGCAAAAAACGAGTAAGAAGTAAAAAAAAAAAAAAGGAAAATTAGTTTGTTAGAACCGAACCGTCCATATAAACCATAATCAATACCGGTTCTAGGCCGATTTGGTTTCGATTTTACTTTTTAAACAGTCGATTTCGAACGAACTGGATGAACATGTCTACTCAAATCTTTTCTTAGAGGAGGTGTACATACTAATCCCTTCTAATAAAATTTGAAGTGGGGTGTATCAGGTTGGAGGTGCAAATAACTGTACACGTACCCATAAGAGAAGGCTACTAACATCACTTTGGGCATGTTTGTTTTGGGATGGAAAATTCGGATTTGGGATTTCGAAACTCCACCCTATAAATACTTATAAACTCAATAAATACCTACAAGCCCTAGTGCCCTACATAAATACCTATAAAACCTATAATCTTATTTTATAGAGTTAAATTTTACCCTACATAAATTCCAAAACAAACACAAAACATAAAAGCATTAGCATTTTAAAATTCACTAGATTTTGAAATCCGAATTTCAAAATCCTCAAAATCTCAAAACAAACATGTCATTTAGGATAAGGAGAGATTCGGTGGAGGGGGGTCTGACTATTTACACCTCTATTTCTGATGGATGCACCCCTTTTAATTTATTAATATAATAATCATATAAAAAATAAAAAATGTCTTTCTCTAAAATGCATAATACTAGATGAACCCACTAGTGAAGGCACCCCCTATTATCATTCATTTCCCATAAACCATCACTTCCAATACCTTTTTCGATGACCACCAAACTCAAAAAATTCAGAAATTTCAAAAGATACTTTAAAAAATTATAATTTTTTTTTATAAATTTTGATCAACCAGTGTCGACCATATACACTCCGTCGATAACGATTTGTCGACGAAAGTGTATATGGTCGACATTGATTGATATTCGACCATATACACTCTCGTTGATAAATTGTTGTCGACAAGAGTGTATTTAGTCGACATTAAACTATCGAAAATTAAAAAAAAAAAAAGTTCTGCATAAAAATATGCAGTAAATCCAAACAAAAAAAAAAAATTAAAAAACAAAAAACATACATGCAATAAGCGGCGGTAGGGGGCGGTGGGCTTGGGGTTGAGAGGGGGGCAGGGGATAGGGTGGGTGCCGGGTGGGCATGGGGTGAGTGAGGGAGTTTTTTTTTTTTTTTTTTTTAATTTCTGCTGCTACAGTACCGAGGGAGGGAGAGTAGGAGGGAGGAGGACGGCGGCGATGGCGATGGCGATGGCCACGGTGGGGCAGCGACAAGGGACGGTGTTGGGTGGCACTAGGGAGAAGAGAAATGGAGTGAAAGAAGAAGGATAGAAGAATAAATTAGAGTGGTGGGGCAGCGACAAGGGACGGTGTTGGGTGGCACTAGGGAGAAGAGAAATGGAGTGAAAGAAGAAGGATAGAAGAATAAATTAGAGTGGTGGGGCAGCGACAAGGGACGGTGTTGGGTGGCACTAGGGAGAAGAGAAATGGAGTGAAAGAAGAAGGATAGAAGAATAAATTAGAGTGGTGGGGCAGCGACAAGGGACGGTGTTGGGTGGCACTAGGGAGAAGAGAAATGGAGTGAAAGAAGAAGGATAGAAGAATAAATTAGAGTGGTGGGGCAGCGACAAGGGACGGTGTTGGGTGGCACTAGGGAGAAGAGAAATGGAGTGAAAGAAGAAGGATAGAAGAATAAATTAGAGTGGTGGGGCAGCGACAAGGGACGGTGTTGGGTGGCACTAGGGAGAAGAGAAATGGAGTGAAAGAAGAAGGATAGAAGAATAAATTAGAGTTTGAGAGTGCATTTATTCATTGGGTGTTCTTGTAAAAGGTCTTAAAATAATAAAAAGGGTATTTTAGATAATTGAAAAGGGTGCATCTATCTTAATCAAATTTGAGGGGGTGTCCTTAAACAAGTCGGTAGTGCATATAGTCAAACCCTTCGGTGGATCATTTGCTAAGGCCCAACTAGCCCAAGCTCATGTCCAAACGAAAAATTGACCCTAGCCCAATAGAAATACAAACGAGATCAAAGACTCATAAATATCCTGATAAGTTGCTATTTAGCTATGATTATTTTGGGGTCTGATTATTTACAGATCCATTTCAGATGACTTTTCATTTAATTAATATAATAATTATATAAAAAATTAAAAATACCCTTCACTAAAATAAGTGTACTAGATTAGATGCATCTAGAGCTGTTAAAACCGGTCGGCGGGGTGGGCCAAAAACCGCAAAAGTCCGTCATTTAGAAATGCGGGGGTGGGCGGACCCATTTGTTAGGCGGGTTGCCCAAATCTTAACCCAACCCACAAAAGGGCAGGCCGTGGGTTTCGGGGGCCAACCCAATTTTTGTTTAAATAAAATTATTTATTAAATTCATTATCTTTATTTTCAAACTTCAAAATCTTTTAATATTTATCTCTTACTGCATGCCTGTTATTAAATGTTTTATCATAATCTAAAATTTAACAATGAAAATGTCGACATCTAACGTTGGAACTAAAACAAGCGTGCGAGTAGCGCGAATTTGTAATGCAAGACAGAGACTTGTTGTGCTTGACTATTTTTTTGCTTCTAAATTTTGGTTGTTAATTGCATGCAACAACTAGATTTTGAGTTGTTGAATAAGTCTAAAAACGTGACAATGTTTTGTTATTTTTCAATAATATTAAACTAATTATAATAATATAATAATAATATTACTCATTTTTTATTTAAAATAAAAAAAGGCGGGTTGGCGGGCTGGCCCAAACGGGGCGGTCCACGTATCCCGTTTCCTAACGGGTTGAGAAAATGTGAGCCCAACCCGTATTTTTTTATGGCGGGGCAGGCTGGCCCAACGGGCTCAGCCCATTTTGACAGCTCTAGATGCATCCCCCTTACTGAATGCACCCCTATTGTCATTTATTTCACCTTTTCCCTCAATCAATACTTTCGGCCGTCGTCGACACATTTCCCCGGTAACCACCAAACCAAAAAAATCCAGAAAAATTCCAACAAATACTTAGAAAAATTACAGATTTTTTTTTTATACATTTCTCCCAACCAGTGACGACCATATACACTCCCGTCGACAACGTTTTCTCTACAAAAGTGTATATGATCGACACTGGTTGATCGAAAATAAATAATTTTTATTTTTTTTATTTTCGACAACACGAACACACACTCGTCGACAACAATTTGTCGACGAGGTGTGTATTTTGTCGACATTAAGCTTTCGAAAAAAAAATGTTTTTGCAGAAAACCCTAACAAAAAAAGGGGCAAACCTGGGGATGGGGGTGGTCGGACGGCATCTGGGGATGGGGGCGGTGGTGAGGTCGACAGGAGAGGAAGAGAGGGAGGCCGCACCGCGCCGCGTGGTTGACGCAAAAAATGGAGGTGGTCGCGCCAGCGCCGGGAATCGAGGGAGGGGAGAGATAGGGGACAAAAAAAAAATAGAGGGGTCGTGGCGGCGTGGGCGAGGCAAGGGCCACAACGTTGGGCGTCGGACGAGGGGCGCGACGACGATTGGTGTGGGTAGTGGGTTGGTGGGGAAATGGAATGGAGAAGATTAGGTTTTGGTGGGAGGGGATGTGGATAGTAATAGGATTTTATGGAAATAAGGACATTTAATACAATTAGGGGATGCCCGATTTTAGGGGGAGTGTATAAATAAAGGGAGTGCATCCATCTGAAATGAAGGTGTAAATAATCAGACCCTTAATTAAATTCAACTTAGGGACATTTTTTTTTAGGGATGCACTCCCACTTTCAACTTATTAATATAATAATAATGTAAAAATTCAAAAATACATTTCTGTAAAATGTAACATACTAAATGCACCACGTACTGGACGCAACCTCTATTGTCATTTCCTTCATCTTTCACCTAAATAATCACTTTCGACTGCCGTCGCCACCATTTCCGGTGACCATCGAACAAAAAAATTCAAAATTTCCAAAAGATAATTAAGAAATTTTTTTTTATAAATTTCGACCAACCAGTGTCGACCATATACACTCTCGTCGACAACGATATATCGACGAAAATGTATATGGTCGAAAAAAAATTAAATTAAAAAAAAACACATCCGGGTCGACCAAATACACTCTCGTCGACAACAATTTGTCGACGAGAGTGTATTTGATCGACTCTGGTGTGTTGAAATTAAAAAAAAAAATAGAAAGAGAAACTTGTGCATGCGCATTTTTTTTATTTTTTTTTTTGGAGGAGGGGGGCTTGATAGAAGTTTTTTTTTGGTAGAAGAAAAAAATGGAAAGGGTGAAGAAGAAGGGTTTTGAGGTGAAATAGTGTAGGGGGTGCGTCTAATGGTGTAACTTGTAAAAGACACTATATTGGTACCAAGAATATTTATGACAATTTAAGGGAGGATGCATCTATCATTCTATCCTAGACAAATATAGGTGGGGTGCATCAATCGGGGTGTGCATCTCTCCAGAATAGAGGTGTAAATAGTCAAACCCAATAGAATTGTTTCAGAAATAAATCAAAGCAGCTGGGCCATGCTTAAAAAAGGGGCCACTCATATATCTAAATCCACGCAGCTGGAAGTAGGAGTGTTCAAAAAAAAAAAACGGACCGGAAAAATGATTGGAATCGGACCGGACCGACCGATTAGATTCCGGTCCGGTCTCCGGTCCGGCAAATTTTGGATTTCGGTCTTCCGGTCCGGTCCAAGACCAGAATTTTCCGATCCGGTTTGGATCGGAATTTTCTTTTAAATTTTTTTTTTTATTTTTTTATTAATGTACTCTCAATTATTTTTCAATAAAGTACTCTCAATTATTTTTCAAAACCAAGTAATTGGTGAAAATGTGTTGAGATCTATTACATTTTTTGCAAATATATAATTTAACAAACATATTTAATTTATTTTAGGGTCAAAAGATCATTAATAATAATGTAAATAAAATTCACATTGGCGTAATGAAGAGCAAACACTTTAATTTTCATACACAAATTCATCAATTTTGTTCTTGCTTCCATAAACTTTAAAAAAAAAAAATCGGTTCAACCGGTCCAAACCCGGACCGGATCGGAATTTATCGGTCCAAACCCGGACCGGATTAATTACGATCCGATCTCCAGTCCGTAAAATTTTAAAATTCTGATCCCGGTCCAATCCGATCCGATTCTGGACCGATGCACACCCCTAGCTGGAAGGGGAATTAAACAGCCACACGCAGACGCAAACAGAGAGATTGGGGAGAAATGAGGCAGCAGGGCAGCTCATTGGGAACCCTTTCCACCCCCACACTTCACTTAATATACTTAGGTCATCTCCAACTATAAACTCTCAAATGAAGATCTCTAAACTCTAAAATACAGTTTTTCGTACTCTATTTTAAAAACCTGCTCCAACCATAAAACTCTATATCTTACTCTATTTATTATTTTATTCATTTTCAATATATTACCATCATTAAATTATATATTTATCTTCATATTTAAATTAATTTATACAATTAAATATTCAATTAGTAAATTAAATTATAAATGAAATATTATTGATTTTATCAAAATCATAAAATGTAAATAAATTTGTAATTTTTAAATATTACTTTTATTTAAATATAAAATTATGAAACGCATAATGACGTAAACTGATACATGTGAGTATAATCTAATACAACACAATTACGTTTAAAATAGACTAAATTATTTGACCCGTTTTTTAGCGAAACTTCTCCATCTAGATCCAACTTTCTGCTGTATTAGTGTATCGTTTTTATTTGTATTTCTTTTTAGTTTGTGTTCACTTATTTTAATATGTCGGTGTTATAGGTAGCTAGATAATGCATGTATGTTCGTTTTAATATATAATGTATTTCATATTTAATATATAATGTATGTTTTATTGTATTTTACATTATTTTTTTGTTGGTAATAATAATACACACACAAAAAAATTAAATTAGACAATTAAAATTATATTATAAATTAGTATAACAATAGAATTGTAATTATATTTAACAAATTATTAATATAGAATTGTAAATATTAATAAAATAATAGATATAAAATATAGAGTTTTGAATAGTGAACTTCATATATGGAGTTTACTATTCAAAACTCTATTTCAAATCTTCAAAATAGAGTACGGTTGGAGGGAGCAAAACTCTATTTTTGAAGTTAAACTTCAAATCTACTACCGTTGGAGATGGTCTTAGGGGATCTATTGATTGTGAAGTCTTTAGAATTTTAAAATCTGGAGTATTTAATTCAAATTTTCATAATTTTTTAAACATTATGAGGTTTAATACGGATTTTTCATATTTTAATACTCTATTTATTTTCTTTGATTCTCTTCCAAAAATATAAATAGATTTCAACCTCTCAAATCTCTTCTAACAATCTGAGATTTCAACGTATTCTCTCAGAGAACTCTGAAAACTAAGACGAAAAGTAAGAAGAAAAAAATCAATAAAGGTGCTACACAAATCTTTTGTTGCTCTTTATTTTGGATTAAAAAAAAATCTCATGTTGTTCTTCTAACAAATGTACTAGAATTTTGAGTATGAATTGGTTGAAGCTAGGGTTAATAACTAATAAGGTCATTTCACTACTAGTTTTATCTAATAAAACCTACACCAAACTTTCTTGTCTAATAGAGTTAAATTGAAAAATCTAAGACAATTATACCCTTTTACTAATTTGACACAATTCGAAATTTTTGATTCAAATTAAAGGGTCAACTAAATACCTTAATTATAGATTAACACAGATTCTCGAAAGAAGCGAAATTTAAGCCGCTTCCAATTTTTTTAAAATTTCCTAAAAAGTAGGTATCCTCATTAATTGGTTTCACTTGCTTAGCTTCGAGAATTCTAGAGTCTGCATTTTCAAAATTTAAGCAACTTTCAAAATTTGATATCATGTATGAGTTATTAACAGAGAATCTCGAAAAAAAGCAAGATTTAAGCAACTTTCAAAATTTAAAAAATTTCCTAAAAAGTAGATATCCCATTAATTCAAATAAGAAGCATAAAAAAATTATGGAGTGAATAGTGCATGGTGTGCAATATTGAAAAAGTATGTATATAGAACTGCATATCTATATGTGGGTAAAAAACACAATATGAAGTAAGTAATGCATATCTATTTCGTAACATGTAAATATATGCATAGTTGAATGCACATGAATAAATATGCATTGTGCAGTTACAAGGCATATGATTAAGCTTCTGACTGTATTACACAAGTGATCGATTTAGTAAGAAAAGTAAAAAAAAACAATGGAGAACTATACAACATCTGAGTGAGACATTGATGAACTCAAACCCTGACGAGACACAGGTTCCGAAAATATAAATAGAAATAAATATTTAGTAAAAAAAATTTGATCTAATATCAATATGAAATCTCGTCAGGATTTGAGTTCATCAATAATCGAACGATAAAAAATAAAAGGATAAGAATTGGATACGTACTATGCAGACGAATCTTGATCTAATATCAATATGAAATTTCTTATTCTGATCTCAGTGCATCATCGAATCTGAGAAATTGAAATTGAAAAGTGAATTTGGGAATTTTTCTTCGGTGCATAACAAGAATCTGAGGGAATAATTTTCGAAAATCGAATTTGGAAAGTCAATAAATTACGGGTAACATAACCTAAATTCTAGGATTTTGACTCTGCAACTTTTATGGAATTTAAAATATCTCATTAATAGTTGGGTTAATTACAAAAAAATCACCACCTTTTGAGTATTTATCAATTACAACACATTCTTTTTTTCTTTGCAATTCGATGCACCATCTTTTTTAGTTTTGCAATTCAATGCACCGATATATTTTTTTATCAATTTTAATTTGACGTGACTCCTAAAAATTACAAATTTGTCGTGTTTTGTGCGAATATATATATATATATATATATATTTTTGCAGCATAACATAATAAAAATGTTTTATATATTTTTATTTTTTGTGATTAAGAAAAAACAAGTTAACATAATCAAGAAAAAATATTAAGACAAGGAATAAATATGATTTTGGTCAATGCACAACTTGTGTGATTATAATTATTTTTTTTAGCAAAACACGTTAATGCACATCATAGGAATAAATATGATTATAGGAATTATATTTTATTTTGCAGAATTTTTTGATTGGATTTTCTTATATATAAAATTATATATTTAGATATTACATATTTACATGTGTAGAGGATAAGAGAGCTTTGATATAGAAAACATCAAATCAATACTCATAATATTAAAGCATAAAGATGGAGAATTTTGTCAAAAAATTATAAAAATATAGATGAATTTGATGTGCAATTTATATAAAACAACGTTTTTTTAAATGTGCATGTGTGTTTCATTAAAAAAAATTATTAGTGATACTCTATGTGTCGACAACGTGGTGTGTTCGCCGTTTTTCGGCGTCAAGTTAAATTAAAATTGATCGAAAAAATATATTTGTGCATTGAATTGCAAAGCATAAAAAGGTGGTGTATCAAATTGCAAAGAAAAAAAGAATATGTTGTAATTGATAAATACACTAAAGGTGGTGATTTATTTTGCAATTAACCCTTAATAGTTTTTATTGACGAAAATAGTTTAAATAATTAGATTAAGGGTAGTATGGGATTTTTGGCTTTAATTTGACTCTATTAGAAAATTATAAAACTTGGTGTTTCTATTAGCTTAAGGGGTTCTAATAATGACCCTATTAGGGAATAATCTCTTGAAGCTATTTGTTATTACTTTGTCATTTCGTTTTAGGTGATTTTGGGGTAGGTGTGTGTGGAGGGTTGCAGATTGTCGTTGGTTTAGATTATTTAGGTTATTTAACATTATTTTCTGTTAATAAATCTTTCTTTATTTAATTATTTTGTGTTATTTTTCTTATAAGGAAATAGCAACTCACACGGTCTGGTAGATTTTTGTTTGTTTTGTGATGTAAATTCAACTGCTAACTTACTGCATTTTTAGCAGTCATCAATTTTGATTTACTTTGCTTCTTGTACAAAGATTTTATCATTTTTTATATGGTCAAAGTAAAGAAGATTCTTTAGTTTGTTCATTTCGTGGTGTGAGATATGCATAAACTATTAATGTATTAACTAATATATACTACTATATACGTATAATAGTTGTCCTCTTCTTAATGAAAGATTTGGGTGTAATAAGACCTATAACAATTATCAAAGTCACCTTAAATGATTTGAAAATAGTTGATTACCTTTGTTAGAAGAATAACAAATCTTTTTTTTTTTTTTTTTTTTTGTGACCTTTCCTTTTCAGAGTTTTCAGAGAAAATACATTGAAATCTCTGGTTGTTATAAGAGATTTTGGGGAGCGAAATCTATTTATATTTTTTTGAAGAGAATCAAAGAAAATTCATAGACGATTGAATATCTAAAGATTTTAAATACCTTTTAAAATCCGTATTGAATACCACAGAATTTTTAAAGACTTTTGAAAATTCGGAATGAATACCCCCGGACTTTGAAAGACTAAAAAAATCTTACAGACTCCACAACCAATATACCCCCTTAGTTTAACTTTGATTGTGTAATTCAACTGGAAGGTGTTTAGGCTAATGGGTAATGAAATGATCATTTACTTGGTTTCAATTATTAGGTTGTATGTTGAAGCATGATTAGTGCAACGATAGTTGGCTAGTCGTGGTAGATCGTATAATCGAGGGTTGGGATCCAGTGAATTGAGTTTATATTGTGTTATCACAACGAGAGTCGGATAATTCCATTAGAACCTCTTTAATCAACATTAATTATTTGAATGAGAGTTTGGGTAATTGGTGGTGAGGAGAATATAGGAGTTTGATTGTTTAGTATTCAAGTGGAAAAAACATGATTAGGGAATAAATTAGAATAGATTAGGTAGAACCCTCTAATTGTGTGATTACCTGAGTAAGAACGATTATATCCGTCCTCCCGATATTAGATGCTTAATTATGTATATGCCTTAGTGATCGCTCCTACCGAACACCGACCTACGAATTATACGTCAAAGTCGAGCTTAACTCAATTTTCCACATAATGACAAACACCCGAGCACTACCTTTCATTATTTGATCTACATCAATATCATACTTGTTCTCATTAATTGTTAGTTTTCCCTTCTAAGTTTGCATTTAATTTAATATCACAAACCATGTCCTCTCACTATATTCACGCGCCGACACATAACATTAAAGATACACTAGCAATATAGTCCCTTGATTTTTTATATTTAACCGAACACTTATCAACTATTACGAGAACCCTCTTACACTTGAGAGGCGAGTATTTAAAAAATATGTGTCAAGGTACGTGGTTCAAACCTCATTCCTTACATTTTTTTTAAAATTAGTAATTCAGTAATGAGCTGAACTAGGAACGGGATGTGTTGGAAACGGAATGGACCGTTGCGGGCCAAGTTGGGCGGGGCGAGCTTCTGGGCAAGTGGGTGGGTCAAGAATGTAGGTAGGGTCACTCAAGTTCCTGAAATTAATTATTTAAGATTTAAAATTTTAAGGTATTTTAATTTATAAAATATTATTTTAATAAGATTTCGATATATCGGTATATCGTTTCATATAGAATACCGAATTTCTTTTGGTATATCGAAATACCGCGATATGATCATTTTCAATACCGTTATCAAATCGAAATTTTTCGATAATTTTAATTTATTTTTTTCGATACGAAAAGCTCAGTACACTGAAATTTCGGTATATTTTCCCACCCCTAATTTAGATTAAATGATATTTTGGATTTTGAATTAATTTGTGGATTGTACGCAATTTTTTTTTATTTAAAAGTTCAAAATTGAGATTCTTTGTTAAATAAGTATATTGATTTGGGCAAATTAATTACAAAAAATGCATATACTAGAAAGAATTTGATTAAGAGTTAGCACTTGACTAGAGCCGGGTAGCCCATCCCTAGATATGCCCTTGATTCAGTGCTGTTTTTCTTTTGACAGAAATTTAAAGTGGTTTCTCATTACAAATACTACAAAATACTATAATAAATAATGATGAGACGTCTCATAAGATAGGTGTATAAATTGATTGATGATTAATTATATAGTGGGGAGCATTTAAATGTTAGTTGTAGGGAAGAGAAAAGTTGCAACTTTATCACATTATTATTGTTTGTTTGGGGTTGTTTTCATAGCCATGTATTGTTTAAGAGTCGACTCAAAAGCATAAACAAAAAACCTAGTAAGTAGGGGTAGGGGTAGGGGTAGGGGTAGGGGTTGGGGGGATTCATTTAGTTTGGACTTTAAAAATTGACAACAAAGAAAGAGAGGTAGCTCTAATTAATGTAGCCTATCGTGTTCGTCTGTCACTGCAATACAAATTTAATTATACATGTTAGATATAATTAAATTCACATCATTGATTCATTCCTAAAATGAAATATTTCATCCTTTCATTAAAATTATGTTCACTTTTTTTACATGTTTGTCCACTAAAGTAGTGTTCATTTTCTTTTATAAAAACAATCACTTTATCTTTAATTTACAACAATCCTATAACTAAAGTTGTTAAATGAATCGAGTCGCTCGTGAACTCGGCTCAGCTTGATAAGGCTCAAGCTCGACTCGTTCGTTAAATGAGCCGAACTCGACTCGATAAGAGCTCAAGTCGAGCTCGAACTTCAAGTACTCGGCTCGCCTCGAATAACAGCTCTACCTACAATCCATATACTTTATCTATTTTATCTTAAAACATGTGTCAAAAAATTTGATCACATTTTTCATGAATAGATGGAGTATATATATATATATCGTGTTTATGAATAACACTCGTATGAACTCTTTTTTATTAGTGTTATTATTGTACTCCGGTACATATGAAGTGTCACTGTCTATAAAAAATGTTAGGATTAATGCAATATTGGATGTCATCTATTTCCACTACAAGAGATATCATTTTTAGTGACAAAAAAATTGGTGAGAGTAAGATAAACTCTCACTAAATGTGATAATTGTTTACTTTTAGTGAGGGTGGAATAATACTCTCATCAAATTCTTAATATTGGTATGAAAATTTTATGTACCCTCACTAAATGTAAATTGCACTTAACATTGGTGAGGGTAAAAAGTACTCTCATTAAAATTATACAAAAAAAAAATATAATCACAGAGGTAATAAAATAAAATATAAAAAAATACAAATTTTATATTATCAATATTTTTTTATATTTTTATTTTAAAAAAATTATATATTTATTTATATTATAAGTAAAAATTAATTTGTAAAAATATGAAACTAGAGACCTGCAGAAAAAGAACACGTCTTCTTTCTCACACCTCTCGCGCACAGAAAAGAAGAATTTGATTTCTCCCCAAATTGAATTCATCCTTCAATTCGTTCAGATTCAGAAATTAACCGGTATATTCCTCCTTAATTTTCTTCCAGATCATGATTTAATTCTCAAAGTTCACACGATTGATCCAATTTTTCTTTAATTAGCTGTTACTTCTTCTTCAATAGTATCGTAGCTTCGATTCTTTTTTTCTAGCATAATCTAGAGGGAAACGAATATTATTCTACTGTCGTGCGAGCTGCATAACCAATCGTGGTAGAAATCGGCATCATACTGAGTTTAATGTTGTTTTTCTAAGTTAGAGATCGGCAACAACACAGGTAACATTTCTTCTCGATCAGTATTTATTTCTCCTTATGTTATTGTCTAGACTTTGATTAGGTTTTCTAAGAATGTGCTCAATCTAGGCTAGGGCTAGCTCCTTGATTAAATTTTGAGTGCAATACTTTGATTTAACATTTAGAGATCAAGTTATGGTAATTTAGTTTTTGCCTTTTGATTTGGATTTGAGATATTATTTAGTTCAAGTTATTGTAATATATTGTATGCCTTTTGAATGAAATAGCCCTGTTTTATACATGATTTGGTTTATTTTTTACCTTTTGAGATATTATTTGGTTTTTGATTTGAATTAGAGATATATATACATTCAAGTTGTGTGTTCCGTGATGTTAAAAGTTTAAAAATTCTTCCTGGCCTTGGTAAGTTTGCTTCTAAAATTAGTCCTCTATTTTCATGTTTTGATTGGTATAATGAATCTCTCTAATTCACATGTGTTAGTTTATCCCAACGGTGAGGAATCCCTTCGCAGTCTGTTATTGATTCGACATAAATGAGTTCAAAACCTTATGGAGTCAAGAAGATTAATTAGACACTTGGAATATGGGGTTGACTTGCCTTGGTGCCATTATTTAAGTATGTTGTATTAGATACTTTTCTATTTCTTTACCTCGGGGATTTTCTGCTAAAATTATCTAGAATCCTTGGAAAAATGGTTGTTATTTAGTTTATAAATTCATGTTTCTGTGATGATTTAATATATGAATTTAAAAAACCTTTCTCTCTGTTTTTCACAGGGCATAAAACAAGGTTTCAAAAGAGCTTTCTCTGCTCCCTGGCCTGAGATACTACGGTACCAGGTTGCAAGATATTCTTAGCTTAGTAGTCAATTTGTGTGTTCCGTGATGTTAAAAGTTTAAAAATTCTTCCTGGCCTTGGTAAGCTTGCTTCTAAAATTAGTCCTCTATTTTCATGTTTTGATTGGTATAATGAATCTCTCTAATTCACGTGTGTTAGTTTATCCCAACGGTGAGGAATCCCTTCGCAGTCTGTTATTGATTCGACATAAATGAGTTCAAAACTTTATGGAGTCAAGAAGATTAGACACTTGGAATATGGGGTTGACTTGCCTTGGTGCCATTATTTAAGTATGTTGTATTAGATACTTTTCTATTTCTTTGCCTCGTGGATTTTCTGCTATATTTATCTAGAATCCTTGGAAAAATGGCTGTTATTTAGTTTATAAATTCATGTTTCTGTGATGATTTAATATATGAATTTAAAAAACCTTTCTCTCTGTTTTTCACAGGGCATAAAACAAGGTTTCAAAAGAGCTTTCTCTGCTCCCTGGCCTGAGATACTACGGTACCAGGTTGCAAGATATTCTTAGCTTAGTAGTCAATTTGTGTGAAATAGATTTTTGTCTTGTGTGATAGATCAAAGAGATTAAGACATGGTAGCTTATTGATACAATCCTGTTTCAGTAACTATTTGGCTGAAGTGTCATTTAATCACTCGATATTTCATGCTTACTAAATTGTGTGTTAATTATATTAGCCTCTACAATTTTCTGGTTCTCAGATTGACATTACACAGACAACCATTTTTATATTTTCCTTTTAGCTAAGATTCTGACATTGAAATGTATCATTGGTGCTAGATTTACTAGTATTGTCATGGAGTGTGTGTAATTCTATGGATTTATATTCAAGATCATTGCAGATTTATATTCAATCTTCTTAGTAGTTAAATACATGTCTGATGCTAGATTTAGTAGTATTGTTATATGTTGAGTGTCTTTTTGGGGTCATAACAACAACTTTGATAAGGTTATCTAAGAATATATATATAGACTCAGAATAGAACTTACTCTGATAAGGTTTTCTAAGAATATATATATAGACTCAGAATAGATCATTGCAGATTTATATTCAATCTTCTTAGTAGTTAAAAAGTTTTTCTTTTGTCTCTATACTTTCTTGTTTATTCCTCAAATAATTGTGTGAATGAATAATTCACTTCTTTTGTCTTGAAGATTTGCTTTGGTCGTGGTATATAGAGAGTTTATCATGAAAGAAGAACTACTATAGTTACTAACACCTCTTACAATGTCATTCATGTGGATGGTGTAACAAAGATGTTATGTTATTGTCTCAAAACTTTCTACTTGGAATAAGTAAATAAGTATTGTCCAGTAGTTAGATATTTGAATTTTCTAGATCTTAAATCTGGGTATTTGATTTGGTTCAGGAGTTGGGCTTCATGTTTAACAGAGCAAATTAACAAGGTATTTGCTTTGTGATTGAGTTGTATCCTCCATATAATGAGTTGTTGGTGGTGTTTAAAGCCTGAATTTTATTGATACAAATGAGGGTTACGCATACTTCCATATTCCGTATTATTCATTGGAGACTATTTTATTTCTCTCTCTCTTTCTCTTTTATATAGATGGTAAAACTAGAGTTGTCTGTTTTTTACTGATAAGAATTTGTAAACTGCAAAACTTATTTAGGTTCCTGGAATTGTTGTATGGTTTTCACTGGATCTAAAGTTTAGTGGTTCAAATTTATAGTGAGGTTTTAGTGTGGGTTAATTGCAACTTTTTATGATTTAAAGAATGTGTATGTGGATCTTATTTACTTGGAATAATTGGCTGGGTTTTTTAATATAACCAGATTTTGATCCTCTGAAACAGAATATCTACAGCTGAAGATCTTATCAAAATGCTAAAATTGAAAGCTACTGATTCTCCAACTCTTAGAAGTGTAACTAAAGTTGAGGGATAAAGTTGCCCTTAGCAGTGGACAATTTTTTCTTTAAAACAAGTATGTTTCTCAATCCCTGTCTTTACCTTATGTGTCTATTTAACCTTTATATCTACTTATAATGTATATTAATACTCGCTCATAGGTTCACGATTATATTTATTGTGTCAAGCAATTGATAGCAATGAGTTGAGTTTGTGTCAAACAATTGATCATATAGGAAACTATAAAACCTGTTTCTTTTTTAGGATAGCAATGAGTTGAGTTTATGTCAAGCAATTGATCAAGGTGTTTGTGAGAGCTTAACGTATCTGATAAAATACTTATAGTTTTATCTAGCTCTTAAAATTGTAATCTTGGAGATTTAGATGTTCTTTATTTGAGCATACATTAAATTTGTTTCCAGAATTAGTATCATGTTTACGGAGAAATTTAGATGGTGTTTCAAGATTATGGTATTGATTTTGACGGCCTAGATTTTTTTTAGGATTAGGGTGTTGTCCGGTAGAATTACAACGAAGACAAATCTAGCTAGAAGAGGATTGAAAGTTGTTGATTCTCCAATACTTAGCGGTGTAACTAAAGTTGAGGGATAAAGTTGTCCTTAGCAGTGGACAATTTCTTCTTTAAAATAAGTATGTTTTTCAATCCTTGCCTTTACATTATGTGTCTATTTAATACAATTCTTGGAATGACACAAACATCATTTAGGAATTCACCATTCTAAGAACATGTCTAGCTGCATAGTTTCTTTTTTGTTCTGGTTTCTGTTTTAATTTCTCATTAGTTTATAATTTTCTGTTCTAGTGTGTGAGCCCCTCAATTGGTAATCTGACTCATCTAATTGTTCTTATGAATTACAGGCCTGCAAAAAATTAGCCACTCTCTTCATAGGTATAACTTTTAAACCCCTCTTCTTCAAATATACATAGTATTATCTGTCTTTGTATTCCCTTTACAGTTGTATTAGAAGTTTATTAATGTGTAAAATCTATTAACTTTTACTGTGACAATATGTCCTTCCTTTTCTTAATTGTTGATGATTAATTGAAATTAGAGTAATTGACATACTAAGGCTTTTGTAGGCATGAACCACCTGTTAGGCTATGGATGTTCAGATTCTTCACACTGATTTGGATGTCTTAACTATTTGTAAGCCTGCATGAGTTCCTGTAAGTTATTTTGTTAATACATATACCTACAGAATTTATCATTTCATCCTTTCTTCTTTTTTTATCTTTAAATTGCTGAAATATATCTTTAGTTGCTGAATTCTTGTGAACTACAAGCCTGCAATCTAATTCAACTGATATAAAATAAAGTTTCAAGAGAGCTTTCTCTGCTCCATATAGCTAAATGCCTTGAGCATTTCGGTGGAAAAAAATATGATAGTGGTTTGTGTGTGTCTGTTATGTTTGTGTTGTACAAAAGTGAGTTCACTGTACATTATTACAAGCCTAATAGTACAATATTTATTCTAAATCCCCAAGTTTTTTTTGGTTATTTCAGAAGAATTAGAAGATTTCAAGAAACTAAAAGCTGAGAAGGACGCAAAGGGAGAAGAACTGTGAGTTGAAACCCTCTCATCCTTGTATATGTTTATTTTGTTCTATCTTTTGCTTCAGTCTTGTAGAACAAAATTGTACATCACATCTTATTGATCAATCACTGATGTTTTGATTTTCAATTGATTTATTCATGAATTCTGTTGTTTATGTGATCCAGCTTAAACACGAATAACATGATTTACATGATACCACTTGGATTAGGGAGTGCAATAAGGTATTGTACATCACTCAATA
Source organism: Galeopsis tetrahit (assembly GCA_963675135.1). Taxonomy (NCBI): domain Eukaryota; kingdom Viridiplantae; phylum Streptophyta; class Magnoliopsida; order Lamiales; family Lamiaceae; genus Galeopsis; species Galeopsis tetrahit. The sequence continues at coordinate 55,699,708 of OY776128.1, forward strand.
TTAATTTTCATTCTTGTCACCTCTTCTATGCATATGTAATTAAACTAATACATAAAATTTGTGTAATTTGTCAGTGTACGAGTGGCAAACGAGCTAGGTGCAGGGCGGCCAAGAGCTGCTCGTCTGGCGGTGTACATGGCCACGTTCATGGTGGCGATAGAGAGCGTTGTGGCAGTGGCCGTGATATTCTTGGGGCGTAAGTTTCTGGGGATACTATTTTAGTAGTGAAGAAAATGTGGTGTCATATGTTGCTGAGATGATGATACTAGTTGCTATTGTCAACTTAGCTGACAGAGTTTTCTCTGTTCTAAGATGTGATGTATATCAATTGCATGTTGAACATTTTATCATTTTGATTATAAGACTTTCTGCATGGGACCTTTATGATTGTGTTATTGGTTGGTCATTTATATCATTGGTTAAATAATTATATGTAATGTATCTAAATGAAAAGCTGGAGGGAATTTCCACACCATGTTATATTTTGTCAAATATGGATACTACAGATGTTTTAGTGACGGGGGATTGAATTTTAATGAGGGGAATTTTTCTAATTAAATGTACTCAATAGTGAGAGTAAAATGATGTTTTAGTGACACGAATTTACATCATTAAAAATCTTTTAGTGAGAGTAAATTTACTCTAATTATATATTTATTAGTGAGGGGACCCTATCCCGTCACTATTGACATTTAACTAGAGAAGCAGTAATTAGAGGCCATGAGAGTCAATTTCCCGTCACTAAAAGTCATTAATGACAGTAATTCAACTTTTAGCCACTGTTTTTACTCTCACTAAAAACAGTTTTTTTTGTAGTGTTCTATCTATCAGAAGAGTTGCTATTGGTCTGATCTTGGAGTTCAACAAAGTTAAGTTAAGGTGTAATTCAACTGATAAGGCTTAGTGGTTTTGTTAGGAGTCAACAAATCTGAAATTATTGAGTTTGGACAACTCTGCTTATGAGTTTGGACAACTCTGCTGAAGACAAGTCTGCTTAGCAAGTTGTCTGAAGTCTTTTCAGGAGAGTTGGAGCCAAGTCTGCTGAGACAAGTCTGCTTAGACAAGTCTGCTTAAGCCAAGTCTGCTGAGACAAGTCTGCTTAGACAAGTCTGCTGAGACAACTCCGCTGAAGTTCTAGTTTTCAGAGTTAGTTAATTCTGGTTTTTCTGTTAGTTAGTTAGTTGGTTAGTGGCGGTTATCCAATGCATTGTACATCTATAAATATACCATCTAGTGCATAGGTTGTAGGTTACTGAATTTGAGAGTTTTGAGAGATCAAGCTTAGTGAATACTTGTAATCTGTAACTTTCATTTTGAGATTAGTGAAGAGAGTCTTCTATCCTCCGTGGACGTAGATCATTTGATCGAACCACGTAAATCCCGTGTTCTTTCTTTGAGTTCTTTATTCGTTTTCAATTCTTTGCGTTTCTAGTTGTCTTGATTTATCATTTGTGAGGAGTTGCTTTGTGGATACAATTCCATAACAATTGGCGCCGTCTGTGGGAACCGAAGATAAAGTCAAGAATCAAGAAATGGGCTTTGTGAAATTGGAGATAGAGAAATTCAATGGTAAGACAGATTTTGGTTTATGGAAAGCCAAGATGAAGGCTCTGCTGTCACACCATGGGCTGAAAGAGGCCCTCACTCCACTTGACCCTGCTGCATCCGATGCAGACAAGGCCAAGAAAGAAGAGCTTATGGAAAAAGCTTACAACATTGTTGTTCTGAGTTTGGGAGACAATGTTTTCAGAGAAGTTATGAAGGAGAAGGATGTTGCTGGAGTATTTGAGGCATTAGATGATCTGTATTTGGCACAATCTTTGTCAAATCAGATGTTCATGGAAAGGAAGCTTAATAATTTCAAGATGTCAGATGATAAAACCCTTGATGAGCAGTTAATAGAGTTCATGCAAGCCGTTGATGATCTTGAGAATGTTGGAATTACCTTGGAAGATCACAAGAAGTCCTTTCTACTCTTAGAGGCATTACCTCCTTCTTATGACAGCTTCAAGGATGCTTTGCTGATTACCAAGGAGGGTAAGGCAAAATTCAAAGAAGTATTGTCTATACTGAAAACCAAGAGTTTACATATAGCAAACTCAACCAAGAAGACCAAGAACCAAGCTGAGGGTCTTAATATCAAACTGAAGAATGACAAGAAAGGAGGGCAAGGCAAGAAGTTCCATGCCAAGCCAAATCACAAGAGAAATGGAAATGTAGTCAAGAGCAAGGTTTGCTACAAATGCCATAAGGAAGGAAATTTCATAAAAGATTGTCCTGAGCACAAGAAGGCTACTGATGCTGCCAAAGCTGATGTAGTTGAGGCAAAAGGGTATGATAGTGCAGAGGTGATGAGCATAACAGACAGCAAACTTGTTAATGAATGGGTGTTGGATTCTGGATGTTCATTTCACATGTGTCCCACCAAATCTTGGTTTCAAAACCTGGAAATGATGGAGGGTGGTTCAGTTCTATTGGGCAATGATGAATGCTGCAATGTGAGAGGAATTGGCACTGTGAGGGTGAAGATGTTTAATGACAAACATGTGATCCTGACCAATGTCAGATTTGTTCCAGATTTGAAGAGAAACCTTATATCTCTTGGCACACTAAATGCTTTGGGTTATGAATTCAAGACAGAAAGAGGATGTCTGCTTGTTACCAAAGCTGAAAGGATAGTGATGCAAGGGAAGAAGTCAAATGGGTTATATTTTTTAATTGGTGAGACAATCACAGGTGCTGCTGATGTTACCATGAGTTCTGAAGATGCTATGCTTTGGCATAAGAGGCTGGCACATGTAGGAGAAAAGGGCCTGATGGAGTTATCCAAGAAGGGGGCCTTCCACCAGAAGACATTTAAAAGCCTGGAGTTCTGTGAGCAGTGCATTCTTGGCAAGGCCAAGAAGAAGTCATTCCAGAAGGGTGAGCACACTACCAAGGAGGTGCTGGATTATGTTCACTCAGATGTCTGGGGGCCATCAAGGACTGAAACCATTGGTGGAGGTAAGTATTTCATGTCAATTATAGATGACTATTCTAGAAAAGTTTGGGTGTTCATTCTCAAACAGAAAAGTGAGGCCTTTACAAAATTCAAAGAATGGCTACTTGAGATAGAGAACCAGAAAGGAAAGTCCTTAAAACATTTGAGGACAGATAATGGCCTTGAGTATCTATCAGCTGAATTCAATGAATTTTGTAAAGAGAAGGGCATTACTAGACATAGAACTGTCCCTCTTAATCCACAGCAAAATGGATTAGCAGAGAGAATGAATAGAACTATTCTAGAATGGGTCAGATGCATGTTAGCTGATGCTAAATTACCTAAAAGCTTTTGGGGAGAGGCTGTATGTACTGCATGTTACTTAATCAATAAAACTCCCTCATATGCTTTAGAAGGTAAAACCCCAGATGAGATATGGTATGGCAAGTTGTCTGATTATTCAAAACTTAAAGTGTTTGGATGTCAGGCATATGCACACATTAGACATGATAAGCTTGAGCCAAGGGCTCTGAAATGTATATTCATTGGCTATCCAAAAGGTGTCAAGGGCTATAGACTGTGGTGCCTTGAACCAGGTCATAAGAAACTGATAATCAGCAGAGATGTTAATTTTAATGAGAAGGTAATGGGATATCCTCATAATGGAAACTCCCATGACCTAGATGGAAGAATTGTAAATGAGTCAGAAGAGAGTTTCTCAGCTGAGGTGGAGTTTCCCACATCAGGAGAGTTGACCCCAGAGGAGGTGGACAACTTTGCTGATGCAGGAGACAACACCCCTGATGAGGTTGTTCCAGAACAGGTTCAAGAAGGTGATCAAGAAGATCATTCAGAAGATGATGCCATGGAGGACAACCCTGCTGATCTGAGAAATTACAGTCTTGCAAGAGATAGGCTCAGGAGGCAAATTCACCCTCCATCTAGGTTTGGCCAGGCTGATCTTGTGTCATATGCTCTGATCACAGCAGAAGAGGTGGAGCATTATGAGCCAAGAAACTACAGGGAGGCAATCACCAATCCTGAAAGAGAGCAATGGATAGCAGCCATGTCAGAAGAGTTGCAATCCTTAGAGAAGAATGAGACCTGGATCCTTGTGGAGAAGCCAGACAACCAGAAGTTAGTCAGCTGTAGATGGCTGTTCAAGAAGAAGCTTGAAGTTGGATTTGGTGGTGCTAGAGAGCAGATCAGATTCAAGGCTAGGTTGGTGGCAAGAGGATTCACACAAAGAGAAGGCATATACTTCAATGAGGTATTCTCTCCTGTTGTTAAACATTGTTCAATAAGATTACTTTTGTCTAAGGTTGCTCAAGATGATCTTGAGTTACATCAGCTAGATGTTAAAACTGCATTTTTACATGGAGAACTAGCTGAAACAATATATATGCATCAACCTGAAGGGTTTATCATGCCTGGAACTGAAAGTAAGGTATGCTTGCTTAAGAAATCATTGTATGGGCTCAAGCAGAGTCCTAGACAATGGTATAGAAAGTTTGATACATTCATGCTTTCTATTGATTTCTTAAGAAGCAAATATGATGGATGTGTATATATTGGTAAACAAGATTATCTAGAGAGCACCTATCTACTGATCTATGTAGATGATATGTTGATAGCTAGCAAGAGTATGAGAAAGATTACCCAGCTGAAGCAGCAGCTGAGTAGCAAGTTCGAGATGAAGGACCTTGGTGAAGCCAAGAGAATATTAGGCATGGATATTCTCAGAAACAGGAAACCAGGAAAGCTGTTCTTGTCCCAGAAGGGTTACATTCAGAAGGTCTTGAAGAGGTTTCTTATGCACCAATCCAAACCAGTTAGTACTTCATTTGGTCAGCAATTCAAGTTATCAGTCAAGCAATCTTCTCAAACAGCTGAAGAGAAGAAGCAGATGCTTACTGTTCCTTATGCAAATGGAGTTGGAAGTCTCATGTATGCTATGGTTTGTAGCAGACCAGATCTTGCCTATGCTGTTAGTATGGTGAGTAGATTCATGGGAAATCCAGGAAAGTTTCATTGGGAAGCCTTGAAGTGGATTCTAAGATATCTGAATGGATCAGAAGACTTAGGATTATTGTTTGAAAAATCAGCTGTTACCAAGAGTCCTTTGCTAGGATTTGTGAATTCTGATTTTGCTGGAAACATAGATACAAGGAAATCTTTATCTGGTTATGTGTTTACATTGTATGGCACTGCTATCACCTGGAGAGCAGCTTTACAATCTATGGTGACCTTATCCACAACTGAAGCTGAATACATAACATTGACAGAAGCTGTGAAGGAAGCAATGTGGTTGAAGGGCATTCTGAGAGATTTTGGCATGTTTCAGAAAAGTGTTCCTGTGCTATGTGATAATCAGAGCACTATTCATCTAGCAAAACATCAAGTGTTCCATGAGAGGTCAAAGCACATTGATGTGAAGTTGCATTTTGTTAGAGACATCTTGGAGAAGAGCATTGTTAAAGTTCAGAAGGTGGCTTCAGAAGAGAATGCAGCTGATATGTTAACTAAGGCATTACCAAGCAATAAGTTCAATCATTGCATGGAGTTGGTAAAACTTAGCACCTGGGATGTTCATTAAGAAGAGAATGGACAAACAGCCTTGAGGAGGGCTGGGAAGAAGGCAATCTTGCATTAAGGTGGAGAATTGTTAGGATTAATGCAATATTGGATGTCATCTATTTCTATCTATCAGAAGAGTTGCTATTGGTCTGATCTTGGAGTTCAGCAAAGTTGAGTTAAGGTGTAATTCAACTGATAAGGCTTAGTGGTTTTGTTAGGAGTCAACAAATCTGAAATTATTGAGTTTGGACAACTCTGCTTATGAGTTTGGACAACTCTGCTGAAGACAAGTCTGCTTAGCAAGTTGTCTGAAGTCTTTTCAGGAGAGTTGGAGCCAAGTCTGCTGAGACAAGTCTGCTTAGACAAGTCTGCTTAAGCCAAGTCTGCTGAGACAAGTCTGCTTAGACAAGTCTGCTGAGACAACTCCGCTGAAGTTCTAGTTTTCAGAGTTAGTTAATTCTGATTTTTCTGTTAGTTAGTTAGTTGGTTAGTGGCGGTTATCCAATGCATTGTACATCTATAAATATACCATCTTGTGCATAGGTTGTAGGTTACTGAATTTGAGAGTTTTGAGAGATCAAGTTTAGTGAATACTTGTAATCTGTAACTTTCATTTTGAGATTAGTGAAGAGAGTCTTCTATCCTCCGTGGACGTAGATCATTTGATCGAACCACGTAAATCCCGTGTTCTTTCTTTGAGTTCTTTATTCGTTTTCAATTCTTTGCGTTTCTAGTTGTCTTGATTTATCATTTGTGAGGAGTTGCTTTGTGGATACAATTCCATAACAAAAAATATTTAATTTTTAAACGATGAAACTAAATACATATACCAACAATGATGTTTTTCTTATACACAACAATTACACTTTTATGCTTAAAAAAAATCATGTGAATTCATGGTTCACATAAGTATTTATTTGATTAGTCAAAACATATTTATTATAATTAATCGAGTACAATGGTACTCAAACCATTACAATAGACGTTCATGAATTGAAAACACAAAAATATTGAAAATTTTGCTATTACTACTCTTTCAAATACTCTAAACCACACATTGTCAAATAATAATAGAAAAATAAATAAATCCTGATTTTTTTCTTTAAAATGTTTAAACATCAATCAAAGTAATCATGAAGAACATTGAATTCAACCACTTCACAACCAAATAAATTATAACATTTTCTCTGCAATCATATTGGAAAGGATAAACACGATTTATACCATGTCAATAATTTGGTGATTTTTGTCACTCATTACTATCTTTGTCATTAGATAACCGAGCTGATAAATTTTAAAAAATCAAATGTTATATCAAAAAAAATCACTAGCAGTGAACTCAATTTTTTCTCACAAATCTACCTTGTATCCAAAGTAGGAATCTAAAGTGAACAGATTACAAATAAGAAGAATTACAAATTCATCGATCTAAAGGGGTAGTGGAATGGACAGAAGCAATGTTCTGTTCTCCATGATGGAGATGCACAACAAGTGTTTGATGATTTGCCTCAAGGCATCCTAATACAAAGTAAAAGTGGTAGAACATGGACCATGCAGAATATAATCACAATACAGACTCATTCGGGCAATTGAAAACAGAAAAAGAAAACCCCCTTTTTGTCCCTGTGAATAGAGAAAAATGTCATATTCAGAACCCGCTTTCCTTATTATTTAAATCAGTTAGTTAATGTACATCCACTCATAGTCTCATGTCATTTTCATATCAAATTCAGCATCTACAGCACATTACATGTAACTATCAAGAAAATTGCATACACAACTATTCTTGAAAAGTCACAAGCTGATCAACAAATCCTAGCCCTTGATGAGTCCTAGAAATCCGTAGCGTCAACGGGAAGAGATGTGGCGCGGTTAAGTGAATGAGGGAGCAATCCAGCAGAGTAGAAACTGTTGGCTGTAACTAGGTGCACTGGGCTGCACGAACCATACGATGAGGACTCATAGTACGCCTTCAGATCTGCCCCATTTCTATCAGAGTTCGTCGTGGGGAACTTCGCAATCACGGGAGGTCGAACCCCAGCTAGGTCTTGATCTCCTTTTCTAATGCTCGTGGTTTCAGACACAACTCCGAGCTGCTTATCAGTGAGCTCTCTCAACTGTATCTTATACTTGGCTTTAAGCCACCTCAACTCTTGTCTTATTTCATTCTCGTAAACATCGGTTAAAGCTGAAGTACTCGTTGGTGAAACTCGAGCATTCGAAACATTCTTCTCCTCTTTTTCTGCAACGCTCTGTTTCATCTCACCACTGTAATGGGCCCCATTATTTTCGGTGGGGGCCGCAGGAGTACTGTCGTGCTCGGACCCTTCGACTTGGTAAGTGATTTCCTCAAAGCGGCCGTGTACGGACCCACATCCGTGTTTAGAACATTCTAAAATGTGGACGCTCGTACCCGGGTGGTACGTTAAATAGCCGGATATAGAGCCATCGGAAGCACAATTCTCGCAGCAAATCTCGTTTTTGACATTAGGGCTATCATCTATGCTGAATCCTCGTTTCCAATCGGGCACCAAGGAAGCAATTTCACCATCGATCATTTCTGCTATTTTGGTGACGTCTTGGTCTGTTATGTCTAACTCGGCCACCATTTCAGTCGCAACGCTGAGAGCCGTATCGGATTCAATGTCAAATGGGAAGTAAATATTCCGAAAACGCCCTGAAAAAAACAACCTCTTCAACATCAGCATAATGGGGAAAGGACTGAATATTGAGAGTTTAAACAAAACACTTGGTCCCCCCAATTCAAAATGTGTTAAACACCCTGTTAGCCTCTCTTTGTGGGACGGGGGAGTACTATTTAAGTTATTTTTAATTGCAATAAGGTAAATTAAAAAGAAACGTAATTAATCTAACATTGAAAAGTGCAAAACGTCATTTAAATTGCAAATGAAGTAAATAAGGAAAAAGGGAGTATAAAACTTGACCTTCTTTATCTGCTATTCTGAGCCTCAGAAAGATATTACCGTCTTCACTCTTCCTTCCTTTGATAGTAATGTCAACATTTTCCAAATGATCATCCTCTGGAGTTGTGAATAAATTAATTTCAGTCGCTTCATATTCGATTGAGTGGGAATCAAAGTCATGCTCGTGTTCATAACCAATATAATTCGAGTAACCATTAACTAAAGAATTTGAAGTGCTATGATGAGCACTCAAAAGAGGGCCTAGTTCATCATAAGCTCCTTGATAATTCAATGGCTTCAAATCGTAACCATAATCATCAATTTGAAGAAATGGGTCGTTCAGAAGCTCCCAAGCAGATAGCCTATCGGAGACAGTTGCTAAACATTTCTCTACAAATCTACGAACTTCAGGATCCTGAACTTTGAACAGAGCATCCGGTTTCTTCCCCTATTAAAGAAAGAACTAAATCAGATCATGCTATAGAGCTAAATTTCGAGTAAATGAAGGCTGAATTGAATCCTTACAGAAATCACTTTCTTATAAATTTGAGCAGGATGAGTGCATTCACTATACGGATAATCAAACGTCACCATTTCCAAAATGCACATTCCAAACGAATAAATATCGACTAATTCATTGTATTCCTCTTCATACACCTCTGGAGCCATGAACTCCGGAGTCCCTAATAAATTCGATGACGACAAAAGATATTAAAGACTTAAATAGAACTTTCCATTCTAAAGCAAACACGAGTTTATTACACTACACGTAAAGCTTACCCACACAACGAGCAGAGTGGGATTTCCGGAGAATCGCAGCAAGTCCAAGATCACCAATTTTAACCTCACCCTGATTACCATTGATAAAAATGTTGTCACACTTGAGGTCTCTATGAATAACAGGAGGATCATGGCTATGGAGATAAAGAAGGCCTTGTAGAATTTGTCTACACCAATGCTTGATTGCTCTAATGTTGGTTCTCTTATGTTTAAGCCTATACCTTTTGTCCAAATCAAGAAACATGAATTAAAGAGGTGCAAATTAATGGATCTACATAGAGAAACAAGAGAGACTTACTGTCTGAGAGTACCAGAAGTGAACATTTCAGTCACAAAATTGATGTTCCTATTAGCAGTATCAACCCAAGAAGTGTAGAACTTCATAATATTGCTGTGTTTTAATGTTTTCAGGAGATGAATTTCACTATACAATCTCTCAAGATCTTCAGGACTTTGCAAAAAATCATAAAGCTTCACCTGATTCCAAGCCACTTCAATCCCTTCATACTCATCAAAAGCCCTATAACTGCAACAAATTCAATATTAACAAAGGCCACCAAATTGGGTTTTTTTGTAAACATATATTAAACATACACTGTCTTTGAAGACCCTTTTCCAAGAACTTCATTGTACTGCAAAATTGAAACCCCAAATCAAGAAATATGACCTAAAACCTGAAATTATTGTTATGGAAGAAAAATTGAATGAGAATGAAATTACCCTTCCATATCTTCCCGTTGGATCAACCTCTACAAACTCAGAATCCTCTGAATCATGAGCAATAACGCCATTCATTTCTTTAAAAAAAAAAAAAAAAAAAACTAGAAACCCACAAAATCTACAATTTTTTCCTTTCTTTTGGAATGAATGAATGAGGAGAGAAAGGGAGAATTTACTCGGTCGCTAAATCAGAATAAATACAGACATGGGACATATGGAAAATCTCAATTAATGAAACTTTCATGAAAATAAAAATAGAAAAATAGTAGAAGCATGATTTCTGTGGAAGGAGAGGCCTCGGGGATTCCTTCAAAAAGACAGATTTTTTTGTTTTAAAAAAAATTAAATCCAGCAAATCCAGACAAAACAAATGCCTTTTCTTTTATCTACCTCATCACGAGCTGTAAAACAAAATACAGAGACATAAATAAAAGAGAGTGAGAACCAAGAAAGGGCATCGTGTGTCATATAGATAATTTGGCCAATTTTTTGACACTTGGATATTAAGGAAAAATACACACTGGTTGACTTAAAGTTTTTCTACAATTATATTTATAGCGACTTTGTGCAAGTGTATAAATAAATATATTAATGTGGAGACAGAGGTGAAACTGGTAGGCTAGCAAGAAAGAGAGATTAAACAAGAAAAGGTGCAACCATTTATCGTTTGATGCGTGTGGCGTTTGTGAGTAGTACAAAGATTGTGGTACTGAATGTTTTTAGGAAAGTGGGTTTCATTTTTTTTTTTTTTTGCATTAAATGAAATTGAGAGAATATTTTTTTAAGCTTTTTCATTAATTTTATATCAAAGTGTAAAATTAAATGAAATTGTATTATTATATTATTGTTGAGTATGATTATAATGATTAGATAATTGTATATTAATTGAAATTATTAAGTCATCAATTCTATTTTCACGTGCCTTATTAGTCCCTCCATCAAATTTATTTCCACACTTTTTTTATGGAAAATGTTATTTCATTTTTATTCTTTAATCATTACTTAATTACTTAAAATGACATTTACAACAGACCCTCACAATACTCTTATTTTATCTATCTACTTTTATTATTGGAGACATTATGAGATTGTTGGACATATGACTTCCCAAAGCAACAAGGGCAAGGTCCCGCCTGCTCTGGTTAACGTGGTACTCTTCCCCCGACTAGGTCTGCCCCATCGAGCCCTCATACAACTTCGACTCGCGCGCCTCTAACGGATTGCACTCCTCGTGTGGAGAATCCTAATGCGGCTATTGCGCCGGTGAGTAATTCTTCTACTTCAATCCCGTGAGCAATTCGATATGGACTCTCGAACAACTTCATGGATGAGTCATCAAACAACACCTACGAACAGGTGGTTGTCGCACTTGTGGAGTCGGACACCGTGTACTCCTCAAGGCAATCATTCACTCTAAATCTTACTCTTGCGGTTATACATATGCCCATCCCCTATAGGCCTATCCGCTCTATCTTGAAGAAGCCCGACAAAGACCCCCATTTCACTGGGGCAGGTGCATCACAACCGCAAACACCAGACAGTGTTATCCATGAATTGAACGTTAATGTCTCGAAAGCCTACACTATTTATTATTCAACACAATTTTCCAATGAAATGTGTTATGTTGTCTTGTATAAGGAACGATGAGGTAATGTTTTTGATCCACCGTGATTTATATGCCCCTTTAGGGAGATGCGGTTCAATTTCTTATTTTTGGTCCGTGGTTTATTATTTCAAGTTATTCTCATTTTGATTTAATCTAGAGGGATGTACTTTTTTCCTTCACCTCTGGTGTTATTTCTAAGAAAATTTTTCTTGAACAAGATTTTGATGTCATTCCGACCTCTTATTTGACTTATAATTTTATAATTTAAGTTTAATTTTCTCTTTAATAAACAACTTTATTTATCTAATATTAACTGTAAGGAAAAAAGCCAACGCAGAAGATTCTCAATGAATTAATGAAAGTCATTTACTGTACCATCAAATCAAAGAGGCCAAACATTGAATAATGCAAAATAGTTCCAACTGAACTGTGAATACTTCTTTAATTCTAATCTCACTGCTCACATGACCTTAGCCAAAATTTAAATTTCAACACCAATAATTATAATTATAGCCTATTTATGAAAATTTGACTAACCAAAAATGCGAGTTTGAGAAAACCAAATTTCACGCCATGTAAAATATTTTCGCTTATTCTTAATAGTGACGTTTTGAAATTTCAATTTCTTTGTAAATTTCACTTTTCAATGTAATCAAATTAATCACTTCTACAATCATTTTACATTCACCCTCAAAATCATTACAATTCTTATTTACTCACCCACTCTTTTCATAAAGTTTGTCACATTTAATCTTTATTTTTACTTCAAAAAGTTTGTCGATTTTCTTATTTTTACCATGAATTTTCTTAAAATACCTCTTTGTAACTCCTACAATATCACTTTTAATTACAAATATATTAATAATTCATTTTTTTCTCACTTTCTTTCAAAACGTAAGAGTAAGAGTAAGAGTGTGATAGAAAGACAAAGTCAATGGGGAGAGAGAAAAATTAATGAGAGATAAATGTGTCAAAAAAATATGTTATTTAATTCTATATAAAATGAAATAATGCAACAAACTTTTTGAAACGGAGAAATAAATGTAAAATATAAACATACATTTATTAAGAGGATATTAGAAAATCACCAATTATTTCTTAATATAAGTGTATTGATGTAAAATACTATCTCGATTTTAAATTAATTTTCACACTATCCTATTTTATTTTGTATCACATTAGTTTTTACACAAATTTTTTTTTAATTAACAACTTTTACCCTTAAAATTTAAATTTATTTACTCTATATATATTCTTCTTTTTCTTATACAATATATTACTCATACTCCATATTTTATAACTTTAATAAAATTGAAATGATATTAATATATATACTTTATCAATATGAAGATAGCTATGAAACTATTGGAGTAGCATATATTTAGAATACAAGGAAGTACAATATTTTCCGTAGCTAATATATATTACATTTAATACGTTTTGAAATGTATTTAACTTAAATTAATTAAATTATTTAACTCAATTGTGCACATATTTCCATACTACAAAAACAACGTCGGTCAATTGGAAATAAGCGATTCAAAGCGTGCCTTCGTCTGGTCAATTACATATGAGTCACGGCATCAGAAATTAATAAATTTTATTTAATGGGCTCACCAACCCCACAAATTACTGTGTGGTACTTTAAAGTACAATCTAATGAATATATTATCATACTGTCTCATCCGCCTAGCAAATGAATTAAAAAAATATTAAATAATAGATTTAGTAAAGTGATGTGATGTGATTGAAAGAAAGAAAGAGAGAGATAGATAGAGAAAGTAAATATGAAGTGAAATGGAAGAAATAAAAAATTAAAAGATATTTATCAAAATGAGTATAAGAAACTTATAGATGAATGGACTAAAATGATAAAATGAGAAACTTATAAACTGAAGTGAGTATCTTTATTTAATTTAAAATTCAAGAGTAATACTTGAATGCATTTGATTGCACTATACAATTGAAATTGAATTTCAATAAATTAGATTAGTTCAAAAATTAAATTAAATATTAAAATTTAAGTGTACCTGCACACTTAATCGCACAACAGAATTTTCTCAAACTCAATTGTCACATATTTTTTAGATTATTGCTTGCACTAGAAAATAAACTCATATTGAGTGCAAAGAAATTACTCCTCATTGACCAAAACAATACGTACGTACCGTACAACATTTTTCCAATTAAAATTAGTCACATATGAGAGAAAAACTAATTAGTCATCATTTACTGCTGCAGGCAGACCCACGTAGACTTGGAGAAGAGTGGAAGTTTCTGAAATCTAAATTGTAATCATCGTAATCAAACAAAAAGACTTGTAGTAGTACTAATTTTGTTTGATTAATTAATAAAAAATAGAAACACTAATTATAGCCATAGGTATGTGAGTGTAAGTGTGTAAGTGCAATCCCTCTTTTGAAGGGCTAATTTTAGGTGTACCAAACTGCTTTTAATATCATTGTCTTAAAACTTACATGAAAATAAATAAATTAAACCCCATACGATTACTTTTCCTTTACGTATATGGCAATTAATCAAACATAGATTTGTTGTTAACTAGTATTTTTCATGGTTTGTGGTGTACTGAAGATGCATGTTCATCCTTCCTAAGACGAGTTTATGTACCTTCACGGGTAAATTAATATTTAATAATAATTATATAAATTATTTTTTTATCGATTAATATAATGGCCTGAAAATTAGGTTAACTAAAACTCTATAATAATTAGGGGGTGAAAAGGCTTTTTAAAAATTATTTTATTATAATATATATATATATATAACTTTTAATAGGTCCGTCCATTAGACTTATAAAGTCTTATACAAACTCTAAATTCGACCTACATAAATAAATAAACTTTTTAAAAAGTCTTAGTGTGATTCATATTCCCCTCCCCATGACTCGAACCCAGAACCTAAGGCCTAGGTAGTGGTGCTCTAACCACTTGAGCTATCCCACTTTGTCGTGCCGGAATGAGATAGCGTCATTCCTAATTAGTTCAATATTTAGATTATTGATACTTGCAAATTAAAATAATTTTTTTTTCCCTGGATGTAAAGGGGACGCAAATTAAGTCATAATAAGTACTCTCTCTGTCCCGTGATTACTTGCACACTTTCTTTATTTGGACGTTCCAAAATTACTTGCACATTCTTAATATGGAAATACCCTACAAAATTAATACCCTTCCAACATCATTTTATTTTCAAAATTGTCACCACCCTAGTATTTTTCTTTAACAGGAAAAAGTCATAAAACGTTTAAAAAACAATATAAGCGCAGTTATGTTCACACTACTGGAAGTTGCGCGCTACTTCTTTTTGTTCTTATTGGAATAAAAAGTTATATTTTCCCAAAAATGTTTTTTTTTTAAACCCAAAATATATATATAATATTTTTAATTGTGGAACTGGTGAATTCACTCATTTATAATTATGTGGATCCTTATATGAGCCACTTGTTTTGACATTTATAACCTCAAGAATTGAAATAGTGTTCCCACGGGGTACAATTTGGTGAACGATTCATGGCATATTCCAGCTTGGACTTTAGTACTCCAATTAATTTTAAAAAATAAAACATGATCAGGATGAAAACGTATCAAAGATATGATGTTAATGCATGCTTAATGCTACACCTACATATTATACTACGTTCTTTTTAGTTTGGGTCCTCTCAACAAATTAAATATTCATGCATGGTTCCTACTTTTGAGAGATTTTTTTGTTTTGAAATCACTTTTTAGGTGAATTTGTTGGAAATTATGGGTTTCCACATTCATGTTTGACAAAAATTAGTCGATGGAAACGTTAATTTTCGAGAAATTAAACGTGATAGAGTCGTTCTACTCGCGAAATAGATGAACGTGGTATATATATTTAAAGTTTTAAAATCAAATTTTGGTGAGTGAAATTAATTTAACAAGATTTGAGGTGTTAATGATGAGTTTGTATGTGAAGGTGAAAAGTCTCACTTTATCCCACATAAAAAGTTTACAAAAGATTTGAAAGCTTTTAAAACAATAAAGCGTTCATGGTTATCAAGTGTTCATCATTTGAAAGTCTTTTGAACCCTAGTTGTTCAAGCTCTGATCACGCTCCCGTTTTATTTGGGACGTCTAAAAAAATAAAGTGTGCAAGTTCATAATATTTTTTTCTTGCAACTCGTTAGTCTTTTTTTTTCTCCCTAGCTTTTTCGCCTGGTTGTGAGTATGACAACACATCAACTCTGTGAAGTTATAACTACTTGGATTTCTTTTAGTTTAATTTTCATTTTTCACTTTTCATGTTTCACTAGTATTTCATTATATTTAATTTTTAACATGTATCGTCTTTAATATCATAGAACGTTAATTATTTTTTAATATGACACATATTAATGTATCCCATTTGTTATTAGAATTTACTAGCACCCTTAAACCTTATATACACACCTTAAAATCGTGCCACTATCAGGGCACTAATGGATAACTATATGAGCATGTTGTCTATTTTAATATAGTTTACCTCTTTTGTAGATTTATTGTCTTTTATGATTAAACAATTATAAATTCCACATATCACATTTAAGATGACTGATATGTGGTGATAAATTATGTTCAAATTAAGAGAGATTTTTTTGTCTCTTTGGATCCTCTTGCATGTATGTCCTAAAAATTAAAGAAAAAACAAAGATTGAGTATATAATATTACCACTCTCTATATCTCTCTAGGCTAAGATTATGGATTCTACAAACACATGAAATATACTTAAATGAAATAGTTTTAAAATAATTGCTATTTTACAAAAAAAAAAAAAAAAAAAAATTGTAAAATATTTCACATATAAAATATATCTAAGTGAGATAGCTTTTTAAAATTTACTATTTTATGTACATGTGAATATTTATTTCATTCTTACCTTAATTATCTACCTTTCATATAAATTTTTGTGTTTTACAAATGAATTAATTTTTACCACATTTTACTTTAATTACCTGTACTTCATGTACATAGTATAATTTTGTGTGTAATTTTACTTATGTACTGTACTAGTTATTTTCTCATTACTCAAACATTGAAGACATACAAATACAAGGAACTAACCATTTTGATTTTATTAAATGACGCATGTGGTATATTAATTTGTGTCATGATTGCTGTGTTAAAAAAATCATTAAAGAAAATTATAATCCTACTTATTTAATTAATTATATATTTAAAAGGACAAGATGTGGCAATATAATTATTTTTGGTACAATGCTCACGGAGAATTTTATTTTCATCAATCAGTTAATAATGTGTATTTTACTATATACTAGAAATTCTACCGAGCGTTGCATAACGGATTGATTATTAATAAAATATAATTAATTATTTATAGAATACATTCATGTGATTTAAAATTTTCAATAGTTAAATTTTACAGAATTTAAAGAACAATAATACAATGTGAAATCATATCATTGATTTCATCTCGTGAATTAAGCTTCGATTACATTTTTTAAAATCTATTTTCACTTATAATTATTGATGGAATATTACTTAATCCGTCTAATTATCACAAAATTTGAAAAACATTAAGGCCGTGTTTGGTTGGGTGAATTTGGGCTTATGGATTTCAAATTCATTCTACGTGTTTGGATTATGAATGGATTTCAAATACTTAGATTTGTGTTCACACACTTCTTAGTTAAAATTGAGAGAGATTTCAAATGCTCACTAAAACCATGTCATTTAAAATCCATGTATTTTTAACTCCTTTCATTTGAAATGACTCCTCAAATCAAATCCCCTCATCCAAACACAACATAATATAAAATGAGGTGTAGTAAAATTGATATGATTGAGTGTAGAATAATTTAAGAGTAAGTGGGTTGTTGGGATATGAATCCTATAAACAATGTTCTAGTTGGTGATTGTGTGTTTTGATGGTCAAAGGCAACTTGAAGTTAATGATATATGTGGTAGAAAGTCATCATAACTAAGTCATCTTGAGAAGACATGAAACTAAGTTTACTGATCTTATGTGTTACTGATCTGATATATGAACTGTTAAGAACAAAGCTGATAAATGTATTGTATAGACAACTTATAGTATAGGACTTAGATATACTCTTATGTATATAGTTCAGTTGATGTATAAATAGGTTTTATATGTGTAAGTTTGTATTCAGTATTGTAAAAGTTCAGAACAGTAGATTGGAACCAGATCAGAAGACTAAAGAAGCTCAGAAGACTATTTTAGAATAAGAAGACTATCAAAAGGAGTAAGATGAAGCTCAGAGATACAAGTGAAGTATTCTGAAGAAGCGCAGAACAAAAGTTGAGAACTGTGCTGACTGGCTCAGAACAGTAGTTTACTGTGCTGAGTTGGTGGAATTGAAGAATAAGTTTGGAAAACTTATTTAAGGCGTAACTGAAGATATTAGAAGATATAGTGACTTGAAGATAAGTTTAAAAGAAGTCGGTTACAAAAAGGAAGTTACTCAAGAAACGGTTTTAGAGTTAGTTGAGAGTTAGTTTCACAAACTGCTAACTGTCATACTAAAGTCTACAAATACCGTGTGATCTTCTACTTGAAAAGACTAATGCTACTCGAGATATTCAAGAGATCTAAAGCATTCAAAGAGCATTCAAGTATTCAAGGACTCACAGAGTTAAGGAGATCAAATCAAGAAGAAGCCATCGTACTGAATTGAAGATTCAAAGGCTACATTTTAGAGAAGTTTTACTTTACTATTTTTAGTTTGTGATTTGTTGTAAAAAAAAACAAGTGTGCTAGTTACTTGTGAAATTACTAGTAGATCGAAGATATACCTGGTGGTATAATCGAAAAGAACAAAGTCTTAATCTTGGGACTTTAAGCCACAAGAAACTCAAGAAGAGAAGAGTTAATAAAATATCACGACTGTAGTTGTGAGAGTGGATGTAGACATTTGTCGAACCACTACAAATCTTTGTGTGTTGATTTACTTACTGTTGTTATTTGTTTAACATACATATTCAAGATCTAAATCTAAGTTGAGTATAAAACTGAAACTGGAAGTACTGATCTGACCCAGTAAGAACAGTACTATTCAGAACACTATTCCGCATATAACTCTAATATTTTGAAAGATTTTGAAAAGTCTATTCACCCCTCCCCTCTAGAATTTTCCTAGCTTGATCAATCTTAACTCAACTTTGGGACCAACAAGTGGTATCAGAGCAGTAGTTCTTTGGACTGCTGTTTCTTGATAACCTTGTAGACTTTGAGGGAAGTCTTACTGTTCTTGTCACTGATTCTTGATCTTTATCAATACTTGACTATCTGAAACTACTTGCAATATTACTGACCTTATCTGTCTGATCAATCATGGATGAAACTAATGTGAACAAACTTCCTAAGTTTAAAATTGCAGACTATGACTACTGGAAACTGAGGATGGAGGCCATCTTCAGCTCAACTCATGATTTGATTATTTTTGTGGTCAAAGAAGGTCCAATCACTACCATGGTGGCAAACACTGCAACACTGGAACCAACAAAGGTCGTTGGTATACTCGTCCCCAAGCCCAGGTCAGAACTAACTTCAGAAGAAATGAGACAGAACAATCTGGATAGTTTGGCTAAGAACTACATTTTACATACCCTTTCCCAACGAGTATCTGGAAAAAGTATTAAAATGTAAGACAACCAAAGACATGTGGAATCGACTAGCTGTTCTTTGTGAAGGGACCACCCTAATAAAGGAAAGCAAGTTATCCACAACTGTTCAGAGGTTCGAATCATTTAAGATGAAGGCTGATGAAACTATAGACCAGTTGGATACTCGTTTCACTCGTATCATGAATGATTTGGAAGTGCTAGGAAAGACATATACCAATAGAGAAATCAACCTGCGTATACTTAAGTCTCTAGATGATAGGTGGAAGATGGTCAAGATGATCATCAAGACCACATAGGACATAGATACCTGGTCGGCTGAAACCACTTTCCAAACACTTAAAGCACACGAATTTGAATTGGATGAGGAAGATCCAATAGCTAGCAGTGATAGGGAGAAGGAAATCTCTAAGAGTATTGCTTTTAAGGCGTCCACTGTTGGGAATAAAATGAGAATTTTGATTAAGATTCCAAAACCCCTTAAGACATGCCAAATAGATAAGTCAAAATGATATGAACATGTTTGAGGAATGTTGGAACATGTAGTATAGGCTAGTTGAGAAGCTGGAATGTTAGGTAGCTCTTAGTACATTTAGATGCACAAGTTGAGGGGGAACATATGCCTAGAAGATCACAAGTATCAAGTCCCCTCAAGGCTCAAAATCAATTTTGACCTTAAGTCTGCTGAAGCACTTAATGGAAAACTGTGCTGATCAAGTTAGCTCAGTTATTTATGCAACCTCTCTGAAGACTATTTGAATGGAACACATTATCAAGACCAAGTCTACTTATGTATATGTCAAAGCTCAGAAAAGTTAACCAGCAGAGATGTCTCAGCACACTTGAACCAGAACAGTTCCAAGTAAAGGCCAACTGTGCTAATAAGGTCAAAGCTACTGATATGAAGTCATGAATGATCAAGAACCATCAAGATTCATGAATTGAAAGAGAAAGATCCAAGTCATCTGAAGAGCAAAGCCAACATTGTTGATAAGCAAAGTCAACTGATACTGATAAGCAGAACTGTCCAGATGATAAGGGATGTTGTCCTTATCATAGGACCAATCATCAGAAGTGATGTCCATGTTTTATCAAGTGAATTTTGAAGTCAGACATTGGGAAGAGTGCTTCAAAGTCAAGACAAAGTGCTCACAGCCGTTTACTTCCCAAATCAAGGACATGTCACTTGATTTAAAATAAGAAGACTATCAAAAGGAGTAAGATGAAGCTCAGAGATACAAGTGAAGTATTCTGAAGAAGCGCAGAACAAAAGTTGAGAACTGTGCTGACTGACTCAGAACAGTAAAAGTCAGAACAGTAGTTTACTGTGCTGAGTTGGTGGAATTGAAGAATAAGTTTGGAAAACTTATTTAAGGCGTAACTGAAGATATTAGAAGATATGCTGACTTGAAGATAAGTTTAAAAGAAGTCGGTTACAAAAAGGAAGTTACTCAAGAAACGATTTTAGAGTTAGTTTCACAAACTGCTAACTGTCACACTAAAGTCTATAAATACCGTGTGATCTTCTACTTGAAAAGACTACTGCTACTCGAGATATTCAAGAGATCTAAAGCATTCAAAGAGCATTCAAGTATTCAAGAACTCACAGAGTTAAGGAGATCAAATCAAGAAGAAGCCATCGTACTGAATTGAAGATTCAAAGGCTACATTCTAGAGAAGTTTTACTTTACTATTTTTAGTTTGTGATTTGTTGTAAAAAAACAAATGTGCTAGTTACTTGTGAAATTACTAGTAGATCGAAGATATACCTGGTGGTATAATCGAAAAGATCAAAGTCTTAATTTTGGGACTTTAAGACACAAGAAACTCAAGAAGAGAAGAGTTAATAAAATATCACGACTGTAGTTGTGAGAGTGGATGTAGACATTTGTCGAACCACTATAAATCTTTGTGTGTTGATTTACTTACTGTTGTTATTTGTTTAACATACATATTCAAGATCTAAATCTAAGTTGAGTATAAAACTGGAAGTACTGATCTGACCCAGTAAGAACAGTACTCTTCAGAACACTATTCCGCATATAACTCTGATATTTTGAAAAGTCTATTCACCCCTCCCCTCTAGACTTTTCCTAGCTTAATCAATCTTAACTCAACTTTGGGACCAACATGGGTGTTTGCAAACAAAACTATGTGCTTAAAAAACACTTCTTTTTTAAATAGAATCACTTTTGAAGTGTTTGTAAATACAAGTAAGTGATTAAATTAATTACTTAAAAGCAGTTTTGGTCAAGCACCCCTCCCCATGCTTCTAACAACTTCTAAGTGCTTCTAATCATTACACTCACTAATTTTACAATTTTGTCCTCACAATTTAAATAATATTTTATTTTTACACATTATTTATTCAAATGTAATAAGGGTGTTTTTTGTAAAATTATAAAAAAAGTGATTTGTATAACATAAACCACAACATTTAAAAAATTGATTAGAAGTGCTTATTTTTAAAAAAAGTGACTTGTACAACAATGTATACACAAAAATAAAATGAGAATTTTTTTTTTGTGAGAAATCTAAATGAAAAGATGGAAGCTTATGACGAAATAAAGTAATTAATTAAAATTCAATTTTATGAAATAGATTCATGAAACTATCTCATACAAATTTTAACTTATAATTAAAATCTATATATAATCTTGAGAAACAAAAGTATATGTACAAATATACATAAATTATAAATTACAAATGTTTTTTAATAATTAAACTTTATAGGGATATGCTTAATTACAAATGTTTTTTAATAATTAATTTGTAACTGGACTATTAATAGAATAAAAAAAAGATTCAAGGAATGATATAACCCACAACAATTTGAGCGGAAATTGACCAGTAATCAGACTTTGTCTTTATTATATGTATAATATAGATATAGATATTATAATAATATAATACATTTATATGATGATTTGGGATGCAAATTCCTCTGCACACTCATATTATAACTTATTAGTATGTGTTTATAGGTAAATGACATTATACATTAGATAAATTTGACAAAGCTAGCTTTATTACTTGTGGCATCGATCAGGGCATAGTATTATTTTGGAAGCAAATAAATTAAACCAGTCAATTAAGATTGATTTACTTCTGCAACATAAAATTAAACCAGTCAATTAAGATTGATTCATGGCATATATATAAATAAAAATATAAAATTATAAAATTTGTCTGCCCAATTAGAGAAGATCTTTTTCAATCTTCACGGAAAAAACAATCCATTCTAAAAAAAAAAAAAAAAAAACCACTTTTCATGTTCAATTATATATTTCATTACATAAATTTTTATAATTATTATTGAACACTAATTATTTTTTTAAGTTTACAGTACTTGTTAATAATATAAATAGTAGTGAAATATATGGTGAACTAAAAAAAATGTTATTGGAAATTTTATTTTAATCCATGAGGGCAAGAATTCTCTTTTTATTTATAAGTGATATCTGGGGTTTTTTAATGAAATATTATTGTTTATAAAATAATTTAACACAATATGTATCTTTGAAGTTGGCTTAATAAAATAAGGAAAATTCTTATATGCACCGTGTGCACCAATTCTGGTTTGTTGCACACGGTTTTTTAATTACCCTATTATATAAGAACCCTCTTTCTATTTCTATTCTTCAACAACAACGTTTTTCCTTCGTTCTCTTCCATTTCTCTTCTCTTTAATGAATTTCTCTCCTTCGTTTCAGCCGTGAATTCCTCTTCTCTCCTTCGTCTCTTTCAGCCATTGATTCCGCTGCCTCTGTATCTGTAGGCGGAATATTTCGCGGTGCTTCCTCGCCGCCGCCTGCAACAATGTCCCGCCGCCGCGTCGATATCTGTAATTCGACTTGATTTGGTAATTCGATTTTGTGGAATTTCATAACAAGAAGAAATTGTATAGAGTGCATATTGAGACGATACAAAAATATAGAAATTGAATTACATCAAATTGAATATCATCTCTCCTCTTATATAGAGTGAGATTTACAAAAGAGGAGTTACAACTAACAAATGAGTTACAACTAACAAATGAACTACTCTAACTAATAATCTTACTTGATTTATTTTTTTATTCTTCACACCCTCCCACAAGATGAGCAGATGGTAATCAAGCACATCTTGAACTTGTTGTTAAAAAAAAGCTCCAAACCATTACGAGTAGCACGATGTGAGTGCAATGATATCAGCAATGAAGAGGTGGCCTTCGAGAATAGAATCTCACACCAAATTGAACATTTGAACGTTGATGTAGAGAGTAGACAAACGATGCAACCATGCATCTAATCAATGGTGAAATTTCCACCAATATTTCAAAAAAAAAAAAAAATAGAATCGTGATATACACGAAGAGAAAATACTAGATTGAGTATAGAACTCTGGAGAATTCGATTCCAAATCAACATGAAATCGAATATAAAACTCACGAGCATAAAACTCACAAAGAATTGAGTATAAAACTCAAGAAATTAAAAAAAAAATGAGTATAGAACTCCAAGAATTCGAATCAAGATAAAATCGAATCCAAAAAAAATTCACGAGCATAAAACCCGTAAAGAAGAAATCTCGAAAAGAGAAAAAATAGGATATAAATCCAAATCCAAATCCATCAAAGATTTGGCAGAAATGAGTATACAACTCATGAGATTCATTCAAATCGAATTGCGTAAACATACCTAGATCGACGAACATGTTTAATCGATCATAAATTAATCGATACACAACTCTGATACCATGTGGAATTTCATAACAAGAAGAAATTGTATAGAGTGCATATTGAGATGATACAAAAATATAGAAATTGAATTACATCAAATTGAATATCATCTCTCCTCTTATATAGAGTGAGATTTACAAAAGAGGAGTTACAACTAACAAATGAGTTACAACTAACAAATGAACTACTCTAACTAATAATCTTACTTGATTTGTTTTTTTTATTCTTCACAGATTTCGTTTTCAAATTCGATTTAATTCCATGAATTCGAATCTGGAGATGGTGTATAGTTTGCAGCAGAGCTGCATAAGATTAAGATGCCATAAATCTTTCTCCCTCTAAAATTGCAGAAAAAATGTATGGTGTTCGGTGGATAATTTGATTAGTCAAGGATCATCCTTTAGAGGTTGGCTTGCAGATCCGATGTAGTCCATGGTAGGGATTTAAGCAGCAGTGATATTTAGTTTTCAAATAAGTGAGAGTAGTCTTGGTGGTTGTTCTGGATTAGTTTTCCTCTTTTTTTATTCTAATTCTGTAACTATTTCACCTACTGGTACCTGCAATTTCTTCTTTAATGGAATTCTTAATTTTACCGATCAAAAAAAATGGAGGAAGTGTAATTTTTAAAATTATTTTAATTAAAAATTTAGTTTTCAAATAAGTGATCAAAAAAAATGGAGGAAGTGTAATTTTTAGTTTTCAAATAAGTGAGAGTAGTCTTGGTGGTTGTTCTGGATTAGTTTTCCTCTTTTTTTATTCTAATTCTGTAACTATTTCACCTACTGGTACCTGCAATTTCTTCTTTAATGGAATTCTTAATTTTACCGATCAAAAAAAATGGAGGAAGTGTAATTTTTAAAATTATTTTAATTAAAAATTTAGTTTTCAAATAAGTGATCAAAAAAAATGGAGGAAGTGTAATTTTTAAAATTATTTTAATTAAAAAAGAAAATCAGGTTTCAAACCTATGACCTTATACCTATCTTCAGATGTTGTAACCACTGGACCAACAGACATCTTATTATTAATTTTTGTTTTTCTGACTTGATAAGGGTTGCCCTGTGCATTAGTGTGCATGTGCACACGGTGCACAGGAGATCAACTCATAAAATAAATAGGAACGCCGTTGAGCGTTCTTTTCTCTATTGACATGCAGGTTGCAGGCTTTGGCAGAGATTCATCGAAAAGAAGGGGCGCCGTTACCTTTCACCAAAAGTGATTAATTAAAATATTTATTTTATTTCCGTCAAATATTAGATCATATATCCAAGAATAAAATATACTCTGTATCTAATTAATTTGATACTCCCTCTATCTATCAGTGCTCACATTTTTTATACATGTTTTTAAAAAAAATATATTTTAATTATAAAGAATATATTTATAATAATGAGTAAAAAATATATTTGATAGATACTCAATCTTGTTAATAAAGTTAAAAAATATTCGAAAGTGAACTATTTAAATAGAATAAACATATTTTTTGTTAACAAAAAAAAAAATGAGCACACTTTTAGTGAACGGGGGAGAGTATAAAATAAAATTTCACTCTATAAAAATTTTAAAATCATAATTTCCACTTTAATCCTAAAATATTAAAAATAAATAATGATTGAATTTTTTTAGAACCCAACAGAGTAACTTATGTCAGTATATATACTTACTCCACAATTATAATATTTATTACAAAATAAAATCTGACTTTTCTTATTAAAACAACATGTTCCAATAATACAAGCAGCAATATTCCATTTATTTTATCTTGATAGTTCTAAAAAATGGAAATTAGTTTGTCATATTCAATTTCTACTATTATTTATTTTTAATCATATAATATTATATTTCTTAATCTCTATGAAAAAAGAAAGCTTAGGACTAAAAATAAATAATACTCCTTCCTATTTAAAATATAAGTCGTTTTGATCTTTCGTTTTCTTTGTAAAATATAAGTCGTTTTGCACTTTTGAATGCAAATTAATTGCATTTATTTCAAATTTACCCTTAAGATCAATAACTATTTACAAAGATGTATTTTTTTTAAAAAAAATGAGAATTACAAGCATTGATTAAGGTTAAAATGTGAAGTCAATTGTAGGATGACATATATTTTGAATAAAAGAGAGTAGTAGAAAAGTCGATTAACGGAATTAAATATCACAAACTAATTTCCATTTTTTAGAACTATCAAAATAAAATAAATGGAATATTGCTGCTCGTATTATTGGAATATGTTGCTTTAATAAGAAAAGTCAGATTTTATTTTGTAATCAAATATTATAATTGTGGAGTAAGTATATATACTGACATAAGTTACTCTGTTGGGTTCTAAAAAAATTCTATCATTATTTATTTTTAATATTTTAAGATTAAAGTGGAAATTATGATTTTAAAATTTTAATAGAGTGAAATTTTATTTCATATCAAATTAATTAGTGGAGAAAATATTAATTGATAGAGTATATTTTATTCCTGGATAGGTTTGACAGAAATAAAATAAATATCTTAATTAATCATTTTTGGTGAACTTAAATCAACCTATACAAATAGAATTGGATTTCAATTGAATTGGGTCAAAAGTTTTTTTTCGAAGATCAAAGATTAAATTTTAAAAATTAAACATTAAAAATTCAAATTCAAATGTATATATAGATGCACTCAATTGTATAGAAAAATTTACTTTTATTTATTTGTTTGTTACTATATATTTTATATAGAAGAATTTACCTTTTTTTTTTTTTTTGTTTTGTTACTATATATTTTATTTGAGGAAGGACCTTGCCACTTCATATCTTGAAAACATATTAGAAACCGATGAATAATTGAAATTTTGAAAAGAATCTGATATTGGAGACCCCATGGAAAATAATTAAAAATAATAATTATTTGATTTTGACCATTTAAACCGTTGAATTATACTCTCATAATTTATCATTGACTAAACACAAGTAATCATGAAAAAATGCCTAATTTATTAATTTCTAGAATTATATTCTTAGATTGTTGAATATATTAGTACAATAATGATATGAAATTCATAAACAGTTCATATTAAAATCGAACTTCTTAAGAAACTCGATATCAAACTTTATGGTACATTAAATTCTTCACATGTACTCCCTCCACTTTTAATTAAGTGTCATTTTAACAATTTTCAACAAATTAAGATATATAATTATGGATCATTTTACCCTTATTATATTATTAATGATAACTAATTTTAATATTAAATTTATGTTTAATAATGAATGTGCCCAATATTATATTATAGGTGATATTCATGTATGCCATAATCAAGGTTTATTCATGATTTATGCTATAATACTATATTGAAAAGGGAAAAAGCTTAAATCAAGGTAAAGAAAATAGAGGGAGTATAATGTATAAGGGTAAAATTGTTAAAATTAAAGTAAAAAGTGTAGAATGACACTTATTTTGAAAATATTAAAAAAGGCAAATTGACATTTAATTAAAAATGGAGGGAGTAATAATTAATAGTAATATAATCCCTCGTATTTGCTGCGAGTATTAAAATTTAAAAGTAAAATTTTACTTTATTAAAATCATACATACAGATTTAACAAAACCAAATACTCCATACAATTACTGACTGGACTATACTAATGAGGTCAGTTTAATAAGAATTTGCCCCAATGGTTTCAAGTTATGTCCAAAATTAACTTTTGAATTTATCTATGTGCAATGTTAATGTTAATTAATTTACTTTAATAGTTTAGTTGAATTTATATATATATATATATATATATATATATATACATGGATGTATCATGCATTAAACATTAATTATGATGATTAACCGTTGTAGTAAATTCAAACAACATCGGTTCATAATCAATGTTATTTACTTAAGTTAAATTGAAACTAGAATAGTTGCATAAATTAAGTCGTAATTACATAAAACTGATTCTGAATTAAATATAGTGATATGTGGAGAAATAATTTAATTTTTATAAGGATTCGAAATTAAAGGTATATAAAATTAAGCCTTAGTTACCTTGTTAAAATTATTGAACATATAGTGATATATGAAAAAATCAATATAATTTTTAAAAACCCTGGTTAACTTGTTAAAATTTATTTTGATCTACCAAATTTTAAAATTATTTATCTAAAATTATTCTATTTTTTAATCACTTGTTAAATTAAAACCACCTTATTAAATTAAAATTACCTTGATAAGGTGATTATCCACACCACATTAACACAAGGAGTTGGTCTCCTGTGCATAGTGTGCCCGTGCACACTAATGCACAGGTCAATAGGGTCATAGGTACGAATCCTTGTGACCTAAATTAACATTTTTTTTAATTAAAATAATTTTAACACTACAATTATTAGAAAAATTAACATTTTTCAATAATAATATCTACCCCTTTTCAATAATAAAAATTACACTTTTCAGTTAAAATATCTACCACTTTTCAATAATAAAAATTACACTTTTCAGTTAAAATATGTACCACTTTTCAATAATAAAAATTACACTTTTCAGTTAAAATATCTACCACTTTTCAATAATAAAAATTACATTTTCAGTTAAAATATGTACCACTTTTCAATAATAAAAATTACACTTTTCAATAATAAATTTTCCACTTTTCAATAACAAAAATTCCCACTTTTCAATAATAAATTTTCCACTTTTCAGTAATAAATCAAAACTAACAAAATTACCAAAAATTACAATCTGCTTCTTCAGCCTCCTAACACCAAACGTGGAGACCACCGATGTCTTCCACCACTGTTCAGCATTTCAGCCCCCATAGAAGGCCACTCCTTCTCCATATTCTCCCTCGCTCTAGCCGGAAAACACTCTACCGCGGCGATATACATCGTCTTCTCCGGCGAAATCCATCGTCTTATCCATATTTTCCCTCGCTCTAGCCGTAAAACACTCTACCGCGGCGATATCCATCGTCTTCTCCGGCGAAATCCATCGTCTTCTTCGGCGATATCCTCTTCACCGCACACAATGAATACAAAATTAGAGTATGGAAAATCGACAATTTAACAACAGAGCCCTAGAAATACAAAATAGTTACAGTTCTACCAACAATGGTGGATCGGTGGTGACGACCAAAAAATTAGAACAAGTGAGTGGGTTGCGGAAATCCTCACTCGATTAGAACATAAACTCTCCGGCGATGAGTCAGGACGAAATGGCAGCGCGATTCCCCCAATCGGCGTCGAGAAAAATTCCGGCGTGACTGAAGGGAAAATTTATGAACGGGGAAAAAATAAAAAAAAAGGACGAATAAAGAGAGAGAGAAAAAAAGTGTGTGTAGGTGCACAGTGTGCATATGAGAATTTTCCTAACACAAATGATTATCCAAAATTAATGATGATTACAATTACCTTGTTTTTTTTTTAAGGTAGTAGAATTACAGATAGGGGTTAAATTACATATCACTTGCCCTCACCTATCCAAACAGCAAATTCTACCAAAAGATCACAAATTCCAGACTCAATCGTGAGAGGGTGGAAGGATCAACGAACAGCCAGCATACCTCGAAATTCCGCGATCTAAGAAGATAGCAACGGCCGTGCTACAAACCTCCCAAACCACATAAAGACGGACCCAAGGCCTACCAGCTCCAACAGACACAACAAAGTGCCACCATGGGAAAACCCGAAAACGGGAAGAAAACCCATCATAACCGGGAAGAAGACAAACCAGCGGGGAAAGGGAAAATACCGAAAGCAGAAACTAACGGCATAGGAAGAAGAAAAGAAAAAAATGATCCTAAAAACACCAGATCTAAACTAAAAAGCAGACTAAATTAACATGCAGAAAGGAAAAAACGAAAATAAAATGGGATCAGACGGATGACTCACCCGATCGGTCACCGTGGCTCCGACGGGGAGATTCACCCATTGATCATATCCCAACTAAATCCCTAAAAAAACCCCTTTGCCCAACCGTTGAACGGTGGTTTTGCAAGTGACGCGGCGGCGGGCGGCGGTGTTGCAAGCGGCGCGGCGGCAGACGCTGGAATTTCAAGCTGGAATTATATTAGTGGGCAGGCGCTGTTAGACGGCGGAGGAGTTTTGGGCTTGGGCGGTGCTTATTCTCTACGCAAGAGAGAATATGAGAGAGAGAGAGTAAGTGTTAGAGTTATTTTGATTACAATTACCTTGTTATCAATGCACAAATTATATTGTTTCATTTGTGTATAGAGTCAATTTCACATAATTATGTTGTTTAACAATTAACATGTTAATATATACTCCCTCCGTTTTTTAATAAGTGTCACTTTGACTTTTTAATTAATTTTAAAATAAGTGTCATTCTAGGTTTTTTTCTTTAATTTTGACTATTTTACCCTTTTATTCATTTATCATATATATTGTTCATAAATAAATTCCATAAATATTGTTTATACCAAAATTAATTTGGTTTATGAATAGTTACAATTAATGAAGGGTAATATAGACCATAATTTATAATCTTAATTTGTTGAAAAAAGTTAAAACGACACTTATTAAAAAATGGAGGAAGTATAAGATAAAATGGTTGATTGATTGATAGATCCATTAACAAAACAAAAACAAGCTATCAAGGGCTACATGCCCATATACTACTTAAAAACATAAAAATAAAAGAGTTCATAGCAAAAACATTAAAACCTAAAAATATAAAAATTTAAAACTTAACAAGGAGACCCTTCAAGCATATCAAATCACTTTAGGTCATTTTTTATATACTTTTGATCCTGTACTAATTTTGCCGTCAGTTTTAACGGGTGTGACATACACGTGCTGTCAAAACATAAAATTAAAAAAAAAAAAAAAACTGCAGATTAAACAAAACAACGGATTAAACCAAAACCTTCCCAAACTCTCGTCCAACAAATTCACAAGAAATCAAACTCAAATTCCACCCCAAAAATTGAACCCAAATTGCACAGAAAAACCAGAACCCAAATTAAAAGAAATCGAACCCAAATCTTCCAACCTTCATTTTCCTCACAAAATCACGAATGAAATTTTCACAGAGCTAAATGAAATGATTTCCCCTAAAATTCAACGTGATAAAGTAGCACAAAGAGCATGATTCGGGAAGGGTTCTCCACGCAAAAAGGGGATTAACGGGAGAAAACAAAAAGTCGTCATTTTGACCTTTTTTTTTTCTTTCTAAATATTTAATTTTTTGATTTAAATTATTTTTATTAAACATTTCAAAATTAATACTCCCTCCATCCCGTATAAGTTTCCCACTTCTTTTCCAACTTCTTTTTTGTGTGTTTTGGGAGATAGAAAATAATTGGCTAAAAATGAAAAAAATGGAATGAAAATTCAAAAAAGAAAAGTGAAAATGTTATAATGGATGGGAGTATATTATTTGATTTTAAGGTTTTTTTTATTTGACTATATAAAAGTTTTATAGTCTTTTCAAGTTTTTTAAAACTTTAAATTTAAGTTTTAATGTAGATTTTTAATTCATAAATAATTTAGAGTAATTTCAAAATTTTCATTAGATTATTATATGGTTTCAAAAGAAATATAAACTGTATTCATATTATATATATTTAAAAAAAAAATTAATCTTACCTAATATTTAAATTAAATATAATTTTTTTTAATTAATTTGCATAAAAGAATAAACATAGTTGTACAATTAAATTCATCAAACACACAATGTGCATAAAATAATTCTTAATCCAAAATCATATTCCAATTTCCATCATTACTAACAATCTTCATTACATACAGATCCTAAACGAAATCGCAATCTAATCCTATTCCAATATACTATAGCTTAAGTTTTTTTAATGTAACTATTTTCCTATTAGTCTCATTTTCCTCCTGTGAAATGCGTTTGCTAGAGAAGTCATCTGGAATAGTTACCTCCTCTCGCCACACTCCATTAACCTGCGAGTCTGTGATTTCATTTCTCTTGTAGTTATGGAAGAACAGTGATTCAGGTAGTTGATACTCAATGCTGTTTTTCCTTTTCATTTATTGATTATTTCTGACTCGTCCAGCCTGAAAACATCATCGAGTGTGTCCAGTTTCCTTATCTCCTCTTTATGTTTCTCAATATTCCCTTCAATGTTTCTCAATATTCAAAGCATATCTTGTGGTGAGCATCCGACCCTAGCCTCCAGTTGAACCTTTGCTTCAGCAAATATGACTTCAACATTCCCTAGAGATAGAGAGTTGCTGGCATGCGTGAGCGAATCTTGTCCCAACGAGTCCTCAGCCTCGTGCCTCTGTCGTCGCACACTGATTTTTCACCACTTTTTTCATGAGAACGTCAAAGATATCCTACAAATAAAAAATGAAGTTATGCAATATTATTGGTTTTATTCATTCTTTTCTATACTTTTGTTTTTGTTTTGTTTTATTCATTCATTCACTAAAAAAATCTACAACTATGTCAATTAAATATAGCAAGTGCATCTCATTTGTTCAAAAAATCAAGAGAGTATTGTGATACATTAAAACAGTTTGCTCAAATTAGTCAAACAAGAGAGTATTGTGATACATTAAACATAAATGAATGAGGTGCAGATTAAACAACATCTGCTTTAAAATACTATTGTTGAGGAATTATAACACATCAATCTACGACATTACCAACAGAGGAAATCAAAATAATATAACATTTTCAATACCTTAGACTTTAACCCAATTGGAAACATTATTGTGACATAACTTCATTAGACTCACATAGTCTCAGAGCGCCAAACATAGATGCCTAAGACAGCAATTCAAAACAATAATTAAAGTCAATTCCAATGAAGCATTTTGTCGAACAGGAAAAGTGCAACATTTCATTTTAACAAAATCACTTACAGCAGAATGGTCATCTTGCAATACAAAATAAATCCACCTCACGAATAAATCCAAATTCCAATCACGTTGGTGAAAAAGTTGGGCAGATCTACTCTTATATAGAAATGCTTACAATGTTCTAAACCTAAACTAAACTGTGGGCTGATAAACTGTGGGCTTGGACCGACGAAACTGGTTTGATTAGGTTACTACTATTTCCATTCTAAAATTAATTAGTTCATCAGTTTCGATGTGTGAAAACTTGTTCCAGTCTATTTTACTGTCTTTGTTGTCCCCAAAATTTGTTGTTTTGTGAATGGCTTGACACATTGGCTTAAGTGATAATAATAATCCCTCCTCCTGTTCTTTTGCACACTTTGACCGTCACGATTTTTTAAAAAATGGAATAAAGTGAAGATAAAGATGGGTCAATCATTGACTAACTGAGAAAATGTTTTGAATCGAAAACTTATTTTGACTTCATTTTTCCTCTTTTAATTTCAGGTTATCACTAATATTTTCATTCTAAAATTAATTAGTTCATCACTCCCGATGTGTGAAAATTTGTTCCAATCTGTCTCTACTGTGTTTGTTGTCTCCAAAATTTGTTGTTTTGTGAATGGCTTGGCACAAAGTTCGGTTTGAATGATAATAATAATCCCTCTGTTAAAAATATTTTTGCACACTTTGACCGATTTTTTTTTAAATGGAATAAAGTGAAGATAGCAAACTTTTTTTTAACTTAGTTTCCTTCTTAATTCAAAACCCTAAATCCCAAACTTCATTTTTTTTTCATTTTTTACTGAATTTGAAATAAAAGCAAGGCAAGTCAAGTCATTGTGATGGTCATGTAATAGTTATGTAGTCTGCTTTTATAATTATGGTGTGTAGTTCGATAGTTTATAATTATTGTATTCACTGTGGTTGAAAATTATTCAGACTTGTTTTTGTACTCTATTTTTCAATTTTTCAAAGTAGTTACTTATTAGAATTTATTTCCCAATTTATAATTATTGGGACATGATCATCTACTAACATTTGTGGTGAAGATTAATGGTAGAGAACTCTCTAAAATTATCAATTTTATATTAACAATATTTCAGAAACTTTTTTTTCTTCTTTCTTTTCTATTCTAGATATTTTCTGTTATGACGTAGATTTTTTATACAGTGGATTTTAGTAATATTAATTGAAAACATTATTATATTAGTGAATTTTAGCAATATTAATTGAAGATAAATTCAATAAAAAAATGAAAAAAAATTGGGTTCGTGGGTTTAGAGTTTAAGAATTGAAATAGGGGAAATGATGTAAAAAAAAAATAGCACGCTCAAAACTTCTCCTCCATTAGTCTAGATTGACTAATAGCGGCATCAAAATTGATATAAAAGAATAATTGAGTGACTAATTTTGAGAGAGATTAAATATGGGTGACCAAATATGAAAATTGGTAAAGTTTAATGATTAAAAGTGATATTTTTCGAGTGTTTATTAGTCTCTACTCACTCTCCTATTTTTAATTCAATATATTTTTAGAAATTATTTGTGAGGAGTTGCATTTTAGTGTCATTCACTCCTTCCATTACATTTAGGTACCACCTTTTTAAAAAGTTACTCATAGGTGCATTTTTTCTTCTAATAGAATCATTCCAATAGCCCATTCTACAAATAGGAACAACAAGTTTACACAATTTCTATTAGATTCAAAATGGAATTAAAACCCCTATTATACCCTTAATTTACATTTCCAATCACATTTTCGAATAATACATATTATTTCAAATTTAAAATTCCATAATTTTTGCAGCAACTTAATCTCTTTATTATAGGTATGATTTACGATCTTTTGCTTGACTTTCCCAAATACCACTTTCTTTCTAGATTTTTCCCTAGCATCATTGCATGTGATTTACTATGAACTTGACTTTTCCAAATACCACTTTCTTTCTAAATTTTTCCCTAGCATCATTGCATGTGATTTACTTTACTTGGTAATTCGTCGTAAATGCATATAGATAGTAGAGGATATTAATTCTTGATTGGAACGAGTTAAGTGTTAGGGCGCATATGATTTACGATTGCTTGACTTTCCCAAATACGACTTTCTTTCTAGATTTTTCCCTAGCATCATTGCATGTGATTTACTATGAACTTGACTTTCCCAAATACCACTTTCTTTCTAGATTTTTCCCTAGCATCATTGCATGTGATTTACTTTACTTGGTAATTCGTCGTAAATGCACATAGATAGTAGAGGATATTAATTCTTGATTGGAACGAGTTAAGTGTTAGGGCCCTAGCATCATTGCATGTGATTTACTTTACTTGATAATTCGTCGTAAATGCACATAGATAGTAGAGGATATTAATTCTTGATTGGAACGAGTTAAGTGTTAGGGCGCATACACTGCTGGAGTATCTTGGGTTTTTTTGGAAGAATTTACATGTTTTCATTTTTTTTTTTTTTTGATGGAAGTTAAATACCCATCCCTTTTTTCCCCTTCCCATGACTCGAACCTAGGATCTAAGGCCTAGGTAGTGGTGCTCTAACCACTTGAGCTAGAGCTATCCCACTTTGTCTACATGTTTTCATTTGATCGTATTAAGAAAACTTGTTCCTATTTTTTTTTTTTTTTGAATTACATTAAATACCCATCCCTTTTCCCCTTCCCATGACTCGAACCCAGGATCTAAGGTCTAGGTAGTGGTGCTCTAACCACTTGAGCTATTCCACTTTGTCAAACTACTTTTTTGTTGTCCCAAAATTTGTTGTTTTGTGAATGGCGAGTGATAATAATACTCCCTCCGTTCCAACATTTTTTTTTTGCACACTTTCACCGTCACGATTTTTTTAAAAATGGAATAAAGTGATTGGTGGTGATGTAAGATAAAGGTTAGTCAATCATTCACTAACTGAGAAACAGGTTTTGAGTCCAATTTTTTTCAATTTTTACTGAATTTGATATAAAAGCAAGTGAAGTGAGGGTGTCAAATTGTGGTGGTCATGTACTCCATTTTTTAGACTTTTTTGAACAATATTTAAATTATTGATTTTCATATTGAATTTGTATAATAATTGTGAATAAAAACTTATTTCAAAGTTACTTATTAGAATTCATTTCCCAATTTACTATTATTAGGGCATGATCATCTACTAACATTTGTGGTGAAAATTAATTGTAAGGAACTCTCTAAAATTATCCATTCATATTAATATTAAGAATATTTCAGAAATTTCTTTTTCTTCTTTCTTTTATGGGCTACTGTGAAATATTTCATACATGCATTTCATACTAATTTGACCAAGTCAAAACCCTAAGCCCATTTAGTCCAAAAGTCAAATTAAGATAATTTTAAAAAATTCGCGGGTCATAAGCCCGGATTCGAATTGCCCAAAAATTCGTTGGTTGCAAACAAGTGGTTTACTACATGACCAAAATATTGTTACTACAAGGTCAAAAAATTACCACTACAAGGCCAAAATGTTAATATTACATGTCAAAATATTCTACAAATTCACCCAAAAAATTAATTGTCCAGAATATTTTTGGACATGTAGTAATACACTTTTGACTTTGTAGTGATAAATTTTTGGTCTTGTAGTAACATTGTTTTAGTCATGTAGCAGCCGAATAAGTCCGAATTATTTTAGTAATTTTGCTAAAAAAAAATAAGTGTCCATAATATTTTTGGACTTGTAGTAACAAAATTTATGTCATTTAGTAACATAGTTTTGGTCATGTAGTAAAATAATATTTTAGAGCGAAAATAAATATTACTCCCTCCGTCCCATACTTGAAGACACAAATGAATTGGGCACGAGTTTTAATGAATGAATTGTTTATTAGTATTGTGTAAGATAAAGTGGGGGTAGTAAAGACTTTTCAACTTTATAAATAGTAATAAAGTTACTTTTTAGTGTAATAAAGTAGTGGCATTTGTTGTAATATTGTGATGTTTTAAGGAGATTGTTTAAAAGTGTTTTTGCTATTTTAAGTAATGTGCCTTCAAGTATGGGACAGAGGGAGTATAATTAAGGTTGACTCGCATTTGACCCACAAATTTTGACTCAATTGGTCAATATTGCATATAAGTTTTTGCCTTCTTTTATATTCTAAATATTTTTCTGTTATCATTATTGCAGATTCTTCGTACATACTCAACATATTAATTGAAGATAAATTCAATAGAAATTGAAAAAAAGTTGGATTTAGGGTTTAGGAATTAAAATAGGGGACATGATGTAAAAAAAAAATAGCGATTCAAAACCTTTTTTCTCAGTTAGTCAATATGACATATTGACTAACAAGTAACAGCGCACCAAAATTGATAGAAAAGAATAATTGAATGACCAATTTTGATAGTGATTAAATGTAGGCGACCAAATTTGAAAAGTGGTAAAGTTCAGTTATCAAGTGGTATTTTCCGTATTTATTAGTCTCTACTCACTCTCCCATTTTTAATTCAATATATTTTTACAAATTTTAATTTAGAAATTATTTATGGGAAGTTGCATTTTAGTGTCATTCACTTCTTCCATTACATTTAGGTACCACCTTTTTAAAAAGTTACTTATAGGTGCAAAATGACACCTTACATTAGAGATGTTTATCCGGGTAAAGCTAACCGGGCTGGCCCGTTTAACCCTGAAAAATACAGGGTTAGGGTTCATGAATTATAGGCCCGTTTAAAACCGGGCTTTTTTGACCCGGACCAGTTAGCCCGTGGGCTAAACCGGGCCAACCCGCAAGGCTACAGGGCCAGCCCGCTAGCCCGAGTTGTTACCTTTTTTTCTTTTTTTTTTAATAAATAACCTAAGAACAAATTTTGGGTCATTTGACCAATAAACCATAATTATAAGCATTAAGAAGTCTATTACCATACATTAGTTATTATTACTATTTTTTTTATTAGATTATGATATTTGTTTAGCTTTATTTGGTCATATTAAGGACCAATAAGTTCTAAAATTGTGTTTAAATTATACTTTTTTTTTTCTCATTTACTGATCATCAACTAATTATGTACTCCGTATTTTTCTATTTTATTTGCTTGTTGGACGTGCCAATTGAGACATTTAATTTTAAAAGAAAAAAAATTATTGTAGCCCGTTAGTGGCCCGTTTAGCCCGTGGCCCGCTAGGGTTAGGTCCCAACAATTGTAGGTCCGTTATATATGAACCGGTTAAGGCCCTAACCCGTTTAGCCCGTAGCCCTGCCCTATAGGGCTAGGGCCAGCCCGATAGACATCTCTACCTTACATTACTATTATATATTTTTTTTCTATTAGAGTCATTCATATAGCTCATTCTATAAATAGGAACAACAAGTTTAAACAATTTATATTAGATTCAAAATGGAATTAAAAATCCTATTATACCCTTAATTTACATTTCCAATCATATTTTCGAATAATAAATATTATTTCAAATTTAAACTCCCATAATTTTTACAGCAGCTTAATCTCTTTGTTATAGGTATGATTTACGATATTTTGCTTGACTTTCCCAAATACCACTTTTTCTCTGTTTCTGAATTTTTCCCTAGCGACGATGGGATAATTGCATGTGATTTACTATGAATTCTAGGAGTAATTACTTAGTAATTCATCGTAAATGCACATAGTAGAGGATATCAATTCTTGATTGGAATGAGTTAAATGTTGTGGCGCATACACTCTGGAGTATCTTTGGTTTTTTTGGAAGAATTTCTCATTGACATTTACGATTCTTGGTGGTGATTATTTGCGAGAAGTAGTTACTACATCGAGAGTGAAAAATCAACATCGAGTTCTTAACTGGAGAAGCGGTTACAGTTCTCTTGCCATCGCTGCGAATAGGGAGGTTGAACAAAACGATTGAAGAATTTACGGTTAGATTTTATGCTTTCTTGATTGAGCGAGAATTGTCCTAATTTCTAAGCCACTAATTTCTGGTGTCTGCAATTGGGTTGAATCCATCTACGGGTAGATTTAATTCTTTCTTGGATTGTATGAGAATTTGCCCTAATTTCCTATGCCATTAATTCTGGAAATTCTTTCTTACGCTTTTAATTCTGGAAATTTCTGGAATTAATTGAATTCATTGCGCTATAAGCTGTGTTTTAGGAATTCTGTGTTTGCAATGTTAGATCGTTGTGGATGATTTTCTGGTGGCTGCGCTGGTTGTGCACAAGATGGGAAAAGTTAAGGTGAAAGATACTAAGATCAGAACTATGTACATATTCTAAGATTAGACGGATGAAGGGAGACGCAGCATATGCCAAATGGGTGCGGAGAAATGCAAATCAGTATGAGGATTCAGATGATTCCTTGTTCGATTATAACAAATACAATTATGAATTCCCCGTGTTTAATTCAGATAAAACTGATGAGGATATAAGTGGAAGTTCAAAGAAAGATGGGATTGAAATTGTGGACAGATATGATGTTCTTCGGGATGAGAATACGGATGGGGAGGATGACATGGAGGTGGACAAAGCTCAGTTGAGAATTGGGAAAAAGAATGAGGATGGGCAGTCCATGAATAGTAAGCGACGGAGGCGTGAGAAGGAGAGGATTTCATACTTAGTTGGCAGTCTCAATAACTTTTATATATAATCTCATTCATATGCACTTCAATATACATATTATCATAATGCACTTCAACATACATATACATATTCATACATGTTGGGAATAAAATGAGAATTTTGATTAAGATACCAAAACCCCTTAAGACATGCCAAATAGATAAGTCAAAATGATATGAACATGTTTCAGGAATGTTGGAACATGTAGTCTAGGCTAGTTGAGAAGTTGGAATGTTAGGCAGCTCTTAGTACATTTAGATGCACAAGTTGAGGGGGAACATATGCCTAGAAGATCACAAGAATCAAGTCCCCTCAAGGCTAAGAATCAATTTGACCTTAAGTCTGCTGAAGCACTTAATGGACAAATGTGCTGATCAAGTTAGCTCAGTTATGTATGCAACCTCTCTGAAGACTATTTTAATGGAACACATCATCAAGACCAAGTCTACTGATGTATATGTCAAAGCTCAGAAGAGTTAATCAGGAGAGATGTCTCAGCACACTTGAACCAGAATAGTTCCAAGTAAAGGCCAACTGTGCTGATAAGGTCAAAGGTACTAATATGAAGTCATGAATGATCAAGAACCATCAAGAGTCATGAATTGAAAGAGAAAGAGCCAAGTCATCTGAAGAGCAAAGCCAACATTGCTGATAAGTAAAATCTGTTGATACTGATAAGCAGAACTGTCCAGTTGATAAGGAAGGTTGTCCTTATCATAGGTGTTGGTCCCTGAACGAGTAGTGAATGGGATTAAAGTCTAGAGGGGAGGGGTGAATAGACTTTAAAACTTTTTCAAGAGAGTTGGGAACCTCTTCTGATTGCTATGTCAACTGGACTACAAGTCTGCTGGTCCAGATGACTATAGTGATCTGAACGAAGAGATTATATGCGGAATTATGGTAGGCCTTGTTTAGACTCGTTCCTTTGTTTCTTTTGAAAGTGTTAGCTTGTTTAATTAATGAAAACCTCAGCTGATGCTGGTTTGAAGGTTATGGCCTTGATTCGAAGACAGTTAAAACACAGTATGCACTATATAAAAATATATGGAAAGACAGTAATGTAAAGTGCAGAAAGGTAAATAACACCAGGTTTATAGTGGTTCGGATATACGTTCCTACGTCCACTCTCACGTCCTAACGTGATGTTTAATCCCTTTAATTTACCAAAAATTACAAGGGGCTTGTCCTTTATAGTCCCAAGGGTAGGACTTTGAGATCTGAGCAGTCCTAACTGCTACGGTCTCCACAAGTGATTGTAAGCACTTGCACTTTGCAGGGGTTCAAAAACTTTAACCTTTCGGTGGGGTTTTGGGGTTTTTGAATGTTTCCAACTAATGGTTCAAGCTTATAATTTGCTTAACCACTATGCCTAAATTAATGGATATACAATGAAGAATAGGATTCAGGTTCTTTGGTTGGATAGAAATCACTTAAGAGCTAGGAATGTTCTTATGGATTCTGGCTCTTGGAGAACTCTTAAAACAGTATGGCTATTTGCTTGATTGCTTGTTTAGCTTGTTGAATTCTCTCGTTGTGACTTCGTACTTGTGATTTCTCATCCTCTTGTATTTATAGTGGTGATTGCTTGCAACTAGTCGTTGGAGTTGACTAGCCGTTGGGGCAATCTTTCCATAATAGCTTGATTCCTTGATTCCAACCGCTTGATTGCTTCAATCCTGGGATCATGTCAATCTTCTAAATAAGGTAGGTCTTCGTTTGAATTGCAAGATGACTTTGGAATCAGCCGAGTCCTGGACGAGCACATAGTCTTCTGATCTGCTCTACTAGTCTTCTGACTACTCGTCTGGTCGAGGTCTTCTGTCTTCTGATATCAGTCGAGTAACACTCTTCTGATCTGGCAAATCTTTTATGCACTCTTTGATTATCTTCAATCTTGGACTCCATCAGATAAGTAGGTATACAAGCACCTTACTTAACTGGTCTTCAAGGATCTTCTAGTCTTCAAGTCTTCTACTCTTCTCATCTTGAGGATAGGCATGTAGGCCAGAGCTGTGCTGATCAGCTGATATCAATACAGTTGATCACACAAGACTAGTCTAAGCTGCTCTAAACAAAGTCAGTTGATCCTATTACATTTATAAATTCTAAGTGTTTTGGCCATCAAAACTATTCTAACATCAAGTGGGGCTTAGGGTGAATTTATATCCCAACAATTTCCCCCTTTTTGATGAAGCCAAAACTATACTTGATAAATGCTCTTAATGAAATAAGATAAGAGTTTATAACATTCTTAAAACTGAAGTATCTGATGAAGACAATGAGAGTTTGTCTTGTAAGCAAAAAGAACTAGAACTTGAATATATATGGAGCTTTTACAGATTACAAGTAATAGTTTCTTTAAACTTCTAAAGTAGTCTTCATCAGGTCTTCTGATTTCTTCAGATGCGGAAAGCAAGGTTCAGACGAACTCGAACATCTTCCATATGCTGCAAGTCTGTAACATTCTCCTCTTCGTAGATCTTATACAGAATCCTTTTGACTTCAATCAAGTTTGTTCTTCCAGAGTCCAGAATGGGTGCATCCCATTTTGGTTCTTCAGGAGTTAGGATTCTGCAGTTGTCAAGTTCTTTGGCTGTCTTGACAATTTCTTTCCAGAACTCTGGATCTTCAATGGTCATGAACTGGAAGAATTCATCTTCATAAGTAGGGAGAGGGCCAAATTTCCTTACTATGTGGTGTTGAATTTGCCACTTCTTCTTCAGGGGATACCATCTTGGTAGCTCATCTTGAAGGGCTAAGTAATCCACATAATTGCTATCAAACACCAGGACATTGTCTTCTTTTGCTTTGTCCTTGAGTGCTTTCCTGAGTTTGACTATTTTCCTATCAAATTTGGCTTTGACTGCCTTCGCATCATTTAGCTTCTTTTGCTTAAGCTCTTGAGCTTCAAGCAACTTTCTATTTTTCAGCTCTAAAGCCTCCTTCTCTTCTGCAGTAGGCTCTGCTGGAGCTGACTTCTTGCTTGACTGAGCTTGCTCATGTGCCTTTCTTTTCCTTGTCATTCTCTTCTCAGGAACTTGTTCTACAGGAGCATTGATCTGTAGACTCTTGGCAGGAGCTTGAGTGGGAGCTTGGGTGCCTTCTTGAGCAATTTCTTTGCCTTTGCCTTGCCTTGCCTGTTCTTGATTTTGCTTTTTAAACCACCCAAGGTTTCATTCAACTCATCTTGAGATACTACCATTACAGCTTGCTGTGCAGTAGACTTCTCAAGAGCCTTTATCAATACATCTTCCCCCTTTTTGGCTTCAGCAAGTGCAGCCGCAAAAGGCTTCATGGCATTCAGTATTTCCACTTTCAGAGTCTGCTTCAGGGCCATGGCATTGACCTTGCCAACTTGGGTCAGATGAGTGATGCTGTGCTCTAAAACTTGAGCATGAGAATTGGAGGAGGAGGCAACTTCTAGCTTAGCTGTAAGTGCTTCCAATTTGGCTGCTGTCTCCTTCAGCTGAGTTTGCAACTTCTCATTCTCCTCTGCAGCTGATTTGAGAAGAGCCTGACCTTCAGTGGCTCTTGCTTCAGCATCCTCAATTCTTTTCTTGTAGGTGGTCTCCATGCGGGTTATCTCATTAGTATAGAGATCAGCAAACATGTTGGAGG
This sequence comes from Galeopsis tetrahit, assembly GCA_963675135.1. Taxonomy (NCBI): domain Eukaryota; kingdom Viridiplantae; phylum Streptophyta; class Magnoliopsida; order Lamiales; family Lamiaceae; genus Galeopsis; species Galeopsis tetrahit. Next base: position 55,742,627 of record OY776128.1, read on the forward strand.
TATCACCTGCTCTCTTCTGAATAGTGCTTAAGTATTCACCTATCTGATGGTGAAGTGACTCTCCAAACTTGTCTTCAATGTCAATAATCTGGTCATGAAGACGAGTCCTCTGCTCCTTAACAGCTTTTTCAACATATCTTCCAAGCTGTAGGCCTAAACCTTTCTCAAAGTGCAAGTCTATTGCAGCTTTGACCTGGGAGCAGATGTCTGCTGTATAGTCAACAGATGGAGTAGAAGTTGATGTAGATCCTTGAGGCTTTGGATGAACAATCAGTGCTTTGCCTCTTTCTTCAGCTGATAGATAATCTTCATTGAGGAAGCAGGTAGTGGCCTTAGTCAGATGGGTCATGATTCTTGTCACATCCCGACTTTAGGGCCTAGATGAAAACACCATACTTCTACCTTGAATGCTATTGTAACTCGAGTTTATAAATTTTTAAAAGGATTTGCAGCGGAAGATTAAATAAAACTCAAATTACTTAAATAAAATCATTAACGAATTTTAATTCAAGCAAAACATAAATACTTACTTCAAAGAAGTTAAAGTGGCGCATAAATTAAAAATGTGCTTAAGTCAAGATGCAACTAAATTAAATTCAAACTAATATAGAGGAAAACATTGCATGACAAGACATCCACATCCACCGACCCTCCACCGCAACTCCGTCAATCTGTAAAATGTTAAATAGATTGGGGTGAGCAAAACAACTAGCTCAGTGGGGTCCCATTTGTCACAGTTAAATATAAATGCAAATAAAATCATAACTCACAAACATGCGTAAATAAGTCTTCCATATATTGACCAATTAAATTGGTCAATCTGTATACGGTGGAGTTGCCCCCAAGGATCTTACCATCCCGGACCGTAGTCCCCGCTAGTTACAACGACCTTTCCGTCGAGATAACCCATAATAAGCATAAGCATAAACGTATGATCATGTAGTCAAGCAACAATTAAATTCACATAACATTTAAAAGTGACAAAGTGTAAGAAAACCCCACCTTAAATCTTTAGTAGTCTCGTAAATACGTGGATTGGTTTAACGCATGAGAGTCACGTCACCTAAAAATATTAAAGAATAATATAACTTAGAATTATCACTATAATAAATTAATTAATAAATAACTAATATATTATTATTAAATTAATAATTAAAAATATATGTTCTAATGGATTTGAGCAAAAAAAATCAAACATACTGACATTTGATTAAAAGTCTACGAACCCAGCTGACTAAATAGAATGGAAAGAAAATATAAAATATTAATTAATAATACTTATAATAATTATAGAAAAGGGGGAAAATCTGTTAATCGGCTTATATGTATACCAAAGTTTTAAAATTCCAAAACCTCCATTATTATAATATATATATATATATATATACAAAAAGTACTGCGATAGTTAATCTAAAATAGAAAACAGAGGAAGACAATGAATAGAAAACAGAGGAAACCCAGTGCTAAAACTTATTTTGCAAAAATTAAAAGAAAGGCAACTTTTAAGATTTTTATACACCAGCATAAATTGGCTTTGCAAATACATGAAAGAAAAACATTTTTAAAATTTGTAAAAGTTACGCAAAAACAGGGTTTGTCCCAAATCATAGTCCTAACTTAGTAAATGCACTCGCAGACCCAAAACACTTGCCTACTCAAATGAACACTACTATATACAGTGCAAGAAACCTTTAAAAGATAGCATAAACATGAGAAAGGGAGAAGAAATATTTACAATGCTTTAAAGGAGAAGTAGGACAACTGCTTCAACAATGAGGGAGGCTAACACGAATTTTCAATTCAGGGAGAGCACACAGCAGGAGTTGATGTCTCACTAATTTATGAAGTTTGTAAGGTGTCGAGAGAAAGATAGACATTAGCAGCCATTTTCTTGGGTAGGGTTTTGACTCACAATAAATGATTGAAAGAGGAGAAATAAGAATGCATATATATAGAATTTGATACCCAATAACATGGTGACACCTCTTACTCACAACAAATATGTCCTCTCCTCCAAAATAACAACCTGTACTAGAATTAAAAGGGTAGCAGACATTTTCTGGTTTTGTAATTTGAATAAATGGAATCAAAAGGGAATATTCTTTGATTCCATATTGCTATTGTGTGTATGTGGAAAACCAACAAGGAAGAGGGTGGATAGAATCTGAATTTTATTTATAAATGATGCGTACAACTGAGTTTGGATAAGTTTACACCATTGAGAGAAAATTATGGAATTTATGATTTATCTAAAGTGTTCTCTTAAGAGAGTTTTAAATCTTCAAATAAAACAAATGGGAGAAAACTCACGCTAAAATTAAAAATAAATCATGAGATCATATTTTTAAAATAAATATATTTTATTATATTAATATATATATAAGTCGACATATCCTATGTAATTAAAAATAAAAAATTATAATTAATTTTAATTTAATATCTTATCTATTCTTATTTTCAATGGTGATTTAAAAATCACGGGTGTTACAATTCTTCTGCCTGCATCCTCTGGATGGTCAATGAAGTGAGTCAGATTTTCTGAAGGCTTGAAGTGAGCTGGTACTCTGACTACTTCTCTTTCAATCTCTACTTCGTCAGCTGGTTCAGCTGAGTCTTCTGCAGGGGCTGTTGCAACTGAGTCTTCCACCAAGGCTGGTGCAGCTGAGTCATCCACCTTTGCTTTTTCAGCTGTCTGCTGATCTGATGAGTCTTCTAGGACAGAGATATCATCAGTGGGGATTCCTAGAATCCTGTTGCAAACTGCAGTCAGGGCCTCTGCTGATAGTAGCTGAGCAAAAGATTGAACCTGAGCAACTTCCTTTTTCTCCATTTCCCAGTCGAGGAAATTTTATTTTCCTCCCATTCCTTCCATGACCTCGAGAAGGTCATCCACATCATCTCTTCGGAGCTCAATCCAAGTACATATCCTAAGTACTTGTTCAAATTGGATTGATTTCTCATCAATACCAGGAGTAGTAGACTTGAGCAGGTTGGCTATCTTCATCCTCATTATCTTCTCCCTTGTGCACATAGGATAGTGCACCATGCTGTACTGAGGCTGAGAAGGACCAGCTTGAGCCAGGTCTGCTGGTGCCAAGTCTTCTTGTTCAGATGGGGCAGTGATGATAGGAGATTGAGTGGTTGGGACATTTTCCTCTACTGTGTGAGTATCAGCAGAGATTTGGGAAGTGATATCTTCTTGTTGGGTAGGAGGTTGAGATTGATCTTCAGTGGGTTGTGCATCAGCAGGGTTTTGAGTCTGCTGGTCTGATTCTATTTCTACTTGAAGATCAGTAGATGGTTGAGCTTGATGATCTTGGTCATCTGCTGTTTGAGTATCAGCAGGGGATGGAGTGATTTGAGTTTGATCATCAGCAGGGTGTGTAGAGGTGGTCTGAGTTTGGTCATCTGATGTTTGTACATCAGCAGGGGTAGGCAGTTGTGGCTCAGGAGTTGTTTGAGGCTGGGCTTGTTCCTCTGCTGTGTGAGTATCAGCAGGGGTTTGGGTATCAGTGTTTGAGGGTTCAGATGGGTTGGAATCTTCAGAAGGGTTGAAGGATGTAATAGGGGCTATGCTCATGGGAGTAGGGAGCCTGGATTTCTTGGATTTCTGGGTGAAAGAAGAATTGTTCTTCTTTCTCTTCTGTCCCTTTGACAGTTTAGAAGGTGTGATAGTGAGGGAGGGATTAGAAGTACCTGCCTTCTTCAAAGGAGAGGCAGTAGGAGTGGCATCTAAATCAGATGGGGAGATGAGCCCTGATCTGATTAGAATTCTTCTTTGTGCTAAGGTCTGATTGTCATCATCATCATCCTCAACAGCCTTCTTTTGAGCCTCATCTTTGGAGGGCTCCTCTTCTTCTTCAGCAGAGTCATGAACAGACTCTTCTGCCTCCTCAACAACATCTTTAGAGGATGCTTCAGCCAACATCTTCCTCTTCTCTTCTTTCAGCCTTGCTGCCTCAATAAGAGCTTCATTTCTTAAGTAGTACTTGGAGGTGTGGAATGTCTTATGAGGACCCATCTTGTACTTTCTTGGGAGTATTTCTGGAAGGATGATACTCAACTTGTTGACAAAGCTGACTGTTGATGTCACCTTCCATTCTCTTGATTGGAGGTTCAAAGTAACCTTCTTGGCCTCAAGAGCAATCCTATCCAAAAATAGCCCTTGCCAATCTCCATCAATCTGATCCCAGATTGCAGCCATAACTCTAACCTTCAAAGTAGTAACAACATCATGACTGAATGTGTTACCCAGTAGCATCTTTCCTGCAATGTCCATCAAGGTTTGAAACTTGGGATCAAGTTGGGATTTCTTCAGTCCAGAGGCATTAGCAGCCTTGACTCTTCCACTGGTAAACATCTCCATATACTCCTTTTCTCTTCCCATGATGTAGGTAGAGATATTTATCTACCCCTTGATAAGCCGAACAGTTCCTGAAGGATCTCTCTTGAGATCTTAACTCTGTGTCCACCCATCACACTTTCAACTTGAGATCCCTTCATCACAGCGTTTGAGTAGAAAGCCAGCACATCTTGTTCATAAACGTTTGTTGGTGCTGCTTCCAGAAAATCACGAAGGTTGAGGTTGATGCAGCGAAGAAGGATCTCCTTGTTCACAGGTGTATGTTTGCCCTTGAAAAACAGAGCATTCTCAGTGAAAATCTTCCCTTCCCTAGACCACTTTGTTGCATCTAGAGTGCCGGTGCTCTTGGTCTTCTCGTCGTAAATTTCAATGATCGCCATTCCGGATGTTGAGTTTTAGGTTTGGAATGCTTAGGAAAATATTCAAGACGAGAGTGATTTGAGAGCAATAGAGTATTTTGAGCGAAAGGGTTTGGGAGAGGTTTAAGGGTTTGTATATATACTCCAGCAAAACTTGAGAATTGTACAATCCAACGGTCAGATTTGATTTAATTGTGGAGTAGAACCCAAGATTTCCTTCTTTGATTTCGCCCCGTTTCCTTTAATTTTGCCGGCTGAATTTGCCATGTGTCAATTGATGATTCGTTGGCAAAACAGTAATTGAGTACTAATGACATCATTACCAAAAATAGCCGTTGTGACTAAATTTCAGCAAGAATTGATCATCAAGGCCGTTTTCTATAAGTGAATTTCATTCCTTATATAGGCCAATTTTCTTAATTACATTCAGGAATAAATCTAGAATGAATTACATGATCAAAGATAGTCATTATGCTCTGAAATAAAGTGATCTGATCAGCAGAGTGAAGTCTTCTGATTTCTTCGAAAGGTCTGCTGATTTTCTTGAAAGTCTTCTGGTCAGCTGAGTTGGTCTTCTGATCAGCTGAGTAGAGGATTGAGGTTTGCTGAGTAAATCTTTTGTGCGTGATGATCCAACCTGGTTTGATGGATCTTTTCAGCTTTGCTGTGTGTGATGATCCAACCTGGTTTGATGGATCTTCCAGCTCTACCTTTGAACCATGTAGGACCATCAAATCAATATGTAGATGATCAGCCTGGATGATATCCCACTGGTTCAGGTTGCCCTCACCATCTGATGTTCCTCATCATCAGATGGGTTGTAACATCTAATGTGTCCTTGTTGAATTTCTTCGCTTCTCTTGAAAGAGAAGGAAGATTGGAAGGGGCTTCAATGGAGTGTGAAGAGAAGGGCAGGAACTTGGTCTTCTTGATTTGTTTTGACATAGTAGCCTTTGGTAACAAGCTCTCCATGTAGAACTTCCCCCTGGAGAAGAAGCCCTGCTTGCTTGCTACTTTGTCCTCTGCATCTCTCCTTCCTCTAGTTTTCAACAAGAACGTCTCTCCTTCCTTTAGTTTTCATAGGCATACTTATATTGAGTGAAACAAGTATGCTGATCTGCATCATCTTCATCTTCTGGACAAATCTTCATCTCCTTCACCCAAGACCTTGGTTGAGGGATGATCTCCATTCCATCTCTTCTTTCGATTATCTCCATACCTGAAACAAGAATAATTGTTAGTGATTTGTGTTCTTAGGTGTTCTCATAACTTCCTCCTTTTATAGGGGTAGAAATGAGGTAGTGAAGAGAAAGATGACAAAACTATAGAGTTGATAGGTCTGAATTTCTGAAAAGTTACTTCTTAAGATCAACAATGAGATTCTTGATCTAAGGGTTCACATTTAAAGATATTCAGACTTTATCTTATGGAATGCAGAAATTATAAATTTTGAACAAGTGTTATTTGAAATCCGTACAGTGCATGCATACTGTTGAGTCGGTGAGGATGATGTATTAATCCAACCAAGTATAACTCAATAATATAGTGTATGTATGTATATAAATAAAGTATTTTATGAAGAATAGTTTATTATTATACATAGATATACATTGCTTTGAGTAAAGATATCAAGTAACTTTGTTCAAGTCTTCTGAATATATATATATATATATATATATATATATATATATATATATAATATGCAATGCAGATTGTAGAGTATTTTATCAAGGATTCTTAAGGTATCATTGATTCCCCCTTGATTAGATGACTCTATGTTTTCCCTCAGCTTTATTTGTCTTCATTGGGAAAGTACTTACCTGAAGATGAAGGTGTCTATTCACCTCATCTGATTCTCCTAGTCTGCTGCAATTGTATCAGCTGAGGTCTTCAGCTGATCTTTGCTCTTCATGTGCTTGGATCCAGGAGTCCTAAGCTGTAGCATAGGGTCTTGAATCTTTCTTCAGCTAGGGGCTTAGTCAAGATGTCTGCTCTTTGAATATCTGTGTGAATTTTCTCCATCTTGATGTCCTTCTTTTCAAGGTGGTCTCTTATGAAATGGTGTCGTATGTCGACATGCTTGCACCTTGTGTGGAGGACTGGATTTTGAGTGATGGCAATGGCACTGCTGCTATCACAATAGATAGGGACTTCTCTTGCCTCTACATTGTAATCCTTGAGTTGTTGAACTAGCCAGAGCAGCTGACTACAACAACTTCCAGCTGCCATATATTCTGCATCAGTGGTGGAGGTTGCAACTGAAGTTTGCTTCTTTGAGAACCAAGATATCAACTTGTTGCCTAGGAATTGACAGGTTCCAGATGTGGATTTCCTATCTATCCTACATCCACCATAGTCTGAGTCAGAATAACCACTCAATTCAAGATTGTCATCAGCAGGATACCATAGTCCTAAGTTGACTGTTCCTTTTAGGTACTTGAGAATCTTCCTTGCTGCTTCTAGATGACTTTGCTTTGGGTTTGCTTGAAACCTAGCACATACTCCTACAACAAATGTTATGTCTGGTCTGCTGGCTGTAAGGTATAGCAAAGATCCAATAAGTGCTCTATATTCTGCTTGATCAACTGCCTTTCCAGACTCATCTGGTTCCATTTTGAAAGATGTCATCATTGGAATTCTTGCAGTCTTGCTTTGTAGAGTTTTGAATCTTTCTAATAGGCTCTTGGTATACTTGGACTGGTTGATGAAGATTCCTTCTGGACTCTACTTGACTTGGAGTCCTAGGAAGTAATTCATCTCACCCATCATGCTCATTTCAAACTTTCCTTGCATAAGTTCAGAGAACTTCTTACACATATCTTGATTGGGTGATCCAAATATAATGTCATCTACATATATTTGCACCATTAGAATGTCTTGTCCTTCTTGTATTCTGAAAAGTGTTCTATCCACTTTGCCTTTTGTGTACCCATTGTCAAGTAGGAATTGTGACAATGTGTCATACCAAGCTCCAGAGGCTTGCTTTAGACCATAGAGAGCCTTCTTCAGACGATATACTTGATCTCCTTTTTCAAACCCTGGAGGCTGCTCTACATACACTTCTTCTACCAGAATACCATTTAGAAAAGCACTCTTGACATCCATTTGGTATACTTTGAAGCCCATGTATGATGCATAAGCTAGAAACAGTCGAATGGCTTCTAATCTGGCTACTGGAGCAAAGGTTTCATCATAGTCAATCCCTTCAGATTGAGAGTATCCTTTTGCAACTAGCCTTGCTTTATTTCTAGTTATTACATCATTTTCGTCCTTCTTATTCTTGAATACCCACTTTGTTCCTACTACATTGTGGTTTTCAGGACGATCTACCAATTCCCATACTTCATTTCTTTCGAATTGGTTTAGTTCTTCTTGCATAGCAATGATCCAATTGCTATCAGTCATTGCTTCTTCTATGTCAGCTGGTTCAATGTTGGACAAGAAAGCACACCAGCAGAACATAGATGATTGGGGGTTCTGATTCAGTTGTCTTCTGGTCTTGACACCTGAGTCTGCTCCTCCTAAGATGAGGTTTGATGGATGATTGTTTCTCCATGTATGCCACACTGGTGTGTCTGCATTAGATGAGCATGGATTCTCATCTGTTCTTGTGCCATCAGGAGGGTTAACTTGATTTGGTCGATCATCATCTGTATCTTGTGTGTCAAAGAGATCATTCCCCCTTGCATTTGGGATTGTTGCATCTTGATTCTGGTCAGCTTGCTCAGCTTGAGTTTGAGATCTAGTGACAGGTCTATGAGGCTTATCCTCCTCTGGTTCTTCAGGAAATGGTTCATTGACTTCAATAAACTCATCTGGTCTGGACTTGATCACTAGTTGTCTCATCTGTTCTGCAGCTGAGTTTCCAGACTCATCTGGTTCCATTTTGAAAGATGTCATCATTGGAATTCTTGCAGTCTTGCTTTGTAGAGTTTTAAATCTTTCTAATAGGCTCTTGGTATACTTGGACTGGTTGATGAAGATTCCTTCTGGACTCTACTTGACTTGGAGTCCTAGGAAGTAATTCATCTCACCCATCATGCTCATTTCAAACTTTCCTTGCATAAGTTCAGAGAACTTCTTACACATATCTTGATTGGGTGATCCAAATATAATGTCATCTACATATATTTGCACCATTAGAATGTCTTGTCCTTCTTGTATTCTGAAAAGTGTTCTATCCACTTTGCCTTTTGTGTACCCATTGTCAAGTAGGAATTGTGACAATGTGTCATACCAAGCTCTAGGGGCTTGCTTTAGACCATAGAGAGCCTTCTTCAGACGATATACTTGATCTCCTTTTTCAAACCCTGGAGGCTGCTCTACATACACTTCTTCTACCAGAATACCATTTAGAAAAGCACTCTTGACATCCATTTGGTATACTTTGAAGCCCATGTATGATGCATAAGCTAGAAACAGTCGAATGGCTTCTAATCTGGCTACTGGAGCAAAGGTTTCATCATAGTCAATCCCTTCAGATTGAGAGTATCCTTTTGCAACTAGCCTTGCTTTATTTCTAGTTATTACATCATTTTCGTCCTTCTTATTCTTGAATACCCACTTTGTTCCTACTACATTGTGGTTTTCAGGACGATCTACCAATTCCCATACTTCATTTCTTTCGAATTGGTTTAGTTCTTCTTGCATAGCAGTGATCCAATTGCTATCAGTCATTGCTTCTTCTATGTCAGCTGGTTCAATGTTGGACAAGAAAGCACACCAGCAGAACATATATGATTGGGGGTTCTGATTCAGTTGTCTTCTGGTCTTGACACCTGAGTCTGCTCCTCCTAAGATGAGGTTTGATGGATGATTGTTTCTCCATGTATGCCTCACTGGTGTGTCTGCATTAGATGAGCATGGATTCTCATCTGTTCTTGTGCCATCAGGAGGGTTAACTTGATTTGGTCGATCATCATCTGTATCTTGTGTGTCAAAGAGATCATTCCCCCTTGCATTTGGGATTGTTGCATCTTGATTCTGGTCAGCTTGCTCAGCTTGAGTTTGAGATCTAGTGACAGGTCTATGAGACTTATCCTCCTCTGGTTCTTCAGGAAATGGTTCATTGACTTCAATAAACTCATCTGGTCTGGACTTGATCACTAGCTGTCTCATCTGTTCTGCAGCTGAGTTTGTTTCTACTGCACTCTTTTCACAAGATTCATCAAAAACAACATGAGGTGTTTCTTCCACAAGAAGGGTTCATTTGTTGAGTACTCTAAATGCTTTGCTAGTAGAGGAGTATCCTAAGAATATCCCTTCATCTGCTTTGGCATCAAAAGCATTTAACTTACTCTTCCCATTGTTGTGAATGAAACACTTACAACCAAATATATGAAAGTAAGATACTCTAGGTTTTCTTCCTTTCCACAGTTCATATGGGGTTTTCTCATGAATTTTGTGAATACCTGACCTATTTTGAGTGTGACAAGCTGTGTTGATAGCTTCTGCCCATAGCTTCTTAGGAGTGGAGAATTCAGCAAGGAGTGTTCTTGCAGCTTCTTTGAGTGTTCTGACTCTTCTCTCAGCTACACCATTCTGTTGTGGTGTTCTTGCTGCACTTGTCTCATGCTGAATACCATTAGAAGTACAATAGGCAATAATATAAGAGTTAATAAATTCAGTGCCTTTGTCACTTCTAATTTTCACAATTGGTTCTCCTTTCTCTACTTGGATCCTCTTCAATAGTTCAGGGAGCTTCTGCTGTGTTTCACTCTTCTTGTATAAGAAGATAACCCAAGTAAACTTGGAATAGTCATCTACAACAATAAGAGTGTACTTCCTCCCTGTTAGTGTGGTTGGAGTGATTGGTCCAAAGAGATCCATGTGGAGCAGTTCAAGAACTCTGCTGGTTGATGCTGTCTTCTTGGTCTTGAAAGATACCTTTGTTTGCTTTCCTTGTTGACATGCATCACATACCTGATCTTTACAGTAGAGTTCATTAGGCAGACCATCAACTAAGGATTCCCTTGCTAACTTGTTCATAGTCTTAAAGTTCAGATGACTAAGACGTTTGTGCCATAGCCAACTGACATCTTTAGGGCTCTTCACAAGCAGACATGTATCCTTAGGACAGCTGTTCCAATTTGCAAGATACATACTTCCCTTTCTAGATCCTGTTAAAAGGTTTTGTTTTGTTCTTTTATCACTTATGATACACTCATCTTTAGAGAATTTTATTGAGTAACCAGTGTCACAAAAATGAGAAACAGATAATAAATTAAACTTTAAACCTTCTACATATGATACATCATGTACCTCAATGTCACCATTTTTAAGGGTGCCATATCCTTTTGTGTTACCGTGCGCGTTATCACCAAAGAAGAATTTTGGACCTTTCTTTTCTGTGTAGTTGGTCAGCAGGGCTTTAGTTCCAGTCATATGGGTTGAGCATCCACTATCTATGTACCATGTTTCTCCTACTAGACCTCCTCTTCTGTATAGGTCCCTCATTTCCTGCAAGAAAGGTTAAGTCTTAGGTACCCATTTTGTCTTGGGTCCTTGGGTGTTAGTACTACCCTTGGGAACCCACATATACATTGGTCGTTTGAACAACCTTGAGCACTTGAGTTGTTTCCCTCGGGCATAACAGAACCAAATCTTACCAGTTAGCACCTTGGACTGATCTGATTTGTTACTTGTGTCAGCTAAGTAATAGTCAAATGGTTTCCCTTTATAGGAGTGTACATACATTATCTTTTGACTAGTTACATTCGGCCTGGGTGCATTAGCTGGACGATGCACACGATTATATGGACCATACTCTTCTGTTCTCACAATATCATAAGAGATAGGGGGTGCAAAGAGAACAGATTTGTGTAAAGAAGACTTCTTCTTCTTGGCTGGAGCAGCATACAACTGAGACTGTCTCAATCGAGATGGTCTAGGCTGTTTGTTGTTCCTCTGTACAGGCTTGGGGTTAACTTGTCTTTTACCATTTTTGGTGTTGGGATAGTTAGCCTTAGCTGGTACAGATGCCTTTTGGTTCATATTAGGTTCATTGTGTTTAGAACACTCACCTTTTTCATGTGTCTGAGTAGTGCACTTGTTAGGTGTACTACCCCCAGCTGGAGAGGATGTTGATGGATTAAGTTCATAGCCAAAACCCATCTTATTGCCATTTGATCTATAATATTCAGAGATACTTTCAATAGTAGTAGATGCTTTATTGAACTCTGATATCTTTTGATTTAGACATTCCTTCTCCTTTTCTAAGAGCTTGTGTGCTTGGAAGAGGTCATCGAACTTAGATTGTAGTGAACGCAATTTCTTGGTTTCTAAGGCTTGAGTTTCTAACATCCCCTCATACAACTGAGTTACTGTGGTATTTTCTTCTTTAAGAAGTTCCACTTCTTTGGTCAATCTTTCATTCATTGTGACCAACTCAGGGGTGTTATCAAACTTAACCTTTTTCAACCTAGCAATTTCTTTCCTTAAATCCTTATTCTCCCCTTCCACTTCTATAAAAGCTCTAGTGGCAATATCCAGATCACCTTTTTACCTTTCTTAAAGATTGATAATAGGTGTCTTCTGATTCGCCTTCAGATGAGTTTATCTCATCTGTTTGTGAAAAAATAGGTGAATGGAAAGTTGTAGTATAGGAATTTACCTCATTTTCACCTATGGCCATCATAGCTAGATCATCTGAATCATCTGAGAAGATTTGACAGTCTGGTGATGTAGGGAGTTCATCACTTTGATATTCAGATTCTTCAGTCACCATTGCTTGCTTGTATGAATTTCTTCTGTCTCTTCTTGGCCTTCTTTCTTCTTTGTCATCCAAATTCAGCTCAGGACATTCATAGACATAATGTCAGGTTTTTGATTTGAGTTGCCTTTCCTTGGAGGAGTGGCATCTCTTCTTCTAGATCCTCGGCTGTCAGATGACTCCATATCCTTTCTAGGATATCTTTCTGGTGTTCTTTCTCTGGATCCTCTGGAGGGTAAACTGGCTCTCCTGTCTTTGTAATTCCTGTAGAATTTTCTATATTTGCTATTGAGAGTGTTCATCCTTTCGAATCTCTTGATCATAAGAGCCATTTGCTCTTTTAGACTCATGTCTGATCCTTCAAAGTCTTCTGTTTTCAGTGAGGTCTTGCCAGATGAGGTACTTGCAGCTTTTGCATTGGCTGCCTTGAAGGCTACAGTCTTGGAGGTAGATGGGGTTGCAGTTGGCTCATCACTTCTTGAGTTTTCTTCTCTTTCAAGATCATATTCATGAGCTTTTAGGTTCTGAAATAGAGTTTGTGCAGACCATTTCTTGATATCTTGAGTATCTTTGATGATGGTCTTCTTGAGTCTCCATTTCTTGGTTAGAGAGTCTAAGATCTTTAGATTTTTCTCTCTATTTGTATACTTCTTGCCCAGAGATTCTATCTCATTGATGATCTTGGTAAATATATTGTCTAGCTGATCAATAGATTCTTCTGGTTGCATCTTGAAGTGTTCGAACTTCTTGACTGCTGTTGACAATTTGCTCTCCTTGATCAGCTCAGTTCCTTCACAGAGAAGTGCCAAAGCATCCCACATATCTCTTGCTGACTCACAGTTGATTACTTTTGCAATGTACTCATTTGGAAGAGTTTGCATGATGTAATCTTGAGCAATGCTATCAAGATTTGATTGCTTCATCTCTTCAGGTGTGAGGTCCTTCATTGGCTTGGGAACAAGTTCTCCAACTGGAACTTCTGGATCACCATTTGCAGTGTTGACTGTCATGATGGTGATTGGGCCTTCTGTGATTACTGACCACATCTTGTAGTGGACTGATGTGAGATTCTTCCTCATCCTGATCTTCCAGTAATCATAATCCTCCACTGAAAACTTAGGCAACTTACGCATGTTAGCACTCATGCTGTATAAGTTTTCAAAAACAAGTTTTTCAAAAGAATAGATCTGTTCAAGAGGACTACAGAAAGACTCCCTCAAGTCTTCTGATAATCTAGAGACAGTAGTCCGTTAGAACCACTGCTCTGATACCACTTGTTGGTCCCTGAACGAGTAGTGAATGGGATTAAAGTCTAGAGGGGAGGGGTGAATAGACTTTAAAACTTTTTCAAGAGAGTTAGGAACCTCTTCTGATTGCTATGTCAACTGGACTACAAGTCTGCTGGTCCAGATGACTATAGTGATCTGAACGAAGAGATTATATGCGGAATTATGGTAGGCCTTGTTTAGACTCGTTCCTTTGTTTCTTTTGAAAGTGTTAGCTTGTTTAATTAATGAAAACCTCAGCTAATGCTGGTTTGAAGGTTATGGCCTTGATTCGAAGACAGTTAAAACACAGTATGCACTATATAAAAATATATGGAAAGACAGTAATGTAAAGTGCAGAAAGGTAAATAACACCAGGTTTATAGTGGTTCGGATATACGTTCCTACGTCCACTCTCACGTCCTAACGTGATGTTTAATCCCTTTAATTTACCAAAAATTACAAGGGGCTTGTCCTTTATAGTCCCAAGGGTAGGACTTTGAGATCTGAGCAGTCCTAACTGCTACGGTCTCCACAAGTGATTGTAAGCACTTGCACTTTGCAGGGGTTCAAAAACTTTAACCTTTCGGTGGGGGTTTGGGGTTTTTGAATGTTTCCAACTAATGGTTCAAGCTTATAATTTGCTTAACCACTATGCCTAAATTAATGGATATACAATGAAGAATAGGATTCAGGTTCTTTGGTTGGATAGAAATCACTTAAGAGCTAGGAATGTTCTTATGGATTCTGGCTCTTGGAGAACTCTTAAAACAGTATGGCTATTTGCTTGATTGCTTGTTTAGCTTGTTGAATTCTCTCGTTGTAACTTCGTACTTGTGATTTCTCATCCTCTTGTATTTATAGTGGTGATTGCTTGCAACTAGCCGTTGGAGTTGACTAGCCGTTGGGGCAATCTTTCCATAATAGCTTGATTCCTTGATTCCAACCGCTTGATTGCTTCAATCCTGGGATCATGTCAATCTTCTAAATAAGGTAGGTCTTCGTTTGAATTGCAAGATGACTTTGGAATCAGCCGAGTCCTGGACGAGCACATAGTCTTCTGATCTGCTCTACTAGTCTTCTGACTACTCGTCTGGTCGAGGTCTTCTGTCTTCTGATATCAGTCGAGTAACACTCTTCTGATCTGGCAAATCTTTTATGCACTCTTTGATTATCTTCAATCTTGGACTCCATCAGATAAGTAGGTATACAAGCACCTTACTTAACTGGTCTTCAAGGATCTTCTAGTCTTCAAGTCTTCTACTCTTCTCATCTTGAGGATAGGCATGTAGGCCAGGGCTGTGCTGATCAGCTGATATCAATACAGTTGATCACACAAGACTAGTCTAAGCTGCTCTAAACAAAGTCAGTTGATCCTATTACATTTATAAATTCTAAGTGTTTTGGCCATCAAAACTATTCTAACATCAAGTGGGGCTTAGGGTGAATTTATATCCCAACAATAGGACCAATCATCAGAAGTGATGTCCATGATTGATCAAGTGAATCTTGAAGTCAGACATTGGGAAGAGTGCTTCAAAGTCAATACAAAGTGTTAACAACCGTTTACTTCCCAAAACAAGGACATGTCACTTTCAAGAAACTGTCTTCCAGTTTCAAAGGTTAAAGAAAACCAATATAGACAATTTGAGGTTGTCTCTCCAACAGACAAATCCTCATCTTGCTCTATAAATACAGAAGTGTGGAAACCATTGAAGGCATCCAACTACAATCCAACAATTCTACATTGCTGATGAAACTACAAAGCCTTAAGAATACTTCATTCTTAGTTTCCAGAAACACTTCATACCTAAGCTGAACCTCATTGTATATCCATACAAAGCTTAGAGAGATATCCTATCCTTTTACACTGAGCTCATTGTAAAGGATATCTCAAACTAGTTGGAACCAACATCAACCCCTATACCTTTCCAAAAGAGAGATAGAAGGTTGTTGTAGTAGAAGTGGTAGGAATTGACTGTTGAGAGAAGAACAGTTCAATTCTGAGTTGAGAAAGAGCATTAGGACGATGATATCCTAGGGATCAAGGCCCCAAGGAGTGGTGTGGTTGATCAAGTGCACCTTGGCACTATAAAACAAGTAATTCCAAGAGATAAGGAATTATCCTGTTAAATCAGGGAAAGTGGATGTAGGAGCTTGAGTCTCTGAACCACTATAACTCTTGTGTTGATCTACTTTCAAGTACTTTCATACAAACAACACATTCAAACACAGCACACTAATTGACCTTTCAAAGACATATTCTAGACTGTGCAAAACTGTATTTGACAAGTTCTCTAAAACCAGTTTAAGTGTTAAGAAGATTTCAGTAATTAAAAGGAGTTTAAACTAAAGGGCCAACCACTATTCCGCACATATAACTCATTTAGATAGTTATTCAACTAAGTACTTAATAGTACTTAGTAGTTTGATTATCTCTTAAGAGTTATACATATCAGTAGAGTTGTCCAGGACAACCTTGCTGAAGCCAGTTTGGTATAAGTTTGAAAAAGATTGCATACAAGTGTATTCCCTCCCCCCCCCATACACTTGTTATATACTCCTTTTAGGACCAACAAGTGGTATCAGAGCAGGGGTTCAAAGACCACTGCTTCTGAAAATCCATTTTGATTTTCAAAGACACATTTTAGTGTGGTCACCGAACTGATCTCTCTGAAATCTTATTATTTGTTGTCTAACACTTTCTTGTCTGAGATATGACTGACAACATCAACAATGTTGTTGTTCCTCATTATGTTGTTCAAGGCATCAACAATATGACTCCTGATCCAATCAATCACATTTCACACCATAAACTACCAATGTTCTCAATTGAGAACTATGATTTCTGGAAAATAAGGATGAGAGCTCATCTTGCCTGTCTTCACAATGAGATGCAGAGACTCATCACAAGGGGTCCATTTATCTTTACCCAAGTTAATCCCAGAATCACTCAAGCTCAAAGAGATGATATAAGGGAGGAGATCCCCAAAGATGAAGATGACCTCACCAATGAAGAAAGAAGGAGGCACAACCTCAATTATCTTGCCATGAACACTTTGTATCAAACTATCCCAGATGCAATAATGGGGAGAGTCTACCACTGCACAACTGCCAAAGAAATTTGGGACACCCTTGCTGAGATGTGTGAGGGTACAGACAAAATTAAGGAGAACAAGCTCCAAGTTGCTGTGCAAAAATTTGAGCACTTCACAATGGAACCTGAGGAGTCCATTGATAAATTTGCTGGTAGATTCACTGATATAATGAATGAAATCAACTCATTGGGCAAGGTGTACTCCAAGAGAGAAGTTGCACTGAAGATCCTAAGAAGTCTCACTCAAAAGTGGGATGTATATTCTGTAATGATGCAGAATACTAAAGATCTCTCCACCATGCCTATGCAACAAGTCTTCTCAGAACTCAAAGCTTATGAGTTTGACCTCAACATAAGAAAGCCATTTGAGGAACCTTCCTTACCAACAAAAGGAATGGCATTCAAAGCCAAAATTGCTGAACCTGAGATGCAGTCCACTCCAAGATCATCAAAGTCAGTCTCAAAGGCTGAAATGAAGGAAGAGTTAGCCCTCATGGCTAGGAGGTTTGACAAATTCAACTCAAGGTTTGGTAGATATAAGAAATTCTACCAAGACAACAAGGTCAGGAGAAGGTACAACTCTCCTGAAGCCAAGGCTGAGGACAAAAGGCCTGAAGAAAGAAGATCAGAGGACAAGTACTCTGATAGGAGAAAGTCCAGCAGAGCTGAACCTAGACCTGTCAAAACGGGCCGGCGGGGCGGGGCGGGCCAAAACTGCAAAAGCCCGCCATTTGGCGGGCCGGGGCGGGCCAGCCCGTTTGCAAGGCGGGCTACCAAAACCCCAACCCAACCCAAAAATGGGCGGGCCGCGGGTTTTGGCGGGCCAACATTTTTTTTTTTTACAAAATATTTATTAAATTCATTAAGAAACATAAAAAATTGTACTATATATATTTATTGTACATAATAGAAATAAACATCAAGAATTACATTAATTATTAATTAAGAACAAAAAAACTCAATATTTCTTATGGAATCTGGGTACGCAACCCACAGGAGTTTCTTACAGATTAGAATTGCTTGTTTTTGTAGAAATGTTACTCAGCTTCTGTACCTTTTAGCCTAGTTCTGATAAAATTTTATTTCTGACTCATGTAACCTTCTCATTTTGGGTACATCTTATACCCTCATTAATAGAAGTAATTTTGACCGATCAAAAAAAAAAAAATTAAGAACAAAAAAATTAAATAGAAATATGATCATTAATAGTTGTATAATATATTATAAATACAGTAATAATATACACATATATTAAAGTAATATACTTATATTATATACTCCGTATGATATAAAATATGGTATTATGAGTACAGAAAATGAAGAAAGAAGGAAAAAAATGTGGCTGCTTATATAATTTGTTATGCGCTAGAGTTTTTAATATTACTTAGGTTTATTATATATTGTTACTAAATAAAGTTGGATAGTTTAAGTGGTTAGAGCATCATTATTCAACTGTAAGATCTTGAGTTCGATTCCTGGAAATTGGATTATTTTTTAATTAAATATAATATTTTTAAAAAAAATCAAAAAATGGTGGGCCAGCCCGCCAAAGACCGCACCAACCCGCCAAAAACCGCAGCCCAAACGGGCCGGGCCGCCTGGGCCCACCTCCAGACGGGCTTGAAAAATCCTGGCCCAACGGGCCCAGCCCGTTTTGACGGCTCTAACTGAACCTTCATCATCTAGAAGAAGAGATGAATCAAAGAAAGATGATGATGAAGACCTGTGCTATAAGTCTGAAAGTGCTGAAAGCTTCAACTCTTCTGATGATGGACTGTTCTCAAACAATGATGATGTGTGCAACATCTAGCTCACCATCATTCCTATCACAAAACACTAGTGATGTCAACCTGAAACTTTCTTTTGGAAAGTTGATGGAAGATTTCACTAAGTTGCAAGAATTTCATGACAACTGTGTGAGAGAAAATGAAAGATTGTCCATTGAACTTGCAAAACCCTCTGAATCTATAGTTGATGTCAAGTCTACTGAGTTGTATCAACAAGTCTGGAGAGAACTTGATGAAGCTTCTCTCAGGATAGTTGACCAATAAAAGTAGATTGATGAGCAACTGCTTATTCAGAAGAGAAAAGACTTTGAGTTAAAAATTCTTCAAGCTAAATTTGAAAACCTCTCACATGAGTATGACATTCTTAAATCAAGTGAAGAGAGCCTGAAAATTAAGATGTCTGCTATGAATAAATCCTCTAGAGAAATAGAGGAAATTCAAAGCTTCCAAAGACCTATGGCTCAAAAGAGTGGATTGGGATATGATCCATTCGAATCTTCACCTTGTCTTAGTGTTGCTTCAACAAGCTGAAAATGAATCAATTCAGCCACTGAACAAAGGAAAGGGCAAAATACATGAGGTACCCACTCAAGTACTTCAGGGAACTAGGCCCATACCTAAGGAAAAGGTCAAAGTCCCTGAATACAGGAGGAAACCTAAAGGTATGTTCAGCAGAGTAGGCCCAATGGAAGGGTAACTCAACTGAACAACATTCAGAGAAGTTGGCAAAGGTATGTTCAGCCTAGGTCAACTCCCTTGAGGAAACCTCAGCTAAACAGACCTAGGGTCAACTCTCCTCAAGGGTACAATAAAATAAGACAACCAAAACCCTTCATGCCAAAGGGTAATGGTCATCAATATGCCCATCCTCAAAGATTCCCTCAAGTAGCACAAAGAACTCATAAGTTCATGAGATATGACAACTCTCCTGAAACTTACAGAGTCAACACTTTCACACACTCTTTCCCAAAGTCATTTAAGGGAAAAACTGTGTACATTAATGCTAGAGGAAAACAACTTAGCCACCTTGAATCAATCAGGGTAATCAGGCAAGTTTGGGTTCCTAAAAGTACAGCTAACCTCTCAGGACCCAAAATTCAAAGGGTACCTAAAGCTTGATAATTGCAGGTACCAAAGGGCCACAAGAAGCTGAGGAGCATGAGCAAAAGAACAGCATGGTACTTGGACAGTGGATGTTCAAGGCACATGACTGGAAACAAAGACCTCCTCACTAAATTTATTGAAAAAGAAGGCCCAAATGTCACATTTGGAGACAGCTCCCAAGCAACTACAAAAGGTTCTGGTACCTTGATAATTGGTAATATCAAGGTATCCAATGTATCTTATGTGGCTGGTCTAAAATATAATCTCCTAAGTATAAGTTAGTTCTGTGATAAGGGATATAATGTTGAGTTCACAAGTAATAAATCCTTAATCAAAGATAAAACTCAACAAACTCTACTGACTGGAACTAGGAAAGGGAATGTGTATTTTGCTGACTATGACAAGTCTACTGATGCTGCATGCTTTATTGCCAAGACTTCAAATGAACAAAGTTGGTTATGGCATAAAAGGCTAAACCATCTGAATTTCAAATCTATTAACAAGCTTGCTAGAAATGCATTAGTTAAAGGACTGCCTAATGAAGTTTTCATTAAATAACATGTTTGTAAACCATGTCAAGAAGGAAAACAAATTAAAGCTTCATTTAAAGGCAAACCAGTCATCTCTACTGAAAGGGTACTTGAACTGCTACATATGGACTTATTTGGACCAATTACCCCTGCAAGCATAAATGGAAGAAAATACACATTGGTTGTAGTATATGACTTCTCTAGGTTCACTT
Source organism: Galeopsis tetrahit (assembly GCA_963675135.1). NCBI lineage: Eukaryota > Viridiplantae > Streptophyta > Magnoliopsida > Lamiales > Lamiaceae > Galeopsis > Galeopsis tetrahit. Next base: position 55,763,055 of record OY776128.1, read on the forward strand.
GGGTAGTATTTCTCCTTAATAAGAAGGAAACTCAAGTCAAACTCCCTAAACTATTAAAAAGACTGTCTAATGGGAAAAACCTTAACATAATCAAGATAAGATCTGATAAAGGCACTGAGTTCATTAACTCATTCATCATTGAGTACTGCATTGAAAATGGAATAACCCATGATACTTCAGCAGCTGGAACCCCTCAGCAGAATGGGGTAGCAGAAAGAAGAAATAGAACTCTTAAGGAAGCTGCTAGAACTTTAATTGCTGATTCAAACCTACCTAAGAGGTTTTGGGCTGAAGCTATAAACACTGCATGCTATACTCATAATAGATGTTTGATTACTAAGGGTCAAGGCAAAACCCCTTATGAACTCTGGAAAGGAAGATTGCCTAAAGTATCTTACTTTCACATATTTGGTTGCAAGTGTTTCATTCACAACAATGGGAAAGAGCAGTTGAAAGCCTTTGATAGCAAAGCTAATGAAGGGATATTTCTTGGATATTCCCAAATCAGTAGAGCTTTCAGAGTCTACAACTGTAAAACCTTTATTGTGGAAGAAACAACCCATGTTGTGTTTGATGAATCTATCTTTGAGATCAGGAACAAGAACCTGGATACTGATGAAATCATACAAAGGACAACCAGACTGAGCTTAAAAGACAAAGATACTATGTTCATAGAAGTTGTCCAGGCCAATCCTCCTGAAATCACTAGACTAGACAACACTCCTGAAGGCAATATCCCTGAGGCAAACCCCACTAAAGGAAATGATGAACTGAATGACCCAATCCCAGTTCATAATCAGGTAATAACTACCAATGAAGAAGCAGGCCCTGCTGAGGTAGTAAATGGATTAAATATTCAAGGGGGAAATAACAATGTTTAAAATGTCAATGTCCCTGACATTGAGGACAACACCCCTGAGTATAATCCTGAATTAGATCCTGCATTGAATTTCCCTGAATTTTATAATCCTAGTGACTCAACCTTAGTAGAGGACAACTCTACTGAAGGGATCAGGAAAAGAAGGACTTGGTTATCTGACCATCCTACTGACCTGATACTTGGTGATCCAAGTATAGGAGTCAAAACTAGAAGGTTTCATGGTGAAAGTGCTTTGTTTTGTTGTTTCCTATCAGAACAGTAACCTCAAGACATTGAGGAAGCACTTCAAGATGCAAACTGGATTACAACCATGCAAGAAGAGCTGAACCAGTTCACCAGAAATGATGTATGGGAACTAGTTGACAGACCTTCACATCAAGATGTTATTGGAACCAAGTGGGTGTTCAAGAACAAGAAGAATGAGAATGATGTGATAGTCAGAAACAAGGCCAGATTGGTGGCCAAAGGTTATTGTCAATCAGAAGGCATTGACTATGATGAGACTTTTGCACCAGTGGCAAGGCTTGAATCAATAAGGCTATTCCTAGCCTATGCTGCCCACAAAAGATTCAAAGTCTATCAAATGGATGTCAAGAGTGCCTTCTTGAATGAAGTGCTGAAGGAAGAAGTCTATGTTGAGCAACCCCCTGGTTTTGAAGTAGGAAACCAAGTCTACAGACTGAAGCAAACTCTCTATGGACTTAAGCAAGCTCCAAGAGCTTGGTATGATACCCTATCACAGTTTCTATTGGATCATGGTTTTGTCAAAGGGACAATAGACAGAACCTTGTTCAGAATCTGTGAAGGAGATGACATCTTGCTTGTCCAAATATATGTTGATGACATCATATTTGGATCCCCTAATGAGAAGCTAAGTGAAAAGTTCTCAAAGCTCATGCAAAGCAAGTTTGAGATGTCAATGATGGGAATGATGAATTTCTTCTTAGGTCTTCAAATCAAGAAATCAAAAGAAGGAATCTTCATCAACCAAGCTAAGTACACCAGAAATGATCAAAAAGTTTGGGTGTGCTACTAGCAAGCCAGTAAGGATCCCAATGAACACTAATTGGAAGATGGATCCTGATGAGATTGGTATTCCAACCAACTCTACTGAGTATAGAGGAATCATTGGATCACTCCTCTATCTCACAGCCAGCAGACCTGACATCACCTTTGCAGTAGGTGTATGTGCAAGGTTTCAAGCCAATCCTAAGTAGAGCCATCTAGAGGCTGCTAAGAGGATCTTGAGGTATCTCAAAGGCACTGAGAACTTAGGCCTTTGGTACCCTGATGATGACAACATTGAGCTAACTGGCTACTCGGATGCTGATTATGGAGGATGCAGAATTGATAGGAAGTCCACTTCAGGAACATGCCAATTCTTGGGAAACAAACTCATCTCTTGGTTCTCAAAGAAGCAAAACACTGTGGCCACTTCCACTACTGAAGCTGAATATGTTGCAGCTGGAAGTTGTTGTGCTTAAATCCTTTGGTTGAGACAACAACTTAGAGACTACAATGTCAACTCTACTGAAGTGCCAATCTTTTGTGATAACAACAGTGCTATTGAAGGACATCAAAATCCAGTGTTACACACAAGATGCAAGCATGTGGACATCAAGCATCACTTCATCAGAGATCATGTGGAGAAGAAGGACATCAAATTGGTGAAAATTCACACAGATCACCAAAAGGCTGATATTTTGACAAAGCCACTTGCTGAAGCAAGGTTCTTGGAACTTTCAGCAGAATTGAGACTTCTTGATCTAGGGAAGTTGGACAAGTAAGCCCAATGGAGTTCAACAATCAAGGGGGAACTGAAAGTGATCTTCAACAGACTTGGGCTAAGTCTACTGAAACTCAGAAGAGATGACCCAAATCTCATCAGAGAAGTTGAGCAGAGCTCACTTCAGGACACTTGTCCATGAAAGTTCAGGACACTTGTCCATGTGGGGTCAGATAAGTTGTCTTGGCTATCAAACCAAATCTTGGTCTGATAAGCACCTACTTTGGGTAATCATTACCTATTTTGATGGTTGTCCCATTCATCTTCAAGCCATCACCTTTACAAAGATTTAATTTGTTCCCTACCCAAAAAGTCACATTCAATGCATTAAATGCCAAGATTTAACTCTTGTTTGCATTAAACAATTGTAGCCCACAATCTACCTTGAAAACCCCCAGCCTTTAACAAACCTTAACTCCATCCCACGTTTTAAATAAAAACAGTTTTCAAAACTGTTTCATTGATTTCAACCGTTGGATCAAATTTTGGCCAACTCCCCTGAATTAATCCTGGCCATTCAAATTTGAATTCCTCTTTTGCCAACCGTTGAATTGCCTTAAGACTTACCTACTCAATGACATACATTCCTTTTGGAATATACTCCAAGTCTTAAGAAGCCACCAAGTTTCATTTCTTCCCACGCATCTTATCACCCTTAAAACCCTAATTTTCAAACACTCTCAGAGCTTTTCACTGTTCTATCAATGGCACCCAAAGTGAGACCAGAGATGATGGTTAATTTCACTAACAAGGAACTTGACCTTGATTTCTCATACCTCAGTCATAAAAATAACCTTATTTTTGAACCCATAATCTCCTTTGAGAGTGAAGCCCCTGAAATCACTCCCACTTTGAGATGGCTGAAGAAAGCTGGCCTTTAGAAATTTATGGAAGACAAGCCCAGTTTTTGTCTAGAACAATACATGGCAGAGTTCTTTGCCTTCTCAAATGGAAAGGCAAGGCCACTGGAGGAGAAGTGTCAACTAGGTTGACATATGTTCCTGAAGGTGAAGAGGAGGAGAAGTCTCACAGAGTTAAATTCAATAAAGAGGACCTTGAAGGTGCCTATGGATTGCCCTCAGAAGTAAGGAATCCAAAAATTTATGGCACAAGGCATGAGCAAGAAATGGCTCAAGAATGGCTTCTCACTCCAGGTCATATCTCCTCAACCCAACACAAAAGACACTCAAACCTGAGTTTCTCACATTCTTTGAGGTAGTGACAAAGAGCCTGTTAAACAACACTGGGAGCTTGGAGCAAGTAAGCTATCCCAGAATCAGGATCATGGCTGCTGTGATTGATGCTAGTGACAAGGGCATCAAATTCAATTGGAGGGATTTCATCATGGGAGAGATGATGAAAGAGAAAGCCAAGTTCAAGGTGAAAGCTCACATGAAAGTGGTGTTGGAGGGGAAACTGAAGTATTGCACAAGGGCAAGTCTACTGATTGAGAGGTTTTCTCATTATTCAGAAATGTAGACCTTTGCTAAGCCTCTTCCAGGCCAGAAAATTATGTTCAGAAAGTTGTCTAAGAAGTCTGAACAAAGGAGACAGCAGATGGCCAAACCTGCTGAAGAGGAGGTTGAGAAGAAGCCCAAATTGAAGCCTAGGACAAAGGCAAGGGTTGTGAAAACAAAGAAGATGCCCAAAATCCTTTCTGAAGATGATTCAGCAACTTCAACAGAAGTGGACAAAGTTACTGAAGAGGGTGTAAGTGTTCCTTCAGACTCTGGAGAGATAAGGGAGAAGTTTCCCATGGTGATAAAGAAGAAGAAGGGTGAGAAAAGAGTCAGGGAGGCTATCCATGCAGAAGAAGGAAGTGGGAGCTCTAGAGCTAGCAAGAGAAGGGCTAAGCCTTCTGAGAAAATGCAAGAATTGCAGGAGGAGAAAACTTTGCAAATAGCTCTAAGGGAAAGTAGGGCTGAGAGTAGATCAAAGTCAAAGACTAAGTCCAAGTCCAACTCTCCTGAAGCTGGCACTCCTGAATCCAGATTTCAGGAAAAGCAACATTCAGAGCCCAACTCTCCTGATACCCACAAAACCCCTGAAAACCAACCCATCACCCTTTTGAAACTAACCAAGAGATATTCTCCTGAAGGAGCAGCACAAAGAGGGCCAATAGATGTGTTTGCTGACATTGCAGTTGATGAGTCAAGACTGCTATCACCCCTTGACTCATCCATGCTTAATTATTCCAGATTCTTAGAAGCTGCCTTGTTAGAACCTACCCCCTTAAGCAAAACCACTTCAGAACCATTGCTCTTAAAAGCAACTAAAGAAACCATTGCTGAACCCAACCTTTCTGAACCCAATCTCCCTGAAACCAATCTTGAAGCCAACCCTTCTGAACCTAGAGTCAACTTGCCTATAACCCAAAGTCCCCAGTCTAGTGGAGATGAGGAGCAGTATACCTATGAAGGTATGCTCAGAGGTGGATCCAGAGCTACTGTGGATAATTTGTATCCAAATCTTGTTGAATTCACAAGATTGCAGAAGCAGTTCCATGATTTGAGGGCTCTAGTTGATGTCAAGGACAAAACCATCATGGAAATTGCCCAAGTTATACAAGATAAGGGAGCAAACTGGTGGAAAATTGAGGAAAGTAAGCTGCTACACTTTGCTGGAGTACACAAGACCAGATTCTTGATTGATGAGGAAGTCTTTGCAAAGCTGGTAGCAGACAAGATTGCTGAAGAGAAGGACGGAATTGCCAAAGGGATCAAACACCCTGAAAGTAGCTCAAATGATGATGACAGTGATGATCCCACTGATCCCAACCCCCTTGGTCCCAAACAGCCAATCATCCATTACCTTACCTACCATAGGAGGGGCTCTGTATCTTTAGCCAAAGATGCATAACACAGCCAAAGATGCATCAGCCAATGAAGGTTCTTCTGAATCCAAGGCACAACTTAATGATGTTGAGGATTCCCACTTAGAAGCTGGTTTGGTTAAGACCTCATCGGTGTCAGCAGAGTTAGACACTGACCAGCTCTTAACCATTCAGGATGACTCAGTGGCTTTAGAACCAAGCACTGTGATCTCCCAACAACTGCCTTTTTTGAACCCTATTGAGGGTGAAGAAGCTGCAGGTTTAGGTGGTGGAGTTGAAAAGGATGAGTTAGTTAAAAAATCAGGGGGAGTTGAGGATGAGAGAGATGTGATCATAACTAGGATAATGAGTGTACCACAAAATGAGGGTGGTATAAGTGAGGAGGGGCAGGTTATTCTTGAAGTCAAATCTGAACTTCAAGAAACCCTTGAGGAGAGGAGACCTGACCCTGAGTGTGAGGAAATTATTAATGAAGGAAGAAAAGAATTAGTTGAAAATGATAAGAAGACTGCTGATGTATTAGAGTCTTATGCAAAAGAAATTGAGGGTGATGAGAGTATTTTTGCTGACAAGTTTGATTTTACTGACTTTGCAGGTGTTACATTTGATCAATTTTTTGCTGATGAACTTCTTACAGATGCTCCTGTACAAATTGACTCAAGTTCAGCTCAAGCCATCATTGAAGAGCAATCAGCAAAGTTGGACACTCTGGTCCATCAAGTGGAATCTGCATATGCTGAAACTTCTGAAGCCCTAGATGAGCAAGGTAGAACTCTTGCTGCAGTAGAAATGAGGCTTACAGGCTCAGAAGAAGTGGTCTTGCCCACTATTGAGGCAAGAATCAGTGGAGTTGAATCTGGATTGCAGACTATTTCAACTGAAGTTCAAAAGGCAAAACAAAGCATGGACAAGTTCACAAAGGAAGTGAAAAAGGATCAGAAACAGCTTCTGGACAACCACAATAAAAATGTCAAAGCTCTAAGGTTGGTTGTCAGGCAGGCCATAGGCAAAAAGAGTGCTCTTCAGAAGAGAAGGGCAGAAGAGATGAGGCTTGCTATGGTAAAGGAAGCTGCTGCACAATTTTCTGAGAAAGTTATGGCAGAGATTGTTGAATCTGCAGTGGCCAACCTCACTGATCTCCTAAGAGCTAATTTGGATGCATCACTCAAGACAACTATGGAGCAAGTTGTGGAGCAAAAAATGAAGCCTGTTCTTGCTTTCTTAAGCATGAGCAGTGACAGGATGCAAAATATACATGATGAGAATGTATATTTGCTTGAGGAGATGAAGCCCCTAAATCTGGCACAGTCCCTGATGGCCTCCACTATGAGTGATCTCAAACCCCAGTGTTTTGATGCTGTCAAAAAGGGGGAAAGAGAAAGAGCAAGGGCAAAAGGTGTCTTGACCATTGGAGAGGGAAGCAAGGTAAAAGAAAAGGTGCATGAATCCAAAGGAAAAGAGAAAGCAGTCATAAACTTGGAAGAGCTAGATGAAGAAGAGCAGCTAGCAATAGCTCTGAAGAACTCAATGGCCTCAGCTCAAGAAGAAAGAGCTAGACAGCAACAAAGGCCTGGAGGAGAGTCAGCAGGTTTGGACAAGACTACTGAGCCTGAAGGTGTCCAAACAAGGGGGAAAATCAAGAAGGCCAAAGACAACAAGAGAAAAGCTGAAACCTTCAATGATTTCCCTAACAACTTAGATTTACCTGTTGAATTCAGAGTAGAAGAAGAAGTGCCTACTTCTAAGAAGGCAAAAGCTGCTGAAAAAGTCAAGACTGCTGAAGAGGTCAAATTTGCTGAGACTATTAAGTCTGCTGAAAGCCCCAAGCCTAATAAAACTTAAGAGGATGTTGAGATATTATTTGAAGAAGGATTTGGAGCTGAACCAAAGAAAAAGACTCCAGTACTGGCAAATGATCCATCCAAGCTCTTTGTGGAAGGCTATGGGAAAGATGCTGAAACTCAGCAGAAGCTAGCCATGATGAGAGCTAAAGAGAAAATGGATCAACTAATGGAAGCCAACAGGGCAAGAGACAAAAGAAGAGCAGGTTTCCAGAAGCTAAGGAGGAAGAGGGCTACCGACAACAAACTGAAGCCCCAGTTGCTGATTCAGATGAACACCAAATATCCACACATGGATAGATGGGTTCCAATTCAGCTGAATGACAACTGGGAGGAATCCAAAAGGGAGTTTGTCTATGATTACTATGTCATAGGCAGATGAATGGAAGAAGATCCCAACTCCACTTTCACTCAGTTTATGATTGTTTATCACAGGGAGCTCTATCAACAACTTCTTGCTGCTGCAGATATGGCAAGAATTGAGTTCAAAGCTCCAAAACCAATCATTTACATGCCCCCAAAGAAAGATGGCTTCATTGACCAATCTCAGATATTTCAAGAGTTCATCCAGATTTTGAAGCTGAATAGGATGGTACTTGGGCCCAGGGGAACCAATTAAGAGGCAATGGAACTGAAGAAGAGAGTTTGGGCACAATATGGGATGGTGCCACCTCCTGAAGATAGTCTCTGAACTTGCTAAGTCCTCCTGACCCTTATTTGCCTTAAGTGCTGAACTGGATGAATATTTGCTCATGGCTGTTGATATTGCTGAAATAGTTGTCTCTGCTGAAATCTGATTCAAGTTTGCTGATCTATGTTGTGCTCTGATCACATATTTTCTTATGTCATATGTTTGCTCTGATCAAATGATGTTTGTATGTAATTGCTCTGATTCATGCTCTGATAAGTTTATTTGACTATCATCATGCTTGTAATGCTCAATGATTATAAATGATAGTTGAATGTTTTGTGAATCAAGAGATAACATCTCATTGTCTCAACTTGCCTGACTTAAACCTATATGCACTTAAACAGTGATTACACTAACATGTTTCTTTCAGGAAATTTGACCTTAGTCACATCTACTGAAGATATATGTAATAAGTGTAGTCAAGTCACCTTTGCATAGACTGTATAGGTTTTGGCATCATCAAAAAGGGGGAAATTGTTGGGAATAAGATGAGAATTTTGATTAAGATACCAAAACCCCTCAAGACATGCCAAATAGATAAGTTAAAATGATATGAACATGTTTCAGGAATGTTGGAACATGTAGTCTAGGCTAGTTGAGAAGCTGGAATGTTAGGCAGCTCTTAGTACATTTAGATGCACAAGTTGAGGGGGAACATATGCCTAGAAGATCACAAGAATCAAGTCCCCTCAAGGCTAAGAATCAATTTGACCTTAAGTCTGCTGAAGCTCTTAATGGACAAATGTGCTGATCAAGTTAGCTCAGTTATGTATGCAACCTCTCTGAAGACTATTTTAATGGAACACATCATCAAGACCAAGTCTACTGATGTATATGTCAAAGCTCAGAAGAGTTAATCAGTAGAGATGTCTCAACACACTTGAACCAGAATAGTTCCAAGTAAAGGCCAACTGTGCTGATAAGGTCAAAGGTACTGATATGAAGTCATGAATGATCAAGAACCATCAAGAGTCATGAATTGAAAGAGAAAGAGCCAAGTCATCTGAAGAGCAAAGCCAACATTGCTGATAAGCAAAGTCTGCTGATACTGATAAGCAGAACTATCCAGTTGATAAGGAAGGTTGTGCTTATCATAGGACCAATCATCAGAAGTGATGTACATGATTGATCAAGTGAATCTTGAAGTCATACATTGGGAAGAGTGCTTCAAAGTCAAGACAAAGTGCTAATAGTCGTTTACTTCCCAAAACAATGACATGTTACTTTCAAGAAATTGTCTTCCAGTTTCAAAGGTCAAAGAAGACCAATATAAACAATTTGAGGTTGTCTCTCCAACGGACAAATCCTCATCTTGCTCTATAAATACAGAAGTGTGGAAACCATTGAAGGCATCCAACTACAATCCAACAATTCTACATTGCTAAGGAAACTACAAAGCCTTAAGAATACTTCCTTCTTAGTTTCCAGAAACACTTCATACCTAAGATGAACCTCATTGTATATCCATACAAAGCTTAGAGAGATATCCTATCCTTTTACACTGGGCTCATTGTAAAGGATATCTCAAACTAGTTGGAACCAACATCAACCCCTATACCTTTCCAAAAAAGAGATAGAAGGTTGTTGTAGTAGAAATGGTAGGAATTGACTATTGAGAGAAGAACCGTTCAATTCTGAGTTGAGAAAGAGCACTAGGACTCTGATATCCTAGGGATCAAGGCACCAAGGAGTTGTGTGGTTGATCAAGTGCACATTGGCACTATAAAACAAGTAATTCCAATAGATAAGGAATTATCCTGTTAAATCAGGGAAAGTGGATGTAGGAGCTTAAGTTTGTGAACCACTATAACTCTTGTGTTGATCTACTTTCAAGTACTTTCATACAAACAACACATTCAAACACAGCACACTAATTGACCCTTCAAAGACACATTCTAGACTGTGCAAAACTGTATTGAACAAGTTCCTTGAAACCAGTTTAAGTGTTAAGAAGATTTCAGTAATTAAAAGGAGTTTAAACTAAAGGGTCAACCACTATTCCGCACATATAACCCATTTAGATAGTTATTCAACTAAGTACTTAATAGTACTTAGTAGTTTGATTATCTCTTTAGAGTTATACACATCAGAAGAGTTGTCCAGGACAACCTTGCTGAAGCCAGTTTGTATAAGTTTGAAAAAGATTTGCATGCAAGTGTATTCCCCCCCATACACTTGTTATATACTCCTTTCAGGACCAATAATACACAAATGCATGAAAAAATATATAAAAAAAAGAATAGTTTCCTTGAGTCATTTTCCCGCCCATTTTACATACTCTACATGATGTCTACATATTAGTGCATTTACTTTTTCGAGGTCACATTAAAAAAAATAGCTATTAATTTCTACTATTTCCGAGGAAGCTTTTGGCTTCTTGAGGAAGCCAAACTCTTCAAATTACTCCTTCTTCTTGAGGAGGCTTTTGGCTTTCTTGAGGCCCACAAGTAAAATATTAGTCCGTTCACGCCAGACTTTTAGTTTTTCCGTTTCAGCCTCCCCTATTCAGCAGTATTCAGTCTAGGGTTTTGGATAGCAGCTCTTATTCTCTTTATTTATGTTGCTAATGTTTGTGTATTCATCATTTTACGACACATTTCGCCCCATTTTCGCCGTCGCTCTAGGCCACACGGCCGGCGATTGGAAGCCGATAAAGGATCCCAACGCCGCAGAAGTGGTGATGGTCGCAAAATTTGCGGTGACGGAACACAACAAGGAGGCCGATACTTCCTTGGATTACGGGAAAGTTGTTAAGGGAGAGTCGCAAGTGGTTGCCGGTATAGAGAAACAATGATTTATGAAATTATGTTTTCATTGATTAATTGTAAAGAAGTACAAGTGGGTATATATAGATACAAGAGGATATCTAATATATATCTTAACAACTAGATAAGATCTAAATCTAATCAAGAAAAGTAAATAATTACAATATATAATATATCTTAATATATTATATATCTAATACGCCACCTAAAGATGGAGCACCATAGGAGAGTCCAATATTGACCATAAGCATTTGAAGACGAGAACGAGCAAGTGGCTTTGTGAGAGCATCGGCTAGTTGGTCTTCGGAAGACACGTGTGAAACACGTAGTTGAGAAGTCTTGATCAAGTCCCGAACAAAGTGGTAGTCAATAGAAATATGTTTCATTCGGGAATGAAACACGGGGTTAGAGCAAAGATACGTGGCTCCAATATTATCACAATAGATGGCAGAGAGAGTGTCGATGGGAAAGCATAATTCTTGAAAAAGAGATTTCAACCATTGTACCTCAGAAACTGCAGATGCAATGGCTCTATATTCTATTCTGCTTCTGTTGAGGAGCGAGCTACCGACATTTGTTTCTTGGAAGACCAAGAGATGGGATTTGGTCCAAGAAAGACAACATAGGCACTTGTAGATGTACGATCATCAGAGTTTCCAACCCAATCAGCATCAGTGAAGCAATGTAGTGAGGTGGAGGAGTTAGGGCGGAGGGTGATTCCAACATCTCTAGTTCCATTTAGGTATCGAAGAAGACGCTTGACAATACTCCAATGAGTTATGGTATGAGAATGCATGAATTGGGATAATTTGTGAACAGCAAAGGCAATGTCAGGTCTAGTAAGTTGGAGATATTGGAGACTTCCAAGAACTTGACGATATTGGGTGATATCAGTGGGGGATGATCCATCAGATAAAGTTAAACGAGTAGAGGTGGAGAGAGGTGTTTGAACATGTTTAGAAGTGATCATGTTGAAACGGGTAAGAAGGTCAATGATATACTTACGTTGGGAGAGAAAGTATGATGTTTTGGTATGAAGTACTTCCACACCTAAGAAGTAGGAAAGAGGGCCTAAATCTTTGACATAAAATTTTGTACTAAGGTTTGAGGCCACTTTTGTGAGGAACGAGGTGTTGTTTCTTGTAAAGATTAGATCATCAACATACACGAGAAATTATATGCAGTTATACCGGATTTGTTGTATACAAAGAGAGACTCATCAGATTTGGTGTGAATGAAACCAATACTCTCCAAGAAGGTTCGAAGAGCAAAATACCAAGTCCGAGGTGCCTGTTTTAGGCCATAGATGGATTTATGTAACTTGCACACATATGTAGGGAAGGTTTTATTAACAAACCCGGGTGGTTGAGCCATAAATACAAATTCAGCTAAGGAACCGTGAAGGAAAGCATTATTCACATCGAACTGATAAAGTGGCCAATCTTTGGTGACTGCAATACTCAGGACTGCTCGAACGGTTGCTGGTTTGACCACAGGACTAAATGTTTCCGAAAAGTCAACCCCAGGGCGTTGGTGAAAGCCTTTGGCGACAAGTCGAGCTTTGAACTTGTCTAAGGAACTGTTTGGTTTCCATTTGATGCGGAAGATCCATTTTGAACCAACAATGTTGACAGAATCATCAGGTGGTACTAAATCCCAAGTACCGTTTCTGAGAAGAGCATTAAATTCAGATGACATGGCCTCCCTCCATCGTTCATCTTTTAATGCCTGAGAGACACCTCTAGGTTCAGTATCAGAAGATAGAGCAGTTGTGAAACCATACCTCGGATTTGGTTTGAAGATACTGTTTTGGGCTCGAGTAACCATTCAAGTGCGTTGTTGTACCGGTGGGGATGGCAGTGAGGGAGCATCTGGCGACTCGAGCTCAAGAGGTGGGATCGTAGGATTAGGGTTTGGGGTCGTTGGGGGTGTATTTAGTAAACTAGGGGGTGTCGTGTTTGGGGTCGATGGGGGTGTATTTAGTAAACTGGGGGATGCAGTGTTTGAGGTCGATGGGGGTGTATTTAGTAATATGGGGGTACAACAGAGCTGGACGATGGGCTGGGGGTGTATTAATCGGAGCAGGGGGTGCGTGTGATGGAATTGGTGGTGGGGCAGTGGTGTCGTCGAGAGGTGGTAGATTATGAGGAGGGGGTGTATTCGTAAAAGTAGTGGGTAGAGCAGGAGCTGTAGTTAAGGGAGGGGGTGTGTCACACTCCAATTTTCATAAAAGTAGATTTTATGAAAATAACAATCAATATAAAAATAGAGGGCATGAACTGAAATTTTAATACAAGAAAGTGGACTTACGAAAAGTTCTTAACAATAGATTTTAAGTGAAAATTAGCGTACGCTTAGAAAATAAACAACATCTCAAAATACATTTTAACTTCAAATACAAATCGTACCAAACTTGATTCATAAATTTTCTAATAACAAAACATGACAATTTAATTAATATTCATCGCCTCTTCCAGCCATCAGCTCATCAACCTGAAAGTGTTAATTGTATGGTATGAGCAAACCATTAGCTCAATGAAGTCACTTGACAATATTAAACACAAATGTACAAATAAAATAAATAACGACATATAAACATGTACTTCTTTTAAATTCCACTGGGTCTCCCTCAAAGACCTATTTTCAGTCCCGAGTTCTCATTTAATAGAGACAAGTAAACCACACCTGAAAAAAATGTCGTGGACATACTAGATGTAATGAAATAACTTTAAGCCTCGTCACCAATAATGTCATGACTTAGTATTATTTGTAGATGTTGTTACTCTTAAATGTCTTAACATTCACAACAACATCTTAATTCGACCTTTCTTATTTTTCCTAAGTCCAAATTTTGTTTTCTAGCTAATGCTGCTTTGGATGTTGTAACATCGCAGGTTGAAGATCTAGAACATTCTACACAGTTCCAGACTGGAAGGATCTAGAAGCTTGCAGAAGTATGTAGATCATGCAGTTGCCTTTGAAAACGTCCAGAATAGGCTGGAAGGTGCTAGAATTCATTGGAATGAAGAGTGGGCTAAAAAGAAGGGATGAGATCCTAAAAAATAGGATATGGATTATGAAGCTTCTAGAATTCATTTTTTCCACTATAAATATACAAGGAAGTCTTCATTATTCAGCATGGAGAATTAAGAGTAATCACATAATGTCTATGTGAAGTGTTCGTCCTACTTAGACATTATCGTGATTATTATTTCTTCTTCATCAGATTCTCGTACAACATGAAGAAATACACATCAGATCCGAGAGTCACATATTTCACGAAGTGCTATTCTTTAAGTCCTAAACTAGTGTTCATCCTGTTAGGAATTAATTGTCATTAGCATGTTCATGTCGTTGTGCCGAAGAGTCCAAACTTCCTGTAAAACATAGACTTTTCTATACTTCTTTGATAGAGAGATCATAGAGTTAGATTAGTTTTTGGTAGTGTAATTTTTACACTTAAGCCGTCTTTAGACTAGATACTTTATCAAGTCTTATTTCCGTTGTGAATATTTGTTCACACACCATTTGTATTCACATAATTATTAGTGAAAGTTTCGCCATGAGGCTCGCATAGATTTTAAATTAAAATCTATGTTAAAAAGTTAATTTTGTGTCTTTGTGTTTTCATACTTTCAAGTCTTCTGCTATTCGTATTCTGATATTCTGTAATCGAGTCAGTGTTACATTGAGTGTTCTAACATTGAGTGTAGCATCAGTCTTGTTTTACTTGTGTTCAGTTTATTTCTAGTGTTTTAGTCTTCCGCTGTGTCTGTCTTTTCTGATATTCTGTTTGAATTAATGTTACACCATTTGTCTTAACATCCAGTGTAACATCGTTCTGTTTTTCACTTAAACACTAGTAATACAATCCATACACACTTTCAGTTGGTATCAGAGCCAATACCTGACGACACTAGGTCTAGATCCTTGTTTTAAGTGTGTTTTAGTTTGTGATAGCAATGGAAACACATCACATATCCACTGCACTTAGGCACCCGAACATATTATCCATATTTTAAGCCTAAGTTGTGCATGTATATTGAGTCATTTGTTGAACGTGCTTGGAGGACTGTAATTACAGGTTATGATGTACCAAAGATCCAAATCAACACATCAACACATCCACCAGAAAGAAGGAAAAGTCCATTTCAACCAAGGTTATCAAAAAGTGAAGGTAAACCAATGTATGATCTTTAATATAGAAAATCAGTTCAATGCATGTTTTGAATATGGTCATTATGAAAATTAATGTGCCAATATTAGACTTAAGCAAAAACTGAATTTTAATACTACCTTAAATGATGAATCAGATGATGAATTTGATGAATCAAAAGATGTTGAATTCACTTTTCATACCGAGATTGATTATGATAATTCTTTAGATGATGATCTGGATGATACAGATTCTGATGTTGCACCTGATGCCATAACATCTATGGTAACATCAAAACAGAGTCACCCAAATTTGAACTGTTTTAATGGGTTTGTTGATGATGCAGGCATAATGATTGATGATTCTAAATACCAAAAGTTGTTAGATGATTGTAACTTTCAGAAACTCACTCTTAATTCTTTGAATAAAGAGAATGTGGATCTGAAAAAGAACAATTACCATGCTAGAAGTCATACATTCCAGAAGAGATTTTGAAGTTTGTAAACTGAAGGAGAAATTGATCACCTCTACTTTAAGTTTCATAAAATTTTATATGAGTGCTTCTGATATGAATAATATTATAGCTATTGGTAAATCTGATAATTGTGGTATATGTTATGATAGTGAAACTGCTTCTATTTCTAAGAATTTTGAACATACTATGAAGTTTGTGAAGGCAAATGTTAAAACATATGTTGTAACATCTGCACAAACAGATTCTCACAAATTCAAAAATATTGAAAAGAAGTTTGTATGTCATTATTGTTCGATAATTGATCATATTTATCCGTACTGCATGTAAATGTTTGATGATTTGAGATATGAGAAAATGTTACCTAAAATGATGTCACATCCTATGAAACATTTTCTAAAATCTGCATGAAAATCTAATGTTACTTGTAATGCTGTTCACACTTCCTTGAAAGCATGTTTACTTGGTTAATGGTATTTTGATAGTGGTTGTTCTAGACATATGACAGGATAAATTGACTACTTATCTGATTATGTGACCTTGAATGATGGTGATATTACATATGGTGGTGGTTTCAAAATGAACTTTAAATGTTGAAGGTTTTTTTGAGCTTAAAAATGTTTTACATTTTGATGGCTTGCTTGCTCATTTGATTAGTATTAGTCAACTTTTTGATGATAATTTGCATGTAAAATTGGACAAAGAATCATGTGTATGTTCTTAATAAAGATGAAGATTGTCTAGGGCAGTAGATAATTGTATCTTATTGGAACAAATGTGTGTAATTTGTCAAAGAATGATGAAAATATCTTATTGCATCAAAAATTGGGACATGCATATATTATACATCAGTGAAGAGACTAATCAAAGTCGATGTAGTGAAAAGGATTACCAAAACAGAAGTTTCAGAGTACCACTGTATGTGGACCATGCCAGAAAGGTAAGCAGGTAAGAGTGTTGCATAAAATGCTGTCACATTGTTCTATACATCAATGTTTCGAATTGTTACACATGGATTTAATTGATCTTATGTCTTTGCTGTAAGAAAGAATATAACTTTTTAAGAAATGGCAAGAGTCATGCTCACTTCTAAAAGTCTTGCTAAGAGATTTTGGGTTGTAGCATTGAATACATCATGTCATATTATTAATTGAGTTTATATTCGATCTAGTTCTATTCAAACACCTTATGAGATTTTGAACATTAGAAAATCGAATGTGAAGTATTTTCATGTATTTGGTTGTGTGTGTTATATTTTGAACGATAGGAATCAACTTCATAAGTTTGATTCTAAAAGTGTAAGGTTTCTTTTTAGGCTATTCTAGAAATAGTAAAGCTTATAGAGTTTATAACCTTAGGATTAACACTGTTCAAGAATCTGTTAATGTTGTGTTTGATGATGATAAAGGTCTTACAGATGACAAAGATGAAGAAGATGTATCACAAGTGACTGACAATTCTGAGAATACATTGAAGTCTGATAATGCTGCACCAAATGTTGACACATCTGGAGCAACATCTACAGAACAGTCAGTTGTAATTTCACAGAACGGTTAGTATGTTCCCAAAAGGAATTCTTCTTCAAGAATTGATCAAAGTCATCCATCTGACCAGATCATAGGTGATGCTACAGTTGGAGTGCAAACAAGAGGAAAAGTAAGAGATAATAAGGTAGATGTGGTAAGAACAATATGCATGTCTTCTATTTGCAATGTTGTGAATGCAGAGTGTTACTATTTTAGGAATGAACTAGTTTAGTTGCACAAAGGCTACACTCAAGTTGAGGTTATTGATTTTGATGAAACTCTTGCACGTGTTGCTAGGATAGAATCTATTAGATTATTGCTAGCAATTGCATGTTTTATTGACATTAAACTTCATCAAACGGATGTATAAGCTGCATTTCTAAATTGCATTTTGAATGAAGAAACATATGTTTAACAACTTAAAGGATTTGAAGATCCACAATACCCTGATCGTTTTGTTAGAGGAAAAACCGTTTAAACTTTGTTCATTAAGCACACTGGAGAAGATTTACTTATTGCTCAAATATATGTTGATGACATTGTGTTTGGTTTAACTTGTGATAAAATGTTAACCAATTTGTTAAAACAATGACTGCAACATTTGAGATGAGTATGGTTGAAGACTTGAATTGTTTTTTAGATTTTCAAATCAAGCAATGTAAGGATGATATATTCTTCTCTCAAGGTAAGTATGCTGAGAACTTGGTTAAAAGGTTTGATTTTGAAAGTTAAAAAGTAATGAAAACTTCTATGAGATCTACTTTGAAACTTTGCAAAGACAATGCTGGAAAGGATGTTGATCCAACATTGTATAGATCTATGATAAGAAGTTTTACTTTATCTAACCTCTATTAGACCAGATATAATGTACAATGTTTTTGTTTGTGCTAGTTACCAATATTATCCAAAGGATCTCACCTGAATGTTTTGAAAAGAATTATCAAGTATGATTCAGGTACAAGTGAACTTGGGATTTGGTATACTAAGGACACCAACAACACTTTGATTGGATACAGTGATGCGAATTGAGCATGAGATATAGATGACAAAAAGAGTAAGAGTAGAGGATGTTTTTACATGGGAAACAATCTTGTTGTTAAACAAGATATTCCATGACTATGGAATTGAATTGATATCCTTACAATTTTCTGTGATAATATGAGTGCATAAACATTTCTAAAAATTCAGTACAACACTCACTCACTAAACACATTTGCATTAGGCATTATTTTATGAGATATTTAGTGGAGAAGAACATAGTAAAGTTGGAATACGTACCTTCTGAAAATCATAATGCTGATTTATTTACTAAGGTTTTGACCTTGAGACATTCTTATCTTTGAGAAAATCTCTTGGTATGTGTAATATCTGAATAATCCTAGATGGATGGTGTTACAAATGTTGTAGCATTTGGGACAACATCACAAGGTTGTATAGTTGTTATAGATTTAATTTATTTCCTATTTTCGTTGAATAATTCCTTTGTAAAATATTCTTGAATCTAAAATTTGTTGTGAAAAATAAACATGTCTTACACCTCTCAAATGCATATAAATAGAATGTTGTTAGCATACTAAAAGATGTAGTTAATCACTGAGTAACTATGGAGCACGGAGTTGACTACTACGATGCCTTCTTTTCAAAAGGTGATTAATAAAATACATCAACATGTTCATAATCCATTGAGTAATTATGGGGCACGGAGTTCGCTACTACGATGCACTCTTCTAGAAAAATGGATCAATATGAACTAGGTGCTACAACACGAAAAGAAAAGAAAAAAATGGTGCAACACAAATGAAGTAAATTCATGTAAAAACTGTGTTGAGGTGTATGTAACAGTTTTGAGCATAGCATTAGATGATTCGATTATATTTTTATAAGTAGTAATTATTTGATTATTTGTGGAAATTTATTTCATTTATTCTGATTATACTAATCTACGTCTTTGGTTTATTTTCAGGTTATACACATTTATATGTTAAATATTCTAGATTGTTCTTAATTTAATTAATTATTTAATTATGATTTTACCCACTACTTATCCATGATGTATTTTTGTGGCTAAGTTTATGGAGTATTATCGAATTTCTTCTAGAATTAATCTTCCTTAGTTAGTTCTTATTTTTATACGTATTACTTCCAACTATGCATTCTCTCCTATATACTTCTCATAACATGATATACTAAGCATTGCATTTTTTCGAGTGATTTGAGTATTGCATTTTAAGATTTGCTAAAGCCTTGTTTGTCTCGGTTATTGTGATTATCTTTTCAATTTCTTGGTGCTTAAATGACAGGAAACAAAGCAACTACCTCATCACACTCAAACTCCCACGAAACCGTCATCTCCATATCTCTCCAATCTTAATAGTTTCGCTTTCATAGTCGCTTTACACCGAAGCTCACCAACTGCTACAAGAAAAGCTGAAACACTTACCCAAACAACTCCAGTTACACCCATTCTAAAATTGTTCACATTATGAGAATCTACTTATTCTTACTGTTGGAAATATGTCCATTGACATTTCTCACTACTGAAAACCTAAAAACTCACCACTACACTTGGTTCGTTCACCTCACAAAAGCCCCAATTTCCAAGTCCTAACACTGAAATAGAGGCAACTGCCTCGATTGCTTCCTCTCTGGGGGAGATTGAAAAGGAAATTGATGATTTCCCTGTTGCTGAGCAGAATGTGTTTGCAAATGCTGAGACATCCGATTTTGAGGACTCTCAAATGAAGGAGACCGACGCGAATGCTAACTCAGGTGAAACTAACTCTTATCTTTTTAATACTGATGAATCTGAATATATTGCTTTTTGGAGGAATTTTGAGAAAGAAAAGAGAAAGAGGATCCCTGTTCAACGAAGGAAATTCGGCTTTGTGTGTACGAGTTGATTACTCTAACTCACTGAGGAGAAAGAAGAAAGAAAGTAGTGTTGCTGATGAATCGATTTAAGTTCTTTTCTTAATCGGGGGAAGAAAATGTGGTTACTGAGAAACGAGTCAAAAGGAAGTATGATCCAAAGGGAAAGAAGGTTGTTGTTGAACGAGACTTGCCCAAGAAAATTGATTCTGATCCAGAAGATAATCCCACTGTGCATGAGATTAAGAAGATTCTGAGGAAGAATGCTGCATCAAATGCTGAAGCAAGTGCTGCAACACCAGACCCTGATGACAGTAGAAGTGATGATTCTGAGAAGAGCAGTAGTAAAGACTCTAAATCAGTTGAGGAAACAAATTCTGAAGGAGGTAATTCTGATCCTAATAATAATTTTTAGACTAATAGGTTAGTTTCTAAAATAACTAAACTATCTAGACGACAATTGTTAAGAGAAAAGAGAATTAACATTGCTGATTTTGAGAGTAAAGGGATGATACAATTTTTTATTGGAAGGAAATTGTTGAAAGTTGTAACTTTGAGT
This sequence comes from Galeopsis tetrahit, assembly GCA_963675135.1. Lineage (NCBI taxonomy): Eukaryota > Viridiplantae > Streptophyta > Magnoliopsida > Lamiales > Lamiaceae > Galeopsis > Galeopsis tetrahit. Next base: position 55,783,432 of record OY776128.1, read on the forward strand.
GATACTTTTTGTGTTTGACTGGGTATATGTACTTTATGCTTGTCTTAGGAAGAGTACGGGTAGACGTAGATCTAAATGATATGGGAATGTACAATTTAGGGGGAGATCAGTTTCATTTACTCCGAAATTGATTGATGATCTCTTAGAGATAGAGCCTGTGATTGATGAAGATGAACTTGATTTGAACTTGGTTGCTACTTCTATAAAGGGATTTTACCTTATCATTTGCTGATATGTTCATACCTCAAGAGGCATGAATTTTTAAACCTAAGGAAACTGAGGTTATTAGAGGCAAGGTACCCTTGATGACTATCTCACCTACTCTGTTACTTGGTGAAAGGACTGTTGATTTGCTTTGTTACAAAATTCAGATGGTTCTGATCACAGAGATGCTCTTATTCCAGCTCGACCAGCTCCAGCAAGACCTGAACAGAGAAATGCTACACCGAATGTGAAACACATTGGTGGTCACATTGGTCAAATTTTTGCTGTTTCTAGATCTTTTACTTTACTTCAACTGAAACGTTTACAGGACTCTATTGATGGCCTTCAGTTCCTTAAAGTCCAGTGGTTAGAGACGCTTTCTACTACCACAGGGGGAGAAACACCATCAACTTCTGGGATTCGAAGTGTAGAGCTCCATGAAGATGTACCAGAAGCTGATTGTGTACCTGATGCTGTTAATAAAGAGAATGTTGAACCGAAAGATGTAGTTCATTTATTACTACACCAATCACTGTTGTTGAAGAGAATGAGGATTAATTTGCTGATGCTGATGAACGTATGGATGTTCTTTATAACATCTAAACAGGTTATGATAACAACTGAACAGGTTGATACAAGACAGGGGGAGGGCTGAACATTATATGTGATTATGTGCAGGAACATGATGCTGCAGCTGTTGTTACAACAATATATGTCACTTGTTTAGTTTCTCAAGTATTTGTGCCTTTTATACTTCCCTTGATCTTATTCATTTATTCTGTGTTTAAGTTGATTTACATATTTTGTTTTTCCTTCCTAGTTGATAGGTTGTTCTTTATTCAATGTGCTTAAATTGTTTGCATTGATGATAATAGTTTACTGCTTTATGCTTAAATTGTTTTCATACTTATTTGTTTACTGCATGTTGTTTATGTTTATGTTAGTTGTTGTCTGTTTTGTTTTTCTAACTTCCCTTATTATTCAATTTGCTTAAATTGTTTGCTTTGAGGATAATATAGAAGTACATCTCTCTTTAATTATCATGTGCTTACTGCTTACTGCTTAAATTGTTTGCTTTGATAATAATATAATTTAGAAGTACACTTCTTTTTAATTCTCAGTTGCTTACTACTTATTGTTTAAGTCTTTGTTAGATATTGTTGTTTTTCACATGTTTTGCTCTGTTTTTTATTTTTAGTCTTTGCTCTGTTTGTTTTTCTTTTCTTCATTATTGCTCTGATTTTATTTTATTAAGTCATACATAAGTCTTAGGTTGATCTAGTACATATTCATATATGCTCTGATTTAACTTATGATTTTTTTGTAAAGTTTATATGTTGTTCAGATAAGTATATTGTTTATACTTATTGTTGTTTTGAGTGAGATCACATTGCTCTTATGGCACGGACTATGTGAAATCATTTTTGGTCTTTCTTACTTTGATCCGGAAGCTACAACAGGTGTTGACTTGATTAGTACATGGATATGATGGTAATGCTCTAGCATGTACATAATACTGAGTATATATAGAAATATATGTGCATCAGGTGTGTTGTAGTCGAAAGGACAAATTGGGGGAGATTGTAGATGTTGTTACTCTTAAATGTCTTAACATTCACAGCAACATCTTAATTCGACCTTTCTTATTTTTCCTAAGTCCAAATTTTGTTTTCTAGCTAATGCTGCTTTGGATGTTGTAACATCGCAGGTTGAAGATCTAGAACATTCTACACAGTTCCAGACTGGAAGGATCTGGAAGCTTGCAGAAGTATGTAGATCATGCAGTTGCCTTTGAAAACGTCCAGAATAGGCTGGAAGGTGCTAGAATTCATTGGAATGAAGAGTGAGCTAAAAAGAAGGGATGAGATCCTAAAAAATAGGATATGGATTATGAAGCTTCTAGAATTCATTTTTTCCACTATGAATATACAAGGAAGTCTTCATTATTCAGCATGGAGAATTAAGAGTAATCACATAATGTCTATGTGAAGTGTTCGTCCTACTTAGACATTATCGTGATTATTATTTCTTCTTCATCAGATTCTCGTACAACATGAAGAAATACACATCAGATCCGAGAGTCACATATTTCACGAAGTGCTATTCTTTAAGTCCTAAACTAGTGTTCATCCTGTTAGGAATTAATTGTCATTAGCATGTTCATGTCGTTGTGCCGAAGAGTCCAAACTTCCTAGACTTTTCTATACTTCTTTGATAGAGAGATCATAGAGTTAGATTAGTTTTTGGTAGTGTAATTTTTACACTTAAGCCGTCTTTAGACTAGATACTTTATCAAGTCTTATTTCCGTTGTGAATATTTGTTCACACACCATTTGTATTCACATAATTATTAGTGAAAGTTTCGCCATGAGGCTCGCATAGATTTTAAATTAAAATCTATGTTAAAAAGTTAATTTTGTGTCTTTGTGTTTTCATACTTTCAAGTCTTCTGCTATTCGTATTCTGATATTCTGTAATCGAGTCAGTGTTACATTGAGTGTTCTAACATTGAGTGTAGCATCAGTCTTGTTTTACTTGTGTTCAGTTTATTTCTAGTGTTTTAGTCTTCCGCTGTGTCTGTCTTTTCTGATATTCTGTTTGAATTAATGTTACACCATTTGTCTTAACATCCAGTGTAACATCGTTCTATTTTTCACTTAAACACTAGTAGTACCATCCATACACACCTTCATTATTTATCTCCTAATTAATAAATATACAACAACTTATATATACTAAGTTATTAACTCACACACTGGAATAACATGGGTTTTGGCAATTACATAAGTTTGCCATTATAACTAAGAACATAAATTTTCTATTGCGAATTTTTTTATAAATTAGCAAGTGTTTTGTTTAAAAACTTTTATAAACTAACAAAGTAAACAAGTCCTACATTTATTTCAAAAATCATGGAAATAAGCATATAAAAATCTGGATTGACGAATATATTTTATTTAAAGAAGTTTAAGGGCCTTATCCTCTTGTTTTAATACTAAGCCAAAAGCAATTTAAAGAACAATTTTATAATGTCTTTCATTAATATAGAAACTCAACATAACTCAGCATGAGAAAATAAAATTTTAGGCAGCATAGCAGTATGTAGATTTCGAAAATTGAATTAATAAAAGGATAAAGAAGAAATGGTGATACCATTTCGGCAAATCGAGGGAATGACTGCTTGCCAAAAGAAAAGCGTGACCACAATAATGAAGATGAAGGAATTGAAAGTTCTAAGAGCATAATAATTTTCTGGTGTTTTTCTTGAGAAAATGATCGAGTATAATTTGGTTGAGGAGAGTAGACTCAGTTGCAAAAATAGTGGAATTAGGATTAATTAATTATCAAGTATCACGTAAATGTAAATGTACCAACTAAATCTGAGATATTTGGGGAAATGGGTTGATAAGTTCAAAGTATTATTCAATACCAAGACAATCTGTATATATTTATATATTGATATAATTAAAATCTAAAATTACAAATTACATTTAATACAAAAACGAGTAACCTATAACATCTTTTATATATATATATATATATATATATATATATATATGAATATTTTATTTAAAACCCCTCAACAAATAGAATAACTAATAACTCAAATAATAGTTGCAATTATATATTCAAATTAATATCTAATGCATTTTATTTTATTTTGGGGTGTTACAGGGTGTATTAATCAGAGTGAGTGGTGGATAAAACATAGCAGAAAGGTTTTCTGGTAGGCAGGGGGTGTATCTACTAAATCGGGGGTGTATCAGAAACAGTTTTTGGAGAGGCTAGGGGAAATATATTTTCAACGAATTGAACATGACGAGAGGTATATATTTTGTTGGTTTTCAAGTCAAGGCAAAGATAAGCAGCTTGGGTAGGAGAGTATCCAATGAAGACACAAGGAGTGGGATCTAGGGTTTAATTTATGGGAAGTGTAGAGGCGGAGCCAAGGATAACATAAGCAACCAAAAACTCTAAGTTTGGATAGGTTGGGAGTTTGTTTTAGTAGGAATTGATATGAGGACAACATGTTAAGATTGGATTTTGGGAGGCGGTTTATAACATAAGTAGCAGCACAAATGGCGTGAGGCCAATAAGTGAGTGGCATGGAAGCGTGGTGTACGAGGGCTAAGGCTGTATCAACAACATGTCTGTGACGATGTTCGGACATGCCATTATGTTCAGGGATGTGGGGTGGGATTGTGAGGTGAGATATGCCATAGTTTTGAAGGAGGGATCGTAGGGCAATGAATTCGCCCCCATTGTCGGTATAGAGGGTTTTGATTTTGGTGTTGTAGAAGTTTTATACGATATTTTTAAAGGATGTAAAGGTGGGGAGGACATCAGATTTGCGTTTTAGAGGACAAATCCATGTATATTTGCTAAATAGATCAACAAAGATGACATAGTACTTAAATCCTTCTTCTGAGTGGACAGGAGATGACCAAACATCAGAGCAAATGACCTCAAGGGGAGTGTTAGAGATAATGCTAGAATCGGAAAACAACAGTTTATGGCTTAATACAACTAGTTTTTGCACATGCGATGCACGACTTTATTTGTTGTTGTTTGTGAAAAAAATATATGAATGTTATTTTATATATATTAAAATACTGACACAAAAAGAGTTTGAAGTTTATCTTTCTTCATCAAAAGACTTCTTTTTATGGAACCCCTTTTTAAGCTTTTTTTATTCATAAAATCATTATTCACAGTTTATTTCTTCCACAAAACCTTCTTCTTTGGACAATTCAATTACAAAATCAATGAATCAGTAATTTAAGACTGATGTTGACGGGAGAACAACCTTCTTCTTTGGACAATTCAATTACAAAACCAATGAATCTAAAAAACGAAATATGTATATACAACAAAGTCAATATTGAGATGGAAAAACATTCAATGGCTAATTTTTGCATTCCAAGAAAATAAAAATTGAGCAGTTATACTGCCCATTGCACCAGATAGAACATAGAACATGGATCTTCACAAGAACTGATTATCTCACCCATAAAAAAATGTAAAACAACAAATTAAAAATCAACTAACTCAATTTATTCAATTTATTAACAACAGAAATCTGTGATAATGAATTTTGAGTTTAGTGACATCAAAGTTGACTACAATAGCAAAAAGAGCAGCATCTCCGGTCAAAGAAAAACAAATTTCTTCCATCTTTTCTTCTTTTCAATCTCCTGGTACATGTACAATCAGATTAATTGAAATGGAATGATAAGAATTAAGAACAAAAACAACAGATTAAGAGATAATTGAAGAGAACCAAAAAATATAACAAATATATTAAAATTTTGAAAAAACTATCTATTCATTTGCTTGAAGTCTTCTTTTCGAATTCAGAAAGAGCTTCACTGAACCCAAATAATAGATCATTATAAGTATTATTCGTATTTGATAATGGAGTGAGACTTGGTCTATCCATCTCCCAACTCTTAATGCACATGTGGCAAGTCTCTCCATCTCCTTATTCTTTTAATGCACATGTGGCAAGTGTCTTCATCTTCCTATTTCAGTTACGTTAGTTAGTTAAGGTTTATATTAACCAATTGGTTTAGCACTTAATACGACGAATTAATACCGCAGAAAATGAACAACACGTGACCTTTCATTTCATTTACAACACTATTTTTTTATAAATTAAGTAAATGAGTTGTCTTAATTCCAACAATAGCATGTGACACGCGCATGGAATGACACATGGCCAGATGTGGAAGAATGTGACACGTAGAACGACACATGGTAAAACCTTAGCATGTATAAAACGACACATGGTGAAACCAGGAGAGCCACTTCCTTCTTTTATTGCAGAAAATGAACAACATTACAGCTAGCACTAAGTTTTTATAAATTAAGTAAATGAGTTGTCTTAATTGCAACAATAACATGCACTACTACACATTTGAGCTTGGAGAGCTCTTTTTTTGAAAAGCTCTCCAAGTAAACATGTTGGTCCTTGGTGGAGTATAACACAAGTGTATGGGGGGGTGGGGGAATGCACTTGTGTATGCAAATTCTTTTCTTTTTAACAAAACTGGTCTTATCAGGCAGGTTGTCTCACAACTGGCCTGAGTGTGAACTTTGATAGATACTTGTCCTACTGATTACTATTGAGTGATCAGTTGGCTAGATATCTAAAAGAGTTGCTAAGTGCGGAATGTGGTTGGCCTTTGACTTAAAGAAATACTCCAAGTTAATTTCTGAAAAGACAGTTATCAGGGACTTTGTCCAAAACAAATTTTCTCACTTACTAGAGTTTGTTCTTTGAAAATTGTTTGAATATGAATGCAATAAAGAATGCAGTAAGTAAGAGACACACAAGTTTATAGTGGTTCAGAGACTCAAGCTCCTACATCCACTTTCCCTGATTGAACAGGATAATTCCTTCACAATGGAATTAGCTTGTTTTATAGTGCCAAGGTGCACTGATCAACAACACTCTCTTAGTGTTTTGATCCCTAGGATAATCTGAGTCCTAGTGCTCAATCTCACTGAGTTAAGACTGTGTTTCACTCTAACAGTCCTTAACTCCTCACTTCTACAACAAACACTCTCTTCACTAAATGAGATAAGGTTTGAGGTTTGGTTCCAACTAGTAGAGATATCCTTTACAATGAGAACAGATGTAAAGGCTTAGGATATCTCAATGCTAAGCTAGGATGTTTACAAAGAATGGCTTAGCTAATTTGAAGTGATTCAGGAAACTTGGGATTCTTGTGAATAGCTTGGTTTCCTTTGAAAGCTTGATAATAGTTTGATAGCTTGTAGTTGGATTATGAATCCCTTTGATCACTTCTGTATATATAGGCATATTTGAACAACTATCCGTTGGAGAGATAGCAATTCAAACATGTCTATTTGCAGCACCATTGAAACGGCTAAGAAGCTTGACTTCCTTTTATCCACTGTGTAAAAGGGCTCTTCAATGGTTGCATGAATGAATGTGTTGACTTCTGAAAAATGCGGCTGAGATGACTTGTGACAGTTTCCAAATAAGCACACTTCCCAAGGTTGATTTGTGGCAGAATCTACACTCAACCAACGGTCAGATGGGACAAGCTCCCTGAACATTCTTGCTGCTGTTTTAGAATGTTCCAACATTCATTCAATGCTTCACTCTTTAATGCTCTAAGTCTTCAATGTTTGGTTCAGGCATGATTGGCAATAAATGCTTCATTGAATGTGTCTTCTGTAAGCTTTTGTCATTCAATTCTCTTGATCATTTGTACTTCAACTGTCTTGATCTTTTGCATTTATGAGCACAACTTTAGTGTACTTGATCTCTTCAGCTCAGTTGTCCACTTGGTCAGCTGTCATGATGCTTCAGCAACTTTGGCCTCAAGACTTAATACCTATCAAGCTGTCTAACATTCAGCATTGGACAACTATCCTGAACTCTAAAATCTCACAACATTTCTGAGATTTTTAACTTAAGCATTCTACATACTCAAGTGTTCTGGGACAACTTTCCTGAACAATAACTTGAGCATATCTCAACTAATCTGTACATCATCAATCAGGGGTTTTGGTATCTAAATCAAAATCATTTTATTCCCAACAATTTCCCCCTTTTTGATGATGCCAAAACCTATTACAAAGGGAACTTGACTTATACTATATTTTATCTTCAGGATGAGTGAACTGGTCAACTTTCCTGAAAGAAACTGTTAGCACAATAAATCAAGTATATATGTAATGTCAGGTTAGTTGAGATAATGAGTTGTTATCTCTTGATAGAAAATCAGTGGTCCTTTTATATATCATCAAGCATTACAGATCAGAAAATCAAGGACAACATAACTGATACAGAGAAAATAAAATAACAACATCATAATCAAACATAAAATTCAGATAGGGAAGAGATGAACTTATCCATTAAGAGAGTTCCATCATCCTGAGGAGCAATGCCATATTGAGCCCAGACCCTTTTCTTTAGCTCCCAAACATCCTTGTTGGAGCCTCTAGGGCCTATCTTCATCTTCTCCATCTTCATGATGTTGATGAATTCCTCCAGAATCTTTCCCTCATCAATCAAGTTCCCATCGAACTTAGGAGGTATGTACAGAATTGGACCAGGGGCCTTGAACTCCACTCTTGCCATATCAGCTGCTGCAAACAGCTTTTGGTAGAGGTCCCTGTGGTTCTCAAATATAAACTGGACAAAGACTTCATCCACACTCTCTCCAAGCCACTTCCCAATGACATAAAAGTCATATAAAAAACTTCTCTTGGCCTCCTCCCATGCATCATTTAGTGAGATTGGAACCCACTTATCATGGTGAGGGTACTGAGTGTCCCATCTTTGCAACATTTGAGGTTTGAGTCTTCTGTATGAAGCTCTCCTTCTTGGGGCTTTAAAATTTGCCCTTCTTTCATCCCTTGCCTTGTTGGCCTCAACCAATTGCTCCATCCTCTCTTTAGCTCTCTGAAGAGCTAGCTTCTCCTGAGTTTCTGGATCTTTTCCAAAACCTTCTTCAAACAATTTAGAGGGATCATCAGCAAGTTTGGGCACACCAACTTCAGGCATCCTGTCCTGTACTTCTTCTACAACCTCTTCTTCTTCAATGGCAGGCAGCTTGGCTGCTTTCTTCAATCTTTTTGAATGCCTTACTGGAGTAGATTCATCAGACTGAAATTCTGATGGCAAAGTCAGGCTGGTTGGGAAATCATTGAAGGCTTGCAGCTCCTTCCTCTTTCTTTCAGATGACCTTGTCACCTTCCCCCTTACTTCAGCAGCCTTCTCTTTAGGTTCAAGTCCTGCTGACTCACCACTTGGCCTTTGAAGTTTTCTTGCCTGACTTTCCATAGCTGACATCATGGACTCCTTGACAGCTATTTGAATCTGCTCTTCCTCAGTCAAATTTTCAATATTCATTGGGCCTTTGCCTTTCCCAATGTCTTCTACTGACTCCTCCTCAATCTCAGGGTCCTTCTCCTTTCCCTTAGGTTCACCAATCACCAAGGTTCCCTTTGCCCTTGCTCTCTCTCTTTCCCCCTTTTTGGCATTATCAAAACACTGGGGCTTTAGTTCACTCATAGAGACTGAGAGTTGTGAGTGGGCCTGAGTGAGGGACTTTAATTCCTGCAGTAGATAAACATTCTCATCATGAATGTTTTGCATTTTATCATCTGCCATGCTCAAGAAAGTGTGAACAGGCTTCATCTTTTGGGAAACAATGGCATCCAATGTGGCTTTCAGTGATCGATCAAGTTTGGCCTGAAGTTGATCAGTGAGATTGGCCACAACTTGATCAGACACTTTGGCCATAAGTTCAACAGTGAACTTCTCAGCAGCCTCCTTCACCATAGCAGCTTTCAATTCCTCTGCCTTCTTCCTTTGGGCTGCTGTCCTCTGCCTTAAAGCATCTTTGATTGTCTTTCTCAAGGCTTTCACATTATGCTTGTACAAATCTTTAAGACCCTGCTGTTCTTTCTTCACAGATCTTGTGAATTTTCCCATAGCATCCTTGGCTTTTGTCACTTCAGTTGAAACTGTTTGCAGTCCAGTTTCAACTCCACATATTCTTGCATCAAGAGTGGACAATATCACTTCTTCTGACCCTGTTAGCCTCATCTCCACAGAGGCTAGAGTCTTGCCTTGGCCATCTAAGGTATCAACAGTTGTTGCATGAGCCTTCTCAACTTCCCTGACCAGTGTGTCCAACTTCTCTGACTGCTCTTCAATGATGGATGCAGTCTGAGTAGCAATCTGAAAGTGAGCCTCAGAGGTATTGGCTTGTTCAAAGTAGATTTGGTTAAGTGTGGACACATTTGCTGATACTGCTTCAAGATCAGTGTCAGCAGCAACTGGTATATCTGTCAGGGAGGCATCTGCAAAAATTTGCTCAAGAGTGACAGCAACAGAATCTGCAAAACTAACAGTGTTAGTAAAAACTCCCTCAACACCCTCTATTTCTTTTTCTCCCATAAGGTCTGATACATCAGCACCTTCTCCCTCATTTTCAACTATATTCTTTTCTTCTTCATTCTCAAAAGATGGACTCACATTCACTGGAGAATCAGGCCTCCTTTCACCAAGGGATTCATCAAGTTCAGATTTGACTTGAAGAATAGCCTGACTCTCATATTGGGCTGCACCCAATATTTCTACTTCCTCTCCCTCTATTTGTGGTGCACTCAAGGAACCTGTGATTACACAATCCTCACCATCATCTCCCTCTGAATTTTCTGCACTATCAGCCTTTTCAACTCCTTCAATTCCTAAACCTGACACCTCCATATCCTCAATAGGATTCACAGAGGGCAGTTGTTGGGAGATCACAGTGCTTGGGTATCCCAAGACCACTGAGTCATCCTGAATGACTAAAGGCTGGTCAATGTCCAACTTACCTGACATTGATGAGGCTTTAGCCAAACTAGCTTCTCCCATGGAAGTCTCAGCATTGTCAAGCTGTGCCTCAGGTTCAGAAGAACCATCCTTGGCCAATGCATCTTGGACTGAGTTACCATCTTTGGTCAGCTCCTCTGAATGATCAGAGTCCTTCACAGAATGAAAAGTCAAGTAATGTACCTGAGCTGAGTTGAGGCCAGGGGGGTTGGGATTGGTGTGATCATCATTATCATCATCATCATCAGATGTACTGTCAGGATGCTTGATTCCTTGTGCTATTCTTTCTCTTTCAGCAAGCACCTTCTCATGAACAATGGTGCAAAATAGGGCCTCAGTGGTTAATACACTGGTCTTCTTTACATTTGCAAAATGTAACAGCCTCTTTTCCTCAACCTGCCACCAGTTGGCACCCTTATCCTGAATAGCCTGAGCTATTTCCACAATTGTTCTATCCTTGATCTCAACAAGTGCTTTGAGATCATAGAACTGTTGTTGCAGCCTGGGATATGCCTTCAATCCTGGATATAATTCATCCACATTGGCTCTTGCAATCTGCCTCAACATCCCCTCATAGGTGTATTCTTCACCACTATCATCTCCAGATGAGTTGGCTTGGAATTCAGGAGAGTTGGATTGGGATTCAGGTAGGTTGGGCTCAGAAGGGTTGGGGTCAGGAGAGATCAAAGCAAGTTGGGATTCAGGTGCTTTTGAGATCAATGTGTCTGAAGAGATAATTGGAATGGCTGGAATGGGTGGGAAAACAACTTGATCACCTTCTTGAATAGCAGTTTCAAGAAGTTTGGTATAAGAAAGAAGTCTTGGATCAAGGGGGGAAAAAGGTCTATCCTCAAGATTGACCAAATCTGCCAGCACATCAATACCTGCTCTATCAGGTGCACCTTCTGGGGAATAAACCTTCTTTGCAATAATGGGGGCATCTTCAGGAGTCTTGCACTCCTCTTCTTCTTGCCTTGGATATATTCTTCTAGATTGAATATCAGGGGAGTTGGCCTCAGGGCTGTTGGGTTTTGACTTGGACTTGGAGTTAGACCTACTAGCCTGTCTAATCTCCTTGAGGAACTTTTTTTTTTTCTTTTCCTCTTCCATCAACCTCTGCTTCTCAGAAGTCTTGATGATTCTTCTTCTCCTTTCATACCTTGTTGGCTGGTCAAGGTCTCTGAATTCTGTGATTGTCTCAGGTTGTAGTGGGACAATCTCTCTGAATACTTCACCCTCTTCAGGAGGGTTGACTCCTTCATCAGCCACCTTCTCAATCTCCTCTGAAGTGGCTCCTCCACTTCTTGACAGGCTTTCAGGGGAAGATTCACTTAGAATCTGCTTCATCTTCTTCATCTTTGGCTGGAGTCTGGGTGATTGTGCTTTCCTTTTCCTTGGAGAGGCTCTGGTTGTTGGAACAGTTGCAACAGTTGCAACAGCTTTCTTGGAGGCAGCCTCCTGCTTTCTCTTTTCTGTCTTTGAAGACAGCTTTCTGAACATCACCTTTTGTGCAGGAAAAGGCTTTGGCTTTGCTTGAAGATGAGAGTAGTGAGCAAATCTTTCCAAGAGCAGGCTGGCTCTTGTGCAAAATTGAAGTCTTCCTTCAACCACCACCTTGTGGTGCTTCATCTCCTTAAACTTAAATTTTTCATTCATCATCTTGTCAAGAATGAAATTTTTCCAGTTGAACTTGACTCTCTTCTCAGCAGAGTCAATCACAGCAGCCATCACTCTCAACTTAGGCATACTGATTTGTTCAACACTCCCTGAGTGGCTCAACAAGCTTTTTACAACACAATCAAACAAGTGTCTGTAAGAAGGCTTTAAAGTGTTCTTGTTCTGAGCACTTACAAGTTTCTTTGGTTCTATCATCCAAGAATAGTAGAACTCCTGATCATCTCATTCCTTGTACATTTCTGGATTCTGGCCTTCTGATGGTAGCCCAAAACTAGCATCTAAATCCTCTGCAGTGAAGATGATGGTGTGTTGGCTTTCTTCATCTTCATCTTCTTCAGCATATGTGAGCTTGGTGCTCACATCTCCCTTCTTCCCTTTCCATCTGAGATGGGCAAAGAATTCTACCATGAATGGATTCAGGCAGGAATCAGGCTTGGTACCAAGGAACTTCTCTAGCCCTGCCTCCCTCAGCCATTGGAGGACTTGTTGAACTTCTGTGTCTGGGCTATCAAAAGCTACCAGCTTTTCAAACCAAAGGGAATTTTGGTTGCTAAGATAAGAGAAATCAATGTCCAAGGAGGAATCATTGAAGTCTACAAGCTCTTCTCTCTTGATCTTAGGAGCCATGGATAATTTTGAAGGATAGAAAAGTTTGGAAATAAGTTGCAGGTTTTGAGGGTTTTCAAAAGCTCGAGAGTATGGAATTATGAGTGCGTAAAGATGGAAGTAAAAAATTGAGGAGTTTATATATGTGGGGAGTTTATTAACCGTTGGTTAATAGATAATGGCAGTGGGTAATTGAAAGAACCAATTGAGTTAAGTAGGGTAGTGGGATTGAGACGGTTTGATGGAAGTTTAATGCAAATCAATGGTCTTGATGATGGCTCAAGAATTCATGAAATCCCAATTAAGATTTTTGCATTAAATGCTGATTTGCCTTTTTGGGGGTAAAAATCTTTATAGCACACTCCATCCTAAAATGGCCTACTCTTAGACCAAGAAACCTCTTAAATGTCTAATCAATGCTAAAAATAGCAATGATTATCCAATTAACTCGGACAAACATCCTGAGATGTGCTTTGGTTTCTGTGAGGGTCAAACTGCCTGATGAACTTGCCTGAGTGGGTCCCAAAGTTGCTGACTGGGTCCCACTTGGACAACTCCCCTGACCAACATTGATGAACAGCATAGGGACAACTTTGCTGAGTTTCCCTCTTTGGCTGACAGGTTCAGTGAGGTTGGTCAACTTTGCTGAAGTTCAACTTGATGAACTTCCCCCTTCATATGAGTTTTCTTTCCTTATTTTTCCATTTGGCCTGGATCAAGTAACCCTAATTCAGCTGACAATTCCAAGAACCTTGCTTCAGCTAGAGGCTTGGTCAAAATATCAGCTTTTTGCTTATCAGTGTGGATTTTGACAAGTTTGATATCTTTCTTCTCCACATGATCCCTTATGAAATGATGCTTGATGTCCACATGCTTGCATCTGGTGTGGAGTACTGGATTCTGTGAGATGGCAATTGCACTATTGTTGTCACAGAATATTGGCACTTCATTTGTGATGACTTTGTAGTCTCTAAGTTGTTGCCTGAGCCAAAGTATCTGAGCACAACAACTTCCAGCTGCAACATATTCTGCTTCAGTTGTAGAAGTTGCAACTGTATTCTGCTTCTTGGAGAACCATGAGATAAGCTTGCTGCCCAAGAATTGACATGTTCCAGAGGTGGATTTTCTGTCAATTCTACATCCTCCATAATCAGCATCTGAATATCCAATGAGCTCAATGTTGTCATCAGCTGGATACCACAATCCAAGATTCTCAGATCCCTTGAGATATCTTAGGATTCTCTTGGCAGCATCAAGATGGCTCTTCTTTGGATTGGCTTGGAATCTTGCACACACTCCAACTGCAAATGTGATGTCAGGCCTGCTTGCAGTGAGATACAGTAAGGATCCTATGATTCCCCTGTAGTTAGTGGAGTTTGTTGACTCACCACCTTCATCAGGATCCATCTTCCAGTTAGTATTCATAGGAATTCTGACTGGCTTGCTTGTAGCACATCCAAATTTTTTGATCATGTCCCTTGTGTACTTGGCCTGATTGATGAATATTCCCTTCTTTGATTGAGTGACCTGAAGTCCTAGGAAGAAATTCATCAATCCCATCATGGACATCTCAAATTTGCTTTGCATGAGTTTGGAGAACTTTTCACACATCTTCTAATTTGGAGATCCAAATATAATGTCATCCACATAGATTTGGACTAACAAGATATCATCTCCTTCACAGATTCTGAACAGAGTTCTGTCAACAGTGCCTTTGACAAAACCATGATCTAGAAGAAACTGTGATAAGGTGTCATACCAAGCTCTTGGAGCTTGCTTTAAGCCATAGAGGGCTTTCTTTAATCTGTACACCTTGTCTCCTTCCTCAAAGCCTGGGGGCTGTTCAACATACACTTCTTCTTTGAGCACCCCATTTAGAAATGCACTCTTCACATCCATTTGATACACTTTGAATCTCATGTGAGCTGCATATGCTAAGAAGAGTCTGATTGCCTCAAGTCTGGCCACTGGAGCAAATGTCTCATCATAATCAATCCCTTCAGATTGACAATATCCCTTGGCCACTAGTCTTGCTTTGTTCCTTACAATGATGTCATTTTCATTTTTCTTGTTTTTGAACACCCATTTGGTTCCAATGACATCTTGATGAGTTGGCCTATCTACCAGCTCCCATACTTCATTTCTGGTGAACTGGTTTAGCTCTTCTTGCATGGCTATGATCCAGTTGGTGTCTTGTAGTGCTTCCTCAATATCTTCTGGTTCCTTTTCTGAAAGAAAACAACAAAACAAAGCACTTTCTCCATGAAATCTTCTAGTTTTTATCCCTTCACTTGGATTACCAAGTATCAGGCTAGATGGATGGTCCTGCAACCAAGTCCTTCTAGACCTGATCCCTTCAGGAGGATTGTCCTCATCTGAGGTTGGATCACTAGACTCATTAAATTCAGGAAAATTAATTGAAGGATCAAGCTCTGGATCATATTCAGGGGTATTGTCCTCATTGTCAGATGAGTTGACATTTTCATTGGTTCCCCCTTGAATATTGGATCCATTTACTACCTTAGCATTGCCTGCTTCTTCATTGGTAGTTGTTACCTGGTTTTGAACTGGGATTGGGTCAATCAGTTCAACATCACCTTCAGGTTGGTTGGCTCCTGGTTGATTGCCATCAGGTAGGTTGTCCAGTTTTTTATTATCATGTAATTCAGGCTAGGCAACATCTACAAATACTGTCTCCTTGCTTTGAAGCCTTAGTCTGGTTGTTCTTTGTGTTATTTCATCAAGATTCAAGTTTCTATCCCTGAACTCATTAATAGACTCATCAAACACAACATGAGGTGTTTCTTCCACAATAAGGGTTTTGCAATTGTAGACTCTGTAAGCTTTGCTAATTTGTGAATATCCAACAAATATTCCTTCATCAGCTTTGCTGTCAAAAGCTTTCAATTGCTCCTTCCCATTATTATGAATGAAACACTTACAACAAAATTTATGAAAGTAAGCAACAGTTGGCAATCTACCTTTCCATATTTGATATGGGGTTTTACCTTGTCCTTTGGTGATTAAGGACCTGTTTTGGGTGTGACATGCAGTGCTAATGGCTTCAGCCCAGAACCTTTTAGGCAGTTTGGATTCAGCAATCAATGTTCTTGCCGCCTCTTTCAAGGTCCTGTTCCTTCTTTCAGCAACCCCATTTTGTTGAGGTGTTCTTGCTGCTGAAGTTTCATGTGTGATGCCATTCTTGCTGCAGTACTCATTGATGTATGAGTTTATGAACTCAGTGCCTTTGTCAGATCTGATCTTGACAATACTTAGGCCCTTTTCATTGCTCAATCTCATCATCAATTCAGGTAGCTTGACTTGGGTCTCCTTTTTGTTGAGCAAGAATACTACCCAAGTGTACCTGGAAAAATCATCAACAACAACTAAAGCATATTTTCTTCCATTTATACTTACTGGGATTATTGGCCCAAATAAATCCATATGCAGTAGTTGAAGAACTCTCTCAGTTGAGATGACAGGCTTCCCTTTAAATGAAGCTTTGATCTGCTTTCCTTCCTGGCATGGCTGGCATATATGTTCTTTTGAGAACACTTGATTTGGCAGTCCTTTAACTAGAGAGTTTCTTGCAATCTTGTTGATGGTTTTGAAGTTCAGGTGGTTTAGCCTCTTGTGCCACAGCCAGCTTTGCTCACTTGTGCTTTTGGCAACAAGACAAACTGCTTCAGGGGTTTTGCTCCAATCTGCAAAATAGACATTTCCCTTTCTCACCCCTGTTAGTAGCACCTGTTGTGTTGATTTGTTTTTGATAGTACATTCATTTGGTGCAAATTCAACACAAAATCCTTTATCACAAATTTGACTTATAGACAGCAAGTTATATTTTAGGCCTAGGACATATGAGACATTAGTAATTTTGACACTACCAATATTTAATGTACCATAACCTCTTGTGATGCCTTGAGAGCTGTCTCCAAAGGTTACTGAAGGACCCTCATTTTCTATGAAATCTGAGAGAAGCTCTTTATTCCCAGTCATGTGTCTTGAACATCCACTGTCCAAGTACCATGCTGTTTTCTTGTTGATGCTTCTCTTCTTCTTGTGGTCCTTGCAGCCCTGCAAAGTCAAAATTTAGGTACCCTTTGAGTGTTGGGTCCTAGAGGGTTAGCTGTACCTTTTGGAATCCAAATCTGCCTGATTACTCTGATTGACTCAAAGTGACTGACTTGGTTTCCATTTACATCTACATACACAGTTTGACCCTTAAATGCCTTGGGTGATCTCTGTGTATAGGTGTTAGCTTTGTAAGGTTCAGGAGAGTTGGTAACTTTCTTTGGGACATTTCTCCTGAAGTTACTAGGCTTAGGTGCAGCTTGATAAGACTTTTGAGGATAGGATTTTGGATGGCCTCTTCCATTTGGCAAGTAAGGTCCAGGCATCCTGAATGTTTTATACCTGTCAGAGGGGATTGGCCTTAATCCATTCAGTTGAGGTTGCCTCATTTGAGTTGGCCTCTTCTGAACAGGTTTTGGACAACTCCTCTGATGATGATTCAGATAGGTTGGCCTTCCATTGGTTCTACCTTTCTGAACCTCATTCCTCCTGTAAGCAATGCCTTTAACCTTTTCCTTTGGTATGGGTTTAGGTACATTGTTTACTTGAGTTGGTATAAAACTTCCTTTACCTTTATCCTTGATCAGTGGTTGATTTACTTCTATTTCATTTTGTTGTGCCACTGATCTTACAAAAGTCATCTTAGAATTGCTTGATGAAGCAATGCTAAGACCAGGTGAGGGTTCACATGGATTATAGCCTAATCCACCCTTTTGAGCAAATGGTCTTTGAAACCCTTGAATCTCCTCTATTGCTTTAGCAGATTTGTTCAAGGCAGACATTTTCATTTTTAAGCTCCCCTCACTCAATTTTAGAGTATCAAATTCACTTGAGAGATTGTCAAATTTTTCTTGTAGAATTCTAAGATCAAAATCCTTTTTCCTCAAGGCCAGTTCTTGATCATCAATCAACTTTTGTTGTTCAGAGACTTTGAGAGACATTTCCTCATGTTCTCTCATAATCTGCTGATACAACTCAGTTGATTTAAAGTCAAACTCTGGTTCAGGAAGGTTGGGAGTTTGAGCTTTAGAATTCAGTAGCTCATTTTCTCTAAGTGCCATATTGCATACTTCTTGTAGTCTGGTGAAATCCTCAAGTAACTTCCCAAAGTTGAGTTTCAAGTGGATTTCACTAGATTCATGTGTGTTAATTGAAGAGTTGGAAGATGAACATACCTCTTCATTTTCAAATGCCATTTGACAGTCATCATCACTGTCACTGTTGGAAAATAGTCCATCATCAGAAGAGTAGACACTCTCTTCACTTGCTGAATCTCCAGCTACCATAGCCTTCCTGTTGTTCAGCCTCTTGTCTCTTTTGTTCTGCCTTTCCTTCCTTTCTGTTGCACTGAGGTCAGGACAGTCATACTGAAAATGACCCTTTTTCTGGCAGTTGTAACACACATCTTCATCATCATTTTTCTTGCTTGAGGACTCCTTCCTCCTTGAAGATGATGGTTCGCCTTTGCAGTATCTCTTTCTGTCAGCATATTTGTCTTCTTTCTTTTCATCAGAGACTTTGTCCTCTGATTTGGTGTCAGGAGAACTGAATCTCCTTCTGGTTCTGTTGTCTTGGTAGAACTTTTTGTATCTACCAAATCTGGAATTGAGCTTCTCAAATCTTCTTGCCATGAGTGCCAGCTCCTCCTTCATTTCTGATTTTGAAACAGATTGAGAGGATCTTTGGATACTTTTCTTTTCTGTTTCAGCAGCTTTGAAAGCAACACCTTTGCTTGAGGAGGATGGCTCTTCATGCACTTTCTTTCTATTTAAATCAAACTCATATGCTTTGAGTTCAGAAAATACTTGTTGCATAGGCATGTTGTCAAGATTGCTAGTGTTTTGCATCATGACAGAATATATGTCCCACTTGGATGTGAGACTTCTCAAGATCTTTAGGGCAACTTCTCTTTTGGCATAGAACTTGCCAAGAGAGTTTATTTCATTCATGATGTCAGTGAATCTGCCATCAAGATGATCAATAGTTTCATTGGCTTCCATAGAGAATTGTTCATATTTTTGGATAGCCACTTGAAGTTTGTTCTCCTTAATCTTTTGGGTACCTTCACACATGAGTGCTAAGGTGTCCCAAATCTCTTTAGCTGTTGTGCAGTGGTATACTCTCCCCATCACTGCATCTGGAATTGTCTGGTATAATGTGTTCATGGCAATGTAGTTCAGGTTGTGCCTTTTTCTTTCTTCAGCTGTAAGGTCATCTTCATCCTTTGGCAGCAACTCCCTAGGATCTGCTTTCTGAGCATCAGTGAGCTTGGGATTTGCTTTGGTGAATGTGAAGGGCCCTCTGGTGATGACTTTAAGCATCTCATCATGCTGACAAGCAAGATGTGCTCTCATCCTGATCTTCCAGAAATCATAGTTCTCAATTGAGAACATTGGCAGTTTGTGATGAGAAATATGGTTGACTTGGTTTGGACCCATATTGTTGATGGCGTTGACAGCATCTCCTGGAACTGCATTGTTAGCCATTTCAACAGATGTAATATAGGATGAACACAGATAAAATTTTCAGAAATTTGGATCAGTTCAGTGACCACAGAAAATTTGATTTTGAAAATCAGTTGGATTTTCAGAAGCAGTGGTCTATGAACCCCTGCTCTGATACCACTTGTTGGTCCTTGGTGGAGTATAACACAAGTGTATGGGGGGGGAATGCACTTGTGTATGCAAATTCTTTTCTTTTTAACAAAACTGGTCTTATCAGGCAGGTTGTCTCACAACTGGCCTGAGTGTGAACTTTGATAGATACTTGTCCTACTGATTACTATTGAGTGATCAGTTGGCAAGATATCTAAAAGAGTTGCTAAGTGCGGAATGTGGTTGGCCTTTGACTTAAAGAAATACTCCAAGTTAATTTCTGAAAAGACAGTTATCAGGGACTTTGTCCAAAACAAATTTTCTCACTTACTAGAGTTTGTTCTTTGAAAATTGTTTGAATATGAATGCAATAAAGAATGCAGTAAGTAAGAGACACACAAGTTTATAGTGGTTCAAAGACTCAAGCTCCTACATCCACTTTCCCTGATTGAACAGGATAATTCCTTCACAATGGAATTAGCTTGTTTTATAGTGCCAAGGTGCACTGATCAACAACACTCTCTTAGTGTTTTGATCCCTAGGATAATCTGAGTCCTAGTGCTCAATCTCACTGAGTTAAGACTGTGTTTCACTCTAACAGTCCTTAACTCCTCACTTCTACAACAAACACTCTCTTCACTAAATGAGATAAGGTTTGAGGTTTGGTTCCAACTAGTAGAGATATCCTTTACAATGAGAACAGATGTAAAGGCTTAGGATATCTCAATGCTAAGCTAGGATGTTTACAAAGAATGGCTTAGCTAATTTGAAGTGATTCAGGAAACTTGGGATTCTTGTGAATAGCTTGGTTTCCTTTGAAAGCTTGATAATAGTTTGATAGCTTGTAGTTGGATTATGAATCCCTTTGATCACTTCTGTATATATAGGCATATTTGAACAACTATCCGTTGGAGAGATAGCAATTCAAACATGTCTATTTGCAGCACCATTGAAACGGCTAAGAAGCTTGACTTCCTTTTATCCACTGTGTAAAAGGGCTCTTCAATGGTTGCTTGAATGAATGTGTTGACTTCTGAAAAATGCGGCTGAGATGACTTGTGACAGTTTCCAAATAAGCACACTTCCCAAGGTTGATTTGTGGCAGAATCTACACTCAACCAACGGTCAGATGGGACAAGCTCCCTGAACATTCTTGCTGTTGTTTTAGAATGTTCCAACATTCATTCAATGCTTCACTCTTTAATGCTCTAAGTCTTCAATGTTTGGTTCAGGCATGATTGGCAATAAATGCTTCATTGAATGTGTCTTCTGTAAGCTTTTGTCATTCAATTCTCTTGATCATTTGTACTTCAACTGTCTTGATCTTTTGCATTTATGAGCACAGCTTTAGTGTACTTGATCTCTTCAGCTCAATTGTCCACTTGGTCAGCTGTCATGATGCTTCAGCAACTTTGGCCTCAAGACTTAATACCTATCAAGCTGTCTAACATTCAGCATTGGACAACTATCCTGAACTCTAAAATCTCACAACATTTCTGAGATTTTTAACTTAAGCATTCTACATACTCAAGTGTTCTGGGACAACTTGCCTGAACAATAACTTGAGCATATCTCAACTAATCTGTACATCATCAATCAGGGGTTTTGGTATTTAAATCAAAATCATTTTATTCCCAACAAAACACTTGGAGAGAGGTTTTATTAAAATAAAAAAAAATTAATATAGAGTGCGGTTCAAAACCGCTCTCCAAGAGTTTTCAAAACCGCTCTCCAAGAGAAACTCTTGGAGAGCGGTGGAGAACCGCTTTGCAAGCCACAATAGATAGCGGTTTAGAACCGCTCTCCAAGTCAGTTTTGTTGGTCAAATTAAACACGCTAGCTCACTCCCCCATTAATCACTACGCGTCGAAGCAGCTTCTCCCCCAAATCCCACAAAGTCGATCTAAACCCTAAAATCACGACGCGTTGAACTTGTGAAGCCAAATCCACCGTCGCCTCCTTACTCGCGCCGTCGACGTCGCCTCTCTCTCGTCGCGCCGTCGCCGTCGCCTCCCTCTCTCTCGTCGTCGTCGCCGCCTACGCTGGTGTAATCAACTCGACCCTTCCGTTATGCGCAAACCTTTTACTGGTGAGGTTTTTATTTATTAATACCAGTTTGAGAGAGGTTTATTGTTTCGTTGGTGTTTAAATGTCTAATCGTTTGTGGATTTTGGTTTGTGGTGTTGTTATTGTGCGTTTTTTGGTACTTTTTTCATGGCGTTAATTAGTTGATTGTTCTGATTCGAAATACTGGGGTTTTGGTGTGGTTGTGCTTGATGTTGATTGCGGAATGTGGTTATGCGCTTTCTTTGATGTGAGTTTTGGGGATATTGTGCAAGTTTGCTTCCATTCTGGTTTTGTCCATGTTAATGGTTCGATGTTTGAATGATTCATTAGAAAGAGTTCATACTGAGGGAGATGGGATTTGTTTCTATTTAATGAATTGTTATGAATGCTACTCAGATGTTGCGCCTCTTATATATGCCTGTTGTGTCTGAGAATTCTAATTGGACTTGAATGTAGCTTAAAATGAAGAATTGAATACTTTCTTCCAGTTTGGCAGGATTAAGACTTGTTAAGGTTTTGAACTGTTGAACCTTTAATCTTTGGTGAAGAAGAATTGTATATGCGTAATTGTAACTTTTGGTTGCCATAACAAAGAATTGTGGTGCATCTTGAAGTATGAATAACGATTGCATGCTAAGAGGTATTGGTGTATAGAATGCGCCCACTTCTGCTTTTACCTTCTTTGCTGCTTTTATGATTTATTATGATACAGAGTTTCACCTTAGTTTCTCTGCCCCTAGTGCTATCTTGTTTGACATTGATATAATTTTATAAGAACAATTATGAATATAATTCCCAAGACCTTCACCCAATATATTAAATTAAAAAGAAGTGAAAGAAGAAAAGGTAATGGAAAATGGTTATACTCTTGTCTCGAATCATTCTAAGATAATAACAGGTGATCGAAATAATTAACCCAAATACTGCTAGTATCTCATAAGGTTGCATGGTGCTGATTCTTGTAATATTGCCCTTGTGGTTGTTTTTCCTCATTTCCATGCTGGTCCAGTTCGTCTCGCATGCATTCTCATGCAATGGATATTAGGAAAGGGTATACTTATGTCTTGCAATTTGCATATTAAATAAAAGGTCCATCATAAGTATTGCCTCATAAACTCCTGAGAAGGTTATGAAAATTGAATGCCTCATTTAAAATCTATACTGCGTCTAATATCCCTATCAACCAAGTTAAGTTGCTTTTATTTAGTGAAGTTCTTGAGGTCAAGATGCACCACTTTTTTTAGGCTTTTAGAGTTGAAACTCGATAATTGCTTATCAGACTCCAAGGAGACTGACCATATGCTTGTTTTATATATTTTTTTATTCATTTTCTCCATTCCAATCTCATTTATGTGGTCTTTGTGATTATGGGCGGCATTACCAATATCTATATGTTGATGAGTGTGCAAACTGAGCGTGTCTGCTAATTACATATACATGCACGTTTGAGTGTGTATGCAGTTTTCTGACTTGTAGTTTGTCCTTATAATCGTAACGCTATAAAATCTCTTTATTTCTTTGTTGATTGTATAAATTGAAGATCCATAGTTTGAGTTTAGTACTCTTTTGAAGTTTTGTTGTTATGTTTTTGCAGATGAAGAAGATGGTATAATTTTAGATGCACATGCTGTTTATGGAAATAAATGGGCCTCAATTGCGAAACTTCTCCCTGGTAGAACAGATAATGCAATTAAAAACCACTGGAATTCTACATTAAAGCGTAGGTGCCTAAATCTTAGGAGATCATCGCCACTAACTCCCCAGATATTACCTAATACAACTACCGACTGGATTAACACATCTTCAGAAGAAACCTCATCCGGTGGTCCTCTCAATTCATTCAATCCCATGCAGGATATGGAAACGAGATCCATTGAACCGTGATGTATTAACTTGTATATTTGTGATGTATTAACCGTGAGTATAACTTTTGGTAGAATGTAATGTATTAACTTGTATACTTGTGATGATATGTTTGTGTACGTTTATTTATTTAATTAAATCAATTAAGTTTTGATTTTGTATAAATAGGATTTTTAAAATATAAAATAATTATTAAAAAATAATATAAATACGATTTTTAAAATATAAATAATTATTAAAAAAATAAAATAAAATATTACTTAGAGAGCGGTTTTGAACCGCTCTCCAAGTGAAATTAATAAAAAACAAAAGTAACATAGTGAACCGCTCTCCAAGGTCTTTTACTTAGAGAGCGGTTTTTAACAGCTCTCTTAGCTTGGAGGGCTGTTTTAAAAGCTCTCCAAGGCCCTTTTTCAAAGCTTTCCAAGTCCAATTCTGTAGTAGTGATGTGACACGTGGAACAACACATGACCAAGCGTGAAACAATGTGACACGTAGAACGACACATGACGAAACCTTGGCATATATAAAACGACAATTTTGATTTTTTTTTTTAAATTTGTATTACAATTTTTCATTGTTTTATATAGGTGCTAATTCTAATTTTGTTTGATTAATCTAAAATTTATCTTTAAAAGAAAAGAAAAATACTAAGAAACATTCAAGTTGAACGACACAATAGGTATACTCCCTATGATTAGATATAGTGACATAACTCATTAAACAAATAAAAAATTGGTAAAAAAAAATTACATCAATATAACAGTAATTATATAACAATTCTACCCTTATTTATAATGTGTTATTTGTTTCAAATATGTTGGTTAAGGATACATGAAGTGTTCTATACTATAGTCATAAGATGAATATGAAACATCTACACTAATCCTTACAAAAATTAAAATGTTCACTCAAATCTTCTAAAATATTACATATTATAATGGTTAATATAAAAAAGCATAAGCAGAAGCTATCACCAAATATAATTAACATTTACTTAAAAATATTTAATTCAATTCAATTTCTAAACAATGTCTGACAAATTTAAAAAAAAATGTTGAATATAATTCCTTGGTAAGAAAGCGCTTTGAGACGCAAGAAACACGACAACAAATTAAGGAAATCAAAGCATAAAATTAACCAGGAATGCTAAAGGAACCTTTCTTATGATTTTATAGTAAAATCATTAACAAAATGCTAGCAAAAGAAATGATTGACACAATTTCAGATCAACAAACCCTTCATTTACATTCAGGGTCATAAAAACGTTGTCTTGCAACATTGAAGTTCACAAAATGTGGTTAGTAAAATATTATTCGCCTAAACCTAAATAAAACACCTACGTACCATGTGTAGAGTACAAAATGGAAAACTATGAAAATGTAGAATAAAAATTTCAGCATTAAAAAAAAAGTAATACAATCTCGCAGGATGACCGAGGACATCCATTTTTTTTATTTTTTTTTTGCATTATCGTGGCCTTGTAATATACATAGAACCGCTTATTGAAATGGGTAAGTAGAATCAAAACCTCTTTCATATTTTGCGTAATGAAAAGGATAATTAACTAAGAAATAATATATATTTTACCAATACAACCTGATTCAAAATTCCATTTTATTGACAATTTATTTATCAGATGGAGAAAACGATAAAAAAAATATATATGAAATTTTAACAAAATTCAACTTTAAGATAAAAAGACTATTACATTGATCGAAAAGTGGAAGTTATCACTTATTAATCATACTTTCTCTAGCCAAAATTTGATACAATCCCCTAAATTAAATTTAAAAGTTAATTTCAATTACATCTTCCAAAGATTTCACATGAGATGAGTACTTGATTGTCACCCATATTTTACAGAACATAACACCATGCCACCATAGTTGTAAACAGGGACGGATGCACATTGGGGCAAGGGGGGCCACTGGGCCCCCCCACTAATTTTGTACTCCCTCCGTCCCAGGATTACTTGCACGGTTTGACCGGCATGTTTTTTAAGAAAAGTGAATTTAGTGGTTGATGATATAAGATAAAAGAGGGGTATTTTAGGTGATTTAGTGAGGTGTAAAGTGGATATGATGAAGTGTAAAATAAAATGTATGTAAAAAGATGGTGGCAATTTTGAAAATAAAATGATGTTGAAAGGGTATTAATTTTGTGGGGTATTTCCATATTAAGAGTGTGCAAGTAATTTTGGGACGTCCAAATAAGGAAAGTGTGCAAGTAATCACGGGACGGAGGGAGTAATTTTTTTGAGGGTATTTTAGTAATTTTACACACACACATATATATATATATATATATATATATATAATATTATACCCTCTCAGTCCAATTTTACAATTTTCATTTTTCTTTTTTATCTGTTTAGTTTTAAAATACTCACTCTGTCCACTAAAAGTATGCTCAAACCTTAAAATTAAAGTAATTGTTTTCGTAAAAGAAAATGAACATACTTTTGATGGACAGACGAATAAAGAAAGTGAACATATTTTTTGTGGACGGAGGAAGTATATAAGATCATGAATTACTACTTAATTTGAGTTAGAAGTAGGAATCCACATGAGACTTCTACCTCCCACATTGTGGATGCTCTTATATTGTTTCCATTTTTACCTTTTAAATTTTTTTAAAAATAGAATAACTCCTTGCAAAACGAAAAAAAAAATGATTATTAGTTATTTCTTAATTTTTTCATATCGCTACTATTAACAATTTTGAAACTATTTCATCACTTCTGAGCTAAAACAATCAAATCTTCCTCTGTAACATAACGAAAGTGTGTTTATTTCTTTTTTACACATATTTTAAAAAATATTGTTTGTTTATGAATAAAGTTGATTATGTGGATGAATGAGATATATTGTTATGTTAAGTTACATTTATTTTTATATATTATATATTTATAATAGTGTTAATCGGGCCCCCCGACACACAAAGTGTGGCTCCGTCACTGGTTGTAAACAATAATGTCCTTATACACGTCCTCTCATGTCACCTACCATGAGATGAAACATGAAAATCCTTATATCATATAAAATAATAAAATGAAAAATGTACATGTAAATAACAAAATAAAAGCTCTCAAAGAAAAAATTGGATAATCAACAATTGACGACTAATTGAATAGAAAGAAATGGAAAATTAAAACTATAATTACGTTGACACTACGTAGGATTGGAAAGAGGACTAATGAGAGAGAATCACAATCATCAAAAGTTGAACGAATGAGAGGTAGGTGGAAGACAACTAATTTATAGAAGGGAGAAGATCAATGGTTGATTTTTTTGGTGGAAGATGAAGAACTCGGCGGTTTTTTTTAGAAGATAAAGAACATGATGTATTAAGAATAAAATTAATGGTTTGGTTAATTTTTTTGTGGAAGATAAAGAATTCAGAGCGGGTTTTTTTTTCTTGAAGATAAATAACATGATGTATTAAGACACATAGATTGACATGTGGGGAAATGACATGGCTTACACATGGCAAAAGGAGGAGGGGTCTCAAATGCACACGTGGCGAAAGCAGGAGAGCCCTCATCCTCCTTTTATTATATAAGATTGCAAGAATCACAATGAAAAGTTTTGGAGTTCGTAGTTGGTAAACTAAACTTGGATAAGGTGTGGGACAGGATTTTGGAGGATTGATGACCTAGACGGGCATGCCAGATGGTAGTCGGTTGTTTTTCGGAGATAGAGGTTGTGGGTGAAGTAGATGCTCGAGTCAGCCATACGTAGAGATTATCCACGCGACTCCCAGTGAGGAGAATGGTCCCCGTTTTGCCATCCCGCACCTGAAAATAAGTAGAACCAAAAATAATGTGAACATCATTATCTCGACACAAGGTTGAAACAGAGATAAGGTTTTTGGCCATTTGTGGGACAACAAGGACGTTTGAGAATTTTAACATATTAACATGAGGAAATGACAAGGAACCAATATGCGAAATTTGTAAACTGTTACCATCACCGATGACGACATCATCCGAGCCGAAATGTGGAGAGGAAACATATAAATTATGGGGTGAGTTGTGATATGATGAGAGGCCCGGAGTCCAAGATCCAGTGGTGGGAGGGGATCTGTGAAATAGCAGAGTGGGCGGGTGTGGTGTATGTACCAGTAGGGTGGGTGTGTATACTGGGTGGGGTGTATGTAGTAATGGAGTGGGTGCGTAGATGCGGGGGTGTATTTACCAGAGTTGGGGGTGTATGCTGCAGTGGAGTAGTGGGTCTGGTCCATCTGGACAGCAAGCGAGTATGAGTGTCGGAGGGAGTGCATAGATGTTGGGGGTGTATTTACCAGAGTTGGAGGTGTATGCAGCAGGGGAGTAGTGGATCTGGCCCATCTGAGCAGCAAAAAATCAAGGAATTCACGACTGCGGTGGTTGGGTTGATGTCGCTGAATCAGGCGATTAATTTGGGAGAGTAAGGATCGCAGCTTAGAGAATTGAGGAAGTTTTTTGGAAGTGCCTAACAAATAGGAGGTTTATTGATTAAAGAAATAGAGGGAGTAGCGGTTTTGAAAAAACCAAAGTGAAGAGGGTGGTGGTAGTCGGGATTTTTGAACGACGTCGGACGTCGAACAACGACTACAAGGAAGAATGTCGGATCGAGGCGTTAGCCAGACGACTCGTTGATACCATATAGAAAAACAATGATTTATGAAATTATGTTTTCATTGATTAATTGTAAAGAAGTACAAGGGAGTATATATAGATACAAGATGATATCTAATCTATATCTTAACAACTAGATAAGATCTAAATCTAATCAAGAAAAGTAAATAATTACAATATATAATATATCTTAATATATTATATATCCAATAGCCGGTACGAATTACGGGCTAGATATCTCCGCCACACCCGGCGACGCGGCCGCTCCAAAAACCTACAGGCAGTTGTATTTTACAAAGCATGGAAGAAATACCCACAGCTCATTTCCTTTGAAGAAATACCTATTTTGGAAGTTTCTTCCTCCTTGATAAACTTTATACGTATAATAGGTACTTATTTTAATCTATTCATTCCAAGTAGTTGTTCAATTTTCTAGAGGTATTTCAACTGATTAAATTGTGTGTTGTGTACTATAGATAACTTGATTGTTTCTAATTTTCACAAGGTTTTGGACTATTGTTTCTCTTTGAACTTGGTGTTCATTTCAGTTCCGAGATTTCTTATTCGAGTGAAATTCAGTTTAGTTTAATTTGGAGTAGTTGTTTCGATTAGTTCTGATTTCCTGTATAAAGTCCTAATTCATGTTTTCAAATTTTTATTCCTTTTACATATATTTCAAAATAAACTTTTCTTCATTTTCAAATTTGCAGATATCGTTTCCGAGAGAGAATGGGCTATGAAGCATAGCTGCGTCTTATTCGGTTTGGTGTGGGTTTAATTGTAGACAAGCGTAGAGATTGAAGCTGGAAGGATTGGAGTCGGTGTTACTTCTGAAGCGCAGAGTATTTATGATGCTTTAGCTAAAACGTAATGTGCCTTTTTACTTAATTTTTATGATTCAATAATTTTTTAATTCTTGGAGATTACTATAGCTTAGTTTATAAACTTTACTGAATACTTTACCTTCTGCTTGATGAAAGTTAATTTTTTGTATAGTTCATATTTTCATATCCCCAGTTGCATAATATATACAGTATGTACAGATGTTGACAGAGCCTTGGATGCAGATGAAGTTGGAAAATCGAAATGCTTGTTGATATATTTTAGACTGTTGTCTTTCCATTAGCTTAACTATCATCTTAATTCATAATTGGTACTGTTGGTGCTATCCAATTGATTATGTAAACATTGTTTTGGGATTACATTATCAATATATCATTATTTTCTTGATAAAAAAACTAATACCATTTATTCTTTACTAATTGAATATTGTTTGTGGTGTTACTAGAATAGATGTAGTAGTGTTGCATTGTCCATTGTTATAGTGTTATTCCAGTGGCCCTTCTTTCTGATTTCAGATTTAATTCATTTTGTTTAACAGATTTTACTGTTTCTTCGGAGTTAGACAAAGCCTCTATGATCGATGCCTTAATTCCAATATACAAGCATCTCTATGAAAGTGTTTCATACACTCATTTGAGAATGTGACTTTTAATTTCTGTTTCTTTTAGGTGATTATCTTGAGGAGTATAAATGACGTCTATACATGATTAATGGTCCTAATCTTCATAGTTCGTCTTCTATTATTCGACGGTAAGCTAAATCTCGGTTTTAAGTATGCCTTGTTCCAATTGAATTGTGTTTATACTTTATAGGTCAGTCAATTTTAATTCTCCTAAATGGCTGAAATTTTACTCTATCGAAGCCCAACATGAAAAGAAATTAATTGAGCCCAGCCCACTTTCTGTCGAGGCCTATTCTCATTTACCCATTCCAGCCGCAAGAAAACGAGGGGTATCCGCAGTTCCGCACACAGGGGACAGAACTCGATTGGTTTTTTTTTTTTTTAAGAGAAAAATACCTAGATTTTGGGAGAATGCCTCCCCCACCCCAGTTTATTTTAATTTTCTTTCAATTTCATAGATAAATTTTAATGGAGTATTTTATTTAAAGACATTAAGGTAATATTTTTCTTGAATTTAATGCATTGTTGTTTATATGTTGTGAGCTTGCTTTCATTTGTTAATTTAGTTATTGGTTAGGTTTGTTGTGTTTGGTTGATTGGATTTATAATGAAATTAAATTTTTAGCTTAATTTGAATTGTTTAATTCTATTGGTGGTGTATTGATTTAATTCGTATGTTGATACATGATTATTGCGACGAGAGTTGATATTCACGTTTGATCGTATGAGACTATGAGTGAGGATTGTAATAGTGTGATTTGAATTTATATTGGTTTATCACAAGTTCACAACGAGAGTCGAGTAAATTCATTAGAAACCCCATTAATTTACATTGATTTTACTTGAATGAGAATTTAAGCAATTAGTGAAGAGATTATAGGAACTTGTGTTTTAGTATGCAAGTGGAAAAATATAATTAGATATTATATTAGATTATGTACCCGGGTAGGAACGAGTTTATTCATCTTCTCGATTTTAGGTGTGTAATTAGACATATACTAAGTGGTTGTTTTTATCGAATACCAACCAATGAATTAAACATCCAAGTTAGGTTTTGAATCGATTCTCACATAATGAAGAATACTCGAACACTCTCACTCTCTATCTACCATTTGATCATCATTTTACTTGTTTTTTTTAATTAAGTTTTATCTTGTTAATTTTTTCATTTAGTATTAATCGATCCCCATGTCTTTTCAATATAATTACGTGACGACATACAACACCAAGGCTACGCAAGTTAACTAGTCCCGTGGTTCGATAATTTAATCGGACTCTTATCAATTACTACGAGGACCCTCTTACAGTTAAGAGACGAGTATTGAGAAAATACGTATCAACGACTCAGATAAAGGTCAGCCTAGTTAGTCTTCCGCTTGAACTTTGGCAGCCCACGATTATCTCGGCGGCGGCCTCAACAGTTGGCATGCTTATTAAGATGGACGCTCACACCTCGGCTAAAACAATGGCGCAATATGCTAGACTCTTGATTTAAGTGGATATAAAACAACCGCTTTTGAAGCGATTGGTGCTGGAATGTGGGGATCGATCAGTGATTGTGGAGGTGCATTTTGTGAGGCTCCCAGAGTATTGTTGTCACTGTATGATTGTTGGACACATGACTGCCCACTACAATAAGGGTAAGGTACCACCACTTCGTGACTCGGACAAACGTGGTAGGAGTTCTTCCTGTCATAAAGGACGAGCCCCTTCGGACCCTCAGCCGACATAGACTTGTGCGCCCCCGACAGATTTTAACTCGGCGATTGTGGCCACTTCGGTCCTGGTCACTGTGAGCAACTCATTCTCAGGCCTCTCTAACTATTGCATGGATAAGTCCTTAGACTATACCCAGGAACTAGTGGTTGTGGAATTTCTAGACCCGCCCGCGGAAAGACGCCATTGATCTTGCTCTTGTGGTTACTACAATGAAGCCCAAAGGCCCCCGATTGGCCGGGGTCGGACTTCCGGCCCGCCCAAAGACACCCCGCCTGAGCAAATACCAGAAAATGTCATTGACAAGTTTAACGTTATCGCTACGGAGGCCTTCACGATTGATTCTTCATCACCCTTTGCTGATGAAATGTGTCATGTCGCCTCGTTTAAGGGATAATAGGGTGATGCCTTTGACCCGCCATGATTTATTTTAGTTCGGTTCTCATCTTTGGTCTGTTTACGTTTGGACTGTTTTTTTTTTATTTGGTTTAGAGGGGTGTACCTTTTTTCCTTGACTCGTGTTTTGTCCCCAAGGAGGGTTTTCCCGAGCAAGATTTTAATGGCGCCCCGACCTCTAGTTTGCCTTATGAACTTATTGCTCTAAGTCTTTTTCTTTTTTATTCTTAATACATACTCCTTTTGTTCCATAATTGTTTGCACTGTTTACTTATTCATCCATCCCACAATTGTTTGCACATCTAATAAAATAAACATTGTAGATGTTGTTAACTCTTAAATGCTTTAACATTATCAACAACATCTTAATTTGACCTTCCTTGATTTTTTCTAAGTCTTTTCTGAAATGTTACATTAAATGTTGAGCTAAATACTTTCACACTTCTGGCAGGATCTAGAAGCTTCTACAAGAGTCTGGAACCTGGAAGATTCCAGAACCTAGGAGAACGTGCTAGAAGTGCTAGAAGGTCCTAGAAGCAGCTTAGAACGACCTGGAACATTGTGGAAGGATCTAGAAAGATCATGGGAGTTAAGATCCTAAAAAATAGGATCTCATAATGGAAGGATCTAGAACTTGGCTATTTCTCTATAAATACCGCTGAAGTCTTTCATTTCAAAGCATGCACTACTCGAGTAACACCTTCTTGAGCGTTCAACCCTAGTTCGGAGTTATGGTCAGTAGTTGTATCATTTAACGTACGCCGAGGGATACCACACCTTCCAGTGTACTTAGTTCTAGTCTTGTATCGAGTGAGAGTGAATCATAGATCAGATTAGTTCTTTAGACAGTGTTCTTACACTTAAGTCTATTTGCGGATTCAGGCACCTGCCTCGATCGTAGTTTCTGTTTGTGGAATGTTGAAGTAATTGCTGAGACATTTCACACGACATTTTTGTATATAACTTAGGAACTAAGTTATTTTTCGCCGTAAGGCTTAGCATAGGTTTTGTTATTAATAAAATCTATGTTAAAAATTATTTCATTGTGTTCTTATTGTGTTTTAGTGTTTTAGACTTCCGTTGTGTACTGTGTTTATTTATTCACATTCTGTTAGAGTTAATGCTACACTAATTGTCACAACATACAGTGTAACATTGTTCTGTTTTTTTACTTAAACACTAGACACTACCCATCCACACACTTTCAGTTGGTATCAGAGCTCCAAATCAACACATCAACACCCCACCAGAAAGAAGGAAAAATCAATTTCAACCAAGGTTATCAAAAAGTGAAGGTAAACCAAGGTATGATCTTTAATATAGAAAATCAATTCAATGCATGTTCTGAATATGGTCTTTATGAAAATTAATGTGCCAATACTAGACTTATGCAAAAACTGAATTTTAGTACTACCTTAAATGATGAATCAGATGATGAATTTGATGAATCAAAAGATGTTGAATTTACTTTTCATACCAAGATTGATTATGATGATTCTTTAGATGATAATCTGGATGATACAAATTCTGATGTTGCACCTAATGTCATAACATTTATGGTAACATCGAAACAGAGTCACCCAAATTTGAATTGTTTTAATGGGTTTGTTGATGATGCAGGCATAAGGATTGATGATCATAAGTACCAAAAGTTGTTGGATGATTGTAACTCTCAGAAACTAACTCTTAATTCTTTGAACAAAGAGAATGAGAATCTGAAAGGAACAATTACCAAGCTAGAAGTCATACATTCCAGAAGAGATTTTTGAAGTTTGTAAACTGAAGGAGAAATTGATCACCTCTACTTTAAGTTTCATAAAATTTTCTATGAGTGCTTATGATCTATGTTATAGCTATTGGTAAATCTGATAATTGTGGTATACGTTATGATAATGAAACTGCTTCTATTTTCTAAGAATTTTGAAAATGCTGTGAAGTTTGTGAAGGCAAATGTTAAAACATATGTTGTAACATCTGCACAAACAGATTCTCACAAAGTCAAAAACATTGAAAAGAAGTTTGTATGTCATTATTTTTCTATAATTGATCATATTTGTCCGTACTGCATGCAAATGTTTGATGATATGAGATATGAGAAAATGTTAACTAAAATGATGTCACATCCTATGAAACATTTTCTGAAATCTGCATGAAAATCTGATGTTACTTGTAATGTTGTTCACACTTCCTTGAAAGCATGTTTACTTGGTCAATAGTATTTTTGATAGTTGTTGTTCTAGACATATGACAGTACAAATTGACTACTTATCTGATTATGTGACCTTGAATGATGGTAATGTTACATATGGTGGTTGTTCGAAAGGACAAATTATAGGAAAAGGAACTTTGAATGTTGAAGGTTTTCCTGAGCTTAAAAACGTTTTGCATATTGATGGCTTGCTTGCTAATTTGATTAGTATTAGTCAACTTTGTGACGATAATATGCATGTA
The DNA here is from genome assembly GCA_963675135.1 of Galeopsis tetrahit. Classification (NCBI taxonomy): domain Eukaryota; kingdom Viridiplantae; phylum Streptophyta; class Magnoliopsida; order Lamiales; family Lamiaceae; genus Galeopsis; species Galeopsis tetrahit. The sequence goes on from OY776128.1 coordinate 55,817,529, forward strand.
AAATTTGATAAAGAATCATGTGTATGTTCTTAATGAATATGAAAATTGTCTAGGGCAGTAGATAATTGTTATCTCATTGGAACAAATGTGTGTAATTTGTCAAAGAATGATGAAAATATCTTATTGCATCAAAAAATTGGGACATGCACATTATAGATCAGTGAAGAGACTAATCAAAGTCGATGCAGTGAAAAAGATTACCAAAACAGAAGTTTCAGAGTACTACTGTATGTGGACCATGCCAGAAAGGTAAGCAGGTAAGAGTGTTGCATAAAATGCTGTCACATTGTTCTACACATCAATGTTTCGAATTGTTTTGCACATGGATTTTATTGGTCCTATGAAAACTGAAAGCATTGGAGGCAAAAGATATTCACTTGTTGTGGTAGATGATTTTTCTAGATTTACCTGAATTGAGTTTTTAAGAGATATATCTGAAACATTAATTTGTTGCATTTAAAATTCTTTACAAAAGGTTCAAAAATGTGTTTAACTTTAAAGTTAGCCATATTAGAACTGATCATGCATGGTAGAGAATTTGAAAACAACATGTTTAATGATTTTTATGATTAGAAAGGTATCTTATAAGAATATTCATCTCCTAAAACTCCACAACGGAATGTCTTTGCTGAAAGAAAGAATATAACTCTACAAGAAATGATAAGAGTCATGCTTACTTCTAAAAGTCTTGCTAAGATATTTTGGGATGTAGCATTGAATACATCATGTCATATTATTGATATAGTTTATATTCGATCTGGTTTTATTCAAACACCTTATGAGATTTTGAATATTAGAAAACCAAATGTGAAGTATTTTCATGTATTTGGTTGTATGTGTTATATTCTGAATGATATGGATCAACTTCATAAGTTTGATTCTAAAAGTGTAAGGTTTCTTTTTAGGCTATTCTAGAAATAGTAAAGCTTATAGAGTTTATAACCTTAGGACTAACACTGTTCAAGAATCTGTTAATGTTGTGTTTGATGATCATTAAGGTCTTATAGATGACAAAGATGAAGAAGATGTATCACAAGTCACTGATAATTCTGAGAATACACTGAAGTCTGATAATGTTGCACCAAATGCTAACACATCTGGAGCAACATCTACAGAACAGTCAGTTGTAATTTCACAGAATGATCAGTACGTTCCCAAAATGAATCCTTCTTCAAGAATAGGTAAAAGTCATCCTTCTGACCAGATCATAGGTGATGCTACAGTTGGAGTGCAAACAAGAGGAAAAGTTAGATCAATAAGGTAGATGTGGTAAGAACAATATGCGTGTCTTCTATTTGGAATGTTGTTAATGTGGATTGTTACTATTCTGAAATTGAACCTAAAAATGTGAATGAGGCATTAACTGATGAAAATTGGATTAATGTTATTCATGAAGAACTTGGTCAGTTTGAAAGATTTGAAGTATGGACACTTGTTTCAAAACCTAGTCATACTAATGTCATTGGAACAAAGTTGATTTATAAGAATAAAACTGATGAGTTTGATAACATTTTTTTAGGATTGAAACTAGATTAGTTGCACAAGGTTACACCCAAGTTGAGGTTATTGATTTTGATGAAACTTTTGCACATGTTGCTAGGATAGAATCTATTAGATTATTGGTAGCAATTGCATGTTTTATTGGCATTAAACTTCTTCAAATGGATGTATAAACTGCATTTCTAAATGACATTTTGATTGAAGAAGCATATGTTGAACAACTTAAAGGATTTGAAGATCCACAATACCCTGATCGTTTTGTTAGAGGAGAAACTGATATAACTTTGTTCATTAAGCACACTGGAGAAGATTTACTTATTGCTCTAATATATGTTGATGACATTGTGTTTGCATGGTTTAACTTGTGATAAAATATTAACCAATTTGTTAAAGCAATGACTGCAACATTTGAGATGAGTATGGTTGGAGACTTGAATTATATCTTCTAGGTCTTCAAATCAAGCAATGTAAGGATGGTATATTCTTCTCTCAAGGTAAGTATGCTAAGCACTTGGTTAAAAGATTTGGTTTTAAAAGTTTAAAAGTAATGAAAACTTCTTTGAGATCTACTTTGAAACTTTGCAAAGGCAATGTTGGTAAGGATGTTGATCCAACATTGTATAGATCCATGATAAGAAGTTTACTTTATCTAACCTCTAATAGACCAGATATTTTGTACAATGTTTTTGTTTGTTCTAGGTACTAAACTAATCCAAAGGAATCTCACCTGAATGTTTTGAAAAGAATTATCAAGTATGATGCAGGTACAAGTGAACTTGGGATATGGTACACTAAGGACACCAACAACACATTGATTGGATATAGTGATGTGGATTGAGCATGAGATATGGACGACAAAAAGAGTAAGAGTAGAGGATGTTTCTACATGGGAAACAATCTTGTGGTTAAGCAAGATGTTTCATGTCTATGAAATTGAAATTGATATCCTTACAATTTTCTGTGATAATATGAGTGCATAAACATTTCTAAAAATTCAGTACAACACTCACTCACTAAACACATTTGCATTAGACATTATTTTATGAGAGATTTAATGGAGAAGAACATAGTGAAGTTGGAATACGTACCTACTGAAAATCATAATGTTGATATATTTACTAAGGTCTTGACCTTGAGATATTCTTATCTTTGAGAAAATCTCTTGGTATGTGTAGTATTTGAATAATCCTAGATGGATGTTGTCGCAAATGTGATAGCATTTGGGACGACATCGTAAGGTTGTATAGTTGTTATAGATTTAATTTATTTCCTATTTTCGTTGAATAATTCCTTTGTAAAATATTCTTGAAACTAAAATTTGTTGTGCAAAAATAAACATGTCTTACACCTCTCAAATGCATAAAAAATAGAATGTTATTAGCATACTAAAAGATGTACCTTATCACTGAGTAACTATGGAGCACGGAGTTCGCTACTACGATGCCTTCTTTTCAAAAGGTGATATTTGGTAAAAACATCAAGAGGTTTGTAATCCATTAAGTATGGGGCACGGAGTTCGCTACTACGATGTACTCTACAGGAACAATTGATCAATACAAATTAGATGATATAACACAAAATATATATATATATATATATATATATGGTGCAACACAAATGAAGTAAATTCATGTAAAAACCGTGTTGAGGTGTATGTAACAGTTTTGAGCATAACATTAGATGATTCGATTATATTTTTATAAGTAGTAATTATTTGATTATTTGTGGAAATTTATTTTATTTATTTCTGATTATACTAACCCACATCCTTGTTTTATTTCAGATTATACACATTTAAATACTAAATATTCTAGAATGTTCTTAATTTAATTAATTATTTAATTATGATTTTACCCATTACTTGACCATGATCTATTTTTGTGGCTAAGTTTATGGAGTATTATCGAATTTCGTCTAGAATCTTCCTTAGTTAGTTTTTAATTTTTATACGTATTACTTCCAACTATGCATTCTCTCCTATATTCTTCTCATACCATGATATACTAAGCATTGCATTTTTTCGAGTGATTTGAGTATTGCATTTTAAGATTTGCTAAAGCCTTGTTTGTCTCGGTTATTGTGATTATCTTTTCTATTTTTTTGGTGCTTAAATGACAGGAAACTACCTCAAAACACTCAAACTCCCAAGAAACTGTCATCTCCATCTCTCTCCAATCTTAATAGTTTCGCTTTCATGGCTGCTCACACCAAAACTCACCAGCTGCTACAAGAAAAGCTGAAACACTTACCCAAACAACTCCAGTTACAGCCATTCCTACAACTGTTCACATTCAACTCGATTCGACCCTTAACGAGCTGAACCAAGTTGTTGAGAATATGTCTCAATCGAATGTGAATTCTGAGAATCTATTTCTACTGGTTGGAAATATGTCCATTGACATTTCTCATTACTGAAAACCCAAAAACTCACCACTACACTTGCTTCGTTCACCTCATAAAAGCCCCAATTTCCAAGTCCTAATACTGAAACAGAGGCAAACGCCTCGATAGCTTCCTCTCTGGGGAGAGTGAAAAGGAAATTGATGATTTTCCTGTTGCTGAGCAGAACGAGTCTGCAAATGCTGAGACATCCGATTCTGAGGACGCTCAAATGAAGGAGGCCGACGCGAATGCTAACTCAGGTGAAACTAACTTTTCTCTTTTTAATACTGATGAATCTGAATAGATTGCATTTAGGAAGATCGTTAAGAAAGAAAAGAGAAAAGATTAGCCCATCCATGTTCAACGAAGGAGATCCGGCTTTGTGTTCACAAAAGTTTATTACTCTAACTCACTGAGGAGACAGAAGAAAGAAAGTAGTGTTGATGATGAACCGATTCAAATTCTTTTCTTAATCGGAGGAAGATAATGTGGTTACTGAGAAACGAGTCAAAAGGAAGTATAATCCAAAGGGAAAGAAGGTTGTTGCTGAACGAGACTTGCCCAAGAGAATTGAATCTGATCCAGAGGATAATCCCACTATGCGTGAGATTAAGAAGTTTCTGAGGAAGAATGCTGCATTAAATGCTGAAGCAAGTGCCGCAGCACCAGACCCTGATGACAGTAGTAGTGATGATTCTAAGAAGAGCAGTAGTAAGGACTCTGAATCAGCTGAGGAAACAAATTCTGAAGGAGGTAATTCTGATCCTGATAATAATTCTTAGATTGATAGGTTAGTTGCTAAAATCACTAAACTATCTTGACGAAAGTTGTTAAAGGAAAAGAGAATTAACATTGCTGATTTTGAGAAGTAAAGGGTTCATATAATTTTTGAAAGGAAATTGTTGAAAACTGTAATTTTGAGTGATACTTTTGTGTTTGACTGGGTATATGTATTTTATGCTTGACTTAGGAAGAGTACGGGTAGACGTAGCTCTAAATGATATGGGAATGTACAATTTAGGGGGAGATTAGTTTCACTTACTCCGAAATTGATTAATGATCTCTTAGAGATAGAGCATGTGATTGATGAAGATGAACTTGATTTGAACTTGGTTGCTACTTCTATAACTGGGGTAGATTAACTATGTGAAATTTTTTGTGCTTGCCAAAGATCTCACATCTCTATACTTTTACTCCATAAATTGATTGTCTACAATTGGATACCCTCTACAAATTCCACTAAGGTGACTAAGGATCAAGCTACATTGTTGTATAAGATGATTTTTGTGTTGAAGAATTTCAATCTGGATTTAACTATTTTCACCATATGCAGCTTATAGTGATATTTATCAAGAGGCATGAATTTTTAAACCTAAGGAAACTGAGGTTTATTTGAGGCAAGGTACCCTGAATGACTATCTCACCTGATCTGTTACTTGGTGAAGGATTGTTGATTTGTCGTACAAAATTCAGATGGTTCTGATCACAGAGATGCTCTTATTCCAGCTCGACCAGCTCCAGCAAGAACTGAACAGAGAAATGCTACACCGAATGTGAAGCACATTGGTGGTCACATTGGTCAAACTTTTTCTGTTTTTAGATCTTTTATTTTACTTCAACTGAAACGTTTACAGGACTCTATTGATGGCCTTCAGTTCCTTAAAGTTCGTGGTTAGAGACGCTTTCCACTACCACAGGGGGAGAAACACCATCATCTTCTGGGGTTCGAAGTGAAGAGCTCCATGGAGATGTACCAGAAGCTGATTGTGTACCTGATGCTATTCATGAAGAGACTGTTGAACCAGATGTTGTAGTTCACTTTGCTACAACGTGCACTGTTGTTGAAGAAGAGGAGGATTAATTTGCTGATGCTGATGAACGTATGGATGTTCTTTATGACATCTAAATAGGTTATGGTAACAACTGAACAGGTTGATACAAGACAGGGGGAGGGCTGAACATTATAAGTGATTATGTGCAGGAACATGATGCTGCAGCTGTTGATACAGCAATATATGTCACTTGTTTAGTTTCTTAAGTATTTGTGCCTTTTATACTTCCCTTGATCTTATGCATTGTTGTTACTGTGTTTAAGTTGATTTACAGATTCTGTTTTTACTTCCTAGTTGATAGGTTGTTCTTTATTCAACTTGCTTAATTTGTTTGCATTTATGATAATAGATTACTGCTTTTATGCTTAAATTGTTTTCTTACTTATCATTATTTGCTTACTGGATGTTGTATAAGTTAGTTGTTTATTGTATTTGTTTTTCCCTAACTTTGCTCTATTTTCAGTTTGCTTAAACTGTTTGCTTTAAGAATTATTCTTATTTGCTTACTGCATCAAGTTTGCTCAAATTGTTTGCTATAAAGAATTATTCTTATTTGCTTACTGCTTGCTGACTTTAGGTCTTTATTAGTTGTTGTCTGTTTTGTCTTTCTAACTTGTCTTATTATTCAATCTGCTTAAATTGTTTGCTTTGAGGATAATATAGAAGTACACCTCTCTTTAATTATCATGTGCTTACTGCTTAGTGCTTAAATTGTTTGCTTTGATGATAATATAATTTAGAAGCACACTTCTCTTTAATTCTCATTTGCTTACTGCTTATTGTTTAAGTCTTTGTTAGATATTGTTTTTCACATTTTTTTGCTCTATTTTTATTTTTAGTCTTTGCTCTGTTTGTTTTTCTTTTCTTCGTTATTGCTTTGATTTATTTTGAGTCTTACATAAGTCTTAGGTTGATCTAGTACATATTCATATATGATGCTCTGATTTAACTTTTGATTTTTGTAAAGTTATATGTGTTTGTAAACAAGTGTACTGTTTATACTTGTTTTGGTTTTGAATAAGATTACTTTGATCTTATGGCACGGATCTCAGTGAAATTATTCTTGGTCTTCTTTTGATTTGATCCAACGGTTACAACAGGTATTGTCTTGACTAGTATTTAGACTTGATGTTAACCTCACCTAAATACATAATACTGAGTATGTATAGAAATATATGTGCATCAGGTGTGTTGTAGTCGAAAGTTCAAATTGGGGGAGATTGTAGATGTTGTTAACTCTTAAATGCTTTAACATTATCAACAACATCTTAATTTGACCTTCCTTGATTTTTCTAAGTCTTTTCTGAAATGTTACATTAAATGTTGAGCTAAATGCTTTCACATTTCTGGAAGGATCTAGAAGCTTCTACAAGAGTCTGGAACCTGGAAGATTCCAGAACCTAGGAGAACGTGCTAGAAGTGCTAGAAGGTCCTAGAAGCAGCTTAGAACGACCTGGAACATTGTGGAAGGATCTAGAAAGATCATGGGAGTTAAGATCCTAAAAAATAGGATCTCATAATGGAAGGATCTAGAACTTGGCTATTTCTCTATAAATACCGCTGGAGTCTTTCATTTCAAAGCATGCACTACTCGAGTAACACCTTCTTGAGCGTTCAACCCTAGTTCGGAGTTATGGTCAGTAGTTGTATCATTTAACGTACGCCGAGGGATACCACACCTTCTAGTGTACTTAGTACTAGTCTTGTATCGAGTGAGAGTGAATCATAGATCAGATTAGTTCTTTAGATAGTGTTCTTACACTTAAGTCTATTTGCGGATTCAGGCACCTGCCTCGATCGTAGTTTCTGTTTGTGGAATGTTGAAGTAATTGCTTAGACATTTCACACGACATTTTTGTATATAACTTAGGAACTAAGTTATTTTTCGCCGTAAGGCTTAGCATAGGTTTTGTTATTAATAAAATCTATGTTAAAAATTATTCCATTGTGTTCTTATTGTGTTTTAGTGTTTTAGACTGCCGTTGTGTACTGTGTTTATTTATTCACATTCTGTTAGAGTTAATGCTACACTAATTGTCACAACATACAGTGTAACATTGTTCTGTTTTTTTACTTAAACACTAGACACTACCCATCCACACACTTTCAAACATTTATAAACCCCACTCTCACAATATTTACATATATACACAAAATGTCATTACTTTTACCCTCAATCTAATCATTTATTTTACTTTATTCATAAAAGTTTACATAATTATCCTTCAACACTTCACTCATTACACTTTTTTCTTAATTTGTATGCTCATAAAATGGTGTAAACATTTTTGGGAGGGAAGGATAACTTTTATTTGCCTACAACTTCCACGTCGACAAAATGAACAGGCAAGTCCGCCCAAACATTTTACCTCCGGGGTAGAGAAAATTTATTTTCCAGTTTCAATACTTATTTTGGATGAGTTTTAATTAAAGTACTGAAATTGATGGGGGAACCAAAATTATATGTCAGAGACTTATTTTGGAATTAATTAATGTCAATTTCTTATGTTCACGCGAGTGTACGGTACCCCCTACCATTTCAGAATTAATTTTAATTTTGAATTTCATATATCTTTTCACCTATAAATGAAACTGAATTCAGTAATACCACAAAAAATATACAGTAATACCACATGTCTAATAATACAAAAAACATAACAATTCTAGTAACTCTAATTAAATACTGTAAAATTGTGAAAAAATTACTTTCTTCTTCGTTGTGAATATTTTTCGTATTGAAATTATCACAATTTTCAATATTATTCATATTTCAATGATATTTCTCTAACACCAATAGAATAGTTTCATAAAAATTAGAGCAAGAAGAAGAAACTAATTGAAACTAAGGATTTAAACACAAAGTGTACATGTTTTTTCTTAACTGCGTATTATTGGATTGAATGACGAAATTGAAGATTTAAACACAGCAACCGTTGACGCAATAGCAGGACCAGCGGCGGTGAGAAACCGACGACAATGGGTCCAGAAATCGGCAGCGATGGGGCGAGAGAATCAGACTGTGGTTGGGCGCGATGGGGAGATGGGGTTCACGCTCTATTTATTTTATTTTAATTTTGTATTAGTTGGGCCCTTTGACCGTTGGTGTGGCCCATTTGTAAAGATTATACTCGTCTATATCCTCATGAAAATTTAAAATTTTTATTTCATACATAGACACATTTTATGATATCAACTAACTTGGTGTCTGCTGAATATGAACTTTCGAATATAGCAACCTAAAAGAGTTTATTAACAATATAAGACAATCCATAAGTCTTATAAACAAAATAAGCTAAAAAAATTTAATAAAAGAACCAAGACCAAAACACACTGCAAATTTCCATATATGCCCTCTATATATTTTAATTGAAATTAATATGTATTTCCAATTCATTCAGCATCATTTTCTGTCTTCCCTGAATTCCGGCTACACATTCCATTTTCAAATTCAATCTAATTTGAATTCAATTCAATTCAAATCGTAGATTCATTCTTTTCCTGCAGTCAAACACTTTCCAAAAACTTGATGATTTTCCATAAACGATTTCGTGTCGTTTGGTCTTCTATGCAATTCTGTCTATCTTGGTAAATTTTGTATACAATTTATGTTCATATTGTTTCACATTTATGATTTCTCATTTTTAGATAATCCTTTTGCATATAGTCTTATGTATTAGGTTTTATGGGATTGCAGAATTAAATTATCACCAAAAAATTATAGTATTCTTCAAACAATGGAGTCTGACTTGGTTCGTATTTTTGCACTTTTTAAACAACTATACGATCCCCACAAGCGTATGGGTTCGATAGTAGTATGATAAGTATACCAAGTAGATATTCGTTCCAAGGACCTAATTAGGAGAGCGTGGAGCCCCAAAACTATAAGTCAAAATGGTGTTATAGAAGCTAAATGGGAGGATAAAGCTAATATCAATTAAGAAAATAAACAATTAATGCAAACAATTAAACTAACTCTCAATAATGAAAGTGCAAGGTGGGAAAGTATTGCCTCGGGTGTATCCGTTTTGTGAGCAATTAAGTGAACTAGTGAACTAATTACATGATTTTACTAAGAATTCGGGTTAAGCTAAAGGCTATCACATGTGTGTGTAAACCCCCTCGAAAGGCATAGGTCAACATCGTGCATTGATTAGCAATTATAGGATCTAACCAAATACCATAAGCTCCTAAGATAGTGTTGCATAAGCACTTTCAACACGGTTACTAATGCTTATGAAACGCCCTCTCACCAAACTCCTAGACGACCTCTATTTGTTTAATGTCTAAAGTTGTCGGTCTAGCCATTAACCTCCTCTCGGTTAGCTAATTACTAATTAACTTCTATTCAATTGACCAAAGCTCACACTCACACTCCCAATCATGCTACCCAACTCTCGTTGCAATAAACATAATCGAACATGCTCGCTAATAGGGTTGATCAACCAAATGAATCAATCAAAGTACAACTCTAGAAACATAAACACCCAAATTCTAAGCTAATCATGCAATTAATCCACAATTACTCTAAATTATCATCAAAACATCATCACTCAAGGCAATTAAGGATTAGCCCATGTCTAAATTGACAACTAGAATAAAACTTATGTAAATTAAACTACAAAACATCAAAATCAAATAACCAACTAATATTGAAATAAGGAAAGAAAGCATCTCTATTGTCTTCAAATACTTCAATCTCACCAACAATAAAATGAAATACTAAATTGAAATCTATCTCTAAAATGAAATAACAAATTAAACTAAAATAATATATTGATTGGAGTGGTTGGAGGAGAAGAGATTTCTCCCCCAATGGAAGAGCCCCTCTTTCTCGCCAATCGCGTCTGTGTTTGTGTTGCCCCTACTGCCGAAATTCCTCCTCTGGTTAACCCCAAAAATAAAAGTTAATTGATGAAATGGGCCTTGGCCCATTAGAATTCCAGCTCAGCTGTGTATGCGCATACCCTTTCATGAAATGGCTGATGAGCCATTTTTATTTTTCTTCTTGGGGCCAACGTGCTCCCCAATTTAATTGTTGCTGATATATATAGCAAGTTGGGCCCACATAGTTTCTTCCCTTGGGCCGCAAAATGGTCATTCAATTTTGGACCTCCGTAATTTAATTAAATGGGTAGTATAAATCAATAGCTAAACCCAAATAATTTTCTTCGAATATTTTCTCGTTTCGGCTCGGCTCTATTCTCGTATCACTCCTTCAATTGACTTTATAAAATAATTAAGGTGTGCTTTGCTCTAAAAATGCTCATTTTCCTACAAAAATAGCAAACTACACCATTTCTCCAAATCAAATGCAATTAGTCAATTTAGTGTAAATAATGCACAAAATCCTATAAAATTATGCAAATTAAATACATGAATTTCAAGCAATTTTCACACTAATCAACTCCCCCAAACTTAAAGTGTTGCTCGTCCTCGAGCAACGAAAGAAAATAGAACAAATGGGAGAATTGTGAAGGAATTCATTCAAGCCAAAATAAAGTGATTGATTGTCAACTTTCTCAATCTAGTCAAGCCTTGAGATAGAAATATCAACAAACAAGTTCACATGTTATGCTCAAATCAATGCAAGATTAAGTGCTCAATTCACAATATCCTCACAAGTAAGTGTATCACTCATCACTCAAAGTGTATATCAAGGAAGTGTATGCTCTCAACATCAAATCACACAAGTGCACTACCGTATGCTTGCCAAATGTCTAAGTTCTCCACCACATGTTATGTGCTCAATTAATGAATCAATAAGGACTTCACATTTGGTTGTAATGTAGGCTCTTTGGTTAGGGTAGGAAATATTTGGATAAAGTGACTCATAAACTAGTGGAGTGAAAATGAAAATTGCAATTGATCAAGTTGCAACTCAAAGTTCTACATCCCACACAATTTACTTCCTTCTTTTCTTTTTAAGCACATTCTTCACCACCAAAACTTTTTGAACACTTTTGAACTTCAAGCTCTACCAAATTCTTGTGCACAAGAGAGTTTTCTTTTTTTATTTTTCTTTTCTTTTCACATCAACTCAATCTCTTTTTTTTTTTATGCACAACTCACAATTCATCTTTTTTTCTCATCTTTTTTTTTTCTTTTCAATCTTTTCACTTTCCAACCAAACAATCCACCAAATTCACATTCACTCAATTCAACCTCATTGTCAACATTCAAACTCCACTAGTTCATAGGGAAAATTAGACTCATACAAGATGGACATTGAGCTAAATATGTAGGTTGCCAAAGAATATAAGTCAATAGGCTCAAAGTGGCTAACTATGGAGAAATTTCATTTGGTATGGAAAATTTGGCCAAGTGACTATTCAAAACAAAGATGGCCTTATATCACTTCCAAAGATTTCACACAAATAGTAGCTTCAAACAAGACAATTGGCAAGTTCTAGAGCACACAAGCATGAATGATACTCACAAGAAGGAAAATAGACCATAATATATGAAAGTCAAAAGCTCTAAAGCTCACAAGCTTGTCTAATCATGAATTAAGAGCACCAACTCAAGCACAAATCGTCACATAATCAAGTGAACAAGCAAGCATCAATCAATACCAACAAGCTCAACCAAACTTCAAAAATCAACAATCACCATCAATTAAGCCTCAAACACCAACAATTTACAAGATAATCAATCACCAAAACTAGAGACAACGGTGCAATATAAATGAAGGTAAACACACAAAATCACTCCCCCAAACTTAAATGAAACTATCGAGTTGAATGCAAAATTTGAGAATGAGTGTGTTACCTTAGAATTTTACCACCAACCAAGCTCATCCAAGAAGCAAGCTATCGTCACCAATTGTCCATTGGACCTTTAGCACCGAAGCACCACTACCCTTGAGCTCCACCATACGTATCTCTCATCCTTGACCACAAACACAACACTCAACCTACAAAACAAAAACTAAACAAAAGATCAAACAAGCTACAAATCTAAAAAATAAAAGAAAGCAATAAAGAATGGGTTGCCTCCCATTTAGCGCTAAGTTTAACGTCTTCAAGCCGGACGGAAATAAAAGAACTCATCGGAAAGGCCATGGATATCGATCCTCCTTCCCATTGTATTTCAACCTTTGAGCTTCAAACTCAAGAAGGCTCTCATGAATGGAAGACCAAGCATCCATATGTTTCTTCCATACTCTCATCAATTGGCCTTCCTCTTACTCTTTCCACATCGTCCTTTTCCATTGTTCTCCTCCAAAGATGCCCAAACTCTTTTTAAGATCTTTCTTTGGATCAAAGTGATCAAGAGGCAAAATAAAATCAATAGAAGCATCAATATAAAATAAAGAGTAAATTGAAGAGTTTAAAGGTTTAGGAATGCTCATTTCGCTCTTCAACTCGTCTTTTGGTGCTTCTAGATCTTCTTGTTCCTTGTAGCTCATGTCCATCAAATGACATTTCTCTTCATCTCCTTTGACAATGAGCTTGACATCTTCACTCTCCTCACTTGAGCTCTCCTCTTCTTGCATTTTTTTCACGGCGATCGCCAATTGTCCAAGTTTGAATTCCATCGATTTTTTACTACTCAAAAGTTGAGCAAGGATGGAGTTGGTTGCTTCGCATTTCTTCTCACTTGTCTCCATTCTCTTATCATGTGCATCCATCCTCTCCATCATGTGTGCAATTAGCTCTTCGGTAGTAGTCCTACCCTCATTGCTTCCCCACTCTTGATATTGATAATGAGAGGAAGCTTGTTGCATTTGATGATCGTACTCAAAGCTTCTCTCACTATTATATCAATTTCCTTCTGAAGCTCCATGGAATTCAAAACAAGGTTCCTCCATAGGTGGAGGAGGAGATGGACAATATAGCTCTTCAGGTGGTGGAGGATATGAATAATGTGGATCAAAGTGTTGAGGAGGAGGGTATTGATGTGGAGGTGGAGGGTAATATCCTTGAGGAGGAGGTGATGCTTCTTTATTCCTCCAATCTTGATAATAGGAGGGAACTTGTTGCATTTGATAATGGTGATCAAAGTTCCTCCAATCATCGTAGCTCACATCTCGTTGTGGAGGATAAACCATACCATGTTGATCATAACAATGATTCAACGGGTATTGATTATATCCATCCATCTAGTCAATTAAGTGCACACCTACAAAATAACAAAGTATCAAATTCAAAGAAAACAACTAAAAATAAAGTAACAAAAATAAAATGCTACTAGTAACACCACTCAACAAGTTTCAAGTCCCACGTAAGTCTCTCAACTAGATCCCCGGCAGCGGCGCCATTGACTTGGTTCGTATTTTTGCACTTTTTAAACAACTATACGATCCCCACAAGCGTATGGGTTCGATAGTAGTATGATAAGTATACCAAGTAGATATTCGTTCCAAGGACCTAATTAGGAGAGCGTGGAGCCCCAAAACTATAAGTCAAAATGGTGTTATAGAAGCTAAATGGGAGGATAAAGCTAATATCAATTAAGAAAATAAACAATTAATGCAAACAATTAAACTAACTCTCAATAATGAAAGTGCAAGGTGGGAAAGTATTGCCTCGGGTGTATCCGTTTTGTGAGCAATTAAGTGAACTAGTGAACTAATTACATGATTTTACTAAGAATTCGGGTTAAGCTAAAGGCTATCACATGTGTGTGTAAACCCCCTCGAAAGGCATAGGTCAACATCGTGCATTGATTAGCAATTATAGGATCTAACCAAATACCATAAGCTCCTAAGATAGTGTTGCATAAGCACTTTCAACACGGTTACTAATGCTTATGAAACGCCCTCTCACCAAACTCCTAGACGACCTCTATTTGTTTAATGTCTAAAGTTGTCGGTCTAGCCATTAACCTCCTCTCGGTTAGCTAATTACTAATTAACTTCTATTCAATTGACCAAAGCTCACACTCACACTCCCAATCATGCTACCCAACTCTCGTTGCAATAAACATAATCGAACATGCTCGCTAATAGGGTTGATCAACCAAATGAATCAATCAAAGTACAACTCTAGAAACATAAACACCCAAATTCTAAGCTAATCATGCAATTAATCCACAATTACTCTAAATTATCATCAAAACATCATCACTCAAGGCAATTAAGGATTAGCCCATGTCTAAATTGACAACTAGAATAAAACTTATGTAAATTAAACTACAAAACATCAAAATCAAATAACCAACTAATATTGAAATAAGGAAAGAAAGCATCTCTATTGTCTTCAAATACTTCAATCTCACCAACAATAAAATGAAATACTAAATTGAAATCTATCTCTAAAATGAAATAACAAATTAAACTAAAATAATATATTGATTGGAGTGGTTGGAGGAGAAGAGATTTCTCCCCCAATGGAAGAGCCCCTCTTTCTCGCCAATCGCGTCTGTGTTTGTGTTGCCCCTACTGCCGAAATTCCTCCTCTGGTTAACCCCAAAAATAAAAGTTAATTGATGAAATGGGCCTTGGCCCATTAGAATTCCAGCTCAGCTGTGTATGCGCATACCCTTTCATGAAATGGCTGATGAGCCATTTTTATTTTTCTTCTTGGGGCCAACGTGCTCCCCAATTTAATTGTTGCTGATATATATAGCAAGTTGGGCCCACATAGTTTCTTCCCTTGGGCCGCAAAATGGTCATTCAATTTTGGACCTCCGTAATTTAATTAAATGGGTAGTATAAATCAATAGCTAAACCCAAATAATTTTCTTCGAATATTTTCTCGTTTCGGCTCGGCTCTATTCTCGTATCACTCCTTCAATTGACTTTATAAAATAATTAAGGTGTGCTTTGCTCTAAAAATGCTCATTTTCCTACAAAAATAGCAAACTACACCATTTCTCCAAATCAAATGCAATTAGTCAATTTAGTGTAAATAATGCACAAAATCCTATAAAATTATGCAAATTAAATACATGAATTTCAAGCAATTTTCACACTAATCAGAGTCATTCGTCATTTTGAAGATCGATTTCAATGGCAGGAGTAAATTAATTCCAACGGTCTTACTAGGGCGGTCATAGCCGAGGCGGTCTTGAACATCGTAAAACTGAATGGCGGTGTGAGCGGCGAGGCGAACACGGCGGTCGTGGGGGCCTTTGGCGGTGCAAACTTTACTGGATCGGAGGTGAGTTCGATTGTACACCGCCGATCTAGACGAATCGAAGACGTGACTTTGTAAATTCTTGCGTCGATCTCTTTCTCGCCTTTCTCGCCGTTTCCAGATTTTTTTGGTGGGCGAATTATTTCTCGCATATATGTGTGTATCCCACAAAAACTTGTATTTTTTATTAATGAAGATGCGATGATCGTTTGAGAGGTGAGTTTTCTTCCCAATCTATTTGCATCAAAAAGTTTCGATTTATCTGTAGTTTCCTTTCCTTTTATTGAATAGTTAAACAAAACTATGTGCGTTGAAACTGTTCGATGAAATGCCTGAATGAGCATACATTGTAAATTCTGCAGAAATTGGTTAACCAATTTGTTGTGTTTGCAGTAAAGGTAGTTTGTAATGGCAAAATGTTTGATATGGACTATTGCAGAGGAAATCGGTATATTCTTCATACTTATTTCCCCCTACAAATGTGTTGGGCTTAGAAGTCATATTGTGCTTTTGTTTATTTGTTTGTCCTGAAGAAAACACTCACTGTACTATTGATCTTTGTTGCGTTTTACTTCAACTTCGTAGCAACTAGATTGACATTAATAACTGCAGTTTCCAAACTTCTACTAATGTTGTCCTTCTTCCTTTTTCTCCATGGAAAACTGCCTCACAAAATGTACACATGCCCACTTTATTTTCTTTAAACTAATATGCAGCAAATTGTTTGAAATTGCATAAATTGTGGCCACATTTAAAAGAATGCTCATTGTTTATTATATATTTCTAGAGATTGGGGTATAGAATAGAAAAATTTTGAGTGTACTTTTGTCTGTCTGTGAATATATGTTGGGTTTGTAAAAATGTTAAATTTTATTTTTTTAAGTCATACATTTGATTTGTTGGTTGGGTTCGAAAAAGTCTGTATTTATTTCGCAAGTGTTTTATTTTTGTAATGGTGATTAGTTGACAACCTATTTCTCCATAGGTTTCATATCTGTATAGGTGTTGGGTTCTTTCTCTTTTCATTGCTGATATTTATCTATCCAACTAGAGTTTGTTCAATCAAACAACTACATAAATGGAACTACATGTTGGAGTTAACTATATAAGACTTGAGTTTCATGATTTCTTAATTGGAGTTTGCTATTGGTATACTTAATACTATAATGTTTCAGAATTATTTTGTGATATACAAGCTATTGGAGTTTGCACTAATTTGTAAGCATGTTTTCAGAATTCTAGCATGTTTTCTTATTCATTTGGATGTAATGCTTTAAGAAGATAATAATCACATCTGAATTTCATAAACTAAAATTATATTTTTGTTGCAGGAAGCTGATGTTATGAGAAGCAGATTCTAGGAAGCTAAACAGAGGAAGGTGATTCTTGTTGTTGAAGTCGGGTATACACTTGAAGTTGGGTTTTGCTGATAACGCAGTTTCTGCAATTTTCGTTGCATATATAAACTCAATTTACTGCATATATTTGTATGTATAATGCATATTCAGTGTATTTTCGTATAATGTAATTTTTAGATTCAATGGTTTATTTTACTTCACGAACTAAGAAAATCATAATTATTGTAGAATTTATGATAAAGTCTTATATTATTATTATGCAATGCACATATTATATATATGCATGTACTGAGAATATGCAACAATTTTTATATACAAAGATATTATTCAATATATTTATGACTATATTTGACAATTTCCATAGATAAAATAACACATGCACATATTAAAGTATATGCAATTATCGATTGCATATATAAAAAAACGTATGCATATTTGAAAGTATATGCACTTATTGGTTGCATTTAATAAAATATGTGTATATGAATCATGCAAACATATATGGGTGTTATTCAACAAGTATTTGTTAATACAAGTTGTTCATCAAATTAATTTAAACAATTTTAGAGGTGTATGGAGTAAAATAATTTTTTTTGAATGTATTAAATTTATTAAGTATTTTATAATATAATTTATACTTTAATAAAGAAATGGTATGCAAAATAATAACTATACAAATATTTAATTAATTAAAGTATATTTCCGATTAATAACAAAATTATTGAATATATAAAAATATGAGTGTGGACAAACAGAAAGTATGATCTCGAATTTTAGGAAAAAAAATTTAATTGCAATTAGCGCTATAATCGAGGGATAATTAAATCATTTGAAAATTCGAAATTAAAACCAGCGCTAGAATCGAGGAGAATTATCTCTCAGTTAAATTTAAAATTTAAATGTTTGACTTTCCTAAATTTCGATTAACATTATTAATTGTAGTTGAAATTCTTAATTAATTAGAAAACAGGGGCATAATCGACTATATAGATTGGATTTTGTCCTTAATTGTTTTACTAAATAAAATTAGCTTAATTTTTAAAGTCTTAGAGTGGTTTGGTCTATTCTATTTTTTTCCCATAGCAAAACATATATGCAGTGTATCAGCTAATACAAAACTTTTTCTTTGTTAAACATATGCTATTTAAATATGCATGTTAAAGCAGTAAATAACACATAGATTTATATTGGTTTGGACATCAATGTTCTACATCCACTCTCACAATCTCAATCATGATATTATCCTCCTTGTTCACTTTAACGTTCCAAGAGGAGGACATCTTGCTAACTTTATAGTCCCAAGAGAATACTTTTGATTAAGATACACTCGCCCTGGTATATACAGATCTACTTGTTGGAAAGGGAACAAGTACCCTTTACGGTGGTTAACTTGATTGTACCTAGTGTGAGAAACTCGACCTATCTTCTAAAGGGATGAATAGAAGGTTGGATTCGAGTAAGACTAAGTATGAGAAATTCTCTTACAATCTGAGTTAGCCTAAAGTTAGGATTGAAAATTTCTTCTGAGCTTGTGATGTGTATAAGACCATGTTGGCTTATATATCATGAGTTCACT
The DNA here is from genome assembly GCA_963675135.1 of Galeopsis tetrahit. Lineage (NCBI taxonomy): Eukaryota > Viridiplantae > Streptophyta > Magnoliopsida > Lamiales > Lamiaceae > Galeopsis > Galeopsis tetrahit. The sequence continues at coordinate 55,836,256 of OY776128.1, forward strand.
CACTAGGGGTATGGGTATGGATGCTTGCTTTATGTCTTCTATTTTGATGTTCTTAAGCTCTTCTGATTTTCTAGACTTAAGCATTTTACTCGGCCTTAAGCATCACCCTCACGCATTATATGAATTAAACTCATATTTATAGATGAGATTGCTGAATGTTACCGTTGGAAAGCAACAACCAAATCCTACTATTTCAGGAGCAACAATCTCTAAGTAGATGCTATTGATTATTATTGTTGGCTAGTAATAATCAATATATCATAGGCTTCCTTGATCTTTGTGCCTTGTCAGAATCTTGGTGTCTGCTGTCGTCTCCTAAGTGGTCCACGTCAACTCTGATTTGACAACACAATGCTTGAAACAAATGACCTTCGAATATGTTGTTTTACTCGGCTGATCTTATGATCATCTCTTCTGATCTTGACAATTTGCTTCTGATTGCTTCCTCAGATGTGTAGACTTCGACTGTTTAGTCTAGGGCTGAGCAAAAACCGAAAAAAACTGAAGAACCGAACCAAAAAATGAATTCGGTTCGGTTTTTCGTTTTCGGTTATTATTTTTCTTAGATTTCGGTTTCGGTTTTATTACTAAAATATTCGGTTAACCGAGAACCGAACCGAATTTGAGAACATATAAATACCTAACCCTAATTCATTTGCCTTACCGTACCGTACGTACACCGGCCACCGTACACGATTAGTGTGTTTCGTTTCGTTTTTCATTTACTGTGTTAGTTTTTTTTATTAAATGTGAAATTTTGATAATTTGATTAATTTTATTATCTGAAATCTTAAATGTTAAATGTGAAATTTTGATAATCTATGTTACTGTATTACTGTAATTTTTCATAAATGTGTTAGTTCTTTTGATAAATGTTTATTAAAGGTTAAACATGAATCTAAAAATTGAGAATTTCATAATTGTTAGTATATTTCGGTTTTTATTTCGGTTTTCGGTTTTTTACCTAAATCGAACCGAATAATTTGGTTCGGTTATTTTCGGTTTTACTCTACTGTGGTTCGGTTTCGGTTTCTCAATTTCGGTTCGGTTCGGTTAGTCAGACAGACATAGTCTCAACTGTGTTTGGCTTACTCATACTCAGCTGATAAGACCTCAACTGATCATACTCAGCTAATCATCTAATGAGTACTTACTCATTTGATTCTTCTCTTCTGAATTCTGGTCTTCTCTTCTCTTCTCTTCTGAGCTTGTGCGCGTTTCTCCACTATATGAATGATGAAATTATCTATACAATACAACTTATCCTATTACAAGCAAATTTGATTTATCAATACAAAACATAGAATATAGAATATCACAACAAACTTTACAATAATTAAAAGGGAAAATTACATATATCTACAATGGGCCCTAGCCCATTACATATATCTACAATCTAAAACTTTTAATACTAAAATCTACAAAGGTGTAGTTAAAGTGACCATTATGCCCTTCATCTACCCTCTTCCTCTTTGTCCCATTGTGAATTTTTTCAAAACTTTCAAGTTTCCTCCTTTACTTTGAATTTAACTTATAATTTTTTCAGTGTGTACATTTAAATAATTGGGCAATTTTTTTACAAAGCTAATATTTTATTTATGTAAAATCGGTCTCCAAATTTTGTTCACAATTTTAATTTATAATTTACTCAGTTTATTTGTTTTGTTCAAGTTCTATTCATATTTCATTTAAATTTTATTATGCTTTTTTATTCAAAATATTTTAATCAGATTTTTTATTAAAAGTTTTTTTTTTTTTGTTTTTTTATTCAATTTTTTTTAATTCAGATTGCATTGCATTCGTATATAACACATACACATTGCATACAAACAATGCATATTTATAACATACATTGCATATTAGCAACACACATTGCATACTAGCAATATATAATGCATACACACATTGCATACTAGCGACAAAAATTGCATACACACATTGCATACTAGCAACAAATAATGCATATGTCGAAAAAACGATGCATATTTACAATACATTGCGTACTAGCAACAAACAATACAATGTAATTCATTGATTATTTTTTCAGAAAAATTATTCAAACTATTGAAAATATAAATTAGGATTTAAGAAATATAAAACTATTGAAAATATAAATTATAATTTAAAAAATATCTAAGAACAAAAAATTCCCCCAATTTAGAGTTTGAAATTGAAAACAAAATCAATACATATGAAACAAAAATACGTATCAATTTAATGAAACTGGAAACTGAGGGTGTGAATCCTAGGAGTGTATTAACTGAAAAATGGGGTGTGAATCCTAGGGGTGTATTAATTGAAACTGAGGGTGCACATCTGGGCTGGCAAACCCTAGCCCATTAGTAAGCCCAATGAGGATAGAACCCTAGTCTCTACCTAGGACATGTGTGGCCGTCGGCCGCACCTTGGAATCGCCGGGGTAAACCTCCGACAACACTACCACAGCCGGCAACACCACCACAGTCAGCAACGGTGCGACGCGCAGAGCTCCGCCGCCCCTCCGTTGCAGCAACACCACCAGTCGGAATAATTTTTTATTCTTATTTTATTTATCTCATTTCACGGCGAGTACACACCCTCATTTCACTCGAATCCTCCCTAAAATAACTCAGACTAGAAAAAATGTAAAAAATAAAATTCAAACAAACCCCAAACACACAAAATTAAATATTATACCAATTTTCGAAACAAACTCCAAAACAAATCATTACAAGACATAGAGTGATAGAACACCAATTTTCGAAAAAGTTTTACATCAAGAAAATCGGAAAAAACTGTATTTTCGAATATACCCAAATTTAGGCAAAAATACAGTTTTTTTCGAAAAAGTCCTAAATCAAAACAAAAATTTGTTTTTTTATTCGAATCAAATTTAGGCCTTTACACAGATCCGACCTTTTTCTTCTTCTACAAACCTCGCGGCGGCCTTTACAGATCCGGTGACGACCTTCTTCTTCCTCAAACCGAGGCAGCGGCGAAACGCGGACGAGCGACAGCGAGGCTCGTGGGAGGAGGGGTGCGAACAGGCAGCGGCCTTTACAGATCTGTCCACCCTCTACGGTAAGCTCGCGGAGTATCTGTTTTTGTGGCCGCCGGAAGAGAGATAGAGAGAGAGTTGAGAGGGATGGGTGGGGGGTTTGGAGAGAGTCGGTCAAAGTAAATTTGAAAATGAATCTCAAAAGTTTATAAAAAGAGGGGATTGGAGAGAGAAAATGAATACAAAATTGAAGAGTGAATTAATTTAGTAACACAAGGGTATATTAGGGCTTTCATCCCATTTTTGTAGATTTTAGTAATACCAATTTGTTTGGGTAGATTTGTGTGATACCCCCATCATTCTGGTAGTTTTGAGTGAATAATCACTAATTAAAATTACGACTTTTCAATAACAAGAATAACATTTTTTCCTAACTAAAGTTACTATTTTTTTAATAATAAATAGTACGGAGTACCACTTTTCACTAATAATAGTTACAATTTTTCAGTAACAAAATTACCACTTTTCAATAATAATAATTACCACTTTTCAATAACAAAATTACCCCTTTTCAATAAGAAAAACTACACTTTTGACTATCTTTTTTAATAATAATTTTAATGTTACACTTTTTTTTTCTTTTAAATTTAAATACTTCATCCGTCTCAGGATTTTATGCACACTTTGACCGGCACGGAGATTAAGAAAATGGAATAAAGTGATGTGTAAGGTAAATAAAGGAGGGGTATTATTGGTAATTCATTGATTAAAGTGAAAGAGATTTTATTAAAGATAAAATAAAGGAGGGGTATTATTGTTTCCTTTTTTGGAGTGTGCAAAAAATGTTGGGACGCCCGTTAAGGAAAGTGTGCATAAAATCTTGGGACGGAGGGAGTAATTTTAACAATACAATTATTACCGCAGTTTTTAAATACCATTTTTATTAAAAAAAAAAATTAATAGTTACCACTTTTCAATAATAATAATTATCATTTTTCATTAACAAAATTACTACTTTTCAATAAGAAAAAACTACACTTTTGACTATCTTTTTTAAATAAGAAAGAAGTACACTTTTCAATAACAAAATTACCATTTTTAAATAAAAAGAACTACAATTTTTTAATACTCCCTCCATCCAATTTCATTATTCGCACTTTCCTTTTTTTTTTTTTTTTTTTCAATTTTATTATGCTCATACCCTTTTTTGAAACAATACTATTCATACTATTTTATTTTCACCCTCGTACCATCATTTATTTATCTACTTTGTCATTCACTTTATCCATAAACAATCATTTATTTACAAATGGACCCCCACAATACCCTATCATACCATTAACTTATCTACTTTATGAATAAACTAATCAATATTCATTAAAATCCGTGCCCGTAGAAGTGGGCATAATAAAATTGAACGAAGGAAGTAATAATTTTAACATTTTTTTAATAATAATTTTAACATTTACACTTTTCAATAACAAAATAAATAATTTCAATAAAAAAAAAATAGACTTTTCAGTAATAACAAAAAAAATACACTTTACAATAACAAAAATCCAAATTTCCTATAGAATTCAGATAATTACATACTCCAAATTGGGGCTTTCCAAATAAGCACACAAATGGTTGTTTACTGTCGGCAGCATAATCACACAACAACAAAAATGAAAAGATTAGGTCAAGTTACATACAAAACAGACCTGATTTTTTATGATGCGACGGCGAGGAAAGATGACTTGAGGAACCGGAGGAAGAGGATGAGAGTTGTGAATGATCTAAGAGTGGAAAGAGGGAAGATGGCAGACGCGGATGAAGTGGTCATCAAAGTAGAGGAGAAAGAAGGAAAAAAAGATTAAAAAAAGTGTGTGCACCAAATTAATTTGATGTGTATTCGAGACTTTTCCTTTATAAAAAAATTAAAGTTCTTTTTTTCTTCTTTAAATTTTCAGTTTCTTTTTAAATATTCTTTTAATATAAATAATAATTCATGAAATTTCAATTCCTCATATTTAAATCAGAAAAGTTTTATCTATTTTTATTTTTAAAAGTGAAAATATCACTTTTGAGCACGGAGTTTATCTCTTTTTAGGGTGTGTTTGCAAACAATATTAGTTGATTCAAAGTGATTAAAATTGATTTTTATAGTAAAATTGAAAGTAGATAGTGTTTTAAAAATAAGCACTTCTAATCAATATTTTAAATGTTGTAGTGTGTGTCATGCAAATCACTTTTTTATGTTTAACCAAAAATGCTTTTAAGTAATTAATTTAATCACTTACTTGTGTTTACAAACATTTCAAGAGTGATTCTATTTTAAAAAGAAGTGTTTTTAAGCACATAGTTTTGTTTGCAAACACCCACTTAAATTCGATCATTCACAATTTTAGTTACGGTTAATATTGATCACTCAATTATTATATTTTATCAAAATTTAATTACTTAAAATATTTAGATGATTAAATTTGAAAAGAGGTAAACTCTGATCAAAAGTGATATTTTTTCTCTTTTTAAAATTATAAGATGTGTATATAGATTATAGAGTATTTTCGAGCAATAGCGGTAAAAAGAAAAAAAAATGAAATTACTCCCGGCTGTGTAATGTAATTAACGGATATTAGAGAGAAGAATAATTGAAAATGGAAAATAACGGCGCATTCAACTTTCCCGGCGAGGATCGTCCGACGGTGATGGTCACTAACGATGACGGCATCGACGCCCCCGGCCTCCGTGCTCTTGTTCGTGCTCTCGTCTCCTCCAATCGATTCCACGTCTTTGTTTGCGCACCTGACTCGTAAGCTTATACTGTTTTTACATACCCATTCTGTAATTTTAGTGCTTTGCTTGTGAATGCTGCTTCTCCTGAAAGAATTTAGTGTACGGGAAAAAATTTAGGAGAATGGTGCTCGATCTACCTAGTTCCTCCAGTGAATGAATTACAGGAAAATTTATTTACAATTTTTAACTTCAGTTGATGATTTGACCTTTTCGATTGCGAGAACTTCAATTGATGATTTGATATTTTCGATTGCGAGAACTTTTGATACTATAATTCAGATATTGGTGTGGTTAGTGGAAGTGGAGGTTTTGTTTTTCCTATTTGCTTAATTTTTCAAATTTCGTCAACCTTTGTTCCGTTACATTTTTATGCTATTGACTTAAATGGATTTCTCGGCAGAGTTGGTTATTTGGCAAGAATTTCAGTTTTGTTACCATTATCATGTTATGAAATCAATCAAATGCCCCGCCAATGGCTCTCAGTGTTGTAAATGATGAACTTGCTAACGAATTGAGTAGGAAAATGGTCATCAATGAGTGCTCTGGTTATTTTTACTCATAATTTTTTTTTTCAGTGAAAATTCTGCTGTTAGTCATAGTATCACATGGAGAAATACTGTTTCTGTGAAGCCTGTGGAAATCAGTGGAGCAACTGCGTTTGCAGTTTCTGGTGAGCCACCATCTTTTCTCTTTTCATTTGATTTATCTCGTGTATTTTTTTTTTTTTTTTAAAACTCTAAAATCTGAAAAGATAATATCCATGTATTGTGTGACGTTGTCCGGTAGCAAATGCATGCGAGTGTCCATTGCCAAGTAGCTTCTCTCCACGTAAAAAGCTATCTTCTTATTAATGTGTTTATGTATATAATTACATACCATTCCTGAGTTTTAAGTACATATTTTAGCATGAATTATCATTGTGGCAATTTTTGCATCCGGCCATGGGAATAAGCAGCACTGCATCTGGTGTGACATGTTAATTAGAGCTGCAAATATCGAACAATTTCTTCTATTCAACATTGAAAGCTACTAACTACCATTTCCTCAACATATATCGTTATGGTTAAAATTTTATCCTTATGTATCTTATTTTTTTCTATTGGAGGAACTCCTGCTGACTGTACATCTTTGGGGATTTCCAGATCTCTCTTCCCCTCTATACCTGATCTGGTACAGTATATTTTAACTTTTATCGTTTTTTATGTATTATAATTGATGTCTTCAAATCTTGGTGTATATACATGATTTCACTTTGCTTAAATGTGCTCATGTTTCTAACTTTTCTTCTTTTTTTGTAGGTAATCAGTGGCATCAACATGGGCAGCAACTGTGGTTATCACATGTTAGTAGCATTTACCTAAGTCTAGCAATATATATATTTACTGCAACTTTGGATCCAATGTGAAACCACAACTTTCAAGGGGATGCTCAGTTATGTGAAGGCACATCTTTCATTAATACTGAATCGGATTAACTATCACATTCCATGCGCATCTAAATCATATGTTGAACTAGTCACTTTTTATCATTTATTATCATGCCTCTGTTGACTTCACATCTTGATTAAATGCAGTGTTTATTCAGGGACTGTAGCAGGGGCCCGGGAAGCATTTTTCAATGATGTACCTGCTGTTTCTCTATCATATAACTGGTAAAATGTACCATAATTTTCTATATAGTTTGGGTCATGGATAACGTTTTATTCTAAAAAACTTCTCTGATGCAGAATTTGAGACCTTTAACCCAGCTTTTGTTGCTTTTTGTAATTGATCATGAAAGAAGTTCAGTGTGCTACTTTATATTGACTGTTAATGTTTAGGGTTAGAGGATTGAGCAAGGTCGATGATTTTCAACTGGCAGCACAGGCCTGTTTGCCCATTTTTAGCTCCATATTGGCAGAAATTAAGAAGAAAACTTATCCTCGAAACTGTTTTCTGAATATAGATGTGCCAACAAATGTCATGAATCATAAGGTATCTGGAATTTTCTATGGCAACTCTGAATATTAAGATACATTGTTCCTCACAGTATCTAGGATATGGGCCTGCTTTTAACTCTCATCAATTGAAATATATAAAAGCTGTTCTTTTTTTTTTTTTTTAAAAAGGGCTTAATTGCAAACAAAATCACCACCTTTGGCTTAATTGCAATCTAATCTAGACAATAGGAATATTGCAAATCAATCACTAGTTTAAATTTTTTCAGGCTTATAGGAAGGCGCCTTTGTGCCTGTTTTTCTTATGTGGCGATCCTAGCTGGCTTCTCCTTATGCAAAACGTCGTTTAGATTAAGAGGTTGTCACCTCAGACACGGGCACAATAAGCCTAAATTGCAAAAAAAAAAAGTGACTGATTTGCAATATTCTAATTGTCTAGATTAGGTTGCAGTTAAGCAAAGGTGGTTATTTTATTTGCATTTAAACCAAAAAATAAATATTATGTTGAAAGAACGATTATAGGATGCTTTCTTCGTCATTGAGCAGGGTTATCAGCTGACCAAGCAGGGAAAGGCTTTTAGGAAGATGGGGTGGAGGCAAGTCACTCATGATGCTCAAGGAGGGAAAATGTTATCAACGATGACTATGGATACAAGTGCATCATCTTACTCTGAATCAGAGGCTTTGAGTACGAAACACGAGCACCTTTTGTTCAAGAGAGAAGTATGTTTCCATTTTCAACCCTTACATACATTATTGGGATTATTTTGTGGTACTTAGGGAGCCCTTGATTCAAATTCTTCAATGAGAATGGTGATGAAAATCACGAATAGTGAATTGCAATGAGAATAGTAGTCACATTGTTAGTATTTTGCTCTAGTTTTGGAATAAAGTGGGAATAATGAAATTGAGGAGAAATGATGATAGGAGGGAAGATAGTTAATCAAAATGGATTAATGATTAACTTATTTGAGTTTCATTATCTCGTACGAAGTATGATAAGGTGAATTAATCATCACTGCCACTCTCATTGAAGAATTTTGAATCAAGAGCCCCTTAATTTCTACATAAAATTCTAACAAGTGCATCATTTTACAGGTCATCGGGCCACAACAAGAAGATGGGGAGACGGACTACTGTTTTCTTCAAGAAGGATATGTATGTCGGATATATTTATCCTAATGAGTTATATTATGGGGTAGTAATATAACTTCTTATTTTTTGATGTATTGCAGATAACTATAACTCCTCTAGGTGCTTTGTCACCCGCCGAAATCGATAGCCAAGCATACTTCAAACAGTGGCTGCAAAGTGTGACTGGAAGCTTCTCATCTGCCTTGTAAAGGTGGTAGATTTCAGATTTGGCCTTCTCCTTCAGTACCTCACCTGTAACTGTGACTGTCTGTGAGTCTGCTGATATATCTTAGAAATTGAGTGTTTGGTTAGAATTTAGAAATTATTTCTATTAATGTTATTTGTTGTGTCTGCTTATATTTGTAATTTGTCTGTGTTCAGTTAACTGTATTTATTGCATGTAAACCAGGATTAAAATAAAAATCCGCAACCTTAATTTTACGGTGATATTGCTAGATATATCAACTTCGTATATTGATATCGCAAAAAAAGATGAAAAAATAATTGAAATTTTATTAAAATCTTGAAATAGGGATTATGTTATTTTATTCTTGTAATTTAGTTTCTTAATCTGTTATTTTATGCTTGTGAGGTGTGATACATCCTGCGACTGGTAAATTCAAGGCACTAAATTTTTTGTACCACTTTATTATGCTATTTTTGCCTTAGTCACTTAAATTCAGATTAAACATCACGTGCTCCTCATGTGTTGGGCTGAAATGGATCTCAATGCATAACACCCCAGTATTTAACTATACAATTCATTCACTGTCGAAATAAAATTCAGATTAAGTATGATAATATAAAAATCCACTATTTAATTATAAAATAAAAGCTAATAATTATTTAAAAAAGGAAATGGTATCAGTATAATTTCTACACTAATTAAAAATTATTAGAAAAATCTGAATAACTTAATAAATAAATAAAAAATTAGACTAAGTATGATAATACTCAACATGCATATAGATGATTTTGCAGTAGCAGCAGAGGGTTGCTTACCCCTGATATATCAGTGCTATATATTGACTGAAATGAAGCAGAAAACTAATCTGAAAAACTGTTTTCTACATATAGATGTTCCAGCTGATGTTATGGTATCGATTCTTGGTGCCTTTTCCTATTATTAGATTGATGCACAAAATTTAAAGATTATATTGCTAGCTTGTTTTCATGTTTGGTCGAAAAACGATTGTTAGCTGGTCCTTGAGCAGGGGAAGAGCATTATCAAATACTATGGAGACAGAACGTTAGCTGGTCCTGAGGGCGATGGTGAAACGTCACTCCTCTTACTTGGTGCGGAGACGTGGAACAGTGGTGTGACTTCATTCGTAAAAGCAGAAGCAATACATGTGAGTCATGGTCCAATTTTAAAGTTACTTAGATTTATATTAACAACTTTAATGTCAATTATTCTTTGTTTTGTTGCCAATATTCTTATTCATGCTTAACACTTGTTGTGAATGGGTCCTGCACATTTCATTTGTCTGTCTGTCTGTCTGAATTTCAAAGAAAGAAAGATAGTGAATGAAACAAGAAGATTTTTTCTTTTAATTTTATGATCTGATATGTTAGAAGAAATTAACTCTACTTTTGATTCCTTAAGTTTTTGCTGTCTTTAGTCCTCCTTATAAAACAAACACATCTTGGCTCAAGTTTCTACTCAGTGGGATAATAATCCCTTTAATTTTGCTTTTGTGTTGTCAACATTTACATAGGATTGATTTTCTTCAAATATGTCAATATACATGAGCAAACTAATTGGCACAACAGACTCTGCCTTCATCTAACAGAGAAACCTAATCCTAATCTAGGAAAGCAATAAGCTCGGTAACCAATTTGATCCATCCCGACGAACCTCAGGAAATACGTTGAACCTATGACCAATAGTAGTTATCGAGCTCGCTCACCTATTCTACCAATTAGTGCACCGCAACCTGGTCAGTTCAATGTTGAGAATGAACAATTCATACACGTAGCAGAAAACTAATGGACTTAGGTGGTTCTCACTATGTGTAAACATAAGTCATCATTTAATTAAATATCATTAATTAGCTTTTAAAATACTACTCCTATTTAATTAGGTTGTTAGCTATCGTTTGATTAGTCAACCTAAGTGTTTAAACTTCCGAAAGTTGTGAAGATTCTATCAAATGCAACTGCTGGACATAGACAAGCCAACAACAACAACACAATTTAATTTCTCAAATCACTACACGTTATGCTCAACCTCAACTACTCCATTTATTTATTTTTTAGAATTATTGGACAACTTACTTTTATCTCTAAGTACATACTTGAAGCTGCAAATTTTAACTGTCCGAAAATAACTCTATTATTTCCAATATAGGAGGAGTATAATTTATGATACTCATTCATTCTGTAATTTACCTCACCCCAACAGAATGAAGAACCAAAATGTAAAATGTTTCTATCTTATATACAGTATATAGGTATGTATAAACTTTCACTCCTTTGATTCTCATTTTGGTACTGGTGGTGGTGGTGGTGGTGGTGGCAATGCCGGTGGATGCGCCTCCACCAATATCGACCAAAGTACGTGCACGTCTTCGTACGGGCAAGACTTTACATCCTCGTACAAGATGTATATCCCTCTACCTGATCATGATCACAAACACAAAAACTCCAACTAGTAAGTAATTTTACAAATAATCATGGAAGAAAATGTTATTGAAATAAAAAAGGATGAATTGAAATTGACATACTCTTCTTCTGAGCGGAATGTAGACGAATCCACATCTTTTTGAGAGGAGAGAGGAGGGAGTGAAACCACCCCATTTGTAAAAAGAGTTTATCATTCACAACTCTCACACAATTCATTTAAAGACATGGCCTTCCCTTACTTGCTTAGACAAGGGGGAAGAAGTAATTTATTTATTTTTTAAATAAATTACTTTTAATGGTAAATTACAAAAATCTCCCCCAAATTTCTCTAATTTAGCAATAAGTACCCTATCACAAAATTAAATTACCAAAAACACCTCATTCAAACACTAAAATTCGTTTGACTGACAAGCTAGTAGTAATATAAAATCAAGATTCCAAATTTGAGGAAAACACAATAAAAGTGATTTGATACAATGAAATAAATTTTATTGAGCTAATTATAGGGTTGTTTTAATTTGTTAGTTTTAAAAACGTTGCTACAATTATCCCTTGAAAAACAATCAATACGTACCACATTTTTGAGATTGGTAAAATGTCAGTGTCATATATACCTTTTTCCCTTCTAGCACAAGAAGCCATTCCAATTCTACCTATCAAATTGCACCTCTTTTATTTACTTTTTCTCCTTCCCTTCTTTTCCAAGCTAATATTGTTGCCTTTTTTTCCTTATATGCATTATAAAACATATGCATATAAATAAATTTTTACCTCTTATATTATAAAGAAAACATTCTTGATAAGAATTAGAAGTGTGTCCCAAGTATAGAGATGGAGAGGCTGTTGGTCCACATATACTAATAAGGATTCTTTTGTCTTATTGTTCTTTCTTAAGTTAAAACATTCTCAAATATACTTGTGTGGTCCAATGTTAAGTAGCATCAATTCCAATGATATTAAGTTACATTCTAAATCGCTATGGTAGATGACTAGATGATACATTAGCTACAATTTTTATTCTCTATTTTTTGCAAATATATCTATATATGTGTGTTTACGTATTTATAAATATGGAAGAACATAACACTACAAAAAAATATATATACCATTTTTACCAACGGATTGAATTTTTTTTTTTTAATTGGATCAATTTAAAAAGAAAAAACAATACTCCATCACAAGTGAGATATTAATTAATTAAATTCTCGTATAGGCCTAATTGTAAAATTCTAGATGGGTAACGGCCCATATTGGCCCGAATTGATTAACCAAAGTAAAGTGGGCCAAATAATAGAACACGTTTTCTTCTCTATTCATGAAGGGCGCGGTTAAAGACACCCACCATTGTATTGAGGACACCCGCTAGGATTTTTTTTTTTGGAAAAAGAGGTATGTAAATTGTCTATTTTACCCCTCCTTGAAAATTTTAAAAAAATTGCAGATGAGTACACCCACCACTGTATCTATCACGGGAAGAAGAAGGGTCGATCAAAATTCTCATTCCAAAACTTTCCAAAAATTGCAAAAACACTTTTGAGTGTGGAAGAACTCGAAAATGGCCGATAGTGATGCAAAAGTGACTCGTGGGAGTGCCAAATATTCATTTGTAAATTTTTTAACATGTTTTGAAGGTTTTTTAGTTTTGAAAATGGAAGTTTTTTTTTATGCGTAGGGTTTTGTTGTGTTTTGTTAGTTTAATCTTGTTTTTTTTTTTTTCATAATATGAGTTTATAATGGTACAGTATCTAGTTTAAATAGTATGCATTTAGGACATACATTTTGACAATATGAATGACATTTGCATGAATCGAAAAAAACCCTTATTCGCGTCTGGTTTCGCGAAGAAGATGATCATGTTCGTGTTTTTTTTTCGGACAACGATTCTTTGTCCGAAAAAAAAACATGAATATATGCTCAATGTTCGAAAATTTGTTCCCAACATGATAGCAATGTTCGAAATTTAGTTCCGCGTGTTTTACTTGGTCGAATTTTCAATCCAAAACCCTCTGTTGGGAACAAATTTTCGAACAATGAGCATATGTTCGAAAATTTGTTCCCAACATGATAGCAATGTTCGAAAAAATTTGTTCCCAACATAATAGCAATGTTCGAAAATTAGTTCCGCGTGTTTTACTTGGTCGAATTTCCAACTCAAAACCCTCTGTTGGGAACAACTTTTCGAACATATGCTCAATGTTCGAAAATTTGTTCCCAACATGATAGCATTGTTCGAAAATTTATCCCGTACATTGTGGGTGTCCTCATCCATAATATAAAAAATTGTGGGTGTTCTCATCCGAAATTTATAAACAAGCCATGTTCGAAATTTATCCCCCAACAAACAAGCCATGTTCGAAAATTAGTTTCGGACACCTACTCAATGTTCGAAAAACCAGAAAAATAGTTTAATTTCTTCCTAAACCATGCCAATTAGATGCTCATTGGTTTATTTCCATCCTAACACATCAAATATTGAGAGAAAAAAATTATTTACGTCCCGTAACTTTTACCTTTTTTGAAAAACGTCCCAAAATAGTTAAAATTTTAATTTACGTCCCATAACTTTTTCAATTGCTTAATTTACGTCCAATTTTTCCTGAAAATCCCCAAATTTATGTAAATGGGACGTAAATTGAGCAATTAAAGAAGTTATGGGACGTAAATTAAATTTTTAATTAAAATGGGACGTTATGCGAAAAAGATAAAAATATTCAACAAATGTATACAATTCACTATAAAATTAATGTAGTTTATGTTATACAATCAAATAAAAAAATAATTCATAAATTAATTAATTATTATAAAAATCAATTAACTTACCTAATTCATTATTAGAAAAATTATTAACTTACCAAAAAAAAATTATAATTACAATATAAGTATTATAAAATAAATTATGAATATTAATTAAAATACTAAATAATATTTTATAACATATAAAAATAAATTTAGAAATAATTTTTCATAATATCAAAAAAGATATAATATGAAAAAAAAATCAAAATTTATTTCTAAGTCAATTAATTACTAGAAAAATCAATTAACTTACTGATTAATTATTTAAAAACTCAATTAACCTAATTAAAAAAATAATTTAAAAAATCAATTAACATACTCAAATAAATATAAATTTTATCTTTAAAATAAAAAAAATTCCAAATAATTTTTTTACTATAATTGTCAAAAACTCTTATTAAAACTTAACAATTATTTTAATATTTTAAATAAATAAAAAAAATCACAAATATTTAAAATCCCCAAATAAATCAAAAAATACTCAAATATATCCAAAAAATTTCATCTCTTACCCACGGTAATTGAAAGATGATGATGAACGTTATATTTTTTAACAATTTGTTAATTTTATTGTTTTTCATTTTTATTATATAATTTTTAATTTGATATTAGTTTGTACAAAATTATGTGGATCCACTTTGTGTAATACTTAGATAAATTTTTATATTTATTTGATTACTTTAAAATAAATAAATATTTTTATATTACTTATATTGTAATTATAATTTTTTTCGTCAGTTAATAATTTTTCTAATAATGAATTAGATAAGTTAATTGATTTTTATAATAATTAATTAATTTATGAATGAATTATTTTTTATATTAAAATAAATTAATTTATGAATAATTAATTTATGAATAAATGAATTATTTTTTTATTTGAATGTATAACATAAACTACATTAATTTTATAGTGAATTGTACACATTTGTTGAATATTTTTATCTTTTTCGCATAACGTCCCATTTTAAATAAAAATTTAATTTACGTCCCATAACTTCTTTAATTGCTCAATTTACGTCCCATTTACATAAATTTGGGGATTTTCAGGGAAAATTGGACGTAAATTAAGCAATTGAAAAAGTTATGGGACGTAAATTAAAATTTTAACTATTTTGGGACGTTTTTAAAAAAAAGTAAAAGTTACGGGACGTAAATAATTTTTATCTCAAATATTGATACATTGTACACATAAACATGATTATAACACAAAAACCAACCTTAATCAACATATTCATGAATTAACACAAAATTCAAAAAACAAAACCTAAATCATGAAATTCTACAACAATAGAATCAATGTTTCAACAAGAAAACACGTGTTATCACAACACTAATTCTAAATATAAGCAAGAAAAACTAACATTTAACCATTTTTGCAAAAAAGAAAAAAAAAACGAGTCCTCCTCTTCTTCTAAAAAAACGACGTGCCGCCCGTGTTTTCTCTCTCTCTTGTTCGATGTCGCCGTGGGTGTCCTCTCTTGTTCGATGTCGCCGTGAGAACGGTGCAGATGGGGGAGAAGAGGTGGGAGTGGAGGAGAAGAGTAAAGTGTGGGAGAAGTTTGGGGAAGATGGGTGGGTGTATCGAAAGGAGAGAGTGAAGGGAGGGAAAGAAATTTTAAGGGCAATTTTAGATTTTCCACGTGGGTGTCCTCATCCGAATTGTGTGTCCTCATCGCGTGGGTGTCCTCAATAGGTCGGTGTGTGTCTATAACCGCGCCCATTCATAAATATGGACATTACCCAAGTTTTCAGGCGTGGGTTATTTGCCCCTCCAAGTCCAACTATCATATATACATTCTCCATTCCATTTATTAATTTAATAAATATGTTAAATACTCAAATTGTCCTTTTAAGTAAAATGACTCTATTAAATACATACGGTAGAAACTCTCTAAATTAATACTTGATTAATTTATAAACTCTCTAAGATACTCCCTCTATTTTACAATAAGTATTGTTTTATCTTTTTTTCTCTTATACATAAATAAGTGATTTTTTAAAAATTTTACATTGTTTGTTCCATTATACCCTCCCTTTAACTTTAGAAAATATACTAATTTTTAAATTACTTTTATTTGAGACGTAAACTTGGAAACAATTGAAAAAGATTGGTTAAAAGAATTTGAAAAGATTTAAAGAGAATTAATGTGATTAAAGTCTTACATTATTATGTAAGGGTATATTTGTCAATACATACTCTTTCTTAATTCTAATAAATTTAATGAAAACAACACTTATTTGTAGAAATGAGGGAGTAATATTTTTGACCGGTCCCGACTCGAGGATAGGGTGTTAAATTAATAAACTCGCTAAAATTATAAGATAATATATTTTTTTATAATTTCTATAGTCCCCATATAAAATATAAATTAATGGTTCCTCATATACTACCTATTACATGAATGATTTATGAAGGTTTATTGAAAAATGACTCAATTGTCTTTTATTTTTTGTTGAAATCAATTTCACTTTTAATCTCGTCTCTAATTTTCCTTATTATAGTAAGAATTTCTGATGACGATTTCTCATAGCTCCACAAGAAATTATTCAACGTGATTGTTGATTTAATAGCCTCATAAGTATATGATTTTGTTTGTATTAACATATTTTGATCTTGTATATTTATATATAAAATATTTTTTAATGTCCATAAAGTGATACAATGAACACAAGAAGCATAATAATGTGAAAGATTGAAGGATTCTTTCAAATTAGGCCTTTGATATACAATAATTAATTAATTACATGTGGAAGTTTGAAAATGTGATTATAAATTGAGTATTTTATTACTTCATAAATTAATAAAATATTAATTAATATATAAATTAATAATTATTAATTTATAGATAAATTAATAACTCCTTTAATTAATAAATTTTAGTGGTCCCAAGATTATTACTTTATAAAATTTATATTGTACACTTCTCCTTCAACAT
The DNA here is from genome assembly GCA_963675135.1 of Galeopsis tetrahit. Lineage (NCBI taxonomy): Eukaryota > Viridiplantae > Streptophyta > Magnoliopsida > Lamiales > Lamiaceae > Galeopsis > Galeopsis tetrahit. Next base: position 55,853,441 of record OY776128.1, read on the forward strand.
TTAAAATTTTAAACTATAACCCTAATTCTAATTCTAATTGCAGTCGCCGCAGCAGCCACCCACCCCTTCAAAAAGTTCAAAAATTAAAAAAAATTAAAAACCTTTTTTTAAAACATATTTTCAATACTAATTTATGAAAAGAAAAAAATTCGAAAATTACATAGTTGGTCGACAAGAATTCATTGAAAGGAAAAAACATATAGCGAAGGTGGGGAGGCGGCGTGCGGGTGGGTGCGGAGGGGTGGAGGCGGTGGTTGGGAAATTTTCAAATGGAGTAGAAGGAGGCGGAAGAAATTAAGGCCTTAAAGAATGTATTTATTAGAAGAATTTTAATTTAAAAAGAAAATAGTAATTTGGGTGGGGTGAATCTACAAAAACGCCATTTTTGGGGAGAGTTCATATATGGAGGGAGCACATCTAACCTTCATTAAAAAAAAAATGAAAAAAAAACCACGAGAATTAATTTTTCTACGAGAATTTAAATAAAGACTGTGCTTCAAGGTATGATATATTAATGTTTCACACAGTATCATGTTTTATTTTCTTGGACCCAATTCTGTCCACCTATTTTTCAATTTGAAAGCATATTTGAAATTTTGAACCAGGCCACATTTGTTTGAACCCTTAATTCTAAGTACACCCACTTTTAGTTTTAATAATTTTAAACATGTATGAAATATCCGAACTACTTTTCTTTCATTTTTAAATAAAATCATTTACTAAGATCTTATAAACTTTAACCCTAATTTTCATCACTACAAATAAACCTTTCTGGTAGATCCACCACCCCCCATTCATCGTACGTTGCAACCAAAATAAACAAAAAAATGACCAAAACAAAGGATCAATCTTCTTTTCCTAACTAAATTACCACAAAATATGGCAAAAACACCAAATTAAAAAAGATCAGAAAATATGGTTGAAATTTTTTCCCGATCAATCAATGTAAAAAAACACAACAGTTTTCGAAAGAAATAATCGAAAATAGTGATCAATTTTAAAAAAAATGAACTAAAAAAATACTACAAAATTCGAAAAGGAAATTTCAAAGAAAAACAAAAAAAATTCTGCAAAAAATTCATAAAAATAACAAAATTTTGGAAAATGCCAAAATTCGACAAAAAATGATTTATTTTTTTAAATTATGAATTTCTTCGACAAACTTGAATTGAAAAGGTGATGAAAAAAAAAAGTAAAACTTTTAAATTTGTTGGCTAAGGTTAGTTAGCAAAACATTTCATCACAAACGCGGTGGTCGCTGTGACTGTGAGAGAGGAGTTGCGCGTTGTGTGTGGCGGTCAGCTGTAGAGTTGGGTGCAGACAGTGAGAGAGAAAATTAGAGTTAAAAAGAAGGGTATTTTAAATCTTTATTAGACTTGTACTAATCTTGTGAGGGGTGTGCTAAGTAAGTGAGTGTACTAATTAATTCTATGGGTGAAAATAATAATTGTAGCCCACAAGAAACACTGGCACAATTCACTTGGCTTCTAAACTTTAACGCGGCTCATTTAAGGGCGTGGTTATACACCCAGACGGATCTATTGAGTACATCCACGGGACATTTTTTTCATCTTGTAATGCAGGTGAAATGTCCCATATACCCTTCTTGTGAATTAAAAAAAAAAAAAATGAGTGCACCCACACATTCGCCGGATCATTCAGAGAAACTCTAAGGGGCTGTTTGTTTAGGGATGGTGGTGGATGGGATTGGGATGGGGATTGAAAAAAAAGGGATGGGGGTAATCCATGAATTGTAATTGTGTTTAAGTAGTGTTTGGATTGAGATTGAGAAGTAGGGGTGGATGTAGCTTTATGTCAAATCAAGAATGATGTTGTATTATTTTATTATTGTTAGTTAGTTAAGTAATGATTGTAAGAATGATTGAATGATGTTTAATTATTATTTTTTTAAAGTGTAAATATATGTGTTTAATATTAATATATTTATTTATATTAATTTAATATTATTTGAATTTAATGTAATTATTATTATATGTCTATCTACTTAATATTAAATATATTTACGTACTGACAAAGTGGGATAACTCAAGTGGTTAGAGCACCACTAGGGAAAAAAAAGGGATGGTATTTAACTTCTATAAAAAAAAAATATTTACGTACATTATAATAGTATATAATTTTATCAAAGTGAAAAATATATTTATATTAATTTATTATTAAATATATTTACCTACATTACGTATATAATTTTTATTTATATTAATTTGATATTATTTTTATTTAATTAATATAATTTTATGAAAGTGAAAAATGGGGAAAGGGATTGATTTTGAAGTATGAGAGATAATTATTTTCTGACCCTATCAATACTGAATAAATATATAAAAATCAAATGATATAATTAAGTCTAATTTAATATAATCTTATCATAAAATACACTCTTTAAAGTAAATACAAATATCAGAGAGTTTCTTCTAAATTGAGAAAAGGGCAGGTGAATGGATTTAATTTGAGAGAGAACAAAGAGAAAGGTAGGTGAATGAGTTTTATTTGGGAGAGGGAGGGAGAGAGAACGAAGTACTGTGGCGTGCGTGTGGAATTTTGGTAGTTGAAGAATGAGTTTAATGGAGAATGGATTTAATTGATAGAGAGAGAGAGAGAGTGCGGTAGAGAGAGAGAGAGAGAGAGAGCGAGAGAGATTCAACTTTAATTTTTAGTTGGGTAACTCCACATCAAATTAAAAAATTATTAATCGAATAATTTCAATTTTAAAGAATATAATACACACATCAAATTAAAAATTATTAATTGGATAATAATAATTACTCCATGTCCACAAAAAATGTGCTCATTTTTTTTTATCCACAAAAAAACGTGTTTATTCTATTTAAATAGTTAATTTTTTAGTATTTTTCTATTTTATTAACAAGATTGAGTATCCACCAACAATATTATTTACTCGTTACCTCATATATATTTTTTATAATTAAAATATGATTTTTTTAAAAACATGTATAAAAAAAAATGAGCACACTTTTGGTGGACAAAGAGACTATTTTTTAAGTATTTATTAGTTGGATAATTTTATATGACCGTATAAAAAATAAAAATTATTAATTAGATAATAATAATAATTTTTTAAAGTATTTATTAGTTGAATAATTATATATGATTGTATAAAAATAAGAGTGAGAATAAGGTTAATTGAAGAATAATAAGAAAGAGAAAATGAGTATGTGAAAGAAAAATATGAGAGAAAATGAGTTTGTGAAAAAAAGTATGAGAGAGAATGAGTGATTGAAAAGAAAATGAATGATGTGATTGTATAAAAATAGGTGTGTAGATGTATTATAGGGGTGGATGGAGAGGGATGGGATGGGGGATGGCCCATCCAAATCCGGATGGGCCAATCCCTAAACAAACACACCCTAAGGAGTCTATCAAAGAGAAACTATTCATCGTTTGGTTGAAGAAACCTTGGATAGGACCTGCGTGGTTCCGCACCTCTAGAGGTTGGCGATAAACCCTTGGATTACCACACAAATCTCTGAACCTATGAGCTTATCAGTTCTCTAGGAGGTGGCCATAAAATTACCTATAACCTACTCAATGCGATTAATTTAATAGAACAGAACCCAGAGCTCTCCCATCAGTGTGACTAAACTCATCTCCCGTGGTTAAGGACTGTCCTAGTGGATCCCTTAACGGCATCTGTAGCTCCCGGAACATGGTTAGGTTAGCCCAACCGGTATTCCTAACCTGGGAACAAACGAATGGAAGGATCTCCCATAGGACTAGAATAATGTAGCTGCTGAAAGTGGAGTTCGAAGATTGTCTCGCCTTTCTGCTACCTCGGGAGGGATACACCAGGTCTTTGGACATGATAGTTCAGAATTGACAACTGGAGACAGTGAGAGAGTCGATCCTCAGTGGTATTTACGATACTGGGCCCGTCTTCCATCTATCTCTTAGTCTGCCTAGCCTTCCAATCGGCTAAGGTATGAAACAGGTCATAAAGCAAGGTAAGTTCTAGTCTTGGGAGTTTTCTTCGCAAGAAGGGTAGCCTACGCCCTGTTGTAAAGCAGCCGTGCGAAAGGCGACCCTCGTGGGCCTGCTCCAACATACCGAATTGCGGATCTATCACATCCCCACCATCACCACCAAAACAAACACCATACTTTTGATAAAAAAAAACTCTTAAAAACACAAAATTTCAACAACAAAAAAATTATCTTAATATGTTCGAAAATTTTACCCAAACAAAGTTGAGATGCCCGAAATTTTTTAATTAACAAACTCAATATGTTCAAAAAAAATCCAAAACAACTTAATTTTGTCCGAAAAAAAAGATCGAACAAGATGTTCAAATTTTTTTCCAAAATAAACTCAACATGTTCGAAAATAATTCCCAAACTTCTAAAACCCTATTTTTTCTAAAATTCATAAATCTTTCAAAAACCCTACCTTGAAACGGGCGGCGGCGAGGGGAGATGGGTGGTGGCGGACGAGGGAGGAGGGGTGCGAGCGGCCGCGTCTCTGGGAGGAGGGCGACGGCGGCGGATGAAGGAGGAGAATAGGGGTTGGTCGCGACTTTCTACAGGGGCGGCGGCGTAGGATTCGCCCTTCTCCGGCGGTGGCGATCACGCACACCTCCAGCGGCAGCGGCGTTCGAAGGAGGAAGGGGGCGGCGAGCAACAGGGGAGGGGGCGCGACGTCGCCCGTGCGAAAGGCGAGGGAGGGGTCGCGACGGCGGCCGCGTTGCTTAGTCTTCTCTTCAGTAGACGCGGCGGCGACAAAAGCTTCAAACAGAGGGATCGCGACGGCGGCCGCTTGAAGAGATGAGGAGGTGGGCCGCGGCCGCCTGAGAGTGGGAGGAAGGGAGGAGGGACTAGGCGACAACATGGTGTGGCGGGGCGGCCATGAATCGCCTAAGAGTGGGAGGAAGAGAAATTTGGACGTTGTTGTGTTGTTATGGTGGATGTACCAAAATAAAAGAAAAATTAAGGTTAAGAAGAAGAAGGAGGGTATTTTGGGGTTTTTCACGTGGGTGTCCTCATCTCATCTCATTTAAATAGATGGACAATATATATTTTGGGACAAGATTCAAATATGAAACTACAATGCAAAAATTAATTAACACACTTAGTTTTTGACGAATTTACAGATCACTTGACCAAAAATATATATTAGTATACTACTACAAAATCGATATATGTTACTACAATACCAAAAATATTATACGACATGAAGTGCAGTTTATGTAGGGAGTTTGAGGAGAGTAATCGTTGTCTACTGTTGGAAAATGAGTTTACAAAATCTATTTGGTGAGAATGTCTCAAATGGTTGAATGTTAATTAGTAGTATGACTCTACAAAATATTATTTCAATCCATTTTTTTACGGCATGGAAGACAAATTGCGTCGAGTCTATATGTGGAAGTCATATGGAAGTGTAAGAATTTAAGGTTGCGTTTGGTTGGGTGGATTTGGGCTCATGGATTTCAAATCCACCATCCAAATTCACTCCACTTGTTTGGATTATCAATGGATTTCAAATACTTAGATTTTTGCTTACACAATTTATAGTTAAAATTGAGAGGATTTAAAATTCTCACTAAAACCATGTCATTTGATATCCATCTATTTTCAAAACATTTCATTTGAAATACCTCCTTAAATCAAATACCTCCATTCAAACACAACCTAAGATACTTCTAGGAGGAATTATCGAACGAACTTGAAAAAGTCAATGAATAACATCAAAAGCTTACGATATCATTTGACAAAATGCATGGCATCCTTATCTTTGTCTTAGTGAGAGATGTTAAGTTTATTCTGAGTTTGAGTACTATGTCTTGAGTACCTCTTATAGGAATGAGTAATACAAGAAATTATTTTTACAGTTAAAAAAAAATATATTGTTATTACGAGACAAAGCATACTCCTATTAATTACAATCTTTGATATTGTAAATTTTTGACCCATGAATTCGTCCAATAAATCAAGTTTTTTATAGTCTTTGTTATATATTTTGACATTTCAGTAACATATTTTAATTTTATAGTAACATATTTTGATCTTATAGTAAAATAATATTCGAAAGTTAATACAATTATTTCAATTAAATTTAACTTACGTAGACACAGATTTGGACCACGTTGATTTGGGTTTGACCCGTGAATTTTTACCATAATTTATTTTAATTAACTATATTTTATTATGAGGATTCAATTATGTTATATTTATATGTACGTCAAGCATGCATGTCATGTGATAAGGTGTCATATTCGGCATTAACCTTTCTAATTAATCTTTAGATACATATATATGTCATGAATATACATATTAATCTCATAATATAATAATCTCATTTCGCATTTATTCAAACTTAAAATCACGAAACAAATTAAGCGTAGGGTGGTCCTAGGCTACAAGATATGACATTTAATTAGGTCATAGCCTAAACTAGCTAGGAGTGTGACGCATCTACAATTACGAAATTTAACATCACATGTTAACAAAAATCTTCTTTTCAAATAAGTTTATTTATTACATGTCATGCTAAAATAATTATAGCAATTTATACGATATGATGTAATGTTGAAAGATTATGTATATACTTAATCATTTAACATGCAAGTTGCAACTTTATTTATTTTTATTCTGATCTAATTAATAAATTTTAATCGTGTCACATAGAATCATTGCAAATAGGAGTATGTAATAAATATTTTCAATATATTAGTATGTCTTTTTCTTGTGAAACAATTTATTTTCTATAGAACTAGTATTTAATTTTATTTTCTTATTTCTTATCCTCCACTTCATTGAGCCTTGGGTTGGAACTTGCCTTGCATGAACCAGACTGAACGTACTGAGTAAATATATAGGCATCCAACAAATGAAAATTTGGGTTAAAACTTAATGGAAAGAAAGTGTATAATTGGTTATTACTTATATAATTAGTTACATTTAATTAATTTGAGATTCATGCATGTGACAATGAACTCATGTGATATTTAAATCAGAAGTATTTGTGGAGACAAAATACGAATATTGAGGGAACGGACAAAGCTACCCTTGGACGCCAACTATACCAGTACCATTTTTTATTTTTATTTTGACAGGATACCAGTACGATTATTGGATATGTTGTTCTTTCTAGCTATCTGCTTAATTTATTACGGAGTACAAAATTTAACCAACACTTTGAACTCTGGCATGTTGGAATTTTCCCGGAATATCAATCACTCCCTCCATCCGGAGATGATGGTCTCGTATTCCTTTTATGTTTGTCTTAAAATATAGTTCAATTTTCTTTTGTGTATAATATTTAAACTATCGGTATCAGAGATGTTATTCGAGTCGAGTCGAGCCGAGTATTTGAGGTTCGAGCTCGACTCGAACTCTTATCGAGCCGAGCTCGGCTCGATAACATTATCGAGTTAAAAATTGAGCTCGGCTCGACTCGTTAACGAGCCTATCGAGTCGAGCCTAATGAAATTTTTTACAAAAAATTAGTTATCGAGCCTAACAAGTCGAGCTCGAATCGGCTCATTAGTAAATCGAGTATTTAACGAGCTCGAGCTCGGCTCATTAAGCTAAACGAGTCGAGCCGAGTCTCGTTAAGGCTCGGTTCGAATAACAGCACTATAGGTATCTATGTGTTGGAGAAAAGAGAGTTTTATAATTTTAAAATTGTTTAAATAAGAATATATTTAAAAGTTTATAGATCAAATTCAGAATCATATTATATTCTATTGATATGTAAACAAAAAAAAAAAGACCATCATTGGACTAAATCACGGAAATTCAGTTAAAGTGCAGAATCTAATACTACTATAATGTAGTCCGTAGCTCACTCAGTCAGCTCACGGGTGCAGCAGTAAGTTGATGTACAGAAGAATTGTTGCACAAAAATACACAAATCCAATCAACACAAGAAAGAACTTTATAATGTACCTACCTATACATATTCTTAGAATTCGGACAAACTATTTCTACCTCTAATCAACTTGTGTTGTCCAATCACATTATTATTCTCATGTCCTTATAACTTTCACTGCAATATTACACTCTCGTATTTGTTAATAATTGATCGAGTTATCACTTCATTCACCAAAATATGTATATTGTTAACTAACTGGGGGGAATGCTGCCACTTTGATGCTATAAATTAGTGATACAATAATTCTACAATAAATTAAAATGATACAATCATTATGGTGGAGCTTACTTACAATGAGGGAATTACAAAAATTACAACTTACCCCTTCAATCCCATTTGAAAGTTACCCATGACTTTGACTATAAAGATAAAAAAATATGATATCATGATTCATAAGTAAATGTATTAATAGTATGGTTGAAAGAGAAGAATATAATCATATGTGAGAGGAAGTAGTTTACTTAAAATGAAATGAGTAACTTTCATTGAAATGGAGAAAAAAAAGTTGAGTAATTTTTACCGGAACGGATGAAGTATTTGTTTTAGTAACACATTTATAATAATATGTACTCCGTATTACAATATGAACAATCATGTGTTACCTAATGAACTCTCATGTGTAAAACTTATGTTTTGATACGTGTTACATATTGATATTAACAATTTTAATATAAATATAAAGTAACACATACTTGTTCATGACCCTATTTTTGTTATGCGGAGGAACCTGATCCTCGTGTTTTTATGATTTGACCTGAGAATCCGAATTTTAACCCAAATTTTTTTAATGTTATCTTATTTGATCGAGAATATGTAAATTAATTCATCTATATTAATTCTAAAACAAACATACTCATATTACTCATATATACCTTAATAACCTCTCACACAAAACTATCTGCAACTAATTAACGAATATAAACTCTAGCAATTTACTTATACTCAATGGTTTTGGGACTTTAATGCTTTATTGCCAAGAAACTAGTGACTAGTCTATTGCAAGATTTCATGACTTCCTTTTTTGGTTATTGTGATTCTTGGTTCATCATGATCAATTTGACAAATTTTACATATAATGGATTCTATTTCTACATATAATGATAGCCTTTTTATTTTATTCCCTGTGCCATCTTTGAAAATTTTCAATAATTTAAGATACGCTAAAAATTCCTTCGGCCAATAATTTGCTATTCGCTGAGACTTATATTATATACTATTCCACACAATCTAAAACTGACTGATTGACCACGTAAAAATGATTTAATAAACCAATTGTCTACGAGCGCATCATTTACACTAGTCTAATCATTTAATCAAAGTCCAGAAAAATAATGCTACCGTTCCTTACTTCCTTACTTGAGACAAAATTTACTATGTTTACAAGGTTTATTAATATTCGAAGGTACGTAATATTTTTATTTCTACTCGGTTGAAGAGAGTAATGGAGAAAGTGTGATAAATTAAAAATGTTTTAAAGAGATTATTATGTATTTCTCATTGATGAAAAAAAAAAAACAGTGATGATTGTTTTTTTTTAATTAGAAAATGTAGCATTAAATAAGAGACACTCCATTCGTCTTAAAATCATGATTCCGTATATATTTCTTTTTTGTTTGTCACAAAATATAGTTTTATTTCTTTTTGATAAGGTGTAAGATGTCAAAATTATTTTTATTTAATGAATATTAGAATTTGTGTAATGGGTCGGAGAAAAAAGAGTTTTATTACTTGAATGTTCGATAAATAAGAGCATGTTTGGAAGTTTATAGGCAAACTTCATAATATTATGAACAATAAATGATGTTTTATTGATTTGTGTGAAAATACAAATGAGACCATAATTTTTTAATGAATAATTTTTTTTATAGCAGAAAAAAAAAAAAAAAAAAAAAAAAGGCTAGGAGTAGTAATTTAAGGCACATGAGGCCCATAATTAACACTTAATACTTGCTTAATAAAGTGTGCTTGTGGACAGACAAGGCTCAAATCACATTCAAACATTATACTACCTTTCACCCTAAAAAGTTTGTATACACCCCCTCACAATATAAACGTATTTATCCTTCTTGTAATATTTTTTGAAGTCCTCCATACACTCAATGATCAAAATTCTAATTATTACACTTTTTCTTTAAACTTCGTTCCATCAAATGTAAGTTTTTCAGGGACGAAGGAAAAAGCGTATATTTAAGTACTAATTAAAATAAATTGAGATTTTGCACTGTGAACTGAATTTATGAACTTTAATTAACTTAAATAGCTTTGAGTTGATATGTACACTTACATCATTTAAATGTTGTTTAAAATTTTAGAATTTAAATGTTTTCGCCTTTAGATTTTATTAATTGTAATGAGATTATAAAGTCTGAATGACATTACTGTAATCTAAAGCTGTATGTTAAATTTATTTATAGCATTATGCATGTTTTGGTTTAAAATTTTAGATTGAAATATGCTATTTGACAGAAATATTTAATTTTACAACACAAATATTAAATTAACTCATTAGAAACAATTTTTTCATTATTTAAAAACTCTTCCTGAATTAAAGTTACGTACAAATAGTCCACTTTCCTCAAACAGAAAAAGAAAAAGGAAAGAAGTTTCGACCGTTAAGAAATCTATTAACTAAAAAGTGAATTTTACTGTAATAAATTAATTGAATCATACCAAATCAAACGATACCGCCGACATAAAATCGAAATAATTAAATAAATAAAATATACAGAAAAGAGAGAAATTATTGAAAAATAAAAAGACATTGGTACATTGAAAAATAGTCCATTCCCTATGCCTGTTGACTTTTTAGTCAAGGGACAATCCATAGTAAGAGAATTGGAGGTCTTATTATTTGAATTTTGAACCAAGATTTTATATTGCTCACCTACAGGACCACAACATTAAAATAACTTTGCAATGTTTTATTTTTCATTTTGGACTTTTTATTCATGCAATATTTTGGTTTAAAGAATTTGCAATTGATCCCACTAATGAAAGATTTGTAGGATAATGTAAATTAGAGTTTTCAAATCCAGCTAAGGGGGTGGGGTGGTCCACAATCCAGTTCAACCCATTATTTTACGAGTTTTGGCGGACCGATTCACGATGGAGATGAACTGATAATACTCAACTCAGCTGAATACATGATCGATTGCGGACTAGCCCACGAACCTTTTCATTATATATATATATATATATATTATATTACATGTATTATTATAATAAATTTTAAATAGTATATAAATAATTATTAAAAAATAATAAAAATAAAGTACAATAATCTTTGATAAATTTTAGGCGTGACTAATTTTAATCTTTGAGGTCTAATTTCTAATTATATATATATTTAAAAAAATATAATTATAAATTAGGCCTCAAATATAGTTTTTTTGCTACCAAATGTAAATTGTTTTCAAATCATTCTATATATAAATTGGTTAATAAAATGATTCAAATATCGGCTTCTTGTCACTAGATATTATTAATCTTAAACTAACAACAATACTAATTTATCCATCCATTTATTCTTGGTTTGCCCATATATGCATTGAGAGATCAATATAGACTAATTGCACAAAATTTTCTCGTGATTTAAAAATATTGTACAAAATTTTTTCGTAGTTTAAAAATTGCATGAAACTTCCAAATAGTTTAAATTAAGCAAATTTCTCTCTTTTAAGAAACAGGTTAAAATCTATATTCTCTATTTCACCCTATGTCAACCTCAAAACTTCAACAATTAGAGAAAATAAAAGAATAAAGGGAATATGTAAAACTGTTAACTCATTATTAAAAAAGAAGGGGGAGAATATGTTTAATTTAATAATCATAAGAAGGTGTCGTACGTACAATTAATTCTATATTTCAAGAGAATTTTGTGCAATATTTTCAAATTACGAGAATTGCAATTAAACCATCATAAAATACCAATCTATGTGAATCTTATAATCCTCTATCATCATACTCACCAATTTGAATATCGTCCAACATTTATTTTATACGGAATGTAAGTTAATTTACTGAAAAGCCCATTAACCTTTTACCGGGCCCCAGAATGCAATGATAGTATGGATATGGGCCTTTTTACCCTGTACGATTTCATTATACAAATTGGCAACGTATATACTATAAGTGGAAAATTTTGTGTTATGATTTATGGGTCTGGATTATACACTATTTGATCACAAATTTATTTCATGTTTTATCGATTTAAATATTTTACCGTGAATATAATTTAGTAACGGTTCTCTCACACAAAAGAGAAAAAGAAAAAAGAAAAAGAAAAAAAAAAAAAAAGAAGGAAAAAACATGTTCTTGAGTGGCGTTTTCACATATGATCCCTCCACTTTTAATGTATATCCTTAAAAAGACATCATCATTTCACCTTTCCTTGTCTATCATGCATGACAGACCAACCACCAACCCAACTATAAGTAGTGGCGTTTTCTAGCTCTAACATGGAAAAAATAAATATTATTTTATAATATGGAAGCTTAATTTTAAGTTGTAATCATACATTTTGTTCAATTCTAAAATTTATTTTGAAATGGAAACAAAAACGTTTAAACAGAACCGAAAGTAATATAGTCATTAGTCAATTCAATGGTATATAACATAAATATTTTGGTACTTTTCTTTTATAGAGTTGCAAGATCAATAAACAAGGATGCACAACAATTTCAATCTGCCTCAAATTAAATTAGAAGTGCTACACTTTTTCAATTGTGAGAAAAGTGGGGAGACAAGTGCACATTTCCCAACGCATGCAAATCTAGTTTTCATTCTTAGTACGAAATAATATCCCATAATAAGGTATTTTTGCGCCAAGAAAATTAGAGATTAATAATGAATAATAGACAAAGATCCATAAAAAATTCGAGAACTATCAAGCACAGGTAGAAACCAACGAAAACAAGTCTATTGGAAGGAAGGAAACTGCATCAGGAGTGGAAAGTGTCTCACCAAGGAAATGGTGCATGGAAATCTAAAATAAACATAAACACAAAATGAGGTACAAACTAAAACAATAAAAGAGCTAAAACAAAACTAAAACAAGAAGTCTAGCTAACAATAAACTAGGATCTAAAATAAGAAGAAAAAAAAAAGGTCAACGGATCGGTCTAACAATCGACCCGTAAGAATTAAGAATGACTTTTTAAAAAATTGAGTTGTTGACCCAAACTACAACACCAAAGAAAAAGTTGTAGGCGACGAGTGATGGGACGGCATTGGCAATCGGCGGTGGAGGTGGTGATGATAGCGGTGGCTTTTAATTAGATGAAGATTTATTCTAAGGAGAGAGTTAAAAAGGAGTGGATGAATGAAATATTTTCTTACTTAATTTAACTAGAATAGTCTTTGATAATTGATTTTGACCTGGAAATAAAATGCATAATTTATCTCAAGCAATTATGAGAGCTAGCAACGAACTAATATTTAAACATGGGTTCAAAACAATAGCCGTCTTTTGGATGATAACTTCACATCTGATACTAGCTAATTGGTTTAAAACAAAAAAAAAAAAAATTCTTAATTCTTAATTTCTTATACTCTTGGATGAATGATGATACGTACATTGTATACATTTATAATTGATTTTCTTCTTTAAATTCTACTATTAATATTAATTTTAAGACGACTCACACTACTCCAATTTCACACAAAAATATACATAATATTTTTCTTTTTCTTTTTATATACACACCGCTAAATACATGATCATATTAAAATTAGTCATAATTAATCAAGTTGGAGAAAAGCAAACAAAGAGGTCCCGCACCTCACTAATTTGGCTTATTTCCACTATTTAATCACACACTTAACTATACTTTGACAGTTAATTTGATTAATAAGCATCATTAGATTAAGGACTAAAATATGAACAAAGTATACCCTACCTACAAACCAACAAAGTAAACCACTCATAAATAGTTATTATTCGGTTCGGTTTTAGTTTTTAATTTTAAAGTAATGATTAGACCATGATATGATGAAATATTTACAAATCGTGCAATGTGTGGGGATGAAAAAAGTGATAGTGGAGATTATGGTGTTCAAATTTTGAAACCAATATTAGGGTAGGTAAGATGTATGAATCTAACTTTAGTTCACACTTGGCCACGTCAACGTGCTACCTATTTTAATTTGTCTATAGTTATTAAAAAAAAAAAAACATATTTACCTAAATTGTGTGCTAGCTCTTAATTAAACGTTGTACATGTACTTGACGTCCGAGTCATTTATTAAGTATATTTATTATTATTATCGTCTATATAAATTAATTATAAGTAAATTATTTATTAAGTCCAACTCAACATAAATTATACTCTATGTTAATAAATAATTGACTTTTTTTTTCTTATGAAATTAATAAAAGGTAAATAAGGTATGTATTGATAAGTTTTTTTTTTCCCTAAAAAAGAAGGTAAAATTGGGAGAATTTATTTTTTTAAAAAATTATTTAATTGTATATAATCATGTGATTCTATAAACGGAAATAATTTGAAGTTTGACTAGAACTGAAATATTAAGGTCCTTGCTTCCTAAAAAAAAATCGAAAATAGAATGAGAAAGTTCTTTCACGAATGAAGTATGAAGTTTCATAGAAATTAAGACAAAGGTTAGGACTTAGAAAACATAGGAAAAGGGGGGTGATATTGTAGAGAATCTGCCACATAACATTGTTTTGAATGTGGACAAATAAAAGAAATCTTCACTAACAACTACTTTAATATATATATATACTTTTATTATTATTATTTTAATTATTCTTCGAGATGTCCATAAACACCCTATACTATGTCTTAACCACGTCCAACGTTATTAATTTAAAGTGCTATATATGTGCCCCACATCTACTTTTATGTTAATTTTAACCAGAATTAATTAGTTGGCAAAAGGATCCTACATACTGTATATATATTTTTTATTGACAGGAAATAAAATTTCATAAACAGCGTGTGGAAGAGAAATTGGAACATGAACTGCTACTATTAGTAAAAAGTGTTCCCTCAAAGGAAGTTGAATAGTACAGTAAGAAATTAATTTTCAGTGTCTTCTATTTTATGGGAAATACAGTACCTTTTATTTCATAAATATTTCAAAATAAAATGATTAATTAAGTAACTCACAATGTTCAATTGCACCATAAAATAATTAGTTATACGCGCGGGAACAATATGTGGATAATGGAATGTGGCATGTGAATATGCAGTAGTTAATAAAAACAATGCATTTTTATGAAATCCTGATATGAGAGAATCAATTAATTTTTATCTCTTTATTTTTGTTGTAGATTGATTACAGTTCACAATTAATATATGGTTAATTTTTATATGTAGAAAATTAGAAACAGTCCTAACTCCTAACCTTGTATTGACTTTTGCATTTCGAAGAAATGCACGAGGGGAGGCACCTCGATGTTTTCATTATTATTTTTATTTTTTAAAATTATAAACTTGGTAATTTATTTTTATTTCTTCCATAGTGGGGAAAAGAAATACGGAGTAGTGATGAATAGAGCTATCTCCTATTTATCTGACACGTGGGGGAATGTCTGACCCTAAAAATATTTGTTTTAGGACAGTCTGGGTCTAATACTATTTTAGTACTTGCTAAGGACTAAATTTAATAGTAGTATTATTTGTTTTTACCATTAAACTGTAGTTTTTTCTTTTCTATAAGAAGGATGGTGGGTGGGGTGGGTTTTAAAATTGCATGTGCATCATGTCTTCGCCGTAAGACAAACGAAATATGTTCAACTACCAAAGTTTTGACTAAATTATAAATGATGTTTTTTTATGTTGTAGTATGTGTAAAACCAAATGTTAATGTTGGCAATTTTTTTTAATTAGATTCATTAATGAGTGTCAACACAAAGTCGAATTAAATATATATAAT
This sequence comes from Galeopsis tetrahit, assembly GCA_963675135.1. NCBI lineage: Eukaryota > Viridiplantae > Streptophyta > Magnoliopsida > Lamiales > Lamiaceae > Galeopsis > Galeopsis tetrahit. The sequence continues at coordinate 55,869,248 of OY776128.1, forward strand.
AGCATACAATATATTTTTGTTTAATTAAAATTTGGAAAAATTACAAATCGCAATTTCTAATTTGAAATTCTTGAATAATTTTTTTTGGGCAAAATTGAGGTAGTTCGAAACTTGGATTTAGAGATCTATAATGTTAATTCAATGGTTGAACACATTATTTTGAATTAAACGTACGTACATTATATTTCTAAACATCATGAATGAACGTCATTGAAATTACGATGAAGACCTTTGAATCTTCAAGAACGTTAATTTGAGGATCTCACGGTATATATGTCATAGTGTTGAAATTAAATTCCATTGAATCGTCAAGAATGGTTGTATAGAATTTTTTCATCATTGATAACTAATAATGTGTTTATGCATATATACATATAGTAATGTTTGATAGCAAATATAATTATACTGAGATTAAGATGATATTTAAACCTTATACATTTTAAAGTATAATCTATCATTAATTTAAATTATTAAATAACCTATAAAATTGAAATGAAATTAATTTAAGTTTAGTATAAGCTATCAAACATGAATCGATTCTAACGTACGATATAATTACTATTTTTTATTACAACAACCTCTAACATGCATGCTTGATTGCAATTCGTTAAGCAAATACAATGTTTTTTAAGCATATATACGTATAATATTTATTTTAATTCTGACTACATAACCTAAAATAATTCTGACAAATTAAGATAATACATAAATTTATAAATTAAGGCAATCGATAAAGATATTAAATTTAAGGCAATTAAGCATAAATTGAAGAAAAATAATGTTGAGAGATCGATATTGAACCATTTTGAAATAGAGAGGAAGAAGATGATAGAATTGAAGAAAATGGATCGAGATTCGAGAGGGGTAAAATTGAGTAGGAGTACTAATTATGTAAAAAAGAATACTCAGTGGTTTGCCTGTCAAATAAACAAAAGAATACTCAGTGTTTTGCATTATTTTGTAACTGATCGGCTGATCCAAAGGAATTGAATAGTTATTTTATTTTTATTTTTTTTGAATTAATATTAAGAGATGATTTTTTTCTTTCTTTTTTCTGGGACTAATTTATGAGGACAAGAAAATATAAAAAAAAGATGCCAAATTAGGTGAGCATATATGGTTGGGTTTCGGGGCCTCTTCACCGTGACAGGGACTAGTGAGGGTATGAACGAGCTCAGGTCTCCTATTCCGACAATTGTGTAGGTATACGAACTCAACTCTCTCACTTCTTATTAGGAACTTACAAATACGAGATTAATTCACACAAAAAAAAAATATTGAATGATACTCATCATCTCAATATATTAAATGTGACAAAGAAATCACAATCATAAATTTAAAAGATATAATCTTCAATCAAACTCATGAATGATCGAGGAAAAGAAAGAGAGATTTGAGTCTAGAGAGATTTTAACTCTAATGTTTTTTCATCATGAATGGTTGGTGGGTTGAGGTATAAATTTATATATGTAATAATTATGTACTTATATATATATATATATATATGTATACGTGGTGGGTTCTATGAAAAGTTTAACCTGTCTCAATCTCGTTTAACCGAATTCAAATCCGTCAAAAATTAATGCAAGTTCAATGAGGATTAATTGGGTTTGAATCTAGCAAAATTCTAAATTCAAATTTTAAATTTTAAAACAAACATCCAGATCACATATGGTTCAACTTAATTGGACTTTTCTTTCAAGTTTTATGTATAAATAATTTCACTTCATTTTTATTTATTTATTTGGATTTGTCTAAATATCTGTTGACTGATTAGCGTCACATTAATTCCTATGTACGGTCGCTTTTATCAATAAACGACAATATTAACGTGCCCACCATCTTTAGTATGAATAAACTGCAAATAATTAGTATTCGCATAAAATATTTTCTGTGTTCTATTTTTGTGGCTGTAAATTGATTTGATACATAGATTTAAACAGAAAATTACAGATCGGTAAAATTATCGTGTACTATTATTTAACCATTAATATATATTTTGAATGAATATATAGTGAAACATGCATGGTTATTGGTGCATCAAAATAATTCACCATATACAGTTAGAAGGGATTAGGCTTGATCCCTAACAATAATTCAACATTAACCCCTTCATTTACAAATCCTAAGACCATGTTTGATAGCTTAGATTAAATCTAGATTAACTACATCTCATCTCTTTTAGGTTGTTTGATAACTTAGATAAAGGGTAGATTATACTTTAAAATCTATAAAGTTTAGATATCATCCTAATCTTAGTTTAATCCGTCTTTGCTATCAAACATGGCCTAAGAAAATTGTCATTTTTATAATGCTTCTCATTATTATTTCTTTTATAGTTTTATTAGATCTTTTGCTAAAAAAATAATATTCCCTCCATTTCACTATGTATATATTTTCTCTCAAAGTCTTTGAGGTGTTTTGATTAAAAAAATATATTCCTATAAAATAATAGATGTGATTTAAATCAGTGTTTTTGTAATTGAATCGATAATTAAACAAAACTGGGCTCCGGTTCATAGTCCAACTGTTAAAATGATCCATGTTTATTATTTTTCAAAATCTTCTAACATTGAAAAAGAATAGAAAATTAAAATTTGTGTAGGAGTCTCAATTTATAATCAAATAAAATATTTAACAAAAATTCATTTCCTCAAAATGGAAAGTTTAAAAAAAATTTATTTAAAAATCTGAAAATATAAACTTATTTAACAAAAAATATTTAATAAAATTAAATAATTAAAAATCAACAAAATAACATATAAAAATTATTATATAAATCATAAATAAATCTGCATTTTAGCAAAATAATATATAGTACCAAATATATTTAGTTAAAATAAGATTTTTTTTTGGACAAAAAAATTATGAAGATATTAAATTTAATATAAAATAGAAATATAAAATTTAAAAAATGAAATAATTCTATTTTTTTATTATATTAATAAATTTAAAAAATATAATGTAAACTATAAGTAAATTTTAAAAACAATTTCAAATTTGAATATTTCATCTTATATCAATATAATTTACATTTGGAAAATATGACATGGATTGAAGTTTTTTTTTTTTTTTTGTCTTTTTAATACATTTTTATAATTTTCTTGATTTATTAATATAATTTAGGCTTTATTAATACACTTTTCAAATTAAAATCTAGAAAAAATCAACAATTTAATTTTCATTTTATAAACACGATGGGTGGTGAGCCTTGAGACTTTGATAATGTAGCAACACAAAAGCTAAAAGATTCGAAACAACTCAAGTTAAAGTATAACCTAGGACGTGTGGGCGTGAGCCTTGACACTTTGATATCAATAAAAAATTATGTCTCAACTAAAAGTCCGAACTTGTAGAGAGATGGAAAATTAATTCTTGTATATAAACTTCATAGTACTCCCCCTCATTCGTGAGCCGAATTATCATCTCTACGACTCTACCCTTTGGGTGGAGGGTGGGGAAGCCTATCGAGTCAGGGACGGAACCACCCATAGCTTGGGGTGGCCCTGACCCCCTCAATTTTTTTAACTATATATACGTGTAAATCCTCTGTTTCGCTATACGTTTTTTTTTTTTTTTTGGGTGCTTTGATTAAATAATACTCTATCCGTCCCACAAATGTTTGCACGCTTTTTTTATTCGTCCAGTCCTTCAATTGTTTGCACACCTTAATAAGGAAACTTATTCATAAACTATCAATTGTTGACGATTTCGTATGAGAGAGCTATAAGTTTTAACATATTAAGGACATAATTATGTATTTTGAGATATTTAACTATATATAAGGATATATTTAGATTCGAATATAAAATGTCAAATTTTATTATTATCAAACATATACAATATTAGTATTAAACTATATTAATGATCGCCCCCCTAACTTAAAATTCTAGGTCTGTCCCTGCATCAAGAGGACAATTTAAATGGGTAAAGTTACTTTTAGCAGGAATCAAACCCAGAATGTGTGGACGTGAGTCTTAAAGCTCTAATACCATGAAATAATTATGTCTCGTTTAAAAGTTCGAACTTACAGAAGTATAAAATTAATTCTTATATATTAATTTCCTAATAAAAAGGAAATAATTAAAAAAAATTAAAAAAAGAAAAACTTGTTTAGGCAATTTTCCCGATTTTGATCGATTCAATCGTTAAAATGGGGGGTTTAAGTGATATCGGACTGGTTCCCAATTGAATCAATCGGTCTGGCCTGATTATGAAAACTTGGGGCATAAATGAGTCGAGTACTGCTGAGCTCGAAACTCGACTCGATTGTTATACTCGAAGCTCGAAACTCAACTCGACTTAGTCGAGCCTAAAATTTTAAAGATCAAGCTCGACTCGACTCAATTACATGTATATGAATATAAATTATATATTAATGGTAAAATAATAAATGTTGTTCCATTAGGCTCTGATTCGGGTGGAATTTACACATTTTTTATGCACATGTGAAGCTCATTTTGGTTGTGATTTCATTGATTTATGGGTTGATTATGATTGTTTTGGTCAAAATAAGAGAAAGGTGGCATTTTATCGATTTTGTAGGAAAAACGAAGGATTTTGGGAGAAAAACACCTACCACAAGTCACTGGACCAAAAAGAGGAGTGCATTATTGGATCCGGTTCGAAAAATGGATTGGAATAGCAAAAAGAATCGAGTTAATCGGAGGTCGGAAACATAAGTTACGAGTAAAACGAGTTGGGGACCATGCCACGGCCGAGTGTACAGTCTCGACCGAGTCGGAGGCCGACCTGCAACTTTGAGATTTTGCATGCCACGACCGAGTCACATGCCACGGCCAAGTGGAAGACCATGCCACGGCCGAGTGTTCAGTCCCGACCGAGTCGGAGGCCGACCTGCAACTTTGGGATTTTGCATGCCACGGCCGAGTTGAAGAGGAAATTTGCCACGACCGTGCTTACAGTCTCGGCCGAGCAACTCCTATTTTCGGTGCCAATTGTGTATTTTCACCATTTTTTAGGGATCTACTTGCAATTCTTGCACCCAAACCCTACCCCAACACTATATATACTTCCATTCTTAAAATAAAAAGTACCTTACCCATTTTTTAAGATTTCTTCACATACAAACACACACTTGGAGGTATTTGGCATCAAAATCTTCATTTCTCCACCAAATCAAGCCAAGAAAGAGTCAAAAGCTTGGGAATTCCATTCCACACCATCTATTAGACTAAGCTTTCTATTTATTTCTCTTTTTATTTAGTTATTTCATTAGTTTGTGTTAATTGGATTATGTTGATTAATTGTTGGCTAGAACACTTTTGGTTCTAGGGCTATGTTTACACTTTGGATGATGTTTATGAATTGATTTCTTGTCTATTTGGTGGTTGTGTTGTTTATTTCTATTGGAATGTTTAACGTTCATTGCAAGACATGTTGTCAATGACCATGATAATATGTTTTACTTATTGTTAATTGAAATTGGATTGAGAAATCTTTTTCATTAATTGTATTTAAGCATTTGACCCGATTTATTGTGAGCTCGAGAGAGGATCAATTGTTGGTAGGGTATTAGATGATCTTAGGAGTCTTTTTGGGATTTATTATGCATGCTTGGTAGAGATACATGCTTGTGTGATACTTCTCTTGGATTAATTGGATCGAAAGAACTTTTAATTCATTATTTCGTGATCAACCCTATAGTAATAACCACAACACCACTTAGATAGACTTTTGATCATAATTTGACCCCTTAGTGTGACATATATCTTGGAACCTATTCTTCTCTTGTTTGAATTTAATTTGTATTTCCTTCATTTTTTGTGATTTGCATGAGCATAGTTGATCGAATTTCCTTTATTACTCTCTATTGTTTACTTGTGACACTAGGTAGATAATTAGGGGTAATCAATACTTTAAAACTTTCGATCATCGTCTAATTAGAACTTAGTCAACAAACTACACTTTTACACTACACCTCCTTGTGGGATCGACCTTGTATTTGCCACGCTATGATATACACCGTATATTTGCGGTTTTGTATTTTGGTGTTACATAATACATGAATCAGGCTCGCGAGCCGTTCGAGCCGAGTATTTATGAGCTCGAATTTGATAGTTACTCGAGTAGCTTGAAACTCGACTTTAATCGATTACCTACAAGTTGATTTCGATCTTTTTTTCGAGTCGAGCACGAGTAACCCGCGAGTTGGCTTGACTTACTTACACCCCTAATAAAAACAGTGGTACAAATGATGTGATAGAAAAAAAGAGAAAATAATAGATTGAATATGAGATGAAATATGATAAAATAATAAATGAATGTGAGATAAAATATAATAAAACAATAGATGTAATATAAATTTAATGTGCTTGAGAGAGATAATATCTTAATAATAGAATAAGCACAAAAACTTGTGTGAGATCGATCTTTTTTTTGTGAGACAGATCCCTTTTAACTTATACTTCAAAATTTTGTGTTGGATAACTCATATTTTTTTTCAAATTTTTGGTTTGTAAAAAAAGTGATAATGTTTAAGTAAAAAGTGATAATATTTTTAATAAAAGTGACATTCACTTTTTACTTAAACACTATCACTTTTACTCAAATATTATCACTTTTTATATGAAGGTTAAGGGAGATTCATCTCACGGATCTCATTCTGTGAGACGGTCTCAACTAAGATTAGCCCTAGAAGAGTTTTGAATTACTATTTTTTTTTTATTGATGTTAAATCGGAAATCCTATACTTTCATTTTGAAATAGCGTTTTCAGGAATTTCGGTGAATTTAAAATCCACCCCAACTATTTAAAATCCTTCAACAAAACACACCCATAGAAGTTAGATCTCTCGTAAAAATAGTTGAATGTTTATTCAAATAACTATTTTAACGATACTTTTACATAAACTCAATCCTACTCCAGCACTAATATAAATTTATACTCTTACATTTTACCTAAATAAGAATTTTATGACAAAATACATTTTATTTCATACTCTATAATATAAGTACACAGTATATACATGCTTGATAAAAATATTATGCATATATGGCACATATTACATTAGAACACTATAAATGGAACTTCTACTTGTGAGTTTGTTTAGAATAAATCTATTTGATCAACGTCATATGCATTTACTCATCAAATTAGGTCTACAATAAAATAAAATTTGAAATATGGTTTTACAAGTCACAACTCATCCCAACGTTTAAAGTGTCACAATTTGGGTCAACTGATGTCTGATGGTACTTTTCCAAGAAGAATTATTCTCATTTTAAAAATTGAAATAAAAAAGCAAAATAGGAACTACCGTTACATGTTACTCCTACTAGCTAAGCTAAGCTAATTACCCATAATTGAAGATATTACTAGAATACCCAAAATGAGAAGTAATAATTAGAGGGGCAAAAGTGGGAAAACCAATAATGGAACTGGTCCGACGTATTCCGTTTAATTGACTCTGCTCTCTACTTAACGGCTTCCGTTACGGCTATAAAATCGGGCTCTTTTCCACGCACACATTCAATTCAACACACACACACTATCGCTCTCACTACACATTCTCTCTCTCTCTTTCTCTCACACACACTAAACACACTCATAAGGTGCTGAAAAGTAGAGTTTTAGTTGGGTTTGAGTTTGAAGTGGTTGCGTGAAGAAGAAGAGTGGTATTTTTGTGTTTTCTTGATTTTTTCATCTTCATAATAATTATAATGGGAAAGAAGGATCAATCCCAAGCCCACAAAGACAAACACCGAGTTCAATCCGTTCTTGAAATTCTTAAGAAACAAGCTCCACTCACTATCAAACAGGTACGTTGTACAACGACAGGATTTCTGTTATTAAAAGTCAATTTTCGTGTAACGGTACATAATAATATGTGCATGTTTATATATGCAGGAGAAGTTTTGTAATAATGCTTGTGTAGAGAGGTTTTTGAAAGCTAAAGGAGATAATGTGAAGAAAGCAGCTAAGCATTTGAGAACTTGTCTTGCTTGGAGAGAATCCATAGGCACAGGTATTTTTTATTTTTTAAAATTTTTGCTAATATTGGTTAATTTTAATTTTGGTTCATAACTTATATCTGGGTTGTTTATTTTTAATTTTTGTGGTGAGTTTTCAAATCAAAGCGTCTCCTCACATATTTCACCACCTTTGTTTCTCTTTCTACTTTTCTTTTTCACATTTTTCTTTTTGTACTCTTGTTTAAACTTAGAATCTTGCTTTTTTATTATTTTATTGTCTGAAATGTCAATACCCCGTATGAAATAAAGTACTCATACTATTTTTTATAATAAGAAAATATTGATTTTTTTTTTCTTACTAATTTTTTTTTTTTAATTTGAAGACAATTTGATAGCTGATGAATTTTCTGCTGAGCTCGCTGAGGGAGTTGCTTATGTTGCTGGAAATGACGAGGAATTAAGACCTGTCATGGTAATTTTTCTTTTTATTTTCAAATAATAATTTCTAGACAATTTATTTCATAATTAATATATACGTTTTTCAATTTCAGATATTCCGAATCAAGCAAGATTACCAGAAATTCCACTCTCAGAAACTGTAAGCACTTATTTTATTCATATAATTGTGTTTTTTTAACATAACTTTAAATAATATTAATATTATATTTATGATACTTTTGTAGGTTTACTAGGTTGCTAGTGTTCACACTTGAAGTTGCTATTCAAAGCATGGCAAAAAATGTTGAGCAATTTGTTCTCCTCTTTGATGCAAGTAAGTGTTGTATTATTCTCACAATTTTTTAAAAAATAATACTCGAGTATATGTGTATGTATTTATATTTATGATGAAATATAGTGTATTAATATTAAAGTTATCACATATCAACAATACACTACTCTGCCACACCAAATCAGAACTCAGCTTTTTTTTCCAGTTGGAAGCAGCAATTAAATGTACATTCCCACATGCCTGGGGATTCCACAACCCCCCTTTAATCCCACTGAAAATACCTTCAAAACACACTTTTTGTTAAAATTTATAAACCTTGTTTAATACCCAATGTCACGCCTAATTACTCAATTAATGAGAATTTTACATAAATTAATCTGCAACAAATTTGTCGGGAAGTAAGAAATGGGGTGTCTGAAACTTTTTCAGAAATTGCCTGGACTGCCCCTGAGGTGTCACGGTCATGTTCTGGGGTGTGTAGGGGTATTTATGGTCATTCCATTAGCTGGATTGTGTTTTGGGAAAGCGGTCATTTATTCCTTACCTTTATTTTTTTTTAACTTAATAATATTTGTCAGAAAGATCCAACAGTGATTTGAATTTTTTTGACTTTTTTTAGTAAAAAAAAATCTTAAAGAATGTGCTGGTAATTATTTGAGAATAAATCTTTTTTATTATTGGGTTTGTTAAATTCTTGATGGAATTATGCACAGGCTTTTTCAGATCAGCTTCAGCTTTTATGAACATGTTATTGGCCGCACTGAAGATCATTGCTGAATATTATCCTAGAAGGCTTCACAAGGCATTTGTCATTGACCCCCCTTCTCTATTTTCTTATCTTTGGAAGGTTAGTAACATTTAATTTTGAAATTTTATTATACTCACATTGTTAGTGTTGTTAATTTAATTAATTGAATTTGATGATTTTCTAGGGAATGAAGCCATTCGTCGAGCTTTCGTCGTTGACGACGACGGTTTCCTCGCTCGATTTTGAGGAATCGCTCGAGTACAATGACATGACTTCGTATCCACGAGCCGCATCCCTACGTTTCGATCCCTCGTCCGTCTCCTCGGCCACTAAGCCCGGCTCGTGCTCGTCCTCGAGATTTTCATTCACCGTGTCACATCATCTCGACTCTTTGAAACCTTGGTACCTCTCGTTGGCGCCCGACACATCTTCGTCAAAAGTGGGCCCGACAAATTCAGGCCCGGGGATCTCGCCCCTCAATGCGAGGTCCTACTCTTTCGCCTCGCCTATCGCGAGGTCAGGACCACGTGGCAACATTGATGTCGTTAGAAAGAACTTCTTTCCAACGACACCAATGCCACAAAAGACCCAAAAATTGGATCCATCCATGATCCACCATCCAAGAACTCCCAAGGCTTCATTCCTACAATCTCCGGCCTTGTTCTTCCGCAAAGATTTTCATCAAGTGAGTCGAGTCGAGAAATCACGTGAATCGTTTGTCCCGTTCTTGAACTTCTATCGACGACCTTACGATGAGATGATCTATCGATCAAAGATGAGGCCACCACTCGGCGGCCTCATCTCGATCGTCTCGCCTCATCTAACCCGTAGTCGACACATGTCAATGTCACAAAGGTTTTGATTATTCAAAGAGTGCATAGTATTGGAAATACTAACCAAAGATTGTTTGTTACTTAAATTGTCGAGTTGGAAACGAATTTATTGCATACTACTACTACACTACTAATTAATTTTGTGTCCAAGATTATGTAAAGAAATAGATTGCGTGCTATGTGGGATGTGAAAAAGCGTGCAATTTATTTAAAAGTCGCATTTAGTGCTAAGAAGAAGTGGCCGGTCTACACTTTGGTTTGTGTAAAAAAGACAGCGTCGGAGAAAGAAAGCGTGGTCGTGACGGTGGAAGGATGAATTCTCTAGATGCTTAAATGTTTCAATATGCCAATAATAAATACTTGTACCTTTTTTTTTATAAAATGTTGTAATTTTTTGAACCACCTTCTCGGTTGGATTTCGTGATGTCAATTAGTATAAAATTATTATATTACTGTATTTTCATGTCCATCATTGAAATATAATTTATTTAATGTTTTGTTTAATTTTTTTTCCCAATTTATCGATGTTCTCTGAGGTTATTTGATGTTATGAAGAAAAAAACAAGATTTGATTTTTAATTAGAATATAAGACGAACCTGATTTTTATCAGTAAATGTTTTTTTTATATAAATTTGAACGAATTAATTGATACATTTTACTTTGGGTTCCCCTATCTATTTTGTTGATATATGTCATGTTAAAAAATAAAGTGATACTTGAGTACAATTGGAATTGAGCTTCAATAAATTAAGTCAAATGTTGGATAAAATATTAAAATTATAATGTATTTATACACTACATTGCATGAAAGAATTTGATAAAAAATACTCCACGAAAAGTAGTCTCATTTGCCCTATATTCTTTGTCCACAAAATGTAGTCCCATACCCCTTTTGAAAACTATCACCTTTCAACCATCACTTAATTACTCAAATTGCCATCAACTTTATTCACAAACAATCATTTTATTCACAATGGACCCCACAATACCCTACAATACCCTTACTTTATCTACCTTTTTCTTAAAACATGTGTCCCACTCTAATGGGACTACTTTTCATGGATGGAGGGAGTAATAATTAACGTCTCATAATAGTGGAGACGACACGTGTTAAAAATTCAGCAGTGGTAAAACTAGACTATTTCAAACAGATGCGAATTGCAAATCATAACATATTCAAGACCAAACTAGGTGAGTCCAACCAAATTGAAGATAAGACGAGCCAAATTAGATTAATACTTATATTATTCAAATAATACTATTTACATACTCTATTGTGATTAATTGTTGTGTGTATAATTGCATTAAATTAATGTATGAGCTTTTTGTGGCCAATAATTCTTTAGTTATTCATCAAATATATTTTTAGTAAATTCTATTCCCACCCATATTAGAAGGGTATTTATGTAATAAAGATATGCACGAACGAATCAAAATGTTGAGTACGTTCTTTATGAATATAGATAAAAATAATTTAATTTGGTTGAGCTCCAACCATGCATTTGGAATTGTAACTCGTAAACTTATATATTATTCATAAACAGCCCAAACTTCAAGGTATTAGCTCATAATTTAATATATTTGAATCCTTAGTTAGACTTTGTATCAACAATTTAAAAATAAGTTTGAAACTCTTTCTTCTTGTAAGCTTGTTATTGTAATTTATATAGCTCATAATTTAATGATTTAAATCATAGGTGTTGGTTTCACCAATGGCAGAGTATTTGGTAGGAATATATGTGTCTTTTATGCTGTTTTTTTGTATGTAAAAGTCAATTGGAACAGACTATTATTTAATTTTTCTAACTACAGGGAACTGAAATTTCCACACACAAACAACACACACTTGGACATTTAAAAAAAACGATTTTGTCACTTTTTAATTTGTCCTTAAACAATCAAGGTTCTTTCCTAATAAATCTGTGTTTCTTTTTTCTTCATGACTGCTGTGGGATTTAGGGTTTGTATTTTAGTATGTGGTTAAGTTTGAAATGGACAAAACATATTTTGGTAATTGTGTTATTTATTTTGGAATTTTTGGTTTGTAAAAAGTCCTTTTCACTCAGTTCTATGATTTAATCACTTCAGAAATGTCAAAGTAGTAATAGATGAAGTCTGTAATGTTTCTCTGTTTGAAATTTGGTATTTTGTTGTTTGTTTTTTATGGGATAATCGGACAAAACAGTATTGTAAATTCTTGATATAGACATGGAAGAATTATGGAGATTCTTGCACTATATAATCTAGTACATTTCTTTTGGATATGTCGTGGATATCAAATTTGAACTAGGGATTTAATTAGTACTCATTCTCCTTTCAAAAAAATAAAATAAAAAATTAGTACTCATTCTTTTCCACTATAATATTCTTTTATTTTCTGGATTGTTTTATAATAAATTTTTTATTCTATTTTTAACCTATTATTTTATTTTTTTCAATCACACTGGTGTGGTACGGCATATATCTTACATTTATTATTTTATTTTTTAAAAAAAGGAAAAAATGTAGTGGGGTACATGGACTAATATATACTCCGTATACAGGACTACAAGTCTACAACTATTGATATGAAATTCAATATTGGGTTTTGATCAGATAAATTTAGACACAAAGTACTAATATTCTAGGTTTATTATTATTGTTTTTTTTAAGTGCAGAGTATTACCTACATCTAATTAAGTGTAATTGTCGTGTAAGAATATTTTACGCATATTACAAAAATAAAAATTAATTAAATAATAAATATATGTATAATGTGATATTTTTACTCTTTTATTTATCTATATGAATTAAATTTATTTATGTAATGCATACTATCAAACACATGAAAAATATTGTAGTTCGACAAAATTGAGTATATGATATTTAACTCTTATATTAGTTCAATCTAACAATAATTTTGAGTAAAAAAAAAAAAAATGCTTCTTGGAGAGCTAAAATGGACAAGGAGCCGTACTCCGATCTATTTAAAAAAAAATTCATTATTTTATTTTTTAAAAATTAATATTATTCATACTATTTTATTTTTACTCTTCATTTATTTATTTAATTTATTATTATTTTATTTATAAATGAATTTCACAATATCCATCATTCTCTTAACTTATTAATTTAATATATAAACTAATTTAAAAAAATATCTGTATTTGAAAATGAATATAATGAATTTGAAAAGGTTAAATATTAGTTTTCATAGGAATAAAATTATTTAAACATGTCCTATATATGTCTCCAATTGTTTGATTAGAATATAATTAACAATTCATAGATATACGTGTTTAATTCTTTTAACTAATTCCACTTGGAGTTTGGATCTAAGTATGTCATTTTGTCCAGATGCTTTGAGTGAGCTAGTGGACGGTTCAGATGATGTCACTTAAATTAGATTAACATTATTTTGAGATATTTATATTGTCACGCCCCAATTTTCATAAAATAGATTTTGCGTAAAAACTTGACAATTTTAAAATAAAGGGACACGAACTTAAATTTTTAACTTAAATAAATGAGATTTATGAACTTATTTAAATATAGATTTAAATGACAAGCAGCAGAAGACTCAAAAAAAATCTTTAATTATCGTAACAAATCTCTATTATCTCATGAAAAAGCTTAATAAATATATAAACTAATCAAAATTGATTTTACAAAATCATAATTGTTTTGTCATCCACCGCGTCTCCTCGCCATCGACTCGTCAATCTGAAATGTTAAATGTATGGTATGAGCAAAACCACTAGCTCAGTGAAGTCACTTTGACAATATTAAATACAACATACAAATAAAATGTATAATCACATATAATCATGTAATTCACAGAAAGTCACATACACACTTTTCATCGTACTCTTAAATAATTCATAATTAAGTTTCACTTGTTTCACGGTTTTCCCAAGGACCTCTTTTAAATTCCACTGGGTCCCCCTCAAAGACCTATTTTCAGCCCCGAGTTCTTTTCTTGTGCACGGCGGATCCCCCAAAGACCTCTCTTCAATCTCGGGTTCACCGAGGACCTCTTTTCAGTCCCGGGTCTCTTTTAAGCCCCTGGCCTTTCATAAACTTTTATATTAAATATTCACTCACATTCAAGTCATATCACAATTAATACACATACACATAAACAGTCTATTCATATGAAGCAGTTAATAAAGGCAAAGAAACCACACATAGAATTAATATCGCCACATTCAAATCATGTTATATAATAGATAAACAGTTTATTCATACGAAATATTTAATAAAGAGAAAGTAAACCACACCTGAAATAAATGTCGTGTATGGATCAAAATAACTTTAATCTTCGTCACAAAAGAAGAAGACGTTGTGTTCCAGCTTCATGATTTTTTAGTGACAATTCATATTTATCGTGTAAATATTTTATGAGTCTATCTTTGAGAAAATACCCTAGGAGAGATGGAGGATATAATTTATTTCCGTGGTTGCATGATGAATTTCCAGAATGTAAATTAGGGATGAGAATTAAAAGAATCTGAATTAGGAGTCAAATTCGGTTGTAACAAGATTGAGAAACTTGCGGAAATGGATTTAGTAAATTCAACGTTAAATTATCTAGCTATAAACTATATTCAAAATAATAATAAATACAATAATAATAGTAATAATAATGCTGATTACCTATAAATACGCATTTATGATATATATATATGTATATACCAAATCTTATATAATCAAATCTTATGTATATACACGCATATATGTATTCTAATATTTTATTTTATATAACATCTTATATATTTTTATAATATATAAAAATATTCTGGGATATTACATATATATTTTAAGTGTGGCTTAATTTGATTTGAAAAATTACTGTGATTTTTTTTTTTCCGTATAGATTAGGTGTTCAACATATATACTACCAATCAAAACAAAAAATAATACAGTAAAAATTATAGGCCTAGGAATATGTGTCATAAGTATGTAGCTACTATATATACGATCTACAGAAATTTGCTACTCGTACATTCCATTATTCACTCGATATTGATGCATGATACAACCACCTACCAAATAAATTTACCTTATTACTCCAAGCTAAATATGGAGTATTTATTTAACTATTTGTAGAATAATATCAATTCAAAATCTGGAAAGTAATTAATATATAAATTTATTAATTTTATAGTACTAGTAAGTAATCAAAGTGACAAAGTGGGATAGCTCAAGTGGTTAGAGCACCACTACCTAGGCCTTAGGTCCTGGGTTCGAGTCATGGGTAGGGGAAATGGGATGGGTATTTAACTTGTAATCAAAAAAAAAAAAAAAGTAAGTAATCAAAGTTGTAAACCAAACAACAATATATAATTTCATTCATATTTCGTATATATTGAAACCTCTACACCAAACACTTCCTAATTTTAAAAAAGAACTACTATTTGATAAGTATAAGTATGATTTCACTCAATTTCCTTACAATGTAACTTTTCATAAAACATTGCGATGTGTGTCTTTTTTTTTCTTTCTTTTAAAATTTCTTTCAATTATTGCTAGATTTTTATTCAAAATGATTACTATTTGTTGGTACTTTTATTTTATTTTTTTAGACCATGACTAGTTGGTACGTGCTATAGTCGTTATGTTTCAAATATATTTCATGTTTTAATTTTAATTAAATGGTATTATTATACTCCTTTCAGCCTTCAAAATTATTATGTTCATTTTATCGTTTGTATGTTTTAACAAACATTTATTAGTTTATATATAAACTAAATATTTTGGGTATAATCGGGCATCCTGTTTTTTAATTTTAAGTCTCGAATTCATAATGGGCCTCTTGTTTTTGTTTTTTTTAACTAAATTGATAAATTTTGGGTCCGACTATTTACACCTCCATTTCGGTTTAGTACACTCTCCCGATTGATGCACACCCCTTAAAATATGTCAGGATGGATGCACCCCTTCATGATTTGTCATAAATACTCTTTTTTATCATTTTAATACATTTTCAAACACACTCCCCTTATTAAATGCATCCCCAAACCCTAATTTTTTTCTCCTTAATTCCTCTTCCCTCCTCCCTCATTCCTCCCCTCCATCGCTGCTATTAGGAGTGTTAAAAAAAAAACCGGACCGGAAAAAAGACCGGAACCGGACCGGACCGACCGGTTACTTTCCGGTCCGATCCGGAAAATTTTGGATTCCGGTCTTCCGGTCCGGTCCGGACCGGTTTGGACCAGAATTTTTATTTTTTTACTAATTAACTCTCATTTATTTTTCAAAATCAAGTAATTGGTGAGAATTTGTTGAGACCTATTACATTTTTTGCAAATATATAATTTAACAAACATATTTAATTTATTTTTAGGGTCAAAAGATCATTAATAATAATGTAAAACAAATTCACATTGGCGTATATTGATTTCAAATGAAGAGCAAACACTTTAATTTTCATACACAAATTCATCAATCTTGTTCTTGCTTCCATAAACTTGAAAAAATATTTAATTTTTTTTAAAAAAAAAAATCCGGTCCAACCGGTCCAAACCCAGACCGGATTAATTACGGTCCGATCTCCGATCCGCCCTTTAGCATCAATTCCGATCCCGGTCCAAATCGGTCCCGGTCTGGTCCGGTTTTGGACCGATGCACACCCCTAGCTGCAATGCAGCAGAAGAAGAAAAAAAAAACCAACTCAAACCCCCCAGCCCCCACTGCCCGTCCCTACCCCCAGCCTCTTTACACGCACCGCCATCTCTCCTCCCTCGTCTGCTTTTTTTTTTTTTACTTTTTTCTATGTTATTTCCCAACCCAAGCCCTCTTCGTTCCTCCCTCTCTATACGCTCACGTTTGTTGCAGAAAAGGTAGGTTTTTCTCCCTTTTTTTTTTTTAATTTCGACAAACTAGGGTCGACCCATTGCATTCTCGTCGACAACAGGTTGTCGTTGAGAGTGTATTTTGGTCGACCTAAAGTTGTTGAATTATTTCAATTTTTTTTTTAAATTTCGACAAACCAGTGTCGATCATATTCACTCTCGTCGACAACAGGGTGTTGACGAGAGTGAATATGGTCGACACTGGTTTGTCGATTTTTTTTAAGTTCCTGATTTTTTTTTGTTTGTTGTTTGTGATGAAATTTTGTTGTTTGTTGTTTGGTGGTGGTGGTTCGGCGGCAGTGATGGTGCGGCAGCGGCGACGGTGGTGGTGGCTGGTAAAAATTAGATTTAGGGTTTAAAGGGAAAGGAAGGGTACAGTTAGTAATAGGGGTGCATTTAATAGTGTAATATGACTTAAGGGGTATTTTTAATTTTTTACATTATTATTATTAAACTGAAAGGGGGGAGTGTTCTAAACCGGAGGTGTAAATTGTCCCACCCTAAATTTTCTATAAGTAGAAATATTAAATTACGGAATATTATAAGATCTAGTAGTTTCTTGATTTTTTTTTTTTTTTGGACAAGAGTTTCTTGATTTTAATTTAATACCAAGTCTTGGCACTAATGATTAGTAGTTGCAGAACCATCTTTCTATTTTTGTGAGTTTTTTTTTCTTTGATAGAAATGTTCTCATATTGAAAAACATTTTATTGGTAGTTATTAGGGTGCGGCTAAAGGCACACACGAATCCTATGAGGACACCCACGCGATAAGGACACACACAATGGGATGAGGACACCCACGTGAGAAATACAAAAATACCCTCTTTCTTACTTAACTCTAATTTTTGTTTTATTTTGACACAACTCCACCCCACCCCCGTTTGAAGCTTTTGTCGCCGCCCACTCCGCCAACGCCGCTCGCGCGCGCCCTTCCGTCGTCGCGCACGCTCTTCCATCGTCGCGCGTGCCCTTCCGTCGGGCTGCCTTCCACGTCGTCGCCGCCTGCCTCCCTCCATAATCGCCATTGTTTCTCCTCCTCCCAAGCACCGCCGCCGACGTGAATCGTCCCTCCTCCCTTTCTCCAAGCTGTCGTCGCCTCCCTTTCTCCAAGTTGTCGTCGTCGTGTCCCTTCCTCCAAGCGGCCGTCGTCGCCCCTCCTCCATGCGAAGCGGCCGCCGTCGCCCCAGAAGAAGACAGTCGACGCGTCCGTTCACGTCCACTTCGATTTTGATTTAGGGTTTTTTTTTTTAAATTTAGGAATTTTGGGAAAATCAGGGTTTTTAGAAGTTCGTGAATTATTTTCGAACATATTGAGTTTGTTTTGGAAATTTTTTTCGAACAATCTGTGTTTGTTTTGGAAAAAAATTCGAACAATCTTGATTTTGGAAAAAATTTTGAACATTTTGTTCGATCTTTTTTTTTCGGACAAATTTAAGTTGTTTTGAATTTTTTTCGAACATATTAAGTTTGTTCATTAAAAATTTTCGAACATATTGAGTTTGTTTTGGAAAAAATTTCAAACAAGATGTCTGCTTTTTTTTCCGGACAAATGAAAGTTGTTCATGAATTTTTTTAGAACACGTTGAGTTTGTTGGGTGAAAATCTTCGTACATCTTATCTTTGTTCAGTTAATATTTTCGAACAATTTAAGAGTTTTTTTATTTTTATTTTTGTTGAAATTTTGTGTTTTATGAGTTTTTTTTTGTTGAAAAATGGTGTCTGTTTTGATGGTGGTAGTGGTGGTGGTAGAGGAGTAGTGGTGGTGGAGGAGATGATTCTATCGTGAAATAGAAGCGGTGTGTGTACTCATCTTCGTTTTTTTCATAAATTTTACACAAGGGGTATATGAGACATTTTACATGTCCTGAAAGATTAAAAAAATGTTTGGTGGGTGTCCTCATAGAATTCGGGTGTGACTTTAGCCGCACCCTTTTTTTTTTAGGTGCGTGTTCTCAACAACTCTGTGTTAGTATAACCGTGGCTTTCTCTAAATTCCAAAATTTGTAAAAAGTGGGCTGGTAAATTTTAGAAATGAGCCCATCCATTTTTCTTTTTCATTTTTTTCTTGATTTCCTCCTCCCTTTCTTCTTTTGTTTTGACTAGGGCTGTTACACGAACCGAGCCGCTCGTGAGCTCGGCTCGGCTCGGCTCGTTCGTTAAATGAGCCGAGCTCGAGCTCGTTAGATACTCGATTTACTAACGAGCCGGCTCGAGCTCGATTTGTTAGGCTCGATATCTAATATTTTTCTTTAAATTCCATTAGGCTCGTTAGGCACGGCTCGACTCGATAGGCTCGTTAGACCCTTTAGCGAGTCGAGCCGAGCTCGTTTCTTAGCTCGTCAATGTTATCGAGCCGAGCCGAGCTCGAACTTCAAATACTCGGCTCGGCTCGGCTCGAATAACAGCCCTAGTTTTGACTTCCATAAATACTACTCCCTCCAGTGACGGAGCCAGAACTTAACCGATGGGGGGCCCAATTATGAATAATAAATTTCGTTTTTAATATCATATAAGTTTGAAACATATACGGTAATATATTACTAATGAATCAAATAGAGTTTTAATATGTTTCAATAAGAGTTTCATTATTTCCGTTCATTACCTACAAATTAATGTTTATACAGTCTATAAACGAGCTTCTTTTAATTTTTATGTTTTAAATTGTTATATACTTCACTCGTTTTATATTGATTGACACTATTAGTCTTAATTCTTGTTTTAAAAATTTGTCATTTTAGCTATTTTTAACATGATTGTATAATTTTTATTTGAATACTTTTTTCATCTCTCTTTCTTGATAATTGAAGTAAGTCATTTCACACACTCTTATATTTTTCTTCATTTTTCTCTCAATCTATAATGATAATGAAAGGTAATTTATAGAAAAATGTTATTTAATTATACACAAAACAAGTACATTATAAGGAAAATAATAATTGCACTACTAATATTTTACTAATTCACTTAAAAATTGTTATATGATTATTAAATATAATTAATTATAATTGTAATTATTTTTTATTTTATTTTTTAATATTTTTAAAAAAATTATTTTAAAAAAATTATAAAATGGGTGGGGGCCCAGTGCCCCCCTGGGCCCTCTCTCCCTCCGTCCTTGACTCCCTCCGTCCATGAAATGTAGTCTCATTGGAGTGGGACACGTGTTTTAAGAAAAAGATAGATAAAGTAGATAAAGGAAAGATATTGTAGGGAATTGTGGGGTCCATTGTGAATAAAGTGATTGATTGTAAATAAAGTTGATGACAATTTGAGTAATTAAGTGATGGTTGAAGGGTGATAATTTCTTAAAAGGGTATGTGACTACATTTTGTGGACAAAGAATATTAGGCAAATGAGACTACTTTTCGTAGATGAAGGGAGTATTTTTTGTCTCAATGATTCCTTTTTTTTTTTTTTTATGTTTATTACAAAATTAATGAGCAAAACAATATTTTTCGCACAAACAAATGTAATTAGTCAAAATAAATAATAAAGATACGAAAATTATATAAAAATTAAGCTTTAAATGTTCGATAAAATATGAGATAAACATTGTAGCATTTACTCAATGACATCAAAGTTTCAAATTAAAGTGAATAAATCTATAAGCATTCAAACATGTTATGATTAGAGAGTGTAACTTCATATGCTCAATTCATTATTCTTCTCAATAATATTTCCCAAACACTCTAATGGTTAGCATGAGATGCGTGTATACACTCAATTATCAATTTACAAATATGTATAACTATAAGTCCGCCAAATTGAGAGCCATCGGCATTTAATAAGTTGAAAAATTAAAAAACGACGACGTTTTGTTTAGATTATAATATTTAACGAGCTAAGTATCTAATTTGTCCTTAACAAACCCTAATTAAAAATTATAATAGAGAGCGTACCTGAAAACAACACATATAAAGGAAAACTTCATCACAGACGCCGCTACCGCGCGCCGTTCATTGAAAGGATCCGCTCGTGCTCAGATCTGGTATAGATCCCATTAGAAGTCTTTCTACGGTAAGTTTTCTCATTTTAATTAAACATATGATCGATTTATTTTCGTTGTTTGTATAGATTTTTAATTTCTTAGTGTTAATAGTATTTTAGCTCAGCTCAAAAAAAAAAAAAGTATGTTAATTTGTTTTCATCGATTGACTGTTGTTGTTGTTCTTGTTATTTTTACAAAATTTTTAATTTTCAATTTAATGCAAAATTTAGAAGATTTGTGCAATAGGGAGATGTTATCAAATACCATGAATCTATCTTCTGTATGGACAATTCAGATGTAAATCCATTGATGTATAAAGTAATTGAAGAATATTTAACAAGAGATTTTCCTCATTTTCCATATAGCCACAATTTCTCATTTAATTTCTACATAAGCCGATTTTTTTATTCAATATTCCCCTAGATTTTTTCTCACTAATATCTTTTTGGAAATATTTTATCTTTGTTTTAATATAAATATATTGTTATTTTAGATTTAATAAAAAATTACTTATAACTTAATAATGTAGCAAATGTGATCAATTTTACATATTACTGACTTACTGTGATGCGAGGAAAAAAGGATGTGTTAATCAAGTTAATCTATTGTTGCTGCATTATAATTTGTTAGTAATAATTTATTACTGATATTTTAGTTATAAACATTTTATTTTGTTAGAATTTTAAATTAAACTATATATAAAATCTCATGATAATAATTTATGACAAAAATTTGTATGGCAGATTTCTTTTAATCCATATTTAAAAAAATGGGATTGGACAACTCTTTTTTTCTTTTAAATTTTATGTTTGTCAAAATACGGTCAAGTGTATTTTTGGACCGTACTTAAAATATGATAATGTTTTTATCACTTTTATATAGGGTTAAAAGAGACTTGTTTCACAGAATGAGATTCGTGAGAGAGTTTCAATCAAGACCCGCTCTTATTTTTTAAAATCTCATGTTAAAATTTTTAAATTTCAATAAATATTTTACTTTTCCTATTTTTTCTTCAAAATATCTACATGTTTGTTACTAATTTAATTTAAGACAGTTACGATGAAATTGTGCATTCTGGTAATTTAAGACTTAGGTATGATTGGTATGTGGTAATAGATTTGGAATGGAATGAACATTCATGAGTCTATTCATAATCTCACGATTGATATGTTTTTTTATTTGGAATCGCGATTCCACAAGGAATGGTGATTCCCAAAAATAAAGAATTGTGATTCCTCTCCATCCCCCTGTCTTTCCCCATTCCATTCTGTGTGGAATTAATTATTTTTTAATTTTTTAAAATAAAATCATCACTTATATTTTATTTTTACAAAATTATCCTTCCCAATAATTAAACAAGATATTCATTAATCACGATCTTCAATCAAAACCTTGAACCCTAATTCACGCAATGATTTTCATAAACCTAAATCTCTAATCTCTACAACCCAATTCACGGCTTCACGCAAGAAAATAAGATGTCAAGGAGTGAAGGACGTTGATTCTCTAGAAAAGAAGAACTAGACATATGAATTAGAGAAATTAAATATCCAGAAGTTCTGTTCTATACTATATATCTGCGCGTATATATATATATATATGAAACAAAAGAAGAAGAAATAATTATAGATATAATTGCATTCATGATTTGAAAAGATATAATATATATATATATATATACACATAACGATATATGATATATGCATATATATATATATATATACATGAATCGTTTCTTGATTGCAGAAGGAATCGTAAGATGTTCACTATTTTTTCTAAATTAAAAATTATTTATCTAAAATTTTATTATTATATTAATAATAGCATATTAACTAATTTAATATATTTTTATAAATATATATTGAAGGGTATTTTAGTCATTTAATATAAACCATGTATATTATTTTGCATCTCATTTATTATACCAATCATGAGAATGGAATCAACCAAGGAATGATTTTTCCATTCCTAATTAATACCAATCATGAAAATTTCATTCAAACATTCATTCCATTCAGGCCTTCATTCCATTCATGAGCTTATTCCATTCAGTCACAATTTCATTCAGTCATACCAATCATGCCCTTAGAGATTATGGTGGAAGATATTGAATAATAATTGTGTTTGGATAGAGATTGAAAAATATGTGTGAATTAAGAACTTTATGTTAAATCAATAGTGATATTGTATCATTTTATTATTGTTAGTTAGTGGAGTAATTAGTGTAAGGAAAAAAAGTATGCGAGAGAATATATGTGTGTAAGAAAAGTAGGAGAGAGAGTGATTAATTAAAAGGAAAAAAAAAGTGATGCGGTTGTATAATAATATGTATGTAGGTGTATTATAGGGGTGAATGTGTATTTTGATGTAGAGGGATGAAGAGAGATGAGATAGGAGATGGACCATCCAAATCCGGATGGACCAATCCCAAATTAAACACACCTTTAGGTGGTGGTGTCTTTAATTTGAGATTGTGGTGGATTGAATTTGGATTTTGGTGGATTGGATTGAGATTGGGGTAATCCATGAATAGTAATTGTGTGTAAGTTGAGTTTAGTTAATGATTGAAAAGTAAGGGTAGATGTAATTTATGTCACATCAATAGTGATGTTATAATATTTTATGAAATAATAATTGAATGATAGTGAATGATATATTATTTTATTATTGTTAATTAGTGAGGTAATGATTGAATAAGGTTTGATTATTACTATTTTGTTTATAGTGTAATTATATATGTATTTAATATTTATTATACTTACATATATTTATATTAAATTGTTATTATTTGTATTTAATGTACTCATCATTATTTATCTAATTAATATTAACATTAAATATATTTACGCACATATATATACATATTATATACGTGCACAGTGTAAGTAATATTTATATAGGAGAGAGAAGAATGTAGGAGAAAAGAATGAGTGATTGAAAAGGAAAATGGTGATTTGATTGCATAAAAATAGTTGTATAGGTGTATTATATGGATGATGATATTTGAATTTGTATTTGGATTGAAATGGATTATAAGAGATTGGATTGACATTGGTGCAATCCAAATCTGAATTGACCAATCCCAAAACAAACACCTACCAATGGAATAGCCCATGAATGAAATCACCATTCATGATTTATTCCAAATTTTATGATTGAAATGATGATTCTCAAAAGTATGACTCATTCATTCCAACTTACATGGGTTTAGCTAAGGAATCACTTTTTAATATAAAATTAATAAAAATAATATTACTCTTATTTAATACTCTCTCCGTCCAATTTTATTATGTCCACTTCTTCGGGCACGGGTTTTAATAAATATTGATTAGTTTATTCATAAAGTAAATAAGTTGAGGGTATGATTGGGGTATTGTGGGGTCCATTTGTAAATAAATGATTGTTTATGAATAAAGTGAATGACAAAGTGGGTAAATAAATGATGGTAGGAGGGTGGAGATAAAATAGTATGAATAGTATTATTTCCAAAAAAGGGTCTGAGCATAATAAAATTAGACAATCAAAAAAGGAAAGTGAGAATAATAAAATTGGAAGGAGTAATAAAAAAATTATATTTAATAAAAATATTAATATAATATATAATATTAAGAATAAAAAAATAATATAATAAATATAATATAATATATTAAATTTTAACGATAATAATATTTCTTCATAATATTAAATTATAAATATATAACATAAAAAATAATTTAAAATTTCTCAAAAATATAAATAATATATCTAATATATTATTTTTAATAAAATAATAGTATAATAATTCTTGATAATATAAATAAAAATATTATTATTTAATTTATTTAATATTAAAATAATGATAATATTCTTATTTAAAAATAAAAATATTATTTTCATATAAAATATATTTATTATAAATAATAAAATCAATTAACAACACTCAATAATAATAATTTAAAATAAATTTATAAAGTATTACATATCATTTCCATATTCATTTTTATGCTATATCAATCATAGAAATAATTATTTTTATGTCATTCCATTCATACGCCTTAGAGTTTAGACCAAACACACATCTAAGAAAGTAAATGTGCCTCTGTTTTAACAATATTTTAACATTAATATACATTTGATTTGATGTTATTTGAATAATAAAATGAAATAGATCAAATTCGTGTTTCACGGTGCAAATTGTATCACTATAGTTTAAAAGTAATATATTTACAATTAAAATTTTATATAGCACGCACGCATCTCAGCTGCTAAATTAAAGCACAAAAACTAACAGTAAAGGCGGACCTAGACCAAAATATTTGGAGGGGTTAGAAATAAAAATATGTACTCAATTTTTTGCTTAAAATTGCTTTTTTATTTTTCCAGCAAAAACGAGGGAAATAAATTTCTGGGATTACAGAGTTTCTAGTAGAGAAATATATATGTTATTTTGAGTTTCTCTTATACTCTGTTATTGTTAATTTAATTCTAGAATCTTATATAGAGCAAATGAGTAGTCGATCATGAGATTAAGCAAAGATTATTTTGGTAGCAATGTAACTTAGTTATTGAACTAAATTTGTAGAATTAATTTAAGCATACAAGGAAGGTGCTGCTGCTGTTGAAATTCAAAAAATGAATGGTCATGCATATAAAATGTTGTACCGGGCCATGGCCAAAAGATCAGGTTATTTATTTATATATTTTGTCTTGCAGATATATTGGCTGATTGACGTCTTCCATAGATTTTTTAACATATCTACTCGTATTTGGCAGATCCTTCGATTCAGGGAAATAGAGGGCTGAGTGAATTGAAGTAAATAGCACTGAAGAAGATGATGCTACTAATTTTGAAAACGTTGAGCAGCAGCATCATCATCAAAGGTAGTAGTTTTAATATATGATAATATTTGTTTCATTTTAATTAATTTCCTTTTTCTTAATGCCAAATTGAATTAATTATATTTGATGCAGCATGAGTTTTGTGGTGAGGCGGGCTAGTAATGCTGTGCAGGAGAAAAACAATATCTCAAATGATTCCACTCCAACTCCAACAAATGTAAGTCACGTACTTCTTGCAATTTATATATGATAATTGTATTGATTAATTGCTTCTCTTATTACACTAATTGTTCAACTAATGTGCACACTTAAAACTTTTTAAAATTTACTGAGTGCATTTTTAATAGGAGCAATATGCACTTTTAAAGAAGATAAATCATCTTAAACACACAAATTAAAGAATGTGATACGTACATCTAACATGAATTTTATTTTAATTTACCCTCATTTGATGATTTACAAATTTAAATATAAGTGTCTCTAAACTAACCGTATTAGCACTTGCATTATCAATTTAAATATAAAAATATTTTTGTAAGTATATTGTATTCGTGCAATTAGCGTGCAAATATTTTTGAGCAATATTAGTAGTGCACGGCCTACATCAATATCTCCATATACAATTAATCATTTTTTAATACAATGACATGCAACACTCATATATATAACTATGTTCTTGAAATCGATCACTCCAAATATTCGAACATATAAAATATTTTGAATTAATCTAAAAAACATATTAGTCATTTCAATTCTAATTTCTTTATCCATTTAATTTGATCAATTTAACGAGTAATATTAGTGCACCGTACGTGAAAATATCATTAAAACTCATACAAACATCATGGTTTTATTACATAGACTACTTTATTATTAGGGTTAATTGCAAAAAAAATCACCACCTTTAGTGTATTTATCAATTACAACATATTCTTTTTTTCTTTGCAATTTGATACACCACCTTTTTATGTTTTGCAATTCAATGCACATATATATTTTTTCGATCAATTTTAATTTAACTTGACGCCGAAAAACGACGAACACACCACGTTATCGACACATAGAGTATCACTAATAAATTTTTTTAATGAAACACACATGCACATTTAAAAAACGTTTTTTTTATATAAATTGCACATCAAATTCATTTATATTTTTATAATTTTTTGGCAAAATTCTCCATCTTTATGCTTTAATATTATGAGTAATGATTTGATGTTTTCTATATCAAAGCTCACTTATCCTCTACACAAATGTAAATATGTAATATCTAAATAATTTTATATATAAAAAAATCCAGTCAAAAAAATTTGCAAAATAAAATAATTCATATAATCATATTTATTCTTATGATGTGCATTAACGCGTTTTGCTAAAACAAAAAATTCTAATCACACAAGTTGTGCATTGACCAAAATCATATTTATTCTTTGTCTTAATATTTTTTCTTGATTATGTTAACTTGTTTTTTCTTAATCACAAAAAATAAAAATATATAAAACATTTTTTTATGTTATGTTGCAAAAAAAAAAAAATAATAATAATAAAAAAATATATATATATATATATATATATATAATCGCGCAAAACACGACGAATTTGTAATTTTTAGGAGCCACGTCAAATTAAAATTGATAAAAAAAATATATCGGTGCATTGAATTGCAAAACTTAAAAAGTTGGTGTATCGAATTGCAAAGAAAAAAAGAATATGTTGTAATTGATAAATACTCAAAAGGTGGTGATTTTTTTTGCAATTAACCCTTATTATTATTTTTTTTTTTTGAAAGCATTACTTTATTATGTTGAAGCATTACTCATACATTTCTGTGGGTCAGGGAGACAGGGATGGGTCTAGCACGCCCAAATTTGTAGAGTATTGGGTTCCTGTTAGACTCTCGAGTGTGCAAATGGAGATATATTGTGGCTCTCTCCTTTCAAATTCAAAGGTTTTATTCTCACCTGCCAAGCTGCATAATAAAACAGAAACCCTTCAAAATATGCTTATCTCAACCAGAAAGGTTTGATTTTTCTTAAACTTTATTATATAATAAATTAATGTGGCTAATTTTACTTAGACTGGTTTTCTTAAACTTTGTTTCAGTGTTGTGATCATCCTAAACTGGTGGACTCATCCTTGCATGAGCCTGAAAAGTATAATGAAATTAAATTGAGCAGCAAATTGCTACTACTCAGCAAGATCCTCCAGGAGATTAGAAAAAGAGGACAAAGAGTGGTTGTCCTTTACCAGGTTGTTAGAACAATTTTGTATTTCAATATAATTGATGAATCTCTTTATGTTTATGCTACTAATTAATTTTATTTTACACTCATTTGATGATTTACAAATTTGAATATAAGTGTCTCTTATAAATTTATATATAAAATATTTTTGTAAGTATATTGTATTCGTGCAATTATCGTGCAAATATTTTTGAGCAATATTAGTAGTGCATGGTCTACATCAATATCTCTTTATATTTATGCTACTAATTAAATTGACAGTATGAGAAATTAACTCTATTTAGTTCAACGCCTAACTCTGTTATTGGATTTAATATGTGATTTCATGTTTGTCACTCTCCAAACAGACACTTGGAGACCCTGGACCAATTCATACTGGACATATCTTGGATGACATTATTCATGACAAATTTGGTCAAGATTCTTTTTTGCACATTGGTGAAGGGTTATCCAAGCCCAAACTGCAAGTAGTGTGTGACACTTACAATGACAAAGGGCGCGGGAAATTCATTTTCTTGACGACAACCCGAGCTTGTGCTCCCACCATTCATCTTCAATCTGTAGACGTCGTTATATTCTTCAATAGTGATTGGAATCCAACAAATGACTTGAGGGCTCTCCAGAAGATCAAATTGGATTCCCAACTCGAGCATGTCAAGGTCTTTCGTTTATATTCAGCTTTCACCGTGGAAGAAAAGTTGCTAATGCACGCCAAGCAAAGCACTGCTTCAGATTGTAATATGAGGTATATAAAGCAGAGTATTTGCCATGAGCTGCTGAATTGGGGTGCCTACTACTTATTTGGAAAGCTTGATGAGGTCCATGGCTCGTCGATTACTGATGATGCCCAGTCTTTTGTGGAGGATGTGTTACTTGAGCTCTCAAATTTGTTACCTAACAATGAGGAGGAGATCCGTGCACGTTCAGAAAGTTCGTTCATTGTGGAAGTCGAGCAGATTGGAGGTTTATATCGTAGAAATATTTGTTTACAAGGAGAAAAGGAATACCCTCTCATGGAAAATTATTCAAAACTTGAGGAGATGATACTGAAAGAACCACCCCATATTTTCTGGACATATATCCTTCAAGGAAGGAAGCCTAATTGGAGCAACATTTCCAGTCAATCATCACCCAGGACTAGAAATGGTGTCCAACGCTCTAATGACACTAATTTTGAAGCATCTGTCCAGGCCCGGGCGTCCAAGAAATGTAAAACACAGGCTAGAAAGAGCAAACTTCAAAGTCCAGATAAAGAAAGACTTCTTCAAAAAATGTTGAACAGGATAAACAAGACTTAGAAAGTCAAAAAAATGTGTCTCCATCTTCTAAATCACCTGAGACCACACAATCCCAGGAGCTGAAGGAATTGGAAAGGGAGTTGAAAAGATTAGAGAAACAAAAAATAGAATCTCTGAAGCAGCATCAAGATAAGGTTTGTCTTTCTAATCTCTCTTTTTATTTTGTTTTTCACACATTACTTATTTGTTGATGTTTGTTATTGTAGAAATTGCAAGTGAAAATGGCCCTTGAGAAAGAGATTGAGGAAATAAGCAAAAAGTACGAAGCAGAACTCCAAAATGCAGATATTGCATTTGCGGAAGAGAGGCAAGTTGTTGATACTAAGTGCAACCAACTCTTCATCAAAAGATTAGTTGTTGAGGCTAGCGGAGAACTCAGATGTTCCAGTAGCTCCATTTTCTCAATTAAACTTTCGCCAATCGATTCCATGAATTAATAATGCACATTTTATGCTTTTCTAATAACTTTTGTCCTTGTTGTTGTAATTTTTCATGACTTGTGTAATTGATAATGGTGAAGCAAATTTGGTCTTCTACATTGATGCACATTATGTGTTTGCATATATGTTCCTGAGTAAATGATTTAAGGTTGGCTGTAGTGATGAACTGCTAACAGCGTTTGATGAATTTATTTGTACAACTGTATTTATCGATGTGGGTTGTGGAAGTTTGTTTACTGCTGCAATTTTTTCATGAACCTCACGGGCTTTAGATGATGAGGAACTCTTTCCGAAAGTGAAATAATGGGAGACGGCTCAAAACTTTGGATTTTGATCCAAAATTCAAATTTTGAACGTCTCTCATTGGTTTAGATTCAAATCCAAAATTGAATTTGAGTTTGGAAGGATCGTCGGAGGACATAAACGTGATTTGTGATATTGAGATTTTAACGACATTTTATTATATAGAGGATACACTCAAAGTATTTCATAACATCTTTGATGCAACGTGCGTGCGTGCGTGCTAATTTAACAAAACGCACAAGTAAGAATCGTTGATTCAAAAAATACTCGAATTTTGATAAAACGAAGAACACGTTTTCAATAATATTAAAATCTTCAAAAGCTACCTCCACAATGTTTGGAGAATGATTAAAAATAAAAATTCTAGTGTATGTAATTACAAAATTACACAAAAATCCCTAAACAATTTAAAAGTGCAAAAATAATAGTACCAAAAAAACAATAAAACATGTTTTTGATCCTTCAAACGATGGAATTTGGTCAAAGAACGTCGGACATCACAGCGCAACAAGTTTTATTCATAGCATCATTTCCACCTGAAAAAGTGTGCTCATAACGATGAATTTTGCTTATAGCAACATTTCTATTTTTATAATAGTGTGCACGCAGTGACGGACCCAGAAATTACAGATTGGGGGGCCCAATTTACATTAATATAAAGGCAAAATACTTATATATACAAAAAAAAATTATTATAAATTTTTCAATACGTCTCGTTTCATTAATTTAAATTTAACGACTTTTGTTATATTTTGAAAAAAGTAATTTTGATTATTCTAGCCTATAATAGGTAAAACAATGTTAAAATTTAAGATACAACTCCAATCCGCTGAGACATTAGCCACTATTAGACAAATGTAGAACTTAAAATATACTCTCATTTGTGTATCTTGATTGACTCACTTTTTAAGAAATGTGAATTTAGTGGAGTGTGCGATCAAATAAGTGAGAATCATTTTGGGTGATTTAATAAAGTATAAAATAGATTTTGTGAGGTTTAAAAAAGAATTTAGTGAAGTGTATTAATAAGAGAAAATGTGGATTTAAAAACAAAATGATATAGTAAATGTGCCCGTAATCTTAAAATATATAAAAAAAAAAAATTACTGAAAAAAATATATATAAAAAAAAATTGGTGGGGCCCAGTGACCCCCCTGGGCTCTTACTGGGCCCGTCCCTGTGTGCACGATCGTCCAAATCGAACATTTAAGCTAAAAAAAATTAAGGCGCCTAGGTTGATTTTTCTACCCAAACTTCCAGAAATATAAAATCGAGTCGGGTAGGGGTAGGGGTAGGGCCACCTAAGCCGACTTTTACATTAGAGAGTAAATGACCGATACTCTATCTGTCCAATTAAAGTTAATAAGCATGATTCATTTGTCACAGTTTTTAAGAATATTGATGGTTTATGTATTTAACATATTATGTAAAGTAAAAAGTTAAGAAAGTATTAGTATCGTTGAGAAATAAATATTTTTATTTATAAAAGTGTATATATTAATTTTGAACGGATTAAAAAGAAAATTAGATTTATTAAATTTGTATGAAGGATACAAATGGTTTATTTCTTCTAATTACATCTCAAGTTGGTCAAACTTGCTAATAAGAATAAAAATGTATCCTCAAATGGCTATAAATGCCCGTTTTACAGATGTTGTAAAATAAAATAAAATTTTCAATTTTGGAAATGATATTAAATTTAGCTTATTTATTTCAATTTCAAAATAGATCAAATAAGAAGAAAATAGTCTTAAAATTTTAAAATTATCTTTAAAAAAAGCAATATGACATTTTTTTTTAAAGATGGACGATTAATTGACGGATACTTTTAACTTTTATGAGCAGATTTGAATGTATATTTATAGGAAATAGGAGTATAAATAACCCAACCCTTACTTATAACATACATACTTCCTCCTATATTGTTAAACTAGTCCTATACCCGCATTTTACGCGGGGTCGATTTATTAAAATTAGAGTTAATTTATTAAAATAATAATTTTAAATACTATATTAATTTTTATATCTTTTTCATTTGTTAGAGTTTGTGAGAATAATTTTTTTTTTATTCTAATATATGTATAACATATACATTTGAATTTGAATCTATATTATTGTATTTATATTTTTATATATTATAATATTTTTTTAATATATTAATAAAATGTGCATTAATAAAATTATAATTTAATTGTAAAATTAAAAATATTTTTAATAAGAATGAGCATTATAAAATTATTTTATATAGATTATTATATGTATATATATAGAGTTTATAGATATTTATAGGGTTGACTTTCGAGTTTATAGTTATTTGTAGGATAAGATTTTAGGGGCCATTCTATTTTAGTGCTATTTGGACTTGGCCATTTCCATTCAATCCTACTTTTTAAAACCTCTCATTTAGGTGCCATTTTGGATGATAAGATTACATCCTTACCCTTATAGAGAAGGAAAAGTAAGAAAGATGTCATCTCATATTTTTTTATAGTCTTGTCAACTTTTTCCACATCTCTCTCCTAAAACACTCTAAACCACATCTCCTTTCTCTTCTTCTCTCACCTGTATCTCTCTTCTTCCCACTTCCTCTCTCTCCACCCAACATCATTTCCAAAAAAAAAAAAAACATTACCTTCTCCCCTCCATTTTCAAAGGACAATAAACTCAGTCTATCTCCGTTTTAGAGAAAAGAAGAAGGAAGAAAAGAGGTAAAATCATGGCCGCCGCCTCCAACTCTCCGGCGAAGGCCGCCCCACCATGACTCGTTTAGTCGAGGTCCCTTTAGTCTGAAATTAGAGTAATTAACTTCTCTAGTTATGGGCATTAAACTCAATTTTTTTAAAAAAAATTACGAAATTAAATTCACAAACAATACAAAAAAAATCCCCAAAACGAAAAAATAAATTTTGCATCAATGACAAAAAATAATTTGCATTAAAGAAGAAATTATTTGCATCAAAGAAGAGATTATTTACATCAAAGAAAAATAAATTTCCATCAACGAACAAACTATTTGCATTAACAAACAACTGTTTGCATCAACGAACAATCTACTTGCACCAACTAACAATCTACTTGCACCAACACAATCAATTTCATTTCATTAATTTATACAACAGTTCCTTTTAGTTAAAAAAAAGATATGCAGGAAGATCTTCATCTTCTTCAACAATTTTTTTTTAAAAAATTAACCTTGCACTTTCCACATTCTGAAAAAAGAGAAAAATATTTCTTCAAAAGCGCTAGAAATCATACATTTTGAGTTCCATAAAAATACAAAAATACAACCCAGAAATCGAAAATGTAAAAAATAGACAACAACATATGACAAAAAATGAGGGGTGTTTTGATTGAAAAAGTGGGTGCACATTAAGATGGAAACCCTAGCCCACTAGCAGGCCCAAGTGCCAAAACCCTAGCCCCCACCCCCACGTTGGCTGCTGCCGCCGTCCTCCCCGGAACTCAGAAGTCGGGCGGTGGTTGTCTTCTTTGCTCTGCCGTCTCATCGGAACTCAGAAAGATGGGCGGCCGTCTTCTTTGCCTATCAGATCCGTCCATCATCGAGCTCTTGAAGTCCTCGTACGGATCCTCCGATTTCTTCACGATCGCGAAGCTCTCCTTCACTTTCCCGTCCACCGTGCACGGAATCAGTTTCTTAAACATCGACAACCTCGCCGGAATTTCACCCTCCGCCGCCGCCCTCGACGACCCACGCTTCGTTCTCCGTTTGCTCCTCCGCTGAGGCAAGGCTTGCGTTTCCCCAATTGTGTGCAACTGATTTAATTCATGGGGGCTGAGATTTTGAATAAGAGAGGAGAGAGAATAAGAGAGGAGAGAGGAAAGAGAAGATGAGGCGTGTCTAAGATAATGGGGTGGGTGAAGTTTTTAATAAAAATGGAGAGAAAAATGAGGAATGAAGAAAGGGCAATTTGGGTTTTTTAGGTGTGATTTGGCACCTAATGTCAACTTTTTAAAAAGTTGGAACCCAAGTAGAGTGGAGGAGGTGAATATAGCACCTAAGAAGAAATAAACTCAAGATTTTAAAATTCTAAATCTAAATTTTAAAGTAAACCGTGTGGAATTTTCCATTTCAAAACAAACATTTCCTTAAAGAATTGTGACATTTCTAGTAACCTATTTTCATGGCACAAAATAGTCTTTAATTTTTCCGTTAAGTTTTTTTCTTTCAATTATTAAAAACTACTATTATATTATAACAAATAATAATTGCATAGTTTTCTCAACTAAGTCCGCGTACATCTCTAATCCCTCCTCATATTTTTTCATATTTTTTAAGACGATCGATCTCTCAAACTTTATTGGAAGATTTTAGATTTTTTTTATTGACAATTACTAAAACCTTTTCAAGTAAAGCTTGTTAAATTATTCTAGAATACACTCAGTCTCTGATTTTTTTTTTTATTGAGAATTACTAAAAATTCTCTAAAATCCTCAACAATACTCTATATATCTTAAAAAAAATTAAATTATTTTAGAATACATTCACATTCTATATCTCAAGAAAATTATATATACATTTACATCCACGCAATAATACAATACTCTATATATCTTAAAAAAAAATTTAAATTATTTTAGAATACATTCACATTCTATATCTCAATACTCTATAGAATACATTCACATTCACATCCAGGCGCGCACCTCATTGTTGATGATTGGAATGTATTTTGTTTTACCAATACGTGTTCACTTATAAAAAAAAAATATGCAATTAAAAAAAACTTCAACAAAATAAATGAAAGCTACTCATTTTTTTTTTCACAATACATCTACTTATTATTATGCCGGAGTTTATGGGAAGCTTTTCCCTCGAAAAAAAGGGAGTACAATTATTCTCCAAATTAAATTTTAAATACTAATTCTAAGGGGGTGAATTCAATTGAGATGCTGTTGGATTTTTTTGGACTTTTAAAATCTGGGGGTATTCAATTCAGATTTTTAAAAATCTTTCAAAATTTTGATGTATTCAATACTGATTCTAAAAAGTCTTTAGAAATCTTTAGGTATTCAACAATCTATGGATTTTAATACTCTATGGTTTCGTTGGATTCTCCTTCAAAAATATTGTAGATGTTGTTAATCCTTAAATGCCTTAACATTATCAACAACATCTTAATTTGACCTTCCGAGATTTTTTCTAAGTCTTTTCTGAAATGCTACATTAAATGTTGATCTAAATGTTGTCGCATTTCTGGCAGGATCTAGAAGCTTCTACAAGGATCTGGAACCTGGAAGATTCCAGAACATTGGAGAACATGCTAGAACGACCTGGAACCATTTGGAACGACCTGGAGCATTCAAGAAAGATCTAGAAAGATCATGGAAGTTGAGTTCCTAAAAAATAGGACCTCATTGTGGAAGCCTCTAGAATCAGCACCCCACTACTATAAATACCGATGGAAGGCTTCTCAAATCAGTGTACTCTATTCGATCAACTTCCTAGACCGAGCGTATATCCCTGTTAGGAATTG
Source organism: Galeopsis tetrahit (assembly GCA_963675135.1). Taxonomy (NCBI): domain Eukaryota; kingdom Viridiplantae; phylum Streptophyta; class Magnoliopsida; order Lamiales; family Lamiaceae; genus Galeopsis; species Galeopsis tetrahit. The sequence goes on from OY776128.1 coordinate 55,904,914, forward strand.
TGGCCAGTAGAACTACCTTTTAGATCATACGTTCGTATCCCACCCGTATGGCTGTGTGTCTTCTTATCTATTGAGAGTGTAATCTTTAGATAGACTAGGCATTTCGACAGTGTATACATTATACACTTAGTTCATTTTTAGAACAAGGCACCTGCCTCGTTTGTAGTTTCTGTTGTGAATGTTGATGCTGTAACATTTCACACAACATTTATACTTGAAGATAAGTATTGTTTTTCGCCGTAAGGCTAGCATAGATTTTTATTTATAAAATCTATGTGAAAAATTATTTCCATTGTGTCACGTTTGTTTTTAGTGTTTCAAGTCTTCCGCTGTGTTAATCTTAATTTCTGATATTCTGCTAGAGTCAGTGTTGTACCAATTGTCACAACATTTAGTACAACATTATTCTACTTAAACTTAAACACTTCATAGACATACACTTAACACCACACCACACACTTTCAGTTGGTATCAGAGCCGATACCTGACGACACTAGGTTAGATCTTTGGTCAAGTGTGTTTTTAGTGTAGGTTAGCAATGGAAACACATCACATATCCACGGCACTTAGGCCACCCGTTTTAGATGGTTCGAATTATGCCTATTGGAAGCCTAAGATGCGTATGTACATCAAGTCAGTTGATGAACGTGCTTGGAGAACTGTACTTACAGGTTGGGAAGCTCCAAAAAGACCAGCAGACGCAGATGGTGAAATACAACTCAAGAGAGAAGTTGACTGGACGGCTGATGAAATAACAACAGCAAGCTACAATTCTAAAGCTTTAAATGCTATTTTTACTTCTGTTGATGTTTCAATGTTTAAAATTATATCTAACTGTTCTACTTCTAAAGATGCATGGGACAGGTTGCAAGAGCATTGTGAAGGTTCAGAAAGTGTTCGAAGAACTAAGCTTCGAATGTTGGGGATAAAATTTGAGAATCTCCGAATGAGGGAAGATGAAACAATTACAGCCTACAATGAAAGGTTAAGTGAGATTATCAATGAATCACATTCTCTTGGTGACCCTATTTCTAATGTTAGAGTAGTTCATAAGATATTAAGATCTGTTCCTAAAAGATTTGATGCTAAAATTTGTGCTATTGAAGAGGCAAAAGATACAGATAAGCTAAGTCAAAATGAGTTAGTGAGTATTCTTAGGACATATGAGATAAACACTAATCAAGATGATGAAGCTAATGCTGATAAGAAAGTTGTGGTTTTTAAAGGGGAAACATCAAACACTTCTGAAGTTCAACCCATCATTACTGAAGTTGACACTGATGAAGAACTGCTTGATGTATGTCTCAAAAATCCTAACAATGTTGCCTTGCTCACTAAGCATTTTAACAAGTTTCTTAAGAAATCTGTGAACAAATCTAGAAACATTCAGCCTAAGATTCAAATCAATACATCAACACCTCAACCAGAAAGGAGGAAAGCTCAATTCACACCAAGACCATCAAAGAGTGAAGGTAAACCAAGGTATGATCCTGAATTTAGAAAATCAGTTCAATGCAATGCTTGTTCTGGTTATGGCCATTATGCAAATGAATGTGCCAATACTAGACTTAAGCAAAAGCTGAACTTTAGTGCTACCTTGAGTGATGAATCTGATGATGATGATCTTGATGAATTAAATCAGAATGAATATTCTAATTTTACCAGAATTGATTATAATGATTCCTCTGATGATGATCTGGATGAAACAGATTCTGATGCTGTACCTGATGCTTCAACGTCTACAGCAACATCAGAACAGAGTCACCCAGATTTGAACTGTTTTAATGGTTTGGTTGATGATGCAGGAAAAAAGACTGATGACAATGAACACCAAAAGCTGTTAGATGATTGGAACAATCAGAAACTCACTCTTAATTCCTTGAATAAAGAGAATGAGGATCTGAAGGATACAATCACCAAGCTAGAGGTTATTCTTACCAAAAGGGATCTGGAAATCTGTAACTTAAAGGAGAAATTAATAAATTCCACCTTATGTTTCAAGAAATATTCCAAGAGTGCTTCTGAGGTAAATAATGCTATAGCTACTGGTAAGTCTAATACTCATGGTTTAGGTTATGATGGTACTACTGCTTCTATTTCTGATAAATTTAGAAAACCTGTGAAATTTGTGAATGCAAATGTTGTCACATTTGATGCAACATCTGCACAATCAGACCCTCACAAGGTTAAGAGGAAGTATATATGTCATTACTGTGCTAAAGTTGGTCATATTCGTCCTTACTGCATGAAATTGTTTGAAGAACAGAGAACTTTGAAAATGCTGCATAAAAAACTGTCACATTCTGGTAAACAGTTTATGAAATCTGCATGGAAACCAAAAACTACCTGTAATGTTGCTCATACCTCCTTAAAAGCATGTCTACCTGATTCTTGGTATTTTGATAGTGGTTGTTCTAGACATATGACAGGTCGTACTGATTTCTTATCTGATTATGTGACCTTGAATAGTGGTAATGTTACATATGGTGGAGGTTCTAAAGGAAAGATTCTTGGTAAAGGAACTTTGAATGTTAAAGGTTTTCCTAAGCTTAAAAATGTCTTACATGTTGATGACTTACTTGCAAATCTGATTAGCATTAGTCAACTTTGTGATGATAATTTGCATGTGAAATTTGATAAAGATTCATGTTATGTTCTTAATAAAGATGAAGTTTGTGTCATGACTGGTACTAGGTCAGCTGATAATTGCTATCTTATTGGAACAAATATGTGTAACTTGTCAAAATATGATGAAAATGTCTTATGGCATCAAAGATTGGGTCATGCAAATTACAGAGCAATGAACAGACTAATCAAAGCAGATGCAGTAAAAGGAATTCCAAAACTAAGTCTTCACAACAAAACTGTATGTGGACCATGCCAAAAAGGTAAGCAGGTAAGAATGTCGCACAAAATGCTGTCACATTGTACTACACATCGATGTTTTGAATTACTGCACATGGACTTGATGGGTCCTATGGAAACTGAAAGCATTGGAGGAAAGAGGTATTCCTTAGTTGTGGTAGATGATTTTTCTAGATATACCTGGGTAGAGTCTCTAAGAGACAAATCTGAAGCATTTGCTGCATTTAAAATTCTTTATAAGAGGTTCAAAAATGTGTTTAACTTGAAAGTTGGCCGTATTAGAACTGATCATGGTAGGGAATTTGAAAACAGCATGTTTAATGATTTTTGTGATAAAAAGGGTATCTTGCAAGAATATTCATCTCCTAAAACTCCACAACAAAATGGAATTGTTGAAAGAAAGAATAGAACTTTACAAGAAATGGCTAGAGTTATGCTAACATCCAAATGTCTTGCTAAGAAATTTTGGGGGGAAGCATTGAATACTGCATGTCATGTTATTAATAGGGTTTTTATTCGTTCTGGCACAAGTCAAACACCTTATGAGATTTTGAACAACAGAAAACCAAGTGTGAAATATTTTCATGTATTTGGTTGTGTGTGTTATATTCTGAATGATAGGGATCAACTTCATAAGTTTGATTCTAAAAGTGATAAAGGTTTCTTTTTAGGCTATTCTAGAAATAGTAAAGCTTATAGAGTATATAACCTTAGAACTAACACTGTTCAAGAATCTGTTAATGTTGTGTTTGATGATGATAAAGGTCTTACAGATGACAAAGATGAAGAAGATGTATCACAGGTTACTGACACTTCTGAGAATACACTGAAGTCTGAGAATGTTGCACCAAATGTTAACACATCTGGGTCAACATCTACAGAACAGACAGCTGTAACTTCACAGAATGACCAGTACATTCCCAAAACGAATCCTTCTTCAAGAATAGGTAAAAGTCATCCTTCTGACCAGATCATAGGTGATGCTACAGTTGGAGTGCAAACAAGAGGAAGAGTAAGATCAAACAAGGTAGATGTGGTAAGAACAATATGCATGTCTTCTATGTGTAACATTGTAAATGCTGAATGCTATTTATCTGAAATTGAACCTAAGAGTGCTAAAGAAGCCTTAACTGATGAAAACTGGATTAATGCTATGCATGAAGAACTTGGTCAGTTTGAAAGAAATGAAGTATGGACACTTGTTCCAAGACCTAGTCATACTAATGTCATTGGAACAAAGTGGATATTCAAGAATAAAACTGATGAATCTGGTAATATTGTTAGAAACAAGGCTAGGTTAGTAGCACAAGGTTACACCCAAGTTGAAGGAGTTGATTTTGATGAGACTTTTGCACCTGTTGCTAGGATAGAATCTATTAGATTACTGCTAGCTATTGCATGTTTTATTGATATTAAACTTCATCAAATGGATGTAAAGGCTGCATTTCTAAATGGCATATTGAATGAAGAAGCATATGTTGAACAACCTAAAGGATTTGAAGATCCACAGTATCCTGATCATGTATATAAACTTAAGAAAGCATTGTATGGTCTTAAACAAGCTCCTAGAGCATGGTATGGTAGGCTTACTGACTTTCTTTTGGAATATGGATTTATTAGAGGAGAAGCTGATAGAACTTTGTTCATTAAGCACACTGAAGGAGATTTACTTATTGCACAAATATATGTTGATGACATTGTGTTTGGTTCTACTTGTGATAAAATGTTGAGTAATTTTGTTGAGGCAATGACTGCAACATTTGAAATGAGTATGGTTGGAGACTTGAATTACTTTCTAGGTCTTCAAATCAAACAGTGCAGTGATGGTATTTTCTTCTCCCAGAGTAAGTATGCTAAGAACTTGGTTAAAAGATTTGGTCTTGAGAATTCAAAACCAATGAAAACTCCTATGGGATCTACTTTGAAACTTTGCAAAGATAGTGCTGGAACAGATGTTGATCCAACATTTTACAGATCCATGATAGGTAGTTTACTGTATTTAACCTCTAGTAGACCAGATATTATGTACAGTGTGTGTGTTTGTGCTAGGTACCAAGCAAATCCAAAGGAATCACACCTGAATGCTGTGAAGAGAATCATCAAGTATGTTTCAGGAACAAGTGACCTTGGAATCTGGTATACTAAGGACACCAACAACATTTTGATTGGCTATAGTGATGCTGATTGGGCTGGAGACATAGATGATAGAAAGAGTACGAGTGGAGGATGTTTCTACATGGGAAACAATCTTGTATCATGGCACAGCAAGAAACAGAATTGTGTTTCACAATCCACTGCAGAATCTGAGTATATTGCTGCTGGAAGCTGCTGCACACAACTCTTGTGGTTGAGCAAGATGTTCCATGACTATGGTATTGAGAATGGTATACTTACTATCTTTTGTGATAATACTAGTGCCATTAACATTTCTAAAAATCCTGTACAACACTCACTCACAAAGCACATTAGCATAAGACACCATTTTATGAGAGATTTAGTAGAGAAGAATATTGTTAAGTTGGAGTATGTACCTACTGAAAAACAGAATGCTGATATCTTTACTAAAGCCTTAGACCATGAGAGATTCTCTATCTTGAGGAAATCTCTTGGCATGAGCACTATCTGAAAAGAATTCGGATGGATGTTGTCACAAATGCGTTAGCATTTGGGACAACATCATGGGTTGTATAAATTTTATAAGTTGAATTTATTTCTTACTTAGTTAAATAATTCCTTTGTAAAATATCTACGAATCTAAGAACCCTGGAGTGCAAAAATAAACATGTCTTACACCTCTCAAATGCATAAAAAAGAGAATGTTATTAGCATACTAAAAGATGTACCAAATCACTGAGTAACTATGGAGCACGGAGTTCGCTACTACGATGCCTTCTTTTCAAAAGGTGATATTTGGTAAAAACATCAACATATTTGTAATCCATTAAGTAAGTATGGGGCACGGAGTTCGCTACTACGATGTACTCTACAGGAACAATGGATCAATACAAATTAGATGCTATAACACAAAAAGAAAAAATTTTGGTGCAACACAAATGAAGCAAATTCATGTAAAAACCGTGTTGAGGTGTTTGTAACAGTTTTGAGCACAACATTGCCTGATTCGAATTTATTTTTATCTGTGTAATTATTTAATTATTTATTGAGATTCATTTTATTTATTTAATTAATTACTGACCCTTATCTTTTTTTTCAGATTATGCGAAATTAATTAATTCTGGAAGCTTCTTAATTTTCTTAATTAATTTAATTAATTGATTTTTCCCACTAATTAACCATGATCTAGGTTGTGGCTAAAAATGTGGAGCACTTTCGAAAATTCTAGATTAATTCTTCTGTTTTATTTTTCTTATCTCCAACTACATTACTCTCTCTATAAATATCAAACATAAGAGGTCACTTATTTGTTAATTGTGTTTTTCGAGTTTGTTAAGTATTGTATTTGCAGAAACTGTTCTTTGGCCGTGTATTTCCCAAATTGACTACATACACTCTCAAAAACCTACCTTGAAAACCCAACTGATCCCTCTTAATGACTGGAAACCACCCTCGATCACACTCTCACTCACACTCTTCTCCTGAATCTTCCGATCAAAACGCCCAAAATTCTCTCAATCTTCTTGCTTCCATGGCTTCACAAAACTCTACTGCTTCAAATGCTGACTCGAATGTCTCTGCAACACCATCAACAACCATTCCCACTCCTCAAACCACTCCTCCAACTACCCTCATCCCACAAGATTCGACAGTTGAAGAATTCACTAGGGCTGTTGAAGAGGTATCCAACACTCTTCGGACTACTGGTCATCTACCTGTGATGAAGTTTGGAGATATTACTGTGGATATCTCGAGCTATTTGGCCGAACAAACTGCCCAAATGGCTGCTGCTGCAAAAACCCCCAATTCTTCAAACCCTACTGAACCAGCTGCACCGGAACGGAATGTGGAAACCGTTGCTGAAGAAGAAGCTAGTGCTGATGCATCTAATTCTGAGGATGTCGAAATGGAGGATGCTGAAGCTTCTGATGATGGTACAAATTCCTCACTCTCTGTCTCTGATGAGTCTGCTCCCATTCCTCTAAAGAAGAATGCACAAAAAGGGAAAAGACAGAGAAGCCCTGTACAAAGAAGGAGGAGGTCAAACCGTGTGTTTACCCGAATAGATTACTCTGAATCTATGAGGAAGAAGAAGAAAGTTGGAGCTGATGCTGGTGAACCTATCCAAGTGTTCACAGACTCTGAAGATGAAGCTCCTGTTGTTGCTGAGAAATCAAAGAAAGCTAAGACTGCTGCTGAAAAATCCAAAAAGAAGGTTGATGCTGAAAAGCAAAGGAAAGGAAAGTTTGTTGCTGAACCAAAAGGCAAAGAAAAGATGATCACTGAAGATGAACCAGCTGAGTCAGAATCCAATTCTGATTCTGAAAGATGCTTGAGAGACATTCTGGAGTCTCTAAAGAAAAATGTTGAGCACAATGCTGCTGCAAAGGGAGCTGCACCAGAACCTGAAGATGGTGGCAGTGGGGATAGCTCTTCCAGTGCAGCAAGCAGCCCTGATCAGAGCTCTGTTAAAAGCTCTACTCCCAGCTCAAATAACCTGGCATCTGAAGAGGAAGGTATTTCTGATGATCTTGATACTCTAGAGAATAGATTGGCCATTTATTCTAAGAAAAAACTGTTGATAGAGAAGAGGATCAATATACCTGATTTTGATAGTAAAGGCATGGTTAGTTTCTTAGAAGAAAGGAATTTGATGCATGCTGTGAATTTTGGTGAATCTTTCTTGACAAATTGGGCATATGAATTCTATGCATGTTTGAAAATGAGCACTGGTAGGAGATCTTCTAAGTGGTATGGGACTGTTAATTTTAGGGGGAGGGATGTACCTTTTACTCCTGAATTGATAAATGAGTTTTTAGAAATTCCCAATGTTGAGGTTGATGAAGAACCTGACATGGATGTGGTCATTTCTGCTATAACTGCTGGTAGGGTAGTTAAATGGACTAGACACATGCTAGCCAAAGACCTTACTTCCCTACACTCTGTGTTATACAAACTCATTATCTACAATTGGATTCCCACCACAAATACTACCAAGATAACTAAGGACCAGGCTATTTTGATCTATAGGATTTCTGTGCTTAAGAAGTTTAATTTGGGTCTTACTATTTTCCAACACATGATGAGGTTTACAGGGAGAGTTTTTGAAAAAGGCAATTTACCCTATCCTGTTCTGATTTCTAACTACTTGAGGCATCATGGATTTGTTGCCAAGAACACTGATGTGTTGCGGGGGAGAGTTCCACTGTTGGCCATAGCTCCTGCCTTACTCACTGGGGATAGAGTAATTGATCTGCCCTTGCTTGCTCCTGGTACTGAACATCAGCAAAGACCCTCTACTTCTGCTCAACCAGAACCAACCAGACCCTCAACTACTGATCATCCTGAATCATCCAGACCAAGACACAGAAATGCAACCCCAAATGTTGAGAACATCCGTATCAACATTTCTGGTAATGTGTATCTTTCACAGGAATTCATCAAACTCCAACTCCAACACTTGCAGGAAACTATAGATGAACTTCAGTTCCTGAAGGACAGGTGGACCAACCTCCTTTCACCTACAACAGGGGGAGTACCACCACCATCCAACTCCAGTGTAGTCATTGAGGAGATACATGATGATGGAGTTCCAGCTGCTGCTGATGCTGGTGATGGACCTGATGCTGCTGGAGATGCTGCTGTTACTGATGTAGTTGCACACCTTGCATCTACTTACTTTGTTGATGAAGGAGATGATGATGATGCTGCTGAAATGGACACCTTGTATGGTGATCTACCTGGAGAAAGCTGTTAGACAGGGGGAGACCTGAATTCCACAATGGCTATGGTGCAGGAAGATGATGCTGCAGCTGTTACCACAGCAATATAAGCCATTTGTTCAGTTCTACCTTCGTAACTAATGTTTAAGTTTGAAATTCTGAAATTATGATACATTTGTTATTTACTGTTTTTAGATGGTAGGATGTTTACTGCAACTTGTTTATTAGTTCCACTTGATATTTGTTTACTGCCTTGCTTAATTTGTTTGCAGATTATCATGTGTCTATTGCAGGTTGTGTATAGTGTAGTTTCTGTTTTGTTTTGTTCCTTGTTACATTATGTTTTGCTCTGATGTTTGTTTTTTTATTTTTGTTGCTCTGATTTTTTTGTTAGTGTCTTACTTAGATTCTAAGTTGAATTTCTTCCAGTTTAAACTTATGATCTTAAGTAAAGTTACTTATGTTGTGAATAAGTGTAGTGTTTATACTTGTTCTATTTTGGATAAAATTTATCTTGATCTTATGGCACGGATCATTGTAAAATTATCCTTGATCTTCATTCGATTTGATCGAACGATTACAACAGGTATTGTCTTGACTAGTGCTTAGCAATGATGTTAACCTCAACTAAGTACATAATACTGAGTATGTATAGAAATATATGTGCATCAGGTGTGTTGTAGTCGAAAGGTCAAATTGGGGGAGATTGTAGATGTTGTTAATCCTTAAATGCCTTAACATTATCAACAACATCTTAATTTGACCTTCCGAGATTTTTTCTAAGTCTTTTCTGAAATGCTACATTAAATGTTGATCTAAATGTTGTCGCATTTCTGGCAGGATCTAGAAGCTTCTACAAGGATCTGGAACCTGGAAGATTCCAGAACATTGGAGAACATGCTAGAACGGCCTGGAACCATTTGGAACGACCTGGAGCATTCAAGAAAGATCTAGAAAGATCATGGAAGTTGAGTTCCTAAAAAATAGGACCTCATTGTGGAAGCCTCTAGAATCAGCACCCCACTACTATAAATACCGATGGAAGGCTTCTCAAATCAGTGTACTCTATTCGATCAACTTCCTAGACCGAGCGTATATCCCTGTTAGGAATTGTGGCCAGTAGAACTACCTTTTAGATCATACGTTCGTATCCCACCCGTATGGCTGTGTGTCTTCTTATCTATTGAGAGTGTAATCTTTAGATAGACTAGGCATTTTGACAGTGTATACATTATACACTTAGTTCGTTTTTAGAACAAGGCACCTGCCTCGTTTGTAGTTTCTGTTGTGAATGTTGATGCTGTAACATTTCACACAACATTTATACTTGAAGATAAGTATTGTTTTTCGCCGTAAGGCTAGCATAGATTTTTATTTATAAAATCTATGTGAAAAATTATTTCCATTGTGTCACGTTTGTTTTTAGTGTTTCAAGTCTTCCGCTGTGTTAATCTTAATTTCTGATATTCTGCTAGAGTCAGTGTTGTACCAATTGTCACAACATTTAGTACAACATTATTCTACTTAAACTTAAACACTTCATAGACATACACTTAACACCACACCACACACTTTCAAATATAAATAAATTTCACTATTCAAAATCTATTCTAAAAACCAGAGATTTCAACGGATTCTCTCAGAAGACTCTGAAAGAGAAGAAAAAAAAAACTTTGTTGTTCTTCTAACAAAATTTCAACTACTAACCTACTGCATTAGTCTCTTCGAAAGCAATTGTTATTTGAAACAAAAAGATATACAACACAAAAACATTATAAATTTTTTTATTATTTCAGAATTTTACACTATAAAACTGGTTCATGCTATCACAGCCCAGAAAAGTAGAGAAAAAAGTGACATTCTTGCTGTATTTTGAACCACAAAATCCTACACAGCCTCACAGTTCACAAAATCAAAAAGTTGTCCATCTTCCTGCTCTTCTTCAAACGAAATAAAATCAAGAAACGTAACTATATTCTTCGATAAGCATCACAGATTCTTCACCACCATTATTATCGTGAAAAGGATTACATCTCTATATTTTAAAATTATGTTCTCTCTTTAAAAATTATAGTATATCGGCACAGTTAACACCGTTAGTTAGCAATAATATATTCTCGATCGCCACCTAATTTAAATTTATAGCATTAATGCCAACTTTAAGATCTCAAGAACATTTATTCACAATGTTATTGAGATCTTAAAGTTAACACGTGGTTTTCAAATCGCGGTTCACAATTTTCAAAACCCACCTCCGTTCCCATTTCAAACACAAGCAGAGTTAGTATTGACTTGTGCTGCATTACATAATTTTCTTCGGAAAGAATGTCGATCTGATGAATTTTCAGTCGAATATGAAGAAGATCAAGATTCACCACATTGGAAGAGAAAATTTGGAATTTCTTTCTCAAAGCCAACTATAACAAAAAAGAACTAAAGCTAATACAAAGAGAACTAGTATTGCTAATGCTATGTGGGAAATGAGGCCGAGGTATAACCGTGATGGAAATGAAGATGAGAATAATAATGATGAATAATACTCCCTCCGTCCCATACTTGAAGGCACAAATGAATTGGGCACGAGTTTTAATGAATAAATTGTTTATTAGTATTGTGTAAGATAAAGTGGGGGTAGTAAAGACTTTTCAACTTTATAAATAGTAATAAAGTTATTTTTTAGTGTAATAAAGTAGTGGCATTTGTTGTAATATTGTGATGTTTTAAGGAGATTGTTTAAAAGTGTTTTTGCTATTTTAGGTAATGTTCCTTCAAGTATGGGACGCCCAAAATGGTAAAATGTGCCTTCAAGTATGGGACGGAGGGAGTAATATTTTTTTTGAACTAATATATTTTTGTTATTTTTTCTAAATAATTTAGATAATTTTTTTTATATACAAGTGTGTTCGATATATGTTTGCATCAATAGTTTTAGGGACGTAGTTTATGGAAATCCATGTAAATCAATAAAAAAAAAATGTGTATTTCAGAATCTTGTTAAATCTATGAAAATCCATATAAATCAATTAAAAAGTCAGTCAAAAGTCAAACTCTGCAATAGAGTCTGTGGATTTTCTAAATCCACTAACTTTTAAAATTCAAAAAAATCCAACAGAATCTCAATTGAATACACCCCTTAAATATAAATTTCTTTTCGACTAAGTTTTCTAGTTCATGGAGCTTTTTCCCGAGAAAGAAGGAGTATAATTAATCTTCAAATTAAACTTTAAATACTAATTCTAAATATAAAATTTTTTTCGACTAAGTTTTCTAGTTCGGATGAACCTAAACCTACAATTTAAAAAAAAATACTATGAAATATATCAAGACAATAAAAAAATATTGTTAAAATTAATTTGTTAGTTTGAAAATAATAAAATATAAATTTATATATTTAAAAGGTATTACAAATTTACCTCCTCGTTATCATAGAGAATTTCCAAAATTATTTTTAAAATCATTCACCGTACTTTATACATTTTTAGAAAGTTTTTAAAATTATTTTAAAATACATTCAAACCCTATATCTCAAGAAAATTATATATACATTTACATCTATATCTCAAAAAAATTAATGTATTTTGCGCCTCATTCTTAATGATTGGAATATATTTTATTTTACCAATACTTGTTCACTTATAAAAGAAAATAATACGGAGTATGCAATTAAAAAAACTTTTACAAAATAAATGAAAGCTACTTTTTTTTTTTTTATATACTTATGTCGGAGTTCATGAGAAGTTTTTTCTCCGTGAAAAGGGAGTATAATTATTCTCCAAATTAAACTTTAAATACTAATTCTAAATATAAATTTCTTTTCAGACTAAGTTTTCTAGTTCATGGGAGCTTTCTCCCAAGAAAGAGGGAGTATAATTATTTAACAAATTCTTTTCTATTAAGTTTTCTAGTTCGAATGAAAATTCATCACCTAAACCTCCAATTTTTTAAAAAATACAATGAAATATATCGAGACGTAAAAAAATATTGTTAAAATTAATTTGTAAGTTTGAAAATAATAAAATATAAATTTATATATTTAAAGGTATTACAAATTACCTCAGGAGATTTTTCAAATGTTTTTAAAATTCTCTAAAATCCTCCACAATACTTTATACATTTTAAAAAGTTTTTAAAATTATTTTAAAATACATTCACACTCTAAATCTCAAGAAAATTATACATACATCCACATCCAATAATTCATAAAGTCAAATACATTATGCAATTAAAAAACTTTTATAATTGAGCAATTAAAAGTGGTTACGTCACTTACAATAAATTTATTTTTCTCATCAACTCTAATTTATATAAAAAAAATCATTAATAAATACCTCTGACATCATTAATAAAAAGGGAAGAATTTTTTTAAACATATTTGGATAACCAAGTTTAATATTACTGTAAATATATAAATAAAAGGGAGAGAGAGGGAGGAGAGAACAGGAAAATAATTGAAAAAATGAGAGAAATTTAAGAAAAAAAAGAAAGGAAAATTGAAGAAAATTGTAAAAAAAAATATTTGAAGAAAATTGTATCATTTAAAGTGTATATTTATTAAAGAGGGTGTCTACAAAGTACTAACTAAAAATTAGTACAATAATTTAATATATATTAAATATTTAAAAAAATATTAATAATAAATCAAGAATAAATACCAACGACATCATTAATAAAAAGGGAAGAAATTTTTTAAACATATTTGGATAACCAAGTTTAATATTACTGTAAATCTATAAATAAAAGGGAGAGAGAGAGGGAGGAGAGAATAGGAAAATAATTGAAAAAATGAGAGAAATTTAAGAAAAAAAAAGAAAGAAAAATTTAAGAAAATTGTAAAAAAAATTTTTTTTTAAGAAAATTGTAAAAAAATCTAATGAGAGAGTGAAATATATCATCTAGTAGTAGACATTTACAAAAGAAATCATACATGTTAATATCAGTTTAAAAAAACAAAAGAATAAGAAAGTAGAATGAGATTCGTTTCAAGGAGAAGATGACCATTATATAGGAGCTGAGATTAAAAATATACGGAATTCTGTTTCATTTAGATTAAAATTATTATTTTAAGATGAGAATAGGAAAAATAGATTTTTTTAGATTTTTTAAATCAGAATGCCCGAGAGAGATTGTGATAGAGTGTTGAAATTGTGATACGTGTCCCATTATATTCTCACAAATATAGAGTGAGGGTGTCTACAAAGTACTAACTAAAAATTAGTACAATAATTTGATATATATTAAATATTTTAAAAAATATTAATAATAAATCAAGAATAAATACCACCGACAAATTTGAAATTTTTACACTCTATTTCAATCTCTCCTCCTTAAATTATTTGGAAGTTTAATATTATCCCCAACAACAATTAAGAAGTGACTAATAGATAATCATATTTTCTTTATTGAGACAATAAGAAAAAAATTAGATGTGACCTACCTATTGTAAATCTATTAATTTATTGTACCGTTTTGAAAAAAATAATTTAAGAAACTGTAAATCTATAAATAAAAGGGAGTGAGAGGGAGAAGAGAACAGGAAAATAATTGAAAAATGAGAGAAATTTAAAAAAATTGTAAAAGCAAAAAAAAGTAAAATAAAATAATTAAGTAAAAAAACGGTGAATGCAACGAAAGTTTAAAAGAAAATAATTGAAAAAAGAAAGAAAAATTTAAGAAAATTGAAAAAAAATATAAAAGAATCGAAAGAGAAAATGAAATATATCATCTAGTAATAGACATTTACAAAAGAAATCATACATGCTTTTTTTTTTTTTGAAGTCTCGGGTAGACACGCGCAAAACCGAACCGCCAAACCGGCCAACCGGCCAAACCGCCGGTTACGGTTTACAAACCGAACCGTAACCGAAAAATGGCGGTTCGGTTACGGTTCGGCATTTTGACAAACCGCAAACCGCCGGTTTGGCCGATTTTGGCGGTTAACCGGCGGTTTTTTATTAAAAAAAAATTATTATTTTTTTAATACACAATTCTTCTATTTTTAATGTATAAATTTAAGTTATATAATTTTTATTCAATTATAGTAATGTATTTTCTAAAAAATGAGTTAAAACGAATAAAAAACGAACGAAACGGAGTGAAAACGGAGATAATATTTAAAAAAAAAAAAAACCCTAAACCGCCAAACCGGCGCTTTTCAAACCGAACCGCCGTAACCGTAACCGGCGGTTCGCGGTTCGGTTACGGTTCGCCGAAACCCCAAACCGTAACCGCCGATTTCTAACCGAAACCGCCGGTTTGGAACCGTTGCCCATGTCTAGTCTCGGGTATCCGATTCTATGACCGACTAATCTCGGGGGACCAATCCCACCGCCCACTTGCGGGGGTCCCGTTTAAAGCCAGAGTTTTGCGCTCTGTATGGACATGGCCCCTATAGACATTTACAAAATAAATCATACATGTTAATATCAACTTAAAAAACAAGAATATACTGAATTCTGTTTTATTTAAATTTTAATATTAGAAGATAAGATTAAAATGATTTCAAATTTAAAAATAATAATTATGAGTAAATAATATTAAAATTATTATTTTAAGATGAAAATAGGAAAAATAGATTTTTTTAATCAGAATGCCTGAGAATGCAGGAATTTTGAAATAGACGATTTTGGTGAAGAGAGAGATTGTGATAGAGTGTTGAAATTGTGACACATGTCCCATTATATTCTCACAAATATAGAGTATTAGTATTAGTATTAGTATTAGTATTAGTATTAGTATTAGTATTTAACACCTTAATATTTTCTTTATCACCTCGATATTATATATGAGTAAATACACAAGGTAGAATGAAGTATTTAATAAATGCACGTGGACCAATTAGAGTATGAGATCTAATTTCATTTTCCCCAGAGGAATAATGCTTATGCGATGAGGTAATCAAAGCACAAAAAAGTGTGGGATATTTGTAACGTAGTTGAATTTTGATGGTAGCATTTTGGAATTAATTAGGATAATAATGACGTGTTGAAAAATTATATTTTCAGCTTGTATTGAATGAGAGGTTATGTACAATATATAGAAGTCTTAAGGCTTTAGAGACTTCTATCTAACTACCTAACAATATTTTGTTAAATACAACAACTTGCAACTACTTCTCTTCTAGATTGTTCTTGGCATGAGGGTTTGCATGTATGTGTGTATGCATGCGTGTATATACTTTAACATGCCCCGAAAGAAATTGGATCATATTTAATCACGTGAGATCAAGCCAAGCACTTAAGTGAGCAAACCGTACTGGTACAAGAGGTTTGGTGTGGAGGTCTGCTGGTTGATCTTCAGACGAGATGAATCGAATATCAAGCATCCCATTATGAACTTTCTCTCGTAAAAAGTGGACATCCACTTCAATATGTTTGGTTCGTGAATGAAATGTTGGACTAAAAGCTAAGGTGATAGCCCCCTGGTCTTCACACCATAATAGACCTGGAGTCGAGATTGGACTATGAAGTTCTAAACACAGACTTGAAATCCACATGATCTTTGTTGTAGCTAGAGCAAGAGCTTTATACTCAGCTTCAGTGCTACTACGAGCGACGACGTTTTGCTTTCTGGAGCTCCATGATATCAGATTCCGGCCTAGTGTAATGCAAAAACCTGATGTACTCCGCCTATCATCCACACTTGAGGCATAACCTGCATCAACAAAACCTTGCAACCTGAAATCAAACACAGAAGAAAAAGAAATATCATGAGTAAGAGAGTCTTTAATATATCTAAGAACCCTCTTGCAAGCCTTCCAATGATTTTGTGTAGGACTTTGCAAAAACTGGGAAAGTTTGTTGACAGAAAAGGAGATGTCTGGTCCGGTAAGAGTAAGGTATTGAAGAGCCCCAATGATGCTTCTGTAGAGAGTGGGATTTTCAAAGGGAGGGTTGTCTGAGATAGAGAGTTTGGATGAGTGACATAGAGGAGTGGAGCAGGGTTTGGATAAATCCAGATAGGCCTTTGAGATGATATCTTTGGCATATTTGGATTGAGTGAGTTTGATCAAAGTGGATGTAGTGTGAGCTTCAATGCCAAGGAAATAGTTGATTTCCCCTAGATGTTTAAGGGAAAACTGGGAGTGAAGAGTTGAGATAAGGTTTTGAACAAGCATGGAATCATCACCAGTGATTAAAATGTCATCCACATATACTAGAAGTAAGGTGATTTTGCCATGGTGGAATCTGTGAAAGAGGCAATGATCTGAGGTGGAGTGAGTGAACCCCTGAGTGAGTATAAATTCTTTGAGAGTGTCATACCAGGCCTTGGGTGCCTGTTTCAAGCCATAAAGAGCCTTTCGAAGCTTACAAACATGAGAGGGGTGTTGAGAGTTCACAAAACCTTCAGGTTGAGCAATATAGTCTGTCTCATGAAGTAGGCCTTTGAGAAATGCATTGTTAATGTCAACCTGCTGAATTGTCCAACCTTTTGAAACTGCAAGAGTGAAAATAACTC
Organism: Galeopsis tetrahit; assembly: GCA_963675135.1. Taxonomy (NCBI): domain Eukaryota; kingdom Viridiplantae; phylum Streptophyta; class Magnoliopsida; order Lamiales; family Lamiaceae; genus Galeopsis; species Galeopsis tetrahit. The sequence goes on from OY776128.1 coordinate 55,922,070, forward strand.
GAAGAGTGACAGGCTTTATGACTGGACTGAAGGTGCTGAAATAATCAACCCCAGCTTGTTGTTGAAAGCCTCTAGCCACCAATCTAGCTTTGTATCTCTCAATGGATCCATCTTTATTGTACTTGACCCTAAACAACCACTTTGTAGTAATGGGGTGAATATCTGGTGCAGGAGGGACTAATGTCCAAGTGCCATTTTGGATCAAGGCATCATACTCTAGTTGCATAGCCCTTTGCCAATCTGGACTGAGCATAGCTTCAGCTACTGAGTTGGGTTCGGGTATAGTAGTGGATGAGGTAAGAGCATTGGGTTTGAATATACCAGATTTTGATCTTGTCTGCATATGATGAGATGAAGTGGCAAGAGGTAATGTGGAGACAGAAGTGTGAGAATTATCAGTGGAAAGATGAGGAGAAGAGATTGGCACAGGTGATTCATGAGGGAGTATATATCTTGTGGAGCTGGAATTTGACTCATCAAGAGAGTGAGAAGAATGAGCAGGAGATAGGCCTGGAGAGGGAGAGTGTATAGTAGGGGAGATAGGGGCAGAATTAGTGGATAAAGGAGAAGGGGGTGTATTCTGGATTGGGATAGGATGTGGAATGTAAGCTGAGATTGGTGTAACAGGATGTGAGTGTGAAGCAGATGATGAAGTATAAGTGGGGAACTCATTTTCATTGAACTGAACTGAGGCAGAAATGTAAATTCTACCAGATGTGTGAAGGCACTTATATCCTTTATGATTGGAGTTGTAACCAAGAAAGATAAATTTAGAGCTGCGGAATTGAAGATTTGAGGAGTTGTATGGACGAAGAAAAGGGAAGCAGGCACACCCAAAGATCCTTAGTGAGTGATAGTCAGGTGCCCTGTGATATAGGGTTTCAAATGGAGAGATGTTGTGCAGTGTGGGAGTAGGAAGCATGCTTATCACATGAGCAGTTGTATCAAATGCATGCCACCAAAAGCTCATAGAAAATTGGTTTTGGCTAACATTGCAAGGCCAAGTTCTGCAACATGCTGATGTTTTCTTTCAACCAAGCCATTCTGTAGATGTGTATAAGCACAAGAGAGTCTAACTTGGATTCCAAGAGGTTGTACAAGTCGAGCAATAGGAAGAAACTCAGTACCCATATCATGTTGAATAGCCTTGATAGAAACCCCAAAACCTCTTTCAATGGAAGCCATGAACTGAGTGAACACATTGAGCACCTCAGATTTGGCCATAAATGGAAAAACCCAAACAAAACGAGTAAAGTCATCAACAATTGACAAGTAATATCTGTAACCTTCCACAGAAATGCATGATGCTGGCCCCCAAACATCCATGTGAATCAACTCAAAAGGAGAATTAGTATAATGCTAAATAGATGGAAAGTTTTTCATATGCATTTTACCCAGTTTACATTCATCACAGAAGATATCCATAGACCCCTTACAAGGAAGTTTCAAACACCTCAAAACAGTAGATAGTGTTCCATTTCCAGGGTGGCCTAGCCTACAATGCCACAATCTCCATATGGACTTATTCTTATGTAAACTAGACACATTATTACAGATCTTCTCAGTAGATTTATGCAAGTAGCCAGCATCACCAAAGTCCAGTACATACAAGCCATCTTTAAGCACCCCTCTCAAGAGAATCTTGTGTGACTTCAGATCCTTGACAAAACGACAATCAGCATAGAATTCAATCACAACATCATTGTCTTTCAAAAATTGTGATATGCTCATAAGGTTTTTAGTAATAGCAGGCACATGTAACACATTATCCATAAGAACAGGCCTAGAATCATCATTTGTAGGTACAGAGAAAGAGCATGTATGTGCTACAGAAATAGAATCACCATTTCCAACAACGAGAGAGTCCATACCTTGGTATAGAGTGTTGATGTGAAGATTTTCAAGCTGTGAAGTCACATGGTGTGTAGCTCCACTGTCAACAAACCAATTTGGATTAGCAGTACCTGCAGTTGAGGCTCCTGAATCCATATGTCCAGAGAATGAGGTAGGCTGATAGGATGTTGAGAAGTGAGGACGAGTAGGTTGTTATTGAGCAAAGTGAGCTTGATATGGAGTGGATAAAGGTGGCCTGGATAGTGAATCAGTTGATGAAGGAGGACGAGAGTGATTGTTCTCAAGGCCATGAAATGAATGGTCAAAACGTGTGTAGCATTTGCAGCTATATGATAGGTACGACCACAAAGCTGACAAACAATTTTCGGTTTCTGAAACACCCTACCCTTGCTAGTAGGTTTACCAACACCTGTTTTTCTGTTATCACGAGTAACTGCATTAGCTGAAGGAGATGGAGAGGATATGTTACCTCCAGCAATGTGTATTAAATGAGAGCTATGACTTTGTAAACGCATCTCATAGGCCTAAAGGATTGTTTGAACCTCGGGCAAGGATGGAACAGAGGTTCTAGTAGTCAAAGACACCACTACAGCATCATACTCAGCACCCAAGCCTCCAAGTATGTATAGAACTAGTTCATCATCTCTTATAGGTTGACCAACATGATGAAGGCCATCAGCAACATATCGCATTTTCAGAATAATGGCATCAACACTGAGATCTCCTTTCTTCAGTGTTTGCAGTTGAAGACGAAGGATCATAGCCTTATCACTTGATTGCGACTGAAACAACAATTCAAATACCAACCAAACCTGAAACGAATGCTCACATCTACTCACATGACCTAGCATCGTTTCAGAAACCGAGCTCAATAACCAACTCAGAAGAAACTGGTCCTTTCTTTGCCAGGAAATCGAATTCGAAGTTGAAGAGGTAGGATTCGTAGGCACACTTGTGCATAACAGCACATCTTCAAAACAGTGAGCTCGAACCAAAGCCAGAACTTGATTACGCCAAAATGGATAGTTATCATTATCCAGATGAATCGAAAGAGTGATGAAACGAGGGAGAGAAGGAGAAGAATTGGATGAAGTGACCATGATTCGTAAGAGGAAGAAAAAAGAGTATAGCGGAAGAGAGTGTTGGATCGAGAAGCTGAAGGAAATTGAAAGTAGGTGGTTATGGGAAGAACACAGCAGTTACTAATTGAAACCAGATGAAGATAAGAAGAAAACGAGTTTGAAGATATGAAGATGAACAGAAGAGGAGAAGTAATTGCAAAATCACACACTAGCCATGAGAATCCTTGCTCTCATGATACCATGTTGAAAAATTATATTTTCAGCTTGTATTGAATAAGAGGTTATGTACAATATATAGAAGTCTCAAGGCTCTAGAGACTTCTATCTAACTACCTAACAATATTTTGTTAAATACAACAACTTGCAACTACTTCTCTTCTGGATTGTTCTTGGCATGAGGGTTTGCATGTATGTGTGTATGCATGCGTGTATATACTTTAACATGACGTATATTCTTAATTAATTTAATTCCAGTTATCTTCATTCACCCTTTCAGGCATTCTAAGAACATATAATTTTCTTTATAATAATATTCATTCTGTCTTGGTTTGGTTTGTGCTTTTCCAATTTGTTGAATCATTGCCGAATGAAGGTTACATGCATGGTATTACATGCATGGTAAAATACTTCTAATTAAATTGAACGGCACCATACATTTCACCATATCATATATTTTAAAGATTCTAAAGATATATAATTACTTACTTTTTAGATATAATATTAAGAAAGACAAAATTTCTTGTATAATATAACATACTCGTAATTGTGTCAATTTAAAGATAGGGATTAAAGTTTTTTTAGTCCATTAAGTTGTCCTCTTTTTTATTTTGGTTCTGACGTTTTACACCTTTTGATTTTGATCCTTTATGTTTGTATAAATTTTGAAATTTTCTTTTATTTTCTTTACTTAGGTGTTATGTCTTTATATGTTAAGTTTGACATTTCTAGTTATGTAGATATTTGAAAATAAAACAATAAATAATACTAATACTAATATTTTTCTACTTTTATTCTCAAATATCCACATAACTAGAAATGTCAAACTTAACATACAAAGATATGACACCTAGGTAAATAAAATAAAAAGAAAACTTAAATTGCATGGTATTGCAGGTCAACGGACCAATTTCAAAATTTATACCTACATAAAGGATCAAAATCAAAAAGTGTAAAACGTCTGGACCAAAATAAAAAAGAGGACAACTTAATGGACTAAAAAAACTTGAATCACTTAAAAGATATAAGACTAAATCACAGATTCAAGTAGACATTACATGGGACCTTCTATATGTAGTCAGGGTGTCGTAACGTGTCGTAATGACTACCGTAGTCAGTTAATTTAAGCCATTAAAAATCTAATCTAAAGGTTTAGATTTGATGACCTGTTACCTTTTGTAAATTTTACGATATGTATTATCGTAATGTGTCGTAATGTGTCATAAATTTGTATTTTCTATTAAATTAAATTAATTAAAATATATTATTGTAAATTTACATTTTTATCCTTATACAATAAAATAATTTATTACAACAATTATCTACACCCGCTAATTTTATGAGTTCACCCCAAATCATTTTTTACCATAGTTATCTGCACCCATTCATTTTATGAGTTCACCCCCAAATCATTTCTTTTTTTACAACGGTTATCTACACCCGCTCATTTTATGAGTTCACCCCCAAATTATATTTTTACCAAAGTTATCTGCACCCGCTCATTTTATGAGTTCACCCCCAAATTATTTTTATACCACAATTATCTGCACCCGCTCATTTTATGAATTCACCTCAAAATATTTTTTTAAAAATAATTACATTTAAAAGACTATATTATTTTTTTATTAATTAACACAAAATATAATAAAATCAACCATAATTTATGGAGTACATTTAAAATCTACAACCGAGTCATTGCCTAGTCACCGTCGATTCACCACCAAATCACTCATATTTTTAGAAAAAAAATCGTAAAAACATAATTAAAAAAAAACTATCGAGATTAGGCACAAATTTCAATTTTTTTTCTTTTTAATTTTTCTTCCCATTTTCAATTTTTATTCCAAACTTTTTATTTCTTCGTTTTTTTTTTTGTTTCCTACTTTTTTTTCATTAGTATATTTTTTAGTTTTAATACAAAATAATATTATATGTATGATTTTATTATAATCCCTCCGTCCCAGTGAAAGCTCCTGATGAGCTTCAGACACAAAGGTTAAAAAATATGATATAATAAGTGGATGTATGAGAGGTGATGTGATTGAGAGAGAGAAGAATATAATGAAATGTGAGAGTGAATAGTTTGTCAAAAAAGGAATGAGTAACTTTCATTGGGACAAACGAATAAGGAAAGTTGGGTAGCTTTCAATAGGAAGGAGGGAGTAGTCGGTAATACAACAAGTAATAACCAGTAATACCATAAACAGTAATCAGTAATACCATTAACAATAATTAGTAATACCACAAACATTAATCAGTAATACCATTTATATTAATCAGTAAAATTTTATACAATAACAAATAATTTCACACATCTAATTATATTCAATAATACAAAAAATAATTATCAGTAATACCATGAACAGTAAGTAGTAATACCATGAACATTGAATAGTAATATCTCATACAATAACAAATAATTCCACAAATCTAATTATATTTGTAGATGTTGTTAATTCTTAAATGTATCAACATTCTCAATAACATCTTAATTTGACCTTCCAAGATTTTTTCTAAGTCTTTTCTAAAATGTTACATTAAATGTTGATCTAAATGTTGTCGCATTTCTGGCAGGATCAAGAAGCTTCTACAAGGATCTGGAACCTGGAAGATTCCAGAACCTATGAGAACGTGCTAGAAGAGCTAGAAGAGGTTGGAAGCAGCTTAGAACGACCTGAAACATTGTGGAAGGATCTAGAAAGATCATGGAAGTTGAAGTCCTAAAAAATAGGATCTTACATCCTAAAAAATAGGATCTTATATGGAAGCCTCTAGAATTTCGTTTTCCACTCTATAAATACAGAAGGAAGGCTCCATAATTCAGTGTGTGCTACTCGATCAATTTCCTAGACCGAGCGTTGATCCCTGTTAGGAGTTGTGACCAGTAGTTATACCTTTTAGATCATACGAAGTATCCCACCCGTATGGCTGTGTGTCTTCTTATCTATTGAGAGTGTAATCATAGATAGACTAGGCATTTCGACAGTGTGTAATCTCTTATACACTTAGTTCGTTTTTAGAACGAGACACCTGCCTCGTTTGTAGTTTCAGTTGTGAAGGTTATTGCTGTAACATTTCACACAACATTTATACTTGAAGATAAGTATTGATTTTCGCCATAAGGCTAACATAGATTTTTATTTATAAAATCTATGTTAAAAATATTTCCATTGTGTCTCGTTTGTTTTTAGTGTTTCAAGTCTTCCGCTGTGTATCCTTATTTCTGATATTCTGTTAGAGTCAGTGTTGTACTGTTTGTCTCAACATTTAGTACAACATTAATCTGTTTTTCACTTAAACAATATATACACTATACCACAATACACACTTTCAATATTCAATAATACCAAAAATAATTATCAGTAATACCATAAACAATAATATGTAATACCATAATAATAATAATAATCAGTAATAAATAATTTCACATAATCAGTAATACCACAATTAATAATCAATAATCATTAATATTAATTCAATAGTGTATTAATAGTAATACCACAATCAATAACTAGTAATACCAGTATCAATAATACCAATAACAATAATACCATAAAAAAAGTGGAGAGAGTGCAGATCGGGGTGTACTAAAGAAAATAGAGGGTGCACATTACCAAGCCCAATTGAAGGAAACCCTAGCCCAATGGGAGGGCACCCTAGGTCAGTATTCGTCGCTTGAGATTTCATCAGCAAGGTCACCGGCTCCGAGTGTCGTCCGGTCAGAGATCCATCAGCAACATACTCACAGTCCTCCGTCGGGTCGTCGTCAGCCGGAGGAAGAGGCTGCGCAGGAGCAGGGTGAAGAAGACGGATGAAGCAATGTAGCTTCGATTTGGACAGAGATGAACGACGAGAGAGAGGCATCGTCGATCCGAGTGTTGCAGGCGAGCGTCGTTGATGTAGGAGAAGCTCCTGGATCGCGAACGCAAGGGAGATTGATCGAAGCAGTCGCGTCGGTGGTCGAATTGAGGAGAGGATTTCGGCCGCCATGGATCGTGGCCGAGATGGAAGATTATGTCGATTGTTATGGAAGTGAAGAATCGCGATTGCGATTCGAGGAGGGGTCTCGGGCTTCAGCGGCCGAGACCGAAGCGCCGCCGTCGCCGTCGAGGGGGTGGTCGGGCATGGTGGTGGCTGGGTCACCCGCCGACATGCATGGATTTCCGGCAGGTCCTTTACTCATCAAATTAAAATTAAAATTTAGGTGCAACGCCGATCGACTTTAATAAAATTATACCTATAATATTATTTTGTATTAAAATTTAAAAATACACATGCAAAAAATGGAAAAGAAAGACAGGAAAATTTAAAAAGGAAAAGAAAAAAAAATAAGGAAATAAAAAATTTGAAAAAAAAATTGAAAATGGGAAGAAAAAAGAAAAAGAGGAGGGGTAAGAAAAATTAAAAAGAAAAAAATTGAGATTTGTGGCTAATTTCGATAGTTTTTTATTAATTATATTTTTACGCTTTTTTTTAAAATATGGGTGATTTGGTGGTGAATTGATTTTTTAGAGTTTATTTTATTATATTTTGTGTAAAATAATAAAAGGATAATATAGTCTTTTAAATGTGATTATTTTTAAAAAAATATTTTGGGGTGCACTCATAAAATGTGCGAGTGCAGATAACCGTGGTAAAACAATAATTTGGGGGTGAACTCATAAAATGAGCGAGTGCAGATAATTGTGGTAAAAAATAATTTGGGGGTGGACTCATAGAATGAGCGGGTGTAGATAACTGTTGTAAAAAAGAAATGATTTGGGGGTGAACTCATTAAATGAGCGGGTGCAGATAATTGTTGTAAAAATATGATTAGGGGGTGAATTCATTAAATTAGCGGGTGCAGATAATTGTAGTAAAAATATGATTAGGGGGTGACTCATTAAATTAGTGGGTGCAGGTAAAATATAAATAAAATTTAAAAAGAAGGGTAATATAGTAAATAACAAAATATAATTTAAATAATGCTAAAAATAACTGAAACCTGTATGACAGGTAGCAGGTCGTTTTTACGGTTACGACGCCACATGGCGCAATTCGACAAAGTGACTGCGTAGTCACTTTGTAAAATGTGACTACCGTAAGAATTGGCCACATTACATAGTAGGCCACATATACACATAAGACCACCTCAATAAATAAAATTAAAAAAAACTTTTACTCCGTACTATTGTTTACATTTCATTAAAGCTTAATTAAGTAAGCATAAAATACCGGATATATATATATATATATATATATATATATATATATAATCGCTACTAAATCATACTTGCTCCGTTTTATAAAGTTTATCGCATTTCTCATTTGGTATAAAATTAAAAAAACACATTATTTTGACACATTTATCCCTCTTTTTTTCTCTTTTTTCCTTTTCTTTTTTCACTTTTCTTTGACCTTTTCTCGAAAAGGTCGTTAATATGTTTAAAAAAAAAAAAAACCGTAGAGATTAATAGAGCTAGTTTAGGAAGATCATTGGTAAAAATAAAAAAATGAAAAACTTTTAAAACAAAATTTAAAATTTAATGTGATAAATTTTATGAAACGAATCGATCATCGAGCACGTCCAATCAAGAAACTCTTGCTAGCTACCTACTCCTATTCGTCATTGGAATATGAGAAATAAAGGCTGATGTTGTATTTGGAATGGTTGATAGTTATATCTTATTATTCATGAGGAAATGGGAGTTTTGGTCTCACCTGCCACGCACCCTCGTTTTTTTGGTCCCATAACTTTCACATTTAGTCTCAATAGGTTAAATTTTATCACATTTGGTTCCACCGTTAGTCAACCATGAGTCAACTGTTAGCGTTTTTAGTCCTGTTAATTCTTCTTTCTTTTTGGAGCGAAAATTGACACTTCTACTTAAATAATCTTCATTACATCCCAAAAATCTATAATTAAGAAAATAATTAAACATAAATTTATAGTAAAATAATCGAATCAATGTCCAACCGGAGAGTCGCCGGAGAGTGAAAACCTCTTATCGCGAAAGTGTAAATAACAAATAAATTAATATGTAGATCTAGCATCATCTACTTTTCAAAACACCAAAAATGACAATCTAAGTACACAACACAATCCTAGTAAGACCCAAAACCCCAATTTCCTCCCAATTTGAAGACCCTCCACCTATGTAAATAGAAAAAGAAACAACGTCGTTTGAAGACCCTCAAATTCCTCCCAATTTCGCAGTTTCACACGACGGCACGATCACAGCCCCTACCACGACGATGGTCGACGGAAGGCTGATAGCAGCGCGCTGACTCGACGAGGAGAAGGATCTGAGCCCGTCGAGTCGTAAAACTGTACAGACGGCAACCTCCTTCTCTTCGTGTCCATTTACAGACGTCGAGTCGCAAAACTGTACCCGACCATTTACAGAGGTGGAGGGTCTTCAAACAGAGAAGAAAAACAGGGTCACAAAATCCCTACCCAAAATCCCATATGGAGCCGATCGAGTAGAGAAGAGAGCAGAGCGATGAGAGCCATGTTCTGTTACAGAGGTGGGGGCGTGGGAGGAGGCGGCGAAGAGCAGGAGGAGGGCGGTGGAGTGGAAGAGGAAGAAGAGGCACACTACAACAAAATGCATTTCTTGTAACGAATTCATTTGTAACCAAGATTTAAATGGTTACAAAAAGTTAACTTATTGTAACAAAATTCTATATTCGTTACAAAAAGTCATATTTTAAATAACAATAAGTGATTATAGTTACAAATAGTAAAAAGTTGGTTACTAATGTATTTGACTTCTTATTTTGTTTTATTCATTATTTTTTTATACAAATACATTTAATCTTACATATCTAACACATAAATGTCTTCTTAAACTTTTGAAAAAATCAAACGGAGATTTCAACACCTATGAAAACCATTAGAATTTACCATTGAAAAATACATTGAAATTTACTATTGGTTAGATTTTTTTTTTCAATTATTTAAATGAAAATGCCATTGATTTTTCTTTAATTATTCCTCTAAAATTTAATTGACATTAAGCCCTATTCTAATGAAACTTTTAACGATGTGATTCCCAGAATTTAACAATATAAATAATTTCATTGTAAGATTTGCTTAAATGATATAATTATTATTTATTTTTTATATTCAGCTATATTACTATCAATTTATTTTAGTTTTCTGTAATATATTTTATACAGAAGAGTAATAACAAGCATGTACATACACATGCACCTGAAGTTGGATGTAATTCCACTTAGTGAGGAAGGAAAAATAGTGGACAATTGATACAAAAAAGCAAAGGTCAATTCAATTTCTTTCACCGGTCATTTTCTTCTATCCTTACCTCAACATACATGGCATTTCCTTAAACTACTCTAACATTCATTCTTTACAATCAAACAAAATATGTCTATATTTTACACTTTGTAACTATAATTAGATCAAATAATTAAACTCGTATTACAGTCGCACTGAAAAATAGAGAAGAAATTTAGCTGTTAAATCTAAAAAAATAAAGGATAACTGGATCCATTAACGGTCACTTAACTACTGCCATGCCCGGATAAACACTCTGATTGATGGTTTTGCAACAAATGCACCCCAACGATAGCATCATCCTCTAGACTTCCTGAAGCCAGTCCATATATCCTTATATACCACATGATCCTTCAATGTTTTTTCGATGTGGAACTTGTTTGACACGCCAACAGGCATATATCCGGACTGCATAAAATTCATAAGCAACAAAAAATCCATGCACACACATTACACATGTTTATGTACTAAAGAAAAAAGACTTATTGAACCACATTTTCTTGCAATACAAACCAGCTGCATAATCCAAACATCGCAATCTTGTGTCACATATATATACATTAAGAGATCAGGCCTTTTTTCTTACCACATGAACGGGATGATAAAGCTTGAGGGTCTCAGTGAGGGCATGCATCTTCTCCAGAGCTTCTACACTCAATCTGCCTGAAAATTCTATAACATTTACTGCACCATTATACGTCATTGCCCCTATAAATGATACAACCTACTAAAGAAGTTGGCACAATTATATTCGATGAACAAATGCAGACTGCTTCATCATTATGCCACCAGTTAAAGATAAATCTGAGAGTTAAAGAACCTGGGACTGTAGCACAACTTCTAAGTTCTTTGACAATGAAGCCACTTGCTCTTCTGTTCGGACCTGGTCCGGGCAGATAAATAATAAAAGATGAGTTTTCGTAACAAATTTAAACCATGGGACAATTGCAAGCTCACAAGAGAAAGTTAATGAAAAATAAAATAAGTTGTAAAACGCACAAAGCTCAATACTTATATTTGAACAATGTCAGATGCAGCCAAACACAAACATAAAAAAATGAATTACGATAGAATACAAAGTTGACACCCTACTTTCCCTGTTACCAGAAGCCAAATGAGGCCTTCAAGTAACGGCTCTCCTCCGGTCTTTGCTGCAGGTAACAACTTCTGACATTCAGGAATAGACAAACCCCGAAAGCGAATTCCCTAGGACAAGTTAACAAACAAGCATATTAATGAGCAACAATCACATAACTCTAAAACTGCAACTCTACATGTGAAAAACTACAGATACCCATTTGATAAAAGAGTATACACCTCTTATGGATTAAGCAATGAAGTTTCCCACAATAATCCTGTCATTCCACCAAGCACCTTTTATGCATATCAAGATCCTATTTCGTACTTAGAAGAAGGACCAGATTGCAATTAGTAATTGAACAACTTAAATCAATAAAACAGTGCATAAACAGTACTACCAGTCTAGCCGAGATTATAAATTACTAATTGTTTTCGTCAGAGAGTAAGTACATGTTGTTCTAGAATTAATTCCTGCATCTGAGATTGTAAATCCTCTAAAGAAGTAAAAAATACAAAAGTACAAGCACAATATCAACTTAATCATTAGAAAAAACAAGCGGAAATCATAAAAACAAAAGCAAGAAACAAAATAATCTTGATTTTTGAATTAAACTCAGAGAAGGGAAAATGAGAAAGGCCTCCGACGAGGAAATATACGGTTAATCTCAGAGTTCTAGTTCACTTATAATTATATAAAAGGCTTAACATAAACTATTTTTAAGTTATTTTTAGCTTATTATTCATAAATAAGTTAACATCTTCACTACTCTCACCTTTTTTTTCCTTTTTGTTATACCTATGAAGATTAAAAGCATTCAAAATATTTTCTGATAGTGATACTACACAGAAGCGGGAAGCAACTCCAAGGAGGCAGCCGATGAGCAGCAACACCCACTCCGACGGTGCTCCAGGTTCATATAATTTTTCATTTCATCACTTAAGTCTGTCTCATGCTCCAGGTTCATATAAAGAAAGAAGGATGTCTACTAGCTAGTAGACACAACTAATCAGACACCAAAATAAATAGATTTCGGTTTTATAGAGATCTGGTGAAGGGACACTGTTAGTGGCTCAACACCATCCTTGTTGACTCATCTATATTCTCTTCCTAAAAATACATGAAGGTGGCAAGTGTATATCAAGCAAACTTTATATGGTTCATACTTGGACACAATGATGACATTAGCCTATATATAGCTCATCATAATTTAAAATAAAATAAAAAATTTGTCTCTCACACACAAAGGAGGTGCAATATTACTAGAAAAGAGGTGCATAATGGGCCATGGGGAGCAATCATTCCAGAATTGAATCTCTTTTTAAAAAACTATGGTGAACAATTGAAAAATAAGGAATGTTCTAAACAGTGTCTCTTATAAAATCATCATGTAATACTATAGTGCTTGGGTTGCTAGGATTTTTCGAATTGAAATTCCATCATAATAAGAGATGTTTTCTTCTGCAAACTCTTGTATGATCTCTTGTAACATCTTGGTTGATAGAAAATCAATAAAAGTTATTAGGCTCTCAGTGGTTGTAGATCAATTGATCAAACCATGTAAAATTCTTGGTGTGTTCTTTCCATTTAAAGTTCAAATTTAATTAGTTTACATTCTTTTTTGTCATAGTTCTTTGCTTGATATTTCTTTGTGAATTGATTTCCAATTATTAGACTCTAAGATCATAACAAAACCAACAATACCCTCATAAGCATAGATATAGCGTAAATACAAAGGGCTCCAATCTATCTTTACACTTGAACACAATGAATTAGCAACCAATTTCCACTGCATATGAGATAATAAAATTTCACCCCGAAATAAAAACTTTCCATTACTACTGTAAAAGTACTCAAATCTAGCAAATGCAAAATAGTATATTATCCTAATGTTGTTAAAGTACTCAAATCTAGCTAATGCAAAATAGTATATTATCCATTATCCGCATAATGCCATAACCACACACAATGATCATCCTTATGACTATTTGCAGGGACAACAGGCAACAACAAATTAAAACTACAAAATGCCAGTAACATCATCATACAATTACTCCAAATTGCTAAAATCACCAACCCCAATTCATAGAATTAACTACGAATACGAAAATTCATTGATATACTTCAATCAAATTACATACCATTAATTGAATCTACGGGTGGGACCAATGAATTAAATTAGCATCATATTTGAGAATCTCCGCGCTGCATTCTAGTTCTGTCATGCGCTCTTCAAAAGCTCCGCGTCGGTCGGTAATGTCGTCTGCAGCAGAAAATCCTGAAATTTAGAAACAATCTCGACCTGAAACCATATAACAAGAATCAAATTGATTTTGCGAACAGGTCAATCAATAAATCAAAAAAAAAAAAATTGGAGAATGACAGAGATCGTGGAGAACTCATAAACAAGAAAGTGGATTGTGTTTTGAACTAATACCCCATTTACAATATGAAAACTTAATTAAATAATATAATAAAAGTTCTCTATATCTTGAGGGAAAAGAAAGACTCTGGGAAACATCACGAGAATTGGAGGGAAGATTACCGCCTTTTATTTTTTATCAAATACTCCCTCCCTTTTCTAATATTAATTTTGCACCATTTTCGGTACAAATAATTTTATTTTTATTTTAATATATTATGTGGCTTGTATATGAGGTAAATATTATAATTAATTATAAAATATTAGTAATATTTTTTTCATTTTGAAAAGGTTATATATATAATTTACATCTAAATGAAAATGTAATAAGTTAATTGACATCTTCACATATTAAGGGGTGTTTGCAAACTCTACAAATTGCTTCTACAATCACTTTTTTTTATTTAAACGGAGCTTTGAAAATAAGTGATTCTAGAAGCAATTAGTTGTGTTTCAAAACACCGAAAATAAGATTAGCTAATATTAAACAAGCAAACACAATAACTTGTATAAATGTTTCATACATTAAATATATCCCTTTAAAGCAAAACCTTGAAGATCTTAGTTGGTTAAACTGAATCAAACAAATTTTAAAATAAAATCTGACATAAGAAAAACAGAAAACTATTTCCCATGCCCTGTGTTACTATGTGGGTAGGTGTGTGTTAATGTGAGGTTATTATGAAAATTATCTTAATTGTGCATATTTTATGTGTGAAATATTTTACACAAATGTTAGTCACTATTAAATGACAAATAACTCATGGCTACAAAATTTTTTAAAAAAATGTGATTTAAAATGTAATATCATTATTTCTAATTGTTTTTAAAAAAGAGTATGGTTTAAGTACAAATGCAAAGATTATACAGTATATGGTGAGTCAAGTCTTGCATATGCGAGTTAGAATGAACGATAACAAAGACTAAAGTGAGAAAAGGTCGACTAACTTATAATTAAAAGTACGAATGAAATATATATCTTAGCATGTGCGAGTTAGACTAACTTAAGACTTCGTTTCAATTTGTGGATTGTTGGTCGAAAAAATAGTAAGATCCTCATTTCGAACGAAGCCGTGTAACACATGATTCTCGAAGTCTTTCTATTTGCATCTCAGCTTCCACCTGCTCAAGTAGCATAGCTCCCCTTCAGCTCCAACGCTTTTACCGTAGATACTTTTAATATGAAGACTAGTAGAAGGGGAGCACTGGAATGATTTATTATTCTTCATGAAGCAGTTAGATGATTGAGGACTCTGATCGAGTGTCTATTAAGAACGAAACAACTACCCATAAAACCTTCAATAAAAGTGATACGGAGTATTATTTTTGGCCCGTGATGCAAATTGATAAATAGAAACCAAAGTTAAATTCTTCTTCATCAGTAACATAATTATATTCTAAAATCACGAGTATAACTTAATTTTTCATTAAAAATATTACATTATATGATGAAATGTTAATTAACTCTTAACAAAATGTGAAATTGATATATATATATATATATATATATATATATATTAATTATAAAATAGATCTAACTAAAAATATAAAATTAAAATATATGTATCTTGTTATTAAAGAAAACCATAATATATATTATAAATTATTGAATATGATAAGGAAATAGTTTTCGAAGACAAAATTATTAATTTTTTTAAAAAATATGGAAAATTAAAAGTGGCGGTTTTCATCATCTTACAAAAAATTTTATTAAAAAAATTAAAAATTTGAAGAATTTAGCGGTAAAGGGAAAAAGCGGTTCTAATTTCTATCTCCCCCGCTCCCACCTCAAGCAGGAAGAAAAGCCCTAGTTCTTTCCAAATACAAAATTCTCCTTTCAATACCAAAAATCCAAGTATCTCTGACTTCTTATTCTTAATAACACTCGAATTCACCTCCCATAGAAAAGAAAAACCCAACACTTTTTAGTTTTCTTCTTCCCCAACACTCGAATCCTAATTTGTAGATTATCGATCTTTTACTTCCGTACACCAGTACCAGTAGCAGTCGAAATCCATATGCAATTGTATTCTTTGATAGGTAATTATAACTCTCTCCACACTGATCTCTCTCTCTATATATTACAGTGAATTGTGTGTGTTGGTACTCGGTATATATATTTATGTGTGTGGGTATATATATATTGTGATGTGTGTGCGTATATATATGTGGGTAATGTACAGTGAAGTGTGCGTGGGTATATCAATATGTGTGTTGTGTGTGCGTGGGTACATAATATATACTCTCTTATATTATATTCAGTTTTTGACTATTTGCTATAATCTTGATTCTATATAATACTAAACAAATGGTTTAAACTTGTATTATCTTTTCTATAAAGTGATATCAATTGACTAAATGTAGTTTGACAGAAGGTTCAGTTACTGGAACGGAAGTACATAAAATCACCTTTGACCTACCGATAAGTTGCTGCCTGTTTATCAATTTTACCGAGTATATAATAAGAATTGATTCGTCTCTGCTTCAAACCCGACCTTTGAGGTCTGCCTTCATCGTTTTCCTTTTGGTTTTTTAATTGCTTTTTGATAGATTTCTTGAAGGGATGTTAGTATATATAGCATATCGTAATTTATGTTAGTTTATAGTTGTTTATTATAATGTGATCTTTACTAATTGTAATTTATGTTAGTTTACAGTTGTTTTTATTTATGATGATATAATCTTTTTACTACTTTTTCTGATTTTTTAACTGTGATTTTCTGTAATAATGTATCTGTATTTATATATGGACTTGTTGCCCTTAAAAACTATATTTGTCAAAGTCAATATACAGTAAAATATTTATCTCAATGCTCCAGTATTACATAATGGAATGCATATAATTATCTTAAATATACATATAAATTTCTAGGCCTTACCAAACATAGCCTTTATTGACTTTGTGTGTGTTGGTACATGTATTTATGTGTGTGATGTGTGCGCCAATATATATGTGGCCATGTGGGCACTGGATACAAATTAAATTTATTGCTTCATATATATTTATGTGTGATGTGTGTGCATGTGTGTGTGTATATATATATATATATATATATATATATTATTCATATATTTATTTATGCTTATGACTTTAAGCAGCTAGGTAAGTGTTTGTATGTTTTTTATGGTATTGCTATTCAGGTTTATTTTTACCAATATAGAATCTAGGATATAATAGTAAAGTTAGGTAGAGTTAAGTCCCCCTATGGCAAGGAGCCTTAGCAATATTAGTACTAACAAACAAATTACAACTCAACAAATTTTAAATTTGGCCATAGAGCAGCCTATCTCAGCTTCAAGCTCTCAGCGTAGGTCTCCACGTGTCAATAACCTGTCATCAGAAGTACCAATTAGAACAAGTAATTGTCTTTGTGATCAGTATTTCTTATGATTATTGGTTCAAAGTGAATTGATAATTACATTCATATATATCCAATAAACTGTTGACCATCATAGTTTAGGTGTAAATGGTTTACATTTTTGCTTTTTATTGGCTAGATTGATACCCAAATTTTATCATCTTACATACAATTTTGATGTGAAGAGATACAAAATGTTATTATAAATCAAAAGTGCATGATAAATCTGTCTCTGGGAATTAATATTCTTGTTTTTATCTGATTAAGGGACTTAAACTTTATGACTAACATGCAACTTCAAGTGCTTCCCAATCTGCCACCTAATTAATGAAGCAATTTACACAGGATTGCATTCTATAATTAGATACATTTTTCCTTCACATTATGACTTATTGTTTTTTATTGTTCTAGCATTAATGGTTTCATATCAAGGGATGGTCAAATGATTCATTTGTTAAAGAGTGTGTAGATGCAATGTTTTATAATGCATATAAGTATTGGAAGGGAGCACTAAGTAGTTACCATAAGAAAGTTGTGAAAGCTTGTGAAGATCCAAACACCAAACCCCAAATGATTGGATTGACCTTAACAAATGGCATATGTAGTGTGATCTCTCTCATATCCAGATTTTCAGGTTTGTTGTTGTGTACTTGCACTTAATTTACGTAATCTTGTATTTTTCCTACAATGATAATTTTTCAAGAAAAGTCAAGAAAAAAATGGAGATAATAGGTCACTTGTGTCATATCCTCATACCTCGAGTTCAAGAGCCTTTGCAACACGGTTGATGGAAAATGTAAATTTTTAATTTGAAACTTTTATTTTATTTTTCTCTCATTTTTTAAAATTATATCATCCTTTTATTATATAGGAAAATAAAAGTGAAGTGGATAACTTTGGGAACACGCATTTGAGGAGGAATAGAGAATATGTAAACAACAAAGCTGCACAAAAGCATGTAAGTTGGTAGATTTATCGTTTCAAAAATTTGTGTGTACAATTGAATGACAATATATTGATGAACTGTATTTGTTTATGACTTTTAGAATGAAATGAAGCAAAAGTCAAGTAGACAAAAAACGAAGAAAATCGATTTGAAAGAAAAATTATGATGGAGGTTCATGGTACACATAGTGGGTATGAACGAGGTATGAGATGCAAAGTAGTGTCATCTAGGAAAAATAAGGGGATAAGAAGTGGTCCACAAAAAAGTTATACAGGGCACGATGCTATTACAGGATGTTATTTCCCTTATAAAGTCTCAACAAGAACAAATCAAGTTATTAGGATTGTTCATACAAAAGTTATCATATGTCAGGTACACACTTGTCATTATTTTTACTATTTTTACACTTTTTCTGTTAGATGTCTTATTAAGACTACCTTTTTATTTCAAAGCATTGGCTTTGTTTAGAGACATAATAAGATTGTAGAATGCTAGTTGCTTTGGTTTAGGGTTGGAATTAAAATTTTCTGGAAGACAGTTGTATTTTCCTGAATTTTATGAGTTTTTTGGAGTTTTGAATTTGATTGAACTTGTATTGTGGCTATGTTCTAGTGTTGGTTTATGTGATTTTTTTTGGTTATATAGATCTATTGTATATGTTTGAGATGGTTGTTGTTTGCTATTGTATATAGAGCTAGGTATGCTGAGTATATGAATTAATGTGTTGTTTGGTTTTGCTTTGTTGAGGGCCTTGACTAATTTTTACTTTTAGCTATAGATGTTGGTATTACTTGATATATTGGGTATTGGTTTGAGGGCTAATGATCATTTGTCGGCTTATATTTCTTGCTTTGGCTAACTTAAAAGTTGTAGTTGGACTGATGCGTTTTTATTTTATTTAGGTTGAATATCATTTTTTAAATCTATGTAGTAAACTTATATTTTTTTATAATAAATTATTAATCTTATGATATTTTATTGTTGTTTCTTTTGTAGAACAATGAAGTTTCACTTGGATCGTAGACAAGGAGACTAATCAAGACTTCGATCAAGTATATGAGTTTCATGCATGTTATTAGATATACATTGAAATGTCTAGATACATTTTTGTATAGATGTTTAAATCGATTTTAGACATATTTTATTTTTGAATCAACTTCAAATGACATTGATAGTTATTTTTCTGAGTATGTTGACATTGTTGATTACTATTTTCATGAAATAAAATTATTGCATTATAATTCTATGAGTTTAAGGTTTCTCAAATATTGAGTTATTTTTTGTAATTATTTATTTTTGAAATGAAATGAGCTGGAAAATGATAAAAAGTAGTATTAGTAACGAAATCAATATTTTAGTACAAAATATATGATTTAATGTAACAATGTATTTGTAACGAAATTGATTTTTTGAATAAAATTTACAACAATTTGTAACGAAACTTTTGTTACAACTTTTAAGATTTTTGTAACAAAACAAGGTGTCGTTACAATTGTATTGGTAACGAAAATGAATTTTTTTTCGTTACAAGAACTTTTTGCAACGAGCTTTACAAGACCAAATTTTGTAACGAAACGTTTCGTTACAAAAGGTTTTTGTAACCAAAAAATGACTTTTTGTAACCAATTTTTTTGTTACGAAAAATGCATTTTGTTGTAGTGGCAGTAGAGGTGGGTGATTTGCTGTCGGAGGTTACCATTTCAATTATCATTTCAATTATGCGAGGTGTGGATGTGCGAGGTGTGCGAACAGGCCCCCGCCGCCTTCACCTGCAAGGCCGACGCCGCCGCGCTCTGTTTCACCTGCGATCGCGACATCCACTCCGCCAATCCACTCGCCCGTCGACACGAGCGTTCCGCGGTGGTTCCCTTCTATGACACCGCCGAATCCATGGCGATGAAGTCTACCATAAGCGACCCAATTCTTACTACCAAATTCCCGGCGGAGATAGAATCAATTGATTTTTTGTTCACAGACTCCGATTAGTACCTAGATTTCGATAGCTACGAAATTAGCTCACAGCCTTACAGCGACAACGTAGTCCCCGGCACCGTCAAACCGCCTCAATTAACTAATCAACTTTTGGCGCCGGTAAATCGATTCGAGATCGATTTCACGGCGGCGTCGGCCTTGCAGGTGAAGGCGGCGGGGGCTTGTTCACAAACATGGATTTGCTTCAACGACGACTACGATTTGGGGATTTTGGTTTTTTTTTTTATTTGGGGATTTTGGCAGCCATCTTAGGGTTTTGAAATGATTTGGAATTTTTGTTAAGGGTGAACTTTGATTTGGGGTGAAAGTTAACAATTGACGGCCACGTGATGGGCACGTTAGTCTGTCCGTTAAAACTTAACGGGGTTGGGACGAAATTTCAAAATTTGCACAATACGGGGACCAAATGTGATAAAATTTAACCTATTGGGACTAAATGTGAAAGTTATGGGACCAAAAAAACGAGGGTGTGTGGCAGGTGGAACCAAAACGACTTTTTTCTCTATTATTCATATATAATGTGTTATGTTTTATTTTCTTGTTGTTATACATTGGTGTGTCCATTTCAAAATGTATAGGGACGTAACCGGACGTTTTTCTATACCAATTTTTAGAAATATTTTACATCACCCATTAAAAATTACATATAGTACTTTTTTATTTATTTTGTGTTGGAGAAATTGGGTTTTTATTCAATTTCTTAATATTTAATTGATTTTAATTAATCAATTATTTGAGGGTATGAATATTTAATTTCCGAAGAATTAAATATTGTAGGATCGTTCTACTCTCCGAGTAGATGATCGTAGTATATTTAAAATCTCAAAACCGAATTTCGGTGAGTGAGAAATTAATGTACGAAGTTTAAGACAAAGTGATGCATTGGGAGTAGTGCTAATAACTATCCCACATTAATAAATGAGAGAATTAACTACCTCCTTATTAATAGGAGTTAGTTAAGAATGTTCAAATTGTAGTGACTATTGAACCATTCAATTAGCCACACGCGCGCGCGCCGCCCGCCCGCCCGTCCGGCCGTGCCGAGCCGCGCCGGGTCCGGGTCCGTGGGCCTTGGCCTTGGCCTTGGATCTTGGACTTTGGGTGGACTTTGGGCTTGGGCCTGGGGCCCCTCTATCTTTTTGAGGTTCTAAAAATGTGGGCCTCGACCCACACGGATTTAGGCAGCCCAAGTCTATGGAAGTCAAGCGGAAGTTGACTTTTGAATTTGAAATGTGATTGTCTTAATTGCGTGGAAGTTTAAGAATGGGAAGTTACCTTTCCGAAACTGCCATATTAAGTGCTGGGTATTAAGAATGAGAGTTACCATTCCGGAAACTGCCATATTAATGTGCTGGAGTATTAAGAATAGGAAGTTATCATTCCTGAAACTGCCATATTAATGTGACCAGCCGTTACTGCCTTAAATACCCGCCTGTTCCACACCTGGGTGACACTGCCTATAAATAGGAGTGCATGGTTTTGGGAAAAACTTACTTTTGCATACAACAAAATTCACCTGAGTTTTTCCAGAAAATTGCATACACTATTTTCAGCATTCTGCATAGCATTTTAGAGTGCAATCCGGTTCTAACGTGTTTTTGTTCGCTGGAGCTTTGTGCGCTGTGGTGTTGCTCGTGCAAAGAGGAAGCCGTTTTACCTTTCGAAGCAACTCGTCACTCCGTGAACACTAGTCGGGACGTGTTTGTTTTACGGGAAAAGGTATCACCTTGACTCGGCTCTTTTCCCTAATTTTTCTGTTTCTACAGTGTTGTTTCTTCCCTTTCTGGACCTGCCTTTCTAAGAAGCTGCTCAAACAAGGAAGCTGCCTCTTTTGGAAAATTGAAGAATTCGAAGACTTTGTAATTTCAATTACTGTCTTTTTATTTTCGTCTAAATTATTTGTAAGCCATTGTTGGTAATCTATAAACCAACAATCGTAAATCAAACAAGAAAAAAAAAAAAAAAAAAGGTACCACAATGGCATCTGACGAAAATGGCTCCGATAACACCCCTATCGACAATACCCTGGTTGAGAACACCTCGAACCCAACTCCAAACGTTGTCCCAAATAACACGTTTTTACCCCCCATGTTTTTTCCACCCTCTGAAACTCGCAATTTCATGGTGCATGGGGAAAAACCCGAGAAGTTCTCGGGTACTGATTTTAAGAGGTGGCAACAAAAGATGTTGTTTTACCTCACGACACTTCATCTAGCAAGGTTCCTCCGGGAGGATCCGCCCGTTGTCGCTGAAAGTGAAACGGATAATGCTAGGAGGGTCGCATTTGACCAATGGTCTCATGGCGATTTCTTGTGTCGGAACTACGTCCTTGGAGGACTAGTTGACGCGTTGTATAACGTGTACCAACCGGTTCGTACTGCCAAAGAACTGTGGGAGTCTTTGGAACGAAAGTACAAAACCGAGGATGCCGGAACTAAGAAGTTCGTGGTGGCGAGATTTTTGGACTTCAAAATGGTAGATGGTAAATCTGTCGTTGAACAAGTTCAAAAATTTCAGTTAATCCTACATGATATCCTCGCGGAGGGTATGGTCCTTCCGGACGCTTTCCAAGTAGCCGCAGTGATTGAGAAACTACCACCTTCTTGGAAGGATTTTAAAAGTTATCTCAAACACAAGCGAAAGGAAATGAGCCTAGAAGATTTGATCATCAAACTTCGAATTGAAGAAGATAATAAAAGGATGGACGGTAAATCAAATCAAGTCTCGGTTGAGGCAAAGGCAAATTTAATGGAACGTGGTGAATCGTCTAAAAAACGGAAAAGGCCTAATGACAAAGGTAAAGCACCTGTTCCTGCAAAACCCAAATTTAATGGTAATTGCTACAAGTGTGAAAAACCGGGCCACAAAGCAACTGATTGTCGCGTCTCTAAGAAAGTTGATAAAAACAAGGGTAAGGGAGGACAATCAAGTGCTAATGTGGCACAACATAATCTCACTGAAATGGATATGTCTGCTGTTGTGTTTGAGACCAACATGGTTGACAATCCAAAGGAATGGTTCGTGGATACCGGTGCTACTTTCCGAGAAGAGTGTCTTCTCGACTTATGCTCCTGCTGATGGGAGAAAGCTCCATATGGGAAACCATGCCTCGTCTGATGTGGCTGGTGTTGGAACTGTTGTGCTCAAGCTCACTTCTGGCAAAGAGCTCAAGCTGAAGGATGTGCTGCATGTCCCGGACATCCGCAAGAATCTGATCTCCGGCTCTCTTCTAGTTAGTCATCAGTTTAAACTAGTTTTTGAGTCTGATAAAGTTGTACTTAGCAAGTTTGGACAGTTCCTTGGTCGAGGTTATCTCGAGAATGGTCTGTTCAAAATGAGTGTAATGGTTGTAAGCCGTAAAGGCAAGAAAGTTATCAATGAAAACGTTTCTACTTCCTCTTACATCGTGGAGTGTTCCTCTTTATGGCATTTAAGATTAGGACATGTAAATCTAAAATCTATAAAGCATTTAGTAAATCTTGATTTACTTAAAATGAACAATATTGAAACACCTAAAAAGTGTGAGATATGTGTTGAAGCTAAAATGACAAAGTTGTCATTTACTTCTGTGGAAAGGGACACTGCTCCTCTAGACTTAATCCACACTGATGTGTGTGATTTAAAGTTTGTGCAAACTAGAGGTGGCAAAAAGTATTTTATTACTTTTATTGATGATTGCACAAGATTTTGCTACGTTTATCTCTTGCGAAGTAAAGATGAAGCTATTGAAGCTTTTAAACTTTACAAGAATGAAGTAGAAAATCAACTTAGCACTCGAATTAAGGTGATTCGAAGTGATAGAGGTGGGGAATACGTAGCACCTTTTGAACAGTTATGTGCTGAGTCTGGCATCATACATCAAACTACTGCCCCTTACTCACCTCAGTCTAATGGTGTTGCGGAGAGAAAGAACCGAACACTAAAGGAGATGATGAACGCAATGTTAATCAGCTCGGGTTTACCGCAAAATCTGTGGGGGGAAGCTATACTATCGGCTAACCACATTTTGAACAAAATTCCACACAAAACAAAGGATCTGACACCTTATGAAATGTGGAAAAAGCGGAAACCATCCTACAAGTACCTCAAAGTGTGGGGGTGTCTTGCAAAGGTTGAAGTGCCTGCTCCTAAACAAGTTAGAATTGGCCCTAAAACGGTCGATTGTATCTTTGTAGGATATGCACTCAACAGTAGTGCCTATAGGTTTCTGATTCACAAATCAGAAATACCTGACATGTCAGAAGGCACTATGATAGAATCAAGGAATGCAATATTCTTTGAAAATATCTTTCCTAATAAAGATAAAGATGAGGTGAGACCTGAAAATAAGAGGGCTCACGTAGAAGCAGAGGCTGTTAGTTCTTCAGCTCAAGAGCATGAAGAACCTAGACGCAGCAAAAGAGCAAAAATTGCAAAAACTTACGGTCCTGACTTCATCTCCTTTGTGATTGAAGATGAACCTAAGTCTATCAAGGAAGCTCTGTCAAGACCAGATGCATCATTCTGGCAAGAAGCTATCAATAGCGAATTTGATTCTATTCTGCAGAACAATACGTGGGAGTTGGTTGATCTCCCTAGAGGTTGTAAGACCTTAGGATGCAAGTGGATCCTTAGAAGAAAATATAAAGCAGATGGATCAATTGACAAGTACAAAGTCCGTTTGGTAGCAAAGGGCTTTAGACAAAAAGAAGGGTATGATTTCTTTGATACTTACTCCCCAGTAACGAGGATTACATCCATTCGTGTGTTAATTGCGATTGCTGCTTTGCACAATCTCGAGATTCACCAAATGGATGTCAAGACTGCGTTCTTGAATGGGGAATTAGTTGAAGAAATATACATGGATCAACCTGAAGGGTTTATAGCACCTGGCAACGAGAAAAAGGTGTGTAGACTCGTTCGTTCACTGTATGGACTCAAACAAGCTCCAAAACAGTGGCATCTGAAGTTTGATGAAACTATGTTGTCCAATGGTTTCAAGATAAACGAATGTGACAAATGTGTGTATGTGAAAAATACATCAAAAGGATTTGTTATCATGTGTCTTTATGTGGACGACATGTTGATCATGGGCAGCAGCAATGCCATGATCATGGAAACAAAAGCTATGTTAAAACGTAGTTTTGACATGAAAGACATGGGATTGGCTGATGTGATTCTAGGAATCAAGATCGAGAGAAAGTCTAATGGAATCTACTTGACACAATCTCACTATGTTGAGAGTGTGTTAAAGAAATTCAATGCCTTTAATGATCCACCTGCCAAGACGCCCATGGAGCTCAATGTACACTTGAGCAAGAATCGAGGCGATCCGGTTGCACAACTTGAATATGCAAGAATCATTGGAAGTGTGATGTACATTACAAACTGTACACGCCCGGATCTTGCCTGTGCAGTGAACAAGTTGAGTAGATTCACTAGCAATCCAAATAAAGAGCACTGGAAGGCTCTTAGAAGGGTCCTTAGGTACTTAAAGTACACCATTGACTACGGGCTTCATTACACAAGGTTTCCGGCGGTACTTGAAGGGTACAGTGACGCCAATTGGATCTCTGACACGAATGAGTCATTTTCCACTAGTGGATATGTGTTCACTATTGGAGGTGCTGCTGTATCGTGGAGATCAACGAAGCAGACGTGTATTGCCCGGTCCACGATGGAATCAGAATTCATAGCTTTGGATAAAGCTGGTGAAGAAGCCGAGTGGCTTCGAAATTTCCTCGAGGACATTCCATGTTGGAACAAACCCGTGCCTACTGTGATGGTACATTGTGACTGTCAAGCCACAATTGGCAGTGCTTTGAACGACATGTATAACGGAAAGTCGAGACACATACGTCGTCGACATAACTCTGTTAGACATCTGATTTCGAGTGGTGTGATGTCAATTGACTATGTAAGGTCAAAAGACAATATAGCGGATCCGCTTACGAAAGGAATAAACCGAGATCAGATGAATAAGTTGCTAGAAGGAATGGGTCTAAAACCCACAAAATAACAACTGAAACAGTGGTAACCCAACCATGTTGACTGGAGATCCCAAGAACTTGGTTCAATGGGAAAACTAAGCTGTGAATGTTGAATTGGAACACTTGGATATTCAAACCATTCCTTAGAAAAGCACAACACCAAGTGTTGTCCCGTAAGATTTGTGGTAAGGCTAAGTCTATGACTTTTAATGGTTCCCAAAGACCTCCGGGAGGTAGAGTATTGCGGGATACTCAATATGGGAGTCCACCTATATAAGTGAGAAGTGGGGCCGCTTCACGAAATGCACTTATGAATTCAAAGGGTGTCCATGGCCGAAATGGACAAAAACGTAAGAGCGAAACACGTTTGAGATGTTGTTGTGTCAGCACCGTTGTCTCGGTACACACTAAGGAGGAGTAGTTCAAGGCATCGCGTCCACTAAGCCGCCAGTGTACTCGATGATGTTTGACTACGGAAGGTTCAAGGTCACAAGCCACCTTTCCGGATGCAACATTGTCTCAATTGAACTGGATTGCGAGTCTGCATGATTATGGGTAGTAATTTCCACTCATGTGGGGGATTGTTGGAGAAATTGGGTTTTTATTCAATTTCTTAATATTTAATTGATTTTAATTAATCAATTATTTGAGGGTATGAATATTTAATTTCCGAAGAATTAAATATTGTAGGATCGTTCTACTCTCCGAGTAGATGATCATAGTATATTTAAAATCTCAAAACCGAATTTCGGTGAGTGAGAAATTAATGTACGAAGTTTAAGACAAAGTGATGCATTGGGAGTAGTGCTAATAACTATCCCACATTGATAAATGAGAGAATTAACTACCTCCTTATTAATAGGAGTTAGTTAAGAATGTTCAAATTGTAGTGACTATTGAACCATTCAATTAGCCACACGCGCGCGCGCGCGCCGCCCGCCCGCCCGTCTGGCCGCGCCGCGCCGGGTCCGGGTCCGTGGGCCTGGGCCTTGGCCTTGCATTCCGAAACTGCCATATTAAGTGCTGGGTATTAAGAATGGGAGTTACCATTCCGGAAACTGCCATATTAATGTGCTGGAGTATTAAGAATGGGAAGTTACCATTCCTGAAACTGCCATATTAATGTGACCAGTCGTTACTGCCTTAAATACCCGCCTGTTCCACACCTGGGTGACACTGCCTATAAATAGGAGTGCATGGTTTTGGGAAAAACTTACTTTTGCATACAACAAAATTCACCTGAGTTTTTCCAGAAAATTGCATACACTATTTTCAGCATTATGCATAGCATTTTAGAGTGCAATCCGGTTCTAACGTGTTTCTGTTCGCTGGAGCTTTGTGCGCTGTGGTGTTGCTCGTGCAAAGAGGAAGCCGTTTTACCTTTCGAAGCAACTCGTCACTCCGTGAACACTAGCCGGGACGTGTTTGTTTTACGGGAAAAGGTATCACCTTGACTCGGCTCTTTTCCCTAATTTTTCTATTTCTACAGTGTTGTTTCTTCCCTTTCTGGACCTGCCTTTCTAAGAAGCTGCTCAAACAAGGAAGCTGCCTCTTTTGGAAAATTGAAGAATTCGAAGACTTTGTAATTTCAATTACTGTCTTTTTATTTTCGTCTAAATTATTTGTAAGCCATTGTTGGTAATCTATAAACCAACATTTTGACAGGTACAAAATTGATTTTTTTTTTTTTAAATTAAATTAAACTTCTATCTGACTGGCCAATAGAAGTTGGCCGCCACATTGGTCCCACTGGGAGTAAATCTTTTTTACCTTTTTTTAATTTTTTAAGATTAGTAAACAATATCAATAGAGAAAGATATGCAAAATCTCATGTAAGATCAAATTAGAAGTACTACCCCCATTCCATTTTCCAATTGTGAGGAACATGAGAGAAAGCGTACATGCATTATCAGTACGAGATAACACCATTACTAAAGTATATTCGTGCTAAAAAAAGATAAAATGAAAAATAAAGATCGACCAAGAATTCGTAAAATTTGACGAGAACAAGCCTAATGAAGGGAGATAAACCGTACCAGGCATGAAAAATTTCATCAAGAAGAGGAGGCAAGAGAGAGGCATAAAATGAACATAAACACCAAAAGAGCTAAAACAAACTAAAAAAATAAAAGAATTAAAACAAACTAAAACAAAAAGTCTAACAACAAACTAAAATCTAAAAAATAAAATAAAAAAATGGATCAACGGATCGATCTACCAATCGTCTACCAAACGACGTGTTTTGGAATGATCAAACCAAACTACAATACCAAAAACAAAACTGTAGCGCTATAGGGACGATGACGACAATGGAATGGCAGTCCGTTGGAGGCGACGGTTGTTAGTGACGACCGATGGTAATGTCTTCTAGAGAAAAACACCCTTTAAAAAAAGTGAGCTAGAGAAGAGTGGAGGAATGAAAGGAGGAAGAGGAGGGTAGTTTTATACAAAGCTATGTATTGTTTTTTTTTTTTTTTGACAGAGTGGTGTATTTTTAAGAGAGAGTAGAGTGATCTTTTTACCAATTTTAATATCAACCATTTGATTTTTTTTCTCTTCCAAACTTGTTTAAATTTTCGTAAATCAGATACTATTAGAATATGAATATCTCTATCATTTCAATGGTCAAACCAGTCAAAGTAATGTGAATAAACAAAACAAAAAAAAAAACTTAAAGTGTGAATAGCGGTGAGCATCAATCTATTCAATTAAATAAATTAAAATTCACTACAAGAAAACTGCAATTTAGCCGTGAAAAAATTTGTCGCTAATTCTAATATTTTCGTCGCTAACGTGAGTTAGCGATGAAATAATTTTGTCGCAGGATTTGTTGCTATACGCCCGTCGCTAACGTGTTTGCGACAAAAAAAAATAATTTTGTCGCAAATGTTTGCGACAAAAAAAATTAATTTTGTCGCAAATATTTGCGACGAAACTCAAATTTTCATCGCAAAATATTAGTGACGAAAAATTGAGTTTCATCGCAAAATATTAGCGACGAAAAATATAAGTTTCATCGCAAAATGTTAGCGACGAAAATATGAGTTTCATCACAAAATGTTTGCGAGGAAAATCAAACATTTGTCGCAAACACGTTAGCGACGGGTGTATAGCAACAAATCCCGCGACAAAATTATTTCATCGCTAATTCTCATTAGCGACAAAAATATTAAAATTAGCGACAAATTTTTTCGTGATAAATATTTTAATTTCGTTGCAAATGTTAGTGATGAAACCCATATTTTTGTCGCTAATATTTGATTATGATATCCGATTTACGAATCATTCTCTAAACCCACTTTCGTACTCGACCAACCCAACCGACCCCAACCGAACCAACTCAATCGTTCTCTAAACCCACTTCTGCACTCGACCCGCCCCAACCCGCACCCAACCCCTAACTCAACCCAACCCAACCCGCACCCACATACCCCCTCCCCCATTTTATTTAAATAAATATTTTATTTGATCTTGGTGGGAATTGATCCCGGGTGGATGGGCGCCCATAACTGGGCGCCTACCACTCGGGCAGACAGCTCTTTGATTCAGTTTTGAATATTAATTATATATGTATTCAATTGTTACTAATTTAGTAGTTATTTTTACTCATTTAATAATTTATTTCACATTTATTAATTGATTAATTTTTAACTTGTACCTTGTAATAATTATATATGTATATATATTGTAATTTTTAAAACAATTCCAATTGTAAAAAATCAATGTTACTTTAACAATTTAAAAAAACAATAAATATTCAATCCAATCTTCATTCTCCCATCTTTATGTCCATCTTCATTTGCATCATATCATATTTATAAATATTTTTATTAACATTCATACTGATTTATAAGACATAAAATTTGGAGAATTATTAAAGATTTAATTATATAAATCGATTTTCTTGATTTAATATGCATAATTGATTTAATATTAGCCACAAAATATAATTTTCATTGTTTTTCTTATTATTAACAACAAAATAAAATAATTTGTTAAAAGTGTAGCGATAAAATATTTTAATTTTGTTGCAAATATTAATTCCAAGAAATTAGCCAAAAAAAAATATATTTCATCGCAAAATAATAGTGATTAAATATAATTTTCATTGTTGTCCTAATTATTAACAACAAAATAAAAGAATTCGTTGTTAGTTTAGTGATGCAATATTTTTATTTCATCGCATAAAGTAATTTCAATAAATTAGCCACAACAAATTATATTTCATTGCAAAACATTAGCGACAAAATAAAATTTTCATTGTTTTTCTGATTATTAACAACAAAATGAAGCAATACGTTGCTAGTATAGCGATGAAATATTTTAATTTCATCGCAAAAATTAATTTCAATAAATTAGCCACGAAAATTTATATTTCATCGTAAAATATTAGTGACGAAATATAATTTTCATTGTTGTTCTGATTATTAACAACAAAATGAAGCAATTTGTTGCTAATATAGCGATGACATATATAAATTTTGTTGCAAAAAATTAATTTAAAGAAATTAGCCACAAAATTTTCAATTTCATCGCAAAATATTAGCAAGAAAATATAATTGTCATTGTTGCTCTGATTATTAACAACAAAATGAAGCAATTTGTTGCTAATATAGTGATGAAATATATAAATTTTGTTGCAAAAATTAATTTCAAGAAATTAGCCACGAAAATATATATTTCATCGCAAAATATTAGCAACGAAATATAATTTTCATTGTTGTTCTGATTATTAACAACAAAATGAAGCAATTTGTTGCTAATATAGCGATGAAATATATAAATTTTGTTGCAAAAAATAATTTCAAGAAATTAGCCACAAAAATTTCTATTTCATCGCAAAATATTAGCAACGAAATATAATTTTTGAAGCAATTTGTTGCTAATATAACGATGAAATATATAAATTTTGTTGTAAAAAATAATTTCAAGAAATTAGCCACAAAAATTTATATTTCATCGCAAAATATTAGCAACGAAATATAATTTTTATAGTTGTTCTGATTATTAACAACAAAATGAAGCAATTTGTTGCTAATATAGCGATGAAATATATAAATTTTGTTGTAAAAAATAATTTCAAGAAATTAGCCACGAAAATTTCTATTTCATCGCAAAATATTAGCGACGAAATATAATTTTCATTGTTGTTTTGATTACTAACAACAAAATGAAGCAATTTGTTGCTAATATAGCGATGAAATATATAAATTTTGTTGCAAATATTAAATCTAACAAGTTAGCGACGAAAAATTATATTTCGTTGCTAAAAATTGATTTTAGCGATGAAATTTAGATTTGTCGTAAAATTTTCGTCGCTATTCCCCCTGTTTCTTGTAGTGATTTGAAATTATAGCGGTGAAATCAAACAAAAACTATCGATTCGGTTTTGAATCGGAAAATCGAATTTGTTTCACCTTAAAATCGAGTAGAAAATAACACCAAAATGTTTCATTTTGTGATTTAATTAAAAAAGTGGACCAACTTTTGCTAAATACATTATGGGTCCGACTATTTACACCTCCATTTGCGTTGAGAACACTCCCCCCGATTGATGCACCCCCCCAGAAATTGGTCAGAATAGATGCACCCCCCATGAAATTGTCTTAATTACCCTTTTCTCATTTTTATCTATATAATACAACTTTACTTATCACACCCTCCCTCAAACCCTACTTCTCTTTCTTTTTTTCTTGCCGCCCCCACCGCCTCTTTTCGCCGCCGCCGGCCACCTCCTTCTCCCTCAGCCGCTGCCGCCGGCCACCTCCTTCTCCCTCAGCCGCGGCCGCCGGCCACCTCCTTCTCCCTCAGCCGCGGCCGCCGTCGCCGCCCGCCTCCTTCTCCCTCAACTTCAGTCGCGGCCGCCTCCATCCCCCTCAGCCTCAGTCGCGGCCGCCTCCATCCCCTCAGCCTCAGCCGCGGCCGCCTCCATCTCCCTCACCCTCATCCGCGGCCGCCTCCTTCTCCCTCAGCCGCGGTCGCGACGGCCTTCCCCTCTCTCCCGTCGTCGCGACGGCATCCCCTTCCCCTCCCTCTCTCATTTCTGCAAATTAATTTTTGTTCAACCCGATCGAAGATGCCGGCCACCCCACCTCAGGTAAGTGTATCGCCGCCGCCGTCTGGTAAAGTTCAGTCGGCGGTAATTTTGAAGTTTTAGGTTTTAGGGTTTCTGCAATTTGCAGCAGAAACCCTTTTTTTTTTTAATTTTTTTTTAATTTTCGACACCATATCGTCGACCATGTAACCTCTCGTCGACGATTTTTCATCGACGAGAGGTTACATGGTCGACGATATGTTGTCGAAAATTTTAAGTTTTTTTTTTTTTTAAAAGTTCGACCTTCCTAAGTCGACCATATAAACTCTCGTCGACACCCAGGTGTCGACGAGAGTTTATATGGTCGACTTAGGAAGGTCGAACTTTTTATGTTTTTTTTGTATTATTCGTTTCGACAAACCAGTGTCGACCATATTCACTATAGTCGACACTGGTTTGTCGAAATTTTAAAAAAAAATTGAAATTTTTTAAGTTCTTTGATTTTTTTTGTTTGGGGAGAAAGTTTGTTGTTTGTTTTTTGGTGGTGGTGGTGGTAGTGGTGGTGGTGGTGGTGGTGGTGGTGGTGGTGGTGAATTAGTGTTTAAAGGTGGAGGAGGGTGCACTTAGTAATAGGGGTGCATTTAGTAGTGTAATATATGTTAAAGGGTATTTTTGGTTTTTTACACTATTATTTTATTATTAAATTCTGAGGGGGAGTGTTCTAAACCGAAATGGAGGTGTAAATAGTCCCACCCATACATTATTTCTAAAATTTAAAGATAGGGCGTGGGCCGGTGAGTGGGACTCAAATAGTCAAATTCAAATGGGTTGAATTCTCTTTCAATGGGCTGAATTTGTGCTACGTTTGTTGGAAGTGGGCTAAATGGGCTATTGAAATGCCTGTCATTCTTCTAAGGCGCGGTTATACACACACCAACCTATTGAGCACACCCACTTGATGAGGACACCCACGTGGAAAATCCCAAAATACCCTTTTTCTTCTTCTTAACCTGGATATTTCTTTTATTTTGGTACACCACCCTAACAACACAAGCCGCCCAAATTCTCCTCTTTCTCTCGGTCCTCCACCAAGCAACGCGGCCGCCGTCCCCTACTCCCACAGCCGTCGTTGCTCCTCTATCAAGCCACGCGGCCGCCGACCCCTGCTCCCACATCGTCGTTCGCAGCGGACGATGGACGTTATCTCGATCTCCCTCTCCGTTCGTCCTCCATCTCGCGGCCGCACCCCCTCGCCGCAGCACCGCCGCTTGAAACCCTCCTCCCTCCCCTTTGCGGCCGCACCCCCTCCCTTCCCCTTCGCATTTGTGTTTTGTGTTAGGGTTCCGCCGTCGCACCCCTCCCCCCTCCACAACGATCGCGGTCGCCCCCTCCCCTTCGCGGCCGCAGCGCCGCCGCCGTTCGTGCCCTCCTCTGCCGCCTCAGGTAAGTCTAGGTTTAGGAAAATTAGGGTTTTTGGTAATTGTTTTGGAACTTTGTTCGAACAATTTGCGTTTGTTTTGGGAAAAAATTCGAAATTTTTAGCTTTCTAAATTTTTTGAAATTTTGGGTTTCTGGAAAAAATTAGGGTTTTTGTAAGTTTAGTAATTATTTTCGAACAATTCGTGTTTCTTCGTGAATAAATTTCAAACAATTTTTGTTTGTTCATGAAATTTTTTCGAACATCTTGTGTTTGTTTTAGAAAAAATTTCGAACAAGATGTTCGATCTTTTTTTTCTGACAAATTAAGGTTGTTTAGGAATTTTTTTCGAACACATTTAGTTTGTTCATTAAAAAAAATCGTACATTGTAACTTTGTTGGGATATAATTTTCGAACACATTAACAAAAAATATTTTTATTTTTGTTGAAAATTTTTGTTTTTAAGAGATTTTTTATTAAGTATGGTGATTGTTTAATTTGGTGTGGATGATTTTGGGTTGAAATGGAATGGATGAAAATTCACGAGGGGTATATGAGACATTTCACATCCAATGTAAGAAGAAAAAAAAGTTTGGTGGGTGTACTAATAAATCCGTGTGTATGTATAATTGTGGCAATTCTTCTATAATTTAGGCCTTTTCTCTAAAGGCCACAGTTATACACACACACGATTGTCGAGGACACCCATACGCTTAGAACACTCATTTTAGGATGAATACACACCTCGTAAATTCTTCAAAATACCCCTCCTCTAATAAGCTTTCATACCCTCCTAATTTTTACTTTCAATCTCCCCTCCTCTCGCCGCTTTCTCCCCTCTACTCCCTTGCGCTGTTTTCCCTCTCTCTCAACCTCCCCTCACCTATATACGTTGCCTATTGTGGAAAAAAAATTGTCGCCCCCTCGTCTAGCCGCTTCGTCCGTCTCGTTGCACCGTACGTTCACGTTGAAGAAGAAGAAGACGACCACTGCTGTTGAAGAAGACGACCACTGTTGTTGAAGAAGATAGTCGTTCGTGTCCCTCCTCCTTCGACATTCACATTGTCGTTCACGTCGAAAAAGAAGGCGGTCGTTCGTGCCCCTCCTCCTTCGCACGACCGTTCGCATCCCCTCCTACTCCGATTTTTCATTTTCATGTGATTAGGTTAGTTTTTGAGTTTCTTAGATCTGAAAAATCAAGATCCGTAACAGTTTCATATTTATTTATTCTTTCAAAATTTTGCTCATTTTCCATTTTTTTTTTATTAAAAAAAATTACCTAAAATTCAGGTATATTTGAAAATTTGTATTTTTTTTTTTAGATTTAGGATCTTTTTCGATTTTTTTGTCGATTTTTTTTTCTTTATTTATGTGAGTTTGCATTTTGTTTGGAATGAGACAGTTGAAAATTTTGAATGATTTATTTTGGTATTTTGTTGAGTTTGCATTTTGTTTGTGTATTTTTTTTATAAAAAAAATTGTGTAAATTTTTTTTTTTTTGATATCATGGTGGTGATGGTGGAAACTATTCTACTGTGAAATGGAATGGGTGAATGTACTCATATACCCTTTTTTCAAAATTTCAGTAAATGATCAGTATATTGGTCATTTCATTTCATGTACAATTTAGTTGAATTTTTTTTTGGGGCGGCTAAAGGCACACACGAATCCTATGAGGACACCCACGCGATGAGCACACACGCAATGGGATGAGGACACCCACGTGGGAAATACAAAAATACCCTCTTTACGTCGCCGTGCGCGCCCTTCCGTTGGGCTGCCTTCCACGTCGACGCCGCCTGCCTCCCTCCATAATCGTCATTGTTGCTCCTCCTCCCAAGCACCGCCGCCGACGTGAATCGTCCCTCCTCCTTTTCTCCAAGTTGTCGCTGTCGTGTCCCCTCCTCCAAGCGGCCGTCGTCGCCCCTCCTCCATGCGAAGCGGCCGCCGTCGCCCCAGAAGAAGACAGTCGACGCGGCCGTTCACGTCGCCAGACGCGTCCCCTTCGATTTTAATTTAGGTCAGTTTTTTATTTTGGGTTTTTTTTTTTAATTTAGGAATTTTAGGAAAATTAGGGTTTTTATAAGTTCGTGAATTATTTTCGAACATATTGAGTTTGTTTTGGAAAAAAATTCGAACAATCTTGGTTTTGGAAAAATATTTCAACATTTTGTTCGATCTTTTTTTCGGACAAATTTAAGTTGTTTTGGATTTTTTTTCGAACATATTAAGTTTGTTCATTAAAAATTTTCGAACATATTGAGTTTGTTTTGGAAAAAATTTCGAACAAGATGTCTGCCTTTTTTTTTCGGACAAATGAAAGTTGTTCATGAATTTTTTTCGAACACGTTGAGTTTGTTGGGTAAAAATTTCCGTACATCTTATCTTTGTTCAGTTAATATTTTCGAACAATTTAAGAATTTTTTTTTTTTGTTGTTGAAATTTTGTGCTTTTTTTTTTTTTTTTTTTGTTGAAAAATGGTGCTTTTTTTATGGTGGTGGTGGTGGTAGAGGAATAGTGGTGGTGGAGGAGATGATTCTATCGTGAAATAGAAGCGGTGGGTGTAGTCATCTTCATTTTTTTCATAAATTTTACACGAGGGGTATATGGGACATTTTACATGTCCTAAAAGATTAAAAAAATGTTTGGTGGGTGTCCTCATAGAATTAGTGTGTGCCTTTAGCCGCACCCTAGTTATTATTTTACAGTACTCCCCAAAATCGGAATGGGTATTTGTTAAAATAGTTGGGCTGATTGGGTCCTTTGGCCCAATATCAAACTGGAAATATAATTGGGTTTATTGTGCCACAGTCAATAGGCCCAGGCTATATACCCCTAACTTTGTTAAGTATACTCCCCTTCCCATTTATTAATTTAATATTCGTATAAAATACCTAATGTGCCCTTTTAGTAAAACATTTATTAGATAATTAGATAGATACACCCCTTTTAACTTGAAACTCTAACCCTAATTTTTGCAGCACCCGCCACCACCTCCGACGACACCGCCGCTGTCCCACCACCTAAACATTTCCAAAACCAAATCAGAAATTTCAAAAAAATCCAACAGAAATCTCAAAAAAAAAAATTATTTTCGACAAAGCAGTGTCGACGAGAAGGTATATGGTCAACAATAATGTGTCGACAAAAAACACTATCGTCGAAAGAAAAAAAACATTTCGACAAAATGTGGTCGAATATAAATACTATCATCGACAAAAAAAAAAACAAACAAACCTACCTGCGTTTTAGGGTTTAGGCGAGCGGCAGTGGCGGCTGGACGAGTGAGGAGGAGGCGGCGGCATCGCATGGCGAGGGAGGGGTGGACGGCGGCGCTGCGGCGGGTTGGGTGGTGCAGCGTATGGACGGGGACGACTTGGATGGGGGAAGGCAGGGAGGGGGCGTTTGTTATGGGAGAGTGAGCAGTGATGGCTGGGTGCGATGGGCGGCGGCGCTGGGGGCGGTAGGTTGAAGAGGAAGAGAAAGGGGTGAGAGGAAGGAGGAAGAAAAAATGGGGAAGAAATGGAAAAAATTAGGGTTTTTTGGGGTACATTTATCATGTACTCCCTCTGTCCACAAAAACTGTGCTCACTTATGTGGGCACAGGTTTTAATGAAAACTCATTTTTTATTGAATAAAGTAGAAAAGTCCATAAAAATTGAAGGGCATTTTGGGTACACCCTTAGCAAGACAGATTGCAATTAGTGAGTAAGTACTCACTTCAAATATTAATAAGCTACAGCTGCATTACTACTGCATTAATGGTCGAATGACCAGTTTGCAGATTTACTCAAAAAGCAGTCCCTTCACAACATGGGTTTGATGGGATTAAATTTACAATTTCCCTCCCAAAAATTAGATTTCAGTTTCCCACCCAATTCAAACTACTGCCATAAATACACTATAAATACAATCACACCACCACTACCACCTAACACATTACTACTACCATTAATACTCCTACAACAACAAAAAAAAACACCAAAAGATGAGCAGGAGCAAATGCATTAACTTGTCAGTAGCATTGAAGACTAAGGTAGCAAACATCTTGATGGAAAGCTGCAAGGATGGCAAACCGTCACGAGGCAAGTTCATGGAGATTACAAACCTGTTTGGCATTTCCAGAAGGTCAGTGAGTTCCATTTGGGCTGCAGCAAGAAAGAAAAAAATTGAAGGTCAGGCTGTTACATTTAATGCTAGGAAATGGTCAACACACAAAGATAGAGTTATGTTAGATATTGAGAAACTGAAGTCTATTCCTTTAAGAAAAAGAACTACATATAGAAGAATAGCAAGAGAAATGAATGTAAGCAAGAGTCTAGTGGGAAAGTGGGTTAAAAGTGGGTTGATAAGGGCACATACAAATGCCATTAAACCTGAGTTAACAGCTCAGAATAAGCTCTTAAGGCTGGAATTTAGTTTAAGTCATTTATGTTATGATAGAGCACTCAACATCATTAAGTTCAAACCAATGGAAAACATAGTTCACATAGATGAAAAATGGTTTTACCTCACAAAAGAGAATGAAAGGTACTACTTGGCTCCAGATGAACCAGATCCTTATAGATCGTGCAAGAGCAAGAGATTCATTACCAAGTTAATGTTCATGTGTGCTGTGTCAAGACCACAATATTCAAGTGATGGGGATCTAATATTTGATGGGAAAATAGGGATATTTCCCTTCACCAAACAAGAGCCAACCAAAAGAAATTCAAAGAACAGGCCTAAGGGTACAATGGAGACAAAGCCTATGGAAACTATCAACAAGGAAGTGATTAAAGACTGCTTAATCAACCAGGTACTAAATAAAAACTTCACTATTAGAATAATTTCATCATTAATTTAGGTCAAAATTGTAGGTATTCAATACTGAATTAAACATGTTGGTTACATTACATTTTTCTTATTCAGATTATTCCAGCAATCAAGTCTAAATGACCATCAAGTGGGGGCAGGGACATCTTTATTCAGCAAGACAATGCTAGGCCACATATAAACAACAATGACATTGAGTTTAGAGCTGCTGCAAGCTCAGATGGATTCAATATCCACCTGGTTTGTCAACCAGCTAACTCACCAGATACCAACATCAATGATTTAGGATGGTTTAGAGCAATACAAAGTTTGCAAGTGGAGACATCATCATACAATGTTGATGACCTAGTGGGAAATGTTATTCTTTCATATGAACAACTAAATGACATCACATTGAATAATGTTTTTCTTAGTCTACAGGCTGGCATGGTTGAAATGATGAAATGTAAGGGGCACAATTCGTACAAGCAACCACATATGGACAAGGAAAGACTCATTAGAGAAGGAAAACTACCAGATTCCCTACAAGTGGATGAGTTCATTGTTAAGGAATGCATTGAGTATTTAAGACAGCCTGAGAATGATATTCAATCTACATATGATGTGGACACTCTACTTTCAGAATTAATGTGGCTAGCATGATGGGCATAGGTTATAGAAAACCTTTTTTGTATACTTTTGGCTATGTTTACAGCATAATCTTGAAAAAATTATGCTCTTGTTTAAGCTGTAAACATGTATGAAACGTTATATTTTGAACTTTTTGACATTTTGCATCAATGATTATGTATTGGAAGTTTTTTTTTAGAGTTTATTTCATAATTTCATAAACATTTTAGAATTTAAAGTCATCTAGTGGCAAGGATTGAAATGATGAAATGTTTTGCATCAATGGTTAAGAAATGATGAAAAGTTTTGCATCAATGATTGAAATGATGAAATATTTTGACATATATAGACCAAGAAACATCATCACAACCACATTTCATAATTTAAAACCTAAAACTATGACTTATCCATATTGGCAACAAATAAATTCAATATCACCAATAAACTGCCATAATTTCACACATATTGCCAACAAATAAATTCAATATCACCAATAAACTACCATAACTTCACACATATTGTCAACAAATAAATTAAATATCACCAATAATCTGCCATAACTTCACAATATTACACACATATGGACTCAGAAACATCATCACAGCCGCATTTCAAAATTTGAAGTTACCTAAAACTTGACTTAGGCAACAAATAAATTCAATATCACCAATAAACTGTCATAACTTCACAATATTACACGCATATGGACTCAGAAGCATCATCACAGTCCCATTTCAGAATTTAAAGTCACCTAAAACTATGACATAACATAGTGGCAACAAATAAATTTAATATCACCAATAAACTGCCATAACTTCACAATATTACACACATATGGACTCAGAAACATCATCAGAGCGCATTTCAAAATTTGAAGTCACCTAAAACTTGACTTAGGCAACAAATAAATTCAATATGACCAATAAACTGTCATAACTTCCCAATATTACACGCATATGGACTCAGAAGCATCATCACAGTCCCATTTTAGAATTTAAAGTCACCTAAAACTATGACATAACATAGTGGCAACAAATAAATTCAATATCATCAATAAACTGCCATAACTTCACAATATTACACACATATGGACTCAGAAACATCATCTCACAGCCACATTTCAGAATTTAAAGTCACCTAAAACTATGACATAGTCTCAGTGGTGACATATACACTCAATTTCAGAATATTAGTTGCCACAATTACATAATATTAGACACATGCAGACTCAGAAACATCATCATAGCCAAAAACTAAGAGTGTAAAGTCACCAAATCTAATGACTTGTCATAATGGTAACAAATAAATTCAAATTCACTAAAAAAAATAGGGGAATACCATGGAGGTGGTTCATCATCTTCAGAATCGGGCACAACAGATTTCAGAAACTCAGAATCAGATTCCCCAGACTCAATAACTCCAGAATCGGAATCAGATCTGCCACAATATATTCAGATATTAAAATCAAAATCCTCTATAACTAAGAAGAAAACAATATAAATAAAGAAAATTATAAATACCTTTGAATGAGGCACAACACATGGGGAATCCACATAGCATACGTCTCCACAATGAAACGACGCAACTCAGCGGACCTAGGTCCACGAAAGGGACCCCAGATTTTTGTAAAATCATCATCAATCAGAGCTTCACCCACATGGTTTTCGGAGTTGAACTCAAATCCAAAAGAATCAGACACCATAGGGGAATTGGACCCCAATACCATCGCCGATCTAAGTGGTGGTTCATTCTCAAAAGAATCGGACCCCAATACCATAGCAGATCGAAGAGGTTGTTCTTCCCCAAATGAACCAGACCCCAATACCATATCCGATCCAAGAGGTGGTTCTTCCTCAAATGAATCGGACACCACAGAGTTGTGAATCCCAAAATCGTGATCCCCAGAATCGGAAACACCTGAATCGAGCACGGAGTCGCATTTATCAGACATAATATTTCGATCCAGAGTAATCGAGAGTTAGAGATGAAGAACACTCGAAATGTTGGGCTAGGGTTTTGAACTGAGAGAAGAGAGAAGAGTGAAGAACACGGGTTTTAGATTGTAAAGAATGATCCAGAATGACTTGGGTTGGGTTGGGTTGGGTGGGTTGAATAAATT
Organism: Galeopsis tetrahit; assembly: GCA_963675135.1. Taxonomy (NCBI): domain Eukaryota; kingdom Viridiplantae; phylum Streptophyta; class Magnoliopsida; order Lamiales; family Lamiaceae; genus Galeopsis; species Galeopsis tetrahit. The sequence goes on from OY776128.1 coordinate 55,963,262, forward strand.
TGACGTTATGTTTGGGTTGGGTTAGATTAGGTGGATTAGTTGTGTTAGATTAGTTTTAATAAGCTAGATTAATTATGTTTTGGGAATAAAATTAATGTGGGCCCATAGTGGCATATTTGTAAATATGTGATGATAAAAAGGGTAAATATTAAGTGTTGTGAATAGTATTATTTCCATAAATAGAATGAGCACACTTTTGGTGGACAGACAAAAAAGGAAAGTGAGCACAGTTTTTGTGGACGGAGGGAGTACAATTTTGAGAAAATAGATATATTAGGTATTTTAGAGAGAGTACATCTAATATAATCCATTTTGAGGTGGTGTATGTATCGGGAGAGTATATTTAACCAGTCTGGAGGTGTATATAGCTTGTGCCCAGTCAATAATATTCATAGAAGTTAGGAAGGGCGCGGTTATACACACACACTAACCTATTGAGTACACCCACCAAATAGTTTTTTCATCTTTCGGGATATGTGAAATGTCATTTATACCCCTCGTGTGAAATTTATAAAAAAACGAAGATGAGTACACCCACCCATTCCATTTCACAAACGAATCATCCCCACCATCACCCCCCAAAACAAAAACCATACTTCAACAAAAAAAAAATCCTAAAAACACAAAATTAAAAACAAAATTAAAAACAAATTTTTTTTTAAGGTGTTCGAAAATATAAACGGAACAAAACTAAGATGTTCGAAATTTTTTACCCAACAAACTCAAGTTGCCCAAAAAAAATTTCGAACATACACATATTGTCTGGAAGTTTTTTTCGAACAAACACAAATTGTTGGGAATTTTTTTTCGAACAAGAATTGTTTTTCGAACAAACACAAATTGTACGAAAATATTCCCAAAGAACTCCCAATTGTCCGAAAAAAAATCAACAAACTCAAAAAACCCTAATACACTAAGATTTAGATCTATAAAAAATTCTAATTTTAAAAAACCCTAATTTTTTTCCAGAAATCTCACATCCTAAACCCTAAACTCACCTTGAGCAGATCTAAAGGCATTAGGTGGCGGTGGCGTGCGAGGCTGGGCGGGGGGTACAAACGGAGGCGGTGGCGTGCGAGGCGAGGCTGGGGACGCGACGGAGCAGCCTCTCCTTCTTCTACAAAACCGACGCAACAGCCTTTTTGTTACAGAGGGGCAAACGGGCGGGCGGCGGAGGGGGTGCTCAAGCCGACGCGAACGGGCGGAGGGTGGTGCGAACGGACGGCGGCACCGTGTGAGCGGCCACGTGAAAGAAGGCGGTGGCGTGGGCTGCGCCCTTCTCCAGCGAGTAGGCGGCGGCGTCGATTGACCGTCTTCTTCAAGGAGGTGGCGGCGACGATCGACCGTCTTCTTCAAGGAGGCGGAGGCGGCGAAAAAATGAAGAATCAGTGAGTAAGTGGGTGTATTGATTTTGAGGGTGAGGGGAGTATATGAAGAATTTAGGGTTTTAATAGGTAGAAGGGTATTTTTTGATTTTTCACCGTGGGTATCCTCATCTTATTGTGTGTGTCCTCATCTAGTGGGTGTCCTCAATAGGTTGGTGTGTGCGCATAACCGCGCCCTTTCCTAAATCGGACTTAAGCCCAAGATTAATAATATAACAATACTAGGCCCAATAAATAATACTTATTGGTTCTGCATTTCTTGGATCATATAATTTGCATTTTTAAAAAAAGGGCGCGGCTAAAGGCACCCGAATTTACTATGAGTACACCCACGCGATGAGAACACACACAAAACGGATGAGGACACCCACGTGGAAAATCCAAAATTACACTCTTCTCACTTAAAATCCTAAAATCGTTCTTTCTCTTCTCAGATTCAACAGGACACCCACCTCCCACCTCCATTTTTAACCACCTCCGGCGGCCCACCTCTCCACTTCGCCCACGCCGCCCACCTCGTCGCGGAGGCCACAGCCCTTCCCTCTCCCCCGAGTGGCTGCGACTCTTCCCTCTCCCCTTCGCGGCCATAGCCCCTTCCCCTTCCCTTCGCGGTCGTTCGCGGCCGCAACCCCTCCCCTTCATCGCACCCAGCCACCCACGCACGTCGCCGACGGTAAGTTTTTTTTTTTTACAATTTTTACAGTCCAAAAAAATTAGGGTTTTGAAAATTTAGGAAAATTAGGGTTTTTAGTAGTTCGGGAATTATTTTCGAACATATTGAGTTTGTTTTGAAATTTTTTTCGAACATATTGTGTTTGTTTTGGAAAAAATTTCGAACAACTTGAGTTTGTTTTGGAAAAAATTTCGAACATATTGAGTTTGTTTTGGTAAAATTTTCGGACATCTCAACTTTGTTTTGGTAAAATTTTCGAACATATTAAATTTTATTTTTGTTGTTGAAATTTTAAATTTTTAGGATTTTTGATGTTTTGGTGGTGATGGTGGGGATCCGAATGATTTCGGGTGTGAAATGATGAATCGGGTGTGAAATGGAATAGATGGGTGTTCTCATCCGGCGTTTTTTTTTTAAAGTGCAGGAAGGGTAAAAACGTCTTTTCGCACCACCCTTGAGACAAAAAAAAAATTCCCCTGAGTGTACTTATAGTAAATCCGAGTGCATTTAGCCGCGCCCTTAAAAAAACATGTACAGAATCTAATTGTAAGAACACGAAATATGAATAATATCTTCCAATAAAATTGGGAGGCTTAACCCAATAATAAGGGTTGTCAAACAATAATAATAAAAAAAAAAAAAACCTAGTTATAAGTTATAACCTCAATATAGCATCTTGACCTTTTTACTCAGTAATACATTTCTCAATTCTCAAACTACGAAGCCATTTAAGAACCTCGACTGCTTCCAAACTTTCCGTCAACAACCCTAATTATGTGCTTAACAAGAGTGTGACACATATTTCATTTTCCTTTTCAAGTTGTCCACACTAAAAAGGTGTTTGATAAAATCATAAGAAATGGTACGAATATAAAACACTATAAAAAATGTCTAAATTAGAGATCAAAGTTTTGAAACCGTCATAAAACGGTCTCAAATAAAGACGGATTTGAGACCGTTTTAAAAAAATTACGAATTTTAATTAAGACCGATTTCACTTCAGTCTTTAATTTTATATACTTAGACCATTTAGGAGACCGTATTGCTGATCTCTAACCCGAAATTAAATTTTTGATTTTAAATTTTGTATTGAGACCGCATTAGCGGTCTTTAATTGGTATTAAGAATTCTAATTCCCAAATTTTATTTTGACCGACATTTTTTGCCCTCTCATTTAGCGGTCTTTTTGTGAATACGGTCTCTAACTCGTTTATAAACACATCTGTAATCCGTCTATAAACCCTAATTCATTTGTACCGCCTCTTTCACTTTCACCCTACACAATTTTTCACGGCCCTCACTCGCGATTCTCTCTTGCTCTCCCGCCGCGACTAAAGCTGGCAAATCAGGCCGCCCGGCCCAGCCCATCGAACCAAGCGATGTTCGTGGACTAGGTCAGGCCGGCCCATGAATTAGTCAGGCCTATAAAATGTGAGCCCAACCTAGTCCATTCTAGCCCACTGGGCTAGCGGACCGGCCCATGAAATAATTTTAAAAAATAATATGTTTAGCAAAAATTATATATATAAATCTTTTATTGGCCACATACTCACATATAATTGTTATTTAATTATATATATAATTATAATTAAAAAAATGCAATACTAATGTATTAACTATACATAATTCATAAACGGTCATAATAAGTATAACATTACACTATATAACAACTTCAAATAAAATTATAAATAATTCATAAGTTCAAATTTCAAAGTCAAAATAAAATAAAAACACAATAATATTTAAATATAAAATACTTTACTTATTTTAATTATCTATTTGCCTAAAGAAAAAATATTGATCGGGCCAAACAGGTTGTCCATGGGCCGACGGGCCAAATTCAGCCTAGCCCATTAGGCCCACCGGACTCATCGGGTCGGGCCAAATAGGCCTAGTTCTATATGGGCCTCTAATTATAGAGCCCAGCTCATACTAGGTTTTGGGTTGGTCGAGCCGGCCCATCGGGTCGGACTCAAATTGTCGGCTCTAGTCGCGACGACTCCGTCCCTGTTCTCAAGACGATATCGCCGATGCCGCCTCTTCGCCATCTCCTGTTGTTTATCAATCGTCTCCACCGAATTTAAGTCAAGGTAATTTTTGGGTTTTTCAGTTTTGAGATTCTGTTTTAAAGAATTGATACTAGAATATTAAAAGATAGAGAGAAATAAATTGATGAGAAAAAAATATTAGATGAGTATGAGATTAAATATAATAAAATAATAAATAAAGTATAAGTGATGTGATTGAGAAAGAGAAAAGAGAAAAAATAATATAAAAAAAAAATTGAATGAGAAACTTATTGTGGAATTTATAGAGGGATGGAGGGAGTATATAATAAAGAAATTAATTAATACATATATAATTAATTTTAAAAATTACACAAGACAATTACTTGTCAAAGTGGTGGGCACCCATCACCCGGGATCAATTCCCACCAAAACCAAATAAATGGTCATTTAAATAAAGTGGGTGTGGGTCGGGTATGGGTTCGGGTCGGGTGTGAGTTCAGTTTGGTCGGGTGTGTCGGAGTTCGAGACCGTATGTGGCGGTCTCTAAATTAAAGACTGTTTTGAGACCGTCTCAAGGCCCGGAAAAAGTTCGGACCGACCAATCGTTTGTAGACTGCAAAATGCGGTCTATAAAACGATCTCTAATGTGTTTAGAGACCATTTTTACTGTCTCTAATCGGTTGTTAATCGAGGTGTTTTTTGTAGTGAAAATGGAAAGGATAATCATACCCATACCTCATCTATTAGAGGGTTTTTCTTTTCTTTTACAAAAATATTACTAAGATTTTCATTTTGACTTAATAAAATGTGAGTTTTGATAACATTTAATGAAAAAAGTTGGGACACAAAATAGCAACGACATCAATTGAAATGAACTCCTAAACCCGCCAAGGATGCCATCATTGATTCAATGCACATTTATTGGAGGGGCTCCATCTGAAATGAAGTTCAATAGTTAAGAATGCTTTGTTAAGGACGTTCTGTTTGATTAGATTTCTTAGAGTGATTAGATTTCTAATTAAAAATAAACATTTTTTGGCTAAAAAATCAACATATCACAAAAAGTATAAACTCAACAAATGTTTAAGTTAGGAACAATCTTAATAACATTATATGAAAATTAGTGTTAATATCTTCCAAATTTAGTAAAATCCTTAAGGGCATGATTGGTATGCAGGAATGAAATGATCATTAATTCATTCCAAATACATGATTGGTATATTTATTTATTAGGAATGATAATTCCAAATGGAATGGTCATTACCAAAAATTAAGGAATAACCATTTCTTCCATACCCCATGTTATTATGTATCCCATGAGGTAAGGAATGAGTTTTATTATTATTATATAAAATATTATTCCTATTATTTATTTTCATTTTCATATATTATTTTTCACTTTCAATAATAATAATTTAAAAAATTAAAATTTAATATTATAAATATTAAATAAATAATAGTAATTTATTATTCATAATAAAATTTTGAAAATCAATAATAAAAATAATAAATTTAAAAATTAAATAATACTAATATACATTAATATATAGTAATAGTTATAAAAATATTAATAATTCATACTGTTAAATTAAAAAATATTTATTATTTAATAATAGTAATTTAAACCCTCAACAATAATATTTTTATATATTAATAATAATATATATTTATATATAATACTATAATATTTAATAATAATAATAAATTTTAAATATTAAATAGTAATAATAACAAACCATCACAACAACAAAAATTAACAATAATAATACAAACACCAATTTTTTTATTCCTTGTTCATACCGATCATAACAATTGTCATTCCTATTTTATTTCTTTCTCACTTTTATTCCATTCATGAGTAGGGGTGTGCACTGGTCCAAAACCGGACCGGACCGGGACCGGTTTGGACTGGGACCGGAATCTTACCAAAAGGTCGGACCGAAATCTATTCGGTCCGGGTTTGGACCGGTTGGACCGGAATTATTTAATTTTTTTTTAAAATTTATGGAAGCAAGAACAAAATTGATGAATTTGTGTATGAAAATTAAAGTGTTTGCTCTTCATTACGTCAATGTGAATTTTATTTACATTGTTATTAATGATCTTTTGACCCTAAAAATAAATTAAATATGTTTGTTAAATTATATATTTGTAAAAAATGTAATAAGATCTCAACACATTTTCACCAATTACTTGGTTTTGAAAAATAATTGAGAGTGCATTAGTAAAAAAATATTAAAAAAAAAAAAAAAATCCGGTCCAAACCGGTCCGGACCGGAAAATTCCGGTCTTGGACCGGACCGGACCGGAAGACCGGAATCCAAAATTTCCCGGACCGGAATCTAACCGGTTCCGGTCTTTTTTCCGGTCCGATTTATTTTTGAACACTCTATTCATGAGTTCATTCCATTCAGCCATATTTTTATTTCATCATACCAATCATGCCGTAATAAGTTTGTTCAATACGTACATATATATATACACTCCTATACACATAGGGCATGTTTGCTTCATGGGTTTAGGTGGGTTTAGTGATGGGTTTGATATGTAAACCCATCTTCTCCCATGTTTGGTTTTTCATAACTTTAAACACTTTGACCCGTGTTTATAATTTGACCCGGTTTTAATAAACTAGATTCCATGGGCTTAGACAACCTAGCCTCCTCTTGGGTTTATCTAGCCTCCCTCTTGGGTTTATCTAGCCAACCCACCACATCTAAACCCATCTTATCCCAACCCATGAAGCAAACATGCTCATAGCTTAAATGAGTTGACGTACGTACTCCGTGCTTAAAAGAAAAAAAGAGCTGACGTACTCCGTGCTTAAAAAAAAAAAAAAAAAAAGAGCTGACGTACTCCTCAATTTCTGATCAATTTTTTCATTTTCCATTTTTGATTGTTTCCCAATAGTTTTCATTTTTAAAGTTGAACAGAACTCAATACTTTTATTTTAATATATAATTTCTCTAAGTTTTTGTATGTGAAAATTAATTTATGACATAAGAAGTATTATTATATTTTTTTTAAAGGTAAAAATCAACATGTTGTAAAATAAAAAAGGGTTAATTACAAATTAAATCACAATATTTTACTTCAATTCCAATGAGCAACTCCTTCTCACACCTCTCAGACGATTTCATGAATGAGTTCTCAGACAACGCTCACGAATAGGTGGTTGTCGCACTTCTAGAGCTGACCATCATGAACTCCTCACGACAATCATTTGTCTTGAATCTTGCTCTTGCGGTTATCCCTTTCGCCCGTCCTCGACAGGCCGCTGCGCTCTATCTTGAAGAAGCCTGGAGGCCCCCGTTTGACCGGAGCGGGTGCATCACAATTGCAAACACCAGACATTGTTCACGATGAGTTGAACGTTATCGCTTTGAAGACCTTCACGATTGATTTTTCGACACCCTTTGTCAATGAAATATGCTTTGTCGCCTCGCGTAAGGGACAATTGGGTGATGCTTTTCATTAGTCCATATATTCTATGCCCCTTTAGGAGACGCATTTAAATTTCTTGTTCCTGTTTTTGATCAGTTTAAAGTTAGTTTGTTATTTCGAGTCGTATCTATTTTACTTTAATTCAGAGGAGTGTACATTTTTTTCTTCACCTCAAACCCGGAAGGAGGTTTTTCGGACAAAGTCTAATATTTTGTTTTTCTTTTGTTTGCATGGTTATGAAGTTCATATTTAGCCCTGATAATTAATACGTGGTGTTTGATTTATTTGCTTTATTGAGAAGGCTATTTTAAAGAAAAACACAATCATATTAAGAATTATACTACTCCATTACAGAGTGAAATATATCATAGTAAAATGGCTGTAAAGCTACATGCTTTTGTTTCTTACACTTCTTCTTGTTGGCCACACATATTTTGGGATATATATATGATGATTTAAGCTAGTGTTGATTATATTATAATAATAATATTTCATTTGTAAATTATTACATATATACAAAATATTAAAAAAAGAGAAAAAAAAGACTGGGATGGGTTAGATAATCCAAAACATTATTCCTTGTGGACATATGTTTATGCCTAAGGCGCGTAAACACTTTTCGACCTTTGAAATTATTCTGCTTTATTTATCAATTATCATACATTACACAGTCACATCATTCCATTACAAAACAGTAAAATCATTGCAGTTATGTTTTTAGTTGGTTGGTTCTCTCATGCCAAATAAAATGATTTTTTTTAAAAATAAAATCTGAAAATGTGGTGAGGAAAATAGAGAAAATTGTGCGAGGATAAAGAAAGAAAATCAAATTATTTATTATATATTCAATTCCAAATGAAAGGAACGTTATAGCGAAATTGTGGTACAAAACAATTCGTTGTTATATCAAAAGAGTAATAATTACTAGAAAAATATTAGTGACAGATGGTCTCATTGTGAGGCCATTTATATATTATGACAAATAAATATTCATTTTTTAAAGTGTTAAAAAGTCATGTTTAAATTATACTCCGTCTTATACATAGTTTAATTATTAAAGATTTCATAACTTAATTAATTATTTCAAATGTATTATGCCATTGACTCCAACTTGACTAACACTTGTGTGTACCATACGCACAATTAATACTTGTAATTGAAATATTTAATATTACAATATTATTTAGTAAAATAAAATGATTAATATTATTCAATTGATATTCATAATATAGTAACCGATACCATTTAAAATTACACTTGAGTTGTAGGGTTGGTACACATTTTTTTTTTTCCAAATAAAGAGCTCTTGTATATGGGATACAGACTTTCTCCAACCATTTTTAAAAAAATTAATATTATTTTAGAAATGAAATCAATGTTCGATTTAAATTTATTATATGAGCGCAGTGATTCATACTTGATTTATTGTTCAATACATTTATAGGCACAATATTTTTAGCATAATGTAAAATCACATGCCCTTGGATCCCACTTTTCACAAAATTTTGTTGCGTGGGTGCTTTGTGTTACTCACACTCATATCATATCTCCAAAAGATAAAATACAAAAGGGACTCTTGATTTCAACATTTTCACTTTTCTATTTAAATATGCTCTAATTTTTGTCTTTCTCAACCAAGAATTATGGGAAATCCCACAAGTTACCCTGGATTGATGGATCATTGGTGAATTTAAAAGCAATATATAGTGCTTTTCCCTTTAAAGGGTGAAATAATGTTCTTATTCAGTCTCATATTTTTATTTTATCTATACATATTTTTGTTTATATTAATTCCCTAACATTGTTTATCATATTTGTAATCAAACTGAAGTAAAGCTGAATTTCACTCCATACAATTCTAAATAATGATAAATTATCAACAATAAATAGTTAGTTTAATTAGTTAGTTACTCTTCCAAATCTTGATAACCTCTCTTAGATTAGTTGATTATCACTTGTATATAAGCATGACCTTATAGTCACTTTCATCTAATGAGAATTCTTCTATTCATTCAAACCACTCTAACATGATATCAACCTAATAGCTAAAACCCCTTGCTTCTCTTTTCCAATTTCTTCTCTCTATCTCCTTCCATGGCCGATCCATCGTCCACCACCTACTCGCCCGCCTCTATCTTCGATTCTACCCTCACGCTACATGCCATGACACACCTAGTTACCATCAAACTAAAATCCACAAACTTTCCCATGTGGTACGCTCAAATCCACCCGTTATTGGCTACTCAAAAGTTTCTCCCGTTCGTCGATGGATCGTCTCCGGCCCCTCCGACCACCATCTCCAAAGATGGCCGTTCCGAACCGAATCCTGAGTTTGCTTCCTGGACCGCACGCGATCAAATCGTTCGTGTTTTCTTGGTCTCCACTCTCACGGAGGAAACCATGCCTGTTATCGTCGGCTGCAGCTCCTCGGCGGAGATATGGACTAATCTTGCAACCGCCTTCAACCAACCATCCAAGGCTCGCGAACTTCGCCTTAATGACGAGCTTCAGACCATCAAGAAAGGCCATCGCACGGTCGCCGAGTATGGTACTCTCTTCATGAATCTGTGCGACCAGTTATCTTCCATGGAATATGTTCTTGATGACACAGATAAATCTCATTGGTTCCTTCGAGGCCTTGGCCCTGAATTTTATGCCTTCTCCGCCTCCCAGATCAATGTTTCTCCTCTTCCAAACTTCTCCGATCTCCTCGCCATGGCTGAGTCGCATGATCTATTTACAATATCACTCAATGGTTCTTCTTTGTCAAACCCAACCGTGCCTTCCTTTTTTGCCCAGGCTGCTCGCCCTCCTGGTCGCGGTCGTGGCCCTTCTGGTCGCGGACCTACTTTCTCATCTGGACGTTTTCAAGGTCGCTTAAACGGTCGTGGTTGCGGTCGCTACTCTCTGAGATGTCAAATATGCAAGTTCGATGGTCACACTGCTGATTCTTGTCCTCAACGCTATACAGCTCCTCCTGCTCGCCAATCCAACTGTGTTAAATCGCTCCTAGCTCACTCTTCGATCACTCCTTCCAACATCTCTAATTGGTACATCGACACAGGAGCTTCTGCTCACATGGTCTCCACGCCTGCTGCTCTTGATTTCTCCTCACCATACTCAGGTTCGGACCGCGTAGTGGTCAGCAATGGTACCTCTTTGTCGATCACCCATGTCGGCTCTAAAACCTTTTCTCCTGATCTCTCTCTCTCTCTCTCTAACATTCTTGTTGTTCCCAATATTACTAAGAATCTATTATCTGTTAGACAACTTACATCTGATCTTCGTGTCTCCTTCTTCTTTACTAATTCATCTTTTGAAATTCAGAATCGAGCTACAGGGACTCTGCTCGCCAAGGGCCATCGTGAAAATGGTCTCTATATCTTAGATTGTCAGTCACCCTCTTTATTTTTTGCTCTCCATACTCATACATCCAAAGAATCTTATGAACTTTGGCATGATCGCCTTGGCCATACTCACTTTGGCAATGTAAAATTACTTGCTAGTTTAGGGCTCATTTCCGTTACTTCTGTATTACCTGCTCTTGTATTTTGCACTCCGTGCCAAATTGCTCACATGGTCGCCAAGGGCCATCGTGAAAATGGTCTCTATATCTTAGATTGTCAGTCACCCTCTTTATTTTTTGCTCTCCATACTCATACATCCAAGGAATCTTATGAACTTTGGCATGATCGCCTTGGCCATACTCACTTTGGCAATGTAAAATTACTTGCTAGTTTAGGGCTCATTTCCGTTACTTCTGTATTACCTGCTCTTGTATTTTGCACTCCGTGCCAAATTGCTAAAAGTTCTCACACAACTATCCATGAAAATAAAAATCAAGCCCACTCTTTACTAGATCTTGTTCACTATGATTTATGGGGATCCTCTCCCACTACTTCTTGCGACGGGTATATATATTACGATATATTTGTTGATGATTATTCTCGCTTTACATGGTCATATCCTCTTAAACACAAATCTGATTTTTACTCTGTATTCGTGCAATTTAAACTCCCAGTGGAAAATCAACTCAACACTAAAATAAAAAAATTCACTTTGATGGTGGTACTGAATTCACCAATAATAAACTTCAAACTCTTTTCTCTCAAGCTGAAATTCTTCACACTATGTCGTGCCCATACACTCCTGCTCAAAATGGCCGAGCAGAAAGAAAGCATCGCCACATTACTAAAACTAGTTTATCTCTTCTTTTTCACTCTTCGGTTCCTTCCCAATACTGGGTTGAAGCCTTTAGGACAGCTGTTTATCTCATTAATCGCCTCCCCTCTTTTGTCTTGCAAAATAAAACTCCTCATGAACTTGTCTTTGCTTCTCCTCCTCGATTTGATAACTAGCATGTGTTTGGTTGTCGAGTGTTTCCTTACCTTCGTGACCATGCGCCTAACAAGCTTTCTCCTCGTAGTATCCCTTGTGTGTTTATTGGTTACAACTCTCGCCATCAAGGGTTCTGGTGCCTTGATCCTCTCTCTTCTCGGATCTTTGTTACTCGGCATGCTCAATTTGACGAACAACAGTTTCCTTTCAAGACTCTCAAAACATGTTCATCCTCGCCTACCTCTCTCGATCTTTCCACCTATATGGAGCCTTATGCTGCTCGCACGTCCTCGCCGTGCTCCGTTTGCATATCTGCAGATGACTCCTTCCTTGCTCCTGCTTGCTCGCCTGCACCACCTCTACTACCAACGCCTCGCCATCCCCATTTTCCTCCTGCTCGCTCCCCTCCTCATCGGCAGGACATTCCTCTCCCAACTCATGCTATGCACACTCGCTATAAGGATGATATTTTTAAACTAAAAGATCCGGTCAATGCTTCCTTCCTCACCACCAATGTTATGCTCGCCTCCATTCAGTCCACCAAAGAACCTAAGGGTTTCAAATCTACCTCTAAATTTCCAGAATGGGTTGCAGATATGGATGCCGAACTCCATGCCCTTCACTCCAATAACACATGGACTCTTGTTCCTCGCCCTGACAATGAAAACATCACAGGCTCTAAATGGGTGTTCCGTACAAAATATTTATCTGATGGGAGTATTGATCGCCACAAAGCTCGCCTCGTCGCCCAAGGGTTTTCACAACTTCCTGGTTTTGATTACGACCACACCTTCAACCCGGTCGTCAAAACTTCTACTGTGCACATCATTCTTTCCCTCGCCGTTCTCAAAAAGTGGTTGCTTCGTCAATTAGACGTACGTCAACAATGCCTTTATTCATGGCCACCTCACAAAACTTGTCTATATGGAGCAACCTCTGGGCTACACTAATCCTGCTCGCCCGAACTATGTTTGTCGCCTTAACAAGGCCATCTACGGTTTAAAACAGGCATCAAGGGCCTGGTTTCTTCGGTTTAGCTCTTTTCTTCTTTCCTTAAGATTTGTTGAAAGCAAATCTGAAACCTCTCTATTTCTTTTTCAACAGGCGACCACAACTCTGTATCTCATCGTCTACGTTGATGACATCATCATCATTGGAAATGACGACTCCTTCATTACTCGCATCCAAAATGAATTTGCCATCAAAGATCTCGGTAAGCTTACCTATTTTCTTGGCTTAGAGATTACTTATACCTCGTTTGGTCTCTTTCTCAGCCAATCCAAGTATGTTTGCGATATTCTTACTCGTGCCGATATGCTAGACTCCAAACCTGTCTCCACGCCTCTCTGCACCACCGAGCAACTCCGTGTCCTCGGAACTCCCTACTCGGACGTTACAAACTACCGTTATCTAGTCGGCGCTTTACAGTATCTGACCATTACGCGACCAAACCTCTCCTCCGTCGTCAACACTGTCAGCCAGTTCCAGTCTTCTCCAATGGTCGATCACTACCAGTCGGTCAAACGTATCTTACGCTATGTCAAATGAACTCTCCACTATGGTCTTGACTTCTCTAACGACCCGCCTCATATCCTCGCTTACTCTGATGCCGACTGGGCTCGTTGCCTTGACACTCGACGATCGACGTATGGTTACTCTATCTTCCTCTGCCCAAATCTCGTCTCTTGGAGTACGAAAAATCAACCAACTGTGTCTCGTTCAAATTGCGAATCCGAATACCGAGCTATGTCATATGCTGCCTCCGAGCTCATTTGGGTTACTTCTCTTCATCGTGAGCTTCATGCCTTACCCGCTGAACCTCCTCGCCTCTTATGCGACAACAAAAGTGCTCTCTTTCTAAGTAAAAATCCGGTCGCACACAAAAGGGCCAAACATATCGATATCGTCTATTATTTTGTTCGTGAGTTAGTCGTCGCTGGTCGCCTATCTACTCAGTTTGTGCCTTCCAACTTACAAATAGCCGACATCTTTACAAAAAGCCTTCCTCGCCTGCTCTTTGAATTTTTTCGAAACAAGCTTCGCGTATGTCCCCATCCGTCTGGCTTGAGGTGGTATAAAAAATAAATAGTTAGTTTAATTAGTTAGTTACTCCTCCAAATCTTGATAACCTCTCTTAGATTAGTTGGTTATCACTTGTATATAAGCATCACCTTATAGTCATTCAAACCATTCTAACACAAATATATCCTCATTTAATTTGAACAGATGATTTACTTCATAAAAAAAATGAGAAAATTATTTAACTTAGACAATCTAAAAATTATAGAAATTTGTGGAATTGAGGTAAGAGTACAAAAGAAAAAAAATGAAAAAAGTTTATAACATAGTTAAATAGAAACACTTTCACTCAAATCAAACATTAATTATTTAGTATAGAAAGGATTGCTTACCTCTACCACAATTATTTAGACACTTTTTTATTCGTTTGTTTCACATTTATTTATTTAATTGAAAAATGAATTTTTTTATAAACTTTACTCTTATACTTAAATTACATGTCATTACTTTTAGTTCAATTCAACACATTACTTTACATTATTAATTAAAACTTACTACAATTTTTTTTCTTAGTTTGTGTATTATTTTGAAGTGGAAATTGAGAGTACAAGTTAAAAGCCACAACAAGACAAGATAAAATCTTGGCAAGATTTAAACTATATGCAACACCTTGTCTAAAATAGTTGTACTTTTCCCCCTTGGTAATTAGCAAATTTAGCTCCACTTTACAGGTATCAACTGTTCATAATGATGAAAAGAAGACCGGGGAATCTTTTCTGTTTTTAAATTTTAAAACAATTGAAATGTTTTTTGTCATTTTCATATTATCACTCCCAATTTTAATATTCCAATGCAAGCAGTTACAGCACTTTAGCATGTGACCATTATTTTCTCTCTTATACAAGCAAAGTTGATAGCGAAAATTCAAACCTTTCGTTATGGTCTTCTCTTTAGGAAAAAACAACAAAAATCACTGCCCCTCTCATTTCTTTTTCTTACACACCCGCAAAATTTGCCCTTAAATCTTCAACTTCACTTGTCGTTTCATCATCCCACTTTATTCATTTCTACCTTAAAACACAAAAAAAAGAAAAGTGGGTTCTTGATTTCATCTTCAATTTCAACTGCAGGAAGATGGGTTCTTGATTTCATCCTGCCAAGATTCAATTTTTCTGGTAATTTCACCTGCCCTTTTCGATTTTCTTTCTTGTATTGTTGAAAATGATGGATAAAGATTAGATTTTTTTTGCTGCAATAGAGAGGAATCTTGTGTTTTCTTGAAAAAAAATGAGGGATTTTCCTTCTTGTTTTGGTGAGAATGGAGTACAAGTTGCTGATGCGTCTTGTTCAAATGTTGGTGGTAATAACAAATCGCCTCAGAATTCAATTACATGTGTATATAAGTGTAAATTGTTTGGAAAATGTTGTTTAATTAGCATTGTTTGGAGCAAGAATTTGATGGGGCAATGCCTTAGTGTTGAAATAGATGATGCATCTCATCAATGCATCTGTAGAGTTGATGTGAAACCCTCTTTGTTCTCAAAGAGAAAAGGGTCCAAAATTCTACAAGTGAATTCTAGTAAATTAGAAGTGTTTTGGGATCTTTCTATGGCCAAATTCGGGCCCGGGCCCGAGCCTTTAGAGGGTTATTACATAGCTGTTGTGTTGAAAGGGAGTATGGTTTTGTTAGTTGGAGATTTAAGGAAAGAAGCATTCAAGAAAACAGGGGGAATTGCTTCACTTTCTACCCCTTCATTCATTTCCAAAAGGGAAAACATTTCTGGAAAAAGGGTGTATTGCACAAAGGCTCAATTTTGTGGCAATGGCAAAATTCATGACTTGAAAATCGAGTGCGATCCCAATTGTGGTAACGACGGGCCATCACTCGTGGTTCGTATAGATTCGAAGATGGTTATGCAAGTTAAGCATTTGCAATGGAAATTCCGCGGGAATTACACAATCTTGGTCGACGGATTGCCCGTTGAGGTGTTTTGGGATGTTCACAATTGGTTGTTTGGTTCTTTAGGGAATGCAGTTTTCATGTTTCAGACATGCTTATCAGCAGACAAGCTGTGGACAGGCTCGTCTTCGATCTGCGATTCGTCGGTGTTTGATTGGAGCTGCTCGGAGAGCTTAAGGAAAGATAATTTATCAGGTCATGGCTTCTCTTTGTTTTTGTATGCTTGGAAGAATGAATGAATAATATGATATGATTTTGCAGTTACATTTGATCAAATGTCTGATAATATATGATTGTTAAGTGTTGTGTTGAAGAAATTTGATTCATGAATTGACAAAAGAGCAAGAGACACTCTATCATACAGTATCATGTTCTTGATGCCAACTGTAATGTGTATGACAGATATGTTTGGAGGCCACTTTAGTAGCATAATTTGACCACTCTTTTATTAACTAAACATATTGTCTCAACTACTTTTCTCCCCAATCATCTTTTTGTGTCTATATTTTATTATATCTCGTCTTTTATACTCCGTAGTAAACAAGTGAAATACGAGATTGAAATACAATTAAAAAAAAAATTGAATTTCCCTTGATTTTGAAATTTTCGGAAAAATATCACCCATATCAGAATTTTTTTCAAAAATGTCATCCCCATGGTGGTGACATTTTTCAATTTATCCCCTTGGTTTTGTTTTTTCTTAATTCTTATATTTTGTAATAAAGGTAAAGGGTGAAAATAGTGTGAAAGAGAAAGTTTGGTTAGGAAAGGGACATACAAATTTTATACTAATAAAAATTACTTGTCTTGGTATGAATTGATCTTATCTTACAGATATGATTATTATTGTATGCTGCATTACTTGGATGATATTGGATTTATCCATTAGATTAATCGATTATCTCTAATTACAGACAATTTTTTATAAAATTATGCAGATACATTAGGTAGTAAGTAGGTCTCTTGAATCAAGCTGTCGAATACATAATTGTTCAAAACTTATTCTAAATATTATTGAATTGCAAAACTTATAATTAAGTTTAGTAGCCTGTTTAAAGTTTAATCGGGTCCACGTATTAAATGAGCTCTAATTAAGTAGAACACAAACAATTAGATATTTTTAAACGTGTTTAATCTTCTATCCTTTTGTTAATTAAAAGTGATTAAGACAAGCCAAACTTTAAACTTTATTACTACCTACTTTCCATTTTAATTCTCGCTTCAAAGAAAATTTATGTACTAAAATATCTGTCACATTTGATTTTTCAAGGGATATTAGTATTTATTTTTAACTTAACAATTTTCCTAATTTTTTAAATGTTAAAAAAACGATTCATCAATTATCTAAAGAGAGCATATTATTCATTTTATACAAATACTTTCTAATTATGTGTATAAATCCAAAATCGACATAGTTGAAGGGGAGGCAGAGGTAGTATCATATACTAGATCAATTAATCTATTTGATTTTTTTTGTATTTCACCCTATTAGATCTATAATCGTGTTGCTCCTATTGATATTAGTCCGTTGATCATTTTTTAACATAATTAAACATGTCAATAAATTAAATAGTGAAATACTATTAAACACAAATGATCTTATGATACCCAATTTTATACAAATATTATTTGGATTGACCTTAGCAGTTAGCACTATAGAGTCAGTCCTAGGGCTGCAGGCTAAATGGCCTAAGGCCTTGGTTCGCTTTTAACGGTTCGGTAAAAGTTGAGACATAATCCTAACCTAGCGGGTTACGGGCTAAACGAACCACAATTTTTTTTTTTTTCTCTAAACATAATTTATGTCGTCGCTGCAATGCCAAGGATTTTTGGTGCTTCCTGCTTCTGTACGGACTGCAGCGTCGACAAAGGACAAAATCAAGTAGTATTTGTAAATTGTGTTCTAATTCTCCGAGTTATGAAATCTCTTTCAATAACTCGATTTTTATTCTTTAAAATAATTAAAATTAAAATAAATAATACTCATTGGCTGGTCAATCAAAGTGTGAGTCGTTATATCAAATATAGACCTACACAAGCAATGAACCGTGCAAAATGTAAATGTGGGAATGTGATTGATTTTATTCGGTACCAAATTAGAATATGTATATAAAAATAAATTTATTCGGGCTGACGGATTGACTCTATTAGCCCGCGAGCTAACCGATCAAGGCAAAAAAGGATCGGATTTAAATGTACCTATGATTTGCTAAACCTAAATCTGCATATATCAAAGTTAAACGAACTGACTGACACTATCAACCTAGCTTGGATAAACCTCCCTACAATTTTAGTCAAAGTTATTTGAAATTTCAATTGAATGAGTTCAAACAAAGTTTATTCAAATATGGAATGTATAGTCTACTAGTAACTCTTCTAGTAAGAACATGAGGACCAGGAACATGATTACATGTTCATCCATTTTCTGTCTTGCATTTACACCAAAAGTCATGTTCAAAGGAGGGTAAAAGGCAAAAAGGGAAAAACAAGAAAAAAAAGTGGGAGTTATAATTGAGGACCTGAATATTAAATAAGGAACATGGCACGAGTAATGAGTTAGTTCTTTCTTGTAATAATAACAGCTACTCATCTTTGGGCGCCCTGGGAGGGAGGACATCTCATATATTGTCATATATTTAATGTTAAATTGGTATGAGTTGTAATAATTTGGTATAGTTAGATGAAAGGCGAGGAAAAGTATGGTCTGAACCAGTTTTATGCATTTTGTGTGGTTTTAAATAAAGTTGTAGAAGTTGAAAACCGGTAGTCGAACGGATTGGCGTCGCCTAACTTCTAGATGGGGACAAGTGATGCAGCGTGCATGATAAAGAACGAACACAAATCAAAATTCGTTGATTCAAAGAATATTCAAATATTGAATAAACGAAGAACACGTCTTCATTAATGTCAAATCTTCAAAAGCTGCCTTCCACAAAGTTTGGAAGAGAATAAAAACGAAAACTCTAGTGTACGAAATTAGAAAATTACACAAAAACTCCTAAACAATTGAAAAGTGTAAAAATAACACCCAAAAAAAAAAAAAAACACATTTTTTACCCCTCAAATGATGGAATTTGGCAAAAAAAGTTGAACGTCGTCATGGCGAAGCTATTCATAGCATCGTTTCCACCTGAAAAAGTGTGCTCACTTGCACAAATCGGATTTTGACTCTCAAAACTTCAAAAAAATTTCAGATGCTCTCGTTTCTTAAAAAATTGCAGTGTCACTCGTGCTACATCAACAAGTCGAACGATTAGAATATTTTCTTATTTTATCTAAAAAAATTCAAACAATAAATGTGAAATCCGAATTTAACAAAAGTCGAAAATTGCTATGAAGTTCCTGAAAAAAATTAAAAATTGCAAAAATAATACTGAAAATTATAAAAATGCTTTTCACCTCTTAAATGATTGAATTTTACCAAAAAAGTTATACATCATAGCAAAAACATATGTTTTGCTTGAAGCATTAATTTCACTTGAAAAATGTCTCAATCGCTTGAATCGAAATTCAACGTCAAGAAGTTAAAAAAAATAAAAGATGATTTGTTGAAAATCGCTTGATGGGCGGTAGACTAGTGACTAGCGCTTAGACGGGCTTAGACACCGACTTTTGGCACAAAGATTTTTAATAATATTAGTTGTTTCATTAAATTATACTCATTCGTTCTTCCGTTAACATTTTTTTTTACATTGATTGTTTGTTGAAATAAAGAGATATATGAAAATAGAAAAAATAGAGAGAGAAAATAGAAAATGTTCGAGATAATGAGTGTTTCTTAAAAAAAAAAAAAATTTAGTGAGACACTGAGTAACTTTCACACAGAAAGAGTATTAATTGACGAAGTTAGATAGCTCAAGTGGTTAGAGCACCACTACCTAGGCTTTTTAGATTCTGGGTTCGAGTCATGGAGGGGAAAAGGGATGGGTATTTAATGTAATTAAAAAAAAAAAAAAAGAGTATTAATTATTTTACAATAAAAAATTAGTTGTAAAACAAGTGAATGATAAAACGGGTTCATACAATACCTTCAAATTAGGAATTTCAAATCCTCACTCAATCACACTTAAAATTTCCCATGCACCCATTACTATTTATTAAAGACTTCCCACTAGACACCTAAATCTAAAAAAAAACACATGTGAGTCAACTAGGCTCCTAAAATTATTCTCTACCCGATTCATTAGACTACAAAACTGATGTAACATTAGATAAAACTCAACTCATTTAGCTCCAGGGCCAAATCACACGTGTGTTACTATTGATTGAAATATATACTGACAAAATAAAATACTACAAAATTCAGCTGAAGTATCATGTATGTACTAGTTGCATATGCCTAGTGCAATTTTTAATCAAGCATTAGTATTTTTCTTTTTCTCAGAAGCAATTTATACATAAAAATACAGACATACAAACTTTTTTATTCCGTTTTTCTTTTTTCAACATCCTATTATCAATTAAAATGAGTCCAAATTTATTCCCTCTAAAAATGAAGTCCATTTTAATTTAAACACCAGAATCTCACTAAAAACTAGTATATCACAAAAACATGAAGAAGCCACACATTATTCAACAACACATCCTAAAACAAGGTTTACCTCCACAGAAGGCTAAACCAACCTTATTATATCTATCACTGCACAGAAACTTAGATCTAATGTATACAACAATAAACTTTATTACCAGACAAGTTGCACTCAACCTACGTCTCAATGCACAGGTTTCTTCTGCACCGTAACCAAATCTAGAGTCGACCCGTAAGTCCTATTCAGCGCCTCAGCACACCAACCATGGCCATCGTCAACCGTTGGCAGCCTAACCTCCATAACAGGACCCACAGGATTTGGCACCCCTGGCATTACGACACCAGCAAAAACTCTCAGAACATTTGATGCATCGATGTCCAAACACACATTAATCTCCGGAACGCCTTTTGGAGCTGGTGGTATCCCGATGATCTTAAAATAGCCTAACAGATGGTTCTTTTCCACCACTTTATCATCTCCCTCATATACAACAATTAGAGCCTCAACTTGGTTATCATGCACAGTAGTGAAGATCATGTCTCGTCTAACTGGCATTGTCGTATTTTGATGTATGATCGGTATAAAGCTATTTCCATCTGCCCTGACTCCGATGCTCAGAGGGGTTGCTTGTATTGTTAAGAGGTCTAAACTCCCAAACGGATCGTTAACTCCAGAAGCCACTGCACCTTCCAAAGCTGCCCCACGAACTGCAGCCTCCAGCGGGTTGATCCCTTTGTATAGATCTTTTTTACAAACACCTGTAACAATCTTTTGAAGCTTTGGGATATTTGAGCAACCGCCTACAAGAATTACGTCACTTATATCGTCTATCTCCACCTTCGCATTGTGTAAGCATTGTTTGATTAGACTCTCACATTTCTCGAATATCTCCTGATTCAACACCTCAAATTCTTCAACATCAAGAACCTTGCATATTTTACTCCCATTTCCCAAATCAACATCGACTTGAACATTTGATTGTGACGAGAGCTTGTGGATAGCGTCCTGCGTTGCAACCCGAAGCAACCCCATTCTCGTGATCTCTTCAATCCCACGCGTGGAAAAGTGAGCATCCATATTGGGAAAGAGATGGCGCATTGTGTTCATAAGTATATCTTCACCTCCTAATGCCACCCCGGCCAAAGCTTTTATGTGCGAAATGCCCACGGCTGTGGCGGACACAGCTACATCACAAAATCCGGCACCCATGTTGAATATAACCACAATTTTTTCACTCCCACTGCCCATATTATCGTGTTGATTCTGCAGCTGTTGCTGAGCATACAACAAGGCAACTGCAGTAGGTTCAGGCATCAATCTCAGAACTTGAAGACCAGCCATAGCACAAGCTCGTTCAATTCGTGTCAGTTGGAATCGACTAAACGACACTGGAATGGTCAACACAACGGTACGTACTGGACGCTTTAACCGAAGCTCAGCCATTGTTCTTAGTTCAATCAGAAATATGGCGAGAACTTCTTCAGGAGTAGTGGATCTCCATATGTTCTTCACAAGTGCAGCAATAAACGGTCTAACACCGATATTTAAAGTTTGTACAAGAAAGGGGAGGCTTTTACTTGCATGAACGACCGGGTCTGTATCGACCCTACCTACAAGACGTTTCATGTTAAAGATTGCAGCACCAGATAACATCTCGTACTCGTGAGCGAGCTGGTTGCTTACCCCTCCTGCTGGAATCTCGTCTTTGAAGGTGACATACGAACGCATCAGCTTTTGATTTCGCGTGTTCCTGATGAGTTCCACTTGAGAGCCACTCCATACTGCAACACTGCATTGAGAAGTGCCAATGTCGATTCCAATTGCGATTTCTGGTAGAGATGAAGACTTGTCCTCTCCAGTTGTTTCGCTGTCAGATGCTACAGTGTATGCTGGTTCAGCCATTCTTGAAAATCAAAGATACCTAGGACATAAAACTCAATTTTAGCAGAATCAGTTTACTCATTATGTAACAATAGAAGTTCAAAGCAAATAGGACATCAAACAATTAATTCTCTCTTTGATCACTTCGATTTTGCTTTTTAATGCTTGTACCTTAATTCTTAATGAAAATCACAGCAATTATGGGGGGAAATAATTCTGCAAATAACCTATGTAAACATGTTGTGATTCTCCATTGGAAAATTCCAGAAAAGTTCCCCACATTGCAAGGAATACAGCACCACTCATGCATTTTAACAAACACTTAGATGTCATTAAATCTACCTTCCATTAGAAACTCACATATATGCAAGAAATCCACTTCCAAGAGAACACACTTCCAACCCATATACCATCAGAAAGAACACACTTCCAACCCAATAAATTAAAAGCCAAATATTATTACTCAACAATGAAATCACACAACAATTAGAACAGAGTTAGAACAGAGGTACCTTAATCATACAAACAAGCAATCATAAACCCTTCTACTCCAGGAAAAGTACACCAAATTATGTAAATGGTACAAACAAAACCCATATACAGAAACGCAAATGCTAAATAAATTGTACAATACATTGAAGATCATGGATGGTAAATTTCCGTAATTAAAGCAAAGGATGAGATAAATTACATAGAAATAATCACAAGAAGATTGCGAAGAAGGTTAAAGAGCCTTACTTTGATGAAATATTCGGAGAAAATGGAATTGAATTGAAGAAGTGTGTGAAGTTGTAGCGAAGTGTAGAAGAAACGGAGTGGACGAGGTATATATGCAAAGGTGCTGACTGCTGAGTAATGACTCGCATACTCTAGAGCTTCCTAGAGAGAAATATGTGTCTTTGATTTTTTTTTTTTTCAAATTAGTAATGATTATTTTAATTTTTAAAATTTAAGAAGAAAAAGTTTTTAAAAAACCCACAGATATGCACGGATCCGAATTCACTCCATTTTTTTTTTTTTATTTCATGTAAATTTGGATATCTGACATTCTGTTATCAATTATATTTTAAGTTATTTAAATACGGAGTATATTTTTCAATTGAATTTTTGCATTGTCATGCAATTAAGTATCACACATAATTTAAGTTGTAAAAAAAAATTTAGGCCGACGGATCTCGAATACGTGAATTTTTAAGCGGGACCAATCCGGGATAAAGCAAACCCTTTTTCCATTGACAAATGGATAAGGATTTTTTTTTTTTTTTTTAAATTCAAAGATATTAGATTTGCAATAATATAGAATGTAAAATAATACTCCCTCCATCTATGAAAAAGTAGTCACATTTGCTATTTTTTGTTCACAAAATGTACCATCTATGAAAACTATCACCATTCAACCATCACTTAATTACTCAAATTGTCATTAACTTTATTTATAAACAATTACTTTATTCACAATGACCCCACAATATCCTACAACACCCTTACTTTATTTACTTTATCTATCTTTTTCTTAAAATATGTGCCCCACTCCAATGGGACTACATTTTATGGACGGAGAGAGTAAATTATTGCAAATGTATAAAGGTGAAGATAGTTTGACCACAAAGTTTGAGGAATCTATCAACAAAAAATATTACTCCCTCCGTCCCATGATTTTATGCACACTTTTCTTAATGGGCGTCCCAACATTTTTTGCACACTCCAAAAAAGGAAACAACTTGCATAATTTTTATACACCTCCTTTATTTTACCTTACACATCACTTTATTCGATTTTCTTAATCTCCGTGCTGATCAAATTGTGTATAAAATCTTGGGACGAAGGGAGTAATAAATTAACGAGACACCTAACAAAAAAAACTATGATAAAATAATGGGCCTAAGCCCAAAAATCATGGTTATTGGGCCAATGTTTTTAGGCCCACTTTGTCTAAGATCTAACTGTTCAGTCGCGTAGAATTCTTTTCCCCCGAGAAAAGTTAAGACGACAGCGTAGTAATCTTGTTTTTTTTTTTCCCTTTTCTTTTCAAATTAAAATTTATCTGACATCTTAAACCCTAAAAACCCAAAATTTGCATTCATTTCCTTTTAGTTTTCAGCATCACTGAAGTTCTAAAACCCTAGAGCGTCGTGTTTCAGACGGGGCATCATTTCAAGGTACACTGTTTAATTTTATTTCATTTCTTATTTCAACAATTCTTCGTTTTCATTATTGTTTTAGTTATTCTTTCATTTTGCGAAAATTTGATGATTGCTGTGGACTCTATACACATTTCCTTTCATTCTACATGTGGTGGATTGACTTTCATTTGTGATGTAGTTCTTGGATCATTTTTATTTGATAATTTGTTTGGAGATTGAAATTTTGTTTTTACGATGGAGTTTAGTGAGATCTGCATAATTTGTACTGTTGAAGTGAAATTAGGATTACTTCCGGGCAATGAAATTTTTGTCGAAGTGAAATTAGGATTACTTCCGGGCAATGAAATTTTTGTCTACTGAAATGTAAATTCTTCTTTGCGTGTCTGTTTTTTGATTACTGATGCCATACAATTACTTCTTTTCTAATTTGATATGGTATGCTAATGTATTGCTATTTCTCAGTCACCCACATGAGTTCGAATCCCGATAGCGAATTGAAGAATGATTCTTCAAGCACAGAGGAGGCACCAAAGCCCCCAATTGAACCTATTCACTTGCCAACAATGGAGGAAATCCGAGGACAGGATATTTGGAACAACTGTGCTGTTCGCAGTGTTGTTAGTGGAGTCATGGGTATTCTCTCTAATCCTATTTTGTTGGATTATACTTGTCTTTCTTTTCAGCAAAAAAATATGTTATAAATTGATTTAGACCAATTAATTTAATTTTACTAGTCTGCAGGAGGTGGATTGGGGTTGGCCTTTGGAATGTTTATGGCGTCCTTTGATAATCCAATTATGGTAGAAGAACAAAAAATGAGTGGAAAACAACAAATCATCCAGCAAGCAAAGAAGATGGGTCAAAAGAGCTGGAGTTCCTGCAAGTCCTTCGCTGTTATGGGATTTGTCTACTCCCTTGCTGAATGCATCGTTGAGAAGGTTCGATATCTCTACCTTGAATTTGAATGATACTTCGACCATTATAGGAAAAGCTCGAGAGAATATAACCATTGGTAATTTATTGAAGGCCCGAGCCAAGCACGATATTACAAATACCATAGTTGCTGGATGTGCTACTGGAGGTGCTATATCTGCTAGAGGTAAAAAAATAGTGTTTATTATTACTGTTTCATATGAAATCCAGAGTTTAAAATGGACCTTGAAGGTCTAAACTCCTAGCAATAGGGCTTGGGGAATCGGAACATTTAGTCGAGTAATGTTTTAGTTGAATGATGCGAAAACCGTGAGAGCTTTTATCGGGAGCTAACTTAGATAATGAAAAGAAGAAAAGAGATATTATTACATCCAACTGACTGTAAAAGAATTTATGATGTTACTATTACTTGTCGACTGGATGTTGAATGCCAAGATAGTTTACCTCTTCTTATAGGCCCGGGAATGCTCTTGTTCTGTTTATCGTAATTTGTTTGGCAGTTATGAATATTTGAGAATTATCTAATACTAGTACCTTTTTTGGCTGAGAGTAGCCCACCTCCTCAAAAGTAGCCTTGATTATATCTTGAGTAAGATTTTTGTTCTTGTTTGGATCTGTACTCTAGAATAAATTCCCCACACAGACCAGTTTATGTCACAGAATGAAGATGCAATAGGAACATTAAAAAGTTGCATAACCAAAAAAAATTGTACTTCCTGGATGTGAAAAATATGCCTTGCCCTCTCTGTTATTTAGTGAATATTTATGTTCTCATGTTGATTAGAAATTAGTTGTTGAGTGGTCCGTTTTGAATAGAGTTTCTGTTACCAAATTGACTGAATTCGTTGATTGTGTTTTGCTAATGGGGGCTGTTAAGTGAAGAATCCACAATGTGATAGATTAAAATGTTTAATCTCAAACGTGATAAGGCTAATGACATGAAATCTGGCTCCAACGGAACAAGTTTTGGATAACTTTTCCCGAATCTCATACACACAGAAAGAGTTTTAAACTTTAGTACAGAAACGGGAACTTTCCAGATTCAGCAGATGTCTACTATATACTACTTCCTCCATCCTACAATTGTTTGCATTCTTTCCTTATTCTTCCGTCCCACAATTGTTTGCACATCTCAAAAGGGGAACTTTTTCATAAACTTCACCTTCACAATATTCACACATTTACACAAAATGTCATTACTTTTACCCTCAATACAATCATTTACTTTACTTTATTCATAAAAGTTTACAAAATTACCCCTAAACACTCCACTCATTACACTTTTATCTTAATTTGTATGCCCATAAAGTGGTGCAAACATTTCTGGGACAGAGGGAGTAGCATTTTAGAAATTTAGTTATAGGAGTATATGATTTAGTTATGGGAACCTTTGCGAAATTTTGCTAATACTCTTATCGGTGTGTGTTTTCTTTCCATAGGGGGCCCGAAAGCAGCATGTATTGGTTGTGCTGGTTTTGCAACATTTTCGGTGGTGATTGAGAAGTTTCTAGAAAGACATACTTGAGGAAATTCCGAGCATACGAGGAATTGTAGTCCAATCTTACATTTTTACCCCTTGTATTTTTGCTGTTCAACTATAACAAATTGAACAGTCTCGTCAGTTGTTACGTTGATTGGGGAAGGTAGAAGTTGTATGTGTATGAGATTTTTATTTTTTTGGAGATACATCAAGCCCTCGGAATCAAGGGTAATTGATTTTCACATAATTATATTTTCAATAATATGAAATTAATCTCTGAAATGTACTGCTGGAAGGGATAGATTTCTCCTTCGTCTTATTTCTTATTTACGTGTACTATAATTTAGTTCTCGTATTGTTATTCAAATCTTTGCACCTTTCATTACATGGACTAACTTTAAATTTTATTGAGATTTTTGTTCATATGTTCCACATAGTAAGGGATAGATGTCTACCCATTTTAAAGATACCTGTTGATGTTGATATAAGTGTTCTGTTTAATGATCCAACACGATCTTATGCTTGTTGTCTAATACATTCTAGGAGTGGTGGAGAGAAGTTTCTTAACCGCATGATCTCACGGCTGTGATGATCATGGGAGTTGATGGCAGTTTGTCCATGAAGCCTATAAATACAGAAGCTTCAACACAAGATATACAAGAAGGAAAGCTGAATTCGACTACTACACTATTGAACGCTTTATACGCTTCTAGTTAGGACAATTATTGTTTCTTCTTGTAGTTCTTCACATTATTGTAAATCCGAATAATAGTGTGTTTGAACATAGTCTTATTTACTAGGTTGTGTGCATAGATATATGAGTGAGATAGTTTCATAGAACTTGGTAAATCATTTACACTTTCGTAGTGTTATTATACACCTCTAAGAGGTTGTACTCGTTTCACATATTTTTAATATAGTGAACATCGTAGATTATTTTATAATCTACGCAAATTTTGAATACTTCCATTTTCACTACGTGCATTTTAATTTCCGCTACATAGTGTTGTCTGGACAGTGCCAACACGACAGACAACATCTCTAATTTTGCACGCACACACACTTTCAGTTGGTATCAGAGCCAACTACTTGATACACTAAGTAGAGATCTTGCTTAGAGTGTGTAAATTTGAAATGGAGTATCCACTTTCACCCGCACTAAAGCCTCCGATTCTAGATGGCACGAACTTTGCCTTCTGAAAATCAAAGATGAGAATGTACATCAAATCCATTGATGAACGAGCCTGGAGGAGTGTTCTTGCTGGTTGGACTCAACCAAGAACCACGGCGGATGAAGACAATGAAGCTCGGATCAAGAGAGAGCTCGACTGGACTGCTGAAGAAATCACAACTGCAAGTTACAATTCAAAGGCGTTGAATGCAATCTTCACCTCAACTGATGCCTCAATGTTCAAAATCATATCAAACTGCATATCTTCTAAGGATGCATGAGATCGACTGCAAGAACATTGTGAAGGATCGGATAGTGTACGAAAAACCAGACTTCGTATGCTTGTAACCAAGTTCGGAAATTTGAGGATGAAAGAAGATGAAACCATTTCATCTTACAATGAAAAGCTGACTGAGATTTCAAATGAAGCTCATTCTCTTGGAGATCCAATATCCAATACAAGGTTAGTACATAAAATTCTTAGATCAGTTCCTAAGCGTTTTGAACCTAAGATATGTGCTATAGAAGAAGCTAAGGATATTGATGTGTTAAGTCAAAATGAATTTATTGGAATTTTGAAGACTTATGAAATGAACATATCTAAAAAGACTGATAATGAAAAGAAAATGCTTGTTTTCAAAGGTGATGCCTCATCATCTACATCATCAGGTTCTGGAAAGTCTCCGTATGTGACTGAAATCGATTCTGATGAAGATGATATTGATGAATATCTTAATAATCCTGATTACATGGCATTTATTACTAAACAGTTTAAGACATTCATGAGGAACAAGAACAATAGGTTCAAGGATAATATTCAACCTAAGGTTCAGATTAATAATACACAACAATTGCCTGTTAGGAAAAACACTTTTAATCCTTCTAGACAATTAGAAAGAGGAAACAGGTTTAGACCTGACCAAGATTATAGGAAGAATGTTAAATGTGATGCATGTTCTGGATATGGTCATTATGCTAATGAATGTGCCAACACCATTCTTAAAAAAAAACTTAATTTCAGTGCTACTTTAAGTGATGAGTCTGGTGTTGAACATGAACCTGAAAAAGACATTGAAAAAGCTTTCTATGCTAGAATTATGTATGATGATACTCATGATGATTATCTGGATGATTATTACGATGTGAGGACAAATGAGCCATCATTTGAGAAATCACTGAATAATGATACTCCAAAATTTAACTGTTTCACAAGTTCTGTTTCTGAGACAGGTACATTAAGTAAAACAGGTTTATCCATAAGAGATGCTGACATTCAAGATTTGTCTAATACCGTTTTTAAACTGGAAAGTCTTTTAACAAAGAAGGATAAGGAAATTTCTAAACTTAAAGAAATACTAGAAGTGTATGTTCTTGATTTTAAGAAATATTCTTATGAAAAACCTTTAACAAATGAAAAAGTTTTCAAAATATCTTAAGAAACTGAAAAACTTAACCATATCATTAAGTCTCTAAACTTTGAAAATTCTGACTTAAGAGAATCTATCACCAAACTTGAAGGTATTTTAACAAGAAAAGATATTGAGATATCTAAACTTGAAGAGAGATTGAAGGAAGCCTCACTAAGCTTCAAAAGATTTCTGAAGGAAAGAACAAACTGGAAGACTCTCTTATGACCAACAACTCAAGAAGAACAGATATTGGTTACCAAGGTAAAAATTCTGAACTTAAGAAACCTACTGTATTTATAAAAGCTGAAGTGAATTACAATTCTAGTGTTTCTGCTAAGTCTCAGATCAACATAAAAGATGTAATATGCCATTACTGTTTCAAAAAGGGTCATAAAAGTCCTCAATGTTTAAAGAAGAAAAATCATTTGAAAAAAATTGTATTGCCTGGAATGACTCAACATTCAAGATCACATAGTAATAAGTCTGCATGGATTCCAAAAGAAAATACATCTTGTAATGTTGTTCATATGTCTTTAAAAGCATGTATTCCTAGATTATGGTACTTTGATAGTGGTTGTTCTAAACACATGACAGGTCAAATTGATTATCTTTCTTATTATACTGTTTATAATGGTGGTAATGTCACTTATGGTGGTGGATCTAAAGGAAAAATCATTGGTAGAGGGACATTAAATGTTCCTGATTTTCCTAAGTTATCCAATGTTCTGCATGTTGATGGATTACTGGCCAATCTTATAAGTATCAGTCAACTATGTGATGATGATTTGCATGTTAAATTTAACAAGAACTCATGTTATGTGTTAGACAAAGATTCTGAATGTATCATGATGGGAAACAGATCCGCTGATAATTGATATCTCATTGAATCTAAACTTACTTGTAATAAGGCTAAAGTTGATGATAGTATATTATGGCATCACAAACTTGGACATGCAAATTACAGACAACTTGATAAACTTGTTAGACTAAAAACTGTTACAGGTCTACCAAATTTGAAATTTATAGATAAAAAGGTTTGTGGACCTTGTAAAAAATGCAAACAGGTTAAGGTGTCTCACAAAATGTTGGGACATTGCTCAACCAAACATTGCTTCGAATTACTGCACATGGATCTCATGGGTCCTATGGAAACAGAAAGTATTGGAGGTAAAAGGTATTCTCTAGTTGTGGTTGATGATTATTCCAGATTCACATGGATTGAATTCTTAAAAGATAAATCTGAAACTTTTTCCATTTTCAAAATTCTGTATAAAAGATTCAAGAATGTTTTCAACTCCAAAGTTTGCAGAATTAGGTCTGATCATGGAAGGGAATTTGAAAATAGTTCTTTTACTGAGTTTTGTGAATCAAAAGGAATAATACAAGAGTTTTTATCACCTAAAACTCCTCAACAAAATGGCATAGCAGAAAGGAAGAATAGAACACTTCAAGAAATGACTAGAGTCATGTTATGTTCTAAGAACTTATCCAAAAGATTTTGGGCAGAAGCTCTTAATACTGCTTGTTATATTGCTAATATAGTTTATATTAGAACAGATTCTACTAGAACTCCATATGAGATTCTAAACAATAGAAAGCCTAACCTTAAATATTTCCATGTTTTTTGTTGTGTTTGCTACATCTTGAATGACAGGGATTAGTTACATAAGTTTGATTCAAAAAGTGATAAAGGTTTCTTTCTTGGCTATTCAAGAAATAGCAAAGCCTATAGAATTTATAACTTTAGAAATGATACTGTACAAGAATCTGTAAATGTTGTTTTTGATGATGACACAAGCATTACAGGTAAAAGTATTGAAGATGAAGACATTTCAGACTTGATTGATGTTCCAATCAATACTGAAAAAGTTGAACAGGTTCAGAATGTTGAGAAGAATGATGACACACCAGAGGAAACATCTGATAATACAGATCCTGAAAATCTGTATAATCTCCAGAAAACTCCCTCCATAAGGATTTAGAAATATCACCCACAAGATCAAATCATAGGTGAACAGTCTACAGGTGTTCAAATCAGAAGAAGAATGGGTATGAACTCAAAGGATGTGGTAAGATCTATATGTATGTCTTGCATGTGTAGTAAAGTAAATCATGAATGCTATCACTCTGAGATTGAACCTAAAACTGTTAAAGAAGCATTAAATGATGAGAATTGGATAGAAGCCATGCATGAAGAACTAAATCAGTTTGTTAGGAATGATGTTTGGACATTAGTTCCTAGACCAGACCATGTTAATGTTATAGGGACTAAATGGATATTTAAAAACAAGACTGATGAGATGGGAAACATTATTAGAAACATAGCTAGGTTGGTTGCTCAAGGGTATACACAGGTAGAAGGTGTAGACTTTGATGAAACATTTGCTCCTGTTGCTAGAATTGAATCCATTAAGCTCTTACTTGCCATTGCATGCTATATTGATATAAAACTGCACCAAATGGATGTTAAAACTGCCTTTTTAAATGATATTCTAAATGAAGAAGCTTATGTTGAACAACCACAAGGCTTTGAAAACCCTGATTTTCCTGATCATGTCTTTAAACTGAAAAAGGCTCTATATGGTTTGAAACAAGCACCTAGAGCATGGTATGAAAGGTTAGCAGATTTCTTAATTGAGTTTGGTTTTTTAAGAGGAGAAGCAGACAGAACACTGTTCATTAAACATGAGAAAAATGCTATTATGATTGCTCAAATCTATGTTGATGATATAGTATTTGGATCTACTTGTGATAATATGTTCAAACATTCTGTGAATGAGATGACATCTATATTTGAAATGTCCATGGTTGGTGATCTAAATTACTTCTTAGGACTGCAAATAAAACAGCAAAAATATGGTATCTTTATCTCACAAAGTAAATATGTCAAAAGTCTTGTCAAAAGGTTTGGTTTAGAGAATGCTAAACACATGAAAACACCTATGGGATCAACTCAAAAACTGAGTAAAGACAATGTTGGCCAGAATGTTGACCCAACATTATACAAATCAATGATAGGTAGCCTTCTCTATTTGAGCTCTAGTAGACCTGATATTATGTTCAGTGTTTGTTTATGTGCTAGATACCAAGCTAACCCTAAAAAATCACATATGAATGTTGTTAAAAGAATCATTAAGTATGTTGCAGGTACATGTGATTTAGGCATTTGGTATAGCAAAAATACAAATTGTACCTTAATAGGGTATAATGATGCAGATTGGGCAGGTGATTGTGATGATAGGAAAAGCACAAGTGGTGGTTGCTTTTATATGGGAAACAACCTGATCTCTTAGCACAGCAGAAAACAAAACCGTGTTTCTCAATCAACAGCTGAATCAGAATACATTGCAGCAGGGAGTTGTACTCAATTACTATGGTTGTAAAAAATGTTTCATGATTATGGCTTACCTAGTGATGTTTTGACTGTGTACTGTGATAATACTAGTGCTATAAATATATCTAAAAATCCAGTGCAACACTCATTAACAAAGCATATAAGTATTAGACATCACTTCATTAGAGATCTTGTTGAAAAGGAAGTTGGTAAGTTGGAGTACATATCTACTGAAAAATAATTGGCTGATATTTTTACTAAAGCTCTTGATGACAAGAGGTTTTCACCCCTTCGAAAATCTCTTGGTTTGTGTAATATCTGAAAATATGATCAAGGGTGTTGTATCAAATGCAGCAACATTTGAGACAACACTAAGATAAGTCTCTTAATTGTTTCCTTGCTTTAATTTTCGTAATTATTGAATTAATGAAATTCCTTGTGATTGTTATTTGAATTCTGAGTGACTTGTGAATAATACTAAAAGAGCCTATACACCTCTCAAATGCTACAAAAGAAAAATCACTTATTAGATGCTTTATAAATCACTGAGTAACTATGGGACACGGAGCTCACTACTACGATGATCTCTTTTCAAAAGGTGATATAAAGTGCATCAATATATTCACAAATCCGTTGAGTAACTATGGGGCACGAAGTTTGCTGCTACGATGCACTCTTTTCAAAAGATGGATCAATGTGAAGTGTGATAAAAAAAAAAAAATTAGAGCAACGCATATGATGTAAAATCATGAAAAAACTGTGTTGAGGTGTATAGAATGCCAACAATAGTCGAAACACACGTAAACTCAGATTCTTATCCCAATTTTCTAGGAATTAGTTATTTTTTATAATTATTAAATATTATTCTCTGAAATATTTAATTGACTAAGTCTTACCTTATTTCATTAATTCAGTTATTATATATTCCGCGTTTAATTGTTTTTTAATTTTTCAGAATTCTTATTCTCCCAACTTACCACGATCAATTAGTGGGGAAGTTACTTCCACTACTTCACTTCCCCCACTCTCAGAATCGTGTATCTCCTACTTTTCAATTCTCCATATAAGATGAATCTCCATAGTAGTGTTGGTAAATAAATTAAAGGCTTTGTTAATTCATTTAAGCACGGTAATTACAACTCTTAAATTTATTTATAGCACTCAAGTATATCTATTACCTATGTCACATCATTTTTCGCCTCACACTTTTGAATTTTGATTTGCATTTATCTGTAGAACTCGAAAGGTCTCCAGAATTTAATTGGTGTCTTGTTTTGTGTGTACAACCCTTATTATGCCTAACAATTCTCAGGATTCTGCTGCACACTCGAACTCAAACTCCAACAACAAAAATTCTCCAAATCCTCTCATCCTTCTCGCAGAAATGACATCTTCAAACTCGCCCAACTCACCATCATTTACTGTAGGAACCATTGTCGTTCCTTATGTTGATGAACAAAATCCCTCACACTCATCCCCTCTTGAGATTGTACCATACAATCCCTTCGACATTCGCTCAGAAATTGCGAATGCAAACGCTGCTGCTGAAATTTCGGCCTCTAAGCCACTAAATGTGCCCTCATCCGAAGCTCCCGAAACTGACACTACCCCAGTAACCTTACACTTCCCTCTGGGCACTCCTTTCAACACCTTGAAGGATGCCTTCGAAACCCTAAGCCTAAAAACAGCACACCCTGTTCTTGTGCTTGAGGGAGAAACACTGGATAATGCGATGTTTAAGGGAGATGTGGACATGCAGGATCAGCGGGAATCTTCAGATGAAGAAGTTCTGGCCGCTAAATTTGAAAGACTACATCGGCAGAAAAAGGGCAAGAAGAAGGCCATTACTGTTCCTACTGCTAGAAAGTGGCCCGGTGGAAAAAGGAAGTCCCAAAGGAACCTGGGCAAAATTGTTGACTATACAGGAAAGGGGAAGAAGCCCAGAACTGATGGGAATGCGTCTGAACCCATTGCGGTTTCTGATTCTG
The DNA here is from genome assembly GCA_963675135.1 of Galeopsis tetrahit. Lineage (NCBI taxonomy): Eukaryota > Viridiplantae > Streptophyta > Magnoliopsida > Lamiales > Lamiaceae > Galeopsis > Galeopsis tetrahit. The sequence continues at coordinate 55,997,959 of OY776128.1, forward strand.
AAATAGAACCAGAAACAGAGCCCGAACAAGTTGCAGCTCCAGTGGAAGAAGAAGAGGTCAATGAGGATGATGTGGATGAGGTTGCTGATGACCTGGAAGAAGAAAGAGAACCAACTCCACCAGCAAGCACAAGGAGATCAAAGAGGCTCCGAGAGACCGAAAGTGTTGCCTCTCCGATGGCGACACCAGAGCCTTCTGATTCTGAGTCATCATCCAGTTCTTCAGATGAAGATGAAAACAAGGTACTATTCTCTTATGATGATAGAAATAGTGACTCTGATGAGGACTATAATGATAAGTCAAGCATACAGTATAAAACTATAAGGACTAGACAAATTCTTAGTGAAAGACTGATAAAAGTTCCTGACTTTGAAGAGGTGAATTTGATCGAATGGTTTAAAGAAAGGTCCTTGTTGCATGCTTTACAATTTGCTTGTCCATACATTGTAGACTGGATATATGAATTCTATGCTAACATCCCTCAACATGCTGGTGATCCAAATTCAACTAGATATGTAATTTTTTGGTTTAGAGGAAATAGGCATATGATTATCCCTAAGAGGATCAATATTTTGCTTAAAACAAAAATCATGGAGGATCTTGTTGTTACTGACCATGATGTTATGATAAGCATCTTGACTGGCGGAATAATCACCAAATGGAGGAGAAAGATTTTGGCCTCTAAATTAACTAGCCTATACTCTGTCATGCATAAATTGGTTTGTTTCAATTGGCTGTCTACTACAAACAACACCACTCTCACCTTAGAACATGCTGGTTTGATGTACAAGATTGGGCATTTGAAAAGATTTAACCTAGGACAGGTTATTTTCACTAATATGATGACATTCAAGTCTGATATGTCTGGAAGAGGCATACTGCCTTACCCCTGCTTTGTGTACAAATACCTGCTGGACAAAGCTTTTGAAAGATATAAGGATGAGGTTGTTAGCAACTATATTCCAGGCTTCAGCCTTTCAAATCAGTTTCTGGTGAAAGGTGACAGGGTGGTTGATCTTCCTTTGAGAAGGAATGAAGATGAAGCAGGCCCAAGTACAGTTCCCAGTGTTCCAACAAATGATCCCATTCACAATACCACACTGCCTCCAGAAGGAGCTGCCTCCTCAATATACTTATCTTCACACTATATAATGAGGCAGATTGATATTTTGTAGGGGTCTATTCTTAATTTGCAGCACTCAGTAGAGGATCTTCTCATTCAAAAGAAATTTTGGATGGATCTTCTTTCCACTTCAACAGGGGGAGTAGCTGACAGTTCACACAACCAACCTACTAACATTGTTGCTCCACCTACTGTAGATGAACCGGATTCGGTTCCTGGCAGAACTCATGAACCTGCTGCTGACACTGCAATGACTGAGGAAGATGAACAAGACATCTAGGATCTGTATGGTGATCTGGATGTTTGAAGAGCTTGAAGACAGGGGGAGAGCTTACACTATGGGGGAGTATATGCAGACTATGGAGATGCAGCTGAAACACATTTCAGCCCAATCATTTTCCATGTGTTAATCTAGTTCTTTCTTTGTTGTAAAAACTCTGTACTTAAGTTTTTTTTTTTTTTAATTTTCTCAAACTCTGTTATTTACATTCTGTAATTATTTAGGATTTATTTTTTGCTTAAGTTATTTAAATCTAAACAAGTTTTTTGGTTTAGATGTTGTTTATTTTTAATTTGATTTTATACAACTTGTTACTTCATATTTTTGAAATATAAATTGTGTAAACTTCTTAATCAATATTTCTATTGTGCGAACTTCAGTTGTGTTGATGTAGAAAGGTCAAATTGGGGGAGATTGTTGATGTTGATATAAGTGTTCTGTTTAATGATCCAACACTAACAGCCGAGTGTTGTGTTTAATGTTCCCAAAGCAGTTAGAAGACGTGGGCAACACCAAGTCATGCCACTGCGTGGGAGTGAGAAGTTATTAGACATGGTATAACAAGTTCCTACATTCTAGGAGTGATGGAGATAAGTTTCTTAACCGCATGATCTCACGGCTGTGATGATCATGGGAGTTGATGGCAGTTCGTCCATGAAGCCTATAAATACAGAAGCTGCCTCAACACAAGATATACAAAAAGGAAAGCTGAATTCGACTACTACACTATTGAACGCTTTATACGCTTCTAGTTAGGAAAATTATTGTTTCTTCTTGTAGTTCTTCACATTATTGTAAACCCGAATAATAGTGTGTTTAAACATAATCTTATTTTTTAGGTTGTGTGCATAGATCTATGAGGGATATAGTTTCATAGAATTTAGTAAATCATTTACACTTTCGTAGTGTTATTATACACCTCTAAGAGGTTGTACTCGTTTCACATATTTTTAATATAGTGAACAACGTAGATTATTTTATAATCTACGCAAATTTTGAATACTTCCATTTTCACTACGTGCATTTTAATTTCCGCTGCATAGTGTTGTTTGGACAATGCCAACACGACAGACAACATCTCTGATTTCGCACGCGCACACACTTTCAATACCCTTAACTGACTTTTGAGAATATAATAAGTGAAGTTGAGTTAAAGTTAAACCTATGGCAGTAATGGACCGTCGTGAAAATTCATTTCATCTTTAAATATAATCATTATAATTTAAATTACTTTAACAAACTTTTATTAATAAGGAGGAAGTGTACGGTGAGACTGGTCCCCTTGAATTAGTCGATCTTTTGACTAAATACCGTGACATAAAAAAAAAAACTCCAAGTTAATTTTCACAAATCTCAATGTAAACACTTTAATTCATTAAAAGTGTTATTTGACGTCTCAACTTCATGTATTAATTTTTCACTCATCAAAATTCAGTTTTAAAATTTTAAATACATTACGATCATTTACTCTTGGAGTGGAAATACCACTTAATTTTCTGAAAAATATGTTTGAAGCCCTTAACAAATTGGTAAAAAACGAGTGTTCCACATTCTCATTTAAAATCAATTAATTAAATAAAAACCAAATTCCCCAACATTTTTTCCTTTAATAATTGTATTATGTTTGTGAATATTTGATGGATTTCGAATTAATTGGAGTGAATAATTGATGGATTTTTATGTTTGCAAATTTTGCTCTGTTTGTTTGTTTCGAACTTGTAGAAAGGGTGAGAATTATATTCTTGTATATTAATTCCTATCACTCCCCTCACTCGTGGGCCGGATCTCTTACCCTTTTTTTTTTTGAAGGCCTTCACTCGTGGGCCGGATCTCTTACCCTTTTTTTTTTTTTTGGAAGGAGGCCCATCGAGTGGACAATTTAAATGGGGGTGGGCCGGATCTCTTACCTTTTTTTTTTTTTTGGAAGGAGGCCCATCGAGTGGACAATTTAAATGGGTGGAGTGTTTTCAACAGGAATCGAACCCACGCCGTTTGCCTGGTTTGCTCTGATACCATGAAAGAATTCCGTATCATCTAAAAGTCCGAACTTGTAGAGAGGGTGGGAATTATATTCTTATATATTAATTCCTAATTGTCATCTCAGTGTATGAAATTAAAACTTATTTCCTCTGGTTAATCTTGACTAATTTACTGTCTAAATTCACATATAACTGCAGGGTGAAATTGATCATTGAGGAGATTAAATTAGTTCATCTGATAGAAAATTTGTGGAATAATACAATGCAGGTAGGATTCTATTCTACTTTCTTGCTTATGCATTATCCCTAATGACTTCTTTTACTAGTTGAATATTATCATTTGAATTCTGAGTATGTGATTAATTGTTTTGCATTTCACTTCGAAAACCTGGATAAATTTCATAATATAGTCCAATTGTTCAATAGGAAATTATAGAAACGATGGTGGCGAGGAATTAACCCCCTTATAGTCCAAATTTCAATTTGAATTCGTCATTTTGAACATTGAGTCCTGTATTAAGTAGGAGTTTAATTTTTTTTTTTTTTTTTTTTTTTTATGAATGACATTTGTCAGCGAAAATAATAATCACATAACTCACCTTTGCGACGTCTAATGCAGAAGAAATCGTCAATGAGACTATGACCACACTGATTACATGAAACTCGGGTTGGTGGGTGGTTGTCTAGCACTAGGGGTGAAAACGGATCGGATACGGACGGATAGTGCTTATACCGTATTCTAAATCATATTTTTTTCTCGAATTCGGAGTCGGATACGGAAAAGCCGGATTCGGATACGAATTCGGAATATTCGGTATACGGATACGGAACGGATATCGGATGAATCCGGGCTGGATTCGAATAACTATAATCGGATAATATATTTCAAATGGAAATCATCAAAATGTGATTGAAACACATAAAAAATCAACAAACAAAATCATCAAAATATATCCTTCGTAAACATCACCACTCCAGCACAACATAACGCCTAAGAAGACATATATAATATTATACCCAAGCATGAATAAAGCAATCAACAAACTACTCCTAAGCCAAAGAATTACAGTTCAAAGTAATTATCAATGTTTTTCAAAATCTGAAGAAAAGAACAACACAAAATCGCACCACCTCCTCGGCCATTGTCGCTACAAAAAATGGGAACAGAGCCGCATCTGTTTCTGTGGGTCGCCTCCATGGATTGTCGAAAGAGAGAGAGATAAAAGGGGGTTCTGAGAGAGTCAATTGAAAGAACAATTGAAACAAAATGTGAAATAATTGATTTCAATCCATTTTTATGTTCTACAATTGGTTTTTGGTAAGGAAATGTACACTCTAATTCTTCTCGTAGATTACAAATTGATATGTCCCGGTCCATGAATATTTAATTTTTCTAATTTATTGTATGGTACAAACTTAGATGAACCATTTTGATTTTATCCATATAAAAAAATGGAATGATAATTGAATAATTGACTATGTGTGGACATAAGTTATATTAGTAAATTATGGTTTGTTTAATTTACATCTAGGTTTCTGTGGTGTAGTGGTTATTACGTCAGCTTTACATTGCAGGTCCCTGGTTCAATCCCTGGCCGTAACATTTAATTTTATTAGGCTTTTTAATTCTGTGTATCCAAATAATATCCGATAAAATATGGGAAAACTCGAATACGGTCGGATATTATGTATTCCGAATCCGAATCCGAAGTCAACTATCCGTATCCGTTATGTATTCCGAATCCGTATCCGTCCGAATACTAAATTTTTATACCGAATTCGTATCCGACCGGATACGGTTCCGAATCGGTCGGGAAATATCCGATCCGTTTTCACCCCTATCTAGCACTTAGGCGCCGACTAGTCCAATTTCTACATACATGTTAGAAATAGACAACTTTTACTTAATTAGTATCTAGAAAATTATTATAAAATGTAAGAGTAATATTTTCTAATTGTGGCAATAGTGTAATTAAATGAGTTGACAATTATTCTCAATCAAAACAATTAGGGTATGATTGGTAGGGTGGAATAGACCATTAATGAAATCACCATTCATATAGATATTTATTCGGGTCGGGCTAATCGGGCCGACTCGTTTAATCCTAAAAAATACAGGGTTAGGTCTCAACTATTGATGAACCGGTTAAGAACGAATCGAATAAGACCCTGAACTGTAATTAACCGGTTAGGTCTCAACTATTGATGAACCGGTTAAGAACGAATCGAATAAGACCCTGAACTGTAATTAACCAGTCGCACAAATCAAATAGCGGAGTTATCATTGAATTACAGAATCTCCATCTTAAAATCCAATTCCCATTTATTGTTGTTTTGCCGAAAAGGGGGACGATCATCGCGAAGAGGGCGAGGCCTATAGTGGGGATCGAGCGGAGCAAATGGATTCTCCGTGTTGGGAGTTTCATCCTCCAACGTCGTGGCCCAAGAAGTCGATGGGGGCGTATGGCCCAAGGCCGGCACATTGTCGCGTAATGCGCCAAGAAGATCGTGGCGTTGGGTGGCTAACTCCTTCTGTCGAGAACCCAAAACAGCCATTTCGGTAACCAACAACTCTGCCTGTTGCCGAATTTAGGCAACATCCGTCCCAATAGCTTGTGAATCGACGACGCTTAACGCTTCAAAGGCATAATTTCAGGCGAAACCCGATATCCGGATACCAAATGACGTAGCGAAAGCTATCCGTTTCAAGAAGAACAAGAACACAATTGAGAAAACCAACCAACACAACCAAATTCTAATTCAAACAATCGACTCAAAACAAAGTGATTAGAGGAGTATAAATACTTACCTCCTCCAAATATAATTGGGCTGGGCCCAGGAAATATCCAACTAGCAAAAAGCCCAACAAACAAAAAGAACATATCACATAAGAAGCATATAAGCTCAACTAATCCGTAAGAATTAACACAACTCGCTATCAGATTCCAACATGTCTTCAGCTGCAACAGTCTCCGGTCTATGAATCGACTAATTTGAGAACCAATTTCATTGTCCACTTGCGAGAACTTCGTTTAAAGCCAAAACTTTACATTCTATATTCACATGACCACTTAATTTTGAACTTTTTTTATTTATTTTGAAGGACCTTAATTTTGAACCTAATATTTTGTAAGTACTCTGCTTTCTTGAGTTACTGTAAACATTTAAACTGAATGGTCCCTACTCCCCAACAAAGAAAAAATCTCTTTCGAATCTATTTATTTTTCATTATGTACTTACATAAATTTCTTCAATTTATTTGTGTAGATAAATTTTTCTATATATGCGATTGAGTGTATATATAGATATATTTGAATTTTAATATTCAATTTATTCAATTTAATTTTTTTATCTTAACATTTGACCCAATTAATTGGAGTTAAATTCAAATGGTATAGATGCAATCAATTATAAATAATTTTAAAATTTCTAAATTAATTCAAAGATTTTAAAAAATATATTAACATAATAAAAAGGGAAAATATCAATTTTGGTCACCCAATTTTACCTCTTTTCATATTTGGTCACCAACATTTAGTCACTATCAAAATTGGTCACCCAGTTATTATATTCTATCAAAATTGATCACTCTGTTAGTCAATCTGTCATTGACTAACGGAGAAAAAGTTTTGAGCCGTTAAATTTCTCAAAACCTAAGGTTAAAAAATTTTCATGCATCTTCCAGAACTAATGAAACAAACACAGGAGCAAGAATGAAACATGTGCAAAAATTACAAATATTTACATTATATTTATAATAGGTCAGAATTCTGATGCATCTTGTAGAACGTAATATAATAGGTCAGAAGGAATTCTGATCCATCTCGTAGAACGTGATATAATAGGTTAGAAGGAATTCTGATGCATCAGGAAATGAGAAACTCAGGAGATAAAAATTTATTTCAATTAATTTTAAATGCCCAATTGTTTGACTAACATTTCAATAAATCTACAATAATGATCTTAATAGAAAAATATTTAGAATGAAAAATAAATTTATGAAATTTTCTTGAATCGATAATTTTAGAAAATTCTTTACCATTAATCTTCACCACAAATTATGCCCATTATGCTCCAATAATTATAAATAGGGAAATGAATTGAAATAAGTTTATATCTCCAATTATTATACAAATTCAAATATGAAACCAAGAATTGGAAAACAGAGTACAATTGTTAAAAAAAAAAAAAAAAGTATAAAGTTGGATTCTATCTCTTGAGTTTATTTTCTATAAAATAAAAAGTAAACCAAGAAAAATGAATTCATATTTGAGTTAAATAATTATTAAAAACTTACTAAAATTTTTTTAATGTAGTTCTAGAAGATGCATGAAAATTTTTCAATCTTAGGTTTTAGGTTTTGAGAAATTTGACGGCTCAAAACTTTTCTCCGTTAGTTAATGACAAATTGACAGAGTGATCAATTTTGATAGAATATAATAACTGGGTGACTAATTTTGATAGTGACTAAATGTGGGTGACCAAATATGAAAAGAGGTAAAATGGGTGACCAAAATTGATATTTTCCCTAATAAAAATGAATTAATTGAAAGACTTTAAAAAATTTCGTAACAAATAAAAAATGAACAGAAAAGAGACAACACACAAAATTTTTGGTACGATAACGCTTTATATATACGCTACTAAGATTGTTATTTTTTTTATATGGTACATTTTCATATTTTAATACACATTTTGTATAAATTTAGAAAGCGATTGAGCATAATTTTGTATTTTAAATCAGATATCGAAATTGTCATGATCCACAAGATTGAATAATAATTTATTTCTTAATTTTTAAAAAATTTATAGTGTTTTTTTAGGAAGGTTTACAAGATTATAACAAAATAAAATACAACTTCACGCTAAAGATATTGATCTTCAAATCAATGCGGACGGTATCACTGTCCCCTCAAATCGTGAGAAGAGAAAAAACGAGTGGTCCCTTTGCCTTAATAAATGTTCTGGTCTTCAACCTTTAACTGAGACAAACCCAGGTGTACTCATGTCAAGAATAGAAAATAAAATAGATAGACAAAGTTTCACCAAGTACCAGATCCAAAGACTCTGAGTCGGTCTCAAAAGAGCTCCACCTCCATGCAAGAGTTCCACAATCACATCAGAATCCCATAAAGGGGAAAAAGCCACACAAGGTGCAAACGAAAACAACAGCTAGCAGAAACTAAAAAACCATACGTACTAGAAAAGCATAATAAAAGGGGTAGTTACACCTAAGACCACTCCACTAAGAGTTTTAACAAAAAGATTTAAATTTAATCTGAAGTAACAATTAAGGACAAATTAGTTTGCAATTGTACCAAAATACCCTTAATATTCAATTGCATGGTCATGTAGAATTAGTCAACATTTTTTTTATTTTAAATTCGTAATCAAATTAAATTCTCACATTTCAAGACATTCCATAAACTCCAACCTTTCCAAAACAACATAGTGCAATCAATTTTCGAAGAATCTACGCAAATCATCTAGCTAAACTACAACTCATTTACTACGAAATCGAGTTAGGGTTTTCTGCATCAGAAGAATTAAGACGATATTAAAGGATATTCGGGAACGACACGAAGGGTTCAAGAAGCCGCTCAAAGGGAGAATACAAAGATGAAGACAGAGCCACGATCATCATCGGACAGACGAAGACGGTGGCGTTGAAGGGAAGAGGGTTTCGTGACATTCACAGTCGTAGTGAGCACGAATCTATACACAAATTTGTGACTTGAACGAATTTTAGTCTATATGTTTTGACTAACTACTTCCCCTCAAGTATAAGGGATCGTAGTAGTAAGGGAAGTATTCGACCAAGTAGTATCGAACCACGAGAGGTGGGCTAGTGCAATGGATCCCTAGAGTTGTGTGTTGTCATACCTAATGTAGCTACGGTTTCGGTAGCATTCGAACTAAAGCTAAGAGACAATCAAAGGAATTAAATTAAACTAAACACAAATGCTAGTAAGTGATTCGGGTGAAATTTACACATTTTAGAGGCACATGTGAAGCATGTTTTTGATGTGATTTCATTGATTTATGCATTGATTATGATGATTTGAGCCAAAATAAGGGAAAAATTGTGTTTTGTCGATTTTGTAGGAAATACGATGGAATTTGGAGCAAAACACCAACCATACTTCACTGGATTGAGAAGAGGAGTGTACCAATGGGTTCGTCTCGAAAAACGGAGTGGAATGGCTAAAAAGATCAAGTCGATTGAAGGTCGGAAATAAAAGTTATGCACGAAACAAATGCAGAGTGCAACTCGGCCGAGTTCACGAACTCGGCCGAGTCCGACCGAGGACCAGAATCTGGAACAATTTACCACTCGGCCGAGTTGCTGAACGAACTTTGGCTACTGGGATGAATTAACCACTCGTCCGAGTTGGACCACTCGGCCGAGTTGCTGAGCAAGCTTGGATTCTGGAACAATTAATCACTCGGCCGAGTGACCGAACTCGGCCGAGTCGCGAGGCGAAGTTTGGGCACTGGAACAATTCATCAGTCGGCCGAGTGCCCGAACTCGGCCGAGTTGTTGGGCAAGTGAGCTACTGGGACTATTAAACCACTCAGTCGAGTCACTTCACTCGGCCGAGTCCTGAAGAAGGCCGTTTCCCCCATTCGAACACCCCAACTCGGCCGAGTGGGACGAGTCACCCCTGCTCTCGGTGGTTTTTGCATATTTTGTCCAATTTTCAAGGACTTAAGTGCAATTTTCATCCTTAATCCCTACCCCAACACTATATAAGACCTCATTCTTAAAACCATTTGTACTCTCCCCCAATTCTTCAAATTCCACACATAGTAGCACATACTTGGAGGTGATTTGACCATATATTCTTCATTTCTTCATCAATCAATGCAAGAAAGGCATCAATAGCTTGGAAATTACATCCTCCACCATATTTTAGACTAAACTTTCTATTTCTTTCTCTTTTTATTTAGTTATTTCATTTAGTCTTGTTTATTTGATTATGATAGTTCTTGGCTAGAACACTTTTGGTTCTAGGGCTATGTTTATACTTTGGATGATGTTTATGAATTAATTTCTTGTTTATTTGGTGGTTGTGTTGCTATTTCTATTTGAATGCTTAATTTTCATTGCAAGACATGTTGTCAAGGGCCATGATAATGTGTTTGATTTATTATTAATTGAAATTGGATTGAGAAATCTTTTTCATTAATCGTATTTAAGCATTCGACCCAATATTATTGTGAGCTTGAGAGAGGAACAATTATTGGGAGGGTATTAGATGATCTTAGGACTCTTTTTGAGGTTTATTATGCATGCTAGGTAGAGATACTAGTTTGTGTGATACTTCTCTTGGATTAATTGGATCGAGAGAACTTTTAATTCATTATTTCGTGATCAACCCTATAGTAATCAACACATCATCACTTAAATAGGCTTTTGATCATAAATTGACCCCTTAGTGTGACATATGCCTTGGAACCTCCATTTCCTTCTTTGAGTTTTAACCGTATTTCTCTCGTTTTGTGATTTGCATGAGCGTTTATTGATCGATTTCTATATTACTCGTTTAATTGTTTACTAGTGACAACTTTGGGTAGATAATTAGGGGTAATTGCTACATTTCCACTCAATCGATCACGTCTATTTAGAATTCAATCGACAAACTCCACTTTTATACTACACCTCCTCGTGGGATCGACCTCGTACTTATCACGCTACGATAGACACCGTATACTTGCGGTCGTGTATTTTAGTGTTGCATAATACGTGAATCAGTAAGTAAATTGACTACTAAACCAAGAAATAAGAAAATGAAAAATAAAGCAAAGAACAACTACGAATCTAAATTCGGAGAAGTGCAAGGGTGAGAAATGCTTCGGGTGTTCTCTACCAAGTGAAATCGAGTGGATTTGTTTATACCGTTTTTATGCTTCAATTTGGACTTGCTAAGAGCATCAAGATGCTAGGATGAAAATCGTTTCCCTTCGAATACTATAGCCTTACGTCTAAGGTGTTTCCAAACCCGGTAATAAGACATCTTTCTAATCCTCATCAACTACCCAAATAACCATTCAAGTAATTAATATCTCCTAATGGGGGTTCTAATACAATTAACTCTCTCTCGACGAATTAAAAGTATAATAAACGCATTTGTATACCAACAACTCACACCATACATTTAAACATGTTCATGTAACTCTCGTCTATGCTAAACATGCCTCAAAATACGGATTAATAGAAGCTAATACACAAAGCACCAATAAAACCCAATAAGAGAAGCAATAATCCAAATATCAACAATAATCAAAGTATAAACAATTCCAACACTCAATATTCTAATAATTTTAAACACCCAAAGCATAAAATACATAGCCCATGGTGTTTGAGGAAACACCCATGGCTAAAACAACAAAATAAGACATGAAAACGAAATTTACCAAACAAAGCTTAAATAAAAGAAAAATAGCACCTTGAGAGTCTTGAAATTCTTCATTTCTTACATGAAAATGAAATACCCCAAATGATTCTAAACAAAAAAAGCATAAAAACTATCTAATGGTGTTTGAGGAGAGAAGCTCCTCAAACCTAAGCTATCCCATGTTGTGTGTGAAAATATGAGTTAGGGTTTGAGTGGGTAAAAGTGAGGCAAAACCTCTCTCAACAATCTGATTTGGGATGTATTTAAGCCTTCCAAAAGTGTGTGAGACGAAATTGACAAGTTGGTCCTTGAAGTTCTTCAAAATTCGCAAAAATCCCAAAATTTGTAAGTTGACTCGGTTAACCGAGTGAAATTGAAAATCAGAACCAAACTGGGTTCTAAATCCCAAATGGGTGTCAGTGTGGGCTCACTCGACCGCCAGTGTGAAAACAATTCACTCGACCACCAGTGTGGGCTCACTCGACTGCCAGTGTGAAATCAATTCACTCGACCGCCAGTGTGGGCTCAGTCGGCCGCCAGTGTGAGATCAATTCACTCGAAACCTTCTGTACGTAACTCGACTCCACTCGGCCGCCAGTGTGGGCTCACTCGGCCGCCAGTGTGGTTTCTGCTCCTTGGACTTTTTCTTCTATTTTTCTTGGCTTTCCTTGCTCGTCCTTCAACCGAACTTTAGTTCCCATGCGCCAATGCTCGATTTTCCTCTAAAATGGACTATTTCACATTGTTTCCTACACTTTGAACACATTTCTTGACAACAAGGTTTGTAGCACAATTTCTATCAATTACGACCAAAATCACATCAAAATGCTACAATACATAGTAAAAATGCGCACAAATACGAGCAATCTCACGTCCAATCAATCTGCTTCGCACCGTCTTTGTAAAGCCATCCAGACGAAGCCGAAAATCTGTGTCATCGTCAAAAAACCGAAGTAGATTTGTTTTTTAAGATTTTTGCGCCACCGTTGAAGAGATGTGAGACGATTTAGATTTTTGAAATTAAATTTCTGGTGCTAAAAACCCTTCCGAAAAGTGAATGTCTTTACATTTAATAAAACTCATATTTTCTACTTCACTTTCAATGCCAACTTTCCCAAGCTCTCAGTATTTTCAGAGACTTTAAATTCAGGAGGTAAATTGTATTGTTTGATTTTTTTTTTTTTTTTGTGATTTTTATTTATCTTTCGAGCAAAATTCCTCAAAGAATGCAGCAAGAACCCTTTAATGGATATTTAATGGATAAATGATTGTTTGACATCAAAGACGCATGTGGAGTTGGTCTTACTACAAATTAGTGAGAAAATGGACCCGAATGAGCTAGTTAAAATCATTTATATTTAAGTGTTATGCACTTTTTTTGTTACTTTTATACAATTATGTGTTGTTTTATGCATTTACATCATTCAATTTTCGTTGCATATGTAAAAATAATAAATAACTTAAATACAAATGTATATTTATATAATTACAACATGTAATTTTCGTTGCATATGTAAAAATAATAAATAACATAAATGCAGAAGTATATTTATGCAATTACAGCATGCAATTTTCGTTGCATATGTAAAAATAACAAATAACATAAATGCAGAAGTATGTTTGAATTTTGGAAAAATAATAAATGGACGTTCAAATTTTTTTTTTTTTTTTTTACAGATTTTGACCTTATTTGTATTTAAAAAAAAACTTCTATATTAATAATTTTAATAAAATTCAATATTTAAAATTTGAAATTTATTTAGATAAAAGGTATAGTTGTACATCCAAAAAAATTGTCCTCAACTTCGAAATGATAAGTTTGTTGAAATGTTGCATTTAATTAGGTAGAAACGTTTTCAATTTTGAGAAATTAAGAGTCAACTAAGAGTTTCGGTATTTATGTTAGAGGTTAGAGATATTAAATTTTAATTATGAGTGTAATTTAATTTGGAATGTTGCATTTAATTAGGTAGAAACGTTTTAAATTTTGAGAAATTAGGAGTCAACTAAGAGTTCCAGTATTTATGTTAGAGGTTAGGAGTTGGATTTTAACTCTTAATATAAATAGACTCATAATAAAACTATCTAAAAAAAAGTAAACAGAATCAACAAAAAAAATACCCAAATGGTCACAGTGGCTCCGTTAGGGATAATTTATACGTTGATCCCTAACAACAAACGAAGAAAATTACATAAAAACAGAAAAGAAACGAGTCGACTGGTCGACGGCAACGGTGATGGTGATGAGAGCTTCCCGGATAAAATCAGTAGATATGAAGATCAACTGACTAAAATCTAGCAAAAAACTGGAAAAAAAAGAAGATGAAAACGAAAGATAGCAGAAAAAAATAGATTAGTATAAAATGACTAAATACCCCTTATATAAATAGAGAATAAATTAATTTTATAAAAATTGAAAAAATCACAAAAAAAAAAAAAAAAAAATCGTCAAAAATAATTAAATAAAGTAATAGTAAAAGAAAGCAAGAATACGAATTATTGAAAAAGATAAATAAAATCTAAAAAATATTTTTTTAAAAAATACCTAAATCTTCAAAAATTGATTAAAGCTAAAAAAAATTAATTATTTTTAAAGATCGGTAAAGTCTAGTATGCAGTCGAGTGCATGTTATGCACCCTAGTCCATGTTGCACTTTTCAGTTTTACTGACTTACACTTTTTGGTAAATGGTGTTACACTTTTCAATTATTACTAAAAATATTATTATACAGTTTAATAATTGAAAAGTGCAACACCATTTACCAAAAAGTGTAAGTCAGTAAAATTGAAAAGTGCAACATGGACTAGGGTGCATAACATGCACTCGAGTGCATACTAGACCAACCCAGATTTAGTTGATTTTTTTTAATATTTTAAATTTTTATTTAGCTTTATTTTATTTTTAAAAATTTTATTTTTTATCTAATTTTTTTAATTTAATATTTATTTAAGACCGAGTTGATTTTTCTTTCATTTTTTTAGTTTTTTTTTAAACTTTTTTAATTTTTTAATATTTTGTTAGATTAAGGGCAAATAGGAAAGAATTGAAATGTGTCTAGTAATAAAAATTAATTTTAAATTTTAATGACTGTGTGTTTAACATTTGTGGTATGTATAACATTTTATGAAATGTTAATAGTCTCACTCTTCATTCATTGAACCGTCTTAGTTTACACCACTCAGGTCAACTCATTTTTTTTTATTTTTTTTTGGACAAAGTGGGATAGCTCAAGTGGTTAGAGCACCACTACCTAGACCTTAGGTCCTGGGTTAGTATTTAACTTCCATAAAAAAAAAATTGGGTTAATTCCATATAAATTCATGAATTACGTTGTTTTCTTTGTTTTCACATAATATTATACGCATTATTTTTTATTCCACGCAATATTACGTTGTTTTCTTTGTTTTCAATTGTTTGTTTATCTTTCTTTGATTGTAAAAATATTTTATTTGTATTTATTAAAGTGTAATTAATTTAACTTTTAAAAGTTGTTATTTATTATGCTTAAGATGTGTAATTTCATTTTAAATTAAAAAATAATTAAAATATATTGTAATACATTATATATTATGTGGCAAATATACACATTTTTCGGCGAGCCACATCATCATTTGTTGGTAGAAAAAAAAAGGTGTGTATCGATTTGAAACAACATTAAAGGTTGTGTCTTTTTATTACTCCCTTCGTCCCAAAAAGATAGCTACGTATTCCTTTTTTGGATGTCCCAAATTATAGCTACATTTTCATTTTTACTTTAGTATTAAATGCTCTATTGTCAATTTTACCCCTAATTAATAAGAGTAATTAATCTGTACTTTGCCGTAAAAATTCTATTAATAAGAGTAATTAATGCTTAGCATATTTTGGAGTATTGGATTTTAAGGGCAAAATTGACACATTAGCTAAATTTGACTTCATTTATTGATTTTTCTTAATTTGTGTGTAAAGTCAAATGGAGCTATCTTTGTGGGACAGAGGGAGTATAATCTTGAAGATCGTTATTAAATTGAGACTGAGGGGGTGTATTCAATTGAAATTCTGTTGGATTTTTTTGGACTTTTAAAATTTGGGGGTATTCAATCCGGATTTTCAAAAGTCTTTCAGAATTTTGAGGTATTCAATACGGATTTTAAAAAGTCTTAAAAAATCTTTGGGTATTGAACCGTCTATAGATTTAAATACTGGATTTTGTTGGATTTTCCTCCAAAAATATAAATAAATTACACTATCCAAAATCTCTTCTAAAAACTAGAGATTTCAACGGATTCTATCAGAAAACTCTGAAGAGAAGAAAAAAACAACTTTGTTGTTCTTCTAACAAAAGTTCTACTACTAATTAAAGAAATTGTATTTTTAGGTAAATATTTTCTAGTGGATTGTGGATTTGCTAATCGATGTCAATTTTTAGCCCCATTACGTGGTGTTCGATATCATCTAAAAAATTTTGGTGGTCAAGGTCGTCACCCCACAAAATGCAAGTGAGTTATTCAATCTTCGCCATGCATCATTAAGAAATGTGATTGAGAGAATTTTTGACATTTTCAAATAGCGATTCACAATTTTTAAAACAACACCTCCGTTCCCATTTCAAACACAAGCAGAGTATTGGCTTGTGCTGGATTACATAACTTTCTTCGGAAAGAATGTCGCTCTGATGAATTTTCAATCGAATATGAAGAAGATCAAAATTCACCTCATCTCGACATGGAAGAGGAATATTTGGAATTACTTTCTCAAAACTGAAGCTAATGCATGGAGAACGAGTATTGCTAATGTCATGTGGAAAATGAGGTCGAGGTATAACGGTGATGGAAATGTAGATGAGAATAATAATGAAGAATAATAATTTTTTTTTTGAACTAATATATTTTTGGTATTTTTTCTAAATAATTTAGATAACTTTTTTTTATATACAAGTGTGTGGAATCTATGATTTTTTAAATCCACTGACTTTTTAAAGATAAAAAAAATTCAACAAAATCTCAATTAAATACATCCCTCAGAATAAAGATGTTGTATTTATATGAAATTAACGCAGAAGCAAGAATGAAACATGTGCAAAAATTACAAATATTTACATTATATTTATAATAGGTCAGAATTCTGATGCATCTTGTAGAACGTAATATAATAGGTCAGAAGGAATTCTGATCCATCTCGTAGAACGTGATATAATAGGTTAGAAGGAATTCTGATGTATCAGGAAATGAGAAACTCAGGAGATAAAAATTTATTTCAATTAATTTTAAATGCCCAATTGTTTGACTAACATTTCAATAAATCTGCAATTATGATCTTAATAGAAAAATATTTAGAATGAAAAATAAATTTATGAAATTTTCTTGAATCGATAATTTTAGAAAATTCTTTACAATTAATCTTCACCACAAATTATGCCCCATTATGCTCCAATAATTATAAATAGGGAAATGAATTGAAATAAGTTTATATCTCCAATTATTATACAAATTCAAATATGAAACCAAGAATTGGAAAACAGAGTACAATTGTTAAAAAAAAAAAGAGTATAAAGTTGGATTCTATCTCTTGAGTTTATTTTCTATAAAATAAAAAGTAAACCAAGAAAAATGAATTCATATTTGAGTTAAATAATTATTAAAAACTTACTAAAATTTTTTGATACGTTGTAAAAGATATATGAGAAAGAATTCTCATTATCTATAAAATAAAAAGTAAACCAACAACATGATTGATTGAATCACGTTCTAGAAGATGCATCAGAACTCCTTCTGACCTGTTATAAATATAATGTAGTTCTAGAAGATGCATGAGAATTTTTCAATCTTACGTTTTAGGTTTTGAGAAATTTGACGGCTCAAAACTTTTCTCCGTTAGTTAATGACAGATTGACAGAGTGATCAATTTTGATAGAATATAATAACTGGGTGACTAATTTTGATAGTGACTAAATGTGGGTGACCAAATATGAAAAGAGGTAAAACTGACCAAAATTGATATTTTCCCTAATAAAAATGAATTAATTGAAAGACTTTAAAAAATTTCGTAACAAATAAAAAATGAACAGAAAAGAGACAACACACAAAATTTTTGGTACGATAACGCTTTATATATACGCTACTAAGATTGTTATTTTTTTTATATGGTACATTTTCATATTTTAATACACATTTTGTATAAATTTAGAAAGAGATTGAGCATAATTTTGTATTTTAAATCAGATATCGAAATTGTCATGATCCACAAGATTGAATAATAATTTATTTCTTAATTTTTAAAAAATTTATAGTGTTTTTTTAGGAAGGTTTACAAGATCATAAAAAAATAAAATACAACTTCACGCTAAAGATATTGATCTTCAAATCAATGCGGACGGTATCACTGTCCCCTCAAATCGTGAGAAGAGAAAAAACGAGTGGTCCCTTTGCCTTAATAAATGTTCTGGTCTTCAACCTTTAACTGAGACAAACCCAGGTGTACTCATGTCAAGAATAGAAAATAAAATAGATAGACAAAGTTTCACCAAGTACCAGATCCAAAGACTCTGAGTCGGTCTCAAAAGAGCTCCACCTCCATGCAAGAGTTCCACAATCACATCAGAATCCCATAAAGGGGAAAAAGCCACACAAGGTGCAAACGAAAACAACAGCTAGCAGAAACTAAAAAACCATACGTACTAGAAAAGCATAATAAAAGGGGTAGTTACACCTAAGACCACTCCACTAAGAGTTTTAACAAAAAGATTTAAATTTAATCTGAAGTAACAATTAAGGACAAATTAGTTTGCAATTGTACCAAAATACCCTTAATATTCAATTGCATGGTCATGTAGAATTAGTCAACATTTTTTTTATTTTAAATTCGTAATCAAATTAAATTCTCACATTTCAAGACATTCCATAAACTCCAACCTTTCCAAAACAACATAGTGCAATCAATTTTCGAAGAATCTACGCAAATCATCTAGCTAAACTACAACTCATTTACTACGAAATCGAGTTAGGGTTTTCTGCATCAGAAGAATTAAGACGATATTAAAGGATATTCGGGAACGACACGAAGGGTTCAAGAAGCCGCTCAAAGGGAGAATACAAAGATGAAGACAGAGCCACGATCATCATCGGACAGACGAAGACGGTGGCGTTGAAGGGAAGAGGGTTTCGTGACATTCACAGTCGTAGTGAGCACGAATCTATACACAAATTTGTGACTTGAACGAATTTTAGTCTATATGTTTTGACTAACTACTTCCCCTCAAGTATAAGGGATCGTAGTAGTAAGGGAAGTATTCGACCAAGTAGTATCGAACCACGAGAGGTGGGCTAGTGCAATGGATCCCTAGAGTTGTGTGTTGTCATACCTAATGTAGCTACGGTTTCGGTAGCATTCGAACTAAAGCTAAGAGACAATCAAAGGAATTAAATTAAACTAAACACAAATGCTAGTAAGTGATTCGGGTGAAATTTACACATTTTAGAGGCACATGTGAAGCATGTTTTTGATGTGATTTCATTGATTTATGCATTGATTATGATGATTTGAGCCAAAATAAGGGAAAAATTGTGTTTTGTCGATTTTGTAGGAAATACGATGGAATTTGGAGCAAAACACCAACCATACTTCACTGGATTGAGAAGAGGAGTGTACCAATGGGTTCGTCTCGAAAAACGGAGTGGAATGGCTAAAAAGATCAAGTCGATTGAAGGTCGGAAATAAAAGTTATGCACGAAACAAATGCAGAGTGCAACTCGGCCGAGTTCACGAACTCGGCCGAGTCCGACCGAGGACCAGAATCTGGAACAATTTACCACTCGGCCGAGTTGCTGAACGAACTTTGGCTACTGGGATGAATTAACCACTCGTCCGAGTTGGACCACTCGGCCGAGTTGCTGAGCAAGCTTGGATTCTGGAACAATTAATCACTCGGCCGAGTGACCGAACTCGGCCGAGTCGCGAGGCGAAGTTTGGGCACTGGAACAATTCATCAGTCGGCCGAGTGCCCGAACTCGGCCGAGTTGTTGGGCAAGTGAGCTACTGGGACTATTAAACCACTCAGTCGAGTCACTTCACTCGGCCGAGTCCTGAAGAAGGCCGTTTCCCCCATTCGAACACCCCAACTCGGCCGAGTGGGACGAGTCACCCCTGCTCTCGGTGGTTTTTGCATATTTTGTCCAATTTTCAAGGACTTAAGTGCAATTTTCATCCTTAATCCCTACCCCAACACTATATAAGACCTCATTCTTAAAACCATTTGTACTCTCCCCCAATTCTTCAAATTCCACACATAGTAGCACATACTTGGAGGTGATTTGACCATATATTCTTCATTTCTTCATCAATCAATGCAAGAAAGGCATCAATAGCTTGGAAATTACATCCTCCACCATATTTTAGACTAAACTTTCTATTTCTTTCTCTTTTTATTTAGTTATTTCATTTAGTCTTGTTTATTTGATTATGATAGTTCTTGGCTAGAACACTTTTGGTTCTAGGGCTATGTTTATACTTTGGATGATGTTTATGAATTAATTTCTTGTTTATTTGGTGGTTGTGTTGCTATTTCTATTTGAATGCTTAATTTTCATTGCAAGACATGTTGTCAAGGGCCATGATAATGTGTTTGATTTATTATTAATTGAAATTGGATTGAGAAATCTTTTTCATTAATCGTATTTAAGCATTCGACCCAATATTATTGTGAGCTTGAGAGAGGAACAATTATTGGGAGGGTATTAGATGATCTTAGGACTCTTTTTGAGGTTTATTATGCATGCTAGGTAGAGATACTAGTTTGTGTGATACTTCTCTTGGATTAATTGGATCGAGAGAACTTTTAATTCATTATTTCGTGATCAACCCTATAGTAATCAACACATCATCACTTAAATAGGCTTTTGATCATAAATTGACCCCTTAGTGTGACATATGCCTTGGAACCTCCATTTCCTTCTTTGAGTTTTAACCGTATTTCTCTCGTTTTGTGATTTGCATGAGCGTTTATTGATCGATTTCTATATTACTCGTTTAATTGTTTACTAGTGACAACTTTGGGTAGATAATTAGGGGTAATTGCTACATTTCCACTCAATCGATCACGTCTATTTAGAATTCAATCGACAAACTCCACTTTTATACTACACCTCCTCGTGGGATCGACCTCGTACTTATCACGCTACGATAGACACCGTATACTTGCGGTCGTGTATTTTAGTGTTGCATAATACGTGAATCAGTAAGTAAATTGACTACTAAACCAAGAAATAAGAAAATGAAAAATAAAGCAAAGAACAACTACGAATCTAAATTCGGAGAAGTGCAAGGGTGAGAAATGCTTCGGGTGTTCTCTACCAAGTGAAATCGAGTGGATTTGTTTATACCGTTTTTATGCTTCAATTTGGACTTGCTAAGAGCATCAAGATGCTAGGATGAAAATCGTTTCCCTTCGGATACTATAGCCTTACGTCTAAGGTGTTTCCAAACCCGGTAATAAGACATCTTTCTAATCCTCATCAACTACCCAAATAACCATTCAAGTAATTAATATCTCCTAATGGGGGTTCTAATACAATTAACTCTCTCTCGACGAATTAAAAGTATAATAAACGCATTTGTATACCAACAACTCACACCATACATTTAAACATGTTCATGTAACTCTCGTCTATGCTAAACATGCCTCAAAATAAGGATTAATAGAAGCTAATACACAAAGCACCAATAAAACCCAATAAGAGAAGCAATAATCCAAATATCAACAATAATCAAAGTATAAACAATTCCAACACTCAATATTCTAATAATTTTAAACACCCAAAGCATAAAATACATAGCCCATGGTGTTTGAGGAAACACCCATGGCTAAAACAACAAAATAAGACATGAAAATGAAATTTACCAAACAAAGCTTAAATAAAAGAAAAATAGCACCTTGAGAGTCTTGAAATTCTTCATTTCTTACATGAAAATGAAATATCCCAAATGATTCTAAACAAAAAAAGCATAAAAACTATCTAATGGTGTTTGAGGAGAGAAGCTCCTCAAACCTAAGCTATCCCATGTTGTGTGTGAAAATATGAGTTAGGGTTTGAGTGGGTAAAAGTGAGGCAAAACCTCTCTCAACAATCTGATTTGGGATGTATTTAAGCCTTCCAAAAGTGTGTGAGACGAAATTGACAAGTTGGTCCTTGAAGTTCTTCAAAATTCGCAAAAATCCCAAAAATTGTAAGTTGACTCGGTTAACCGAGTGAAATTGAAAATCAGAACCAAACTGGGTTCTAAATCCCAAATGGGTGTCAGTGTGGGCTCACTCGACCGCCAGTGTGAAAACAATTCAATCGACCACCAGTGTGGGCTCACTCGACTGCCAGTGTGAAATCAATTCACTCGACCGCCAGTGTGGGCTCAGTCGGCCGCCAGTGTGAGATCAATTCACTCGAAACCTTCTGTACGTAACTCGACTCCACTCGGCCGCCAGTGTGGGCTCACTCGGCCGCCAGTGTGGTTTCTGCTCCTTGGACTTTTTCTTCTATTTTTCTTGGCTTTCATTGCTCGTCCTTCAACCGAACTTTAGTTCCCATGCGCCAATGCTCGATTTTCCTCTAAAATGGACTATTTCACATTGTTTCCTACACTTTGAACACATTTCTTGACAACAAGGTTAGTAGCACAATTTCTATCAATTACGACCAAAATCACATCAAAATGCTACAATACATAGTAAAAATGCGCACAAATACGAGCAATCTCACGTCCAATCAATCTGCTTCGCACCGTCTTTGTAAAGCCATCCAGACGAAGCCGAAAATCTGTGTCATCGTCAAAAAACCGAAGTAGATTTGTTTTTTAAGATTTTTGCGCCACCGTTGAAGAGATGTGAGACGATTTAGATTTTTGAAATTAAATTTCTGGTGCTAAAAACCCTTCCGAAAAGTGAATGTCTTTACATTTAATAAAACTCATATTTTCTACTTCACTTTCAATGCCAACTTTCCCAAGCTCTCAGTATTTTCAGAGACTTTAAATTCAGGAGGTAAATTGTATTGTTTGATTTTATTTTATTTTTTTGTGATTTTTATTTATCTTTCGAGCAAAATTCCTCAAAGAATGCAGCAAGAACCCTTTAGTGGATATTTAATGGATAAATGATTGTTTGACATCAAAGACGCATGTGGAGTTGGTCTTACTACAAATTATTGAGAAAATGGACCCGAATGAGCTAGTTAAAATCATTTATATTTAAGTGTTATGCACTTTTTTTGTTACTTTTATACAATTATGTGTTGTTTTATGCATTTACATCATTCAATTTTCGTTGCATATGTAAAAATAATAAATAACTTAAATACAAATGTATATTTATATAATTACAACATGTAATTTTCGTTGCATATGTAAAAATAATAAATAACATAAATGCAGAAGTATATTTATGCAATTACAGCATGCAATTTTCGTTGCATATGTAAAAATAACAAATAACATAAATGCAGAAGTATGTTTGAATTTTGGAAAAATAATAAATGGACGTTCAAATTTTTTTTTTTTTTTTTTTTACAGATTTTGACCTTATTTGTATTTAAAAAAAAACTTCTATATTAATAATTTTAATAAAATTCAATATTTAAAATTTGAAATTTATTTAGATAAAAGGTATAGTTGTACATCCAAAAAAATTGTCCTCAAC
Source organism: Galeopsis tetrahit (assembly GCA_963675135.1). NCBI lineage: Eukaryota > Viridiplantae > Streptophyta > Magnoliopsida > Lamiales > Lamiaceae > Galeopsis > Galeopsis tetrahit. The sequence goes on from OY776128.1 coordinate 56,021,403, forward strand.
TTCGAAATGATAAGTTTGTTGAAATGTTGCATTTAATTAGGTAGAAACGTTTTCAATTTTGAGAAATTAAGAGTCAACTACGAGTTTCGGTATTTATGTTAGAGGTTAGAGATATTAAATTTTAATTATGAGTGTAATTTAATTTGGAATGTTGCATTTAATTAGGTAGAAACGTTTTAAATTTTGGGAAATTAGGAGTCAACTAAGAGTTCCAGTATTTATGTTAGAGGTTAGGAGTTGGATTTTAACTCTTAATATAAATAGACTCATAATAAAACTATCTAAAAAAAAGTAAACAGAATCAACAAAAAAAATACCCAAATGGTCACAGTGGCTCCGTTAGGGATAATTTATACGTTGATCCCTAACAACAAACGAAGAAAATTACATAAAAACAGAAAAGAAACGAGTCGACTGGTCGACGGCAACGGTGATGGTGATGAGAGCTTCCCGGATAAAATCAGTAGATATGAAGATCAACTGACTAAAATCTAGCAAAAAACTGGAAAAAAAAGAAGATGAAAACGAAAGATAGCAGAAAAAAATAGATTAGTATAAAATGACTAAATACCCCTTATATAAATAGAGAATAAATTAATTTTATAAAAATTGAAAAAATCACAAAAAAAAAAAAAATCGTCAAAAATAATTAAATAAAGTAATAGTAAAAGAAAGCAAGAATACGAATTATTGAAAAAGATAAATAAAATCTAAAAAATATTTTTTTTAAAAATACCTAAATCTTCAAAAATTGATTAAAGCTAAAAAAAAATTAATTATTTTTAAAGATCGGTAAAGTCTAGTATGCAGTCGAGTGCATGTTATGCACCCTAGTCCATGTTGCACTTTTCAGTTTTACTGACTTACACTTTTTGGTAAATGGTGTTACACTTTTCAATTATTACTAAAAATATTATTATACAGTTTAATAATTGAAAAGTGCAACACCATTTACCAAAAAGTGTAAGTCAGTAAAATTGAAAAGTGCAACATGGACTAGGGTGCATAACATGCACTCGAGTGCATACTAGACCAACCCAGATTTAGTTGATTTTTTTTAATATTTTAAATTTTTATTTAGCTTTATTTTATTTTTAAAAATTTTATTTTTTATCTAATTTTTTTAATTTAATATTTATTTAAGACCTAGTTGATTTTTCTTTCATTTTTTTAGTTTTTTTTTAAACTTTTTTAATTTTTTAATATTTTGTTAGATTAAGGGCAAATAGGAAAGAATTGAAATGTGTCTAGTAATAAAAATTAATTTTAAATTTTAATGACTGTGTGTTTAACATTTGTGGTATGTATAACATTTTATGAAATGTTAATAGTCTCACCCTTCATTCATTGAACCGTCTTAGTTTACACCACTCAGGTCAACTCATTTTTTTTATTTTTTTTTTGACAAAGTGGGATAGCTCAAGTGGTTAGAGCACCACTACCTAGACCTTAGGTCCTGGGTTAGTATTTAACTTCCATAAAAAAAAAATTGGGTTAATTCCATATAAATTCATGAATTACGTTGTTTTCTTTGTTTTCACATAATATTATACGCATTATTTTTTATTCCACGCAATATTACGTTGTTTTCTTTGTTTTCAATTGTTTGTTTATCTTTCTTTGATTGTAAAAATATTTTATTTGTATTTATTAAAGTGTAATTAATTTAACTTTTAAAAGTTGTTATTTATTATGCTTAAGATGTGTAATTTCATTTTAAATTAAAAAATAATTAAAATATATTGTAATACATTATATATTATGTGGCAAATATACACATTTTTCGGCGAGCCACATCATCATTTGTTGGTCGACGAAAAAAAGTGTGTATCGATTTGAAACAACATTAAAGGTTGTGTCTTTTTATTACTCCCTTCGTCCCAAAAAGATAGCTACGTATTCCTTTTTTGGATGTCCCAAATTATAACTGCATTTTCATTTTTACTTTAGTATTAAATGCTCTATTGTCAATTTTACCCCTAATTAATAAGAGTAATTAATCTGTACTTTGCCGTAAAAATTCTATTAATAAGAGTAATTAATGCTTAGCATATTTTGGAGTATTGGATTTTAAGGGCAAAATTGACACATTAGCTAAATTTGACTTCATTTATTGATTTTTCTTAATTTGTGTGTAAAGTCAAATGGAGCTATCTTTGTGGGACGGAGGGAGTATAATCTTGAAGATCGTTATTAAATTGAGACTGAGGGGGTGTATTCAATTGAAATTCTGTTGGATTTTTTTGGACTTTTAAAATTTGGGGGTATTCAATCCGGATTTTCAAAAGTCTTTCAGAATTTTGAGGTATTCAATACGGATTTTAAAAAGTCTTAAAAAATCTTTGGGTATTGAACCGTCTATAGATTTAAATACTGGATTTTGTTGGATTCTCCTCCAAAAATATAAATAAATTACACTATCCAAAATCTCTTCTAAAAACTAGAGATTTCAACGGATTCTATCAGAAAACTCTGAAGAGAAGAAAAAAACAACTTTGTTGTTCTTCTAACAAAAGTTCTACTACTAATTAAAGAAATTGTATTTTTAGGTAAATATTTTCTAGTGGATTGTGGATTTGCTAATCGATGTCAATTTTTAGCCCCATTACGTGGTGTTCGATATCATCTAAAAAATTTTGGTGGTCAAGGTCGTCACCCCACAAAATGCAAGTGAGTTATTCAATCTTCGCCATGCATCATTAAGAAATGTGATTGAGAGAATTTTTGACATTTTCAAATAGCGATTCACAATTTTTAAAACAACACCTCCGTTCCCATTTCAAACACAAGCAGAGTATTGGCTTGTGCTGGATTACATAACTTTCTTCGGAAAGAATGTCGCTCTGATGAATTTTCAATCGAATATGAAGAAGATCAAAATTCACCTCATCTCGACATGGAAGAGGAATATTTGGAATTACTTTCTCAAAACTGAAGCTAATGCATGGAGAACGAGTATTGCTAATGTCATGTGGAAAATGAGGTCGAGGTATAACGGTGGTGATGGAAATGTAGATGAGAATAATAATGAAGAATAATAATTTTTTTTTTGAACTAATATATTTTTGGTATTTTTTCTAAATAATTTAGATAACTTTTTTTTATATACAAGTGTGTGGAATCTATGATTTTTTAAATCCACTGACTTTTTAAAGATAAAAAAAATTCAACAAAATCTCAATTAAATACATCCCTCAGAATAAAGATGTTGTATTTATATGAAATTAACGCAGAAGCAAGAATGAAACATGTGCAAAAATTACAAATATTTACATTATATTTATAATAGGTCAGAAATCTGATGCATCTTGTAGAACGTAATATAATAGGTCAGAAGGAATTCTGATCCATCTCGTAGAACGTGATATAATAGGTTAGAAGGAATTCTGATGTATCAGGAAATGAGAAACTCAGGAGATAAAAATTTATTTCAATTAATTTTAAATGCCCAATTGTTTGACTAACATTTCAATAAATCTGCAATTATGATCTTAATAGAAAAATATTTAGAATGAAAAATAAATTTATGAAATTTTCTTGAATCGATAATTTCAGAAAATTCTTTACAATTAATCTTCACCACAAATTATGCCCCATTATGCTCCAATAATTATAAATAGGGAAATGAATTGAAATAAGTTTATATCTCCAATTATTATACAAATTCAAATATGAAACCAAGAATTGGAAAACAGAGTAGGGATTTTCTATTATCAGGATTGAGGTTCGCACTTCCTAACAACAGGAAACCTATGAAAAATTGACACGTGTTTCATCTTCGCCATAGTGCGATATAGGTTTGTCATTGATGAAATAATTAATTTTCTAAATAGTATATATAAAATTACAAAAATATCCTTATAAATATTTAACTTCTTTTAAAAAAATAAAATTTCAAATATTTATAAATGAGATATATAATTTCATTTATAACCCTTAATTTAAATCTAAATCATTTTAATTTTTTTAAATATTCACTTTTTTAAGTCCAGTTTACATTACGCAATTATAATATGAAAAAAAATTAATTAAAAATTCTTTTTTTTTTTGAGAAATACATAATTTAAAAAATAAAATGGAGTACTTATAAATTATAATCGGTATATATATACATAATATATATATATATATTCCCTTCCTGCACTTATTTTTCACCGGTCGCCGCCCTTGGCCAATGCCGCCGCCACCATGACACCATCCTCGTCGCCGCCCCGCCGCCACCGTTACCCCCACATAATTTGCTTACTCACAAAAAAACACTGGTGCAAAATTTTAATCTGGCCACGAAATCCGTAGAGGTTATCCGTCTCTGAGCCCTCGTAGCCGGAATTTAAGAACGCAACCCCTTTAATTTGATGACGCCATTTTTCAGTTTAGAGATTTCTTCGTCGGAAATGGATTTGTACAGAGAAATAATCTGGAGATTGTTCTCACCGTCTAGAAGGCGAGAATTCCTAAATTGTTTCTTTCTTTTCGTTGATGGAGAGTCGTCGGAAACTAGGCTCCCGCGACCAATTGAGATTCTTGAACCCAATCATGATCACTATTTTATAATGGAAGGGAGAAATCAATATGGGGTTTATGAATCAAAGGGTTACAGATCAAGTATAAACAATAATTTTTTCCAGATATTTAATTTGGGGGGAGTTGCAGATAAAATGAGTTTTGGGATGTCGTGAGTTTTGATTTTGGGGAAGAAGGTGGATTTTTATTTTTTTAAGGTTAAAAATTGATAGTGGTTTTTTAAAAAAAAAAATTATTTTTACTTATTTTATTTAAGGATATTTTTGTAATCTTACATTTATTAATTTAAATTTTTAATGGAGCGAAGCAGTGCGATTGCACATTGCATAGAGCAAACGCACTATTGCGAAGTGCAATCATATAAGATCAATCTCATGCGTTGGATCAATGATCCAATGTTATTTAATGAATTTCCTGTTATCAGGAAGGGCGAAGCCTTCCTGACCGTAGAAAGACCCAACATAGTACAATTGTTAAAAAAAAAAAAGAGTATAAAGTTGGATTCTATCTCTTGAGTTTATTTTCTATAAAATAAAAAGTAAACCAAGAAAAATGAATTCATATTTGAGTTAAATAATTATTAAAAACTTACTATTTTTTGACACGTTCTAAAAGATATATGAGAAAGAATTCTCATTATCTATAAAATAAAAAGTAAACCAACAACATGATTGATTGAATCACGTTCTAGAAGATGCATCAGAACTCCTTCTCACCTGTTATAAATATAATGTAGTTCTAGAAGATGCATGAGAATTTTTCAATCTTAAGTTTTAGGTTTTGAGAAATTTGGCTCAAAATTTTTCTCCGTTAGTTAATGACAGATTGACAGAGTGATCAATTTTGATAGAATATAATAACTGGGTGACTAATTTTGATAGTGACTCAATGTGGGTGACCAAATATGAAAAGAGGTAAAACTGGGTGACCAAAATTGATATTTTCCCTAATAAAAATGAATTAATTGAAAGACTTTAAAAAATTTCGTAACAAATAAAAAATGAACAGAAAAGAGACAACACACAAAATTTTTGGTACGATAACGCTTTATATATACGCTACTAAGATTGTTATTTTTTTTATATGGTACATTTTCATATTTTAATACACATTTTGTATAAATTTAGAAAGAGATTGAGCATAATTTTGTATTTTAAATCAGATATCGAAATTGTCATGATCCACAAGATTGAATAATAATTTATTTCTTAATTTTTAAAAAATTTATAGTGTTTTTTTAGGAAGGTTTACAAGATCATAAAAAAATAAAATACAACTTCACGCTAAAGATATTGATCTTCAAATCAATGCGGACGGTATCACTGTCCCCTCAAATCGTGAGAAGAGAAAAAACGAGTGGTCCCTTTGCCTTAATAAATGTTCTGGTCTTCAACCTTTAACTGAGACAAACCCAGGTGTACTCATGTCAAGAATAGAAAATAAAATAGATAGACAAAGTTTCACCAAGTACCAGATCCAAAGACTCTGAGTCGGTCTCAAAAGAGCTCCACCTCCATGCAAGAGTTCCACAATCACATCAGAATCCCATAAAGGGGAAAAAGCCACACAAGGTGCAAACGAAAACAACAGCTAGCAGAAACTAAAAAACCATACGTACTAGAAAAGCATAATAAAAGGGGTAGTTACACCTAAGACCACTCCACTAAGAGTTTTAACAAAAAGATTTAAATTTAATCTGAAGTAACAATTAAGGACAAATTAGTTTGCAATTGTACCAAAATACCCTTAATATTCAATTGCATGGTCATGTAGAATTAGTCAACATTTTTTTTATTTTAAATTCGTAATCAAATTAAATTCTCACATTTCAAGACATTCCATAAACTCCAACCTTTCCAAAACAACATAGTGCAATCAATTTTCGAAGAATCTACGCAAATCATCTAGCTAAACTACAACTCATTTACTACGAAATCGAGTTAGGGTTTTCTGCATCAGAAGAATTAAGACGATATTAAAGGATATTCGGGAACGACACGAAGGGTTCAAGAAGCCGCTCAAAGGGAGAATACAAAGATGAAGACAGAGCCACGATCATCATCGGACAGACGAAGACGGTGGCGTTGAAGGGAAGAGGGTTTCGTGACATTCACAGTCGTAGTGAGCACGAATCTATACACAAATTTGTGACTTGAACGAATTTTAGTCTATATGTTTTGACTAACTACTTCCCCTCAAGTATAAGGGATCGTAGTAGTAAGGGAAGTATTCGACCAAGTAGTATCGAACCACGAGAGGTGGGCTAGTGCAATGGATCCCTAGAGTTGTGTGTTGTCATACCTAATGTAGCTACGGTTTCGGTAGCATTCGAACTAAAGCTAAGAGACAATCAAAGGAATTAAATTAAACTAAACACAAATGCTAGTAAGTGATTCGGGTGAAATTTACACATTTTAGAGGCACATGTGAAGCATGTTTTTGATGTGATTTCATTGATTTATGCATTGATTATGATGATTTGAGCCAAAATAAGGGAAAAATTGTGTTTTGTCGATTTTGTAGGAAATACGATGGAATTTGGAGCAAAACACCAACCATACTTCACTGGATTGAGAAGAGGAGTGTACCAATGGGTTCGTCTCGAAAAACGGAGTGGAATGGCTAAAAAGATCAAGTCGATTGAAGGTCGGAAATAAAAGTTATGCACGAAACAAATGCAGAGTGCAACTCGGCCGAGTTCACGAACTCGGCCGAGTCCGACCGAGGACCAGAATCTGGAACAATTTACCACTCGGCCGAGTTGCTGAACGAACTTTGGCTACTGGGATGAATTAACCACTCGTCCGAGTTGGACAACTCGGCCGAGTTGCTGAGCAAGCTTGGATTCTGGAACAATTAATCACTCGGCCGAGTGACCGAACTCGGCCGAGTCGCGAGGCGAAGTTTGGGCACTGGAACAATTCATCAGTCGGCCGAGTGCCCGAACTCGGCCGAGTTGTTGGGCAAGTGAGCTACTGGGACTATTAAACCACTCAGTCGAGTCACTTCACTCGGCCGAGTCCTGAAGAAGGCCGTTTCCCCCATTCGAACACCCCAACTCGGCCGAGTGGGACGAGTCACCCCTGCTCTCGGTGGTTTTTGCATATTTTGTCCAATTTTCAAGGACTTAAGTGCAATTTTCATCCTTAATCCCTACCCCAACACTATATAAGACCTCATTCTTAAAACCATTTGTACTCTCCCCCAATTCTTCAAATTCCACACATAGTAGCACATACTTGGAGGTGATTTGACCATATATTCTTCATTTCTTCATCAATCAATGCAAGAAAGGCATCAATAGCTTGGAAATTACATCCTCCACCATATTTTAGACTAAACTTTCTATTTCTTTCTCTTTTTATTTAGTTATTTCATTTAGTCTTGTTTATTTGATTATGATAGTTCTTGGCTAGAACACTTTTGGTTCTAGGGCTATGTTTATACTTTGGATGATGTTTATGAATTAATTTCTTGTTTATTTGGTGGTTGTGTTGCTATTTCTATTTGAATGCTTAATTTTCATTGCAAGACATGTTGTCAAGGGCCATGATAATGTGTTTGATTTATTATTAATTGAAATTGGATTGAGAAATCTTTTTCATTAATCGTATTTAAGCATTCGACCCAATATTATTGTGAGCTTGAGAGAGGAACAATTATTGGGAGGGTATTAGATGATCTTAGGACTCTTTTTGAGGTTTATTATGCATGCTAGGTAGAGATACTAGTTTGTGTGATACTTCTCTTGGATTAATTGGATCGAGAGAACTTTTAATTCATTATTTCGTGATCAACCCTATAGTAATCAACACATCATCACTTAAATAGGCTTTTGATCATAAATTGACCCCTTAGTGTGACATATGCCTTGGAACCTCCATTTCCTTCTTTGAGTTTTAACCGTATTTCTCTCGTTTTGTGATTTGCATGAGCGTTTATTGATCGATTTCTATATTACTCGTTTAATTGTTTACTAGTGACAACTTTGGGTAGATAATTAGGGGTAATTGCTACATTTCCACTCAATCGATCACGTCTATTTAGAATTCAATCGACAAACTCCACTTTTATACTACACCTCCTCGTGGGATCGACCTCGTACTTATCACGCTACGATAGACACCGTATACTTGCGGTCGTGTATTTTAGTGTTGCATAATACGTGAATCAGTAAGTAAATTGACTACTAAACCAAGAAATAAGAAAATGAAAAATAAAGCAAAGAACAACTACGAATCTAAATTCGGAGAAGTGCAAGGGTGAGAAATGCTTCGGGTGTTCTCTACCAAGTGAAATCGAGTGGATTTGTTTATACCGTTTTTATGCTTCAATTTGGACTTGCTAAGAGCATCAAGATGCTAGGATGAAAATCGTTTCCCTTCGAATACTATAGCCTTACGTCTAAGGTGTTTCCAAACCCGGTAATAAGACATCTTTCTAATCCTCATCAACTACCCAAATAACCATTCAAGTAATTAATATCTCCTAATGGGGGTTCTAATACAATTAACTCTCTCTCGACGAATTAAAAGTATAATAAACGCATTTGTATACCAACAACTCACACCATACATTTAAACATGTTCATGTAACTCTCGTCTATGCTAAACATGCCTCAAAATACGGATTAATAGAAGCTAATACACAAAGCACCAATAAAACCCAATAAGAGAAGCAATAATCCAAATATCAACAATAATCAAAGTATAAACAATTCCAACACTCAATATTCTAATAATTTTAAACACCCAAAGCATAAAATACATAGCCCATGGTGTTTGAGGAAACACCCATGGCTAAAACAACAAAATAAGACATGAAAACGAAATTTACCAAACAAAGCTTAAATAAAAGAAAAATAGCACCTTGAGAGTCTTGAAATTCTTCATTTCTTACATGAAAATGAAATACCCCAAATGATTCTAAACAAAAAAAGCATAAAAACTATCTAATGGTGTTTGAGGAGAGAAGCTCCTCAAACCTAAGCTATCCCATGTTGTGTGTGAAAATATGAGTTAGGGTTTGAGTGGGTAAAAGTGAGGCAAAACCTCTCTCAACAATCTGATTTGGGATGTATTTAAGCCTTCCAAAAGTGTGTGAGACGAAATTGACAAGTTGGTCCTTGAAGTTCTTCAAAATTCGCAAAAATCCCAAAAATTGTAAGTTGACTCGGTTAACCGAGTGAAATTGAAAATCAGAACCAAACTGGGTTCTAAATCCCAAATGGGTGTCAGTGTGGGCTCACTCGACCGCCAGTGTGAAAACAATTCACTCGACCACCAGTGTGGGCTCACTCGACTGCCAGTGTGAAATCAATTCACTCGACCGCCAGTGTGGGCTCAGTCGGCCGCCAGTGTGAGATCAATTCACTCGAAACCTTCTGTACGTAACTCGACTCCACTCGGCCGCCAGTGTGGGCTCACTCGGCCGCCAGTGTGGTTTCTGCTCCTTGGACTTTTTCTTCTATTTTTCTTGGCTTTCCTTGCTCGTCCTTCAACCGAACTTTAGTTCCCATGCGCCAATGCTCGATTTTCCTCTAAAATGGACTATTTCACATTGTTTCCTACACTTTGAACACATTTCTTGACAACAAGGTTAGTAGCACAATTTCTATCAATTACGACCAAAATCACATCAAAATGCTACAATACATAGTAAAAATGCGCACAAATACGAGCAATCTCACGTCCAATCAATCTGCTTCGCACCGTCTTTGTAAAGCCATCCAGACGAAGCCGAAAATCTGTGTCATCGTCAAAAAACCGAAGTAGATTTGTTTTTTAAGATTTTTGCGCCACCGTTGAAGAGATGTGAGACGATTTAGATTTTTGAAATTAAATTTCTGGTGCTAAAAACCCTTCCGAAAAGTGAATGTCTTTACATTTAATAAAACTCATATTTTCTACTTCACTTTCAATGCCAACTTTCCCAAGCTCTCAGTATTTTCAGAGACTTTAAATTCAGGAGGTAAATTGTATTGTTTGATTTTTTTTTTTTTTTTTGTGATTTTTATTTATCTTTCGAGCAAAATTCCTCAAAGAATGCAGCAAGAACCCTTTAATGGATATTTAATGGATAAATGATTGTTTGACATCAAAGACGCATGTGGAGTTGGTCTTACTACAAATTAGTGAGAAAATGGACCCGAATGAGCTAGTTAAAATCATTTATATTTAAGTGTTATGCACTTTTTTTGTTACTTTTATACAATTATGTGTTGTTTTATGCATTTACATCATTCAATTTTCGTTGCATATGTAAAAATAATAAATAACTTAAATACAAATGTATATTTATATAATTACAACATGTAATTTTCGTTGCATATGTAAAAATAATAAATAACATAAATGCAGAAGTATATTTATGCAATTACAGCATGCAATTTTCGTTGCATATGTAAAAATAACAAATAACATAAATGCAGAAGTATGTTTGAATTTTGGAAAAATAATAAATGGACGTTCAAATTTTTTTTTTTTTTTTTTTACAGATTTTGACCTTATTTGTATTTAAAAAAAAACTTCTATATTAATAATTTTAATAAAATTCAATATTTAAAATTTGAAATTTATTTAGATAAAAGGTATAGTTGTACATCCAAAAAAATTGTCCTCAACTTCGAAATGATAAGTTTGTTGAAATGTTGCATTTAATTAGGTAGAAACGTTTTCAATTTTGAGAAATTAAGAGTCAACTAAGAGTTTCGGTATTTATGTTAGAGGTTAGAGATATTAAATTTTAATTATGAGTGTAATTTAATTTGGAATGTTGCATTTAATTAGGTAGAAACGTTTTAAATTTTGGGAAATTAGGAGTCAACTAAGAGTTCCAGTATTTATGTTAGAGGTTAGGAGTTGGATTTTAACTCTTAATATAAATAGACTCATAATAAAACTATCTAAAAAAAAGTAAACAGAATCAACAAAAAAAATACCCAAATGGTCACAGTGGCTCCGTTAGGGATAATTTATACGTTGATCCCTAACAACAAACGAAGAAAATTACATAAAAACAGAAAAGAAACGAGTCGACTGGTCGACGGCAACGGTGATGGTGATGAGAGCTTCCCGGATAAAATCAGTAGATATGAAGATCAACTGACTAAAATCTAGCAAAAAACTGGAAAAAAAAGAAGATGAAAACGAAAGATAGCAGAAAAAAATAGATTAGTATAAAATGACTAAATACCCCTTATATAAATAGAGAATAAATTAATTTTATAAAAATTGAAAAAATCACAAAAAAAAAAAAAAAAAATCGTCAAAAATAATTAAATAAAGTAATAGTAAAAGAAAGCAAGAATACGAATTATTGAAAAAGATAAATAAAATCTAAAAAATATTTTTTTAAAAAATACCTAAATCTTCAAAAATTGATTAAAGCTAAAAAAAATTAATTATTTTTAAAGATCGGTAAAGTCTAGTATGCAGTCGAGTGCATGTTATGCACCCTAGTCCATGTTGCACTTTTCAGTTTTACTGACTTACACTTTTTGGTAAATGGTGTTACACTTTTCAATTATTACTAAAAATATTATTATACAGTTTAATAATTGAAAAGTGCAACACCATTTACCAAAAAGTGTAAGTCAGTAAAATTGAAAAGTGCAACATGGACTAGGGTGCATAACATGCACTCGAGTGCATACTAGACCAACCCAGATTTAGTTGATTTTTTTTAATATTTTAAATTTTTATTTAGCTTTATTTTATTTTTAAAAATTTTATTTTTTATCTAATTTTTTTAATTTAATATTTATTTAAGACCGAGTTGATTTTTCTTTCATTTTTTTAGTTTTTTTTTAAACTTTTTTAATTTTTTAATATTTTGTTAGATTAAGGGCAAATAGGAAAGAATTGAAATGTGTCTAGTAATAAAAATTAATTTTAAATTTTAATGACTGTGTGTTTAACATTTGTGGTATGTATAACATTTTATGAAATGTTAATAGTCTCACTCTTCATTCATTGAACCGTCTTAGTTTACACCACTCAGGTCAACTCATTTTTTTTTATTTTTTTTTGGACAAAGTGGGATAGCTCAAGTGGTTAGAGCACCACTACCTAGACCTTAGGTCCTGGGTTAGTATTTAACTTCCATAAAAAAAAAATTGGGTTAATTCCATATAAATTCATGAATTACGTTGTTTTCTTTGTTTTCACATAATATTATACGCATTATTTTTTATTCCACGCAATATTACGTTGTTTTCTTTGTTTTCAATTGTTTGTTTATCTTTCTTTGATTGTAAAAATATTTTATTTGTATTTATTAAAGTGTAATTAATTTAACTTTTAAAAGTTGTTATTTATTATGCTTAAGATGTGTAATTTCATTTTAAATTAAAAAATAATTAAAATATATTGTAATACATTATATATTATGTGGCAAATATACACATTTTTCGGCGAGCCACATCATCATTTGTTGGTAGAAAAAAAAAGGTGTGTATCGATTTGAAACAACATTAAAGGTTGTGTCTTTTTATTACTCCCTTCGTCCCAAAAAGATAGCTACGTATTCCTTTTTTGGATGTCCCAAATTATAGCTACATTTTCATTTTTACTTTAGTATTAAATGCTCTATTGTCAATTTTACCCCTAATTAATAAGAGTAATTAATCTGTACTTTGCCGTAAAAATTCTATTAATAAGAGTAATTAATGCTTAGCATATTTTGGAGTATTGGATTTTAAGGGCAAAATTGACACATTAGCTAAATTTGACTTCATTTATTGATTTTTCTTAATTTGTGTGTAAAGTCAAATGGAGCTATCTTTGTGGGACAGAGGGAGTATAATCTTGAAGATCGTTATTAAATTGAGACTGAGGGGGTGTATTCAATTGAAATTCTGTTGGATTTTTTTGGACTTTTAAAATTTGGGGGTATTCAATCCGGATTTTCAAAAGTCTTTCAGAATTTTGAGGTATTCAATACGGATTTTAAAAAGTCTTAAAAAATCTTTGGGTATTGAACCGTCTATAGATTTAAATACTGGATTTTGTTGGTTTTTCCTCCAAAAATATAAATAAATTACACTATCCAAAATCTCTTCTAAAAACTAGAGATTTCAACGGATTCTATCAGAAAACTCTGAAGAGAAGAAAAAAACAACTTTGTTGTTCTTCTAACAAAAGTTCTACTACTAATTAAAGAAATTGTATTTTTAGGTAAATATTTTCTAGTGGATTGTGGATTTGCTAATCGATGTCAATTTTTAGCCCCATTACGTGGTGTTCGATATCATCTAAAAAATTTTGGTGGTCAAGGTCGTCACCCCACAAAATGCAAGTGAGTTATTCAATCTTCGCCATGCATCATTAAGAAATGTGATTGAGAGAATTTTTGACATTTTCAAATAGCGATTCACAATTTTTAAAACAACACCTCCGTTCCCATTTCAAACACAAGCAGAGTATTGGCTTGTGCTGGATTACATAACTTTCTTCGGAAAGAATGTCGCTCTGATGAATTTTCAATCGAATATGAAGAAGATCAAAATTCACCTCATCTCGACATGGAAGAGGAATATTTGGAATTACTTTCTCAAAACTGAAGCTAATGCATGGAGAACGAGTATTTCTAATGTCATGTGGAAAATGAGGTCGAGGTATAACGGTGATGGAAATGTAGATGAGAATAATAATGAAGAATAATAATTTTTTTTTTGAACTAATATATTTTTGGTATTTTTTCTAAATAATTTAGATAACTTTTTTTTATATACAAGTGTGTGGAATCTATGATTTTTTAAATCCACTGACTTTTTAAAGATCAAAAAAATTCAACAAAATCTCAATTAAATACATCCCTCAGAATAAAGATGTTGTATTTATATGAAATTAACGCAGAAGCAAGAATGAAACATGTGCAAAAATTACAAATATTTACATTATATTTATAATAGGTCAGAATTCTGATGCATCTTGTAGAACGTAATATAATAGGTCAGAAGGAATTCTGATCCATCTCGTAGAACGTGATATAATAGGTTAGAAGGAATTCTGATGTATCAGGAAATGAGAAACTCAGGAGATAAAAATTTATTTCAATTAATTTTAAATGCCCAATTGTTTGACTAACATTTCAATAAATCTGCAATTATGATCTTAATAGAAAAATATTTAGAATGAAAAATAAATTTATGAAATTTTCTTGAATCGATAATTTTAGAAAATTCTTTACAATTAATCTTCACCACAAATTATGCCCCATTATGCTCCAATAATTATAAATAGGGAAATGAATTGAAATAAGTTTATATCTCCAATTATTATACAAATTCAAATATGAAACCAAGAATTGGAAAACAGAGTACAATTGTTAAAAAAAAAAAAGAGTATAAAGTTGGATTCTATCTCTTGAGTTTATTTTCTATAAAATAAAAAGTAAACCAAGAAAAATGAATTCATATTTGAGTTAAATAATTATTAAAAACTTACTAAAATTTTTTGACACGTTGTAAAAGATATATGAGAAAGAATTCTCATTATCTATAAAATAAAAAGTAAACCAACAACATGATTGATTGAATCACGTTCTAGAAGATGCATCAGAACTCCTTCTGACCTGTTATAAATATAATGTAGTTCTAGAAGATGCATGAGAATTTTTCAATCTTACGTTTTAGGTTTTGAGAAATTTGACGGCTCAAAACTTTTCTCCGTTAGTTAATGACAGATTGACAGAGTGATCAATTTTGATAGAATATAATAACTGGGTGACTAATTTTGATAGTGACTAAATGTGGGTGACCAAATATGAAAAGAGGTAAAACTGACCAAAATTGATATTTTCCCTAATAAAAATGAATTAATTGAAAGACTTTAAAAAATTTCGTAACAAATAAAAAATGAACAGAAAAGAGACAACACACAAAATTTTTGGTACGATAACGCTTTATATATACGCTACTAAGATTGTTATTTTTTTTATATGGTACATTTTCATATTTTAATACACATTTTGTATAAATTTAGAAAGAGATTGAGCATAATTTTGTATTTTAAATCAGATATCGAAATTGTCATGATCCACAAGATTGAATAATAATTTATTTCTTAATTTTTAAAAAATTTATAGTGTTTTTTTAGGAAGGTTTACAAGATCATAAAAAAATAAAATACAACTTCACGCTAAAGATATTGATCTTCAAATCAATGCGGACGGTATCACTGTCCCCTCAAATCGTGAGAAGAGAAAAAACGAGTGGTCCCTTTGCCTTAATAAATGTTCTGGTCTTCAACCTTTAACTGAGACAAACCCAGGTGTACTCATGTCAAGAATAGAAAATAAAATAGATAGACAAAGTTTCACCAAGTACCAGATCCAAAGACTCTGAGTCGGTCTCAAAAGAGCTCCACCTCCATGCAAGAGTTCCACAATCACATCAGAATCCCATAAAGGGGAAAAAGCCACACAAGGTGCAAACGAAAACAACAGCTAGCAGAAACTAAAAAACCATACGTACTAGAAAAGCATAATAAAAGGGGTAGTTACACCTAAGACCACTCCACTAAGAGTTTTAACAAAAAGATTTAAATTTAATCTGAAGTAACAATTAAGGACAAATTAGTTTGCAATTGTACCAAAATACCCTTAATATTCAATTGCATGGTCATGTAGAATTAGTCAACATTTTTTTTATTTTAAATTCGTAATCAAATTAAATTCTCACATTTCAAGACATTCCATAAACTCCAACCTTTCCAAAACAACATAGTGCAATCAATTTTCGAAGAATCTACGCAAATCATCTAGCTAAACTACAACTCATTTACTACGAAATCGAGTTAGGGTTTTCTGCATCAGAAGAATTAAGACGATATTAAAGGATATTCGGGAACGACACGAAGGGTTCAAGAAGCCGCTCAAAGGGAGAATACAAAGATGAAGACAGAGCCACGATCATCATCGGACAGACGAAGACGGTGGCGTTGAAGGGAAGAGGGTTTCGCGACATTCACAGTCGTAGTGAGCACGAATCTATACACAAATCTGTGACTTGAACGAATTTTAGTCTATATGTTTTGACTAACTACTTCCCCTCAAGTATAAGGGATCGTAGTAGTAAGGGAAGTATTCGACCAAGTAGTATCGAACCACGAGAGGTGGGCTAGTGCAATGGATCCCTAGAGTTGTGTGTTGTCATACCTAATGTAGCTACGGTTTCGGTAGCATTCGAACTAAAGCTAAGAGACAATCAAAGGAATTAAATTAAACTAAACACAAATGCTAGTAAGTGATTCGGGTGAAATTTACACATTTTAGAGGCACATGTGAAGCATGTTTTTGATGTGATTTCATTGATTTATGCATTGATTATGATGATTTGAGCCAAAATAAGGGAAAAATTGTGTTTTGTCGATTTTGTAGGAAATACGATGGAATTTGTAGCAAAACACCAACCATACTTCACTGGATTGAGAAGAGGAGTGTACCAATGGGTTCGTCTCGAAAAACGTAGTGGAATGGCTAAAAAGATCAAGTCGATTGAAGGTCGGAAATAAAAGTTATGCACGAAACAAATGCAGAGTGCAACTCGGCCGAGTTCCCGAACTCGGCCGAGTCCGACCGAGGACCAGAATCTGGAACAATTTACCACTCGGCCGAGTTGCTGAACGAACTTTGGCTACTGGGATGAATTAACCACTCGTCCGAGTTGGACCACTCGGCCGAGTTGCTGAGCAAGCTTGGATTCTGGAACAATTAATCACTCGGCCGAGTGACCGAACTCGGCCGAGTCGTGAGGCGAAGTTTGGGCACTGGAACAATTCATCAGTCGGCCGAGTGCCCGAACTCGGCCGAGTTGTTGGGCAAGTGAGCTACTGGGACTATTAAACCACTCAGTCGAGTCACTTCACTCGGCCGAGTCCTGAAGAAGGCCGTTTCCCCCATTCGAACACCCCAACTCGGCCGAGTGGGACGAGTCACCCCTGCTCTCGGTGGTTTTTGCATATTTTGTCCAATTTTCAAGGACTTAAGTGCAATTTTCATCCTTAATCCCTACCCCAACACTATATAAGACCTCATTCTTAAAACCATTTGTACTCTCCCCCAATTCTTCAAATTCCACACATAGTAGCACATACTTGGAGGTGATTTGACCATATATTCTTCATTTCTTCATCAATCAATGCAAGAAAGGCATCAATAGCTTGGAAATTACATCCTCCACCATATTTTAGACTAAACTTTCTATTTCTTTCTCTTTTTATTTAGTTATTTCATTTAGTCTTGTTTATTTGATTATGATAGTTCTTGGCTAGAACACTTTTGGTTCTAGGGCTATGTTTATACTTTGGATGATGTTTATGAATTAATTTCTTGTTTATTTGGTGGTTGTGTTGCTATTTCTATTTGAATGCTTAATTTTCATTGCAAGACATGTTGTCAAGGGCCATGATAATGTGTTTGATTTATTATTAATTGAAATTGGATTGAGAAATCTTTTTCATTAATCGTATTTAAGCATTCGACCCAATATTATTGTGAGCTTGAGAGAGGAACAATTATTGGGAGGGTATTAGATGATCTTAGGACTCTTTTTGAGGTTTATTATGCATGCTAGGTAGAGATACTAGTTTGTGTGATACTTCTCTTGGATTAATTGGATCGAGAGAACTTTTAATTCATTATTTCGTGATCAACCCTATAGTAATCAACACATCATCACTTAAATAGGCTTTTGATCATAAATTGACCCCTTAGTGTGACATATGCCTTGGAACCTCCATTTCCTTCTTTGAGTTTTAACCGTATTTCTCTCGTTTTGTGATTTGCATGAGCGTTTATTGATCGATTTCTATATTACTCGTTTAATTGTTTACTAGTGACAACTTTGGGTAGATAATTAGGGGTAATTGCTACATTTCCACTCAATCGATCACGTCTATTTAGAATTCAATCGACAAACTCCACTTTTATACTACACCTCCTCGTGGGATCGACCTCGTACTTATCACGCTACGATAGACACCGTATACTTGCGGTCGTGTATTTTAGTGTTGCATAATACGTGAATCAGTAAGTAAATTGACTACTAAACCAAGAAATAAGAAAATGAAAAATAAAGCAAAGAACAACTACGAATCTAAATTCGGAGAAGTGCAAGGGTGAGAAATGCTTCGGGTGTTCTCTACCAAGTGAAATCGAGTGGATTTGTTTATACCGTTTTTATGCTTCAATTTGGACTTGCTAAGAGCATCAAGATGCTAGGATGAAAATCGTTTCCCTTCGGATACTATAGCCTTACGTCTAAGGTGTTTCCAAACCCGGTAATAAGACATCTTTCTAATCCTCATCAACTACCCAAATAACCATTCAAGTAATTAATATCTCCTAATGGGGGTTCTAATACAATTAACTCTCTCTCGACGAATTAAAAGTATAATAAACGCATTTGTATACCAACAACTCACACCATACATTTAAACATGTTCATGTAACTCTCGTCTATGCTAAACATGCCTCAAAATAAGGATTAATAGAAGCTAATACACAAAGCACCAATAAAACCCAATAAGAGAAGCAATAATCCAAATATCAACAATAATCAAAGTATAAACAATTCCAACACTCAATATTCTAATAATTTTAAACACCCAAAGCATAAAATACATAGCCCATGGTGTTTGAGGAAACACCCATGGCTAAAACAACAAAATAAGACATGAAAATGAAATTTACCAAACAAAGCTTAAATAAAAGAAAAATAGCACCTTGAGAGTCTTGAAATTCTTCATTTCTTACATGAAAATGAAATATCCCAAATGATTCTAAACAAAAAAAGCATAAAAACTATCTAATGGTGTTTGAGGAGAGAAGCTCCTCAAACCTAAGCTATCCCATGTTGTGTGTGAAAATATGAGTTAGGGTTTGAGTGGGTAAAAGTGAGGCAAAACCTCTCTCAACAATCTGATTTGGGATGTATTTAAGCCTTCCAAAAGTGTGTGAGACGAAATTGACAAGTTGGTCCTTGAAGTTCTTCAAAATTCGCAAAAATCCCAAAAATTGTAAGTTGACTCGGTTAACCGAGTGAAATTGAAAATCAGAACCAAACTGGGTTCTAAATCCCAAATGGGTGTCAGTGTGGGCTCACTCGACCGCCAGTGTGAAAACAATTCAATCGACCACCAGTGTGGGCTCACTCGACTGCCAGTGTGAAATCAATTCACTCGACCGCCAGTGTGGGCTCAGTCGGCCGCCAGTGTGAGATCAATTCACTCGAAACCTTCTGTACGTAACTCGACTCCACTCGGCCGCCAGTGTGGGCTCACTCGGCCGCCAGTGTGGTTTCTGCTCCTTGGACTTTTTCTTCTATTTTTCTTGGCTTTCATTGCTCGTCCTTCAACCGAACTTTAGTTCCCATGCGCCAATGCTCGATTTTCCTCTAAAATGGACTATTTCACATTGTTTCCTACACTTTGAACACATTTCTTGACAACAAGGTTAGTAGCACAATTTCTATCAATTACGACCAAAATCACATCAAAATGCTACAATACATAGTAAAAATGCGCACAAATACGAGCAATCTCACGTCCAATCAATCTGCTTCGCACCGTCTTTGTAAAGCCATCCAGACGAAGCCGAAAATCTGTGTCATCGTCAAAAAACCGAAGTAGATTTGTTTTTTAAGATTTTTGCGCCACCGTTGAAGAGATGTGAGACGATTTAGATTTTTGAAATTAAATTTCTGGTGCTAAAAACCCTTCCGAAAAGTGAATGTCTTTACATTTAATAAAACTCATATTTTCTACTTCACTTTCAATGCCAACTTTCCCAAGCTCTCAGTATTTTCAGAGACTTTAAATTCAGGAGGTAAATTGTATTGTTTGATTTTTTTTTTTTTTTTGTGATTTTTATTTATCTTTCGAGCAAAATTCCTCAAAGAATGCAGCAAGAACCCTTTAGTGGATATTTAATGGATAAATGATTGTTTGACATCAAAGACGCATGTGGAGTTGGTCTTACTACAAATTATTGAGAAAATGGACCCGAATGAGCTAGTTAAAATCATTTATATTTAAGTGTTATGCACTTTTTTTGTTACTTTTATACAATTATGTGTTGTTTTATGCATTTACATCATTCAATTTTCGTTGCATATGTAAAAATAATAAATAACTTAAATACAAATGTATATTTATATAATTACAACATGTAATTTTCGTTGCATATGTAAAAATAATAAATAACATAAATGCAGAAGTATATTTATGCAATTACAGCATGCAATTTTCGTTGCATATGTAAAAATAACAAATAACATAAATGCAGAAGTATGTTTGAATTTTGGAAAAATAATAAATGGACGTTCAAATTTTTTTTTTTTTTTTTTTTTACAGATTTTGACCTTATTTGTATTTAAAAAAAAACTTCTATATTAATAATTTTAATAAAATTCAATATTTAAAATTTGAAATTTATTTAGATAAAAGGTATAGTTGTACATCCAAAAAAATTGTCCTCAACTTCGAAATGATAAGTTTGTTGAAATGTTGCATTTAATTAGGTAGAAACGTTTTCAATTTTGAGAAATTAAGAGTCAACTACGAGTTTCGGTATTTATGTTAGAGGTTAGAGATATTAAATTTTAATTATGAGTGTAATTTAATTTGGAATGTTGCATTTAATTAGGTAGAAACGTTTTAAATTTTGGGAAATTAGGAGTCAACTAAGAGTTCCAGTATTTATGTTAGAGGTTAGGAGTTGGATTTTAACTCTTAATATAAATAGACTCATAATAAAACTATCTAAAAAAAAGTAAACAGAATCAACAAAAAAAATACCCAAATGGTCACAGTGGCTCCGTTAGGGATAATTTATACGTTGATCCCTAACAACAAACGAAGAAAATTACATAAAAACAGAAAAGAAACGAGTCGACTGGTCGACGGCAACGGTGATGGTGATGAGAGCTTCCCGGATAAAATCAGTAGATATGAAGATCAACTGACTAAAATCTAGCAAAAAACTGGAAAAAAAAGAAGATGAAAACGAAAGATAGCAGAAAAAAATAGATTAGTATAAAATGACTAAATACCCCTTATATAAATAGAGAATAAATTAATTTTATAAAAATTGAAAAAATCACAAAAAAAAAAAAAAAATCGTCAAAAATAATTAAATAAAGTAATAGTAAAAGAAAGCAAGAATACGAATTATTGAAAAAGATAAATAAAATCTAAAAAATATTTTTTTTAAAAATACCTAAATCTTCAAAAATTGATTAAAGCTAAAAAAAAATTAATTATTTTTAAAGATCGGTAAAGTCTAGTATGCAGTCCAGTGCATGTTATGAACCCTAGTCCATGTTGCACTTTTCAGTTTTACTGACTTACACTTTTTGGTAAATGGTGTTACACTTTTCAATTATTACTAAAAATATTATTATACAGTTTAATAATTGAAAAGTGCAACACCATTTACCAAAAAGTGTAAGTCAGTAAAATTGAAAAGTGCAACATGGACTAGGGTGCATAACATGCACTCGAGTGCATACTAGACCAACCCAGATTTAGTTGATTTTTTTTAATATTTTAAATTTTTATTTAGCTTTATTTTATTTTTAAAAATTTTATTTTTTATCTAATTTTTTTAATTTAATATTTATTTAAGACCTAGTTGATTTTTCTTTCATTTTTTTAGTTTTTTTTTAAACTTTTTTAATTTTTTAATATTTTGTTAGATTAAGGGCAAATAGGAAAGAATTGAAATGTGTCTAGTAATAAAAATTAATTTTAAATTTTAATGACTGTGTGTTTAACATTTGTGGTATGTATAACATTTTATGAAATGTTAATAGTCTCACCCTTCATTCATTGAACCGTCTTAGTTTACACCACTCAGGTCAACTCATTTTTTTTATTTTTTTTTTGACAAAGTGGGATAGCTCAAGTGGTTAGAGCACCACTACCTAGACCTTAGGTCCTGGGTTAGTATTTAACTTCCATAAAAAAAAAATTGGGTTAATTCCATATAAATTCATGAATTACGTTGTTTTCTTTGTTTTCACATAATATTATACGCATTATTTTTTATTCCACGCAATATTACGTTGTTTTCTTTGTTTTCAATTGTTTGTTTATCTTTCTTTGATTGTAAAAATATTTTATTTGTATTTATTAAAGTGTAATTAATTTAACTTTTAAAAGTTGTTATTTATTATGCTTAAGATGTGTAATTTCATTTTAAATTAAAAAATAATTAAAATATATTGTAATACATTATATATTATGTGGCAAATATACACATTTTTCGGCGAGCCACATCATCATTTGTTGGTCGACGAAAAAAAGTGTGTATCGATTTGAAACAACATTAAAGGTTGTGTCTTTTTATTACTCCCTTCGTCCCAAAAAGATAGCTACGTATTCCTTTTTTGGATGTCCCAAATTATAGCTGCATTTTCATTTTTACTTTAGTATTAAATGCTCTATTGTCAATTTTACCCCTAATTAATAAGAGTAATTAATCTGTACTTTGCCGTAAAAATTCTATTAATAAGAGTAATTAATGCTTAGCATATTTTGGAGTATTGGATTTTAAGGGCAAAATTGACACATTAGCTAAATTTGACTTCATTTATTGATTTTTCTTAATTTGTG
Source organism: Galeopsis tetrahit (assembly GCA_963675135.1). Lineage (NCBI taxonomy): Eukaryota > Viridiplantae > Streptophyta > Magnoliopsida > Lamiales > Lamiaceae > Galeopsis > Galeopsis tetrahit. The sequence continues at coordinate 56,044,544 of OY776128.1, forward strand.
TGTAAAGTCAAATGGAGCTATCTTTGTGGGACGGAGGGAGTATAATCTTGAAGATCGTTATTAAATTGAGACTGAGGGGGTGTATTCAATTGAAATTCTGTTGGATTTTTTTGGACTTTTAAAATTTGGGGGTATTCAATCCGGATTTTCAAAAGTCTTTCAGAATTTTGAGGTATTCAATACGGATTTTAAAAAGTCTTAAAAAATCTTTGGGTATTGAACCGTCTATAGATTTAAATACTGGATTTTGTTGGATTCTCCTCCAAAAATATAAATAAATTACACTATCCAAAATCTCTTCTAAAAACTAGAGATTTCAACGGATTCTATCAGAAAACTCTGAAGAGAAGAAAAAAACAACTTTGTTGTTCTTCTAACAAAAGTTCTACTACTAATTAAAGAAATTGTATTTTTAGGTAAATATTTTCTAGTGGATTGTGGATTTGCTAATCGATGTCAATTTTTAGCCCCATTACGTGGTGTTCGATATCATCTAAAAAATTTTGGTGGTCAAGGTCGTCACCCCACAAAATGCAAGTGAGTTATTCAATCTTCGCCATGCATCATTAAGAAATGTGATTGAGAGAATTTTTGACATTTTCAAATAGCGATTCACAATTTTTAAAACAACACCTCCGTTCCCATTTCAAACACAAGCAGAGTATTGGCTTGTGCTGGATTACATAACTTTCTTCGGAAAGAATGTCGCTCTGATGAATTTTCAATCGAATATGAAGAAGATCAAAATTCACCTCATCTCGACATGGAAGAGGAATATTTGGAATTACTTTCTCAAAACTGAAGCTAATGCATGGAGAACGAGTATTGCTAATGTCATGTGGAAAATGAGGTCGAGGTATAACGGTGGTGATGGAAATGTAGATGAGAATAATAATGAAGAATAATAATTTTTTTTTTGAACTAATATATTTTTGGTATTTTTTCTAAATAATTTAGATAACTTTTTTTTATATACAAGTGTGTGGAATCTATGATTTTTTAAATCCACTGACTTTTTAAAGATAAAAAAAATTCAACAAAATCTCAATTAAATACATCCCTCAGAATAAAGATGTTGTATTTATATGAAATTAACGCAGAAGCAAGAAAGAAGCAAGAATGAAACATGTGCAAAAATTACAAATATTTACATTATATTTATAATAGGTCAGAAATCTGATGCATCTTGTAGAACGTAATATAATAGGTCAGAAGGAATTCTGATCCATCTCGTAGAACGTGATATAATAGGTTAGAAGGAATTCTGATGTATCAGGAAATGAGAAACTCAGGAGATAAAAATTTATTTCAATTAATTTTAAATGCCCAATTGTTTGACTAACATTTCAATAAATCTGCAATTATGATCTTAATAGAAAAATATTTAGAATGAAAAATAAATTTATGAAATTTTCTTGAATCGATAATTTCAGAAAATTCTTTACAATTAATCTTCACCACAAATTATGCCCCATTATGCTCCAATAATTATAAATAGGGAAATGAATTGAAATAAGTTTATATCTCCAATTATTATACAAATTCAAATATGAAACCAAGAATTGGAAAACAGAGTAGGGATTTTCTATTATCAGGATTGAGGTTCGCACTTCCTAACAACAGGAAACCTATGAAAAATTGACACGTGTTTCATCTTCGCCATAGTGCGATATAGGTTTGTCATTGATGAAATAATTAATTTTCTAAATAGTATATATAAAATTACAAAAATATCCTTATAAATATTTAACTTCTTTTAAAAAAATAAAATTTCAAATATTTATAAATGAGATATATAATTTCATTTATAACCCTTAATTTAAATCTAAATCATTTTAATTTTTTTAAATATTCACTTTTTTAAGTCCAGTTTACATTACGCAATTATAATATGAAAAAAAATTAATTAAAAATTCTTTTTTTTTTTGAGAAATACATAATTTAAAAAATAAAATGGAGTACTTATAAATTATAATCGGTATATATATACATAATATATATATATATTCCCTTCCTGCACTTATTTTTCACCGGTCGCCGCCCTTGGCCAATGCCGCCGCCACCATGACACCATCCTCGTCGCCGCCCCGCCGCCACCGTTACCCCCACATAATTTGCTTACTCACAAAAAAACACTGGTGCAAAATTTTAATCTGGCCACGAAATCCGTAGAGGTTATCCGTCTCTGAGCCCTCGTAGCCGGAATTTAAGAACGCAACCCCTTTAATTTGATGACGCCATTTTTCAGTTTAGAGATTTCTTCGTCGGAAATGGATTTGTACAGAGAAATAATCTGGAGATTGTTCTCACCGTCTAGAAGGCGAGAATTCCTAAATTGTTTCTTTCTTTTCGTTGATGGAGAGTCGTCGGAAACTAGGCTCCCGCGACCAATTGAGATTCTTGAACCCAATCATGATCACTATTTTATAATGGAAGGGAGAAATCAATATGGGGTTTATGAATCAAAGGGTTACAGATCAAGTATAAACAATAATTTTTTCCAGATATTTAATTTGGGGGGAGTTGCAGATAAAATGAGTTTTGGGATGTCGTGAGTTTTGATTTTGGGGAAGAAGGTGGATTTTTATTTTTTTAAGGTTAAAAATTGATAGTGGTTTTTTTAAAAAAAAAATTATTTTTACTTATTTTATTTAAGGATATTTTTGTAATCTTACATTTATTAATTTAAATTTTTAATGGAGCGAAGCAGTGCGATTGCACATTGCATAGAGCAAACGCACTATTGCGAAGTGCAATCATATAAGATCAATCTCATGCGTTGGATCAATGATCCAATGTTATTTAATGAATTTCCTGTTATCAGGAAGGGCGAAGCCTTCCTGACCGTAGAAAGACCCAACATAGTACAATTGTTAAAAAAAAAAAGAGTATAAAGTTGGATTCTATCTCTTGAGTTTATTTTCTATAAAATAAAAAGTAAACCAAGAAAAATGAATTCATATTTGAGTTAAATAATTATTAAAAACTTACTATTTTTTGACACGTTCTAAAAGATATATGAGAAAGAATTCTCATTATCTATAAAATAAAAAGTAAACCAACAACATGATTGATTGAATCACGTTCTAGAAGATGCATCAGAACTCCTTCTCACCTGTTATAAATATAATGTAGTTCTAGAAGATGCATGAGAATTTTTCAATCTTAAGTTTTAGGTTTTGAGAAATTTGGCTCAAAATTTTTCTCCGTTAGTTAATGACAGATTGACAGAGTGATCAATTTTGATAGAATATAATAACTGGGTGACTAATTTTGATAGTGACTCAATGTGGGTGACCAAATATGAAAAGAGGTAAAACTGGGTGACCAAAATTGATATTTTCCCTAATAAAAATGAATTAATTGAAAGACTTTAAAAAATTTCGTAACAAATAAAAAATGAACAGAAAAGAGACAACACACAAAATTTTTGGTACGATAACGCTTTATATATACGCTACTAAGATTGTTATTTTTTTTATATGGTACATTTTCATATTTTAATACACATTTTGTATAAATTTAGAAAGAGATTGAGCATAATTTTGTATTTTAAATCAGATATCGAAATTGTCATGATCCACAAGATTGAATAATAATTTATTTCTTAATTTTTAAAAAATTTATAGTGTTTTTTTAGGAAGGTTTACAAGATCATAAAAAAATAAAATACAACTTCACGCTAAAGATATTGATCTTCAAATCAATGCGGACGGTATCACTGTCCCCTCAAATCGTGAGAAGAGAAAAAACGAGTGGTCCCTTTGCCTTAATAAATGTTCTGGTCTTCAACCTTTAACTGAGACAAACCCAGGTGTACTCATGTCAAGAATAGAAAATAAAATAGATAGACAAAGTTTCACCAAGTACCAGATCCAAAGACTCTGAGTCGGTCTCAAAAGAGCTCCACCTCCATGCAAGAGTTCCACAATCACATCAGAATCCCATAAAGGGGAAAAAGCCACACAAGGTGCAAACGAAAACAACAGCTAGCAGAAACTAAAAAACCATACGTACTAGAAAAGCATAATAAAAGGGGTAGTTACACCTAAGACCACTCCACTAAGAGTTTTAACAAAAAGATTTAAATTTAATCTGAAGTAACAATTAAGGACAAATTAGTTTGCAATTGTACCAAAATACCCTTAATATTCAATTGCATGGTCATGTAGAATTAGTCAACATTTTTTTTATTTTAAATTCGTAATCAAATTAAATTCTCACATTTCAAGACATTCCATAAACTCCAACCTTTCCAAAACAACATAGTGCAATCAATTTTCGAAGAATCTACGCAAATCATCTAGCTAAACTACAACTCATTTACTACGAAATCGAGTTAGGGTTTTCTGCATCAGAAGAATTAAGACGATATTAAAGGATATTCGGGAACGACACGAAGGGTTCAAGAAGCCGCTCAAAGGGAGAATACAAAGATGAAGACAGAGCCACGATCATCATCGGACAGACGAAGACGGTGGCGTTGAAGGGAAGAGGGTTTCGTGACATTCACAGTCGTAGTGAGCACGAATCTATACACAAATCTGTGACTTGAACGAATTTTAGTCTATATGTTTTGACTAACTACTTCCCCTCAAGTATAAGGGATCGTAGTAGTAAGGGAAGTATTCGACCAAGTAGTATCGAACCACGAGAGGTGGGCTAGTGCAATGGATCCCTAGAGTTGTGTGTTGTCATACCTAATGTAGCTACGGTTTCGGTAGCATTCGAACTAAAGCTAAGAGACAATCAAAGGAATTAAATTAAACTAAACACAAATGCTAGTAAGTGATTCGGGTGAAATTTACACATTTTAGAGGCACATGTGAAGCATGTTTTTGATGTGATTTCATTGATTTATGCATTGATTATGATGATTTGAGCCAAAATAAGGGAAAAATTGTGTTTTGTCGATTTTGTAGGAAATACGATGGAATTTGTAGCAAAACACCAACCATACTTCACTGGATTGAGAAGAGGAGTGTACCAATGGGTTCGTCTCGAAAAACGGAGTGGAATGGCTAAAAAGATCAAGTCGATTGAAGGTCGGAAATAAAAGTTATGCACGAAACAAATGCAGAGTGCAACTCGGCCGAGTTCCCGAACTCGGCCGAGTCCGACCGAGGACCAGAATCTGGAACAATTTACCACTCGGCCGAGTTGCTGAACGAACTTTGGCTACTGGGATGAATTAACCACTCGTCCGAGTTGGACCACTCGGCCGAGTTGCTGAGCAAGCTTGGATTCTGGAACAATTAATCACTCGGCCGAGTGACCGAACTCGGCCGAGTCGCGAGGCGAAGTTTGGGCACTGGAACAATTCATCAGTCGGCCGAGTGCCCGAACTCGGCCGAGTTGTTGGGCAAGTGAGCTACTGGGACTATTAAACCACTCAGTCGAGTCACTTCACTCGGCCGAGTCCTGAAGAAGGCCGTTTCCCCCATTCGAACACCCCAACTCGGCCGAGTGGGACGAGTCACCCCTGCTCTCGGTGGTTTTTGCATATTTTGTCCAATTTTCAAGGACTTAAGTGCAATTTTCATCCTTAATCCCTACCCCAACACTATATAAGACCTCATTCTTAAAACCATTTGTACTCTCCCCCAATTCTTCAAATTCCACACATAGTAGCACATACTTGGAGGTGATTTGACCATATATTCTTCATTTCTTCATCAATCAATGCAAGAAAGGCATCAATAGCTTGGAAATTACATCCTCCACCATATTTTAGACTAAACTTTCTATTTCTTTCTCTTTTTATTTAGTTATTTCATTTAGTCTTGTTTATTTGATTATGATAGTTCTTGGCTAGAACACTTTTGGTTCTAGGGCTATGTTTATACTTTGGATGATGTTTATGAATTAATTTCTTGTTTATTTGGTGGTTGTGTTGCTATTTCTATTTGAATGCTTAATTTTCATTGCAAGACATGTTGTCAAGGGCCATGATAATGTGTTTGATTTATTATTAATTGAAATTGGATTGAGAAATCTTTTTCATTAATCGTATTTAAGCATTCGACCCAATATTATTGTGAGCTTGAGAGAGGAACAATTATTGGGAGGGTATTAGATGATCTTAGGACTCCTTTTGAGGTTTATTATGCATGCTAGGTAGAGATACTAGTTTGTGTGATACTTCTCTTGGATTAATTGGATCGAGAGAACTTTTAATTCATTATTTCGTGATCAACCCTATAGTAATCAACACATCATCACTTAAATAGGCTTTTGATCATAAATTGACCCCTTAGTGTGACATATGCCTTGGAACCTCCATTTCCTTCTTTGAGTTTTAACCGTATTTCTCTCGTTTTGTGATTTGCATGAGCGTTTATTGATCGATTTCTATATTACTCGTTTAATTGTTTACTAGTGACAACTTTGGGTAGATAATTAGGGGTAATTGCTACATTTCCACTCAATCGATCACGTCTATTTAGAATTCAATCTACAAACTCCACTTTTATACTACACCTCCTCGTGGGATCGACCTCGTACTTATCACGCTACGATAGACACCGTATACTTGCGGTCGTGTATTTTAGTGTTGCATAATACGTGAATCAGTAAGTAAATTGACTACTAAACCAAGAAATAAGAAAATGAAAAATAAAGCAAAGAACAACTACGAATCTAAATTCGGAGAAGTGCAAGGGTGAGAAATGCTTCGGGTGTTCTCTACCAAGTGAAATCGAGTGGATTTGTTTATACCGTTTTTATGCTTCAATTTGGACTTGCTAAGAGCATCAAGATGCTAGGATGAAAATCGTTTCCCTTCGGATACTATAGCCTTACGTCTAAGGTGTTTCCAAACCCGGTAATAAGACATCTTTCTAATCCTCATCAACTACCCAAATAACCATTCAAGTAATTAATATCTCCTAATGGGGGTTCTAATACAATTAACTCTCTCTCGACGAATTAAAAGTATAATAAACGCATTTGTATACCAACAACTCACACCATACATTTAAACATGTTCATGTAACTCTCGTCTATGCTAAACATGCCTCAAAATACGGATTAATAGAAGCTAATACACAAAGCACCAATAAAACCCAATAAGAGAAGCAATAATCCAAATATCAACAATAATCAAAGTATAAACAATTCCAACACTCAATATTCTAATAATTTTAAACACCCAAAGCATAAAATACATAGCCCATGGTGTTTGAGGAAACACCCATGGCTAAAACAACAAAATAAGACATGAAAATGAAATTTACAAAACAAAGCTTAAATAAAAGAAAAATAGCACCTTGAGAGTCTTGAAATTCTTCATTTCTTACATGAAAATGAAATATCCCAAATGATTCTAAACAAAAAAAGCATAAAAACTATCTAATGGTGTTTGAGGAGAGAAGCTCCTCAAACCTAAGCTATCCCATGTTGTGTGTGAAAATATGAGTTAGGGTTTGAGTGGGTAAAAGTGAGGCAAAACCTCTCTCAACAATCTGGTTTGGGATGTATTTAAGCCTTCCAAAAGTGTGTGAGACGAAATTGACAAGTTGGTCCTTGAAGTTCTTCAAAATTCGCAAAAATCCCAAAAATTGTAAGTTGACTCGGTTAACCGAGTGAAATTGAAAATCAGAACCAAACTGGGTTCTAAATCCCAAATGGGTGTCAGTGTGGGCTCACTCGACCGCCAGTGTGAAAACAATTCACTCGACCACCAGTGTGGGCTCACTCGACTGCCAGTGTGAAATCAATTCACTCGACCGCCAGTGTGGGCTCAGTCGGCCGCCAGTGTGAGATCAATTCACTCGAAACCTTCTGTACGTAACTCGACTCCACTCGGCCGCCAGTGTGGGCTCACTCGGCCGCCAGTGTGGTTTCTGCTCCTTGGACTTTTTCTTCTATTTTTCTTGGCTTTCCTTGCTCGTCCTTCAACCGAACTTTAGTTCCCATGCGCCAATGCTCGATTTTCCTCTAAAATGGACTATTTCACATTGTTTCCTACACTTTGAACACATTTCTTGACAACAAGGTTAGTAGCACAATTTCTATCAATTACGACCAAAATCACATCAAAATGCTACAATACATAGTAAAAATGCGCACAAATACGAGCAATCTCACGTCCAATCAATCTGCTTCGCACCGTCTTTGTAAAGCCATCCAGACGAAGCCGAAAATCTGTGTCATCGTCAAAAAACCGAAGTAGATTTGTTTTTTAAGATTTTTGCGCCACCGTTGAAGAGATGTGAGACGATTTAGATTTTTGAAATTAAATTTCTGGTGCTAAAAACCCTTCCGAAAAGTGAATGTCTTTACATTTAATAAAACTCATATTTTCTACTTCACTTTCAATGCCAACTTTCCCAAGCTCTCAGTATTTTCAGAGACTTTAAATTCAGGAGGTAAATTGTATTGTTTGATTTTTTTTTTTTTGTGATTTTTATTTATCTTTCGAGCAAAATTCCTCAAAGAATGCAGCAAGAACCCTTTAATGGATATTTAATGGATAAATGATTGTTTGACATCAAAGACGCATGTGGAGTTGGTCTTACTACAAATTAGTGAGAAAATGGACCCGAATAAGCTAGTTAAAATCATTTATATTTAAGTGTTATGCACTTTTTTTGTTACTTTTATACAATTATGTGTTGTTTTATGCATTTACATCATTCAATTTTCGTTGCATATGTAAAAATAATAAATAACTTAAATACAAATGTATATTTATATAATTACAACATGTAATTTTCGTTGCATATGTAAAAATAATAAATAACATAAATGCAGAAGTATATTTATGCAATTACAGCATGCAATTTTCGTTGCATATGTAAAAATAACAAATAACATAAATGCAGAAGTATGTTTGAATTTTGGAAAAATAATAAATGGACGTTCAAATTTTTTTTTTTTTTTTTTTACAGATTTTGACCTTATTTGTATTTAAAAAAAAACTTCTATATTAATAATTTTAATAAAATTCAATATTTAAAATTTGAAATTTATTTAGATAAAAGGTATAGTTGTACATCCAAAAAAATTGTCCTCAACTTCGAAATGATAAGTTTGTTGAAATGTTGCATTTAATTAGGTAGAAACGTTTTCAATTTTGAGAAATTAAGAGTCAACTAAGAGTTTCGGTATTTATGTTAGAGGTTAGAGATATTAAATTTTAATTATGAGTGTAATTTAATTTGGAATGTTGCATTTAATTAGGTAGAAACGTTTTAAATTTTGGGAAATTAGGAGTCAACTAAGAGTTCCAGTATTTATGTTAGAGGTTAGGAGTTGGATTTTAACTCTTAATATAAATAGACTCATAATAAAACTATCTAAAAAAAAGTAAACAGAATCAACAAAAAAAATACCCAAATGGTCACAGTGGCTCCGTTAGGGATAATTTATACGTTGATCCCTAACAACAAACGAAGAAAATTACATAAAAACAGAAAAGAAACGAGTCGACTGGTCGACGGCAACGGTGATGGTGATGAGAGCTTCCCGGATAAAATCAGTAGATATGAAGATCAACTGACTAAAATCTAGCAAAAAACTGGAAAAAAAAGAAGATGAAAACGAAAGATAGCAGAAAAAAATAGATTAGTATAAAATGACTAAATACCCCTTATATAAATAGAGAATAAATTAATTTTATAAAAATTGAAAAAATCACACAAAAAAAAAAAATCGTCAAAAATAATTAAATAAAGTAATAGTAAAAGAAAGCAAGAATACGAATTATTGAAAAAGATAAATAAAATCTAAAATTTTTTTTTTTAAAAAATACCTAAATCTTCAAAAATTGATTAAAGCTAAAAAAAATTAATTATTTTTAAAGATCGGTAAAGTCTAGTATGCAGTCGAGTGCATGTTATGCACCCTAATCCATGTTGCACTTTTCAGTTTTACTGACTTACACTTTTTGGTAAATGGTGTTACACTTTTCAATTATTACTAAAAATATTATTATACAGTTTAATAATTGAAAAGTGCAACACCATTTACCAAAAAGTGTAAGTCAGTAAAATTGAAAAGTGCAACATGGACTAGGGTGCATAACATGCACTCGAGTGCATACTAGATCAACCCAGATTTAGTTGATTTTTTTTAATATTTTAAATTTTTATTTAGCTTTATTTTATTTTTAAAAATTTTATTTTTTATCTAATTTTTTTAATTTAATATTTATTTAAGACCGAGTTGATTTTTCTTTCATTTTTTTAGTTTTTTTTTAAACTTTTTTAATTTTTTAATATTTTGTTAGATTAAGGGCAAATAGGAAAGAATTGAAATGTGTCTAGTAATAAAAATTAATTTTAAATTTTAATGACTGTGTGTTTAACATTTGTGGTATGTATAACATTTTATGAAATGTTAATAGTCTCACCCTTCATTCATTGAACCGTCTTAGTTTACACCACTCAGGTCAACTCATTTTTTTTTATTTTTTTTTGACAAAGTGGGATAGCTCAAGTGGTTAGAGCACCACTACCTAGACCTTAGGTCCTGGGTTAGTATTTAACTTCCATAAAAAAAAAATTGGGTTAATTCCATATAAATTCATGAATTACGTTGTTTTCTTTGTTTTCACATAATATTATACGCATTATTTTTTATTCCACCAATATTACGTTGTTTTCTTTGTTTTCAATTGTTTGTTTATCTTTCTTTGATTGTAAAAATATTTTATTTGTATTTATTAAAGTGTAATTAATTTAACTTTTAAAAGTTGTTATTTATTATGCTTAAGATGTGTAATTTCATTTTAAATTAAAAAATAATTAAAATATATTGTAATACATTATATATTATGTGGCAAATATACACATTTTTCGGCGAGCCACATCATCATTTGTTGGTCGAAGAAAAAAAGTGTGTATCGATTTGAAACAACATTAAAGGTTGTGTCTTTTTATTACTCCCTTCGTCCCAAAAAGATAGCTACGTATTCCTTTTTTGGATGTCCCAAATTATAGCTACATTTTCATTTTTACTTTAGTATTAAATGCTCTATTGTCAATTTTACCCCTAATTAATAAGAGTAATTAATCTGTACTTTGCCGTAAAAATTCTATTAATAAGAGTAATTAATGCTTAGCATATTTTGGAGTATTGGATTTTAAGGGCAAAATTGACACATTAGCTAAATTTGACTTCATTTATTGATTTTTCTTAATTTGTGTGTAAAGTCAAATGGAGCTATCTTTGTGGGACGGAGGGAGTATAATCTTGAAGATCGTTATTAAATTGAGACTGAGGGGGTGTATTCAATTGAAATTCTGTTGGATTTTTTTGGACTTTTAAAATTTGGGGGTATTCAATCCGGATTTTCAAAAGTCTTTCAGAATTTTGAGGTATTCAATACGGATTTTAAAAAGTCTTAAAAAATCTTTGGGTATTGAACCGTCTATAGATTTAAATACTGGATTTTGTTGGATTCTCCTCCAAAAATATAAATAAATTACACTATCCAAAATCTCTTCTAAAAACTAGAGATTTCAACGGATTCTATCAGAAAACTCTGAAGAGAAGAAAAAAACAACTTTGTTGTTCTTCTAACAAAAGTTCTACTACTAATTAAAGAAATTGTATTTTTAGGTAAATATTTTCTAGTGGATTGTGGATTTGCTAATCGATGTCAATTTTTAGCCCCATTACGTGGTGTTCGATATCATCTAAAAAATTTTGGTGGTCAAGGTCGTCACCCCACAAAATGCAAGTGAGTTATTCAATCTTCGCCATGCATCATTAAGAAATGTGATTGAGAGAATTTTTGACATTTTCAAATAGCGATTCACAATTTTTAAAACAACACCTCCGTTCCCATTTCAAACACAAGCAGAGTATTGGCTTGTGCTGGATTACATAACTTTCTTCGGAAAGAATGTCGCTCTGATGAATTTTCAATCGAATATGAAGAAGATCAAAATTCACCTCATCTCGACATGGAAGAGGAATATTTGGAATTACTTTCTCAAAACTGAAGCTAATGCATGGAGAACGAGTATTGCTAATGTCATGTGGAAAATGAGGTCGAGGTATAACGGTGATGGAAATGTAGATGAGAATAATAATGAAGAATAATAATTTTTTTTTTGAACTAATATATTTTTGGTATTTTTTCTAAATAATTTAGATAACTTTTTTTTATATACAAGTGTGTGGAATCTATGATTTTTTAAATCCACTGACTTTTTAAAGTTCAAAAAAATTCAACAAAATCTCAATTAAATACATCCCTCAGAATAAAGATGTTGTATTTATATGAAATTAACCAGTTTTTATTAATTACGTACTTATAAGCACTTTTGTCCACATTGTGAGATAATAGGCTAATGTCTGCTTAAGAGACGCCATTTACAATATTCACAAGACGACGATAAACTTCTTGCGTGAAGTGGATGCCATCCCAAAATATGTATTGGTTAGGGTTAGCACAAACGGGCACTCCTGGGCTTCCACAAAACCTTGCACTATCATAATTATATCTTCCTCCAATTCCGCAACAAGCTCTCAGCCCTATATTCCCACCATCTGCAATTACAATTTGTATATTAGACGATATTGAAAGAATTTTGTTGAACCCAGCATGCCAAGAGCTCTGATACCATGAAAGAATCGACGTTGTCATATCCTGAACTTGTATAGGTGTGAAATAAATTCATATATAGTAAGTAGTTATTTAATTTCCTAACATATAGTATCAATTTTTAAATACATGTGAATTGAAATTGAAAATGATATAATAACTTGCCTGATGTGATCATCTGAGTAATAATAGTTGTAGTGATATTGTAATCATCTACATATATTATGGTGACAGTGGGGAACTCGATTTTAAGTTGGTTGATAGCTAGTTGGAGAGCAGTGTTGAGGGAAATGACAAGAGAATTCACACTCTTCAAACATCCCAGTGCGTCGTAGGCTAAAGGATTAGAAGTAGGTAAGGCTGTTAGGATGTAAGGGTAACATCCAAGAGCAGCTTTTCCGGAAATTATTATTCGTCTCCCACCCATCTCGATAAGTGTCTATATACGCACGAAAATTAAAAAATAATAAGTGAATTGAAGATGTTGGGATAAAATGCAAATTTAAGTAATTAATTACTCTGGCAGCGTCGATTTGAGCTCGTACTATAGCAGGCACGTAAGTTATAACTTCAAGAATGGACTTGCCCTGTATTAATGCGTAGGCGATATCATGGGCTTGGGGGTTCACCAGCAATATGACAGAGTTTGCAACTCTATTTGCAGATTCTGAATAATTATCAAAATAGATCGAGTTAGTTATTTAAATATCAAATGTAATTAAACGTCTACGCTAAGATTTGAAGGATAAATATATACTTAAATGAACCTGTATTATTTGAGGAAAGTGATGCTAGATATGTTCTGAACCAATTTATTTGAGAGGTAAGAGAAGTAGCATAAGATGGAATAGTAATGCCCCTTTCTCTAAAAAACTGACGATCAAGAGCTGGGCTTCCTGCTACCGAAAAAACGACACCGTCCGAAGAAGAATTAGAATTACCCAATGACAAGTATGGTCTAATGTTTGGGAGGCAAGCAAAATCAGCTGCAAGGCATTAACAACAAGAGATCAATTATTATTTCAAAGTAATAATTAAAAAAGGTAAATATAAATATACCAGCATAGTCAGCTTCAATACGACCATCGCACCAACGGCCGGTAGGGGTACCAGGAAAAGTTGTACCATAAGGAAAACGTGCAGCCGGAAGAAGAGGGAGAATTCGAATAGAGTTGCCGGTGTCGCCGAATCCATCACCAAATTCGTACAAGTACTGATCCCGGCATCTGGTGGTGTTTTGGGCACAAGTAATTGTAAGAATAAGCAAGAAAAAGGTTATGAGGATTTTCAACCTTTTAGTCTCAACTGCGGCCTCCATGGCCATATAACTCAAAGATCCAATTATAAAAAGTAAAATGCCAATAATTTAAATCGCCTACAGCTATTTTATATTATGTAAAAGTTCAACTCTTTATATAGTTGAAATATGAGAAAAAAAAATCATAAGCAAACAAAATATTCTTTAATTGAAGTTGACAAAATCAGCGCATGCCTCTAAAGTAGATTTAATTTTATATTGTCAACTCTGAAATACTTAATACTAGTGTATGAAGAATCTTGCAAGAATTCCATCCAATTCTCAAATTGCACAATTTTCAAGCATACACTTGGGACCAAAAATTAATTCCGGGCCCAAACACAAGTTGAGAATATAAGTGGAAATATCGAAATCTTAAATTTATGGAAATACAGATAGATTAAATTTTAAAAATTATAAAAATTTTAATACATAGATTTAACAAAATAATTTGAACATTAAATTTTAACATGTGTAATAAATTTACATCGATATTAGGCTCAATATTATTATGGTGTACCGATATTTATTAATATTTTCGATCTTTCACAATCGTGAAAGTATTATTTTTCACAATATCGATATTAGCTAGTGACCAAAACAATAGATCAAGGGATAGATTTGGATTGTTGTCATGTACTAATACTATACAGGAACAGGAGGCTTTGGATGATACGTAATTGTTTCCTTTTATACATTACCACTACAAAAAATGCCTTTATTTGCAACGAAATTTTGGTCCTCTCAAAAATTAACGACGTTTTTTTTTTTTTTTTTTTCCATATTTGTGATAGAATTTGTGAAGGATTTTTATTTATTTTTAATTATTAGCGACGGAATTTGTTTGGGTGTGAGAAGATAGATTTTTTTTTTTTTAATCAAAATTAACTCAAAGATACTACGCTGGTTTATATATATATATATATATATATATCATATAGAAAGTATAATAGTTTTCAATGATTTCTAATGATGTTGTACGTAATACATATATACAGACAATCATAAAGAATACAATTAATGGACTAATAATCTACTAGTAAATTCTACAGATTTGGAGCTTGATATTAGGGATTGAATAATTAATTAGATGGAGGAGGATCCGGAGGCCTATGACTAATACGCTCCTGCAAAATCGACGTGCCATCGGCAATGGAGATTTTGGAACGAAGATCTTCAAACTGAGGGCGAGCAAGTGGTTTTGTAAGAAGGTCCGCCAATTGATCTTGTGTGTTGACATAGGTGACGGAAAAGATGCCCTTTGAGGATAGGTCCCAAACGAAATGAAGGTCGATGGCTATATGTTTCATTCAGGAGTGTTGAACCGGATTTAGAGCAAGACGAGTAGCACCCATATTGTCACAAAGCACTCTTGGTGAAGCAGCAAGTGTAATGCGCAAATCTTGGAATAAATGGCAAAGCCAACAAACTTCAGAAGCCGCAGTAGCCAATTCATGATACTCGGCCTCCGTAGAGGAACGAGCCCCCCCACTTGCAAGAACGCCAGGAGATTGGTGTCGACCCCAAGAACACGATATATGCAGAAGTAGACTTGCAATCAGACAGATCACCCTAAAAATCAGAATCCGAGTAGGCAACTAATGTAAGAGAGGACGTACATTGGAGTAAAATACCATGATGCAGCGTGTTCTTCAGATATCGAAACAGCCGCTTGATCGAGGCCCAAGCCTCAACTGTAGGAGCAGCCATGTGTTGAGCTAGGCGATTAACAGTGAAGGCTATATCCGACCGAGTCATGGTTAAGTACTAGAGGCCCCCGAGAGCACTGTGGTATTCAGAAGGATCAACGACGCCGAACGCCGAGGAAGATTTAGCAGATGCCGGGGTGGAAATAGGCTTGTCACCTTCCATTTAGTGACGACGGAGGAGATCAATTAAGTCTCTGTGATCAAGTAAGTTATATATTAATGAAAAATGTATGTTATTATAACTGAAAAGTGTATGTTATTATAACTGAAAAGTGTATGTTCTATTAATGAAAAGTGTAGGTTATATATTAATGAAAATTGTATGTTATTATAACGGAAAAGTGTATGGTATTATAACTGAAAAATGTAGGTTAATATAGTTGAAAATATTATTGAAAAGTATAAATTTAAAAAATATATATATATATATATATATATATATTGACCATTGACTGGTCAAGGTCAACTCAAGTATGTTGTGTACTTAAGTGCACAAGAAACTCACCCTTTGAGTTTTAATACTCCCTCCGTCCCAGGATTACTTGCACGGTTTGACCGGCACGTTGTTTAAGAAAAGTGAATTTAGTGGTTGGTGATATAAGATAAATGAGGGGTATTTTAGGTGATTTGGTGAGGTGTAAAGTGGATATGATGAGGTGTAAAGTAAAATGTATGTAAAAAGATGGTGACAATTTTGAAAATAAAATGATGTTGTGAGGGTATTAATTTTGTAGGTTATTTCCATATTAAGAGTGTGCAAGTAATTTTGGGACGCCCAGATAAGGAAAGTGTGCAAGTAATCACGGGACGAAGGGAGTATAACTTTTCTGTTTATATTATTTAAATTTCACAATTTATAGTAAATAATTAATATTTTAAATATTTTTAGTTAAAGAAACAATAATGAGAGAACTACTAATAATCATTTTTTTGTAATATGTGTATAAATATAATTAACTTTTTATCTTAGAGATTATTAAGGTTATATAAATACTTAAAATTTTAATACATTTTAATTTGTTAACTAATGGTTTCCATCCAAAAAAACCAATGGATAGAACCAAATTTACAAGAAAAAGAATTACTTTCGAATATAGGGGTCAAAAGTGATTTGAAAAAAAAAACCTACATAACTAAAAGTGTAATCTATTTTCTCTCTCTCTTTTTTTTTATCTTAAATCGCGTACATTTATTATTATACAAAAGTTCAACCCTATAGTTAACAAATTTTCTATGGTTAGACACTTAGGGCATGTTTGCTTCATGAGTTTAGGTGGATTTAGTGATGTATTTGATATGTAAACCCATCTTCTCTCATGTTTGATTTCTATAATTTTAAACACCTTGACCCGTGTTTATAATTTGACCCGGTTTTAATAAACTAGATTCCATGGGTTTAGACAACCTAGCCTCCCATTGGGTTTATCTAGCCTCCCCTTGAGTTTATCTAGCCAACCCACCACATCTAAACCCATCTTATCCCAACCCATGAAGCAAACATGCTCTTAAACATGTGGGGAAGAAAAATCACAACCAAACAAAATATTCTTTAATTAATTAAAAAATTCTGCAAATGCCTCTAAAGTAGATTTTCGTATTGTCAACTCTAAAATAGCACTCCAGTTAAAAATCACATAAAAATGTACATTAAATTGTATGAAGAATCTTGCAAGAATTCCATCCAATTCTCAAATTGCACATTTTTCAAGCCTACACTAGGACCAAAAACTAATTCCTGGGAAAACACAAACAATGTTGAAATATTAGATTTTAAATATATAAAAATATATAAATTGATAAATTTTAAAGATTATGAAAATTTAATAACAATATATATAAATTAATATTTGGCATGGGTAACATTCACTCATTTAAAAAATTGGACACACAAACACAAATATTTGTCTAAAATATTATTGGAGTTGATTTCAAGTCTGCCATATCTTTGTTATGAGTTCTTATTCTTATTTTACTACTAAAAAGTTCTTATTATTTGGGCTTTTAGTTACTTTAATTGTTTAGGCCCACTAATATTATACTGGCCCATTTATAATATATGAGGGCACGCATTATATATACTCCTTGTACACAGCAGTTTCCAATAATTTTTGGATACTGCGAAACACATTCTGAATATAAACAGATTTTTCGTTCTTAATAAATATAATTAATATACAATGTTATTTTATACAATATTTAAAAAATATCGTAAAAATGTCATTTTTTTCAATATTGATATCAATCACCTTGAAAATTGAATATACTGAGAATATATTGAAAATATTTTCATTCTTGAACAAAAGAGATCAACAGATAGATTTGAACTATTCTCATGTATTAACACTATACAGGAACTGGAGGGTTTGGATGATAGGTAAGGAACTGGAAGGTTTCGGCTCACACCTGGAAGACTCTCAAAGGTAGCTAGACTAGCTAAGACGGATAACCTTGCTCTCGGAGAGGCATTGTGGTAGGAAGCAATTCAGGTTTGTGCCTACTGTGCAGGTTTGCTCCGGAAACCATCAACCACTTGTTTATTTCCTGTCCAATTACTCTCCTGGTATGGAATGAATTAAGCAATTGGTTAGGCTGCCATTTAATATACTCTACTGATATGATGGAGCACTTTTTGGAGTTTGTGAATTTTGGAAAGTATACAGCGGCGAGAAGGATTTATGGCTTAATTTGGCAAAGTACTGTTTGGAGAATTTGGAAGACCAGCAGGAATGATCCGGTGTTCAACGAGATAGTTTCTACAACTGAAAAGATTACGAAGGACATCAAATTTAGCTCTTGGAAATGGTTGAGAGCTCACTTTCCTATTAATTTTTGTTATTCGTTTCATGATTGGGAGTGCTCCCCCACCGAATGTAATGTATAGCGAGTAATTTGTAACCATTTTAGTCTAGTCCCTCTCTTATAGCTCGTACAAATAGTGAGAACGTTTTGAGTGCCTCTGTACTCAAAGTTATTAATAAAATTCATCTTTACCTTTAAAAAAAAAAACTGTTTCCCTTTATGCATTATATATATGTTAATTAGCCCCTTCATCTACCATTTCTTCAAAACAGTTTATAAATATTTTTCATGTATTCTCATGTATTAATACCAAAAGTAATTTAAAAAGAAATACATAACTAATAGTACAATTTTACCAATATAGAAGGTACTCCCTCCGTCCCATTATTGATTGAATATTTACTGTTTTCTCATATTTTAATTTAAGAATTGTTTATTGGTATTAAACTTTGGGTGATGCTAAATGTACAGAATCTGTATGTACAGAGAGGGGCATTATGGTCCCCTTTTCATTTAAGTTTTGTTAGAATGACTAAAATACCCTTCTTTCAAATATATTGCTTAACTATTATTTTTGAATAAAATAATAAAGTCTGACACCCTTTTCTTCTTTTTCTTACCGTTTCATCACTCTTCTTCCTCTCTTTCTTATTCTTTCTTCTAAGAACTTCATCTTCTACATTTCTTCTAAGAACTTCATCTTCTACATTGACAAAAAAAAAAAAAAAAATTCTTCTACCATAATGTATAGTAGCACAAGCGTAAAAAATGTTGAGAAATATTATGTAGTCTTCAAAGGCGTACGGGTCGGGATTTATGATAGTTGGAGTGAATGTGCTCCACATGTCCTTGGATTCAAAGGTTCAATGTACAAATATTTTCGGAGTGAAGACGAGGCTATCGATGCATACACTACGTATTTTCAAGAAAAGTCGTATGAAGATGATTCAAATTCGAATATTGGATTAAATCTGAAAGAAGATGAAACGAAGGAGGCCTCAAGTTCTTATCATCCGAAAAGAATTGGAAACGAAGTTATGCAATATTATCAGTCTTTATTCATTCTTCTTCCTGTATTTTTATTTTTTTGTTTTGTTTCTGGAATTGTAGGTGGTTTTGCAAGCTTGTTTTTCTGGTGTTCATTCCACAATTGTAGCAAGTAATTATCATCGATTAATTTAGAGTTTATGTTTTGTAACAATTGATGTCATTGATTTTAATTTCCTTACCAATTCAATTTGAGTAAATTTCGGCCTTCTTCTTAGGAATTAGGGTTTAATTTGATTTCATTAAATTTGTGTTTCTTTTTAATGTAGATAATTAGTAGGATGAATGGGTCTGTAATCCTCATCTTCCATTTGAATTTTGATTTCATACTTTTCGAATTGAAATTTTTACAACTATCCTAATCCTCATCTTCCATTTCACCATTAATTGAAATTTTACTAAGTCAAGATACGTTTTTTTTTGTTTGAGATGTTTTAGGGATAGTGGTGAATGGTGATGTTTAAAATTGATAATTTAGATAAGAATTTCGTTTTTTTTTACGGATTTTATAAGATTTAATTTGGGTTTAGTTTCATTAATCTACCCTTAATATTGGTGTTGTTTACTTTTTTTTTTTTTTTTTGAAAACCCTCGGGCTTAGTTTTCATTATTGCAACTGCAAATTGTATTGGTTAGCCCATCCACAACAATCGGTGGGTCTATCCAAGAATGTAAATCCTCATGATGGCGGGCGTCACCCGCTAATGTATGTGCTACTAGATTCGCACTTCGTTTAGCATAAACAATTTTAACATTATTAAATTGTGTCAATAAGAGTCTACACGCTTGTACGTAGTCTCCGAACACTGAATTATAAACGTCAGTCGAGTTAATCGCATCGACGACAATCTTCGCGTCCCCCTCTATGATGCAAGAATCCATCGACTGCTCCTTAAGCCAAGCTAGAGCTTCGAAAAAGCCCATGATCTCTCCAATTTTGACCTCCAGGCAACCTCGGATTACTCTCGATCTGCCCCCTAATATTGCACCCATTGGGTTCCTGAGCACCAGGCCAAGTCCTGTTTGGTTACTGCTCCTGAAAAAAGCTGCATCCGTATTCAATTTCAGCCAGCCATTCGGAGGAGAGTGCCATGCATTACAGTTAGCAGGCTGCTGTATCGCCCTGCTGCTATCTGTCTTCGAGTTTCTCCATTCCAACCAGAATGAAGCGGACTGATGGATAGCTTCAATAGGTGAGTGTTTTGTGTTGCTCCAAACCATTGAATTACGTTCCTTCCAGATTTGCCAACATATCATACCGAAGCTTGCAGCCTTTTCGATGTTCAGATTTGATGCCATGTCAATCACCACCTCTCTCAGTATATGCGTTCTGGTGGCACAATCTGTGATGTTAGGCAGCAAACCTGCTCTCTCCCAACACTCCCTAGCATAAGGACATTCCAAGAAAAGGTGCCATCCATCGTCTGTTCCTTCCTCACACAACACACAATTAGTTTCGTGGACCACCCTCTTGGATAGAAGGTTAATTTTAGTGGGTAAGCACTCTTGGCCTGCTCGCCATAAGAAATCTTTAACCTTTGGTGGTACCGTGAGTTTCCATATAGCTCTCCAGTTTCCTTCTATATTCAGGGTAGGGTCTGCATGTCTTCGCATAAGGAGATGGTAAGCAGATTTTACACTATACAAGCCTTTATCTTCCGGGTACCACGTGATGGCGTCAATAGCCCCGATCGGTGGAATGGGGGTGTTAATAATGCGCTCTGTGTCAAGGGGAGTTAGCTCATTCAGTAGGCTGATATCCCATGTTCTACTGTCTGGATCAAACAATGCGGACACTGTTAGGTCTTCCAGACCCTCTATTTTATCCGAAATAATGTGCCCATTTATCGGATCATTTAACCATTTGTCCTCCCAGACCTTGATGCTGACACCTGACCCAATCTTCCATTTAGAACCATCCCGGATAAGCTGCTGGCTGGCATGGATGCTAGCCCATGTAAAGCTTGGGTTCCATCCAATCGGCGCATTGCTGAAATCACCTCTGGGGAAGTAGCGGGCTTTGAGGACTCGGCAGACTAGTGCATCCCGATCCGTGGATAGTCTCCACCCCATCTTCCCTAATAAAGCCACATTGAATTTTTGTAAGTCTCTGAATCCTCGTCCTCCCTCCATTTTAGCCGAGCATAATTTCTCCCATCTCATCCAACTGATTCCCCGAGAAGCATCCGTGGAGTGACTCCAGAAAAATCTGTTGAGCATCACCTGTAATTCAGTTAATAGTGTAGTAGGGAGCAGAAAGGTCGTCATACAGTAGGTGGGCACCGCCGTTGCCGCTGCTTTAATTAATACTTCCTTCCCAGCCTTAGACAACTTCTTTTTACTCCACCCTTGGATCTTGGCCCACAGACGGTCTTTGATGTACTCGAAAATCTCTCTTTTCCTTCGTCCTACCAACGAGGGTAATCCAAGATATCTACCCGTGTTGATGTCGTTATGCACTTCTAATATATCCATGATTTCAGCCCGTCTCCCCATAGATACATTTCTACTAAAAAAAACTCCCGATTTCATGTAATTTATCGCTTGGCCCGAAGTTCTCTCATACTCATTCAGGATATTCTTCAGGTGTTGACTCTCTTCAGTTGTGGCGCGACAGAATAGGAGGCTGTCATCCGCAAATAGGAGGTGGGTAATCTGAGGGGCTCGACGACACACACGGTTACCATGTAAGAATCCCGTCGTGTTGGCATGGTTCAAAGCTGCTAAAAGCCCTTCCGAACATAGTATAAACAAGTATGGGGATAGTGGATCCCCCTGTCGCAATCCTCTCCCTGGGATAATGGGGCCTACGATTTCATCATTCACCACAATCGAATACTTCACCGTTTTAACACACATAAGCATCCAGGAAACCCACTGATTAGCGAACCCAAGCTTAAGGAGAATTTCCTCAAGATAATCCCAATCGACACGATCATAAGCCTTGCTGATATCAATTTTCAATGCAACATCCTCTTTCGCTCCATAACGTTTATTTTTCATGGCGTGAATAGTTTCGAAGGCAATGAGCACATTATCCTGGATAACCCGCCCGGTTACAAAGGCGGATTGTGCCTTGTCAACAAGGCCTGGTAGGACCTCCTTTAAACGGTTGCATAAAACTTTCAAAAGTATTTTATAAATGACATTGCATAAGGAAATGGGGCGGAGATCGCATACCGTGCTTGGATTTTCTTTTTTCGGGATGAGCGTTACTGTCGTGCAATTCAACTTTGGTGGGAATTCTCCCCTGTGGAGCCAGGTACAGCTCTCGCGGAACACGTCTTCACCCAGAAGGTCCCAATATTGTTGGTAGAAAGCTGGGTTGAAGCCGTCCGGTCCGGGCGCTGTGTCGCCCTTCATCTGATGGATGGCTTTGTCGAATTCTAGTTTGGAGAAAGCCCTTGTTAATTTCAGATTTTGCTCATCTGTGATTAAGCGCCTCACTGGCTGGAGGAAATTCCCGTCGCTCACCCGAGTGGTGCTCGGCTGAAATAGGCCTGAAAAATAGGTTTGAACTACCCCACACAGGTCCTCTTTGGTTGATACCCAATCCCCAATTTCGTTTTGTAATCGCACGATTTTATTTTTTTTCCTCCGTGTAGATGCCGTTTGATGGAAAAATTTGGTGTTGGTATCACCTCCTTTAAGCCAATATACCTTAGCCCTCTGTCGCCAATATATTTCTTCCTGACGCAGGAGGCGGCCCAGGTCCGTGCGTGCTGAGCGGTACAGCGTTCGACCCATTTCACTCATATCCCCTTGAAGGTCAGAAATTTTACGTTCAAGGATTCTCTTTGCATTTCTGAATGTTGCATCCACGTTCTCACCCCATAACTTCAGCGAATCACCTGTAGCAAGCAGTCTGTTTGTAATATCCAGGTCCTTGAAACCCACCCAACAGTCATTTACCACATTCTTTAACTCTGGTTCTTCAAACCATCTATTCTCAAATTTGAAGGTCCGTTTTTTACAGCGTATCACCTCCGGCAATGTGTTTAGTAGGATAGGAGAGTGGTCTGAGACAGGTGCCACCAGATTAAGGAGTTCAGCATCTGGGAATCGAGTGTGCCAGGTCGAATTTGCCATTGCCCTATCGAGCCGTTCCTCAATGGCAGTGAGGGGATTGTTTCCGCGCGTCCAAGTGAACTTGTAACCTTGGAGTTGAATGTCTGTGAGTTGGCAATCACTCACCGCTTCTCGAAAACCTCTAAAAAGATGTTGTGGGTGGGGATTACGGCCTCTCTTATCGGCCGGCGATAGGAGATCATTGAAATCGCCTATACATATCCACGGGGTGTTTGTGGTGTGGGCTATAGTACGCAGTAAATTCCACGAAAGACGGCGTCTACTTCTCTCGGGGAAGCCATAGAACCCAGTGAGTTTCCAATTGCCATCTTCATCATTAATACTCAAGTTAATATGGTTTTGGGAATAGTTCAAAATAGAGAAGTTGTTATTATTCCAAAACATGGCAAGGCCGCCACTGCGCCCGATACAATCGACTGAGAAACATGAATTAAATCTAAGTTGGACACGGATAGCTTCTAGACGGACACCAAATGATATAGTTTCAGACAAAAACACAATGTCGGGTCGTCGAACTCGAACGAGTTCGCAGAGAGCAGGAACTGCAGCCGGATGACCCAACCCTCTACAGTTCCAGCTTAAGATTTTCATTGGTCCCGGCTGATCCCCGAGCCGGGACCAGCCGATAAAAAATGCTCGTTGTCCAAAGAGGCGTCCTTTTTGCTCTTGCCATGCAAAATGATTGCTCTTTTCCTTTTCTTCAGTTCCAGGGAGGCTTCATCATCATTGTCCACTTCATCCTCAATAAATTGGGTGGCCTCAAACGTGGGGTTGTTTCTGATGGAATTAATTGAATTTTCAACACAAGTAATTGCATCACCCGTTACCTTGCCACGGTTATCGCTAGTTGACCCCTGTCCTTCGCTTTTGCCATTATTAGCATTAATGTCGTTTTGATTCCTGCCGGTGGAGACGTTACCTCCACCCTCCCCCGTGCGGAGCCATTTTTCCCCCGTCAGTGGTTGTTTCCGACGATCCGGGGCGACAATATCGGGTCCCCATTTATAGTCTTTCTTCGTGGCCGCTGCGTCGTACCGGGCGGTGCAGAAATTTACTGTGTGTTCCAGTAATCCACAGTAGAAGCAAAATGTGTTAAGCCTCTCATACTTGAAGGTGACGGTGGTTGAAATCCCAATGGCAAGTCTAACCTTCTTGGAAATCGGTAGGGGAATAGAAGTATCGATTTCGACACGAACTCGCATGTATTTCAGCCATGTCGCTCCTTTGTTGGAATTATCGTATTCCAAGAAAGTTCCGATGAGATTTCCCAACCCCGTACCAGTGTTCTCGTTGAAGAAACCCATCGGAATCTCGTAGATTTGCACCCAGAAAGGCACACTCTTCAAAGGGATCTGAGATGGGATATCCCCTCGTTGCAGGTGCTGTAAGATGATCATATGGTTGTCGATGTGCCACGGCCCTCCTTGTTTCACTCTAGTGATGTCCATCAGATGATTGAAATGGCAGATCAGTCTCCCCTTCCCTACATCATTGATCATCACGCCTCTCGCCGGTCTCCATAGCGTCGCAATACGGTTCTTGATCAGTTTGAAAGAAAGGTTAGGTTCGGAGAGGAATCGAACCACTAGGCTGAGTTGGGTTCCTTCCCCCTCCATTTGACCTCCCTCGTTATCATTCTCCAGAATGAATTCCGCTTCGTCCTCCGAGGCAATGTTAAGATTTTCCATGATACAGTAATCTCCTAACAGATGCACATAAATAGGCAGAGGTATGCGAGAAGGAGATCAACGCAAATCAATGTAGAATAATATCGCCGATATTGCGGGTATCACAGTATCAAAACAGATTCCAAATCAGTGGTGATGTTAAGATCGGGATCAATTCAAAGATCAGTATTCTTTGGCTCTCAACAGAGGAGAGATCACAGTATCTTCCTCCTCCAGTTACTACTGTTGTTGCTGGAAGTCGGTGTTGTTTACTTTAAAAAAAAAACAATACAAATAAACTACTCCGTAATAACTAACTAAACTTTGATTTCATTAGATTGAGAAGATAATGGGGGAAGATGAATGGGTCCGTATTAGAATTTTGATTTCTTACTTTAATATGCACGTAATATATACATCTTTCATTTCACCGTTAATTGAAATTTTATTAAGTCAAGATACATTTTTTTGTTTGAGATGTTTTAGGGCTAGTGGTGAATGGTGATGTTTAAAATTGATAATTTAGATAAGAAGAAGTTTTTTGACAGATTTTATAGGATTTAATTTGAGTTTTATATCATTAATCTACCATTAATATTGTTGTTGTCTACTTTAAAAAAAAAACAATACAAGTAAACTAATAACAAACTTAGATTTCATTAGATTCGATTGGAAAATGGGGGAAGATTACATCCCAGAATTAAAAACAACAAAAAAAACAGATTAAAAAAAAAAAAAAAGATAGGCATACATCTAAACTAATTAAACACTATTTTCTTCACCACCTCCTTCAACACTCTCTTCCATATTACCATCAGCATCACCGCCACGTCCACCGCAACTTGCCGAATCCACTTGGTCTCTCACTGTTGAATCCGAGAGAACAATGACTGGAATTTCTCTGACCCTGTTTGCTTCAACAAAGAACTCGTACATCTTATGGTGAGGATCCTCACCCAGGATGACATCGCTTAAAGAATGTGGAGTGCAATGACCCAACAATCTTTTCATGAAAATCTTGACTTCTTCCTTCAACTCTTCATTCTGCCGTTTTGTATATTCATACATGGACATCAAACCTTTGGGTGAGGAGGGCACGAACTCTTGAAACTTGGCCGACTTTGATGGTGTTCTTGCCATTTGGGATTTCTAGGGTTTAGGCTTTTGGATTAATGAGTTTACATGGCTAGGGGTATTTATATTGCCATCCCATAAGAGTTTTTGCGACCTTTGGCATCCCCCAAACCATCATCATTATATTATGCACCTTTTGTTGTTGTACGCAACCCCCAAAACAATGACTACTTTCAATTCAAAATTTATAAATTATTTAGGGTTCATTTATGAGGGGTGTATTGATCTACATTAATTGATAAACCGAAAATAATATTCATAATTTAAGCCCCCAAAAATTTATGAGGGGGTGTATTTATCTACATTTTGCGTAAAGTTTATTTATAAGAAATGATGCGGTGTATTTAAGCAAATTATGAACAATAGGTGCTTATGGGGGTGTATTCAGTAAAATTATTGAACTTAACATGAAATTGACATATTTAGATTAAAAATAAGTGAAATTACATTAATGAAGGTGTGTGTTTAAAAATTACTTAACTTAAAATGAAATTGACATATTTCGATTAAAAATACATTAATGAAGGTTATACAAAAATTCGATAAATTCTGAAATATTCAATTCGACAATATATATGTTAATTTTAAACTAACTTGAATTAAATATATTAATTAAATTTAACTTTCTGTATGTAAATTTGATATAACATATCATAAGAAATTATTAATATGATTTTTAATTTTAATCTATGTAATATTTAAAATTCATTTCAATAAATTAACCTTATATTCAGTTTAATATTTAGTTAAATATTCATTTGAAATTCATTTGAAATTAAAATTCATAAACAAGAACAAACAATTTAGATACTTAACGGTTGATAATATTAGTAGTATTTTGGCCACGATTAACAAAACAACCGTTCAAAAGGGCTATAGATGCCCATGATCTACATAAAAACGCAAAATAAAAAACTACCTAAATACAGAAAATTAAAACCTAATATAACCAACATCCATCCACCATCATCATAATCAAAAAAACAAAGAACCTTCATCCAACATCATCATCAATAACCAAAACACGCTTTGTGCTGAGTATCGTACGCAACAACGGCGGCCTCGAGTTCAGTCTTCGCCTCAGCCAGTAACCCTTCAGCGTGTTTGCTATCCTCTTCGTCCGCTTCGTAGACCTCATCCTCGAGAAACATCACCCTACGCTCCAGAACCTGACGAGCGTCTAGCAAGGAGTGAAGTCTGTCCCATCGCATCCGGAGATATAGCTGTTCAGCCTGGTACCGCTGCCGGAGTATATCCCACTCCCGTTTGTTCTTCTGGATAATCTCCATAAGTCCTTGGAAGAAATCCTACAGTGCAAACAAAAAATATATAGTTAAATCATGTGTAAATAAAAACACAAAATAAATCATGAATGATTTTACCTTTCCCTTGGTACACATGATCGATGATTTTTTGAGAGAAAGAGATGAGAGATAAAGATGAGTGTAAGGGGTATGAGTGTGGCTATTTATACAACTCGAAATGAAGGGGTATTTTAATTGAAAGGTTGCATCCAGTTGGCAATTTACCTTAATTTAATTTAATAAATTCAATTTGACCAATCTTTACTTAATTTAATTTAATAACTTATGTAAATAAATTCGAAAATTAAGGGATTGATAAGGGATGAGGGATTTAAGTCATTAATGGTATGTACAGATCGAATGTGTAATTTAAGTTATTATTAGGGATTTACAAAAATTAAGTTAAATAAATTAAACGGAATAGTGTTTAGGGTTTAGGGTTTAGAGTTTAGGGTTACTCGTTTTAATGTGTCGATCAAATTAAAATTCAGTAAATTGAAAACTTAGTGTTCATTACTTTATTTTCCAATGTGTTACTCGATCAAATCCAAATCAACTAATTTGTACACTTAAGGTTCGACTACTCGATTCTCACCGTACGGTGTTTAGGGTTTAGGGTTACTCGTTTTAATGTGTCGATCAAATTAAAATTCAGTAAATTGAAAACTTAGTGTTCATTACTTTATTTTCCAATGTGTTACTCGATCAAATCCAAATCAACTAATTTGTACATTTAAGGTTCGACTACTCGATTCTCACCGTACGGTGTTTAGGGTTTAGGGTTACTCGTTTTAATGTGTCGATCAAATTAAAATTCAATAAATTGAAAACTTAGTGTTCATTACTTTATTTTTCAATGTGTTACTCGATCAAATCCAAATCAACTAATTTGTACACTTAAGGTTCGACTACTCGATTCTCACCGTACGGTGTTTAGGGTTTAGGGTTACTCGTTTTAATGTGTCGATCAAATTAAAATTCAGTAAATTGAAAACTTAGTGTTCATTACTTTATTTTCCAATGTGTTACTCGATCAAATCCAAATCAACTAATTTGTACATTTAAGGTTCGACTACTCGATTCTCACCGTACGGTGTTTAGGGTTTAGGGTTACTCGTTTTAATGTGTCGATCAAATTAAAATTCAATAAATTGAAAACTTAGTGTTCATTACTTTATTTTTCAATGTGTTACTCGATCAAATCCAAATCAACTAATTTGTACACTTAAGGTTCGACTACTCGATTCTCACCGTACGGTGTTTAGGGTTTAAGGTTACTCGTTTTAATGTGTCGATCAAATTAAAATTCAGTAAATTGAAAACTTAGTGTTCATTACTTTATTTTCCAATGTGTTACTCGATCAAATCCAAATCAACTAATTTGTACACTTAAGGTTCGACTACTCGATTCTCACCGTACGGTGTTTAGGGTTTAGGGTTACTCGTTTTAATGTGTCGATCAAATTAAAATTCAATAAATTGAAAACTTAGTGTTCATTACTTTATTTTCTAATGTGTTACTCGATCAAATCCAAATCAACTAATTTGTACACTTAAGGTTCGACTACTCGATTCTCACCGTACGGTGTTTAGGGTTTAGGGTTACTCGTTTTAATGTGTCGATCAAATTAAAATCCAATAAATTGAAAACTTAGTGTTCATTACTTTATTTTCCAATGTGTTACTCGATCAAATCCAAATCAACTAATTTGTACACTTAAGGTTCGACTACTCGATTCTCACCGTACGGTGTTTAGGGTTTAGGGTTACTCGTTTTAATGTGTCGATCAAATTAAAATTCAATAAATTGAAAACTTAGTGTTCATTACTTTATTTTCCAATGTGTTACTCGATCAAATCCAAATCAACTAATTTGTACACTTAAGGTTCGACTACTCGATTCTCACCGTACGATGTTTAGGGTTTAGGGTTACTCGTTTTAATGTGTCGATCAAATTAAAATTCAATAAATTGAAAACTTAGCGTTCATTACTTTATTTTCCAATGTGTTACTCGATCAAATCCAAATCAACTAATTTGTACACTTAAGGTTCGACTACTCGATTCTCACCGTACGGTGTTTAGGGTTTAGGGTTACTCGTTTTAATGTGTCGATCAAATTAAAATTCAATAAATTGAAAACTTAGTGTTCATTACTTTATTTTCCAATGTGTTACTCGATCAAATCCAAATCAACTAATTTGTACACTTAAGGTTCGACTACTCGATTCTCACCGTACGGTGTTTAGGGTTTAGGGTTACTCGTTTTAATGTGTCGATCAAATTAAAATTCAATAAATTGAAAACTTAGTGTTCATTACTTTATTTTCCAATGTGTTACTCGATCAAATCCAAATCAACTAATTTGTACGTACACTTAAGGTTCGACTACTCGATTCTCACCGTACGGTGTTTAGGGTTTAGGGTTACTCGTTTTAATGTGTCGATCAAATTAAAATTCAATAAATTGAAAACTTAGTGTTCATTACTTTATTTTCCAATGTGTTACTCGATCAAATCCAAATCAACTAATTTGTACACTTAAGGTTCGACTACTCGATTCTCACCGTACGGTGTTTAGGGTTTAGGGTTACTCGTTTTAATGTGTCGATCAAATTAAAATTCAATAAATTGAAAACTTAGTGTTCATTACTTTATTTTCCAATGTGTTACTCGATCAAATCCAAATCAACTAATTTGTACACTTAAGGTTCGACTACTCGATTCTCACCGTACGGTGTTTAGGGTTTAGGGTTACTCTTTTTAATGTGTCGATCAAATTAAAATTCAATAAATTGAAAACTTAGTGTTCATTACTTTATTTTCCAATGTGTTACTCGATCAAATCCAAATCAACTAATTTGTACACTTAAGGTTCAACTACATTTATCAAATTAATTTACGAATATTATTGTTGTTATCAACTTAAATTACTATAATTAAAAGGTAATTAAAATAGTTAGGAATTACGATAATTATTGTTGTTAGAAATTAAATTAATCTACATATATCAAATTAATTTACGAATATTATTGTTGTTATGAGCATAAAATTAGGAAAATTAGTCACCTTAATTACGAAAATTAAAATTCAAACATGTCTTCACGCCCACTATCTATTCTTATCATATCAAATTTATTTTCAAATTCAAACACATCTTCAATTTCCACTCCACGTTCACCTCCCTTCACCACTCCACGTTAATTTCGTCTTCAATACGCATTAAATCGACGCGTTTCTTCATGGCGACAATGAGTATAATTAAGTTATACTTTCAAGGCGTAATCATTACGCAGAAAACCCTAAACCATGCACTGCAGCCTGTATTTAACCAAGGAACGACCATGATCGATTTTAATATATTAAATCAACGGTTCCGATGAAGTGAGAAGATCAATAAAATATTCGCCATAATTACCTCTGTAAACCCTAGATGTCTAATTAAATGTCAAACAAGTTGAACGGTCTTGATCGTTTGCATACAATTAAATCAACAGCTGTGATGAAGATTATGGCAAATTAATTAATTCGCAGTTGGCAAAAATCAATGAACGGTCTTGATCGTTTGAATGCAATTAAATCAACGGTTGTGATGAAGATCAATTAATTCGCAGTTGGCAAATCAATTAAATCAACTAAATCAACGACTGTGATCAATTAATATAATTTTCAACGGCTGTGATCAATTATTACGTACACTTAAATCAGCGGCTGTGATCAATTAATATAATTTTCAAAAAAAATTCCTAAAACTAATTTGCAGTTGGTCAATTAATATAATTTTCAAAAAAATTTCCTAAAACTAATTCGCAGTTTGTTAATTAATATAATTTTTAAAAATAATTCCTAATATAATTTTTCAAAAATATTTCCTAAAACTAATTCGCAGTTGGTTAAATTTCCTAAAAAAAATTCATTTTTTTTTACCTAAATTAAAATAAATTTGTGTGTTAATATGATTATGCATGCATACACCCCGCTTGAAAACCTAACCCCACTAATACATTGCATACACCCCGCTTGAAAACCTAACCCAACTAATATTCAATGCATACACCTAATTTAATCAAATCACCCAACAATCTCTCCCCCTTTTCGAGTTTCAAACACATTCTCTCCCATTTCGAATTTCAAACATGCCTACCACAAGATCAGTCGCAAGAAAAATACGATTCACTCTTGGAAACAATCCTGAAGAGATCGAGAGTGAAATTCGGCAGAATCCACAAAGGTTTTTTACAGCCAAGTGCACGACAACTGAGTGCCACAACCGTTTGGTATTTTGTTTCGATTAATTTGAAGGTTTCGTTAACATATATTTGCCATATGTTTAATTTGAAATGTTTCGTTAATGTATATTTGCCATCCGTTTTTTTGCAGAACCTACCGAAGAATGCTGTTGACCTGTTGGGGTACGAGGGGAAGATGATCATAGTTTGTGCAGGGTACTCGGGAATTGAGTTTCAATGCAGGTACGAATTTCATCGGATTGACGAACGTCCAAGGGGAATTAGTCGATTAACGACTGGTTGGACCGCACTTGTCGATACCTTGAGAATTAGCCAAGGAGATACTCTTCATTTTGAGTGTGATGTCCAGTTTCCGTTCAAATTCTATGTGTCTGTCGTCAAGCACGATAAAGCAATTAAGATTGAGGACGAGGGTTGGATGTAAGGGTTTATGTTGGATGTTTATATTTCTTATTTACTTTATTGTCGATGTGAATGTTTATGTTTTAGTGTGTACTGTATTTTTGGACTTAATATGTATTTTAGATCTTTATGTATGATCTAGGTAATGGTATGAATTGTGTTGATGGTATGAATTGTGTTGATGGTATGAACATTACACTAAATAATTATATTGTATGAACCTGATTAGGGTTTAATTGGCTACTTAATATAAATCAGTTCATAACATTACAACTATGAATGTAAACATTAAAATCCTAAACTCCCTTCTGATACATTGAGATCATCATTTAAGTCGAAAAAGAATTGAGTATTGTTGTCTTCTTGAATTGTTGCACCCCTTTCGATTGTAGCTGGTTCTCCCCTTCCCCTTCCCATTCCCGCTGTAGCAGTTCCAGCCCTTCCTCTTCCTCGTCCACCACTTCCAGGTGGACGTCCACGTGGGCGTCCAGTTCCACCCCTTCCTCTTCCTCGACCACGTATTTCCGAAGCTGACATATAACGATTAATTCTAGGTCTTCCTACTGTTCTTGCAACATGGGGGTCTAGTAGTGGATTTCGCTCAATCTCCGGACTTTGTGATCTCCTTGAGGGTCCCTCATCATCATCATCAGTAGTGGTTGTAGGAGGGTTCCAAGCAAGCAATGCATTTTTCATCTCATTACACTTATTTTCAATAAACTCCAACTTTGCATTGTTCCCCATGGCCAAATCCGCAGCCTGCTGGAACACTTTTTCAATTGCTTGGTATTTCTTGTACTCATTAGTCATGTGGGGATAACTTCCTCCGACAAAAATATGGCAATGTCGTCGGTACACATCTTTTCTCCATCGGTGTAACACATACCTTTCGTTCACATTTTGGATGTCCTTTTGTGCCAACACCTTCATTATATGACAACAAAATATCCCCTTGAACTCAAACCTCCTACAATTGCAATTGATGTATTCTCCCACTTGCCTCCACTCAACCAAATAAGTAAATTCCTTGACATAAAAATTGTTCACAATGCATCTTTCAAGAACCCTAATTTTTTCAACTCCAACATCATTCGAATCTTGAGCTCTCTCTTCGTCAGTTGGTTGAAAAACATGACAATAAATCTGTTGGGAATAAAATGAGATATGTTTTGATTCAATACCAAAACCCCCTGAGACATGCCTAAGTCAAGATGATTTTGTTCTAAGAATGTTAGAACATACAAAATAAGGCTAGATGATGAGCTGATATGTTAGGCAGCTCTTAGTTGATTAGATGCACAATTTGAGGGGGAACACATGCTTTAAAATCCATCTAGAACAAGTCCCCTCAAGGCTCAAATTCTGGAACAACCACTAAGTCTATTGAAGACCAAACATGCTGTTCAGGAGAGTTGTCCAGAGGAGTTGTCTCAGCACAATTAATCAAGATCTAGTGCTCTGAAAGCTTGAGCTCAACTATGCTGAAGAGTTAGACATAATCTCACCCTAAAGAACTACAATGAACCTTGCTAAGATCACCTTCAAGTGAAGCAAAGGATAAGAGCCAAGTCATCTGAAGAAGAGCTAGCCAACCTTGCTGATAAGCAAGACTGCTGATAGTGATAAGGAGAGTTGTCCAGTTGATAAGGAATGTTGTCCTATCATTGGAACAACCTTCAGAAGCCATGTCCATGTCCTAACAAGAGAATCTGAAAGTCAGACATTGGGAAGAGTGCTGCAGAATGAAGACAAAGCTTATACAGCCGTTTATTTCCTAAATGAGGACATGTCACTATCAAGAATCTGTCTTCAAAGTTGAAGAACTAAAAGAAGACATTTATGGACTTTTGAGGCTGCCTCTCCAACGGGCAAATCCTTCAATTGTCTATAAATACAGAAGTGTGAAGACCATTTGAAAGCACCTCAACACAATCCAACTAACCTCAAGATCTTACAAGCAAGAGTGCTTTCAAAGCTTTCAAAGACTATCTTAGTCTTCATACACTTCTTCTAAGCTGAACTTAATTGTATACCCATACACAAGTTTAGAGAGATATCCTAATCCTTATACACTGATCTTTATTGTAAAGGATATCTCATTAGTTGGAACCTTACATCAACCCTTACCCCTTTCAAGAGTGAAAGTGAGAAGGTTGTTGTAGTAGTAGTAGAAGTGGTAGGAGCTGACTGTTGAGAGAAGAACGGTTCAGTTCTGAGTTGAGAAGAGGTACTAGGACTCTAGACATCCTAGGGATCAATTCACCAAGGAGTGGTGTTCTTGATCAAGTGCACCTTAGCACTATAAAACAAGTTAATTCCAAGAGTGAAGGAATTATCCTGTTCAATCAGGGAAAGTAGATGTAGGAGCTTGAGTCTCTGAACCACTATAAACTCTTGTGTTGATTTGCTTTTCAAGTATTTTCATACATTCAACACTGCACACAAAACTGATCTTTCAAAGGCTAAACATTCAAAGACTGTGCAAAACCTATTTGGACAAGTTCCCTGAAAACTGGATTGTATTGAATTGACAAAGTGATTTTAGAAACTAAAGGAGTCTAAACTAAAAGGGCCAACCACTATTGCGCACATATAACTCCCTTAGATAGTTATTCAACTAAGTACTCAATAGTACTTAGTAGTTTGATTATCTTAGAAGAGTTAATCATCTTCAGTAGAGTTGTCCAAGACAACCTTGCTGAGCCCTGGTTTGATCAAAAGTTAGAAAGAATTGCATACAAGTGTATTCCCCCTCCCCATACACTTGTTATATACTCCTTTCAGGACCAACAAGTGGTATCAGAGCAGGGGTTCAAAGACCACTGCTTCTGAAAAGCCATCTTGGTTTTCAAAATCACATATTTGGTGTGGTCACTGAACTGATCTATCTGGAATCCTATCAATTGTTGACTAACTGTTTGTTCTTGAGATATGACCAACAACAATGCTGCTGTTCCACCTCCTGCTGTCCAAGGATTGGACAACATGGCCACAAATCCAGTCAACCACATTTCTCATCACAAATTTCCCATGTTCTCAATAGACAACTATGATTTCTGGAAAATCAGGATGAGGGCTCATCTTGCATCTCTGCACACTGATATGTTGAGGGTGATCACAAGAGGTCCTTTTGTGTTCACTCAAGTAAATCCCAGAGTCACTGAAGCTCAAAGAGCAGATATAAGGGAATTGATTCCCAAAGATGAGGATGACTTCACTGCTGATGAGAAGAGGAAAGATAATCTAAATTCTCTTGCCATGAACACCCTCTACCAAACAATTCCAGATGCAATAATGGGTAGGGTCTACCATTGCACAACTGCCAAAGAAATTTAGGATACTCTTGCTGAAATGTGTGAGGGTACTGACAAGATCAAGGAGAACAAGCTCCAAGTGGCAGTGCAAAAGTTTGAACAATTCACAATGGAGTCTGAGGAATCCATTGACAAATTTGCTGGTAGATTCACTGATGTGATGAATGAGATCAACTCATTAGGCAAGGTGTACTCCAAAAGAGAAGTTGGATTGAAAATCTTGAGAAGTCTCACTCAAAAGTGGGATGTGTATTCTGTAATGATGCAAAATACCAAGGATCTTTCCACCATGCCAATGCAACAAATCTTCTCTGAACTCAAAGCTTATGAGTTCGACCTCAATAGAAGAAAGCCTGTTGAGGAGCCTTCAATTCCTACAAAGGGAGTGGCATTCAAATCCAAAACTACTGAACCAGAAATGCAGTCCACTCCAAGATCATCAAAGTCAGTCTCCAAGACTGAAATGAAGGAGGAACTAGCCTTGATGGCTAGAAGGTTTGACAAGTTAAATTCAAGGTTTGGTAGATACAAGAAATTCTACCAAGACAACAAATTCAGGAGAAGGTACAACTCTCCTGAAGCTCAGGCTGAGGTCAAAAAGCCTGAAGAGAAAAGATCAGAGGACAAGTACTCTAATAGGAGAAGGTCCAGTAGAGCTGAACCTTCATCATCAAAAAGAAGAGAAGAACCAAAGAAAGATGATGATGAAGACTTGTGCTATAATTGCAAGAAGAAAGGGCACTTCCAGTATGACTGCCCTGAACTGAGCTCTAAGGAGAGAAGAGAAAGGCAAGCTAAAAGAGACAGAAAGTTCACCATTAGAAAGGCCCTGATGGCTGGTGAAGAATCTGAAAGTGCTAAAAGCTTCAACTCTTCTGATGGACTGTTCTCCAACAGTGAAGATGATGATGATGTTTGCAACATGGCTCTTGAGGATGATGAGGTATCCTCTACTTCTAGTTCACCATCATTCATCTCACAAAACACTAGTGAGGTCAACCTGAAACTTTCTCTTGGAAAGTTGATGGAAGATTTCACTATGCTACAAGAATTTCATGATAATTGTGTGAGATAAAATGAAAGATTAGCAATTGAGCTTGCTAAAAACTCTGAGGCAGTTGTTGATGTCAAATCCACTGAGTTGTATCAACAAGTCTTGAGAGAGCTTGAGGAAGCAAATCTCAGGATAGTTGACCAACAAAAGGAGATTGATGATCAACTTCTCTCTCAGAAGAGAAAAGATTTTGAACTGAAAATTCTAAATGCCAAATTTGAAAACCTCTCACATGAGTATGATATTCTTAAAACAAGTGAAGAGAGCATGAAACTAAAGATGTCTGCTCTGAAGAAATCCTCTAGAGCAATAGAGGAAATTCAGAGTTATCAAAGACCTATGGATCAAAGAAGTGGATTAGGTTTTGATCCATTTGAATCTTCACCTTGTCTTAGTGTTGCTTCTACAAGTAACACTAAGAGGATCTTTGTTAAGTCAGTGGCACCAACTGAAAATGAAAACAAACAGCCACTGAACAAAGGAAAGGGCAAAATGGATAACTTGCCTACTCAAGTGCTTCAGGAGACGAGGCCAAAACCTAAGGAAATGGCCAAAGCTCCTGATCACAAGAGGAATGTTGATCAGCAGAGTAGACCCAATGGAAGGGCAACTCTCCTGAACAATGTTCAGAGGAGTTATCCAAGGTATAATCAGCCTAGGCCAACTCTACTGAAAAAGCCTCAGCTGACTAGACCTAAGGACAACTATCCTCAAAGGCAAAATAAAATGAGACAACCAAAACCCTATATGCCAAAGAGTAATGGTCATAAGAAAGCCTTTCCTCAAAGATTCCCTCAAGTAGCACAAAGAACTCATAAGTTCAGGAGATTTGACAATTCTCCTGAAACTTATAGAGTTAACACTTTCACACATACTTTCCCAAAGGCATTTAAGGGAAAGACAGTGTATGTTGATGCTAGAGGAAAACAACTTAGCCACCTTGAATCAATCAGGGTTATTAGGCAAGTCTGGGTTCCTAAAGGTACAACTAACCTCTCAGGACCCAAAACTCAAAGGGTACCTAAACCTATTTAATTGCAGGTACCATTGGGCCACAAGAAGAGGAGCATGAGTAAAAAGTCAGCATGGTACCTTGACAGTGGATGTTCAAGGCACATGACTGGAAACAAGGAACTCCTCACTGATTTTATTGAAAAAGAAGGCCCAAATGTCACATTTGGAGACAACTCACAAGCTACAACAAAAGGTTATGGTACTTTGATGATTGGTAACATCAAAGTATCCAATGTATCTTATGTGGCTGGTCTCAAGTATAATCTCCTAAGTATCAGTCAATTCTGTGATAAAGATTTCAATGTTGAGTTTTCTAGTGGAAAATGCTTAATCAAAGATAAGACTCAACAAATTCTATTGACTGGAACTAGGAAAGGAAATGTGTATTTTGCAGACTGGGACAAGTCTACTGATGCTGCATGTTTCATTGCTAAGAGTTCTAGTGAACAAAGTTGGTTATGGCATAAGAGATTAAACCACTTGAACTTCATAACAATGAACAAGATTGCTAGAAATGCATTAGTTAAAGGACTACCTAATGAGGTTTTCATTAAGGAGCATGTTTGCAAACCATGCCAAGAGGGAAAACAAATTAAAGCCTCATTCAAAGGAAAACCAGTCATTTCTACTGAAAGGGTACTTGAACTTTTACATATGGACTTATTTGGACCAATTACCCCTGCAAGCATAAATGGTAGAAAATACACATTGGTTGTAGTAGATGACTTCTCTAGGTTCACATGGGTAGTATTTCTCCTTAATAAGAAGGAAACTCAAGTCAAACTGCCTGAATTTTTAAAGAGATTGTCAAATGAGAAAAACCTTAGCATTATCAAGATAAGATCTGATAAAGGCACTGAGTTCATTAATTCATACATCAATGAGTATTGCACATCTAATGGAATAGCTCATGAAACCTCAGCAGCTATAACTCCCCAACAAAATGGAGTTGCAGAAAGAAGAAATAGAACCTTAAAAGAAGCTGCTAGAACCTTAATTGTTGATTCTAAATTACCAAAGAGGTTTTGGGCTGAAGCTATAAACACTGCATGCCATACTCAAAATAGATGCTTGATTACTAAGGGGCAAGGCAAAACCCCCTATGAACTCTGGAAAGGAAGAATGCCTAAAGTGTCATATTTTCACATCTTTGGTTGTAAGTGTTTCATACACAATAATGGGAAAGAACAGTTGAAAGCCTTTGATATAGGGGTGAAAACGGATCGGATACGGACGGATAGTGCTTATACCGTATCCTAAACCATATTTTTTTCTCGAATTCGGATACGGAAAAGCCGGATTCGGATACGAATTCGGAATATTCGGTATACGAATACGAAACGGATATCGGACGAATCCGGGCCGTATTCGAATAACTATAATCGGATAATATATTTCAAATGAAAATTATCAAAATGTGATTGAAACACATAAAAAATCAACAAACATGAAATCATCAAAATATATCCTTCGTAAACATCACCACTCCAGCGCAACATAACGCCTAAGAAGACATCTATAATATTATACCCAAGCATGAATAAAGCAATCAACAAACTACTCCTAACTGAATAAGCTAGAAGTGTTATTTAAAGTATACAATATTACACGTGCACACCGAACTGTTTTAAGCTGGAATTTCAATTTGTGTGTTGCATTAGTATTAAATTTAAATTTAGAAATAAAATATTTAGAAAATAAACGTAATTGTTAAGACCCATTTTCTTTTCTTTTCAACCCCTATTAATTAGCAACGGAATATTTGTTTTTTCAAATTTCAACCCACTTTCTTCCCCTTTCTTTAAACCCCCATCTTCATCCTCTGCTTTTCCCCAACTTCATCTCTCTCTCTCTCTCCCTCTCTAATGGCGGCAACTGCGAATGAATCTGTTGAATCTATCAAACAAAAGGTATGTTTCCCTCTTCACAGACGAATTAATTACTAGATCTGTTTGTTCATACACTGTATTAACCATTTTCCATGGAATTTCAGACTTGTATCCTCAAAGCTTCGATCCACTGCGAGGGTTGTAAAAGGAAAGTAAAAAAACCTTCTCAACCAACTTCTCATACCTGTGGCGCTCCAAGACAAGAAGGGGGCTGGGACGGGCAGTCGACGACGGGGGTCGGGGCTGGGGGTGCAGACGTGCAGGGGCCAAAAAGGGAAGGGAGTGAGGGTTTAGGCTTTTTAGTTTTTAATAAGGCCCAATAATGTTATAAGTTATAATAGAGCTTTAATAAAATTAATATAAAATATAAAATAAAATATATTAAAAAATCCGGGTATCCGGATTTATTATCCGGATAATATCCGATAAAATATGGGAAAACTCGAATACGGTCGGATATTATGTATTCCGAATTCGAAGTCAACTATCCGTATCCGAATTCGTATCCGCCCGGATACTAAATTTTTATACTGAATTCGTATCCGACCGGATACGGTTCCAGATCGGTCGGGAAATATTCGATCCGTTTTCACCCCTACTTTGATAGCAAAGCTGATGAGGGAGTATTCCTTGGATATTCTCAAATCAGTAGAGCTTTCAGAGTCTACAACAAGAAAACCCTTATTGTGGAAGAAACACCTCATGTTGTGTTTGTTGAATCTATTCATGAGTTCAGGAATGAGAACTTGGAATCAGAAGAAATCACACAAAGGACAACCAGACTGAGCCTAAAAGACAAAGACACTGAATTCATAGAAGTTGTCCAAGCCAACCTACCTGAAAAACTCTCATTGGACAACAATCCTGAAGGCAACCTTCCTGAGACAAATTCCACTGAAGGGAATGGTGAACTGAATGATCCAATCCCAGTTCACATCCAGTTAACAACTACCAATGAAGAAGCAGTTCCTGCTGAGGTAGTTAATGGGTCAAATAATCAAGGGGGAACTCAAAATGTTGAAAATGCCAATGTCCCTGACATTGAGGACAACACCCCTGATTATGATCCTGAATTAGATCCTGCATTCAATTATCCTGAATTTTATAATCAAAATGACTCAACTTCAGTAGAGGACAACTCCACTGAAGAGATCAGAAAAAGAAGGACTTGGTTGTCTGACCATCCTACTAATCTAATACTTGGTGACCCAAGTATTGGAGTCAAAACAAGGAGATTTCATGGTGAAAGTGCTCTTTTCTGCTGCTTCTTGTCA
Organism: Galeopsis tetrahit; assembly: GCA_963675135.1. NCBI lineage: Eukaryota > Viridiplantae > Streptophyta > Magnoliopsida > Lamiales > Lamiaceae > Galeopsis > Galeopsis tetrahit. The sequence goes on from OY776128.1 coordinate 56,085,343, forward strand.
GAACAAGAACCAAGTGATATTGAAGAAGCACTTCAAGATGCCAATTGGATCACAGTCATGCAGGAAGAACTGAACCAATTCACCAGAAATGAAGTTTGGGAGCTGGTGGATAGACCTTCACATCAAGATGTTATTGGAACAAAGTGGGTGTTAAAGAACAAGAAGAATGAGAATGATGTGATTGTCAGAAACAAAGCAAGACTAGTGGAAAAAGGTTATTGCCAGCATGAAGGCATTGACTATGATGAGACCTTTGCACCTGTGGCAAGGCTAGAAGCAATAAGGCTCTTTCTAGCCTATGCAGCCCACAAGAGGTTCAAAGTGTACCAAATGGATGTCAAGAGTGCCTTTCTGAATGGAGTCTTGAAAGAAGAAGTCTATGTGGAGCAACCACCTGGTTTTGAGGTTGGAAACCAAGTTTACAGACTGAAGAAGGCTCTATATGGACTCAAGCAAGCCCCTAGGGCTTGGTATGAAACACTGTCACAATTCCTCTTGGATCATGGATTCACCAAGGGAACTGTGGACAGAACTCTCTTCAGAATCTCTGAAGGAGAGGACATCTTGCTTGTCCAAATTTATGTGGATGACATAATATTTGGATCCCCCAATAAGAAGTTGTGTGAGAGGTTCTCAAAGCTAATGCAAAGCAAGTTTGAGATGTCCATGATGGGGTTGATGAACTTCTTTTTGGGACTTCAAGTCAAGCAATCAAAAGAAGGGATCTTCATCAACCAAGCCAAGTACACCAGAGAAATGATCAAGAAATTTGGGTGTGCTACTAGCAAGCCAGTAAGGATCCCAATGAACACAAATTGGAAGATGGATCCTGATGAGAGTGGTGTTCCAACCAACTCCACTGAGTATAGAGGAATAATTGGTTCACTCCTCTATCTCACTGCCAGCAGGCCTGACATCACCTTTGCAGTAGGTGTTTGTGCAAGGTTCCAAGCAAATCCTAAGAAAAGCCATCTTGAGGCTGCAAAGAGGATTTTAAGGTATCTCAAAGGCACTGAGAATCTAGGCCTTTGGTACCCTGCTGATGACAACATTGAGCTAACTGGCTACTCAGATGCTGACTATGGAGGTTTCAGAATTGATAGAAAGTCCACTTCAGGGACTTGTCAATTCTTAGGCAACAAGCTCATATCTTGGTTTTCCAAGAAGCAGAACACAATGGCTACTTCCACCACTGAAGCTGAATATGTTGCAGCTGGAAGTTGTTGTGCTCAAATCCTTTGGTTGAGACAACAACTCAGAGACTACAAAGTAAACTCTACTGAAGTGCCAATATTTTGTGATAACAATAGTGCAATTGCAATATCACAAAATTCTGTCTTACACACATGATGCAAACATGTGGACATCAAGCATCACTTCATTAGAGATCATGTGGAGAAAAAGGACATAAAGTTGGTCAAGATCCACACAGATCATCAAAAAGCTGATATTCTAACAAAGCCACTTGCAGAGGCAAGATTTCTGGAGCTATCAGCAGAGTTGGGACTACTTGATCCAGGGAAGTTGGACAAGTAAAACTCATTGAAGTTAATGGGAGTAAAGTAACTGAATTGGTCTTCAGCAGACTTGGACAAGTCTACTGAAGTTCAGGAAAGATGATCACAATTACTCAGGACACTTGTCCATTGAATCTCAGGACACTTGTCCACATCTTTTCAGGACACTTGTCCTAGTGGGGTCAGATAAGTTGTCTTGGCTATCAAACTATTTCCTTGGTTTGATAAGCACCTATTTTGGGTAATCATTGTCTACTTTGATATCTTTCCCAATTACAGATATCATCACTGTGGGATTTAATTTGTCCCCCACCCAAAAGGTCACTATCCATGCATTAAATGCCAAGATTTAAATCTTGTTTGCATTACACTTTTCAAGCCATGATCTATCTCGAAAACTCCCCAACCATTAACTAATATTAAATAACTTCCACGTTTTGAATAAAACCAATAACTCACTGTTACATTGGTTTTTGACCATTGGATCAAAACTGGCCAACTCCCCTAAAATCAATCCTGGCCGTCCAAGTGTGTTTTCCATTTTTGACAACAGTTGAAAACTCACAAAACTCACCAACTCATTGACAAACATTCTTTTTAGAATATTCCCAAGCCTTAAGATCCCCCCCACAAACACTTCTTCCCCAAGCATTCGAAACCCTAGCTCTTATCTTCTTCAAAACTCTCTCAAATTCATTTCTGTAACCCTAAATGGCTCCCAAAGTTAGACCAGAAATGATCATTGATTTCTCCAACAAGGCTCTAGACCTTGATTTTGGATACTTGAGCAACAAAAACAGCCTTCACTTTGAGCCCATAGTATCATTTGAAAGTGAAGACCCTGAGATTACACCAACCTTGAGATGGTTGAGAAGAGCTGGATTGCAGAAGTTTAGGAGGGAAGACCAAGTTCTTGCTTGGAAAGTTACATGGCAGAGTTCTTTGCCTTTCTCAAATGGAAAGGTAAGCCTGAAGATGGTGAAGTTTCTACAAGGCTCTCATATGTGGCTGAAGGAGAGGAGGAAGAGAGATTTCATAGAGTGAAATTCTCTTCAGAAGATCTTGAAGGAGCCTTTGGATTGCCTTCTGAAGGAAGGAATCCAGAATTTTATGGTGCTGATCATGAAGAGGAGATAGCACAAGAATGGCTTCTGGTTCCAGGTCCCATCTCTTCAACACAAAACAAGAAGACTCTCAAGCCAAAATTTCTCAACCTTTTTGAGGTAGTTGCTAAGAGTCTCTTGAGCAATACTGGAAGCTTGGAGCAAGTCAGCCATCCAAGAATCAGAATTATGGCTGCAACTATTGATGCTAGTGACAAAGGCATCAAGTTTGATTGGAGGACCTTCATCATGTCTGAAATGATGAAGGAAAAGGCCAAGTTTAAGGTGAAAACTCATAATAAGGTTGTGCTAGAAGGGAAACTCAAGTATTGCACCAGGGCAAGCTTGTTGATTGAGAGATTTTCCCATTATTCTCAAATGCAAACCTTTGCAAAGCCCCTCCCAGCCCAAAAGATATTGTTCATAAAGCTCAGCAAGAAAACTGAGCAAATGAGGATGCTACTGGCCAAACCTACTGAAGAAAAGGTAGAGGAGAAGCCAAAATTGAAAAAGAGGACAAAGGCCAGAGTGGTAAAGACAAGGAAAATGTCTCAAATCCCCTCAGAGGAGAATTCAGGAGCTTCAACTGAGATTGAAGAAGTTGCTGAAGAGGGAGTAAGTGTGCCTTCTGATCATTCAGAAGAGTTGAGACAGAAGTATAATGAAACTAGACAAAAGTCTAGAGGTGATAAGAGGATCAGGGAAGTTGTCTTTGAGAAGGATGGTGAAGGAAGTGGGAGCAGTAGGGCCAGCAAGAGAAGGGCCAAGCCTACTGATAAGGTGTTGGAGCTTCAGGAAGAAAGGTCTCTCCAACTTGCTCTAAGAGAGAGCAGAGCTGAAAGCAGGACCAAATCCAAGTCAAGGACCAACTCATCTAGTTCTGGAACTCCAGAATCCAAGGTCCCTGAAGGTCAACCAATAGAGGCCAACATCCCTGAAATTCAGAACCCTGAGCCCAACTCCCCTGAAACCCACATAACCCCAACCAATCAACCTATCACCCCCATCAATCTTACAAAGAGATACTCTCCAGAAGGGAGTGTGCAAAGAAGTGGGATAGATGTGCTAGCAGATATAGCAGTAGATGAGACAAGATTACACTCTCCCCTTGACTCATCTATGCTCAATTATTCAAAGCTTTTAGAAGCGGCACTCTTTGAGCCAACCCCAATTAGTAAAGCCCCTTCAGATCCATTGCTCTCAAAAGCAACTGAAGTACCTTCAATTGCAACCAATCCTTCTGAAGCCAATATCCCTGAACTTACACTTCCTGAAGCCACTTTAGGAGAACCCAGAGCCAACTCCCCTATAACCCAAAGTCCCCATTCTAGTGGAGATGAGGAGGAGTATACTTATGAGAGTATGCTCAGAGGAGGAGCCAATGCTACTGTGGACAGTTTGTATCCACAACTTGCTAAATTTCCAAAAATTCAGAAGATGTTCCATGATTTAAGGATGCTTGTGGATGTAAAAGACAAGACCATTATGGAGATATCCCAAGTCATCCAAGATAAGGGTGCAAACTGGTGGCAAGTGGAGGAGAGTAGATTGCTACACTTTGCTAGTGTGTTGAAAACAAGATTCCTTACTGATGAGGAAGTTTTTGCAAAGTTAGTAGAGGATAAGATCAATGAGGAGAAGGAGAGGAAAGCTAAGGGCATCAAACATCCTGATAGTAGCTCAAATGATGATTCCCCTGATGATCCCTCAAACCCTTCAAACCTCAACCCTCCTGAAACCCCTCAAGCCAACCTCCCTGAATCTACTCAACCCAAGTCTTCTGTATCAGCTAGACTTTCAAACCCTCCTAAAACCTATCATAGGAAAGGCTCTGTATCTTCAGAGGTGTTGACCACGGGTGGTAACACAACCAAAGACACATCTGCCAATGAAGGTTCTCCTGAACCCAAGGCACAGCCTAAAGATGTGGAGGTTCATATACTAGAGGCTGGTTTGATTAAGGCCTATTCAGTGTCAGATGAGTTGGACACTGATCAACCCTTAATCATTCAGGATGACTCAGTGGCTGTTGAAATAAGCACTGTGATCTCCCCATAACTGCCATCTTTGAACCTTGTTGAAGGTAGAGATGATGCATGTTTAGGTGATGGAGTTGAAAAGGAGAATTTAGTGGAAAAACCAGAGGGAGTAGTAGATGAGAGAGATGTGGTGATCACTAGGATAGTGAGTGTACCACCAAATGAGGGTGATATAAGTGAGGAAGGGCAGGCTATTCTTGAAGTCAAATCTGAACTTCAGGAATCCCTTGATGAGAGGAGGCATGTTCCTTTAAGTGAGGAAATTAACAATGAAGGAAGAAAAGAAGTAGTTGAAAATGAAAAGAAGACTACTGATGTATCAGAGTCTTATGAAAAAGAAATTGAGGGTGATGAGTGTGTTTTCACTAACCCTTTTGATTTATCTGACATTGCAGGTATATCTCTTGACCAAATCTTTGCAGATGATTTCTTGACAGATGCTCCCATCCATGTTGATTCTGGATCAGCACAAGCCCTACTTGGCTTGCAATCAACAAAGGTGGATTCCTTGGCTCAACAAGTTCAATCAGCTCATGTAGAAACTTCTGGAGCATTAGATGAGCATGGAAGAACTTTGGCATCTGTGGAAATGAGGTTGACAGGCTCTGAAGATGTGGTGTTACCCACATTGGAAGCAATAATTAAAGGAGTGGAATCTGGTCTTCGAACCATTTCCACTGAAGTTCACAAAGCCAAAGTCAGTATGGAGAACATCTCAAAGGAAGTCAAGAAGGATCAAAAGCTGCTTAGAGATAACCACAATGCAAATGTTCAAGCTATCAGATTGACCATTAAGCAAGCTATTGGCAAGAAGACAGCCTTGCAGAAGAAAAGAGCAGAGGCACAAGGGCTTGCTATGGTGAAAGCAGCTTCAGAGAAATTTTCCCAAGAAGTGATGGCCAACATTGCTGAAGGTGCAGTGGCCAACCTCACTGAGCTCCTTAAAGCCCAATTGGATGCATCTCTGAAAGCAACCTTGGAAGAGGTTGTCCAACAAAAGATGAAGCCTGTTCTAGCTTTCCTTAGCTTGAGCAGTGATAGGATGCAAAATATACATGATGAAAATGTATATTTGTTGGAGGAGATGAAGTCTCTAACCCAAGCCCAGTCCTTAATGGCATCTACTATGAGTGAGCTCAAACCTGAATGTTTTGATGCTGCCAAAAAGGGGGAAAGGGAAAGAGCAAGGGCAAAAGGTGCCTTAGTGATTGGAAGCCCAGTCAAAGGTAAGGACAAAGCTCCTGAGGGAAAAGGGAAAGGGCCAGCAGTGCTGAACTTAAAAGATTTGGATGAAGAGGAGCAGTTAGCACTTGCTTTGAAAAACTCAATGGCCTCAGCTCAAGAGGAAAGAGTGAGGTTACAGCAGAGGCCAGGTGGTGAAGTGTCTGGTTTGGACAAAGTTGCTGAAGGTGTCCACACTAGAGGAAAGATCAAGAGGGCAAAAGGAAAGAAAAGACAAGCTGAGACATTTACTGATTTTCCCAACAACCTTGATCTACCACCTGAATTCAGAATTGATGATGATGAGCCTATCTCAAAGAAGGCCAAAGCTGCTGAAGAAGACAAAACTGCTGAGATGTCCAAAATTGCTAAAAAGGACAAGTCTTCTGAGAAAGAAAAATCCACTAAGACTATGTCCACTGAAGGTGCCAAAGCTTCTGAAGATGTAGAGGAGTTGTATGAAGAAAGCTTTGGACCTGGACCTAAGAAAAAGAAAGTGGTGGTGCTAAATGATCCATCAAAGCTGTTTCATGAAGGGTATGGCAAAGACCCTGAAACTCAACAGAAACTGGCCATGATGAGGGCCCAAGAAAAGATGGACTTGATGGATGAAGCACAAAGAGTAAGAGATAAAAGAAGAGCAGACTTCCAGAAGCCAAGAAGGAAGAGAGCAACTTACAACAAGATGAAACCACAGCTATTGATCCCAATGGACACCAAATATCCTCACTTGGATAAATGGGTACCAATTCAGCTGAATGACTCATGGGAGGAAGCCAAAAGGGAGTTTGTCTATGACTACTATGTCATTGACAGATGGAATGGAAAAGATGTCAACTCCACTTTTGTTGAGTTCATGATAGAGTATTACAGAGAGCTTTATTAACAACTACTTGCAGCTGCTGATATTGCAAGATTTGAACTCACAGCTCCCAAGCCAATCATATACATGCCTCCAAAGCTTGAAGGATGGATTGACCAAGCAAGGATCCTGAAGGAATTTACTGAGATCCTCAAGCTGAACAAGATGGTTCTTGGACCCAAGGGAACAAACCAAGAAGCCATGGCCTTGAAAAGAAGAGTGTGGGCACAATATGGGATGGTGCCACCTCCTGAGGATGATCTCTGAAAATGGCTAAGTCTTCTGACTTTTTTTGGGATAAAAACTTATCTTATCTGAAGATATTTTTTTTAATTAGTCAAAAATGCTGAAATTTGGACAAGCCTGCTGATGTGGTGTGCCTTGACATGCTGTTTGCTCTGATATAATCTGGATGCTCTAATACAAGCATTTGTTTTGATATCCAGTATTCTGCTCTGATACTTGAAGTATTTTGGTTTTGCTCTGATACTAGAAGATACTCTGAAACTTGAAGATCTAGATACTCTTAAGTGTTTAGTGGTCTTGCTCTGATACTCTAGATCTTATGTTTAGTATATGCTCTGAATAGCTGTAATGAAATGATCATTTGTAATGATGTCTTGAATTCATGCTCTGATAAGTTACTTTCAACTATCAACATGCTTGTAATGATCTCTATATGAATGATAGTTGAACTACCTTTGAATCAAGATACATTATTACAGAAATCTCTCTATGCCTAAATTTGAAACCTATGTGCAACATGAACAGTGAGTACACTAACACATTGCTTTTCAGGAATATTGACCTTAGTCATGTCTTCTGAAGATAAATGTAATAGGTGTAGCTAAGTCACTTTTGCATAAGTTGTATAGGTTTTGTCATCATCAAAAAGGGGGAAATTGTTGGGAATAAAATGAGATATGTTTTGATTCAATACCAAAACCCCCTGAGACATGCCTAAGTCAAGATGATTATGTTCTAAGAATGTTAGAACATACAGAATAAGGCTAGATGATGAGCTGATATGTTAGGCAGCTCTTAGTTGATTAGATTCACAATTTGAGGGGGAACACATGCTTTAAAATCCATCTAGAACAAGTCCCCTCAAGGCTCAAATTCTGGAACAACCACTAAGTCTATTGAAGACCAAACATGTTGTTCAGGAGAGTTGTCCAGAGGAGTTGTCTCAGCACAATTAATCAAGATCTAGTGCTCTGAAAGCTTGAGGTCAACTATGCTGAAGAGTTAGAGACAATCTCACCCTAAAGAACTACAATGAACCTTGCTAAGATCACCTTCAAGTGAAGCAAAGGATAAGAGCCAAGTCATCTGAAGAAGAGCTAGCCAACCTTGCTGATAAGCAAGACTGCTGATAGTGATAAGGAGAGTTGTCCAGTTGATAAGGAATGTTGTCCTATCATTGGAACAACCTTCAGAAGCCATGTCCATGTCCTAACAAGAGAATCTGAAAGTCAGACATTGGGAAGAGTGGTGCAGAATGAAGACAAAGCTTATACAACCGTTTATTTCCCAAATGAGGACATGTCACTATCAAGAATCTGTCTTCAAAGTTGAAGAACTAAAAGAAGACATTTATGGACTTTTGAGGCTGCCTCTCCAACGGGCAAATCCTTCAATTGTCTATAAATACAGAAGTGTGAAGACCATTTGAAAGCACCTCAACACAATCCAACTAACCTCAAGATCTTAAAAGCAAGAGTGCTTTCAAAGCTTTCAAAGACTATCTTAGTCTTCATACACTTCTTCTAAGCTGAACTTAATTGTATACCCATACACAAGCTTAGAGAGATATCCTAATCCTTATACACTGATCTTTATTGTAAAGGATATCTCATTAGTTGGAACCTTACATCAACCCTTACCCCTTTCAAGAGTGAAAGTGAGAAGGTTGTTGTAGTAGTAGTAGAAGTGGTAGGAGCTGACTGTTGAGAGAAGAACAATTCAGTTCTGAGTTGAGAAGAGGTACTAGGACTCTAGACATCCTAGGGATCAATTCACCAAGGAGTGGTGTTCTTGATCAAGTGCACCTTAGCACTATAAAACAAGTTAATTCCAAGAGTGAAGGAATTATCCTGTTCAATCAGGGAAAGTGGATGTAGGAGCTTGAGTCTCTGAACCACTGTAAACTCTTGTGTTGATTTGCTTTTCAAGTATTTTCATACATTCAACACTGCACACAAAACTGATCTTTCAAAGGCTAAACATTCAAAGACTGTGCAAAACCTATTTGGACAAGTTCCCTGAAAACTGGACTGTATTGAATTGACAAAGTGATTTCAGAAACTAAAGGAGTCTAAACTAAAAGGGCCAACCACTATTGCGCACATATAACTCCCTTAGATAGTTATTCAACTAAGTACTCAATAGTACTTAGTAGTTTGATTATCTTAGAAGAGTTAATCATCTTCAGTAGAGTTGTCCAAGACAACCTTGCTGAGCTCTGGTTTGATCAAAAGTTAGATAGAATTGCATACAAGTGTATTTCCCCCCCCCCCTCATACACTTGTTATATACTCCTTTCAGGACCAACAAAATCGACTTTTTTATTTCTTCTTGAACACGATTGAACATAGAATTCGTGTATACCCGTTGAAATTGCTTCTCCCATGGAAACTGAGAAATGCACTTAATGACCTTGTTCTTCGATTGAAAATCAGCATGGAACTCCTTCTGAAATTTATTACCAATAGCAACATCGTATTGTTCCATGAACTGTTTGAGTGTGCTTCTGGAGTGAACAAAATCATCAAAATAAGCATGCATTCCCTCACTTCGTTGTGTCGAAATCATTCCGGCCCAAAACGTGTGGTGCAAGTAAACTGGAACCCATTTCTCCCTTTCAGCGTACAAACCTATTAACCATTCATTATTTTCCAAACGGTATTTAACCAAGAACTCGGCCCATTTCCTCTCAAATATCTCGATGGTTATGCTGTCGTACACGAGGACTTTAAATTCAACGATGCATGATTTAATATCATGAACCCTTTTGAACTTTTCTCCTACTTTTGATAGAATATGTCATATGCAATACCGATGAATAGTGTTCGGCATCAACTCCCTTATAGCTATCTTAATGGTTTCAGCTTGGTCCGTAATTATGGTCGTAGGGTGAATGCCACCCATTGCTTCTAATCAATTCGAAAAAATCCATTTATACGTATCAGCCCTTTCATTGCTCACCAATGCACATCCTAGCAAGATCGAATGACCATGATGATTAACGCCAACAATGCTTGCAAATGGCATTTTGTACCTATTATTCGAAAATAAAACAATGCATAAAAAATACATTAAACAACTAAACCGAACCATTAACAAAATTTAATAGCTACGTACTCCATAGAATATTGACGAACAAAACAAGAAATACATAACCTAAATATTAATGTATGCATTCAGAAATTAAAACATTATGTAAAATGGATGAACAACAAAAACCCTAAATAATTTTGTACCTATTGACAAGATACGTTGTGTCTAAACTCACGACGTCGTGAAACTCTTCGTAAGCAGCCTTACTCCTAGGATGGAACCACAAAACATTGCATAGCCTATTATCCTCATCAATATCCATCAAATGAAAAAAACTGTTATCTCTCACTTGAAGTTTAGCAAACATCTTACGGATTGCTTCAGCGTCTCCTTGGCCTAATCTCAACCTTCTTCGTTCATCAATGAAATTTCTACAATTCTTAGGGAGGCACCCTATATTTTCTGGACCACCCGATTGAATTTCACATAATCTTACATTTTTGCATGTCCTTATTCCTGCAATATCATTTGCTTCTAATTGCCTCTTCATGTGGACACTAAAATGCCTATGAGCTGGCATTAATGGAGAAAAGACTGGATCAATTTCATGGTTGTGGTCATCCACCATTTTACTAACAATCCAGGTTCCATCCTCGAGTTTCTTCGCATTCAAATGAGCTTTGCAATTAATTCTTTTCGACATCTTATATGCCTTAGAAATCCCACCCTTATCACATGCAAACAAAGCATATTTCAATTCTGATTCATCATTTTTCACAAGTGCGCGTTTAACAATGCTAAATCCTTTGCTTCTTGCATATTCCTGATAAGCCCTAAACAAGTCATCAATGCTCCCATAGATCCTTCCAGCTTCTACAACAATTAGCTCATTGTTAACTGTCGTTTCACCTTCAATATTTTCATCATCGTCGGAATCTTCTCCAAAAAGTGATCGGAGTAACTCAGAATCAGCCATCGTTGATAATGGTGTTTGTTGGTCGGAGAAGAAAAAAACGATAACTTATGCGTGTTAATGGTGGGATAAACGTTTCTTAATGAAGATACCACAAATAACGTTTAAAATTATATGAGTTTAATCACTAAGAAGGACATTCCTATAGACCAATATTCAAATAAAGGAAACAAATTAAAACAATACAATTAAGGTCAAATTAACTTGTTAATACCCAATTATGCCCCTTGATCTTAGAAAACAATATTAATTCATTAATATAATTAATTTCGAAATTGAAATACCATTTTTCACGCATTAGATGATAATTAATTAAAACCCTAAATCTATTATCTAAGAAGCGCAACAACTCTTCCCCTCCCCAACTGCAGCAGCGGCGCCGCAACGACAACAACTCTTCCCCTCCCCACCGCGGCAGCGGCGCCGCAACGACGGTATCTGCCCAACCTGCCTCCGCGATCAGCTCGATACCTCTGTCTCAATTGCTGCAAATTTCGTCCCTATGCAGCTTTTAGCGTCGTCCGCCGCTGAGCGCCACCAGATCGGCCGCCATTTTCCCGAGCCCAGCCGTGTCCTCCGTGCCCTGTAGTAGAGCAGGCGTCGTTCCCCGCCGTCGAAGATCCTCCGCGTGCAGCCACTGTCGTCGCCGCTTGCAGACTGTTGCAGCGCCGCCACGTCGCGCCATCCCCTTTGTGTTCAGCGCCGATCCTGCTCGCCTGAAGAAGCCGCCCTGCAATTGTGCCTGCTTCCATTGTTGCAACAGGTACGAAGGTAAGAATTTTTTTGTTTTGCTTTATTTTCTTGTTTCTGCCGTTTTGTTGCTATTGCAGGTTGTGAAGGTAAATTAATTATTTTATGCTATTTTGATTGGTTGCTGAGATTACTATTGTGGGGGAATTGCAGTAACTGCTGTGGAAAGTGGGAGAAGGGCTCTGTAGTTTCTGGGCTTAGATGGGGACAAAAGCTCTGTTGAATTTGATGTATGTACCCTTACCCTTTTCTCTGTTTTTCTTGTTTAGATTTGGGTTTAGTTCTTCAATTAGATTCTTTACTCTGTATTGGTCTGTTTTCCCTTTTGGGTTTGGAAAGCTGTAGGTGGTAACTGAGTCTAGTTTTAGGTTCATAGGTGTTGGTTGATCTGGATTGGATTAGCTTAAATAAAATATTGATATTAATCAATTGTAATCTCTATAGTAAACTATTTTGATTGTGATCTTTGAAATATTTATTTCAGGAATTGAAGGTAAATCTAATAATAACAGACTATTCTATGCCTGGAATGACAGGATATGAACTTCTGAAGAAGATCAAGGTTTGTGGTTTTTTTTTTCTTTCCCAAAACCCTTTGAATGATCATTTCTATTTAGCTTCTTGATGATGATATTTTATATCACCATATTCTGACAGGGCTCATCAAAGTTGAGGGAGATTCCTGTGGTGATTATGTCATCCGAAAACGTTCTGGCTCGCATTGATAGGTATTTTCTCATGGATTCTGTACACAGATTCTTAGAACTTGTTTTGCACAAATATTTAGTAATTGTGTCTTGATTTAGTTTTATCAGATGTCATGTTAATATATTTTTGTGCTTTGTTCTTGTGTCTGTCTGAATAGCATTCGGTCAATAAACAAAATTCTTGATGTCACATAAACTTTATTTTTTCATTTTGTTCGATCTCATGAATTCCTGAGTTTTCCCCATTGAAATATAGGATGGGGCAATAATGCAAGATAATTCGTTCCCTGAGATTTATCTGGCAATCAAAGACGTGAAGTTCAACTCCATAGTGATGGCGAGTTTCGTAGCTAATACATCTTGATGTGCATTAGATCCTAAAAATATATCATAAGTGTAGTTGTATGTAATTACTTTTCTTATTGACAAATGCAAACTTGTGATATGTTTTTGCATATGTCACAGAGAAAATGTAAAAAAAAAAAAAATCATATGTAGCTAATTTGATTTAGTGATTTTTGGGAATTGAATTGGGAGATTATTAAATATTATGGTTTCAAGTTCTATGTTCAATTGATTTTCCTTTCTCTACTTTGATTTTAAAGCTTTTGTTGCTCTTGCATATATTCTTTATATTTTTTGAATCTTATGGAATAATACATTGACTATATGCAACATAATATTTGAATATTTTATTGCCTATATGCACTGTTTTTTTTACATATATGCTTATATATTTGCATATTTTATATAGATGATATATATTGTTAAATATATATATATATATATATATATATATTATCTAAAATGTAATTACACAACAATTGAATAGTTTACAGTATTTATTTAAAAATAAAATTCATAGATTTTATAATATAAATAAAGTGAAGTAATATTATATTATTAAATTGATCCGTTCAAACCCAAAGAATCATATCTATATTAATTTTTTAAAATAAAATTAATATTTTAGAACATTTTATTACAAATATATTGTTCTATTGCATATTGTCACGTATTTTAAGTTAATATTTTTGCATATGTCAACAAGAATATGTAACAATTTCTTGCATATATGTTTTTAAATCTGCATATAAAGTAATGATATAGAACCAACCAATTTTTTTTTTTTTATGGAATTGAGTTGTCACCAAATCATTATCCACATAATCAATTAATATAATTTAAAATAAATAATTAAAATTTATTAATATATTTTAAAAATAAATATAAATCTTTCACATTCAAATAAAATTTTCTAATATCTAGTCTCTAATTTTCATTAAGTTTTCAAATTTGAAAAAAAATCAATTACGGAATATCCACATAATCAATTGTTATAATTTAAAATAAATAATTGAAATTTATTAATATATTTTAAAAATAAATACAAATCTTTCATATTCAAATAAAATTTTCTAATATCTTATCTCTAATTTTCATTAAATTTTCAAATTTGGAAAGAAACTAATTAACGCAATTAACGATTCTGTGTACATAGTTAGTTTTATTAATCTTTGACTAATTAATTAAAATATAATTTAGTTAATTAAGTAATAAAGAGGGTAGTTTTGTACATGTATCATGGATTTTGTCCCTATTTGAATTAAAGAAAAAAGTTGTCTTTCTATATAAATTCTATAGGTGAAATGTCCTTATGAACAATTCCCTATTTGAGAAAATTTATAAAAAAGGCCATTTAGGCACCTAGCTTCTTAAATAAAGACAACTTTTATAATCTTTTTAAAAAAGGACAAAAACGCATGTTAATAACCCATTATACCCTTATATTTAAATATGGAAATTAATTTATTAATTTAATAATTAAATAACAAGTCTTCATCTTCCTTATTTGTCGCCATAGATTTTTGGTTAATTTATTAATTTAATAATTAAAGAACGGGTTTCTTGGCCGGAAAACTCAAATCTTCAAGCTTTTTGGTTATTCCATGATGAATCAAACATAATCCCGCTGCATCTATAAACGATTGGCCATAGATTTCAGATTGGTGAAGCAACAATCCTCGATTTCCTCTTGAAATCGAGGGATCTTTTTCTTCTTTTAGTTTCTGTTTCAGTTTTGGGTGACCCCTCACGCCCAAAAATTAATTTCCGATGATTCTCAAAGTTTCTGCTGCTTAGAGGCTTGTTCCTCTCTTTCAACGACGGCCATGGCTATAAGGTCTCGTCTCCTTTGCTCTTCCATAATTGTTTCCTCGATCTGTTCTTTCGACTGCACATGATCAAGAGACTTTCCACGCGATCGTTTCTTTATATTCCTAGGGGATTCAAACTTCACCGATTTCTTCATTATGGATGACGGACGCGAAGCCGCCGGAGATACAGTAGAAACTTTTAATTCCAAGTGTCAGATGAAGAGTTTTGCCAAGGGTATGATTATTAATTCCACACGTACACACATAATTTGCAAAGAATTTAGGATTTTTTGAGATGATTTTAATTTAGGTTCAATTTTGCTCTGTTTTCGTGAAATTGTGATGATTTACGTGCGTGTTGCTGAAATGTAGTTCATGATTATTTGTTATTGGTTTGGTCAAGGGATAATGCATATCTTTTTTTGCATATGTATACGTATTTCTGCATAATCACATTCTAATATGAAGACACCGTATTATTTTTTCTGCATTATTCATTTTATTATGCTGTTTTAGATTTCATTGTTCTGCATTATTCATTTTATTATGTAGATGTAGATTTTATATTAATTTTTCAACCATGGTCTAGGGAGCAAAATGTTCTTCTCACTTCTCACTTCGTCTTCTTCCGTACTTCACGGTTTCCTTTCTTCACAAATTGAAAAACCCCAAAATTCTGCACAAAATTTACAAAGTTTGACCGGAGTTGTTGATAGAGTTTAATTTTAGGAAGTTTTAATTAATTGCGTAATTCGGGGGGCTTTAATGAGCTGATAGAACTTTAGTACCAAACCTGTTTTTCTTCTCATTTAATTTTAGGAATTCTTAATTGCGTAATTCTCGGAATTAATGAGCTAATAGAGTCAGCTTTAAATTTCAAACATTTAAATAATTTCTCCATATTAATTCCGAATTTATGTATTAAGGGCATGATGGTACATTTATGTGCCATTTTGTCCTTATTCTGAAACTATTTTGAATCATGTCTTTATTTAAAAAAACACTAGGTGAAATGACCTTTTATGTGAAATCCCCTTATACCCTTTCATTAATTTGAAACAATTCGAAATTCTGAATTTAAATTAATAGGTCAACTAAATCCCCTAATTAGATATAAACAAAGGATCTCGAAAATTGCGTAATTTAAGGAGCTTCCAAAAATTTAAAAATTTCCTAAAGAGTAGGTATCCTCATTAATTCGTTTAACTTGCTTGAGCTTTGAGATTTTTGCAGTCTGCATTTACTTCCAGCGATTGTTTCATCTTTCTCTGCATTTTTCGACGACGAGTTTGACGATTCGCCACATCAGGTAATCCGATCATATATGTGTAAAGGAAAAATATGAATTAAGTACTGCATATATATGTCGTAACATGATTATATATGTGTTAGTGCATATAGAGATGTGTAGACTAAAAAATATGAAAGCATACGAGCAGAGAAATTTGAACTAATAATTCTTTAATTAAAATAAGGAGCATAAAAAATATATGGAGGGGAATAGTGCATGATATTGTAATCTATGCACATAAAATTGCATGTCTATATGTGAGTAAAGGCAAAATGTGAAGTAAGTAGTGCATATCTATGGCGTACCATGTATTTAACATGCATATGCATTGTGCAGTGCACACTCTCTTATATGCATTGTGCAATTAACTTGTTTTTCCTATTGAAATCAACTTGTTTTTTCCATTGAAATCAACCTCGCAGAAAATAATATAATCCATTTGAAACCTTGACGATATCGACAGCCTGTTCAACGCAAATATATTGGAAAACCGATTAATGGATGAAGTAAAATACGTAATATACATAGGCGAAATTAAATCAAAAATTGAATTTACGATATGAATATTGCTGGTTGAACAAGTACTGCATATATTCATCATATTGCTGGTTGAACAAGTACTGCATATATCCGATGAAATCAATGATTGGTTTGATGAGATGAACAATAATCGAAAGATAAACAACATAATATAAGAATTGGATACGTACAGTGCAGACGAATCTTGATATAATATCAATATGACCGATCTAATTCTGATCTCAGGCGAATCAGAGATATTGAAATTGAAATGCGAATTTGGGAAAAAAATTACGGTGCGTAACAAGAATTTGAGGAAATACTTTTTGAAAATCAAAATTGGAAAGTCGTTGAATTATGGGAAACATAACCTAAAGGATTTTGACTCTGCAATTTTTTTTGAATTTAAAATATGCAGTTAGTTTTTTATTGGCATAAATAGATTAAATAATTAGATTAAGGGTATAATGATATTTTTTGCTTTAATTTGACTCTATTAAAAAATTATACATCTTGGTGTTTCTATTAGGGGTTTAATAGTGGACTTATTAGGCAATAATCTCAATATTTAATTAATAGAAAGACAATTACTAAATTTTTGTGATAGTAATATACATCATTTATGAAACGTAATATAAGTACTGAAAGTTTTATTTCTCTTAGTTACTACTCCCTCCGTTTCATAAAGTTTGTCGTATTTGATCTTTATTTTTGTTTTAAAAAATTTGTCGCTTTTCATATTTTTACCACGAATTTTCCTAAAATGCCCCTTTGTAACTCCTACAATATCACTTTTAATTGAAAATATATTAATGATTCATTTTCTATCACTTTCTTTCAAAAGGTAAGAGTGTGATAAAAGGAAAGGTCAATGGAAAAGGAGAAAAATTAATGAGGGATAAATGTGTCAAAAAAATATGTTTCTTAATTCTATACAAAATGACAAATGCGACAAACTTTTTGAATCGGAGGGAGTATTTTTTTTTTTTTGTAACAGTAGTACATCATTTATGAATATTTAATTAATAGAAAGGCAATTAATAAAGTATATATTTATTGTTATAACTACTCCATCTTTAATCCACTTTATTGACGTTTAAATATGTTTACACAGATTAAAAAAAAAATCATTAAATATAACATGTATAAATATAAATACTTTGACCTTATTTTATTTACTCCCTCCTATTTAAAATATATGTCATCCTAATCCTAAGCTCATACACACATATTAAGAAAATAAATTATTTCTCATGTTACCTTTAATTAATGATTGTACATCTCATAAAAAAATAACACATTTATGTAAATATTTAATGATCTTAAGGTTAAATTTGAAAGAAATGCAATTAATTAGCACTGAAAGGTGTAAAACGACATATAATTTACAAAGAAAACGAAAAGTTAAAACGACTTATATTAAAAATAGAAGGGAGTACATATTTATAACAGTCTTAGATAGTGAATAATGACAATTGTATTTATATAGTAAATTTTTTCCTCTAGGCAGACCATTAAAGTGGACGGACAAGAGGGAATAACGATTTTCTTAATTCGTGTGAAATATTTGTAAACGCTAAAATAGATCCGCGGAAGTAACCACTCGTTTTCAAACTTAAATACTCACTCCGTACTAAAACTGTGATCTCATTTTATTTTTCACTATGATCAATAAAATATAATTTATTGTGCATGAAATTCTGAATTTTAAGTAAATACACCCTTACCTTAAATGACCTTAAAATTGAAAAACTCTTAAAAAAAAAAACAGCGATGTTCAAGAGGAGCAAATAGGAGGTCAAGAACAAGGTGGTCCAAAGTTCAAAAGATTTTCATGATTCATCATTCATAAGTGGGGAGAAATGGCTCAAACTCAAGTTACGCCTTTTGGGGTTTCACATTCCTCTTTTTTTTTTTTTTTTTTTTGTCATTGTATTGAAACTAGTACAAATTAATACTATTCAATTTTGTCAAAATCTTAAAAAGTGTCAAATTATACTCTATCTCACCAATTAGACCACACCTACCCATATACTCCCTCCGTTTTTTAATAAGTGTCACTTTGACTTTTTAATTAATTTTAAAATAAGTGTCATTCTAGAATTTTTTCTTGGGTACCGCTACTAACACCCCCAAACATGTTATACACACCCCATCATTTTAAAAATAAAAATAGATAATTGTAAAATAACTAAGTAACCCTTATACAAATTAAAAATCATTTTTTTTTTAAAATTGAAATAAACTTAAAAAATGTAATTAAAATCTGAAAAGTATTTTAAAAGATTAATAAAATCTAAAAAAAATAATTTAAATAAATCAAATATTTTTTAAAAAATAATCTGAAAAAATTAAATATTTTTTTAAAAGAAAAAAATAAATTATTAAATAAAAAATTTAAAAATAAATTAAAAATAAATAAATTCGTAAATTTTTTAATAAATCATAAAAAACAATTAATTAAAAAATCAATTAAAATTAAGAATTCATAAATAAAATCAAAAAAATTAAAAATCACCTAAATCTTAAGAATTAATTATAAATATTAAAAATATAATTGATTTAATTATTTTTTAAAATTTAGTTGAAATTTTTAAATTTTATTTAGCTTTATTTTATTTTAAAGATTTTATTTTTTAATTTAATATTGAGTTGATTTTTCTTTAATATTTTATTTAATTTTAAAAAAAAATCGTTAATTCTTAAAAAAAAATTATTTGATTTATTTTTCAGATTTTATTTAGATTTAATTATTATTTTTTTCATTTATTTTTTATTTTCTTAATTTTTTTAAATGATTTTTAAAATTTAGCTGATTTTTTAAATATTTTCAACGTTTACGCGTAATTTTATTGTATCATTGATTTTTTTTTTCCTGTTAATTAAATTTTATATGTTTTTAAAGATTTAGTTAATTTTTATTAGTTATGAGGGTTGAAGGGTAAATAGGAAATAATTGGAGTGTGTATAGTAATAAAAGTTGAATTTTAAATTTTAATATTTTAAATTTTAATGGGGTGTGTTTAACATTTGGGGTGTGAATAACATTTTACGGGGTGTTATTAGCCCCGCCCTTTTTTCTTTAATTTTGACTATTTTATCCTTATTCATTTACCATAAAAAATTTTTATTAATAAATTCCACAAAAATTGTTTATACCAAAATTAATTTGATTTATGAATACTAGTTACATTCTTAACTAGTACATTCTTTATCAAACAAAATTTCTATATTAAAATTAGTTATAATTAATGAAGGGTGATATCGATCACAATTTATAATCTTAATTTGTTGAAAAAAATCAAAATGACACTTATTAAAAAGATGGAGGGAGTAATTAATATCAAGCCGAATTAAGTTGTTAGATATTAGTGGTCTATATTGGGGGGTTTGTGGGGATCATTCTAGTTGTTATATATAATGTAAATATAGTACTTTTCCATCGATGACTAGTCATAAGCCTATGTTTGATTAAAGAATATTACAACTTCAAGAAAATTGGAATTGAATTGTCATCGGCCATCTCTATAAATAAGGATTTCTTTCAACAAATCAAGAAAATGGAGAATCTTCACTTCTCTCTAATCCTCTCTTCATTCCTACTTCTATTAACATTTTCAATTTCAAGTGCCTCAATTCAAGATTCATTTCCCAAATGTGTGGCAAAACACTCTGTTACATTCACCCCTTCTAATTCCTCTGTTTTCTTCACTCCCCAAACTGCATCATACACCACTATCTTAAACTCCACTGCACAAAACCTTCGTTGCTTATTGCCTTCAATGGCAAAGCCTGATCTCATTTTCACCCCTTTAGCCGAATCCCACGTCCAAGCCGCTGTAATATGCGCGAAAAAACTCCGTATCCAACTAAGGCTAAGGAGCGGTGGCCATGACTACGAAGGCCTTTCTTACATCTCTGCCCTCAAATCACCTCCACCCTTCATTCTCCTTGATCTCGGCGTAACGCAGCCTGGGTTCAAGCTGGTGCAACGGTTGGTGAGCTTTATTACAGAATCTCGGAGAAGAGCAAGACTCATGGCTTCCCTGCTGGCCTCTACCCGAGCTTGGGCATAGGCGGCCACATAACGGGCGGGGCGTATGGCGGGATGATGAGGAAATATGGCCTCGGAGCTGACAATGTGTTGGATGCTCGTATTGTCGATGCAAATGGAAGAATTCTTGATCGTAAATCCATGGGAGAGGATCTCTTTTGGGCTCTCAGAGGAGGTGGAGGTGGCAGTTTCGGAGTTATTTTAGCATGGAAGGTTAAATTGGTAAAAGTACCATCAATTGTCACGGTTTTTAACGTTCCAAGAACACTTGAACAGGGTGGAACAAAGATTCTGTACAAATGGCAGCATGTTGCTAACAAGATTGATGAAAATCTGTTCATCAGAGTCATAATTCAACCAGTTAACGACACGGTGACCGGTAAGAGGACTATTGTGACTTCATACGATGCTATGTTTCTTGGGAGAGCTAATGATCTTATGAGAATTATGAACAAAGATTTCCCTGAGCTAGGGTTAACAAGAAACGACACCGTCGAGATGAGCTGGATCGAGTCGTTTATGTTCGTTAGCTTTCCGAGGAACACTCCGCCCGAGGTTCTCCTCCAAGGCAGAGCACCCTTCAATAGCTACTTCAAGGCCAAGTCGGACTTCATCAGAAGCCCGATTTCCGAAGATGGCCTTGAAGGGCTATGGAAGCTGTTTTTGGAGGAGGATTCTCCCATGACGATATGGAATCCTTTCGGAGGGATGATGGACAGGGTTACGGAACACGAAACCCCGTTCCCTCATCGAAAGGGTGTCATTTTCATGGCACAATATTTGACGAATTGGCAAAGTGATAGGGAAGATGTGAGGAAACGATATGAGTGGATGAGAAAGATGTACAATTACATGGGTGCTTATGCTCCCAAGAATCCAAGAGAGGCTTATGTGAATTACAGGGATGTGGAATTGGGAATGAAGCATGCAAGAGAATGGGGCATCAAATATTACAAAAGCAACTTTGATAGATTGGTAATGGTGAAATCCAAGGTTGATCCTGATAACTTTTTCTGGCATGAACAGAGCATTCCCACTCTTGCAGCGAGCAAGAAGTAGAATTATGGTGTGGATTTTCTATTTCAAATTGTGTTTCATTTTCTATAGCATTATAAGTGTTTCTTTATTTATTTTATTTCAGTTATTTCTTGTATCTTTATTGATCTTAATAAAAACGTAGGGTTCTACGTCTTTTTCTTTATTAATTTTTGTATTAATTTATATTTATAAATAAAGTAATATTATTAAAGTAAACTTAAAAAATAGAATAAAAAAATTAGAAATTTTCAGAAATGAAACTCATAATGGTTGACCTTTGATAGAAACTTTTTGCTGTAAACAAATGGTTGTTATATAGTGTATTTTGCAAGAGTAACGTAATTTAAAGATTTGTAATTCTGTTGCAAAAAAAAAAAAAAGGATTTGTAATTCTAAAAGTCCATCTACCAATGTTATTTTTCAGATATTAACACTAATGGAGAATTAATATGTTGGGTATGGCTGCCGGGGTAGATAAGTAATTTATGGGCTCAGACCCCTATTTGGACGACGGTGTAAGCATACAAACTAATTCGCCCAAGTTTTACGGTTATACGTGTAACATCTAATCTAATGATGTTATAATATTGTAGATGAAGGATACGTAATTATTTAGTAAATTTTCATTTAGTCTTGATCTTACGTCGACATTCATTGCACCGTGTCACAACAATTGTTACAACCATTATACACAAAAAATCAAAATCATTGGGATTTTTTTTCTTCTTATTTTTATATAATTAATTAATAACTTATAAGCATTTTTTCTCCACATTAATGTCTGCTTAAGAGATGCAATTAAATGCGATAAGGGCCGGTGCAGTCAAAATATTCACAATACGACGATACACTTCTTGCGTAAAGTGGACGCCATCCCAAAATATGTATTTGTTAGGGTTAGCACACACGGGAACTCCTGGGCTTCCACAAAACCTTGCACTATCATAATTATATCTTCCTCCAACTCCGCAACAAGCTCTTAGCCCTATATTCCCACCATCTGCAATTACAATTTGTACATTAGACTATATTGAAAGAATTCTGTTGAACCCAGAACGTGGGCGTGCCAAAAGTTCTGATACCATGAAAAAAAGTTGTCATATCTAAAAGTCTGAACATGTATAAATGAGTGATATAATGTCACTTTATAAATACACGTAAATTGAAACAGAAAGTGATATAATAACTTAAGGAATTAGATGACTTGCCTGACGTGGTCATCTGAGTAATAATAGTTGTAGTCAATAGGTAATCATCGACATATAATATGGTAACATTTGGGAACTCGATTTTAAGCTTGATGATAGCTAGTTGGAGAGCAGTGTTGATGGAAATGACAAGAGCATTCACACTCTTCAAACATCCTAATGCATCGTAGGCTAGGCTAGGGATTAGTACTAGGTAACGCTGTTAGGATGTAAGGGTAACATCCAAGAGCAGCCTTTCCGGAAATTATTATTCGTGTCGCGCCCATCTCGATAAGTGTCTATATGTTGAACCACCATAATTAAAAAATAATAACCATGATGATGATGCAAGTTAATTTATAAGTGAATTGAAGTTAGTCAGGGGATGGATAAAATTCAATTTTTGGTCCCATGAGAATTTGGGCTAAAAAAAATGATCCTCTTGGGACAAAAACTGTTAATTATTTAACGGTTGAGACCGTTTTTACCAAAAAAAAGTGTTTTTCGAAATTAGATACTCTTGAGACCAAAAATGCAATTTATGATCCGTTAGATGTAAATTAATCAGAAGTATTTACTCTGGCAGCGTCGATTTGAGCTTGTACTATAGAAGGAACGTAAGTTATAATTTCAAGAATGGACCTGCCCTGTAGTAATGCATAGGCGATTGTTATACCTAGTCAAAGAAGTCAATCTTTGACAAGTCAATCCTAGTCACCAGCTTACGTGGCGAGGACCAGTCAACAAAGTCGTGCGACGACTAGTCAACAAGACCAAGAAAATGTAATAGAATAGATGTATTTAATATATTTAAGTGCTCGCTCAAAGATGTTGGCGAGCACACGTTTTAGTTAGCTGCTCGCCCAAATGTGTGGCGAGCACATATCTATCTTAGCTAGAATAGTCTGAGTATTGAAGCCTTGGGAGACAGCATGGAGCGTGGCGACCACCCTCCTCGACATGGTCCTCCGGCGACCACCGTAGCTCAGCTCCTCGGCATCTCGGCGAGGACGAGCACCAAAGGCGGTTTAGCATTAAATGCGCCATCAAATCACCTTTTCGGGCAGAAGACAGGTCCAATGAGGGCGTGCCACGTGTAAAGGGCGGGCAGCCCCTAGAAACCACTATATAATGCCTAAAAGAGGCTCATTTGTACACAAGTTACCCATTCCTACAAATCACTCCCTACCCAAAGCAATAAACTCTCCCAAGCTTCTAAAGCTTTAGCTTCTCCAAGAAGCTATATCTTGTGTTCTTGTTTGTTCTTCATTAGATCATCAAGATCATCATATAAATACTCCCTAAACACGTAATAAACCCCCGATCATTATACATGTTTGTTTCGTGCTAACAAATAGTCCACATCCGATTCAACCATCAAAAGCACGTACAACATTTGGCGCTAGAAGGAGGGGTCCTTTTACGTGTTCTTCATCTTAGTTTCGTCCGATCATCGAGCGATCGGTTAGCAAACTCCGTTTTTTAGGTTTTAATCGGTAGTTCCACCGTTTAAAGCTTTATTTACATATTTTCGTGTTCTTCGTGTTCTTTAATATTTGCGATATTCGAGACATATTTTGGAGTTTGATCTCCGTGTAATCTTGTTTTTAAGCTTTAGTTGTTGTTACTTTGCTCATAAGTAGTTGTAATAGCACGTTCTTCTGCGCAAGAACTTTAATCTTTCGTTTTTAAGCGTCGAAAGCTTAAGAACAGTCATATCTTTGTAATAATCTCCAGGAGACACTCTTTAAACGATGTCTCATCATACTCCACAAGACGGAATCTTACCCCCCGGAGGGAACGAGCACCCTCCGGCGGCGGCGGCGAATCCGTTTGCAAACTTGAATATGGGGGACATTCTGAATGATCCCCAGCATCTGAAAGATCTCTGTGACTATCTCACGGAGAAGAAGAGGCAGAATGAGGAGCTGGAGAAGGCCAAAGATCAGGCCTTCGACCGAGCTCGCAAAGCCAAGGGGAACGAAGAAGATAACCGTTCCTATCACTCCAACTCTGTTCACCCCCAGGACAGAGGAAAAAACAAAGTCGACGAGCACTCCCACAATAGCCACACGGGGGACTCGCGACACCGAGATTCGGTTTTCAACCGGATGGATGACAGAGATAGAAGGGCTCCTCGCCGAGTACCTTTCAATGTGGATGGCCGACCACCATCGACATCACGCTGATAAGAGAGATCAGGGCGATAGAGTCTCAGCTCTTGATAGAGTGGGACCAGGGAAGGGTTCGCGAGCTCCCGCGAAGAGTTATCGCAGCCGCCAGTCTGAGAGACATTCCCCCAGGCGATCACGTCATGATGATCGCCCGGCCGCATCCCAAGGGAGCCGACGCGACGAGGTCGTCGTCCCCCGTGCACAAACTGCCGAGGAGGGGCAAATCGCCCAGTTCCTCGAGACCCAAAAATTAATGAAGATAGAGATGGAAACTCTGCGAGCTGAGGTGGTCGCCTCGAAGCTAGGGACCACCCCACCAATCACTCTGCCCGCACCTCCTTTGAGCGTTGCAATCCTTACCGCCCCCATTCAGAGAGATTCAAATGCCCTCCATGGCGGCATACGATGGTGCATCCGACCCCAGAGTACACTTGTCCAAGTACTCCAACTATATGGCCTCAATTGGGGCAACGGACGCCACACAATGCAGGAACTTCTCCCTAACTTTGGGAGACCGGGCTCACCGATGGTACACAACGCTGAGTCCCGGATCTGTCACCTCATTCCTTGAGCTGGGACAACTCTTTCTGACCTACTACGGGTCCATTGCTGCTCGCCCAGCCTCAAAGCAATGTTTGGCAAACGTTCGCCAATCTGTAAATGAGTCGGGCAAGGACTTCATCGAGCGCTTCGATAGGCTGGTGATTGATGGGGAGGCCGTGAACGATGAGACGAAGCTGATCTCAGCTGTTTCCGGTCTGAGGATAGGTACCAAGCTCTGGGAATCTATCCATCTTACTTTTCCCAGTTCTTATGCGGACTTCCGCATAAGGGCGGGAAACTTCATTCAAATGGAGGAAATAATGGACGCCGCCAAGGCTAACGAGCAGCCGGAGGCGTCCAAGAGGGTCTGGCCCAAGAAGAATACAAACACAGGGGAGTCATCCCAGCCCAAGAAGGCGACCACTCAAACTGGCAGTGCTCGCCCAGCCAACTTCAGGCCTTCCGAGGAGTCTCCTGAGATCATCCAGTTCAGGGAATCTCTCTCTGTGGATCCCAGGGGCATTTTCAATGCAGTTAGGGGAAAGAATATGCTCCCCCAGGCCAAACCAATGCATACCAATGATGAAAAACTGGATGGTAGCAAATTCTGCGACTACCACAACTCCATTGGCCACCACACCAATGGGTGCCGAGACTTGGTGAGAAACCTCTTCAAGTTATACAATGAGGGCAAGCTCGCCCAGTTCATCAAGCCTCTCGGAAATGGCGACAACAGGGGGAAGAAACGTCGCGACGACGGCGACGACCTGCGCCAACAACTGAATCGTCCCAAGCTGACTCCTCCCATGCCACAACATGCTGGCGGCGACATTGATAATGTGGGAGAAGCTTGTATGGTGATAGAAGGCCCTTTAGGGGGAACTCAGTCTGGGAAAGAACTATCTGTTCGCCGGGCTCAGAGCGAGCAGCGAGCACTGAACAATGTCCATCAGGTGTGCGTCGCTCCAACTGCCGAGAAGCCTCTATCTCACCAAATCCTTTTCTCGGACGACGACCTGAACGGCGTGGTGCACCCAAACAATGATGCTTTGGTCATCACGGGGAAGATCATGGGAACCAACGTCCATCGCATGATGGTCGACACTGGGGCATACACCAACATCCTCTTCAAGCATACTCTGGATGCTCTCGGTGATTATGCAGCATACATCGAGCCTTGCGATGATATAATCGTAGGTTTTGGGGATACGCGCAATCTTCCCATTGGGAAAATCAGACTATCCTTGGAGTTGGCACCGTCGAAAGAGCCAGAAATGCACCATGCTAGGCAGCTCGACTTCTTGATCATCGACATGCCATCGTCCTACAACGTTTTCCTCGGCCGACCTTTCTTCAACGAGTTCAAGGCGGCCGTTTCTACTTATTACTACTGTGTAAAATTTCCATCCCCGGCGGGAGTTATAACCGTCAAGGGCGATCAGACGCGGGCGAGGGAGTGTCTCGTCCGTTTTGCAAAGCGTCATTCTAAGGAAAGTACTATGATTGGCCAGTATATTGAGTGTCAAACACAAACAGAGCAAGTGAACTACTTGGAGGGTCTTCCTAGGAAGTACCGAAAGATTGAAATTGGGGAGTGCAGTCATAGTTTCGACGACCACCAAGTGGAGGCGAACGAGCACGCCTCCATGGAAGTGGACGACCACACCCCAATGGATATCGACGAGCAGAAAGTCTCGGGCGACCAGCTCCCCGACGACCAGTTGCCAGAAAACTTTCCAGATCTGGAACCTAGGTTAGGTTTTGAGCCGGAGTTCGGAATTGAGGATCCTCGTTGGAAGGAGCCTAAAGAGCGGGCGACTTCGGCGGAGGACCTCGAAACCATTCATTTAAACGAGGCTCGTCCGGAACTCGAGGTATTCATTGGTTCGAATTTACCAGAACATTTGCGATCGGACATGATCGCATTTTTGAAAGAGAACATCAGTGCCTTTGCCTGGTCGCACGAAGATATGGTGGGCATTCCCACAAATCATGCCTGCCACAGATTGAATATTGATCCAGCAAGGAGACCTATCACCCAAAAACGAAGGAAATTTGGGCCTGATAAATATGCGGCTTTGGCAGTCGAAGTCAAGAAATTGATCGATAATAAATTAATCGAGAAAACTGAAACTGATCCCGAGTGGCTGGCCAATCCAGCGCTCGTCAAAAAAACGACCGGGTCGTGGAGGTTGTGTATAGACTTCACAGATCTAAACAACGCCTGTCCGAAAGATCACTTTCCGATGCCCCACATTGATCACTTGGTAGACAACACAGCGGGGCACGAGATGTTAACTTTCATGGATGCTTTCGCAGGCTACCATCAGATCGCGATGCATCCCGACGACCAGCGGCATACGGCCTTCATGACGGCCACCGAAATGTACAGCTGGAAGAGAATGCCTTTCGGTTTGAAAAACGCGGGGGCAACATACCAAAGACTAGTAAACAAGATGTTTGAGAAACACATCGGCGAGATGGTGGAGGTCTATATCGACGACATCGTTGTCAAAATCTTGCGAAAAGAGGATCACCTACACCACCTTGCCATGACATTCGATATACTAAAGGAGTACAACATGAAGTTAAATCCGAAGAAGTGCAGCTTTGGAGTTAGCTCAGGAAAATTTCTGGGGCACTTGGTTAGCCAGCGGGGCATCGAGGAGAATCCGAGTAAAATTCAAGCAATCATTAACATGCAAAGCCCAAGGAACGTGAAAGAAGTACAGAGGTTGACAAGGTGCCTTGCATCGCTGAACAGATTTATCGCACGAACGGGCGATCGTTGCAAACCTTTTTTCGATGCTCTGAAAAAAGGGAGGTTCGAATGGACCGATGAGTGTGAGAAAGCTTTCGAGAAATTAAAGGAATATCTATCGGATCCGAAGATCCTGTCTAAGCCAATCCCCGGTGAAATTTTATATCTATACTTGGCGGCCACTGACTGTGCGATCAGTTCAGTGCTCGTCCGAGCTGAGGGGAGCACACATCTGCCTATCTACTACGTAAGTCAAACACTGAGAGATGCGGAGTTGAGATACACTCCAATGGAAAAATTGGCGTACGCACTAGTCATGAGCGTCAGAAAATTAAGGCAGTACCTGTTCGACCACGAGGTGGTCGTCCTCACCACCTTCCCACTCCGACAAGCACTGCATCGTCCGGATACCACTGGAAGACTTTTTAAATGGTCGGTGGAAATAGGGCAATTTGGGCTCACCTATGCACCTAGAACGATAATCAAGGGACAAGTGCTGGCTGAATTCATTGTAGAGCTCACTTTCCCGGAGAAAGTGGACGAGGGAATCGAGCTTCCTTGGACACTGTTCGTCGATGGTTCTTCGACGAGCACCAAAGCAGGGGCAGGAATCGTCCTCACCAGCCCAACCGGACAGACGTTTGCTTCGACGATCGAGTTCGAGTATCGGGCGACCAACAACGAAGCAGAGTACGAGGCTCTGGTTGCAGGAATCAAGATGGCTATGGCCGTGGGCGCCAGAAAACTGAAAATTTTTTCTGACTCTCAGCTGGTTGTATATCAAATTACGGGCGACTACGAGGCTCGCGGCGATCAAATGATAAAGTATCAAGAGCTAGTAAAAGGATTACTCGAGCAATTTGATCAAATCCACATCGAGCAAATCCCTAGGGAGGACAATACGCAAGCAGATGCGTTAGCTCGACTGGCCACTTCAGAGGGGGAGGCAATATTTTCAGAAGCGACCATCACTAAAATTTCTTCCCCATCGGTGAACAGAGGTCAGATTTTGCAGGTTGAAGCGACCAGCGACGAGGACTGGAGATCGCCGATCATCAAGTACATCAAGACCGGCGAGCTCCCGGGGGACAAAGTGAAAGCAACCAGATTGCAGCTCAGGTCCGCAAGGTACACTGTTGTAGGCGACCAGCTGTACAAACGGGGTTTTTCAATGCCTTTATTGAAATGCCTCGGAGAAGACGAGGCGAAGATCGTCATGTACGAAATCCACGAAGGATCATGTGGAAATCATACAGGGGGGCAAGCGCTCGCTTTAAAAATCATGAGGCAAGGCTACTTTTGGCCAACACTGAAGAAGGATGCAATTCATTACGCCCAGGCGTGCAAGAGATGTCAAGCTTTTGCACCAGCTATTCACTCACCTCCAGACGAACTCATCTCCGTCTACAGCTCTTGGCCCTTCGCGAAGTGGGGCATCGACATCATCGGACCTTTCCCGCCTAGCGTCGGGGGGGTAACTTTCGTAGTCGTAGCAGTCGATTACTTCACCAAGTGGACCGAAGCGAAGGCATTGAAGACCATCACAACGGCCCAGATGACAAGCTTCATTTGGAAAAACATAATTTACAGGTTCGGCCTACCACGAGCAATAGTGACCGACAACGGGCGTCAATTCACAAGTCGAGATATGCTGGATTTCTGCTCAGAATGGAACATCAAGAAAAAATTTTCAACACCCTATCATCCACAATCAAATGGTCAAGTAGAGGCGATCAACAAAATCATCAAACACACCTTGAAAGCTAAGCTAGATGGATTGAAGGGCAAATGGGCGGACGAGCTGCACATGGTTCTGTGGGCATATCGGACGACCACTAGGAATTCTACTGGTGAAACTCCGTTCGCACTCGCGTTCGGAACCGAAGCTGTCATACCAGCAGAGGGGCAGGTCCCAACTTTTCGAGTAGCAAATTATGACGAGCAGTTGAATAACGATGCACAGCTCTCCGATTTGGACTTCCTAGAAGAGCGAAGGCTAACAGCGGACGAGAAGAACGTGGTGTACAAGCAAAGATCAGAGCGCTATTACAACACCAAAGTACGTGCTCGCCAATTCACTATCGGCCAACTCGTACTTCGGAGGGCGACGGAGCAGTCCATTGGCATACTTGGCCCGACTTGGGAGGGTCCGTACCGAATAACGCGCACACTCTTGAACGGATCGTACGAGCTAGAGGGCAAGCCGAGCAAATACCCGTGGAACGCGGTCAAGCTGAAGAAGTATTACCAGTAAGTTTTTAATTTTTTCATATTTATATAATTTGTATCTAGTCATCATTTCAATACAAGTACAAGTTTTAAATTTCCATCAAGTGTTAGATAAGTTTGAATTTTTAGACAAGGCTCTGCGTAGCCATCTAGGAAACAAAGACGAGCACTCTTTTTTAACGATGCTCGCAAGGTAGTGGCAACGACGATCACTACCTACCAAACTAAAAAGAGTTCAACCGACGATTGGTTAACTCTAAAAGACGAGCACTCTTTCTTAAAGATGCTCGCAAAGCTAAAAGACGAGCACTCTTTTTTAACGATGCTCGCAAGGTAGTGGCGACGACGATCACTACCTACCAAACTAAAAAGAGTTCAACCGACGATTGGTTAACTCTAAAAGACGAGCACTCTTTCTTAAAGATGCTCGCAAAGCTAAAAGACGAGCACTCTTTCTTAAAGATGCTCGCAAAGATAAAAGACGAGCACTCTTTCTTAAAGATGCTCGCAAAGATAAAAGACGAGCACTCTTTCTTAAAGGTGCTCGCAAAAACAAAAGACGAAGCACTCTTCCGCAAAGATGCTCGCAATAAAAGGAGTTTTCAAAAAGACTAAGTACTTATAAAAAAAAAATGCTTGCAAAAAATTAATCATAACATAAGTTGGAAAGCAGTAACGAGAACGATCACTCAAAATAACCAAACATCGTATAAGCAAAAAGTTCCATTCATTGAAAAGCCTTAAAAGGCTGAAATTACAAAAAGGCCTTAATGGCCGAGCAGTCCTAAAAACAGAAATAAAATACAAGTAAACTAAGCTACTGGAGCATTCTCCTCGGCTTCCTCTTCATTCACAACCTCCTCGGCAGGAGCATCCTGTTCGCCCTGTTGAGGTGGGGAGTCTTGTGGAGGGTTCGAGAAGAGGACCGGAACACCCAACAGTCGAGGGAACAAGAGTCCCAACTCCATCAAAGGAAGCAGAGGGAGTTCTGTTTCCGGCTGAAGATTCTCCTTCATAAGGAGGTCGTCCAAAAACCCGCCGAGTGGAGTCACATCCACTCCTGGATGAACTTCCAACAACCGATGAATGAGCCCGTGGGCAGTAAGCGCCACCGATAACATGGCCACGCCCCCAGCGAGCTCATTGGTTTCATCTCGCTCCTCCGTCAGGTCGACCAGCTGTTGCCGAAGAGTGGCCAACTCTTCCTCGTTAGTTGCGGATTTATTTTGAAGAGTTCTTACCTCGTCCTCGGCAGTCTTGAGGCGAGCACGGAGACGTTCGATCTCTTGGAGATCTTCCTGATCCTTCTTTCGAATCGTCTCAAGTTGGGCCTCAGAATCGGCCAACTTTGCCTCGACATCGGCCAACTTGGTCTCGAGGTCGACCACCTTCCTCTCGACAACAGCTTTAGCCTTGGCCATTTGGGCGAGCTTTGCACTCCTGTCCTCGCTGACTTTGCGGCTTTCGGCGATCTGGAAGGCGAGCTTCTCCATCGTATAAGACGCCCGACTCAAGTCTATGGCGACCAATCTCGCATTCTCCAGCGAGTTATGATTGTCCACCTCGTCGACCAGTGTGGTCGTCAGCGATCGAGGCAGATTCTTCACAGCCCTTAGTGCGATCGGATTCAGGGGCTCTCTGTCGACCGGATCCCGTGACCGGTAGAAGCCGAGGAGGTTCGGGTTGAAGGGTTCGACGATCCGGCAGTCGGCAACACTATTAGAGAAGAAAAAAAAAATTTAGGAAAAGGTACTTGAAAATATTATAAAAACCTCATTGATAAATAAACTTACTTGGCAACCCTTGCGGCATCCCAGCCGAGAAGGGTGTTGTCTCCCTGAGCCCTCTCCCCGGCCGACGAGCTTGCGACGATCTCTCGCGACCGAGTATTACGGGGAGGAGGGGATACGACTTGTGTGGGGGGGAGGCGAGGGAGATCTCCTCGGCGAGATCCTCTGCTCGGTAGCAGGGGGGCGAGAAGAGCCCCCTCGGGTTGTTTTGGCGATCTTCTTGGGTGGAGCCCCCGAGGTCTCCGCTCCTTTCCTTTTCTTACCGGAGCCGTCAACTACCTTGCGCTCGCGCAGCATTCTCGCTTGTTGCATCATCCTGCTCGACAGTATGCGATCAACTTCGATGGATGGGGGAAGGTAAGTGACAACTCTCTCCGGGACCACTACTAAGAAAGAAGACGAGAAGCATGTTAATATTTTCGAGGAGCAATTTCACAAAAAACTTAGCAAATCCACAAGAAACTTAGAAACATGTTGATACCTGGAGGGAACTCTCGAGTGAAGTGGTGAGGAGGTACTCGGAGACCTGCTCGCTCACGCATACACTCCCTGTTCAAGAAGCGACAGGACCTCTCCAGGTAGCGACGGTTGAGAACGCAGCAAATATGATATTGGAAGAGAGGTGTAAGACGGTGCTCGGCAGTTTTCTTGCGAGCCGTTTCACCTACAAAAACGAGGAGTTAGTCAGTATAGAAAGAGCGAGCAGAAATAAAAATAACTTACCCCGAATTCTTTGATACTCAGTATCAAGGGGAATGCGATCAGAGGAGCCATCCGGCTTCACTGGACTTTTCCAGTCCCCGGCTACCCACCACCAGTTGGTCTTCCAATCCCTAATCTTGTTGGGAACCCCCTCAACCAATTTGAAATTATCTCGGCCCCTCACATAGTAGTATCCATGGCCCACGTTCTCTCCGGCCTCGGCAACCTGAAGGAGATAATTGATCTCTTTTGGGCTTAACCATGTGTTCCGACACCCATTCTCGACCGCCACCAGGCCGAACAATGTAAGAATGCCGATCAGGTTCGACCAACCGTTCGGCAAAATTTGAGAAGGGGCGACTTTTAAGAAATGTAAAAAATTGGAGATACTGGGGTGCAGGGGGAACCTAAGCCCTGCCTCCATCATGCCGATGTTGACGGCGACCATCCCTTCTGGAGGCTGGTCGGCCCTCTCATCCGGGCGAGGAACAAAGAAACAAACATCGGCCGACAGCTGGTACTTTTTTCTGGAATTTTCTAGCTGGGCCGAGGAGACGGTGCTCGCATACTTACAGGCTTCATATCTTGATTCGAAAGCTTCTCGGCTCGGGCGAGGAACCTCTCGAGGAGGGTATTCGCAGAAATATTTGTAATAGGCCTCCCTCGAGACCTCGTCGCCATCCAACCTCTCCCTACCACTCAAAATGTCCTTTATGCTCTCTGCATATTGAACAACTTCTTCGAAGTCCTCGCGGAGACTCCTCGTCAAGGTCTCCTCGACTTGGGCAGTTTCTAACTGTTCGCCCACCTCTCGATTCAAATCTGGATCGCGCAGATCTGAGTCAGTCTCCTCGGCATCATTGCCGGCATCGTCCCTGTCAGATTCTTCGAGCTCGTCGACATCGACGACCACTGCTTTTCCTAGGTTTCGGACTCCAACATTGATGGGTTCAGGGGAGTGGATCCTAGAGTCCGAGGAGGATGCCCTCTCCATTAGAGCCAAGGCCAAACGGTCCCCGCCGCCGGAATTTTCAGAACCACCCACCAACGGCGGCGGACCACCGTCGGAACCACCACCGGAGCCACCACCAACCTCCATTTTTTCTTAGAAATGGGGGAAGAAGAAGTTTTAAAAGAAGAAAATGAGAGTTAAATACCTTTAGATCGATCGAAAACCACCACAAGACTCGCCGGAAAAGCTTGAGAGAGAAGTTTGGAAGGAAGCTTGAGGAAATTCGAAAATGGCAAGAGTGAAAAGTGTTTCAAAGAAGGTGAAAGTCATATTTATAGGCAAAGTCGACTAGGGACCTATGTGCAAAAAATGGGGTCAAATTCATAATTTTCCCAAAAATTTGGGCTCATTTCCGAATTTGAGTTCGGCGAGTGGACCCCACGCGCGACCTTTGAGGTCGGCACGCGCCCCACGCGCCAAATTCAAATTCTTTGCGCCGCCCACGCGTCTGACACATGTCAGATCCGTCATTATGAAAAGCTGCTTCGATAATCGTGCTCGGCGCTGGAGACGAGGCGACCGCCTCCATCACACGTCATCAAGATCTCAAAATTGATTGTGTTGTCGAGAATAATTCTTACCATCCAGGGAGACGACCATACTGCTCGCCTTACCATTCTACGAATACGAAGAAAGGCGACCAGGGGGCAAATGTTATACCTAGTCAAAGAAGTCAATCTTTGACAAGTCAATCCTAGTCACCAGCTTACGTGGCGAGGACCAGTCAACAAAGTCGTGCGACGACTAGTCAACAAGACCAAGAAAATGTAATAGAATAGATGTATTTAATATATTTAAGTGCTCGCTCAAAGATGTTGGCGAGCACACGTTTTAGTTAGCTGCTCGCCCAAATGTGTGGCGAGCACATATCTATCTTAGCTAGAATAGTCTGAGTATTGAAGCCTTGGGAGACAGCATGGAGCGTGGCGACCACCCTCCTCGACATGGTCCTCCGGCGACCACCGTAGCTCAGCTCCTCGGCATCTCGGCGAGGACGAGCACCAAAGGCGGTTTAGCATTAAATGCGCCATCAAATCACCTTTTCGGGCAGAAGACAGGTCCAATGAGGGCGTGCCACGTGTAAAGGGCGGGCAGCCCCTAGAAACCACTATATAATGCCTAAAAGAGGCTCATTTGTACACAAGTTACCCATTCCTACAAATCACTCCCTACCCAAAGCAATAAACTCTCCCAAGCTTCTAAAGCTTTAGCTTCTCCAAGAAGCTATATCTTGTGTTCTTGTTTGTTCTTCATTAGATCATCAAGATCATCATATAAATACTCCCTAAACACGTAATAAACCCCCGATCATTATACATGTTTGTTTCGTGCTAACAAATAGTCCACATCCGATTCAACCATCAAAAGCACGTACAACAGCGATATCATGGGCTTGGGGGTTCACGAGTAATATGACAGAGTTTGCAACTCTATTTGCAGATTCTGAATAATTATCAAAATAGAGTTAGTTGATTAATATATATCAATTTGATGGATAAATACTTAAATAAAACTAATATTAATAAATGAACCTGTAGTAGTATTTGAGGAAAGTGATGCTAGGTATGTTTTAAACCAAGTTATTTGAGAGGCAAGGGAAGTTGCATAAGATGGTATAGTAATTCCCCTCTCTGTGAAAAACTGACGATCAAGACCTGGGCTTCCTGCTACCGAAAAAACGACACCGTCGGAAGAAGAATTAGAAGCCGATGACAAGTATGGTCTAATGTTTTGGAGGCCAAAAGCATCAGCTGCAAGGCATTAATTAATTCACTTTCTTAGGTTAATTTGTAGATGCATGTACGTAACAACAAAACAAAAGACATAATATTATTGTTAAAAAATAGTATGAGGAAAAATATATATATGAGTTTGAAATAAAAAATATCACCACCAAGATCGGCTTCAGTACGACCATCGCACCAACGGCCGGTAGGGGTACCAGGAAAAGTTGTACCATAAGGTAAACGTGCAGCCGGAAGAAGAGGGAGAATTCGAATAGAGTTGCCAATGTCTCCGAATCCATCACCGAATTCGTAAAAGTACTGAAACGGGCATCTGGGGGTAGTGGTGTTTTGGGCACAAGTAGTAATTGTACCTGCAGCTGCTGCAAGAATAAACATGAGAATTTTCAACATTTTACTCACAACTGCATGCGACCTCCATATGGGCATATAAGATCGAGCTGCGCGCGCTTTATATAAGTGTTGTGTATTAGGCATATATAAATATATTGAGATATATTATATATATCTTGTAAAGAATACATGAGGGAAGTATTTATAGATACAAAACATATCTACTATATATTTCTAATTTAAGGAAATAAAGATTTACAAGATATATAAAATATATTATACAAGATATATATATCTCAATATATTTATATATGCCTAATATTGTGAGCTTGTTGGAAATTCTTGAATGGGACATACGTTGCCAAGTGGAACACGTACTACGTAGTTATAAAGTAAAGTAAAATGAGGGGTATTTTAGATGATTAGTTAGTGAGGTGTAAAGTGGATTTAGTGAGGTATAAAGTAAAATGTAGGTAAAAATAAGTGATAATTTTGAAAATTAAATGATATTGTGAGGGTATTAATTTTGTGGGTATTTCCATCATATTGGGAGTGTGCAAGTAATCTTGGGATGTCCAAATAAGAAAAATGTCAAATTAATAATCACGGGACAGTAGGGAGTAAAATTTATCGTGTTATTATCGGATGTGTCATTATCGTGTCCGGTTGTATCAGGTCAATAACATGTAACAAGTTGTTGACAGGTTAATGTGTTATCCGTTAATTTTATCATGTAATTTAACGGATCGATACGAATCCAATATCAATACTTCGTGTCGACATGAACACAATAAGACCAAACACTAACTCGTAATTTCCGTGTCGCATATATAAGATCGAGTCGGTTTATATATGTCTTGTGTGCTAGCTGCTGCTTGCCCAGACCCTCTATTTGAAAAAAAAATTAAAAAATACAGAGTTTTGCTCTGACTTTAAACGGTGCCTCCGTTAGTGGACCGTAAAATTGATCCCCCAAATTATTCGATTGTTTTTGACCGAAGAGACTTCAATAAAATGTATTATTTCAAAATAAGAATGGGCATAATGAAACTAAATATAAAAAAAAATGAAAGATGCTCCCTCCTCCGTATCATAAGTGTTTGCACCACAAAATGGGCACACTTTTTAAGAAAAAAGTGTAATGAGTGGAGTGTTGAGGGGTAATTTTGTAAAGTTATATTAATTGAATAAAGTAAAAAGGTGATTGAAAAAAATGTAAAAGTAATGACATTTTGTGTAAATATGTGAATATTAATTGTGAGGGTGGAGATTATGAAAGAGTTTCCATTTATGGGTGTGCAAACAATTGTGAAACGGACAAATAAGGTAAGTGTGCAAACAGTTGTGGGATGGAGGGAGTTCAAATAATTTAGGTCGCACATCATTTTTAAGCCATAAATTAAACTTATGTATTCCTCCCCTCTCTCTCTATATGATAAAAAAAGTAAGTTAGACATTTCCTTTCCTTTTTCTCATTGGTTTGTCTTGATATTTTAGAGTCATAAGGAAGTCGGAGAAAAAAAAGGAACGAATGAGGAGAAAGAAAT
The DNA here is from genome assembly GCA_963675135.1 of Galeopsis tetrahit. Classification (NCBI taxonomy): domain Eukaryota; kingdom Viridiplantae; phylum Streptophyta; class Magnoliopsida; order Lamiales; family Lamiaceae; genus Galeopsis; species Galeopsis tetrahit. The sequence goes on from OY776128.1 coordinate 56,122,875, forward strand.
ACACGGGTATGTTTGTAAAAAAATATGTTATTTAATTTTATATAAAACAATAAAATTTGAAAAAAAATTGATCATGACATGATAATGACACCATAAAAAAATAATTAAATTTAAAATTTATTTAAATATCAAAATTTATTGTGTTATTATGGGATACATGTCATTATCGTGTAGGGTCGTATCACGTCAATAACATGTAACATGTTGTTAATGGGGTTAATGTGTTATCTGTTAACTTTATCGTGTTTAGCGTATCGACACGAACACGATATGAAATTTTTGTGTCATTTATCGTGTCAACATGATAATGACGTGAGAATGATAAGGTCAAACACAAACCCGTAATTTTCGTGTCGAATTCGTATCATGCTATTGTGTCGTTTCGGAATTCTCATCCCTACCTTGAAGAGCTTACAAAGTAAGTAAACTTTAGGTTAGGTTTGGATTAACTAATGTTTAGATAGGAATAGGATTACCAATTGGCAAGGGCGGAACCAGAATTATAAAATAGGATGGGCTAGGCTAAAAAAAAATGCTTACATTTTTATATTTATTTTCGAATTTGAGATTTTAAAATTCTAGAATTCGAATTTTAAAAATATATTAGTAATTATAAATTTTAACTCTATAAATATTTACCAACCATATATATATAGATACCTATAAAATCGAATGAATTTAAATTTTAATATTTATAATAGTATATATTTATTTTGGAATTTAAATAAATTATGATTAATTTCATTTTATGTCAAAATTCTCAAAACAAATATACCTGTTGTACCTTTTAATTTAATTAGTTTAAAGAATTTAATATTTTATCTTGTAATTTATGGGCCTCTAACCATGTATAAAATTTGAAATATTATTTTAAATTTATTTTTGTTAAATTTATATATTTGATTTATTGTTTAGTGGACGAATTGGATAAATATAAGCGCAATTCCTTCCTATTTTTAAGCAAAGGTGGCCAATCTTTATTTTTATTTTTAAATATACGCATTTAAAAAATAAAAAATAATAATAAAAAAAGAGAGAAATCTATGGCTGGGCGGGCTACAGCCGGGAAAATTATATTTTTAGGACCGCAACTTAGGGGTGTTTGCAAAAAGAGGACCGTAACTTTACGGGCTGGCAAAATTAGGCCCGTAACTTCTTTTTTTCTCAATTTCAGGACAAATTAGCCCAATCAACCCAATTTCGGGCTAATTGAAGCCCATTTTTCGGGCCAAACTTATTTATGACAAAAAGAGGACTGTAACTTTTTTAATGCAATTTTAAGAAACATGACAAAATAAATAAAAAATACTCGTAAACTTTTAAAAATTAAATTTGAAAGTTGTAGATGTAATAATTTTTTATGAATTAGACAACATTATTTATGTTTAAAGAAACAAATATATACAACATATAAATTATAGTGAATTGAAAAGAGCAAAATATTATAATTTGGGATGATAAATTTTTAATTGTTAATTAAAAAGATTGTCAAAATTTTTAAATGTTTAATTAGTACATTTTAGATTTTATTTTCATAAATAATGCTTATAAATTTTATTGAAGGAAAAAATTTCATAGATTTATTATTGAGAGGATTATAGTAAACATTAATTACAAAATTTCGATCAAACATTTTTCAGTATTTTTATTTAAACTATTCGATTCGAAATTTTATGGAATAAATTTGTATAATATTTTAAAATAATATAAGACATGAGAATGGACTTAATTGATGAAGGGAATATAAACTAGAGTATATTTGAAAAATTATATATTTACTTGTGGAAGATCCGCGTCTAACATGCGGGATTGAAGATAATTTATTATATTAATATTTTGACAAAAAAATTATAATACGGACTCATACATATTTTTAACGCTTATAAATTTTATAAAATATTATAACCTTATTTAAACCGTATTATAAAATAAAGACTATATATAATGTAAAATACAAACTCTAGAGTAAAGTTCAATCCATGAAAGTCAATTTCACACAAGATATTCATTGTTTTAAATTAACATTAAAAATTAAAATTTTAAAGTTTATTTTATTATAAAAGTTATAATTGATTTTACTTTAAAAAAAAATTCTCGTGAGACCCAGTTTAGCTCCAAAAGAATGAAAAGGAGTTTATTTTTTATTTTTTTTAAGATTATAAAAAATGCATTAAAATACAAACACAATTTTTAGAATTTAAATTGTAAAAAATTGGGGAAGATGAGTGGTAGAAGAAGTGGTTAGAGACAATTTTAAACCTCTTAAAAAACTATTTTCAAAGGGAAAAAAAAAGTAAAATTATGAGAAAATTAAAAAATATGAATATTGAATTTGTGTTGAGGCACAAAGAAAAAAAAGATTCCAAATTATTATAATTGGGATATTAATTGATCCTAAAATTGCATTAAAAAAAGTTGCGGTCCTCTTTTTGCCATAAATAAGTTTGGCCCGGACAATGGGCCTCAATCAGCCCGAAATTGGGTTGATTGGGCTAATTTGGCCTGAAATTGCGAAAAAAAGAAGTTACGGGCCTAATTTTGCTAGCCCGCAAAGTTACGGTCCTCTTTTTACAAACACCCCTAAGTTGCGGTCCTGAAAAAATAACTGCTGATCACCATCACGTACGATTCACAAAATAGGAGCAAATTTTCGCCTCATGCTAACGTCCACTGTTACCTTGCTTTTCATCATGGTTCATCCTTTTCTGGTAAAATTTCAAAATATATTCCCTAACTAATTAGGCCAATATTTTAAATCTTTTAAGTTTTCACTTTTTTAAAATACGTTATAAGGTCAATTTAAATCATTTTTGTCCAATTTACCTTCTGAAATTTTTTTAAAAAAATCGCCAGAAATTGACACGCGCGGGGCTTCAAAATGTATTTAAAATTGGGACTTCCGACAAATTTGGTGACTGGGCGCCACATGTAATTAAAAATATGATCACTTCATCATCCCTTAAAAATGAAAGGAAGCAAAATTACACAATCGACATAATTTATAAATGAAAGGAAGCTAGCAAAATTACGGAGCAAAGCATAAATGACACAATCCAACCAAATAACACCTCTTTGTAATTTCGCATCCTTTTATCTATAAATCCCATTGACTTGTGTTTTTTTTTTTCTTTTTTATTAGGAGCCATTGAATTGGATTTTGTGGGTGTATTTTGGAACATTTATTATAAACAAAATTTGTTGTTTAAATTTATAAGAGATGATCCAAGAAAACAGCGAAATTTCAACAGAAAAATTTCAACGAATTTTTGCATTTTTTTTGTTGGAATCATTGATTCCAATGGAGATTCCAACGAAAATATGACCATTGGAAAAGTGGGCGTTGGAGTTGTAAAATTCCAATGAAATTTCCAGCGGAAAAAAATTCCTACGGTACATTCCAACGGATCTTGATCGTTGAAATGTTCACCAATTGAAATTCTTTCCAACGTAAATTCCATCGACAAGTCCAACGGTAATTTTCCATTGGAATTTTTTTCCAATAGATTTTAACCTTTGGAATTTTAATTGTTGGATATTATAAATGTAAATTCCTACACAAATTCCAACAATAAAAATCGTAGGAGTTTTTATTCCAACAGATATATACCGTTGGAATATTCAGTTATTAAAAAAATTCCCTGAGTTAGGGTTAACAAGAAACGACACAATCGAGATGAGCTGGATCGAGTCGTTTATGTTCGTTAGCTTTCCGAGGAACATTCCGCCCTGTTTTCCTCCAAGGCATAGCACCCTTCAATAGCTACTTCAAGGCCAAGTCAGACTTCATCAGAAGCCCGATTTCCGAAGATGGCCTCAAAGGGCTATGGAAGCTGTTTTTGGAGGAGGATTCTCCGATGACGATATGGAACCCTTTCGGAGGGATGATGGACAGGGTTTCGGAACAGGAAACCCCGTTCCCTCATCGAAAAGGTGTCATTTTCATGGCACAATATTTGACGAATTGGCAAAGTGATAGGGAAGATGTGAGGAAACGATATGAGTGGATGAGAAAGATGTACAATTACATGGGTGCTTATGCTCCCAAGAATCCAAGAGAGGCTTATGTGAATTACAGGGATGTGGAATTGGGAATGAAGCATGCAAGAGAATGGGGCATCAAATATTACAAAAGCAACTTTGATAGATTGGTAAAGGTGAAATCCAAGGTTGATCCTGATAACTTTTTCTGGCATGAACAGAGCATTCCCACTCTTGCGGCGAGCAAGAAGTAGAATTATGGTGTGGATTTTCTATTTCATTTTCTATGGCATTATAAGTGTTTCCTTATTTATTTCATTTCAGTTATTTCTTGTATCTTTATTGATCTTAATAAAAACGTAGGGCAGTGACGGAGCCAGAAACTAACTGATGGGGCCCAATTATGAATAATAAATTCCGCTTTTAATATCTATAAATGTTTTTGAAACAATATAATATATTACTAATGAATCAAGTTAAGTTTTAATATGTTTCAATAAAAGTTTCATTCATTCCGCTCATTACCTACAAAATAATATTTATACAGTCTATATACGAGCATCTTTTAATTTTTATGTTTTAAATTGTACTATACTTCACTCGTTTCATATTAATTGACGTTATTAGTCTTAATTTTTGTTTTAAAAATTTATCATTTTTAGCTATTTTTACCACGTTTCTCCCTAATTTACTCATATGTAAATTCCTATAATTTTTATTTTAATACTTTTTTCATCTTTCTTTCTTGATAATTGAAGCAAGTTATTCCACTCTCTTATACTTTCATTCATTTTTTCCCTCAATCTTTCATGATAATGAAAGATAAATTTGTAAAATAAAAAATGTTATTTAATTATACACAAAACAAGTACTTATAAGAAAAACAAAATAATTGTACTACTAATATTTTACTAGTACAATTAGAAATGGTTATATAACTATTAAATATGATTAATTATAATTATAATTATTTTTTGTTTTATTCTTTATTATTTAATATTTTAAAAAAAATTATTAAAAAAATTTTGTAAAATGGGTGGGGGGCCAGTGACCCCTGGCCCCTCTCTCCCTCCGTCCCTACGTCTTTTTCTTTATTAATTTTTGAATTAATTTATATTTATAAATAAAGTAATATTATTAAAGTAAACTCAGGAAATAGAATCTTAAAATTAGAAATTTTCAGAAAAGAAAACTCACAATGATTGACTTTTGATAGACATTTTTTGGTGCTGTAGTATTCTGCAAGAGCAACGTAATTTAAAGATTTGTAATTCTAAAAATCCATCTACCAATATTATTTTTCAGATATGAACACTAATGGACAATTAATAAGTTGGGTATAGCCACCGTGGGTAGATAAGTAATTTACGGGCTCAGACCCCTATTACGACGACGGTGTAAACATACAACTAATTCATCTTCACTCTCTTCACAAAGTTTCGTCGTCGTTAACTGTGCAGTAACGCTATCGACGGTGGTTCATCGTCGATTCTCCGATTCCCTCCACCTCCTCCATGTCAGTCGTCGGTATTTGCAACTCATTCTGATTTGGTATTCCGCACGGGTAAATACAGATTTATTGTTGCTCGGAAGCTTTGCTTTTCTCTCCAATGGCGAGAGCTAGTGATTTTTCCTCCTTGTTGTGGGTTTGTTCCTCTCCCCTCTGTTGAGATTTGTCTGATCTAGTTTTAGGCGAGAACCAATGATCGTCCTCAGTTGAAACTGAACGTAGAGGTCTCAGCCAACCTGCTATAGTTTCGACGCTTTGTGAGTTATTTTTTCTTTATGAATCTTTCTCGTTATCCACCAGATTAGAAGATGTTCATCTAAAAATTAAATTTCAATCTTGTCTTGCTATTAATTGTATTGGCCGTAGTGGAGGCGTTGCTGTGTTATGGAATAATGCTAATAAATGTTCAATTATGAGTTAATTTGTCTCATCATATAGATATTTTTTTTCGGATCCTTTGGGTAATTGGAGGGTAACCAGTTACTATGGGTACCCTAGCCGGAGTCAACGGTATAGGTCATGGGATTTTCTTTGCAATCTCTCCAATCAAAGCAATATTTTCTAGCTATGCATAGGGGATTTCAACAATCTGTTATCGGAGAATGATAAGTTGGGAAGAGTGGAGCATCCGAGCTGGCTATTCCGAGGCCTTAGGGATGCTATTGTAGATTGTGGGTTGTCCGATGTGGAGCTTTTTGGACATCAATTCACGTGGTTTCGAGGGACAGGTTCTCCTCATGCCGTCGAGGAAAGATTGGATCGGGCTATGGGGACTTCATCCGGGCATGATAAATTCCCGAATGCTAAATTAATTAATCCGGTTGCATCGGTGAGTGATCACAATCCTATCATGTTGATCCCTCAACCTACCCCATTCCACCAGAAACATAAAAGATTTAGATTCGAGAATAAGTGGCTTCTGGAAAGGGACTTGCTAAATATTATTGAGCGAACCTGGTCGGGTTTCAAAGACCTGAACATTACTCGTCGACTGGAAGCGACGACAAACACTCATCACCTTAATTTGGGGCAAGCATATTGACACGACTTTTCGTGAGAATAAGAAAGAGATCGAACAGGAATTGGAGACGCTTCGGGGCAGAATGGATAGTGCCTCGTGTACTAGGGAGAAAACCATAAAATGTGAGTTAGCTAAGATGATTATTCGCGAGGAGATCTTTTGGAAGCAAAGATCCAAAATCGATATTTTGGCTCAAAGATGGTGATATGAACACTAAGTTTTCCATAGAACGACTTCGGCTCGACGGAAGCACAATGTGATTAATAGGCTCAGAAGTAATGATGGCGAGTGGATTTCAGGTTGATTCACGTATTTAACAATTCTAAAATACACAACCGCAAGTATACGGTATATATTGTAGTGAAGTAAGTACGAGGTCGATCCCACGGAGAGGAGTGATAAAAGTGGAGTTTGTCGATATAAGTTCTAAATAGACGGCGATCGATAAATTTGAATGGTGAATTACCCTAAAATTGCCTACCAAATGTCACGAATAAACAATAAAAGAGTAATATGGAATCGATCAACAAATACTCATGCAAATCACAAAACGAGAGAAATACGATTAAAACTCAATTAAGAGAATGTAAGTTCTAAAGCACATGCAATACTAGTGAATCCATCTATGATTAACTATCTACTTAAGTGGTGTTTATGCTTTGTCTATAAGATTGATCACATAAAAATGAATTAAAAGTTTCTTCAATCCAAATAATCCAAAGGAAATATCACACAACTTAGTATCTCTACCTAAATTGCATCATAGAACCCAATCAAGCTCCTAGGATCATCACACATCTTCCTAATCATTGATCATCTTTCAATCTCACAATAAAATTAGGTTAAATGCTTGCAATCAATCAATCAAAATAGATTTCTCAATCCAATTTCAATTAACTAAGATCAACACATCACTATTGTACACTAATGACATGTTTTGCAATGAAAATCAAGCATCCAAATAGAATTAAGCCACACAAACACCAAATAAGAAAAACATTAATTCATAGACTTCATCAAAAGTATTTACAAGGCTCTAGAACCAAAAGTGTTCTAGCCAATTAACAACATAATCCAACTACAAAGAAAACTAATATAAAAGCAATAAAAAGTGAAAGGAAAATAAAGTTTAGACTATTGTATGGTGAGGAATAAAATTCCCAAGCTAGTGGTGCCTCCCTTGCTTGAATTGATGAAGAATTGAAGAAGTAGATGATGAAAACCTCCAAATGTGTGTGATTGTGTGTAGAATTTCTTGAGAAAGGGATAAGATGGTTTTGAATTTAAGAATGGAGGTATTTATAGTGTTGGGGTAGAGTTTGGGTGTAAGAATTGCAAGTAGGTCCCTTAAAAATGGAGAAAATATGAGTTTGGCACCGAAAATGGGTTGGCCCGGCCGGGTGGGAATGTTAGCCGAAAAATTTGGAAACAAGGGGTAAGTGGCCCGGTCGGGCGGAAGCTTCGTAAATGGGGGGGGGGTGTTGGCATATTCGGCTCCGTCCTTCGTTTTTGTCCTCCAACTTCATTTTTCGAGCCGGATCCAATGATGCATTCCTCTTTCCGATCCAATAAATTATGGTAGGTGTTTTGCTCTCAAATTCTATCGTTTTACCTACAAAATCGATAAAACACTACCTTTCTCTTATTTCGACCAAAACAATGATAATTAACGCATAAATCAATGAAATCACACTAAAATGAGCTTCACATATGCATAAAAAATGTGTAAATTCCACCCGAATCACAGGTCGACATGGGTTATGTGGGGTGGTTCACGATTACCTCCAACCTCTTTGAAGTGAATACCAACAATAATGGAGTGGAATCGGCCCTATATGCTTTACATCCAATAATCACGGATGATCAGAATCAAATCCTTACACACGAGTTTTCTATTAATGAATTTAAGAAGGCAGTGCACCAGATGCGCCCGGATAAATCGCCGGGACCCAACGACTTCAATCTGGCTTTCTATCAGAGTTATCGGGGAGTGGTAGGGGATGATATCTTTAATAATGTTGTTACTTGGCTTAATAATATGGTCTTTCCGAATGATCTCAACGCTACACATGTAGTTCTCATTCCTAAATGCGATGTTCCAGAGAGTATGAGGGACCTTCGTCCTATTTCATTGTGTAATGCGGTTTACAAAATTATCTCGAAAGTCATTTGCAATCGGTTTAAAGTGGTATTTCCTTACTTGATTGATCCAGCTCAATATACATTTATAAGTGGGAGGGGTATTCAGGATAAAATTCTCATTGCACTCAAGGTTATCCATTCTATGAAGAAGAAAATAAGGGGTCAAGTAGGAGACATAACTTTGAAAATCGATATTAGCAAGACATATTACAGGGTAAATTGGCATTATCTCGAGAGTATTCTTCAACGACTGGGTTTCTCTCACATTTGGGTGGAGTGGATGATGTGTACGAACTGTCAATTACTCCTTTCGGGTTAATGATGATATGGTTGGACCAGTTTACCCAGGACACTGGCTTCGTCAAGGGGACCCTCTGTCACCCTATTTATTTTTGTTGTGTGCGGAGGGCCTCTCCTCTCTAATTCGACAGGCAAGTAATCAAGGTCGAATGCATGGGTTTATGATGATTGAATGTTATTTTGTCGTGCAAAAGCTATGAATATGAAACGATTATACCATCAATTACAGCAAATCGGGGACATATTTCAGTGGGAATGTAGGAATGGCTCAACAAAGGACGGTGAAGGATATAATTGGGTTACCCGGCCAACAAATTAACACTGGACGATACCTTGGGCTGCCCTCTTTAATAGGAAGGCAGAAACATAAAATATTTGTGTATTTGAAGGAAAGACTATGGGCATGTATCCAAGGTTGAAGAGATAAGAAATTCTCCAAGGCGGGTAAGGAGGTAATGCTCAAATTAGTAGCTCAAGCTATTCCGGCAAATTGTAAATAACGGGTCTGCATAAACATAATTGAAATATGCCAAAAAGTCATCTATTAATATTTGCGAATAAAGATTTTATTAAAAATAAAAGGAAAAAAATACCTAAAGTCGTAAGTTCACATATATGTTGCTTACATATTAGAGTATTGAAAAAAATAAATATCATTAACATAATTTTGCATACATGAGAATTGTAAATAACTATTATGCATAAGCATAATGTGATATGCAAAATAGTCATCATATTTTAAATACTCCGTATAAGACATTTCTAATTTCTCGGGATCCTCTGGTTTTAGGAAATGATTGAATTTTGGAAAGTTAATTAATAGGCGCAATTCTCGATATTAGGGATTATAAAATCTGATATAATAATAGTTGACTTATTCAATATACTTCAACATCTATTTAATTAAAATGGGCACAATGGTACATTTAGGTCTAATTTTGAACTTAATAGTAACTAAAAAAACATTGAACTTATTTGTAAAGACTATATGTGAAATGAACTTTAGAATAACTTCCCCAAAGAATTACAAACATACATATGAAATTTTCATCCCACATCGAATATTGAATATAATAAATATGAGAGAAAAACATTATAAAAGCAATAATGTTAGTAACAAACAAGCATATGGACTTTATTATGTCCCACGTGGAAAGAGTAGAAGAAACATAAGAAGAAAAAACATTACAAACAAGCATAAAAATTTATGTCCCACATCGTATAAGGAGAAGAAATACGGGAGAAAAACATTATAAAAGGTGCCAGATGTGCACCTAATTTTATATTTTAAAAGTGTTATATATTAAAAAAAAAAAAACCGATTCACCCGATTATGACCGGTTAGACTAAATTTTGACCGGTTGAACCAGTAAAATGGACTTTAGACACTTTTTGGACCGGTTCTGTGACCGGTTCACGATTGAACAGGTCAAACCGGCCGGTCCGATTTTAAAATCATTGGTTACAACATTGTAGGTGCATGATACGTAATTAATTAGTAATTTTTCAATTATATATATTTCTTGATCCATGACCGTGTCACAACAGACGTTATTACTTATTCTTAATGTACAATATTGTAATGCATCGCCATCAGATTTAAGTGTACTTATGTTTGCCTGCTAGCTTAAGAGGTGCAGTTAAGTGCGAGTAGGACCGGTCCGATCACAATATTCACAATACGACGATAAACTTCTTGCGTGAAGTGGACGCCATCCCAAAATATGTATTGGTTAGGGTTAGCACAAACGGGCACTCCTGGGCTTCCACAAAACCTTGCACTATCATAATTATATCTTCCTCCAATTCCGCAACAAGCTCTCAGCCCTATATTCCCACCACCTGCACTTACAATTTGTATATTAGATAATATTGAAATAATTTTGTTGAACCCGAGATGTGAGCTGGAAGCTTTGATACCATGAAAGAATTTCGTCTTTAGGTCCGATTACAGGAGGTGTGAAAACAATTCAATACATAAATACACGTAAATTGAAACTGGAAGTGATATAATAAGTTAAGGGAATTAAGACGACTTGCCTGATGTGATCATCTGAGTAATAATAGTTGTAGTGATTTTGTAATGATCGACATATAATATGGTGACAGTTGGGAACTCGATTTTAAGTTCATTGATAGCTAGTTGGAGAGCAGTGTTGAGGGAAATGACAAGAGCATTCACACTCTTCAAACATCCTATTGCATCATAGGCCTTAGGATTTGTACTGGGTAAGGCTGTTAGGATGTAAGGATAGCATCCAAGAGCAGCCTTTCCGGGAATTACTATTCGTCTCGCGCCCATCCTGATAAGTGCCTATATGTTGAAACACGATAATTAATTTCTTTTGAACGGAAAAAAATTATATTAACGAGTACCATAGGTACTCAAATACTCAAAGGTAACATTAACAATATGAAGTTACATAGGCATAATAATTAAAAAATTATAATCATGCATGGTGATGATGAGTTAATTTATAAGTGAAGTTAGGGGGATGCATAAAATTCAATTTTGGTCTCCTGAGATTTGAGCTCACGAAAATAGTCATCCATAAGAATTCTCCAGTAAAAAACTAGGCAATTTTTTTTGAGAAAAACAAATTATTTACCATCTATAACTTTCATCCTTTTTTAAAAATGTCTCAAAAAAGATAGTAAAATTTTAATTTGTGTCCCATAATTTTGTAAATTGGTTAATTTATGTCCCATAATTTTGTAAATCGATTAATTTACGTCCCAAAAATGATATAAATTATCATGCCAAAAGAAAAAGGACCTAAAACGAACATGGGACCAAAACTGTTTTTGGAAATGAAATTATCTTGGGATCAAATTAATTAAATTAAAGCATGATGCATGAACATGTAAATAAATCAAAACTAATTACTCTGGCAGCGTCGATTTGAACTTGTACTATAGAAGGCACGTAAGTTGCAACTTGTTGAATGGATTTGCCCTGCACTAATGCATAGGCGATGTCATGGGCGTGGGGGCTCACGAGCAATATGCCAGAGTTTGCAACCCTATTTGTAGATTCTAAATAATTATCAAAAGAGTTAGTTATTTAAATATCAAATTAAACGTGTGTACATGCAGTAAGATTTAATGGATAAATACTTAAATAAATGAACCTGTAGTATTTGAGGAAACTGATTCTAGGTATGTTCTGAACCAAGTTATTTGAGAGGCAAGAGAAGTAGCATAAAATGGTATAGTAATTCCCCTTTCTGTGAAAAACTGACGATCAAGAACTGGGCTTCCTGCTACTGAGAAAACGACACCATCGTCATGACGTGCGGAAGAAGAATTAGAATTACCCAATGACAAGTATGGTCTTATGTTTGGGAGGCCAACACCAGCAGCTGCAATGCATTAATTTAAAGTAATACTAATTTAGAAAGGTAAAACTGAATAAAAAATACTAGTAAATTTTTTATGAAGAAAATATGTACGAATATGTAAATATAAATATACCAGCATAGTCAGCTTCAATACGACCATCGGACCAACGGCCGGTAGGGGTACCAGGAAAAGTTGTACCATAAGGTAAACGTGCAGCCGGAAGAAGAGGGGCAATTCTAATAGAGTTGCCAATGTCGCCATATCCATCGCCGAATTCGTAAAAGTACTGAAACGGGCATCTGGTGTTTTGGGGACAAGTAGTAATTGTACCTGCAGCTGCAAGAATAAGCAAGAAAAAGGTTATGAGGATTTTCTTCAACATTTTGCATGCGACCAGCTTCTAGCTTGGCCATATAAGATGGAGCTGCGCGCTTTATATAGGTGTTCACGGACCCTTGATCTATTAGATATATTTATTGCACGTATAGTAGGTGGTGCACTACGCTTAATTGGTTGGACATACGTTGCCAAGTGGGACACGTACATGCGTAGCGTAGTTAAAGTTAGACATAATTAAATTGTATGTTTGGGAAATCATACCAAACTCTATATTAATTCACGTAATGTCATTTTCAAAACTTCAATCTTTGAAAAATATAGTATATATAACTTCCTCGATCTGTCTCGATTTGCACCATTTGATCGACACGATTTAAAAAAAAAAATTAGTGGATGGTGAGGTATGATAAATGAGGGGTATTTTAGGTGATTTAGTGAGGTATAAAGTAAAATGTAGGTAAAAAATGAGTGACAATTTTAAAAATAAAATGATGTTGTGAATGTATTAATTTTGTGGGGTATTTCCATATTACGAGTGTGCAAGTAATCTTGGAACGTCCAAATTAAATAAGAAAAGTGTGCAAGTAATCACAGGACGGAGGGAGTAAAATTTATTGTGTTATTATCGGATATGTATCATTATCGTGTTGGGTTGTATTATCAGGTCAATAACATGGAACAAGTTGTTGACGGTTTGATGTGTGTTATCTGTTAATTTTAACGATCATGCTTAACGGATCGAAACGAATCCGACATCAATACTTCATATCGCAATAAGGCCAAACACTAACTTGTAATTTCCGTGTCACATATATAAGATCGAGCTGATTTATATAGGTCTTGTGAGCTGCTGCTTGCACACACCCTCTATTTAAATATATAGCCTCTAACTTAATTTAACCAGGGCCCCCGCAAATGGACGGTGAGATTGGTCCCCAAATTAGTCATTTTTTTTACCAGATACCGAGACTTCAATAAAAGTATTGTTTTAAAAAAAGAATGAGCATAATGAAACCGAATAACCAAAAAAAAAAAAAAAGCGCGAAAATGAAATTGAACATAGGAAGTATTTTTTATTTTTTATCAATTCAGGCTGTGAAAGATAGAAACTATCAATTTAGGTCTCCCATAATTTTTAAGACCTAAATTATAATTTATGTATTCCTATTCTCTCTATGATTAAAAAAAAAGTAAGTTGGACATTTCCTATCCTTTTTCCACTCCAAAAAAAATAGAGATTTAGAGACGAATTAAATAACGGATTTTGGAACTATTGACACGTATCTAAACGATAAACAGGCCCGTTTTACGGGCCCTTTTTTTGTTTATGTGGGAATTGAACTCAGGTGGGCAAGTGTCCATTATTGAGCATCTGCCACCAGGACATATAACTCTTTTATTTTATCTTTTAATATTAATTGTATATGTATATTAATTTATTTCTTTTACATGTATTCACTTTTAATGCACACACACCACTGTTGGTAGTGGATCTTCTTTATGCAAACTCGGATGTATGAATGATGCAAACTCGGATATATGAAATTTATACTCATTCACATAGTAGTCGTCGTAAGTCTTTACTCGACGTAGTGGCCCTTTGCTAAGATCCCTTAAATATCAATTCTCAACGCCGTGTGACTCCACCTGTAATTTAAAATAACTTTAAATTATATAAATTTTTATATATACATGAACACTAATTCAAACGTGTCTCAAATTCAAACGAGATGGTAGTGCCTGATTCAGTTGATGGGGACATCGTAGTGCCCGATTCAAATAATGGAGACATCGTGCCCGATTCAGTTGATGGAGTCACCGTAGTGCACAATTCAGTTTACAGTGTCAAACGTGTCTCAAATTCAAACGAGATGGTAGTGCCCGATTCAGTTGATGGGGACATCGTAGTGCCTGATTCACTCTCGGATGTCAATTATTTTTCTGAATTCAAAGAAGTTTTACTCGATTTCGAAGGTAAGTGAATGATTCATATATTATATTATCAATTAAATATATTATATGAATTTAAATCTTCATATTGTAGTTTAAATTGTTAATTTTTCTCATGTAAATTAAGAACATATAATTAGGTAAGGTGGATGAAATTAAAAAAGAGTGTTAATTATGTGGGTGAGCGATAACCCAATTATATGGGGTTGTGGAGTTGGGACAACAAGCCCTGAATTACGTCAATATTAAAATGGGGGAAGAAGAAGTTTTAAAAGAAGAAAATGAGAGTTAAATACCTTTAGATCGATCGAAAACCACCACAAGACTCGCCGGAAAAGCTTGAGAGAGAAGTTTGGAAGGAAGCTTGAGGAAATTCGAAAATGGCAAGAGTGAAAAGTGTTTCAAAGAAGGTGAAAGTCATATTTATAGGCAAAGTCGACTAGGGACCTATGTGCAAAAAATGGGGTCAAATTCATAATTTTCCCAAAAATTTGGGCTCATTTCCGAATTTGAGTTCGGCGAGTGGACCCCACGCGCGACCTTTGAGGTCGGCACGCGCCCCACGCGCC
Source organism: Galeopsis tetrahit (assembly GCA_963675135.1). Classification (NCBI taxonomy): domain Eukaryota; kingdom Viridiplantae; phylum Streptophyta; class Magnoliopsida; order Lamiales; family Lamiaceae; genus Galeopsis; species Galeopsis tetrahit. Next base: position 56,138,026 of record OY776128.1, read on the forward strand.
AAATTCAAATTCTTTGCGCCGCCCACGCGTCTGACACATGTCAGATCCGTCATTATGAAAAGCTGCTTCGATAATCGTGCTCGGCGCTGGAGACGAGGCGACCGCCTCCATCACACGTCATCAAGATCTCAAAATTGATTGTGTTGTCGAGAATAATTCTTACCATCCAGGGAGACGACCATACTGCTCGCCTTACCATTCTACGAATACGAAGAAAGGCGACCAGGGGGCAAATGTTATACCTAGTCAAAGAAGTCAATCTTTGACAAGTCAATCCTAGTCACCAGCTTACGTGGCGAGGACCAGTCAACAAAGTCGTGCGACGACTAGTCAACAAGACCAAGAAAATGTAATAGAATAGATGTATTTAATATATTTAAGTGCTCGCTCAAAGATGTTGGCGAGCACACGTTTTAGTTAGCTGCTCGCCCAAATGTGTGGCGAGCACATATCTATCTTAGCTAGAATAGTCTGAGTATTGAAGCCTTGGGAGACAGCATGGAGCGTGGCGACCACCCTCCTCGACATGGTCCTCCGGCGACCACCGTAGCTCAGCTCCTCGGCATCTCGGCGAGGACGAGCACCAAAGGCGGTTTAGCATTAAATGCGCCATCAAATCACCTTTTCGGGCAGAAGACAGGTCCAATGAGGGCGTGCCACGTGTAAAGGGCGGGCAGCCCCTAGAAACCACTATATAATGCCTAAAAGAGGCTCATTTGTACACAAGTTACCCATTCCTACAAATCACTCCCTACCCAAAGCAATAAACTCTCCCAAGCTTCTAAAGCTTTAGCTTCTCCAAGAAGCTATATCTTGTGTTCTTGTTTGTTCTTCATTAGATCATCAAGATCATCATATAAATACTCCCTAAACACGTAATAAACCCCCGATCATTATACATGTTTGTTTCGTGCTAACAAATAGTCCACATCCGATTCAACCATCAAAAGCACGTACAACAGCGATATCATGGGCTTGGGGGTTCACGAGTAATATGACAGAGTTTGCAACTCTATTTGCAGATTCTGAATAATTATCAAAATAGAGTTAGTTGATTAATATATATCAATTTGATGGATAAATACTTAAATAAAACTAATATTAATAAATGAACCTGTAGTAGTATTTGAGGAAAGTGATGCTAGGTATGTTTTAAACCAAGTTATTTGAGAGGCAAGGGAAGTTGCATAAGATGGTATAGTAATTCCCCTCTCTGTGAAAAACTGACGATCAAGACCTGGGCTTCCTGCTACCGAAAAAACGACACCGTCGGAAGAAGAATTAGAAGCCGATGACAAGTATGGTCTAATGTTTTGGAGGCCAAAAGCATCAGCTGCAAGGCATTAATTAATTCACTTTCTTAGGTTAATTTGTAGATGCATGTACGTAACAACAAAACAAAAGACATAATATTATTGTTAAAAAATAGTATGAGGAAAAATATATATATGAGTTTGAAATAAAAAATATCACCACCAAGATCGGCTTCAGTACGACCATCGCACCAACGGCCGGTAGGGGTACCAGGAAAAGTTGTACCATAAGGTAAACGTGCAGCCGGAAGAAGAGGGAGAATTCGAATAGAGTTGCCAATGTCTCCGAATCCATCACCGAATTCGTAAAAGTACTGAAACGGGCATCTGGGGGTAGTGGTGTTTTGGGCACAAGTAGTAATTGTACCTGCAGCTGCTGCAAGAATAAACATGAGAATTTTCAACATTTTACTCACAACTGCATGCGACCTCCATATGGGCATATAAGATCGAGCTGCGCGCGCTTTATATAAGTGTTGTGTATTAGGCATATATAAATATATTGAGATATATTATATATATCTTGTAAAGAATACATGAGGGAAGTATTTATAGATACAAAACATATCTACTATATATTTCTAATTTAAGGAAATAAAGATTTACAAGATATATAAAATATATTATACAAGATATATATATCTCAATATATTTATATATGCCTAATATTGTGAGCTTGTTGGAAATTCTTGAATGGGACATACGTTGCCAAGTGGAACACGTACTACGTAGTTATAAAGTAAAGTAAAATGAGGGGTATTTTAGATGATTAGTTAGTGAGGTGTAAAGTGGATTTAGTGAGGTATAAAGTAAAATGTAGGTAAAAATAAGTGATAATTTTGAAAATTAAATGATATTGTGAGGGTATTAATTTTGTGGGTATTTCCATCATATTGGGAGTGTGCAAGTAATCTTGGGATGTCCAAATAAGAAAAATGTCAAATTAATAATCACGGGACAGTAGGGAGTAAAATTTATCGTGTTATTATCGGATGTGTCATTATCGTGTCCGGTTGTATCAGGTCAATAACATGTAACAAGTTGTTGACAGGTTAATGTGTTATCCGTTAATTTTATCATGTAATTTAACGGATCGATACGAATCCAATATCAATACTTCGTGTCGACATGAACACAATAAGACCAAACACTAACTCGTAATTTCCGTGTCGCATATATAAGATCGAGTCGGTTTATATATGTCTTGTGTGCTAGCTGCTGCTTGCCCAGACCCTCTATTTGAAAAAAAAATTAAAAAATACAGAGTTTTGCTCTGACTTTAAACGGTGCCTCCGTTAGTGGACCGTAAAATTGATCCCCCAAATTATTCGATTGTTTTTGACCGAAGAGACTTCAATAAAATGTATTATTTCAAAATAAGAATGGGCATAATGAAACTAAATATAAAAAAAAATGAAAGATGCTCCCTCCTCCGTATCATAAGTGTTTGCACCACAAAATGGGCACACTTTTTAAGAAAAAAGTGTAATGAGTGGAGTGTTGAGGGGTAATTTTGTAAAGTTATATTAATTGAATAAAGTAAAAAGGTGATTGAAAAAAATGTAAAAGTAATGACATTTTGTGTAAATATGTGAATATTAATTGTGAGGGTGGAGATTATGAAAGAGTTTCCATTTATGGGTGTGCAAACAATTGTGAAACGGACAAATAAGGTAAGTGTGCAAACAGTTGTGGGATGGAGGGAGTTCAAATAATTTAGGTCGCACATCATTTTTAAGCCATAAATTAAACTTATGTATTCCTCCCCTCTCTCTCTATATGATAAAAAAAGTAAGTTAGACATTTCCTTTCCTTTTTCTCATTGGTTTGTCTTGATATTTTAGAGTCATAAGGAAGTCGGAGAAAAAAAAGGAACGAATGAGGAGAAAGAAATACACGGGTATGTTTGTAAAAAAATATGTTATTTAATTTTATATAAAACAATAAAATTTGAAAAAAAATTGATCATGACATGATAATGACACCATAAAAAAATAATTAAATTTAAAATTTATTTAAATATCAAAATTTATTGTGTTATTATGGGATACATGTCATTATCGTGTAGGGTCGTATCACGTCAATAACATGTAACATGTTGTTAATGGGGTTAATGTGTTATCTGTTAACTTTATCGTGTTTAGCGTATCGACACGAACACGATATGAAATTTTTGTGTCATTTATCGTGTCAACATGATAATGACGTGAGAATGATAAGGTCAAACACAAACCCGTAATTTTCGTGTCGAATTCGTATCATGCTATTGTGTCGTTTCGGAATTCTCATCCCTACCTTGAAGAGCTTACAAAGTAAGTAAACTTTAGGTTAGGTTTGGATTAACTAATGTTTAGATAGGAATAGGATTACCAATTGGCAAGGGCGGAACCAGAATTATAAAATAGGATGGGCTAGGCTAAAAAAAAATGCTTACATTTTTATATTTATTTTCGAATTTGAGATTTTAAAATTCTAGAATTCGAATTTTAAAAATATATTAGTAATTATAAATTTTAACTCTATAAATATTTACCAACCATATATATATAGATACCTATAAAATCGAATGAATTTAAATTTTAATATTTATAATAGTATATATTTATTTTGGAATTTAAATAAATTATGATTAATTTCATTTTATGTCAAAATTCTCAAAACAAATATACCTGTTGTACCTTTTAATTTAATTAGTTTAAAGAATTTAATATTTTATCTTGTAATTTATGGGCCTCTAACCATGTATAAAATTTGAAATATTATTTTAAATTTATTTTTGTTAAATTTATATATTTGATTTATTGTTTAGTGGACGAATTGGATAAATATAAGCGCAATTCCTTCCTATTTTTAAGCAAAGGTGGCCAATCTTTATTTTTATTTTTAAATATACGCATTTAAAAAATAAAAAATAATAATAAAAAAAGAGAGAAATCTATGGCTGGGCGGGCTACAGCCGGGAAAATTATATTTTTAGGACCGCAACTTAGGGGTGTTTGCAAAAAGAGGACCGTAACTTTACGGGCTGGCAAAATTAGGCCCGTAACTTCTTTTTTTCTCAATTTCAGGACAAATTAGCCCAATCAACCCAATTTCGGGCTAATTGAAGCCCATTTTTCGGGCCAAACTTATTTATGACAAAAAGAGGACTGTAACTTTTTTAATGCAATTTTAAGAAACATGACAAAATAAATAAAAAATACTCGTAAACTTTTAAAAATTAAATTTGAAAGTTGTAGATGTAATAATTTTTTATGAATTAGACAACATTATTTATGTTTAAAGAAACAAATATATACAACATATAAATTATAGTGAATTGAAAAGAGCAAAATATTATAATTTGGGATGATAAATTTTTAATTGTTAATTAAAAAGATTGTCAAAATTTTTAAATGTTTAATTAGTACATTTTAGATTTTATTTTCATAAATAATGCTTATAAATTTTATTGAAGGAAAAAATTTCATAGATTTATTATTGAGAGGATTATAGTAAACATTAATTACAAAATTTCGATCAAACATTTTTCAGTATTTTTATTTAAACTATTCGATTCGAAATTTTATGGAATAAATTTGTATAATATTTTAAAATAATATAAGACATGAGAATGGACTTAATTGATGAAGGGAATATAAACTAGAGTATATTTGAAAAATTATATATTTACTTGTGGAAGATCCGCGTCTAACATGCGGGATTGAAGATAATTTATTATATTAATATTTTGACAAAAAAATTATAATACGGACTCATACATATTTTTAACGCTTATAAATTTTATAAAATATTATAACCTTATTTAAACCGTATTATAAAATAAAGACTATATATAATGTAAAATACAAACTCTAGAGTAAAGTTCAATCCATGAAAGTCAATTTCACACAAGATATTCATTGTTTTAAATTAACATTAAAAATTAAAATTTTAAAGTTTATTTTATTATAAAAGTTATAATTGATTTTACTTTAAAAAAAAATTCTCGTGAGACCCAGTTTAGCTCCAAAAGAATGAAAAGGAGTTTATTTTTTATTTTTTTTAAGATTATAAAAAATGCATTAAAATACAAACACAATTTTTAGAATTTAAATTGTAAAAAATTGGGGAAGATGAGTGGTAGAAGAAGTGGTTAGAGACAATTTTAAACCTCTTAAAAAACTATTTTCAAAGGGAAAAAAAAAGTAAAATTATGAGAAAATTAAAAAATATGAATATTGAATTTGTGTTGAGGCACAAAGAAAAAAAAGATTCCAAATTATTATAATTGGGATATTAATTGATCCTAAAATTGCATTAAAAAAAGTTGCGGTCCTCTTTTTGCCATAAATAAGTTTGGCCCGGACAATGGGCCTCAATCAGCCCGAAATTGGGTTGATTGGGCTAATTTGGCCTGAAATTGCGAAAAAAAGAAGTTACGGGCCTAATTTTGCTAGCCCGCAAAGTTACGGTCCTCTTTTTACAAACACCCCTAAGTTGCGGTCCTGAAAAAATAACTGCTGATCACCATCACGTACGATTCACAAAATAGGAGCAAATTTTCGCCTCATGCTAACGTCCACTGTTACCTTGCTTTTCATCATGGTTCATCCTTTTCTGGTAAAATTTCAAAATATATTCCCTAACTAATTAGGCCAATATTTTAAATCTTTTAAGTTTTCACTTTTTTAAAATACGTTATAAGGTCAATTTAAATCATTTTTGTCCAATTTACCTTCTGAAATTTTTTTAAAAAAATCGCCAGAAATTGACACGCGCGGGGCTTCAAAATGTATTTAAAATTGGGACTTCCGACAAATTTGGTGACTGGGCGCCACATGTAATTAAAAATATGATCACTTCATCATCCCTTAAAAATGAAAGGAAGCAAAATTACACAATCGACATAATTTATAAATGAAAGGAAGCTAGCAAAATTACGGAGCAAAGCATAAATGACACAATCCAACCAAATAACACCTCTTTGTAATTTCGCATCCTTTTATCTATAAATCCCATTGACTTGTGTTTTTTTTTTTCTTTTTTATTAGGAGCCATTGAATTGGATTTTGTGGGTGTATTTTGGAACATTTATTATAAACAAAATTTGTTGTTTAAATTTATAAGAGATGATCCAAGAAAACAGCGAAATTTCAACAGAAAAATTTCAACGAATTTTTGCATTTTTTTTGTTGGAATCATTGATTCCAATGGAGATTCCAACGAAAATATGACCATTGGAAAAGTGGGCGTTGGAGTTGTAAAATTCCAATGAAATTTCCAGCGGAAAAAAATTCCTACGGTACATTCCAACGGATCTTGATCGTTGAAATGTTCACCAATTGAAATTCTTTCCAACGTAAATTCCATCGACAAGTCCAACGGTAATTTTCCATTGGAATTTTTTTCCAATAGATTTTAACCTTTGGAATTTTAATTGTTGGATATTATAAATGTAAATTCCTACACAAATTCCAACAATAAAAATCGTAGGAGTTTTTATTCCAACAGATATATACCGTTGGAATATTCAGTTATTAAAAAAATTCCCTGAGTTAGGGTTAACAAGAAACGACACAATCGAGATGAGCTGGATCGAGTCGTTTATGTTCGTTAGCTTTCCGAGGAACATTCCGCCCTGTTTTCCTCCAAGGCATAGCACCCTTCAATAGCTACTTCAAGGCCAAGTCAGACTTCATCAGAAGCCCGATTTCCGAAGATGGCCTCAAAGGGCTATGGAAGCTGTTTTTGGAGGAGGATTCTCCGATGACGATATGGAACCCTTTCGGAGGGATGATGGACAGGGTTTCGGAACAGGAAACCCCGTTCCCTCATCGAAAAGGTGTCATTTTCATGGCACAATATTTGACGAATTGGCAAAGTGATAGGGAAGATGTGAGGAAACGATATGAGTGGATGAGAAAGATGTACAATTACATGGGTGCTTATGCTCCCAAGAATCCAAGAGAGGCTTATGTGAATTACAGGGATGTGGAATTGGGAATGAAGCATGCAAGAGAATGGGGCATCAAATATTACAAAAGCAACTTTGATAGATTGGTAAAGGTGAAATCCAAGGTTGATCCTGATAACTTTTTCTGGCATGAACAGAGCATTCCCACTCTTGCGGCGAGCAAGAAGTAGAATTATGGTGTGGATTTTCTATTTCATTTTCTATGGCATTATAAGTGTTTCCTTATTTATTTCATTTCAGTTATTTCTTGTATCTTTATTGATCTTAATAAAAACGTAGGGCAGTGACGGAGCCAGAAACTAACTGATGGGGCCCAATTATGAATAATAAATTCCGCTTTTAATATCTATAAATGTTTTTGAAACAATATAATATATTACTAATGAATCAAGTTAAGTTTTAATATGTTTCAATAAAAGTTTCATTCATTCCGCTCATTACCTACAAAATAATATTTATACAGTCTATATACGAGCATCTTTTAATTTTTATGTTTTAAATTGTACTATACTTCACTCGTTTCATATTAATTGACGTTATTAGTCTTAATTTTTGTTTTAAAAATTTATCATTTTTAGCTATTTTTACCACGTTTCTCCCTAATTTACTCATATGTAAATTCCTATAATTTTTATTTTAATACTTTTTTCATCTTTCTTTCTTGATAATTGAAGCAAGTTATTCCACTCTCTTATACTTTCATTCATTTTTTCCCTCAATCTTTCATGATAATGAAAGATAAATTTGTAAAATAAAAAATGTTATTTAATTATACACAAAACAAGTACTTATAAGAAAAACAAAATAATTGTACTACTAATATTTTACTAGTACAATTAGAAATGGTTATATAACTATTAAATATGATTAATTATAATTATAATTATTTTTTGTTTTATTCTTTATTATTTAATATTTTAAAAAAAATTATTAAAAAAATTTTGTAAAATGGGTGGGGGGCCAGTGACCCCTGGCCCCTCTCTCCCTCCGTCCCTACGTCTTTTTCTTTATTAATTTTTGAATTAATTTATATTTATAAATAAAGTAATATTATTAAAGTAAACTCAGGAAATAGAATCTTAAAATTAGAAATTTTCAGAAAAGAAAACTCACAATGATTGACTTTTGATAGACATTTTTTGGTGCTGTAGTATTCTGCAAGAGCAACGTAATTTAAAGATTTGTAATTCTAAAAATCCATCTACCAATATTATTTTTCAGATATGAACACTAATGGACAATTAATAAGTTGGGTATAGCCACCGTGGGTAGATAAGTAATTTACGGGCTCAGACCCCTATTACGACGACGGTGTAAACATACAACTAATTCATCTTCACTCTCTTCACAAAGTTTCGTCGTCGTTAACTGTGCAGTAACGCTATCGACGGTGGTTCATCGTCGATTCTCCGATTCCCTCCACCTCCTCCATGTCAGTCGTCGGTATTTGCAACTCATTCTGATTTGGTATTCCGCACGGGTAAATACAGATTTATTGTTGCTCGGAAGCTTTGCTTTTCTCTCCAATGGCGAGAGCTAGTGATTTTTCCTCCTTGTTGTGGGTTTGTTCCTCTCCCCTCTGTTGAGATTTGTCTGATCTAGTTTTAGGCGAGAACCAATGATCGTCCTCAGTTGAAACTGAACGTAGAGGTCTCAGCCAACCTGCTATAGTTTCGACGCTTTGTGAGTTATTTTTTCTTTATGAATCTTTCTCGTTATCCACCAGATTAGAAGATGTTCATCTAAAAATTAAATTTCAATCTTGTCTTGCTATTAATTGTATTGGCCGTAGTGGAGGCGTTGCTGTGTTATGGAATAATGCTAATAAATGTTCAATTATGAGTTAATTTGTCTCATCATATAGATATTTTTTTTCGGATCCTTTGGGTAATTGGAGGGTAACCAGTTACTATGGGTACCCTAGCCGGAGTCAACGGTATAGGTCATGGGATTTTCTTTGCAATCTCTCCAATCAAAGCAATATTTTCTAGCTATGCATAGGGGATTTCAACAATCTGTTATCGGAGAATGATAAGTTGGGAAGAGTGGAGCATCCGAGCTGGCTATTCCGAGGCCTTAGGGATGCTATTGTAGATTGTGGGTTGTCCGATGTGGAGCTTTTTGGACATCAATTCACGTGGTTTCGAGGGACAGGTTCTCCTCATGCCGTCGAGGAAAGATTGGATCGGGCTATGGGGACTTCATCCGGGCATGATAAATTCCCGAATGCTAAATTAATTAATCCGGTTGCATCGGTGAGTGATCACAATCCTATCATGTTGATCCCTCAACCTACCCCATTCCACCAGAAACATAAAAGATTTAGATTCGAGAATAAGTGGCTTCTGGAAAGGGACTTGCTAAATATTATTGAGCGAACCTGGTCGGGTTTCAAAGACCTGAACATTACTCGTCGACTGGAAGCGACGACAAACACTCATCACCTTAATTTGGGGCAAGCATATTGACACGACTTTTCGTGAGAATAAGAAAGAGATCGAACAGGAATTGGAGACGCTTCGGGGCAGAATGGATAGTGCCTCGTGTACTAGGGAGAAAACCATAAAATGTGAGTTAGCTAAGATGATTATTCGCGAGGAGATCTTTTGGAAGCAAAGATCCAAAATCGATATTTTGGCTCAAAGATGGTGATATGAACACTAAGTTTTCCATAGAACGACTTCGGCTCGACGGAAGCACAATGTGATTAATAGGCTCAGAAGTAATGATGGCGAGTGGATTTCAGGTTGATTCACGTATTTAACAATTCTAAAATACACAACCGCAAGTATACGGTATATATTGTAGTGAAGTAAGTACGAGGTCGATCCCACGGAGAGGAGTGATAAAAGTGGAGTTTGTCGATATAAGTTCTAAATAGACGGCGATCGATAAATTTGAATGGTGAATTACCCTAAAATTGCCTACCAAATGTCACGAATAAACAATAAAAGAGTAATATGGAATCGATCAACAAATACTCATGCAAATCACAAAACGAGAGAAATACGATTAAAACTCAATTAAGAGAATGTAAGTTCTAAAGCACATGCAATACTAGTGAATCCATCTATGATTAACTATCTACTTAAGTGGTGTTTATGCTTTGTCTATAAGATTGATCACATAAAAATGAATTAAAAGTTTCTTCAATCCAAATAATCCAAAGGAAATATCACACAACTTAGTATCTCTACCTAAATTGCATCATAGAACCCAATCAAGCTCCTAGGATCATCACACATCTTCCTAATCATTGATCATCTTTCAATCTCACAATAAAATTAGGTTAAATGCTTGCAATCAATCAATCAAAATAGATTTCTCAATCCAATTTCAATTAACTAAGATCAACACATCACTATTGTACACTAATGACATGTTTTGCAATGAAAATCAAGCATCCAAATAGAATTAAGCCACACAAACACCAAATAAGAAAAACATTAATTCATAGACTTCATCAAAAGTATTTACAAGGCTCTAGAACCAAAAGTGTTCTAGCCAATTAACAACATAATCCAACTACAAAGAAAACTAATATAAAAGCAATAAAAAGTGAAAGGAAAATAAAGTTTAGACTATTGTATGGTGAGGAATAAAATTCCCAAGCTAGTGGTGCCTCCCTTGCTTGAATTGATGAAGAATTGAAGAAGTAGATGATGAAAACCTCCAAATGTGTGTGATTGTGTGTAGAATTTCTTGAGAAAGGGATAAGATGGTTTTGAATTTAAGAATGGAGGTATTTATAGTGTTGGGGTAGAGTTTGGGTGTAAGAATTGCAAGTAGGTCCCTTAAAAATGGAGAAAATATGAGTTTGGCACCGAAAATGGGTTGGCCCGGCCGGGTGGGAATGTTAGCCGAAAAATTTGGAAACAAGGGGTAAGTGGCCCGGTCGGGCGGAAGCTTCGTAAATGGGGGGGGGGTGTTGGCATATTCGGCTCCGTCCTTCGTTTTTGTCCTCCAACTTCATTTTTCGAGCCGGATCCAATGATGCATTCCTCTTTCCGATCCAATAAATTATGGTAGGTGTTTTGCTCTCAAATTCTATCGTTTTACCTACAAAATCGATAAAACACTACCTTTCTCTTATTTCGACCAAAACAATGATAATTAACGCATAAATCAATGAAATCACACTAAAATGAGCTTCACATATGCATAAAAAATGTGTAAATTCCACCCGAATCACAGGTCGACATGGGTTATGTGGGGTGGTTCACGATTACCTCCAACCTCTTTGAAGTGAATACCAACAATAATGGAGTGGAATCGGCCCTATATGCTTTACATCCAATAATCACGGATGATCAGAATCAAATCCTTACACACGAGTTTTCTATTAATGAATTTAAGAAGGCAGTGCACCAGATGCGCCCGGATAAATCGCCGGGACCCAACGACTTCAATCTGGCTTTCTATCAGAGTTATCGGGGAGTGGTAGGGGATGATATCTTTAATAATGTTGTTACTTGGCTTAATAATATGGTCTTTCCGAATGATCTCAACGCTACACATGTAGTTCTCATTCCTAAATGCGATGTTCCAGAGAGTATGAGGGACCTTCGTCCTATTTCATTGTGTAATGCGGTTTACAAAATTATCTCGAAAGTCATTTGCAATCGGTTTAAAGTGGTATTTCCTTACTTGATTGATCCAGCTCAATATACATTTATAAGTGGGAGGGGTATTCAGGATAAAATTCTCATTGCACTCAAGGTTATCCATTCTATGAAGAAGAAAATAAGGGGTCAAGTAGGAGACATAACTTTGAAAATCGATATTAGCAAGACATATTACAGGGTAAATTGGCATTATCTCGAGAGTATTCTTCAACGACTGGGTTTCTCTCACATTTGGGTGGAGTGGATGATGTGTACGAACTGTCAATTACTCCTTTCGGGTTAATGATGATATGGTTGGACCAGTTTACCCAGGACACTGGCTTCGTCAAGGGGACCCTCTGTCACCCTATTTATTTTTGTTGTGTGCGGAGGGCCTCTCCTCTCTAATTCGACAGGCAAGTAATCAAGGTCGAATGCATGGGTTTATGATGATTGAATGTTATTTTGTCGTGCAAAAGCTATGAATATGAAACGATTATACCATCAATTACAGCAAATCGGGGACATATTTCAGTGGGAATGTAGGAATGGCTCAACAAAGGACGGTGAAGGATATAATTGGGTTACCCGGCCAACAAATTAACACTGGACGATACCTTGGGCTGCCCTCTTTAATAGGAAGGCAGAAACATAAAATATTTGTGTATTTGAAGGAAAGACTATGGGCATGTATCCAAGGTTGAAGAGATAAGAAATTCTCCAAGGCGGGTAAGGAGGTAATGCTCAAATTAGTAGCTCAAGCTATTCCGGCAAATTGTAAATAACGGGTCTGCATAAACATAATTGAAATATGCCAAAAAGTCATCTATTAATATTTGCGAATAAAGATTTTATTAAAAATAAAAGGAAAAAAATACCTAAAGTCGTAAGTTCACATATATGTTGCTTACATATTAGAGTATTGAAAAAAATAAATATCATTAACATAATTTTGCATACATGAGAATTGTAAATAACTATTATGCATAAGCATAATGTGATATGCAAAATAGTCATCATATTTTAAATACTCCGTATAAGACATTTCTAATTTCTCGGGATCCTCTGGTTTTAGGAAATGATTGAATTTTGGAAAGTTAATTAATAGGCGCAATTCTCGATATTAGGGATTATAAAATCTGATATAATAATAGTTGACTTATTCAATATACTTCAACATCTATTTAATTAAAATGGGCACAATGGTACATTTAGGTCTAATTTTGAACTTAATAGTAACTAAAAAAACATTGAACTTATTTGTAAAGACTATATGTGAAATGAACTTTAGAATAACTTCCCCAAAGAATTACAAACATACATATGAAATTTTCATCCCACATCGAATATTGAATATAATAAATATGAGAGAAAAACATTATAAAAGCAATAATGTTAGTAACAAACAAGCATATGGACTTTATTATGTCCCACGTGGAAAGAGTAGAAGAAACATAAGAAGAAAAAACATTACAAACAAGCATAAAAATTTATGTCCCACATCGTATAAGGAGAAGAAATACGGGAGAAAAACATTATAAAAGGTGCCAGATGTGCACCTAATTTTATATTTTAAAAGTGTTATATATTAAAAAAAAAAAAACCGATTCACCCGATTATGACCGGTTAGACTAAATTTTGACCGGTTGAACCAGTAAAATGGACTTTAGACACTTTTTGGACCGGTTCTGTGACCGGTTCACGATTGAACAGGTCAAACCGGCCGGTCCGATTTTAAAATCATTGGTTACAACATTGTAGGTGCATGATACGTAATTAATTAGTAATTTTTCAATTATATATATTTCTTGATCCATGACCGTGTCACAACAGACGTTATTACTTATTCTTAATGTACAATATTGTAATGCATCGCCATCAGATTTAAGTGTACTTATGTTTGCCTGCTAGCTTAAGAGGTGCAGTTAAGTGCGAGTAGGACCGGTCCGATCACAATATTCACAATACGACGATAAACTTCTTGCGTGAAGTGGACGCCATCCCAAAATATGTATTGGTTAGGGTTAGCACAAACGGGCACTCCTGGGCTTCCACAAAACCTTGCACTATCATAATTATATCTTCCTCCAATTCCGCAACAAGCTCTCAGCCCTATATTCCCACCACCTGCACTTACAATTTGTATATTAGATAATATTGAAATAATTTTGTTGAACCCGAGATGTGAGCTGGAAGCTTTGATACCATGAAAGAATTTCGTCTTTAGGTCCGATTACAGGAGGTGTGAAAACAATTCAATACATAAATACACGTAAATTGAAACTGGAAGTGATATAATAAGTTAAGGGAATTAAGACGACTTGCCTGATGTGATCATCTGAGTAATAATAGTTGTAGTGATTTTGTAATGATCGACATATAATATGGTGACAGTTGGGAACTCGATTTTAAGTTCATTGATAGCTAGTTGGAGAGCAGTGTTGAGGGAAATGACAAGAGCATTCACACTCTTCAAACATCCTATTGCATCATAGGCCTTAGGATTTGTACTGGGTAAGGCTGTTAGGATGTAAGGATAGCATCCAAGAGCAGCCTTTCCGGGAATTACTATTCGTCTCGCGCCCATCCTGATAAGTGCCTATATGTTGAAACACGATAATTAATTTCTTTTGAACGGAAAAAAATTATATTAACGAGTACCATAGGTACTCAAATACTCAAAGGTAACATTAACAATATGAAGTTACATAGGCATAATAATTAAAAAATTATAATCATGCATGGTGATGATGAGTTAATTTATAAGTGAAGTTAGGGGGATGCATAAAATTCAATTTTGGTCTCCTGAGATTTGAGCTCACGAAAATAGTCATCCATAAGAATTCTCCAGTAAAAAACTAGGCAATTTTTTTTGAGAAAAACAAATTATTTACCATCTATAACTTTCATCCTTTTTTAAAAATGTCTCAAAAAAGATAGTAAAATTTTAATTTGTGTCCCATAATTTTGTAAATTGGTTAATTTATGTCCCATAATTTTGTAAATCGATTAATTTACGTCCCAAAAATGATATAAATTATCATGCCAAAAGAAAAAGGACCTAAAACGAACATGGGACCAAAACTGTTTTTGGAAATGAAATTATCTTGGGATCAAATTAATTAAATTAAAGCATGATGCATGAACATGTAAATAAATCAAAACTAATTACTCTGGCAGCGTCGATTTGAACTTGTACTATAGAAGGCACGTAAGTTGCAACTTGTTGAATGGATTTGCCCTGCACTAATGCATAGGCGATGTCATGGGCGTGGGGGCTCACGAGCAATATGCCAGAGTTTGCAACCCTATTTGTAGATTCTAAATAATTATCAAAAGAGTTAGTTATTTAAATATCAAATTAAACGTGTGTACATGCAGTAAGATTTAATGGATAAATACTTAAATAAATGAACCTGTAGTATTTGAGGAAACTGATTCTAGGTATGTTCTGAACCAAGTTATTTGAGAGGCAAGAGAAGTAGCATAAAATGGTATAGTAATTCCCCTTTCTGTGAAAAACTGACGATCAAGAACTGGGCTTCCTGCTACTGAGAAAACGACACCATCGTCATGACGTGCGGAAGAAGAATTAGAATTACCCAATGACAAGTATGGTCTTATGTTTGGGAGGCCAACACCAGCAGCTGCAATGCATTAATTTAAAGTAATACTAATTTAGAAAGGTAAAACTGAATAAAAAATACTAGTAAATTTTTTATGAAGAAAATATGTACGAATATGTAAATATAAATATACCAGCATAGTCAGCTTCAATACGACCATCGGACCAACGGCCGGTAGGGGTACCAGGAAAAGTTGTACCATAAGGTAAACGTGCAGCCGGAAGAAGAGGGGCAATTCTAATAGAGTTGCCAATGTCGCCATATCCATCGCCGAATTCGTAAAAGTACTGAAACGGGCATCTGGTGTTTTGGGGACAAGTAGTAATTGTACCTGCAGCTGCAAGAATAAGCAAGAAAAAGGTTATGAGGATTTTCTTCAACATTTTGCATGCGACCAGCTTCTAGCTTGGCCATATAAGATGGAGCTGCGCGCTTTATATAGGTGTTCACGGACCCTTGATCTATTAGATATATTTATTGCACGTATAGTAGGTGGTGCACTACGCTTAATTGGTTGGACATACGTTGCCAAGTGGGACACGTACATGCGTAGCGTAGTTAAAGTTAGACATAATTAAATTGTATGTTTGGGAAATCATACCAAACTCTATATTAATTCACGTAATGTCATTTTCAAAACTTCAATCTTTGAAAAATATAGTATATATAACTTCCTCGATCTGTCTCGATTTGCACCATTTGATCGACACGATTTAAAAAAAAAAATTAGTGGATGGTGAGGTATGATAAATGAGGGGTATTTTAGGTGATTTAGTGAGGTATAAAGTAAAATGTAGGTAAAAAATGAGTGACAATTTTAAAAATAAAATGATGTTGTGAATGTATTAATTTTGTGGGGTATTTCCATATTACGAGTGTGCAAGTAATCTTGGAACGTCCAAATTAAATAAGAAAAGTGTGCAAGTAATCACAGGACGGAGGGAGTAAAATTTATTGTGTTATTATCGGATATGTATCATTATCGTGTTGGGTTGTATTATCAGGTCAATAACATGGAACAAGTTGTTGACGGTTTGATGTGTGTTATCTGTTAATTTTAACGATCATGCTTAACGGATCGAAACGAATCCGACATCAATACTTCATATCGCAATAAGGCCAAACACTAACTTGTAATTTCCGTGTCACATATATAAGATCGAGCTGATTTATATAGGTCTTGTGAGCTGCTGCTTGCACACACCCTCTATTTAAATATATAGCCTCTAACTTAATTTAACCAGGGCCCCCGCAAATGGACGGTGAGATTGGTCCCCAAATTAGTCATTTTTTTTACCAGATACCGAGACTTCAATAAAAGTATTGTTTTAAAAAAAGAATGAGCATAATGAAACCGAATAACCAAAAAAAAAAAAAAAGCGCGAAAATGAAATTGAACATAGGAAGTATTTTTTATTTTTTATCAATTCAGGCTGTGAAAGATAGAAACTATCAATTTAGGTCTCCCATAATTTTTAAGACCTAAATTATAATTTATGTATTCCTATTCTCTCTATGATTAAAAAAAAAGTAAGTTGGACATTTCCTATCCTTTTTCCACTCCAAAAAAAATAGAGATTTAGAGACGAATTAAATAACGGATTTTGGAACTATTGACACGTATCTAAACGATAAACAGGCCCGTTTTACGGGCCCTTTTTTTGTTTATGTGGGAATTGAACTCAGGTGGGCAAGTGTCCATTATTGAGCATCTGCCACCAGGACATATAACTCTTTTATTTTATCTTTTAATATTAATTGTATATGTATATTAATTTATTTCTTTTACATGTATTCACTTTTAATGCACACACACCACTGTTGGTAGTGGATCTTCTTTATGCAAACTCGGATGTATGAATGATGCAAACTCGGATATATGAAATTTATACTCATTCACATAGTAGTCGTCGTAAGTCTTTACTCGACGTAGTGGCCCTTTGCTAAGATCCCTTAAATATCAATTCTCAACGCCGTGTGACTCCACCTGTAATTTAAAATAACTTTAAATTATATAAATTTTTATATATACATGAACACTAATTCAAACGTGTCTCAAATTCAAACGAGATGGTAGTGCCTGATTCAGTTGATGGGGACATCGTAGTGCCCGATTCAAATAATGGAGACATCGTGCCCGATTCAGTTGATGGAGTCACCGTAGTGCACAATTCAGTTTACAGTGTCAAACGTGTCTCAAATTCAAACGAGATGGTAGTGCCCGATTCAGTTGATGGGGACATCGTAGTGCCTGATTCACTCTCGGATGTCAATTATTTTTCTGAATTCAAAGAAGTTTTACTCGATTTCGAAGGTAAGTGAATGATTCATATATTATATTATCAATTAAATATATTATATGAATTAAAATCTTCATATTGTAGTTTAAATTGTTAATTTTTCTCATGTAAATTAAGAACATATAATTAGGTAAGGTGGATGAAATTAAAAAAGAGTGTTAATTATGTGGGTGAGCGATAACCCAATTATATGGGGTTGTGGAGTTGGGACAACAAGCCCTGAATTACGTCAATATTATCTTGAGATTTACTCAATGTGAATTCCATGTGTTTTAGGCCTACTTAAAAGATATCTTAAAAGGTCTTGTGTAAGAGTTGGTCTCTGGTGCACAGTGTGCACCGTGCACACTATGCTGACCAATCAACCTATTATTTATAATGAAAAGCGAAATTTTAAAACAATGTAACAGCTGGTGCAGCGTTACAACAAGCTACCTCAAGTGTAAGGTCGCGGTCAATACCCTTTGATATCAAATTTTTAATCCTTTTACCGTTTTAAATACAATTTTACAGTAATTAAAATTACCACTTTTCACTATTAAATATTACTACCACTTTTCACTAATAATAGTTGTCACTTTTAAATAACAAGAATAACACTTTTCAGTAATAATTCAATAACGAGAATAATATTTTTCTTAATAGTAGTTACCACCTTTCAATAACGAGAATAATATTTTTCTTAATAATAGTTCAATATTTGTATTGATTGTAATGTCACAACTAATTAATACTCCCTCCGTCCAATTTCCACTACAGGAAATTTTAGAAATCGCGACGACAACAATTCGTCATAAAAGCATCATTTTTCGTCACAAAATGTGTTTGACGACGATTTTTCTCCGTCGCAAAGAAGGTCACCGTAGGTGCGTCGCATTAGGTAAATGTGACTTTATTTGAATTCGTCATCAAAATTCATCTTTTAACGACGCTAAAGTTCATCGTCGCTATATTATTCCATCTATGGTGACGAATAAAGCGTCACATTTGACACTGAAATTTGTCGCTAAATATGACATTCCGTCACTAAAGGTTCAACTTTAAACGACGTTTTGATTTATTGTCACTAAAATATTAATTTTCAGCGACGATTATCCATTTCATATCAACCTTTTAAAATTGTAATGACGAAATTTCTGTCATAAATAGATTAATTATTTCGTCGTAATTTATATAGTTCGTCACCAAATAGTTCAACCTTACATGACGATTTGATTTATTGTCACTAAAATATTAATTTTAAGTGACGATTTTTTCTATTTTCTACCGCATTTGTCAAATTTTAGTGACAACATTATCGTCACAATTAAATGGATAATTTTGTCACCTTTTATATAGTTCGTCACAAAAGAATATCACTTTAGTGACAAAATTTTAATCGTTGTTATATATATGTATGTATAATGATGACACAATGCGTCAGGAAAGGGTAATATTCAGTGACAAAACATTTTTTTATCACTATATAGCGTAGAAATGGTGACGAAACATCTTTTTCATAAGAAATATTATTCAGTGACGAATATGATAATTGTCACAATTTTTTTTTAGATATAATGACAACATATATTTTGTCACAAAAAATTTACACTATTATTACAAATTTTTTGTCGTCATCATATGTGTGTATATAATGACAACACAATTCGTCATTAAATAGCAATATTTTAGTGACAAAATGACAATTATCATTAAAAAAAATTAATAATAGTGACAACATATATCGTCATTACTAATTAGTATATAATGACATTGTCTTCTGTCATTAATTGATTTTTTATTGTGACGAATAAATTGTCATAAAATGACTTTTTATTGATATTTTGGTTGAATTGTATATACCTATATTAATTAAACATATTTATAATAAACGAAAAATATTGTCACGATGAGCTAATTTAATTATTGAATAATAATAAATAAATATTTACATCTACTACATTGAAGATATATGATAAATAAATTTATATTGCATGATAAAATAATAAATGCAATGAACTAAATTGTACTAAAAGTCAAAAGTAACAAACATAAAATAAATACAAAAAATATTCTCCTAAATCTTAAAAGTTTATCTCTTTCTCAGCCAATAAATTCACACGTATGTTCATGGTGTCTATTATATCACTCACTTACCCACGCGAATTTTAGATGCTTTCAACTTTTCTTGTCTCAAGTAGTCCCCTTTGCAATTGGTTAGAAGCATCATCTGAAACGTTGCATCTACTTGGAGGCTTTGGATCATAACCGAGCCTAACCAATGCCATGACCTAAGACCTCAAGAACAATTTCAACTGAAATTTTATCAATGCCTTGCTCAACGTATTCTTCTTGCTTCTTTATCATTTTCTCCTATTTGATCATATTATGAAAACAAAATTGCATTAACTTTAGTAATAAAATTAAATCTCATTAAAAGATGTCTACATAACTAACCCAATTAATCTCAATGAACATTCAATTCATTTCTATCATACCCTTCTCCATTAAATTCATGTTTAGACTGCAAAAATCAACATATTTAATTAGTTAAAAGGTATAGATCGTAAAATTAGTAATGCCAATGCAAGCATCAGATGCCAATGAACTCACCGGAACAACTATGGATGAATTTGACTTTCTCGCTTTCAAATCCATCTTCAAATCTTCAACCCAAAAGCAAACCTAATGGCACAAACCAAAATTTTAGCAACAATAATGTTGAATACCACCACAAAACCTGCTCCCAAAATAAAATTACCTACAGAACGTTCAACAAAAAAAAAAAAAGTGTAATACTTCAATCTCTAGTGACATAGCAAAATAAGATAATTATGCATGTGAATTAACCAAAACAAGCAACCGTTTCCAAAGTAATTTACTACAAGTTAGTTATTTAAGCAAAATCTGACCATTAACCAGCAATCAAGCTGAAATAAGTTACTCAGAATAACATAATCATGGACAAAGTGGGATAGCTCAAGTGGTTAGAGCACCACTACCTAGGCCTTAGGTCCTGGGTTCGAGTCATGGGGAGGGGAAAAGGGATGGGTATTTAACTTGTAATCAAAAAAAAAAAAAAAAAAAAAAAAAAAGAATAACATAATCACCAAGATTAGTAAACATCCTTTCAAGCATTTTAGTGGTTGGGCAAGACTGCCAACTAATACTTCGGTGTTCAATCAAATTTTCTAGAGCAACTTAAATATGTAAACAATTACAACAGTTTCATCTTTAAAACTAGATCATGATGGAAACAATGATGATGCACACATTATATAAGTGCTCGCAATGGAATCTAAAGTTTTATGGCAAACTGATATGATTGGCCATCTATCCACAAGAAGCAATGATAAACTATAAGAGTGTGATCGGAGAAGAAAATGCCTTAGCGAACTGTGCCATGTGTCACTTCTAAAGAAGCATGAGAAATATATAATAATGTACATAAAATTCTTCATTTAGAAAAAAAATCAAATATACTACTCCGTACTTAAAAGTATTTATTATTTCATATTCATAATCAACTCTAAATTATACCTTGTTCTCCATCTTTTCATAAGCGTAGTTTAGAGAAAATTCATTAATGTTAAGTAGTTGGTCCTGATATATCAACTAATCAACGAGCACCTAAATAACACAAATGTGAAGAATCAGCGAGCACCTAAATAATGCAAATGAGAAGAACTAATGAGCATATAAGACCAATACCAATTAAATGAGATTATAATCACTGGCCAACCTCAACTATCCATGGCCATAGGCAACATTTGAAACACAACAATAAGAAGAAAAAAACTAAAAAAAAACCCAGCAAGCACATAGCAATCAATGACTAACAGCCAATTAAAATGACAAAAGTCGGTAAAAACCAAAATTTTCAATCCTTTCCAAAAGTAAAACAAACAAAAAAATGCATACTAAGTACGTAGCTCAGCAACAATTCATTTATTCAAGACATCAATTCATAAGTCCAAATAATACAAACATTTAGAGGACATTTTTTCAAACAGGCAGAGGGCATGAAAAATTGAACACCAATTGAATCAAAAAAACATGGAATACAAAGAATACAGAAAACGTGGCACACGGAGACAAGATAATTAAATCAGAACGAGCGGGAGGGGAATGGGATAATTGAAGCTATTAAATTCTCACATCTTTTGTAGTACCTTTCACATGAAATTCTCCCCATTGTTGTTAAACCCCTTGTATAAGAAAGGATAGTTCAAGTTGTGTTGAAATCAATAAGAGGGAGATAACATAGTAAGTAAATCTAGACGACAAAGATGACATTGAAACAGAAACTCACTGTAATCGAAATAGAACTTAAATATGTAAGTTGGGCCAAAAAAATGACAAAATGAAGCTACTACGACGTATTCACGAGTTCATGAGAAACGTATTCTCTTTCTTCTAAATTTCCTCTCATTTGTCTCAGGTGTCTATGTACGAATTAACTTGTCCATATTTTGGCATCTAAAAAAATATTAACAGCAGTACAACTTAAGTCTCTAAAATATTTTAATTTTTGTCTCTATACAACAACATCTAAGAATTAACATTAGTGCAAAACCTAACAAACATATATCCACAGTAAAACTCTATTTCTATGAAACCTAGAAAAAATTGTTTTCACTGCTAAAATGCTATAAATATGTAAACAAGTTGGTATCTAAGTATTTTAAGAGCATGCTAGATCCCAAAGACAGCACCAAGTTATTGTGCACAAATACTGTCTACTTTTTATTATACAAATTTTGCAGCTAAAACCTAAATTACTGAATTACTTGAAAATAAGATAATATATTTTTTATGAGGAGTAATCATGGCTCTCATAGAGTTAGTCAATACTACATTTTAATTTAATTCCCAGATTCAGATAGTAGCTATGTATATCTGCCTATTTTTTTTAGTACAAAAGAGAGACCATTACTACACAAAAGTTGACCATCATATTCAGATCATTCAAGATTAGACCATTCAAAACTTACAACTTACATGTTTTTCGCATTCTAATACAACTTAGTACTTTAAATTTCATTAAAATAAAAAGAGAGGAAAGGAATATAAAATCCTAGAACATTTAATACACCATGTTGACTTTGTGAGAAGATATGTAGTAAGTTTTCTCTGGATGCCAGGCTGATAAAAGGATAATACAGGATATAATAAAAAGAATGGCAGCAAAATGAAATGATAAAAAGATAGAAATAAGCCAAACTCAAAAAATTCCAAGCATTTGCCAATACAGAAATCCAAAGTTCTACTCAACAACTAACCAGAATATAAATTTCAATAAAAGTTTGCACCAGAGTTGGTGCCTCTTTCCAAAAATATCCTCGCAAACCGTAAAATAAATATTCTTAAACAACTTAGGCATTTTTTCAAACAGGTAGAGGCCGTGAAAATTTGAGCCAATTGCTGTTAAATTCTCACACGATTAAATATTCAGAAAACAGGGCATACAGATACAATGCATAGATAAATAAGCAATTGAAGTCATATTGAAATCAATAAGAGGGAGACAACATAGCGTAGTAAATAAATCTAGACGAAGGAATAACAAATCTGTGACATTTGGAACAAAAACTCACGGTATATTGGCTACCGAGAGAGGCGATTGGAAGAATAGGTTTAATATGAAGAGAGGATATTTGAGATTTTGATGCAATCACATTAAAACCTTGATATTTTTCCTTAATGACAACCTATTTTCTTGAATTTCCTAATTGAAAAGGCTGTGATTTTTTTTGAAAATTGGATGACCCGCTAAAGTGAAAAAATTGGCTCCAAGAAATTTTGCTCTCAAATTATATTACTACTTTTCTGATATAAATGATTTGTCTTTCATTCTGAAATATCAATCAAAATTCTATATTAGAAAAATCATTTTGCTAAATAAATTTGGGATTATATTTAAATATTTCAATGTATATTGTTTTAAAAAAATAGTATTAATTTATGGTAAAGTCTAGTATGCACTCGAGTGCACCCTAGTCTAAAGAAAAGTGTAAGTTATTAAACTGAAAAGTACAATACAATATTACTAAAAAGTGTAAGTCACTATAACTAAAAATATTATTATACAGTTTAATAATTGAAAAGTGCAACACCATTTACCAAAAAGTGTAAGTCGATAAAACTGAAAAGTGCAACATGGACTAGGGTGCACAACATGCACTCGAGTTGATAGCAGACCAACTCTTAATTTATATGTTGTCACTTAAAAGATTTACTATTTTAAAATATTAAATAAACGATATTTTAATAATAAGCAAATTAATATATAGAGTTGAGTCAAACTCAAACTCGATTCGCGCTCAATTCCATTGAATTTGAGCTTAACTCGATGAAAAACTGAAACACGACTTAAGTTAGATTGCTAAACTGACGAAAGTAGTAATACTAATCTCAAAATAATTAGAGTATATATTATAAATAATTAATATATTATGGGTAAAATAGTAAAATTATGTGAACTCGATTAGGCTTGCAAACTTGACGGGACTAGTATTACCGAGCTCGAACTTCAGCCGATTTTCAGCTTTTTTTTAGTCAATTATGAGTAGTTTATGAGATGGCACGACTCACTTGCACCCTATTATGAACCATAAGTCCATAACGGATCGTGAAAAGAATTTGACCTAGTTTTCGAAGGCATTATCAAATCGCTCATTGAAACTATGTTTCTGGACCATAACCATGATGATGTGGAATAGACTCAAAATAAAATTTTGACGATCAAAGATCATGCAAAAGGCCGATCGTCGACAGGAGTTGAAACAAACATAACTTTTGGAGTCGAATTCATAATCCTTATTATAATACATTTTTTGAAGTGGAACAATGATTCGATTTGAATGCATCACGCATGGCGTGTTGACTTAAGTGCTCCTGGACCTAAATTCCAACGTTTGATATCCCGTTTGGCATACTTTCTGTTTTGGACTAGGATTTTCAATTTTATGTTATTATGCTTATTTCCTTTCCCATTTTTTGGCCATCACAGGGCTTGTTATGGTCCTTTAAATATGTTTTATATCTTGAGTAGTAGACTTTAATATTATTATTCTAAAAAATAAATGTTCTCTATCATACAAAGAACATTTGTCTTTATATTAGTATCTACCATGGTATTAATTATCTATTCACCAAATGACATGCTGCAAACTTATCATGACACTCATGCATTTAACTTAATTAATTATATCATTTCAATGTACATGTTAACAAAACTTGTAAAATATAGAAATGTATCACTACTAGTTTATTAGAGTATGTATCGGTCTTTAATATAATGACAAATTGACAATAGATTGCTTTTAAAAATTTAAAACTACACCAAATATAATGGTAATTTCGCGTATGTATCAACATTCAAACTAATTAAACATACAAAAACACTGAATATAAAGTGAAAAACTTATAAATCACTATTTATTTATTTTTGTCTCTAGTAACCTTATTCGTGTTATCAATCTACGTTCTCAATAGTTTATATCAAAGTTTTATTCTGATGTATATCTCTAAGTGATTAATGTGCTAAAAAACATCTTTAATTAACGTCTAATTTTTTAAATTAATACTCTAATTAAAATATTACATTTTGTGAGGAATTTTTAATTTATTATCATTAAATTTGAAAATACAATTAAAATTATTACACTATATATTTTTTTACATATAAATCTCATATTATCATAAGGAATGTTCTTAAATATAAAAAAAATATTCTTAAACAAAATTATAGTAGTATAATTATATATTTTAAATGGATATAAATAATTTGAAATTATAAGTACAATTTTCCCATTAAAAATTTGGCCGGAGAAATTGGCGCTTTAAGAGAAAATTGGCGCTCACATAATTCATATTTTTACAAGGATCATTCCTTTTGTTCTTCTATAGAAATCCAGCGCATACCCATAGGTTTTGAATCGGGCTTTAAGGAAAAAATTGGCGCCCTAGTTCGTATCTAGCGTACACAAATTTCAATTGCCACAACCAGTCAATCCCGATGTCGCGACGATCTGCGGGATGCTCTCCGGGTACTTTTTGTTCTTCTATTGCTTCTGAATCTGTGAAAACTGTGTTCTTATATTTCCACTATTCAATGACATATATGCTATCTTTTTAATTGATAAGAGAAGGGTTATGTTGGATTGATTGAATTTGAACCCCCTTTAATTGATAAGAAAAGGGTTTATTGGATTGATTGAATTTGAGAAAAGGGTTTGTTGGATTGATTGAATTTGAACCCCTGCTTAGTTGATAAGAATAGGATTTAGTTTGGTTGATTGATTTGGACGCCAGTTTATCGGCAGTGTTCTTCGGGGATCGGTTACCGTATAGCCCAACAAAGTTTTTATACAGGTCTACCGTCTACATTTGAGTGGAGTCTTTTTGGTGCATAAATATGTATTTTTATTTGGAATTCATTCCTTTTGATTGCTCATTTTATTTTTCTTCTATAAATATAACTTGTTCGTAGTTTGAGTTGAAAAAGTTTCTTTATGTTCATGTCATCTTTGGTAGTTATATGTCATTTCTTATGCTTCATATCCTTTTATTCTGCACGATTTGTTTGTTTGTACTTTATCCCTCACATTTGTGAGTAGATTTTTAGTAGTACTTCTAAGCAGCTAAGTTAGACTTTGATGCACATAGTCATGGCTCATGAGAGTTGCATTTTGTGGTACAGTTGGTGACAACATGCATCGAATCTTGCAAATTACGAACAACAGGATGGATTAATTTGGTGAGTGAAATCAGGGTCAAGGATGGACTAATAATCTACATCAAAGGCCTAATGATTGATTAAAGCTTATATGGCTTTCCTCATATGTGGGTTTTGAATAATATTAAGGTCATATAAACAGCTTTGAAATATTGTATCTTATATTCTCTTTTTATCCAAGAATTATGGCTATTACTTCGAATCCTTGTTCTTGTCATGAAACTAATCTGAAAATGACTTTTTTTTTTTTGCTTAATTAGAAACTGAGACATAGCAGAAACAAT
Source organism: Galeopsis tetrahit (assembly GCA_963675135.1). Classification (NCBI taxonomy): domain Eukaryota; kingdom Viridiplantae; phylum Streptophyta; class Magnoliopsida; order Lamiales; family Lamiaceae; genus Galeopsis; species Galeopsis tetrahit. Next base: position 56,164,828 of record OY776128.1, read on the forward strand.
AAAAAAAAATATGATCATTTATAATTGATGATTTTATGAAGAGTTGAGATTTTTGAACTGGAGTGACATTAGTATTCTTAAGATCAGTTGTTGTCTTGTCCACCTATTAGATTACATATCAATACTGGCAATTAGTTTCACATAAAAGCAAGGAATTCTCTTCAGAATGTTAAATACTCTTGGGTCCTGGCAAAAGCTTTCTTAAAATATGTTCTATCACTAGACTAGAAAAATAATATTGCACTAAAACTGTGGAAGAAACTCATATTGAGAAATCAATGTTCTCTGTCAGAGTGATTTTTTTCTTCTTTTTTTAGGTCATGAACCTTCCTTCTTGAAGTCTTAGTTTACAAAATAACCAATTAATGTGAGTAACATCTATATTTCTTTGGTGTAGAAGAATGGATGTGATAGAGAAAACTCGGCACTAGATATGAACTCAAGAAGAACCAAAGAAGAAAATACTATAAAAGAATCCCAAATTGGGCCCCAAGGAATAAACTACTTGTCACAAGTTTTGCAGCCACAATTACAATTATGGTTCTGAATGAATAATCCAACTAAACTAAACTACCCCTATATATACCCTTGCGCATCGAATGTGCAAGCAACATAAAGGCCAATAAACAGAAAATAACCAACTCCCAGAAAAACCAACTCTCACTAAGAAACAATAACACACACTCAAATGCTTCTGCTCACTTCCTCTTTTTCTGTCTCTTGTAAACTTTAAACTCTTGACATCTATTATATTGGATATCTTTTTATATATTAAAGGAAGATATGTCTCTCCTGCTTTCACCATGTGTGTATTTGAGATTGCTTCTACTTTCGCCACGTGTGCATTACAAGAATAGGGAGATGGAGTCTATTCTCAAATATTGATGATCTATTCTTGGGGTTCAGTGAAGAGAACTAAAACCCACTCTTCCTGAATTCGAAAAGAAGACCCCAAGAAGAAAATGAATAGGTATGGAGTTTTCGTGTTGCGTCGCTTGGGCTAAAATTTGATTGAAATTGAATTTTGTAGTGAACACACCATTTTTTTGATACATCATCACTTTATAATTATAAGTAAATGAGTTCTTGTTCAAAATTCTGTTGCCGGTTATGCATTCATTTGGTTTAATTTTGACTAATATTCCATTACAAATAAAGGAAAAATAATTGGTTGAATTGTAAGTTGGGTTATAAGTATATATTGGCGGGGTTACAGTTCTTGGGATTGTACTTTAAAGATGGCTTCTCTGTTTATGCATCTGATTAATAAATTTATATAGTGCTTTCATTAGGTTAAATAAAGATTTTACTGTAAAAAGTGTAGAAAAAGATTGTCTCCTTGTCAGTTTTCCTATATATGTATCTGCGATTTGGGAGGGTTTCTTATGTGGCTTCTTTTTGTAAGCAGGGTTTCAAATTTTTTTGAGAGGTGAAATAAACTATTTTTAGATAAAAAGTTTATTTACTTAACTTTTTTGCATGCTGATAACCAACTAATGCCCTAAAAAATATATGAGAATGCTTGTTTTTGTTCTTGATTCTCATCATTCCATAATGTGCAAGTATAACAATGAAGTATCTATTAATGCTGCACAAGGTTAACATCAAGAAGATTGGTTTTCAATACACATGCCTGGAAATTGGCACAGAGGACGTTATGTAGTGATGCAGGTGTCAAGTTACCTGGTGCAGTAAGTGGTCAAGTTAGTAGTGAATAAACTCCATATGTGTACTGTATTTGGATGTGAAGTTCTTGATTGACCTCTCTAGATTGGGTCTTCCCCTGTGGGACGGAGGAATTCAATTCCGGGAGGCTTCATGAAGTGCTTCTTTCGGAGTTAAACTCCCATTTGTCCATATTTCGAGAAACAATATCTCTTGTTTTTCATTCCCATTTTCATAGGAATATGTGGCTATTTTCTTGCAAAATATGAGAAACTTACTTCCAATTTTGTTACAAATAATCTATTTATTGAGAAGTACAAAGATTTCATGAAGCTGCCAACACTAATAGGAAAGTAGAAATGAAAAAAATGGAATTACCCTTTTTCCTTTTGAAATTACATTAAATACCCTCCCTTTACCCCTCCCTATGACTCGAACCCAGAACCTTTAGATCTATGTAGTGGTGCTCTAACCACTTGAGCAATCCCACTTTGTCGGAATTACCCTTTTTCCTGATGTGTAGTAATATAACTAAGGTCCTTTGTTCTCTGGTCTTGTATGTTTTCTGCAAATTAATTTGTTCTAGATTGAAAATGGATATATTAATAGTAAGGCACGAGGAAAAAATGTTTTAGTAAAAATCTCCCAGTATATTTAATGAAAAAAAAAGGACCAGAAAAGGCTCATCCTTAGAGTACAATAATTAATTTATGATGATTCTGATGTTCTCCTGGCATTTTAGGTATTGTCAATAAATACCTGAATTTCAGGCACCAAATGTAATATTTTTTAAGTGGTTTATGCATGATAGTTGGCTCCTAAGTTTTGTTTGTTTGTTTTATTTTTTAAATAACTAGGGACTTGCAAACGAACATGGAATTGGTAGTAATATTCATGTGCACGATATTGCTATTGTTGGAGGTAGCCCTTGGCCTGCTCTTTGGGTAATTGTTACATATCATTTTCCTTTCCAAACAAATTCTGTTATTATTTCTCACATATTTATCTTTTGGTGTTAGTTGTATGGATTTTATAACCATATAATGTAATACTTTTTTAAAAGACCCTTTATATTCTACCTTATTTTATCGGAATATCTTCCACTAAATGAGTGAGTTTGACTCATTGTAACTTAGCATAATTCATGGGTAGTAATTAGCATATGACATTTCTACCTTATGTGCTCTTTTTAAATAGAGAATCCATATATGTTATTTACTTATTTACCTTCGTGTACTTTATCTTCCAGTTCATCTTATTCATAAAAATCTTCTACCTGGTTCTTTTCTCTAACAATGGTGTTAAAAGATATAACAATTTTAGGTTTGTTATAGACATAGAACTCATTTGTGAAAAAGTTGTGCTTTTGTCCTCTGCATTGATGAATTACTCTTTGCCAATAATACACATGCATTGATTATTTTAACAAAGTTAACCTATACGTATACTAGCTCTTAGGGGTCCCTTATTTTGATTGTCCACATGTTAAGAGTAAGGCAATAGGATCTGGGAAACCCCAACTTCATCAACTGCCTCACTAGGTTTTCAACTTTTGAAGTTAGACCATTGTTGCAAATATACTTGCTGATGACCAATGCAAAGTAGTATTTGCTGATTTTTAATAGCTGAAATTAAAGCTTCTGATGATCATATTCTGCATTGTGTCCGAAACATATGCCATTGAAAATTACCACTTGTTGTAATCAAGTGGGCAAATGTTTTCTTTTAAAAGTTTCTATGAGTCTTAATTTATGGTGTGTAGAGTTGTGTGACTGTGTATGAGTTTGAGAGAGAGAGAGGGGGTGAGACACCTTGAGAGTATTCCAGGGTAACACCCGTTATAGGAGAAAGATGTAGTATCACAAAGCTTCGGCCTGTCACACAAAGTTGTGGTAAGTTTGGTTCTATTGTTTACCAGTTTTGGAGCCATATAATAGAGGGGAATGGCACAATTATGTTAAATGTTACAAAAATCGATTTTCTGTTATGGTAGAGGCTTTAAAGTGTTGTTGCTTTTAATTCAAGGTTCTAAATGAACTTGTCGATACCATTACATAAGCAATGCTTTAGAAACAAGATCTCTCTCAAATAAAGTGTGTATTAAGGCAATTTTACCTATTTCATCATTTTTCATTTTGGCATTACTACATTGAACATGTATGTTGTCAATTTTCAAACATCAGACGGTGAAGTTTAAATTTATAATTTGCGTTCAAATTAAAATGTGATGAGCTAGCGACACCATTTTGGAAAAATACATTATTTATCTATTACATTAGTTAATAACAAAATAATTTAATCACTAATATATTAAATAATTAAAACAAATGAATGTCATGAAATATATTTTTACAATGTAGAATATCGTTATTCATTATTTTTTAAATTATCATTATTGTGATGAATTTTTTTGGTTAGTAATTAGATCAAATACTTAATAACGAAAATAGTTATTGTTGTAAAATTATGGAGTAGTATTTTTATGACATTAAATATTGTTATCAATTAATATTAAAATCGTCATCAATTATTCTTTTGATGAAATAATTGTCACTAAATATTTTGGATAATTAATAATAAAAAATATTATTATCATAAAAATATATTTTTTATGACGTCGAATATTTGTCACTAATTATTAAAATAGTCACAGATTATTATCGTGATGAAACAATTTTGTCACTAATATTTTGAATAATTAACGACAATAAATAGCATTGTCATGAAAACACATCATTTTTATGACGATAAACATTGTCATCAGTTATTATTAAAATTGTCATTAATTATTATTGTGACGAAAGACTTTTATCACTAATTATTTCGAATAATTAATGACAAAAAAATAACATCGTCATGAAAAAATATTTTTATGACGTTGAATATCGTCATCAATTATTATTAAAATCGTCACCTATTATTTTTGTGACAAAAGAAATTTGTCCCCAACTATTTCGAATAATTAATGACGAAAAATAACATTGTCATGAAAACATATTATTTATGACGTCAAATATCGTCACTAGTAATTATTAAAATCGTCACCGATTATTATTGTGACGAAAATATTTTGTTACTAAATACTTTGAATAATTAATGACGAAAAATAGTATCGTCATGAAAATTTATATTTTTATGACGTCAAATGTCGTCGCCAATTATTATTAAAATTGTCACCTATTATTAGTGTGACGAAAGTTTAGTATCGTCAAGAAAATATATATTTCACGACGTCAAATTTCGTCACCAATTATTATTAAAATCGTCACATATTATTATTGTGACATATTTATTAACATGGTCATGAAAGGTACAAATTCGTGACGAAAAAAATTATAAGTAGTGATGAAATTAAATTTTATCACAATTTCTAGTATTTTAATGACAAAAAATAAATTTCGTCGCCTTTATATAACAAATTGTGACGATTTTTGTATCGTCGCAAAAAAATTCGTCACAAAATGTATGATTTTCTGTAGTGTTCATTATTCTCACTTTCCTTTTTTGCTTGTCCAATTTATTATGTCCATTCCCTTTTTGGAAATAATACTATTCACACTACTTTATCTCCACCCTCCAATCATCACTTATTTACTCAAATTGTCACTAACTTTATTCATAAGAGTTGGTCTGCTATGGACTCGAGTGCATGTTGTGCACCCTAGTCCATGTTGCACTTTTCAGTTTTACTGACTTACACTTTTTGGTAAATGGTGTTGCACTTTTCAATTATTAAACTGTATAATAATATTTTTAGTTATAGTGACTTACACTTTTTAGTAATATTGTGTTGTACTTTTCAGTTTAATAACTTACACTTTTCTTTAGACTAGGGTGCACAACATGCACTCGAGTGCATAATAGACTTTACCTATTCATAAACAATCACTTTACCTATAAATGGGCCCCATAACATTCCATCATACCCTCAACTTATCTAATTTATACATAAACTAATCAATATTCATTAAAACTCGTGCCCGAAGAAATTGGCATAATAAAATTGGACGGAGGGAGTATATCATTTTGTTGCAGCCCATATGAAGTAGATTGTTCATGTGGAAATGGAGTCACCGTAAAACCCGATTTGATGACACACCCTATTGATGTGGATTAATTCAAAGAAGTCTATTGATATCTTATTGATATGGATTAATTCAAAGAAGTCTATTGATATCTTATTACTATCGAAATAATTATATGAATATATTATTACTATCGAAATAATTATGTGGAAGTTCCTATTTATTGTTTCATTGTTATCTTTATTTTTACACCATGTACTCTATTCCTTTAAAATATATTTTTCACAAATTTAGTAAAATTAATTTCTATAAATAAATTAGATTTAACTTAAGTTTCTTTATAAATCTTAATAGTAGTTTTATAAAGATTTAGAAACTTTTAAAAATTATTGAATGCTTTTTTTTTTTAATCTTAACGTTCGTACAGGTATTGGTATACGGTACGTTGATTAGAGAATCAATTCTTCAAATATTTTCATTAGTTTATACTTTTTCTAAATGATGATATAATTATTTTTTAATCTAAAACTTTTTAAAAAATATTATACAAATTAAAAAAATTATTAAATGACATCGTATGTCTCCTTTTTTTTAATCTACAAAATTGATATAAGTATGTTGATTAGAGAATCAATTTTTGGAATATTTTCATTAGAGAATCAATTGATATATATAATTGTCATATGAAATTAATATTATTATTATTATAATATCTATGTCTATCCTAAAATATATCTACATAACATTTATATTTATCTAGAAGATATATTAATTGATTTTTTTTACTATTTATTAATTAAATAAAAGAGTAAATAAATTAATATAACTCAATTCACTCGTGCATATTCTCATTCTCAATCTTTATATATATAAAGATTTCATCTTTCAAATTACCTCTCAAAAAAAGAATTCACTCTCTCAGTGTCGGTTCAAGGTAATCGGTTTCAAGGTAATCTGATAATTCTTGATTCCTAAATATTTTAATGTACGTTTAATAATACAGATGATCGAAGAAGAAAATACTCATGATCCTCGTGTGGCGTCCGCTAGTGACTTACGAGGAAGTTGTTCACTCAGACCTCCGATTGAGGATCCTCGTGTACACAGGATACCTCCTCGTGTCGTGTCGTCTCCTCCTGTCGTGCCGTCGACCTTTCCTTTTATCATTTGACTAATTAGATACAGATTAAATAGTAAATAATAATTATATTATTAAATAGTAAATAATAATTAAATTAAAAAGGTTTTGATTTATTTTTTTTATTTAATTTTATCATTTGACTAATTTGATACAGATTAGAGATGGTTAGATTCCATATAGCAAATTTCGTGTACCACCTTGTCTCGTTTTATATCGGAGAAAAAATTGACTGTTTAGAGACAGTGGTATATGTATCTAATCCGTATCTAAAACTCTCGAAACTGAAAGTCACGTATCTAATCCGTATCTAAAACTTTCGAAACTAAAAGTCGTATCTAATCTATTTATAATGAGAGACAGTTTTATTTTCGATTTCAAATCTCGATTTTTTAACAAATCCGTATCTATTAGAGACGGATTAGGTGTCCGTCTCAAAATTTCGGTATCAAAATCAGGCTTTTTTTTTGTAGTGTTCTCATTATTTTATCTTGGTAATAATGCATTACTAAACCAAAATAACTCACGACCAAATCCTCTCCTTTTTCTCTCACTAAGACGTGGTGAAAATTGTGAGTTTTCCTAAGAGTTTCTACCCAGAAACTTCTTCCTTCTTAGGCGGTGCCGTTTGGAATTTCAAATTGCATCCCCTCCTTCGTAGGTTATCTTTGTTTTCGTGTTTCTTGTGTGTATCTTCTTTCTTGGATTTGGGTTATCTCCGCAATCATTTTGCTCATGAGATTTTGGCGTCTGACGAAGCCTTGCCGCGTGAACAGTACGCTTCAATATATTGGGCGTGATTCTTCTTGCAATCCAGAGCAACAAACATTGCTCTGTCCTACGAATGGCCATTGGCCAATTTCACAAAAGGGGCTTTTTTAAAAAAAAAAAAATCTCCATAGGAAATCCTAGATGGATTTTGCTTGGACGTCAGTTTATATGACCCCTGGTTTTGTAATGGTGGTTTTGGGGCTATATAATCCCTCGGATGTTATCATGTGGGAGTATTCACAAGCCTTCTTATTTACCCCCTCTAGAGCTCACTTTCTTACCACCATGATAGAAAACATTCAAGAGAGACTTGAGAGATTTTCACTTGCTAAATAAGAAACCACCAACATTGTTGTAGCAAAAAATGAAAGGGCTATTCCAAAAAATTCTTTGATCACCAGGTTCTTTGCTAAAAGGGTGTTCAATGTGAATGAACTTAGGGAACTCTTGACGAGGATTTTGAACATCAAAGCCTTCTTTAAAAGTTTCGATGGTCGGTGAGGGCCTTTTCCTTCTTGATTTTTCAGATGAATCTGAAATGAAAACAACACTTCACAGGCAACCGTGGAATATTAAGCGGTCTATTTGGGTGCAGGTTCATGGACTCCAATTCCATGGCCAAGAAAGGCCCTCAACACTGAAGTTACAAATGGTACCTTTTTGTGTGTAGGTTCATTGACTCCAATTCCATGCAATGTCAAAACAAGTTGGAGTTCGTATTGGTAGCATCATTGGGGAGGTTATTGAAGTAGAAGGTGAAGGAGATGAGGAAATCTGGGGTGAGTGTCTTCGCATCAGGGTGAATATTGACACAACTCAATCGCTGTGTCGATGCTTTTACATTACTATTGATGAGGAGAAAATGGCGACGGTGTTTAGGTACGAAAGATTATCTGATTTTTGTTATCTCTGCGGCAAGCTGGACTATGTGGAGAAGGATTGTCAACTGGCTATGGGGAAGTCGGAGGCTTGGCGTGTTAAGCACGGGTTCTTTCCAGAATGGATCCATGCTGACAACAAAAAGGGCCCGAGTGAAGAGGACATGCAAAAGTTTTTAAGCTTCTAGAGGAAGACAAGGAGGTACTGGAAGAAGAACGGGAGGCAAATAAGCTCGAGGCAGCGAGAAAAGCAAAAGGAAAGGAGATTATTGATGAGACGGATGATGATGTGCTTCGGCTGGGAACTAGGCCTAGCTCTCGAAGAGTGGTCTACACTTTTGCTGACTGATGCCCACTGTGGAGATCCGAAAAGAAATTGGAGGGGAACCAGATAAGGTGAAGAGGCGTAGATAGGATCCTAGAGCGGGTATGTTCTTAGAACCTCTTTCCTTTGTTGTTCCATTTAATCATGAATATCGTTTGGCTAAGGAACCACTGTGGGGCATGGATAATGGCAAAGATTACCATGTGATACATCATGTTGGAAGGGATTTCCGTGATCTTGACTACAATGCGTACATAGAAATTATCCACGAGGGGGAAGAGCCCTATGTTCTAGTATTTGAAGGGCTGATCTGAAACCAGCAAGAGAAAGGAGGTGATAATGATGTGGTGCATGGTCAGGCACAGTCGGATGACATTGTTTCGATTCAAAGCACTAATCTGTCGTGTAAAAAGAGAACCATGCAAGAGAGGAGGGCACTTTGTGATGAAGAAGTTGTCTAGGATGAGATGGAGCGGGTGAGAAATGAAGGTGGTTTTTTGAAAAAAAGCACGGAGCATGATTGAAGCTTTTGGAATGGAACTTATCATACTAGGAACGACGGAGGTTTAGGTGACTCAGCCCCGCCGAAATGAATGAGTGTTATATATTGGAACGCACGGGGATTGTGTAGCCCGCGTGCGTTCTGTTATTTGCAGCGGTTAGTTGTTCATTTCCGTCCTTTTTTGTTGTTTATTTCTGAATCTAAATGTTCGTCGAACCGTGTAGAGTTCCTTAAGGTCAAGTTAGGTTTTAAGTCTTGTTTTCATGTCGATTCTTGTGGATTATTGGGAGGTTTAATCCCCTTTTGGAATAAATGGTCAATTAACATTGTGTCGTATTCACTTGGTCATATTGATTGTGTGCTGGATGACTCTTATCATCAATGGTGATTTACGGGTTTTTTATGGCAATCCTCAATTGTGTTTTAGATCATCCTCTTGGGAATTACTTAAAATATTGAAGACGTATCGAATGGATAATCCGAAATATTAGTTGGTGGGTGGGTATTTTAATGAAACATTATACGAAGATGAAAAGAAAGAGGGTGAACAAAAATCAGTGAATCGATTCCTTGGCTTTCAAGAGGCACTAGATTTCAATGAGCTTAAGCCTTTAAGAACTTTGGGGCCTAAATTCACTTGGTTTAACAAACGTGATGGGGTTAATTTGATTAAAGAAAAATTGGATCGTTTCGTGACAAATGATGAATGGTTCTCAATTTTTCCTCATTACCATGCGAAAACATTGGATTTCTTGGGATCGGACCGTTGCCCTATTATTGTTCATTGTTATTCCAATTCCATTCGTAATAAGGGTCAAAATAAACATGGTTTCCGTTTTGAAAATCATTGGATGCAAGAATCGGACTTTAAAGATACCGTTGATCGGGTTTGGGTTAATAGAGATGGTAAAGCACACTTAACTAATACATTGAAGTATTGTGGCAAAGCCTTTGAGAAATGGGCCAAGAGCAAAGTGGGATCGATTTTCTCACGAATGTCAAATATTCAGAACTTGGAAAAAGAATTAAATGATGAGGATCGTAATCCTAATCTGGACCGGATTGGTGAATTGGAAAAAGAATTAGAAAACCTACAAGCTCAGGAGGAGTGGTATTGGAAACAAAGAGCTCGGACTACTTTAAGGAGAAGTTTAAGGAGAAGCAGGAATGTTATCCGAGGGGTGCAAACTGATAATGGAGAATGGTTATCAAGTAAGGAAGATGTGTGTGAAAGCTTTCTTCATTACTTCAAAGAAATATACAAGTCTTCGGTTCCGGATAGGACAACTATCAATAGAGCTACAGATGCTCTCCCTAAAATGGTGTCAGATAACATTGTTCGAAGTTTAGAGGCCCTTTTTTCACGAGAGGAAATCACGAAAGCACTGAAGGATTTAAATCCTTGGAAAGCCCCTGGACCAGATGGTTTTCCAACATCTTTTTATTAATAAAATTGGGCAACAATTGTGAGGAGGTCTCAAGACTGGTGCTGGAGGTTCTCAATGGGGAAGGCACATTGGAGTCATGAAATAACACTGTCATCACGCTTATCCCTAAGGTTAAAAATCCGACAAGGGTCTCGCATTATAGGCTAATTATCTTATGTAATACAAAGCTATCTAATTTTAGCCAGAACAATCACAACAAGCTAAAGGGAGTTATGAACGAAATTATTGATCCCTTTCAGAGTGCTTTCATTCCAGGCAGATTGATTACAGATAATACTCTAGTGGCCTTTGAAGGAATGCAGTGGATTAGACATTCAAAAAGCAAAGAAGGTTACGCGGCCCTTAAGTTGGACATGAGCAAAGTAACAAACACAAATATTTTTGGATTTTTGCAAATAAAGAAAGCAAGTAAAATGTCTAAACTAAAACTCTATTAACCTACACGCTAGAGCTATAAAAACCTCCCCGGCAACGGCGCCATAAACTTGATTCACGTATTCTACAACACTAAAATATACGACCACAAGTATACGGTGTCTATCGTAGAGAAGTAAGTACGAGGTCGATCCCACGAGAAGGTATAGCGTAAAAGTGTATTTTGTTAATGGAATTCTATTTAGACGCGATCGATCGATTAAAGTGAATGTGGTGAATTACCCTAAGATTACCTACCAAATTGTCACAAATAAGTAATAAAGAGTAATGTAGAATCGATCAACTAACATGCAAACCAAGAAAACAAAAGTAAAACGAATGAAAACTCAAACATGAGAGGGTGGGTTCCAAGGCATTTGCAACATTTAGATATCCGTTTATGAATTGTACTCGTTCAAATGTCCATTAAGGTTGTCTTCATATAGGGTTGATCACAAAAGAAGAATTAATCAATCTCTCGATACAACTAATCCAAAGGAGCATGCAACATAAGTTCGTATTTCTACATTACAAATATCACACCACCCAAAATAGCCCCAAAGATCATTCAATTCCCTCTCCGATAATTAATCCTCTCTCGAGATCATAAAAAATACCGGGTTGCATGCTTGCATACGATTAATGGAATAAATCTCTCTATATTACCCCAATTAACAATGAATTAAGCAAATCATCATGGCCAATAACAACATGCTTCCAAAGAAGAATTAAGCATACAAATAAGAGACAAACACCAATTAAAGCAAGAAATTAGTTCATAAACTTCAATCAAATTATTTACAAAGCCCTAGAACCAAAAGTGTTCTAGCCAATCAACAACATAATCAAATTAACAAAACCAAATGAAATAACTAAATAAAAAGAGAGAGAAATAGAAAGCTTAGTCTAGAAAACGTAATCCAAACGTATGCCTCCCTCCTTCCTCTTCTTCTTTTTTTCCCTTCCTCTCAAAGTATGACTAGAGGGTTTATTTATAACTTGAAAATTAGGGCTAAAACTTCTAGAAAAAATTATTTCCAAAAATATAATTTCCTTTTCTCTCTTCAATTTCCAAATCTTCTCTCTTTCCTTTTTCTTCAAATTTCCTTTTCTTCTCTCGGTCACTGGCTTGGGGCTCAAGCTACATATTGGCCCAAATTATTTCTTTGAATAAATTTAACTCGTTTTACCCACGAACTCGATTTCTTCCTTCGTTGACTTCACTGAAAATTAGGTATGTATTTTTACCTTCCAAAATAGTCATTTTTCCTACAAAAACGACAAAACACCACCTTTCTCTTATTTTGACCAAAACATCCATAATCGACCAATAAATCAATGAAATCACAATCAAAATGAGCTTCATATGTGCATAAAAAACGTGTAAATTCCACCCGAATCAGTGGTCTTTCATGATTAAAGCAATGTTGAAGATGGTTTTTTCGAAAAAATGGGTTGATCTTATCTAAAACTGCATTTCTTCAGTGACATGCAAAATTAACTTTAATGGGGAATTGTCGAACAAGATTAAACCAACTAGGGGACTCCGTCAAGGTGACCCTCTTTCCCCCTATCTTTTTGTCATTGGCGCCCAAAGCTTGTCCTCACTTATTTCTCGGGTGATCTTTTTACAGAACCTTTCAGGGGTTAAAATTGCGAGGTCAGCTCATATCCTTTCTTACTTTTTCTTTGCTGATGATAACTTGGTCTTCTTTAAAGAAACTCCGAAGGATAGTTTTTACATGAAAAAATGTCTTTTCACTTATGAGAGAGCTTCGGGTCAAGTGATTAATTTGGAAAAACCAGCTATTACTTTCAGCCCGAATACAAATTCTGAGAATAAAGAAAGGATCAAAAGTGTTATAGGAGTTCGTACCACTCAGAGTCATGATCTTTATTTGGGTCTGCCAGCCTTCTCCCTTCGTGCAAGAAGACTCCAACTCAGATATATCCTTGATAGGGTTAGACAAAAAATTCAATAATGCAGTCATAAGTTTTTTTCGGAGGGCGGAAGAGAAATCTTGATCAAGTCCGTTTTGCAGGCTGTTCCATCATATGTTATGTCGTGTTTTAGAATTCCTACATCCATGTGTGCTAATATTGAAACATCAATGGTCAATTTCCGGTGGGGAGATCAGGAGGGTCGCAAGAAAGTTCATTGGAAAAAGTGGAATGATTTATGCAAGCATAAACAGGATGGGGGAATAGGATTTCAGAAAATGGTTTGTTTTAATTGGGCTCTACTGGGAAAACAGGTTTGGAAAATTATTTCTCATCCACAAATTCTCATGAGTAAAATATTCAAAGCTCGATATTTTAAACACTCTGAGATTTTGAATGCGGAACTTGGTTCGAACCTATCATTTGTTTGGAGATCCTTGCTATGGAGCAGAGAAATCATTAATGCAAGCGCAAGGTGGAAGATTTGCAATGGTAATCGTGTGCATATTTGCAAGGACAAATGGTTGATAAAATCGGAGAGCGGTTTCCCTTTGTCAAGATTGGCGAGTGCTTCATCGGTATCTCGATTCATTGCAACCGATTACACGTGGAACAAGGAATTGGTTGAACAATTTTTTTACCACATGAGAGTGAAACTATTCTTGATGTTCCTTTGCAAGGGAAAGATAAGGAGGACACCTTTTTTTGGCCTAGCAATTCATCTAACAAATATACGGTTGCATCAAGATATGCTATAGCAAGAGGAATTGAAGATTCTGGTTTAAGGGACAAAATGAGTGGACCCTCTAGCATGGAATGTAGGAAAAGAGTTCATAAGATTATGTGGCAACTAAAAATTCCGCCTAAAGTTCGGATTTTTGGTTGGAAAATGTTGAATGAAGCCTTTGCTGCTGAAGGTAACCTTTTTAGACACCATATCCCTTTAAATCCTTTATGTCAGTGATGTGGAGCTTTTTTGGCTGATTCAAAGCATGTCCTTTTTTTAATGTTGTTTTGCTAAGGGACCATTTATAACCTGATTTTTGAAACATGGTATGAAAGGGACCATTTATGACCTGATTAGCATGATGAATAGCAAAGTCAATAGTAATCAGATGAGTCTCTTTATTAGGATCGCATGGGCCATTTGGAAATGCAGGTATGATTGGCTTCATAATAGTAAGGGCAAACGGAGTTCCTTTGACATTAAATGGGCGATACATTATTGGAACGACTTCAACTCTCCGGGCCCGTTCTTCAGAAAAGACCACAATATTCACAAAAAAAATGGGTTTGAAATTGGAACAAGATATGCTTGCCCTGCTTTTATATTCGGATGCGACTTTTAACCCAAGGAAGAATTTCTTTTCTATAGGGTATCTGGTTATTAATAATGCACATGAAGTCTTATTGGCAGGATTTGAAAGAATCGATAACCCAGGTACAGTGATTGCAACTGAATTTAAAGTTATTGAGTTTGGAATTAGTAAGTGTTGTGTAAATAATCTCAGCATTGATGGAATCAGATCAGATTCAAAATTAGCAATTGATGCTATTTCTGAAAATACAATGTTGGAAGGTTGGGAACAAATAATTGTGCAGACCATTAAGAGAAGATTGAGAGCAAACCTGGTGTGGGATTGTCAATATATTGCTAGAGATCAAAATCATATGTCTCATAAACTAGCTCAGAAGGCCTTTACCTCTTCTAACACTTACAATTGGGTTGGAATAGAGTCGATTCAGAAATTCAAGGAGAAGTGGAGATTATTCTAGATGTTTTTGTTTTTCTCTCCTTGTTGGACTTTTTAGTCTTTTCAAAAAAAAAAATTGTTTTGTCTTGGTATTTTAGAGTCATGAGGAACGAAGGAGGACACAGAAATATATGGTTATATGTATGTAAAAAAATATGTCATTTAATTTTATACAAAACATAAAATTTGAAAAAAAAAATGTATATGAGATGATAATAACACGTGACACGATACTGACACGATAAAAATAATTAAATTTAAAATTGCATTTGAATACATAATAATAAAATATTTATTTAAATATTAAAATTTAGTGTGTTATTATCAGATATATGTCATTATCGTGTCGGGTCGTATCACGTGAATAACATGTAACATGTTGTTAATGGAGTTATTGTGTTATCCATTAATTTTATTGTGCTTAACGTGTCGACACTTACACGATATGAAATTTATGTGTCATTTATTGTGTTGACATGATAAAGTCAAACAATAAATATCACATAAGGTGGGAAAAAACAATAAAAGGCAAATTTGTGTGATGGATTTGCGACGAAAATGATGAAACTGACGAAGTCAACAAAATATGCAACAAAAAATTTAATTTGTCTCAAATTAGCGACGAAATTAAATTTATTTAGTCTTAAATTAATGACAATGATGACCAAATTGAATTTCGTCGCAAACACAATTTGCGACGTTTTTTCCGTATTTTTTTGTAGTGAAATTAAATCACCAGTACTCTGGCTTATTTGCAATTTAAATTAGACTTTGTTGAAAATTAGTCTTTTGGATAGACCTTTTTTAGATATGGATCATTAACACTGATCATCCATTTAGACACATGGAATGCCTTCTATTGGGCATCAGAAACATGTATATAACCGATTCTCGTAGCATATGAGACGTTTGCGTGAAGAATCCATTCTCTCTTCTGGTTCTCAACCTTCCTCATTACTCCATTTCTCCTAAGAAATAAATAAGTACCTTGCCCAATCCAAATCCACACCGATCGTCAATAATCATCGTCATGACATGGATTTTGGGTGCGGATTGATCATGACTAATTGTATGACCCATATATAATAGTTATTCACTTTGCATGTTAAAACTAAACAAGCGTGAAATATTATTAATTATGACTTGTAAACTTGATTACATAATGTGTTCGGCAAGCAGTACTTATAATGTATAAATTACTTAGAGCCCTAACTGAAAAGCCAATAAGTAATTATATATGGAAACTAACTAACAAACTATAAGTTAATTATTGAAACAGATCCTAACAAACTCTCGAGCAACAAACTTTAACAAATAGATGAAATAACATCCAATATTCCCTCTCAAGTTGGTGCGTGAAGATCTCAGACACCCAACATGCTTCGAAGAAAATTAAACTGCTCCGCTCCAAGCGCCTTAGTAAATATGTCCGCAACTTGATCGTTGGTGGAAATCATGCATGGCATAATATCCCCACTTACAAATCGTTCTCGTACGAAATAACAATCTATCTCTACGTTGTTTGGTACATTCAAGAAAAATAGGATTCATAACAATGCTCAGAGTGGCTTGATTATCACAAAATAAATCAGTGGGATTTGGTTAAGGTACCTCAAACTCCTGAAGTAACCAACGCAGCCAAACTACCTTGCAAACGGTGGTGGCCATGGGCCCATTTGACCACTCTTTCCTAAGATGTCCAATGCATATTTTTGTTGGCTTAGAACAAAGCCTTGGGGCGACCGGGTAACTTCAATTCCCAAAAAATATTTGAGTTTTCCTAGATCCTTGATATTGAACTTATCATCCAAGTAGCGCTTGACAGAGGCAATGTGACTAGAGTGATTGCCTGCCAAGATGACATCGTCGATATAAATGAGTGCGGAAACGTGAATATGACCTTTTCAAAAAATGAAGAGTGAGTGTGTTCGGTTTTGGATTGTTGAAAACTAATCAAAAGTAAGGTTTGTGTTAACTTTTCATACCAATTTCTCGAGGCTTGGTTTGAGGACGTACAAATACTTTTAGCATACCCGTGTATCACTATCCTTAGCAAAACCCCGTGGTATTCACATATATACATTCTCACGGAGGTCTCCATGCAAGAAGGCATTATTAATATCCAATTAGTGATCCTCCCAATTACGCTTGGACACAATAGTTAATAAGCAATGAACTGTGACGAGCTTAGCCACAAAGGCAAAGGTTTCATGGAAATCTACGCTTTCGATTTGAGTGAAACCCTTTGCCACCAATCGAGCCTTATACATTTCAATGCTACCATCGGGTTTGTACTTAATTTTGTATACCCATTTTGATCCAACTGCTTTCTTTTCGGGAGGAAGTGATGTCAAGGTCCATGTATTATTCTCTTCTAGTGCATCAATCTTTTTTTTCATTGTTTCACGCCATAAAGGGTCCTACGCCGCTTGAGATAAATATTTAGGTTCGTCGCGCGAGACGTGATCTCTGCCAAGAAACCCTTATGTGATTGGGAGAATGCATCATAAGGGATATATTTCGCCAAGGGATATATTGTCGATGTCACTAAGTTTGCAGTTGACTGAGAGTGATCTATCGATGGTGGCAAGTCTGTGACATATGAATGTAGATGTTTTGGCCGCGACTTTACCCTCTGACCTCGGTCGACAGGTGTCGCAATGGATTCGGGTTCTACAATATCTACCACGACCGTGGTTGTTTCAGGTGCATCTTGATGGAATGATGAAATATCATCCAAAATATCAGGCGCAATAGTGGGTACGGTAGCGGGAACTTATTGTTGCGACGAACCACGAATAAAAGGGCGAGACTGATCGAGAGGATTACCACGCGTTCCTCGCACTCGTTCAATTGATGTTGTGATGGCATCATTAAAATTTATTGCAGTCCCATCTTTGAAAGGATATATGTTTTCCAAAAAGGCTAGGTTACGTCTCGAGAAATATAAATTTTGTGTGATTGCAAGTCGAACACTCGATATGCCTTTTTCCTAGAAGGATATCCAATAAATATGCACGCACTTCCTCGTTCATCAAATTTATCCTTACGTTAGTTATTATGGGTGTAAAACAAGAAGTCGAAGACTCTAAAATAGGTGTATGTGGCTGGTTTACCAAACAATGTCTCAAACGGGGTGTTATTCGAGATAATCGACGAAGGTAGCCGGTTGATAATGTAAATAGCGGTGAGGAAGCACTCGCCTCAAAACTCAATGGGCAAACTGGATTAGAAACGCAAAGCTCGAGCAACATCCAAGATGTGTCTTATGTTTTCGCTCCAAAATACCATTTTATTGTGGAATATCTATACACGAACTTTCAAATAAGATACCATTATCATTATAAAATTGTAGTAACGTAGAAGACTGAAATTCAATGCCATTGTCCGAACGAATACGTTTGATGCAGTGAACTTGAGTGTGTACCATTTGAAAGAATCGGATTAGAGAGGCGGCCACATCGGCCTTTCGTGGAATAAGAAAGACCCAAACTCCTCTGCTATATTCATCAACAATTGAGAGAAAATATTGTGAACCATTAAATATATCACATCTATATGGTCCCCAAATATAACAATGAATAAGTTTAAAACAACTAGTAGTTCAACTAGTATTCTACAGAAAAGGTAAACGAGATTGCTTTTCTCGAACACAAGAATCACAAAAAGGACTACATTTGAAATTTTTCAAGAAATGGATAAATTTTAGTTTAGCGTCAAAGGCATGGCCTAGTCATTTATGCCATACGTCCGATCCTCCAATCGTAGCTAAGACTGCCCTTTGACTCCTCAAAGGTTCCATGTAATACAATCCATCAGAATGCTTACCCACTCCAATCAGCTTCTTCGAGGGTAAGTCATATATTACGCAAAAATCCGGGAAAAATAAGAAACTACAATTTAGATCTGCACATAGATGACTAACGGACAATAAATTGCAATGAAAGCTTGGGATAATTAGCACACATTCAAGTTGTATCCCATTTTTCAAATTTATCGTCCCAATGCCATGGACGGGCACCATGTCACCATTTGGAATTCTCACTGAATGTTCAAAATGATTTTGTATGACATTGCTCAACAAATTTTCATCATACATAATATGTTCGGTGGCACCCGAGTCAATGATCCAAGATCCTGAATAATTAAAATTTGTACCTGTTAAATTTACCATTGTATCAATCACGGCGGACGACACCTTCAAGCCGCTGTCGGAACCATCAAACCATTTTTCAGAATCACCATCTCCCGATTTGTTCCTTGACATGTTTTTCACACCTTGAAACGACGCAAACTAATTTGATTGAAGTGTTTGATTAATCTACCAGGATAGTTCTGGTACCATGTTAAAACAAACAAACGTGAAATATTATTAATCATGACTTGCAAACTTGATTGCATAATGTGTTCGACAAGTAGTACTTATAATGTGTAAGAGCCCTAACAGAAAAGCCCATAAGTAATTATATATGGAAAATAACTAACAAACTATAAGTTAATTATGGAAATAAATCCTAACAAACTCTCGAGCAACAGACCCTAACAAACAGATGAAACATCATCCAATATTGCCAACAATTAATGTCCATAAAGAGTTTGCATGTATCTCCTCCTTAGAATTGATTTCTTAATATTAGCATGCAGTTACAAGTCCTCGATCCATTGTCGGATCTTCCATGAAGTCAAGAAATTCTACTTCTCTCCCGACAGCGTGCCTTTCTAGTTCAACAAACCCGTCAGTTGGGAGCTTGAAGATAATGTCATCAATAGTAATCTTCATCGTTTCTCCACCATGATATAATCGTGTTTAATGAGAGAATAGCAAAACTCAACAACTTCCTCTTCGTACAGGTGTTCTACGTGCAGGGTCGGCCTCCAAATAGTGTTAATTTGAGACCAACTTTCTCTAACTTTCGCAATATCCGTTTGGTTTAATCATGATCTTGAGTAATGTACGTGGAATGCTACGACCGCCTCAAAGTTCTCTAGCTTTCGCAATATCCGTTTGGTCTAGTCAGGTACTGGAGAGCTGATACTGCATAAGTTTGCTATTCGAAAGATCATAATCGACTGACACCAAGTCAGCTGATACCCTAAAATGTGTCTATGCATGAAAAGTAATTTTTTTTGTTATAAGCAGTAGACGAGTATTATCTTTATGGGCACACTACAAATTCCGCACATAACTTTGATTGATAGCAAATCAGCAGACTAACTAGTCCTAGGCCCCTAGTGAAATTAGTAGACTAGTTATCTTGAAGAGTTAGTTTATTTTCCACACCATCAATAGACATCAAGTCAGCTGATCATACTCGTTTTGTCTGAATTTTTCGGGGACCAAAAATATTTTCATTTGCTAGATATTTGGTGCGATAGACCCACTTGGAACTAATGATGTTTTCTGAAGGCGGGGGAGGAACAAGTTACCGAGTGTTGTTCGCCCGAAGGGCTTTTAGTTCATCTTGCATTGCAACAAACCAATGTGGTAATTTTGCAGCCAATATGAAACCTTTGGGTCATATTGGAAGAGTGGATGGAGGCGAGAAGGGTGTTTTGAGCGAGGAAAGAGGATGATGAAGGATGCTTGATTTTAAAAATACCATCTTTGGAGCAAGTTCGCATTAGATGCGGGGGGCGAGCAATATCTTTACAATGTGGAGGGGAGCGTATTGGGCGAGGAGAATTCGGTCGAGCAAGGGATGTTGGAGAGGGTGTGGGGGAGGGAGTTGGGCGAGCAAGAGGCGGTGATGGTGGACGAGAAAGAGATGGTAATAGTTGGTGAACATGGAGTGGGCGAGCAGGTGGAATGTCGGGGAGAACGCAGGTCGAGTAGGGAGGTGATGGAGGGGAAGAGGTAGATGAGGGTTTTCGAGGAATTGATGACGAGGACGGGGTAGGAGATGTAGAGGGCGAGTAGCAAAGGAAAGCAGAATAATCCAAAGAATGCTGAGGAGACGGAGTAAATGTTGTAAAGTAAGGGAAGCGATGTTCATCAAATTGAGCATGACGAGTGATATGTATGCGAGAAAAGATAGGATCGAAGCAATAGTAACCTACATGACGAGAACTATATCCAAGAAAAACACAAGACAAACTTCGGGGAGAAAATTTGTTAGAGGCATAGTCACGTAGGCATGGATATACTCGACAACCAAAAATATGGAAAGTGTCATAATGAGGAATAGTAAAAAAAGGAATTTGAAAAGGAGATTTGCAATCAAGAATAGGTGAACGTATGCGATTAATAAGAAACACAACAGTGGAAAAAACTTCCACCCAAAAGTTCATAGGGACAGCTTCCACCCAAAAGTTCATAGGGACAGAGTAGTGAAAAAGTAGAGCTAAACGCATTTCAGTTATGTGCCTATGTTTCCTTTCTACTCGACCGTTTTGAGCAGGAGTGTAAGGGCAAGACATTGTATGAGTTATTCCATGTTCAAGAAATAAGTTGTGAAGTCTTTTATTTGTAAATTCAGTACCACCACCCGAATGGAATCTTTTAATACGAGAAGAAAATCTATTCTCAACCAAATTCTTAAATTGGACATACGGAAGAGAAATCTGATTTTAAACGAAGCAGATAAAACCAAACAAAGCGAGAAGAGTCATCCATAAAAATAGCATAATAGTGAAAACCATCCCGATCGGGAAGTGACCGACGATGGCCCCCATAAATCACAATGAACTAACTCCAATATAGTAGAAGAACGAGCATGATTTTTAGTAAAAGGTAGGTGAGTACTTTTAGCAAGTTGGCATGACGAACAGAGAGTACGTTTAGGTAGAATATAATTAACAGATATTAAACCTAACTTGTCTAACAATTTCACAACATCCAAATGCACACGACCAGGACGGTTGTGCCAAAGTTCAAAAAAATTGCGAGCAATGCGACTATGAAGAGCTTGAATAACATGTGGGTGACCATGCTCTAAAACGTAGAAATCATGATCTCGGCGTCCCCGAGCAAGAACTGTTCTTGTGTCTTGGTTCTGTATTTCAAAAGAATCATTAGTAAAGGTGATAGTTACATTATAATCATTGGTGAGTTTGCTTACGCAGACCAAGTTATTAGTGATATGAGGAACGACAAAAACATATAATAAATAAATTTTGGATGAGAGTTTATGACAACCAATATGAGATATAGGAAGAGATGTATTGTTACCAACCACGACGTTGTCAGAACCAGTGCAAGGGGTCGAGCCATCAAGATGGGTCGACGACGAGGATATATGAGCGGGGGCTTTAGTGTCAACATACTAGCCACGTCGTTGCCATGTTCGCTGGACGTGCAGGAGGACCTAAATATCTTTGAGGGCATGTATCGACATAGTGATCGTTAAATCGACATATGTGACATAGAGAAGAATACTTGCCCCGACCACGACCGGTCCGGCAAGGAGGACCGCAACTAGAGGAAGGACCACGCTGAGATTGACCACGACCAGTGGAGGAGCCACGACCCCACTAGGACGAGGGGTAATAGAGTTGGCAAATAAGGCGGGAATAGATACGGAGGTAGTCAAATTTTCAAGGGAGCGAGTAAAAAGATCATGAGACTCGACCTGAGCAACTCAAGAAAAGAAGGTAATGGGTTGATGTTGGTTTGCGAAGTGGATAAACCATGGAAATCTTGGCCAATGCCTCTAAGAAACCAATGAGACTTGTCTGTCTCATCAAGAACGCACCCTATGGAGGCAAGTTGGTCGCATAACCCTTTAAACACGGACCCAAATTTTGAACCAAACGATTTTCTTTCTTGATGGATTGGAGTTCGTCCTTAAGACGAAGCTCACGAGCCTTAGATGATTGATTGTAAGCGGTGGAGATCATCGACTAAATGTCTGCCGAGGACAAACAACCAACAACTAGGGCCATTGCTTCTTTAGAGAGAGTAGAAACTAAGAACACACGAATAATTTGTTCTCGAGAAATCTAGGAATCATAGTCGGGATTGGGCACTTTTGAGCCATCTTTAACGATCGTGGGCGGCGATTGAGGTAAAAATACATCAACATAGGGAATAAACTTTTGGGTGGTGAGGAGGGGAAGAATTTGGCCGCGCCACATTAAAAATTCGTAGATTTGAGTTAGATAGTAACAAGGTGTGCCATGGCGTGCAAGGTGAGCGTAGAGTCGAACACCGAAGACGAAGAAGTAGAATCCGCCATTAAATAATATAAAGAAAGGGAAAGAAAGAAGAAGAAGAAGATGGGTTTACTCAGCAAATTAGACTGGTACCATGTAATTGTGAAAATAAAGTTCACTAATTGATAATGAAGGCACTTGGCCAATATATATATATACAAGTGGGTGAAGTAACTAACTAGGGAGGTTACAACTTATTTTAATAACAACTTAACTTCTTTGTTTAACTTAATCTTTGTGTATATTAACACTAATTCACAACCCTCTGTTGCAAAAGTCGACGTCTAGGTCTAATAGGCAGCGTCTAGGCGTTAGTCGTCGGTCTATCGTTCGCCTAGCGATTTTCAACTTGACATTTTTTTTCATGATTCTTCCGACGTTGAAGTTCGATTCGAGCGATCGAGCACAATTTTCAAATGGAAAAGATGCTCCAAGAAAAACACGTGTTTTGGCATGATGTATAACCTTTTATTGGTAAAATTCTGTCATTTAAGGGTAAAAATGGTGCAAAACTGCATTTTTATAGTTTTCTGCATTATTTTTGCAAGTTTTAATTTATTCAAGGACTTTTTCCAAAATTATTTTTTTAAATTAGAATTTCGTATTTATTTTTTAAGAATTTTACTTATAACTAAGTGGTGCCTAGTGTCACAAGGTTATTTTCTGCCTAAGAATTTTCGCCTTGCGCGACACTGATCACGCACAATCAGTCAGCCCACAATCTCACCAACACTCGTGTTTAATTATCAGAGTATGTTTAATTCGATTTATGCAAGCAAGTATGTAAATCACGCAGCGGAATTAAAGCATACAGCACACACAGCACATACGGGAACTCATTTCCCAACCTTTGAATTAACTCACAAATTACAAAGGAATGCCAAGGCTTGCACACACGAATTATGTGCAACTCAGGGCCTAATTACAATATATGTAAATGATGGACAACCCCCATCAATAGGACGAATTAATTACAGCCATCGGATCAGAATTCCGCCAAGTGTCGCAATCCTACAGCATCTGGCCTCATAGGCAGTTTTCTGCCCCAAAATTGCCTTGCAACTGCTTGCCAACCGCCCAGCAATATCCAAATCCGTCTACTCCACTGAGTAAGCTGCCTAGGACGAGTTAGACGCTCATCGTCCGCACACCGCCCGACCAAGTGCCTCATCTGCCGCCTAGGCGCGCACCGTCCAGCCGCTCGGCCAGCACTAAGCCAACTGCGCGCCTAGTACTTGGCCGACCACAAACTGCCTTCAGCACCAATTTCGTCCGCCCCAAGATTAGTCCAGCACATCCGGACTAAGTTCTTATTGCTATATGGGTTTAGAGGTGGGTTAGATGTGTAAACCCACCACAACCCATGTTTGCTAGAATTTTTTCATAACCCCTTTACCCGGGTTTAAAATAGGATCTGGGTTTTGTAAACCTAATTTTGTGGGTTTTGAGAACCCACCTTCCCCATGAGTTGTGTAAACCCACCTCATAACCTACCAGAAAAATTCTTCAATTACACATTTGCCCCCACCTCACAACTGAAAGAACTCCATGGATGTCGCTGCCACCAAACCTCTCCATTGTGGTCGTCGTCACCGGAACTTCGCCGCCGCCGTCACCGGAACTTCGCCGCCGCTACCACCAAACGTCCATCGTCTCCTTCTTCCCTATTTCCTTTGGCGAGCGCCTTGATAGATAGAAGATGGCAAAATGGACTACACCATGAATAAACCATGAATAAACGTCTTTTCTGCAAGTGATTGAAGCAGAAAGCACGCGACTTTTTCCCAAATGAGTTTTTTGGATGTCAAGATTTGGAACTTTGGAATTTGGATATATTTGATATACAATCTTATTCCCTTTTTCTGCAAATGATTTGGGTTTATGATTTGGAAATTGGAAGTTTTGAATTTTGATTTCTGCAAATGGTGTTTTAAGATTTATTTTTTTTGACTAAATGGTGTTCTACAACTCCATAGTTAGTGGGAATTTGGAAATTTTGATTACTACAAATTGAATGATTTCATATTTTGGGAATTTGATTTTTCTGCAAATTTTATTTTTTTCTCACGCTTTTGTGCTCTCAATGAAGAAGATGAAACAAAATTGCAAGGGCAATTATGTCTATTTGCATTTGAATACCCTGTTAGAAAATTTTACAAACAAACATGAGATAAATAAGTTTACAAATCCCATCTCAACCCAACCCACCTAATCCCACCTCATTCCAACCCTCTAAGCAAACAGGCACTAAGTGTAGCCGCATGCCACACCAAAACCAGCCAAGCCGTCCACTGCCGAGAACGTCTTGACACCACCCAGCCGAGACGCCCCATGAACTAGGCACGTCTCGGCAGTGAACATCTAAGGGGCTAACAAACCACCCCCACCAGAACTCGACGACGTCCTCGTCGCTGATGGAGCTCCATCCTTAGCGTCCCAATATTCAGCAATCTCCTTCTCGAACTGCCACAAAGTAACATCCCTCTCCCAAGTAGCACCAGCCTCTGACTCTCCAGCCCAATGAACCAAGTAATCTGTCCTTCGATTTTTCTTGCTTTGTCCCATGGTACGGTGATCAAGAACTTTCTGCACTACCTTGTAAAACTGCTTCCTTATCACTGGAGGCGCCCGCCTCGCTTGCTTCCTCAAAGCATCTAGCAAATCAGCGTTGAATTTCTTCAAAAAGGAAACATGAAATGTCGGATGCACCTTCAATCTGTCCGGCAATTTCAGACGATAGGCCACTCTACCCACCTTCTTCAGGATCTCAAACGGACCATCATATTTCGGAATCAATCCCCTATGCACGGACTTGGAAGAAATCTTCTTCCAAATTTGGGGAGTCATCTTCAACAGAACCTGCTCACCAATCTCAAAATTCACATCACGTCTATGTTTATCAGCATACTTCTTCATACGACGTTGTGCTTTCGCCAAACTGTCTTTGGCATCGTCCAGCATCTCCTGTCTATCTCTAGCAAATCTGTAAGCTGCTGGACATTTACCCCAGTCCGTTGCACCGCAATCTCATGAGGAGCCAACGGCTGCTGCCTATACACAGTCTCAAACGGACTCATCCCCGTAGCCGACGATCGATGCAGATTTTAACTAAACTGTGCCACATCAAGCAATTCCACCCAATCTTTCTGACTTGTTGAAACATAATGCCTCAAGTACTCCTCCAGCAACTGGTTCATTCTCTCCGTTTGGCCATCAGTTTGTGGATGGTTAGCGGTCGAGAATTTCAGTTCCGTCCCCAACATGTTGAACAATGCAGTCCAAAACCGACCAGTAAATCGAGTGTCACGATCACTGATTATGTCCTCCGGGATACCAAAGTACTTCACCACATATTTCAAAAACAACTCAGCAGCTACCTCCGCGGGACAAGCATTAGGTGCAGCAATGAAGATCCCATACTTCGAAAATCTGTCCACCACAACAAATATTGAAGCCATACCTTCCGCCTTAGGAAATCCAGAAATGAAGTCCATAGACACGGACTGAAACGGCTTATTAGGAATATGTAAGGGCTGCAACAAACCGGCCTCCTTCTTCCTTTCCAACTTGTCCAGTTGACAAACTAAACAAGTTCGGACGTACGCCTCAACATCGTCCTCCATCTTTGGCCAATAGTATCGACGAGACAGCAAGGCATGCATGCGCTCCACCCCCGGGTGACCAGCCCATTGAGGATCATGTGTTGCCCTCAATAGCTGTCGCCTCAACGCACCACTCGGAACATATGCACGTGCCCCCTTCGCATACAACAAATCATCTTCCAGCCAATATTTTCTAACTTCACCAGCCTTCACTTGCTCAACAAGTCTCTTATAAACTGAATCAGTTTGGGAAATCTCACGAATTTTCCCCAACAAATTTGTCTCAACAAGGGTCAGAGCAGCCACGTAATCTTCAACCACCTTCCGGCTCAAGGCATCAGCAACATTGTTATGCCTTCTTGGACGATGTACCCAATCAAAATCAAACTCACCCAAATACTCCTGCCAACGAGCCTGCTTAGGTGACAATTTCTTTTGAGTTTTTAAGTACGTGTTAGCAACATTGTCGGTCACAACAGTGAATTTTGTACCCAACAAATAATGCTTCCACGCCTCCAAACAGTGAATTACCGCTGTCATCTCCTTCTCATGCGTGCTGTAACGGTACTCGGCATCTTTCAGTTTCTGACTCTCATAGGCAATAGGGTGTTTGTCCTGGACCAACACACCCCCGATAGCACGATCTGAAGCATCCACCTGAACTTCAAACGGCTGATCAAACATGGGCAGTCTCAAAACGGGCTCGGTTGACAACACCTGCTTCAACCGATCAAAGGCATCTTGACATGCATCCGTCCACTCCCACTTCACATCCTTCTTAAGCAAATCCGTCAAAGGACTAACAATTTTGGAATAGCCTTTGATGAATCGCCTATAATAATTTGCCAAGCCAAGAAACGACCGAAGTTCAGCAACCTTACAAGGAACCGACCATTCAACAACAGCCTGCACCTTCTTACGATCCATCATAATTCGTCCCTGACTAATTATGTGGCCAAGAAATGTAATATGTTCACTACAAAATTCACACTTCTCTTTCTTCGCATACAACTTATTTTCCCTCAGTTTCAGAAAAACAGCCCTCAAATGCGACAAGTGATCATCCAACGACTCAGAATAAATCACAATATCATCAAGATATACAACAACAAATCGATCCAGAAACTCGTACAGCACATCATTCATCAAATTACAGAACGTAGCAGGGGCATTAGTTAGGCCGAAAGGCATAACTAAAAACTCAAATGAACCGTACCTCGTAACACAAGTCGTCTTTGCCTCATCACCAGGTGCAATTCTGACTTGCCAATATCCAGACCGAAGATCGATTTTTGTGTAATAGCGTGCACTCGTCAACTTGTCAAACAGATCCATAGCATTCGGAATAGGGTACTTATTTTTAATCGTAACCTTATTCAATGCCCTGTAATCCACACACATCCTCCACGACCCGTCACCTTTTTTCTGGAACAACACCGGAGAACCATAAGGAGCCTTGGACGGCTGTACCAACCCTGATTCCAGCAACTCTCCCAACTGCTTCCTCAATTCAGCCAACTGTTCAGGCGGCATCCGATACGGAGCTTGGGCAGGCGCCCTTGCCCCCGGCACCAACTCAATCCTATGATCAGTCGCCCGTCTCGGTGGCAATTCCTTCGGCAACTCAGCAGGCATCACATCTTGAAACTCGGTCAACAAATGTGCAACAGCATCCGGCACCTCTTGAAAAACACCCGGCTTGATCTCAACCAAAGCAGCAAGATAAGTTAATTCACCCCGCTTCAGC
The DNA here is from genome assembly GCA_963675135.1 of Galeopsis tetrahit. Taxonomy (NCBI): domain Eukaryota; kingdom Viridiplantae; phylum Streptophyta; class Magnoliopsida; order Lamiales; family Lamiaceae; genus Galeopsis; species Galeopsis tetrahit. The sequence continues at coordinate 56,193,189 of OY776128.1, forward strand.
CCAGCTTTCAACTGCATAGCCGAGATCAATGCACCATTCTTCCCACCAGCCTTCGTCTCATCCGCTGCATACACCCCTTTCACAAAAGTAGGACAACTCTCATCATGAATCATGAGACCGCCCAAGTAAGGCATCACAGCAACCTTGGCCAGCGTCAAGAACTCGTTGCCAAGTATTACATCAAAATCATCCAAGGGAACAGCCATCAACGGACACTGCCCCTTCCACGCACCAACCTTCATCTCCACGTTGGCTACGCCCTGAATTGGTTTTGCCTCCGAATTAACAACTTTAATTCGGCTAGCGTGTGGTGTCAACTCCAGTCCCAGCCTATTCACCTCACGTTCAGCAACAAAGTTATGAGTAGCCCCACTGTCTACCATCGCCATAACTTCTTTCCCATTTACAAAGACATTGACGTACATCAACCCTTTGTGATTTTTCGAACTCCCCTGTACAGCATTCAGCAACTGTAACGGATTCACACGAGGCCCACTAGCAGCGTCGTCCCTCTCTGACTCAGCCATCAGTGCATTCAACTTACCTCGCTTCGGACAGTCTTTCATTCGGTGATCCCCACTGCAAATGAAACAACCATTCTTTTTCTTGTCACCAACAGGTTGTTGGGATGAAGACTCCTTGGAATTACTCACCCCCGAATTCCCATCGTTACCTTTCTTTTTATTTTTCCAGTTTTTCCCCGATTTATCCTTGTCCTTCCCTTTGCCTGCATCCTTCTTCTTCTGACTAGACTCAATGGCAGTCTGCAAGTCTTTGACTCCCTGTCGTCTCAACTCAGCCTGAGCCCAAGACTGCAAACCTGCCATAGCCATAAAATTAAACAGCTTATCCTCCTCGGACATCTCACGGATATCAAGCATCAACGAACTGAACTCCTTCACATAGTCACGAACAGAACCGCTGTGCTTCAGTTTCCTCAGGGCATCCCTTGCAATCCACGAAGTATTGCAAGGCAGAAACTGATCTTTCAATTCTTTCTTTAGTGCATCCCACGTCTCAATTGGGTCACAATTTGCACTGGCATCGTCAGATAGACGAGACCTCCACCATAATTTCGCATCACCCTGCAAGTACATGCTAGTTATGGACACCTTTTCAGCGTCTGGGACACGAGCCGCCTGGAAATACGTCTCCATATCCCACAGAAAATTTTCCAACTCCTTAGAACTTCGAGCACCCTCGAATGGCTTCGGATCTGGAACTTTCACCTTAGAAGTTTACCGGTCATCCCTCGAATCTGACCTTACAGCCCTCTTCACAATTCTCAACTCGTCCAACACTTCTTCCACTCGAATGTCAATGGCATCTGTCAAATTCGTAATATCCTCTTGACAAGATGACATTCGACTCTCAACAAATGAAGGAAGGTCAGCCATAGATTTCAGAATCCCTTCGACCGCTGTCTGCAATGCTTCAATAGCCGTCTCATTCACACGACTCTGTTGAATCAATGGCAGAAACTCAGAAGTTTCAGGGGGTGGTCCTAACAGTTCTTCCAAACGCCCAATTCTCGTTTCCAGAGTGGAAAACTCACGATTTTGTCCAGCCATCACTGCAACAAATCGAAATCAGAACCCACAACCTGGCTCTGATACCAAATGTCACAAGGTTATTTTCTGCCTAAGAATTTTCGCCTTGCGCGACACTGATCACGCACAATCAGTCAGCCCACAATCTCACCAACACTCGTGTTTAAATGATGGACAACCCCCATCAATAGGACGAATTAATTACAGCCATCGGATCAGAATTCCGCCAAGTGTCGCAATCCTACAACATCTGGCCTCATAGGCAGTTTTCTGCCCCAAAATTGCCTTGCAACTGCTTGCCAACCGCCCAGCAATATCCAAATCCGTCTACTCCACTGAGTAAGCTGCCTAGGACGAGTTAGACGCTCATCGTCCGCACACCGCCCGACCAAGTGCCTCAACTGCCGCCTAGACGCGCACCGTCCAGCCGCTCGGCCAGCACTAAGCCAACTGCGCGCCTAGTACTTGGCCGACCACAAACTGCCTTCAGCACCAATTTCGTCCGCCCCAAGATTAGTCCAGCACATCCGGACTAAGTGTAGCCGCATGCCACACCAAAACCAGCCAAGCCGTCCACTGCCGAGAACGTCTTGACACCACCCAGCCGAGACGCCCCATGAACTAGGCACGTCTCGGCAGTCAACATCTAAGGGGCTAACACCTAGGCCTTGTCTAGGCACTAGACGGGATCCGCCCATTTCCGAATTTTGCAACATTGTTCCCAACTCATCAGTTTTTTTATTAATTGGAAGTATTTGATAAGATAAGATAAACTTAGGTTCTTGGTTCCCTTCAGCGTAAATTAAAACTGTTATGCTTTGAGAAAGTTGGATAGATTTTTTAGTTTTAACGGTCATATTTACCAGCAGTTAAGACAATTATTTGATTTTCTTATTATTACTATGAAAAATGTTGGATAAATTGCGTAAAAGGAAGAGCATATCAATTTTATTTTTAATTTATAAAGCAAAAACTACATAAATTAAGAATATAAAATACAACAATAAAGAAAGAAGTCCATCCAAAAAGTTTGGAGGCTTATCCAACTTTAGAACTGCCGAGTTGCAATTACTTACTAGGCCAAACGTAGGATATAATTTACACCACAATACCATATAATTTTTATTTTGGGCAATACAAGTACACAAATACAGCACACCAAACTTCATTCAGCAAATGCAGGTAATGCATTTTCAAAATTTCTACTCGTCTTTAACGTAACCAATTGGCTGCTGATTCTCCAAATCTTTCTCAAGGACAGGCTTGACATCATCCACGTATGCTGAGACATTTTCATTTTTTGGCTTCCGATCACCAACATAAGAACTAGCAGGCTCGAAATCTCTCACGAAAGACTTCTCATCTTTTGACTTCTGATCACCAACATAAGAACTAAGGTTGGGCCTTGGCTCGAAATCTCTCACGAAAGACTTCCCATTTTCTTGCTTCTGGTCACCAACATAAGAACTAAGGTTGGGCCTTGGCTCGAAATCTCTCACGAAAGACTTCCCATTTTCTTGCTTCTGGTCACCAACATAAGAACTAAGGTTGGGCCTTGGCTCGAAATCTCTCACGAAAGACTTCCCATTTTCTGGCTTCTGGTCACCAACATAAGAACTAAGGTTGGGCCTTGGCTCGAAATCTCTCACGAAAGACTTCCCATTTTCTGGCTTCTGGTCACCAACATAAGAACTAGCACTTGGCCTTGGCTCAAAATCTCTCACGAAAGACTTCTCATTTTCTGGCTTCTGGTCACCAACATAAGAACTAGCACTTGGCCTTGGCTCAAAATCTCTCACGAAAGACTTCCCATTTTCTGGCTTCTGGTCACCAACATAAGAACTAGCACTTGGCCTTGGCTCAAAATCTCTCACGAAAGACTTCCCATTTTCTGGCTTCTGGTCACCAACATAAGAACTAGCACTGGGTCTTGGCTCGAAATCTCTCACGAAAGACTTTCCATCTTTTAACTTTTGATCACCCACATAAGAACTAGCACTGGACATTGACTCATCCAAGGTGTGACAATCATTATCTTGCATCTTCTGATCTTTCATTATACCCTTCCCATTCTCCCCTGGATTTTTTCTTGCATCGATATTGTTTGCAAGCTGAAAAACAGAAATATTTCATCATAATAAATAAGGGTGCAGCATATAGTTTGAGGTTTTACTTAAAAAAAAATGTTATTAACTCTCTCTCACGCCCACAAACATATATGGTTAGAGATATATACACACATAGTAATCATATGAAGTTCGATTGTGAATTTCTTATGAAACTCAACATTTGTATAAAACACTTGTAAACTATAGCATGATACAAATAGTTTAAGCAAGTGTTGAGCTTCATTAGAAACTCACTATCTAGTTTTATATCAAAATTGTAAACCTATAAAAGATATTGAAATGAGGACTGGTGTTGTGATGCATACCAGAGCAAGGCAGAGGAGGCCGCCTATAATGTAGTTGGATCTCATAGCTTTAATCGATCACAAATAGAATACTAGATCAATCTCTGTTTAAGTGGCTTTAGTAGAATCCACAGCATGCTATTTATAGGCAAAAATAAAAAGATATAATCATTAAATATTACTCCCTCCGTCCACGAAAAGTAGTCCCATTTGCCATATATTCTTTGTCCACAAAATGTAGTCCCATACCCCTTTTGAAAACTATCACCCTTCAACCATCACTTAATTACTCAAATTGTCATCAACTTTATTCACAAACAATCACTTTATTCACAATGGACCCCACAATACCCTTACTTTATCTACTTTATCTACCTTTTTCTTAAAACATGTGTCCCACTCTAATGGGACTACTTTTCATGGATGGAGGGAGTAATTTTTTGGAGGCATTTCTTTGCCAATTACATATTTAATCAATTTTCTTAATTTTCGTGCCAGAAAGTAAAGGGAAGCTTGTAGGCGGACGGAGGGAGTATGTACTTACCAAATCACCCTCCAAAATTATTAGTGCTTATATATGAAACTGAAATTACTTCATACCAAAATCACTGATCTTATGTCCTGCAGGATCAACGGATATGAAGCTTCTCATACTTTGCAGTCTGATTCTACTGGTAAACACCTCTCCATTCTATAACCTTTTATTTTTTGCTCAGCTCTCCAAAATAACGTTCGATTGATATAATTTCAGGGACGTTGCGACGGAACCAAATCAAACGACCACAAGAATGGACACGCGGATACACGTATAGAGCAAGTTGGTTCCCATATGCATCATCACATGGATCCTGCAGTAATCATATTCTTCTTACTGGAGGACCTCAAACTCGGGAACACAATGCCCATCTATTTCCCAAAAAGGGACTTATCCGATTCCATTTCCAATTTACTCCCGAAAAAAGAAGCCGATTCCATTCCCTTCTCGTCCCAACAACTCAACAACCTCCTCCGACGCTTTTCTTTCCCCGAAGATTCGCCCCAAGCCACGGCCATGAGAGACACGCTACACGAATGTGAAAGAAACCCAATCAAGGGAGAAACAAAGTTCTGCGCAACATCCACCGAATCAATGTCCGTTTTCCTACAAACCATATTTGGCTCGGACGCTCAAATCGAACACCTATCTACAACTCATAGTAATCCGAATGGCGATGGCGCCCTACTACAGAAGTACACAATCATTGGAATCCAGCATATCCCAGCCCCAAAGATGGTTGCTTGTCATACAATGCCTTATCCATACACTGTTTTCTTTTGCCATTACCAAGAGACTGAAAACAGGGTATACAGAGTCCCGGTGATGGGTGAAAATGGGGACGAGGTTGATGCTATTGCCGTTTGCCACATGGACACGTCACAGTGGGGCCGTAAACACGTGGCTTTCGAGGTGCTTGGGATCGAGCCTGGATCGTCTCCTGTGTGTCATTTCTTTCCGGCGGATAACTTTGTTTGGGTTCCTTCGGCTACTCCCGTGCAGCAGGCTTAGAATTCCATACAATGTTTGTTATTGGAGATTATTATCTTATTGTGTAATAACGTCTGGCGTCCTTGTATTAATTACTATGTGTGAATGTTACCAAGCTTTCAAAAACACTCAATAACCTTTACTAGTTTGTGATCAAGATATATTGAATTAAGACACTCCAGAGAATGAAAAGTAAAATGTTAATCAAGTAGTTGAGATAAAAGTGTCGTATAACTTTCTATCTTTTATGAAATTGTCCCATTTTATTACTACAATTTATTTTGTTTTGGTTCCAAGAATTTGTTCTATTTTGGTCCCAAAAATATTAAATGCAATTGCAAAAAAAATGAGACTAAATCAGTACATTTAATCATTAACCTGATTTACATCAACTGTAACAACCCAAGATATCTTTGATTAAGAATAAGTGAATAACTAAGTGTTTACAAGCTACAACTCTCATCCATTCATCAAACGAATTCCAATGGATAATAATACAACACGGCTTTAGCCATCTAAAATATGCCGATCGAATTCTGTTGAATATAAAGCTATATATCGTCAAATGCTTGTCCTCGACTAACTCGATTTGAAAATTTTAAGTAAATCTTTGGATTTCAATACAATTTTTGTTAGGTTCAGTAGGGGGTTACTGCAATCTCGCAAGTAATGAAAAATACAAGTCGAGTCAAGGGTAAACCCTTTACCCGCAAAACTAATTACCCCCTGGATAGTGCTTGCTCACACGTATGGCGTTCCGTTTCCAAAGGTAAAACGACTTTCTATGTGGGATATGTGACCCTTAAAGTTGAAACATTAAATATATCGCATTCATCTACTTCACGAATAGATCGACCGACCATGTTACGCTTAATTATTCAATAATTAACGTTTAACTCATCTAATTAATTTAATTAGATACGGGTATCAAAATCTTATTAATCCACATTAATTCCAACATTTTTTTCTTAATTATATTTATATACCTCAAGTCGTGTTTATAATTAGATTTATTTTAAAAAAAACAATGTAAAAATAAAAATTGAAATGAATTACTATCTCATATGTCAAAAAAAAATCCTTCGGAAGGATGATTTTATTATTTGAAAGTCACAATTAAATTGAGATGTAAAAAAATTCCGAGAATCAATGTCATGTAAATTCTCTTTACAAATTAATACTTCATCCTCTCCTACATAAATTTTCACTTAAACTATTTTAAACGTCTCATCATCTATTTTTTAATTTCGATACAATTTTTTCTTAATAATATTTATATTTATATATCTTATCGAATTGAATCATATCTTATCATCTATCTTTGAAATTAATATTATAAGTCACGCGTGCTACTCAATTCTCTGCCACTGATCTTATCACTTTATAAATAATTGAGAAATAATTGAGAAAATAAAGTTTACCAATAAATAATGCAAAAGAGTTGTTACCCGGCCTATTATTGAAACCTACTATAGGATTTAGGATTTAGATGACACGTCCTTGTACTTGGCGAAGTTGTATTATATATCATCTGGTATTAGTGACGGAGTCACATTTTCTGGGCTGATCCGATTAACAATACTATAAAAATGTAATAGCTAAAAGTAAATATAACTCGACGTACCTTGTGACTATATGCTTGTTGACTTTGTCTCGCTGCGGTCGAGGCCCATGCCCCTCTGTCGTTTTCTTTTTGAATTGTTCACAAAAAATTATATATATATATATATATATATATATATAATTACTTTATCTCCTCTCTATTTTATAGAATATTTTATTTTCTACTTATCAATTTTATTTATAAACAAATAATACTACGTATTTCTTAAAACTTGTGTAAAAAGAAACCAACACACTTTATGAGGATGAGGGAATAATATTTATCAAACATATTTTATTATAAAATTGTTAATAATCTCATATTTATTAATTAAATTAAAAAGGGAAAAGGAGTTACTCCCTTCGTCCCACAATTACTTTCACTTTTTTTTTAGACATCCCGCAATTACTTTCACACTCTTAAAATAGAAAACCTTTTATAAACTCCACCCTCACAATATTCTTAATTTTACACAAATGTCATTACTTTTTCTTCACATATACACAAAATTCAACTCATCATTTCTTTATTTTATACATAAAGTTTTATAAAATTACCCCTTAAAACTTTCACTCATTATTACACTTTCTTAATTTGTGTGTCATTTATGTATGAAAGTAATCCGAAACAAAAGGGAGTATGCGTTATGTTTCGAAGAAAGATTATTTGATTGTTTCGGCTCAAAAAATGATGAAACGTACACTACAAAAACGCGCGGATATGCCGACGGAAGTATACCGACGGATTACCTTTCCGTCGGCTATACCGACGGATTACCGACGGAATTGAAAGTCAGAAGACTCTGCCGACGGAATTCAATTTCCGTCGGCTTTCCCGACGGAATGCCGACGGAAATGCCGACGGACACTCAGAACTCTCTACACGGTGTCGTTTTTGGGTCACCGGCCGACGGATTTTTCAGTCGGTATTGTAAATTAAGGTTACCGACGGAATTTTTTTGTCGGTAACCGCGCCATATTATTGGCCGCTCGCGTGATAATTTTAAACGGGCGCGGATAAATTTAAATTCGCCCTTACCGACGGAAATATCCGTCGGTAACCGACCCGCATTAACTAACCGCCTCTTGACCGACTCCCAAAATTAAATTGGTCATTACCGACGGAAATAGGCAATCTTTTTTTGTATATAAACTGAAGACAGGTTACTCTTTCTCTTTCGAGAGAAAGAAAAGCTCCCCCCTCCTCCCTGTTTCGTGTTCGTTCGTCTTCACCTATACGGTACGCTTTCTTAATTTGTTAGTAATTAATTTTTAAGTTATATTGTATTGCCTATAATTATGAATTAAATTGCATGTGTTAATTTAATTTGTTATATAGATTAATATGAAATTGTTTGTAGTTGATGTATATAGTTAATTAGTTTGAATGTATGTAGTTGATATATCTAATTAATTAGTTGATATTGTACGTGGATAATTGCCTATATATAGTTGATGTATATAGTTATTTATAATAAATTCATGTGATTTGTTAAGATCGATATTGCATGTTTTGCATAATTGATGTTATATATATAGTGGATATTATTGTTTAATTTGCATATACGTTGGAGTGGAGTTAATTACATAATTAAATTATGATATTGTACGTTATAATTAGCTAGATTAATATTGTTGATTTACTAATTATGAAATTATTGATTAAATTAGGGGTTTTGTTAATTATATTAGGAAATTGTTATTTTAAAGTTAGAAAAAATTGTTACTAAATTTATTAGGTTATAGATTGTTAATTAAAATAGAAAATTGTTAATTAAAATTGGAAATTATTGAATAAATTAGTTATTGTTGAATAAAATAGGAAATTATTTATTAAAATAGGTTATTATTGATTAAATTAGGTATTGTTGATTGAATAAAAAAATTATTTATTAAAATAGGTTATTATTGATTAAAATAGGTTATTATTGATTAAAATAGGTTATTATTTAGGGATTAAATTTTAATTTATTAGATTATTTTTTTTTATTAAATTAAGAAATTTATTATTAATTAATTAGTATTATATATATAATTTATTAATTTAAATGTTTAAATTAAATAGATGACTCGAGATGGTGCTGGTGGCTCGGGATCTCACGGGGCCTCCGGGTCACGTAGCCGATCAAGGAAGAGTCGATCCAAACTTAGACCCGAGGCGCCGCCTATACTGCCACGAACACCATTGTCGTCGCCTCCGCCACCCATTCCACACCCGTCGCCTCAGCCGTCGTCTCAGTCGTCTGTCCGGGACCATCCTGCTGTTCCTGCTCGGGATGGCCGGGAGCGCGTTTGGGTTACAAGAGGAGGAGTGTAAGTAATTAAATACTTTTATTGTTTAATAATTAATAATTAATTTCGCATTCGTTTTAATTTATAATGTGTTTTGTTTGTTAATTAATGTCACAGATTGTTACTTGGTAACGAGGTCTCCAGGGCATGCACGATTGTTTTTGGCTCTTTACCGATCTCTGCGGGTGCAATTACCTGGTCGAAGGTCCCAAAACAAAAAAAGTTGGCGTACTTCGAGGAATTTCAGGTAGTAATTAATTACTTAATTATTTAATTAATGTTTGTTAATTTGTTCAATAATAAACAATTTATTATATGTGCAGAAACAAGCCACTTGGGATCGGGATATGTACTCAGACCAGGCTATGTTCAGGTATTTCAGTAAATCGGCGCAAGAGCGGTATAAGGATTTAATGTACGAATGGAGAATGGCATGGCGGAGCGATGGGACGACGCAGAGCTTGGGTAAGGATGATAATGATGTTGTGTTGTGGGATTCATTGACGAGGGAGTGGCTGGATCCTGAGTACATCAGGAAGTGTGAGATTGTTAAGGCCAACCGGAGATCCGACGTTGGGGGTGGGATGTCCAGGCATCGGACTGGAGCCCGGTCCATCCTTGAGCAGTCGATGGTCATTGTAAGTGTTTATTAATTTTTTAATTAATTTCAATAAATTTAATTATATATTTAATATATATAATACATAAATTTAATTATTAGGAACGGGAGACGGGGCGTGTACCCACTCACTTGGAGCGGATGAGCATTGCTCATCCGTTTAATGCTGATACACAGCAATCCACATACGGGCGCACAACTAACTTCCACGTAAGTAATAAAATTATTTAATTAAATACATTTTTTATAATTTATTCTATTAATTTAAAATTATTAATTATGTAGTTGGAGATGAACCGGAGGATGGCCGAGATCGGAACTCAAGTCGACCCTACTCAAGCCGGAACCAGCAGTGCCCCTACAGTCGAGGAGGTGGACCGAGCTTATTTGGAAGTTGCCCCCACCACCCGCGGACGAGTTCTGGGCCTTGGTCGTATGAGCGCTGATGTCAGGTACGGCGCTGGTCCGTCCCAGACGGCATCGCAGGGTTCCGTATCTTCCACCCCAACTCCTGATATGACGATGGCACAATTCAACCATTACATGCATGTGATGCATGTGAATATGGGTCGAGAGATGGGGTGGTCGGACGAGAGGATCGAGGAGGTTTATCAGAGAACCATGCAAGCTCCTCCACCGACGGCCAACGTGAACGTGTATGTTCCCCCAGCCCCCTCAGGCCCCTCAGCCCCCCCAGCCCCCTCAGCCTATGTCCCGACCATGCAGTAGGATGATGACATCATGGGTCAGCAGTTCGTTGGCAACGATGACCTTGATATATTCCTCTATGGTGAATGAGTGACTTTGAACAATTTATTTTTTTTATGTGTTTAACAATTTTATTTTTATGTCTCGTAGAACTATTTACTTTTATGTCTCGTATAACTATTTATTTTTTATCTGCATTTTTGTTGAACTATTTACTTTTATCTGCATTTTTGTTGAACTATTCTGTATTGGATCTTCATTTATGTTTGAATGTACTCTATTTTTTCATGTTTGTGTTTATGTGAATGTGAATGTGATGGGAGACTCTATGTGATAGATAAACAACATTTTCATTGAAAATTGCCTTGAAGAAAGGCTGTTGTTGTGGTTACATTACATGCATACACTTAGCATTACATAAACTTAGCAATACATATTAGAGGCATAAATTTAGCAATACATATTAGAGACATAAACTTAGGATTACATCCAGCCTATAAACTTGAACATATAGGGTAGAACACAGAATATTATGGCCATGATAAGAAAGTTTCTCTGCTTCTTTAGCTCATGAACTTGTCCAGCTTGAAATTCTACTTCTGATGTTAGGTGGTCAGATGAATCCGTATAGATTTCACCAACTACTTTTGCATTATTCAGCTTGTTGTTGAGCTCTTGATTTTCAAGCAAAAGTGAGTCAATTCTCCTCACCATGCCCGGAAACATTCCGTGTGAACACGTTCCTTGTCCGTGGATTTCTTGTTCATCGGCCCAAACAAAAAAGGAGCATCCAAGACCACTTAGTGAATCTGGGCAAGTATAAAATAGTCTACCTCTGCTTTTTTCTTGCTTCGAAATGCACACACGAGCTTCTTTTCGACAATGGCATACCACAATTTTCATGGATGTGGAAGATGAAGACATGAGTTTCTGTATTTTTTTTGTTTTTTGATGTTTGTTAAGAAGTAGGTTGTTTTGAGTGTGTATATATTTTTCTGTAATTTTTATTTTTTTTATACGCGTCTTTTACCGACGGAAAGTGATTCCGTCGGTATAGACACATGTTCAATGCCGACGGATAATTTCCGTCGGCAATGTAAATACCGACTGAAATTTGGTCAACGGAATCTGACTGATTTGACATACATTTGAAATCGGTGTTACCGACTGCAATTATTCGTCGGTATTGACAATACCGACAGAATTTAGGTGCGTGATATACCGACGGAATGACATTTCCGTCGGCATGTAGTATTGAAAATTGTTACAGAACCTCAAAACACGCGAAAATTTTGGAGTGGAGCAAAAAATTAAGGTAAAAATTTGGAGTGGAGCGAAAATTTAAGGTATGTTTTTCTATTAAGTGTACAGAGTTTTACTGCAATTAATTTTTATGAAATGTATATAGTTTTATAACTTTTAGTGTTTAATTTTTAGTGTGTAATTTTAATTTGGTCAAATTGTTTAACACATGGAATTGCCGGATCGTCGGTGGATGTATTGTACTCCTAGGCTCGTTTTAGGAAATGTGAATGTTGAATTTTATGATAAACTCGTGTCATTTGTTGAATTTGCAAAGCTACACCCACATTACATGTCTGAGGATTGTATTAGGTGTCCGTGTAATGCTAAGAAATGTAAGAATAGATCATTTAAAAGCATTGATGAAGTCTTATGCCACGTTGTTATGAATGGGTTCGTTGATAATTACTATAATTGGACAAGTCATGGCGAACAACGGTGGCCTTATAATTTTGATCAAGTCTTGTACTATTACACTACTGCAATTTATGAACAACCAGTACACGTTGAGCATGTCGGCACCAGTAACGATCAAGAGTTTGGAGTGGAAGAACCCGATATGTATCAAACAATGGTGATGGAAGCCGGTATGTCAAATATAGAGGAGGAACCAACGGATGAAGCATTTCAGTTTTATGAGATACTCAAATTAGTCGATCAAGATTTGTACCCAGGGTGTGATTCTCATTCTCAGTTGTCATTTAATGCTCGACTTATGGCTATCAAGACGGAGAACAGGCTATCTAACAGAGCATATGAGCAAATGACACAATTATGTAGTGAGATTTGTCCTGTCGATAATAAAGTACCTACGACGTTTCATCAGAGCAAACAACTGATGAAGAATATGGGTTTGCCGGTTGAGAAGATTGATTGTTGTGTGAATGGTTGCATGTTATACTGGGGTGATGACGATAGCGATCTTCTTATGTGTAAAATGTGTGGCCATCCCCGGTACAATGAAAATCGTAATGTTGTTCAAGTGCCATTGGTTTGACACATCCCCTTTAGGAACCAAAATTCATCCGGAGTACAAGCTTGTGGATGTTAATTCGAAAAGGAAGTATAGCGGGGATGATCCGTTTGTATTTGCCTCTCAGGTATCTCAAGTCTACTACTGCACGTATCCAGGAGCTGGAAAACGTAATAGAGAATGGCACGCTGTTTGCAAAGTGAAGGCAATGTCAATGGTGGAGGTCCCCCAAAAGGAAAACAACTATGAAGATGAACCTCCGTTTCAAATGGAACAAATAGAGAATCAAACTGATTGTTATTGTGTTTGCGGGAGATTTTAATCTTTCGGTAGACTTGACGGCTGCAAATCCACAATTGATTGTTATTGAAAACGATAGTGGACATGAGGAGGAGGATGAACATGACGAGAGGGAGGATGAAGAAGATGAGGATGAAGAAGATGAGGAGGAAGAGGAAGATGTGGCAAATAATGAAAATGAAGACGAAGATGAAGATGAATATTAAATTAATGTAACCTAGCTATTTTATTTTGTACAATTTATAAGATTTCATTATTTATCATTTGGTTATAACTTATAATTTAATTATTTATCATTTGGTTATGTTATAACTTATAATTTAATTATTTAGCATTTGGTTATAAAAATCCAATGGCGACGGAAAATATCCGTCGCTATTTCCGTCGCTAACGGCAACGAGCCAAAGCCGACCGAAATATCCGTCGCTAACGGCAACGAGCCAAAGCCGACCGAAATATCCGTCGGCATTTCCGAATATAAATGTAACTTTCTCTCATTTCACGCGTATTTTCCCTCCCTCTCTCTCTGTCTCTCCCTCTCCCCCACTCCACCTCCTTATTTTCCCTTATGTGTTATCTCTTTCCATAATTTTGAGGCGTGAAGAAGAAGATGGCTTCTCTTGATTCTCAACCAAACTCTTGTAATGGAAATGGCAGCAACTTACCTAAAACGGTAAGCCCTTTAGTTTATCTTGAAACAATTTGGATGGACTTTAGATTTACTTTTTTGTTCTTGTGGTTGTTTTGCAGTTTCTTGATGGATGTTGTGCAGTGAACCATGCCTCTGTTCCTAAGAAACTACGTTCTGGTGTGCATTTTAATTTGTTGTTTAAATTATTTTAATTGGGATTTGTGTTTTAGGGAAGGTCCACCCTTTGGATGGACTGGGTCTTCTCAGAAGTTTCGTCTTCTTTTCTACTCTGCTGCAGTTGTTTACTCTCAAGTTTCTTTTCTTTTTCTTTTTCTTTTTCTTTTAGCTTTTTGTGTTGCCAAGATTTCTCTCTCTGCCTAGCTTTTTTTCTTTCTTTTTCCACTTACTTTTTTTACTTTTACGGTGGTGTAAATTTAAGTATCTCCATGTGATGATCATTTGTTTTGAATACAATTTTACTGCAAAATACTGGAATGTTTTGAATACAAAATGTTATTAGTTATGGTTTTGATCCCAGGATTAATTAACTAGTCTCTGTGTGTGTTGTGTAGTTTGTATATACTGATACGATTGCATATGAGTGGTACCTTTAATTTTGTGATACTTTTGGATTTTTTATTGAAAATATAATTTCGGTTCTGTTTTGAGTTTTTTTACTGTAAGTGATGATTTTCGTTTAAGAAGATGTAGGAATACATTTGTTTTATGTTGTACTTTAGGTTTTGTATTGTAGTTTTTCTGATTTTCGTTTAAGAATATGTAGTTTTTAACTGTGTTTTATACTCTGAAATTTTGTGGGTGGTTTTGGCGCGCTAATTATTTGTAGGAGTAGTAACATTTATTTATTGTACTCTAAATCTCTTATCTTTGAACTACCAGCATATCGAATATTTGCTGAGACCGACCGAAACTATGCGAGCCTAATGAAGTTACTTGATCTCGTAGTATTGTTCCGGTATGTTCAATTTTTATGATAATTTAATTTATGTTTAAATATATAAAATGACAATTGAATCTTGATTCTTTGGAATTGATTTTGAAATGGCAGGGATGGAGTCGGCGAAGGACAGTTTAATCAAGTTCTTCTCTTTCCTGGTAATTAAACTGATCTAATTCTTACTCTGTGAATAAATGGAAAATAAGATTCTTACCCTCTTGTAATTCTTTTTTAAACGATTTATCTTATAATCCTCTTGTAATTTTATATATTAATTAATTTCCTTATGTGAAAAATAGGTTGTGGAGCTGCCTTTAATTTCTCAAACTCCGCTGTCTGATCTCCTACTCAATACTACAACACACACAAAGATTGCTAGATTAATAAAATCTGAAGCAACGCCTAAAGCCAAAAGGATGATATTGAAAGTAATGTTTCAAAAATCAACCAACAAGTTGCTGTTTGCTCAAGCAAAGGACGACGATTTTATTTATTCTGTTGGATCTAATGTAGATTTATGTCACCCAACTAAGTTCGATTTTGTTTATTCTGTTGGATCTAATGTAGATTTGTGTATTGAATTATTTAAGCAATTTTGATCGGGTCGGATTCCGATCACAAATAATTTTTTTTTTTAATTTTTGGTACTTACTGACGGAATATTCTGTCGGTTTAGCGTCGGTAATGCCGATGGACAGGCCGACGGAATATAATTTTTTTTAAAAATGTTTGGTACTTACCGACGGAAATTCCGTCGGTTTAGCGTCGGTAATGCCGACGGGCGAGCCGACGGAATATCATTTTTTTAAAAAAAAATTGGTACTTACCGGCGGAAAATTCCGTCGGTAAATTAAAATAATAAAATTTATGTCCAAAATATACCGACGGCTCTACCGACGGAAACTTGACCCGGTTTGAAAACGGGTTGGCTTGATTGCCGACGGATTTGAATCCGTCGGTACCGGCGACCCGATTTGAAAACGGGTTGGTTTGAATCCGTCGGGAATCCGTCGGTATATACCGACGGACGCATATTTTCCGTCGGTAACCTATACCGACCAATTCATCAACGACGGATGAAATCCGTCGGTAAATCCGTCGGCAAGAGCCAATACCGACTGAATATCCGTCGGCATATCCGTCGGTAAAACACCTCTTTTTTGTAGTGGTACAGTTTCAAAATTGTTAAAAATTGCAATATCAAAAAGTAAGAAATAATTAATAATTAATTTTTTTAAAGTTTTGCAAAGGGATTATTCTGTTTTAAAAAATCAAAAAGTTAAAAACTAAGAATAGTTCAGGTGTCTCCCAAACTATACAGTCCATTAATTTGAGTCATCAGATCTGAAATTTAATGATTTATATTTAATGAGCTGCTACCTGTTGCACTTGGTGTCGCATAATTCATTGTCTTGCATTGCACTTATTATCATTTTTTATCGTCCTATTGCACTTTTAAATTAAATTTAATAATTTTAAATACATAATTATAAAATTACAAATTTATCCTCACATAATTAATAAAAAAAATAATTGATAATATATAATCTTTATTTTAATTCTCAATCATTAATCCGTCCCAAAATTATACTCCAGTATTTTTGAGTTTTAAGAAATAATAATCTAATTTTGAATTTATTATAGGGGATTTCACATAAAAGGTCATTTCACCTAGTGTTTTTTTAAATAAAGACATGATTTGAAATAGTTTCAGAATAAGGACAAAATGGAACATAAATGTACCATCATGCCCTTAATACATAAATTCGGAATTAATATGGAGAAAATGTTTAAATGTTTGAAATTTAAAGCCAAGTCTATCAGCTCATTAAATCCCCCCGAATTACGCAATTAATTAAAACCTTCCAAAAATTAAACTTCCTAAACAACACCGGACAGAAGTCCTTAATTTTGTGCAGAATTTTGGGGTTTTTCAATTTGTGAAGAAAGGAAACCGTGAAGTACGGAAGAAGACGAAGTGAGAAGTGAGAAGAACATTTTGCTTCCTAGACCATGGTTGGAAAATTAATATAAAATCTAAATCTGCATAATAAAATGAATAATGCAGAACAATGAAATCTAAAACTGCATAATAAAATGAATAATGCAGAACAATGAAATCTAAAACTGCATAATAAAATGAATAATGCAGAAAAAATAGTACGGTGTCTTCATATTAGAATGTGATTATGCAAAAATACGTATACATATGCAAAATAAGATCTGCATTATCCCTTGACCAAACCAATAACAAATAATCATGAACTACATTTCAGCAACGCGCACGTAAATCATCACAATTACACGAAAACAGAGCAACATTGAACCTAAATTAAAATCATCTCAAAAAATCCTAAATTCTTTGTAAATTATGTGTGTACGTGTGGAATTAATAATCATACCCTTGGCAAAACTCTTCATCTGACCGGATTAATGGTTCCCATGTGGACCATACGCTGCGTCGCCCCACTCCTAGGCAATAAAATCGTCGTCAAAGGCCCACCTCCGCCACCTCCGGATTCTGGACCTTGATGGGGAAGACTACTGTATCTCCGGCGGCTTCGCGCCCGTCATCCATAATGAAGAAATCGGTGAAGTTTGAAACCCCTAGGAATATAAAGAAACGATCGCGTGGAAAGTCTCTTGATCATGTGCAGTCGAAAGAACAGATCGAGGAAACAATTATGGAAGAGCAAAGGAGACGAGACCTTATAGCCATGGCCGTCGTTGAAAGAGAGGAACAAGCCTCTAAGCTTCACCCCGCCGATCGTGAAGCCCTAATCTCGATTCCAATCCCTAAAAGCAACAAGCAGCCGATCGAAGAATCTGACTGTGCAGGAAATCTAAACATTGATTTGGATTCTGAGAGTGCAATTAATTATCAAAGGGAAGGGTTCGTTGAGGCAATAGACGATTTCGTTGTGAAGAAGGCGATGCAATAAACTAACGTTACCTTACGCAGCAGAAACTTTGAGAATGATGATGATGAGCGCCTGGATCAGGTAACATTTGCCAATGTTGATAATCAATTGAAGAGGTATGTGGTTGAATCTATGGCGACAAATAAGGAAGATGAAGACTTGTTATTTAATTATTAAATTAATAAATTAATTTCCATATTTAAATATAAGGGTATAATGGGTTATTAACATGCGTTTTTGTCCTTTTTTAAAAAGATTATAATAGTTGTCCTTTATTAAGAAGTTAGGTGTCTAAATGGCCTTTTTTATAAATTCTCTTTAGGGATTATATGTATTTAGGGTGATACTTGAGTACATGCGAGTGTACTGGTACACACCAATTTTAAATTATATTTTATATACATCCACTCATTTAATTAGTTCACCAAAAAATCATTTTTTACTACGGTTATCTGCACCCGCTCATTTTATGAGTTCACCCCCAAATTTTTTTTACCACGGTTGTACCTCTCATTTTATGAGTTCACCCCAAAATATTTTTTTAAAAATAATTACACTTAAAAGACTATATTATCCTTTTATTAATTTACACAAAATATATTAAAATCAACCTTAATTTGTATATTTACAATCTACAGCCGAGTCATTGTCGAGTTACCATCGATTCACCACCAAGTCACTCATATTTTTAGAAAAAAAATAATCGTAAAACATATTTTTTTATAAAAAACTATCGAAATTAGCCACAAATCTCAATTTTTTTTCCTTTTTATTTTTCTTCCTTCTCCTCTTTTTCTTTTTTCTTCTCATTTTCAGTTTTTATTCTAAATTTTTAATTTCTTCGATTTTATTTCGTTTACTTAATTTTTTTATTTTTCTGCCTTTATTTTCTATTTTTTATGTGTATTTTTTAAAATTTTAATACAAAATAATATTATAGGTATGATTTTATTATAGTCGGTAATACAATAAGTAATACTACATCCGTCCCATAAGTGTTTGCACCACAAAATGGACACACTTTTTTTTTTAAAGTGTAATGAGTGGAGTGTTGAGGGGTAATTTTGTAAAGTTATATGAATAAAGTAAAAAAGGTGATTGGGTGGAAAAGTAATGACATTTTGTGTAAATATGTGAATATTGTGAGGGTGGGGTTTATGAAATAGTTTTCTTTTATGGGTGTGCAAATAATTGTGGAACGGACAAATAAGGTAAGTGTGCAAACAATTGTGGGAATGAGGGAGTAACTAGTAATATTATAAATAGTAATCAGTAATACCATTAACAGTAATTAGTAACATCTTATACAATAAAAAATAATTCCACACATCTAATTATATTCAGTAATACCAAAAATAATTATTATTAATACCACGAACAATAATCAATAATACCATGAATATTAGTCAGTAACATTTCATACAATAACAAATAATTCCACACATCTAATTGTATTCAGTAATACCAAAAATAATTATCAGTAATACCATGAATAATAATCGGTAATACCATGAACAATATATACAATAACAAATAATTTCACACATCTAATTATATTCAGTAATACAAAAAATAATTATCAGTAATACCATGAACAATAATCAGTAATCGTACACACGATATTTTAGCGCACACCCAATACGATTAGGACACACCCCATGAAAGACCGAAGATACCCTTCTCCTACATAACCATAATTATCACCTTATTCTCTCAAATCATATAGCGTGGTAAACAAAATACACCGCTTGGGACACCCACTCCTCTCTCAGCCTCGTCGGTCGTCGCTCAAACACTCGTTGTCACAATCTTTCTTCGTTACCGCACAAAGCCTCGCCGCCATAGCCTCGTTCGTCGTCGCTGCATTTGTTTCCCCGATTTCACGCGCGTCTGCTTCGCCGTTCGTCTAGGCCTCACCGTCCGTCCAAGGTTGCGTCCCAAGCCGCCGCCGCCCGTGGCTACGTCCTAAGCCCCTGTCACTTCCTCCTCCTTCTGTCACGTCCCAAGCCGTATGTCCCTCTTTCGATTGTAAGTTAGATAAATAGATTCGTTGCCTCCTCCTCGTTTCTGCCGCCCCTCCGTCGTCAACTTTCTTCTAGATCTCTCAACCTCAAAATTTAGATATGTAAGTATTTTTTTTTTCTTCTAGGCCTCTCAATCTCAAAATCATTGATTTATAAAAAAAAATTGGTGGGTGTCCACCTCAATCTTGTGTGTGCATATAATCGTGGTCTTTCATTAGATTTGTTCGACCCATTAATTGTCTACAACGAAGAAAGTAAATTAGGTTCAAACTTTAAATGAAATTGAAGAGTGTATATACACGCGAATGTATATAAGAATTTACCTATATAAATTAGGATTAATTGTATTATATTTTGTTTAAATTAATAGAAGGGCATTATAGTAATTTTATGTGTAATTGTTTTTAAAAAATAATTTGGTGGGTGAAGTCAACAAAAGTGGGGTGTAAATAACCGTTGGCAATTGTTTATATATAAATTATAATTTATTGTATTATATTTTGTGTAAATTAATAGAAGGACATTATAGTAATTTTAGATGTAATTTTTTAAAACTAATATTTATCCGGGGGTGAAGTAAACAAAAGTGGGGGTGTAAATAACTATGGTCAATTGTTTATATAATTGTGGGGGTGAAGTCAATAAAATTGGGGGTGTAAATAACAGTGGTCAATTATTTATATAATTTGTGGGGGTGAAGTTAACAAAAGTGAGAGTGTAGTCAATCATAAGATTGAAATTGAAATTACGTGTGTACGGTAATATTTATGAAACATATAAATTAAATTAAATAAATTTTTTTTAGTAGTGAATACATTTTATTGTTAAAGAGATATGTTTCATTCCTATTTATATAGAGAATATTTTTGATAAACATTAAATAAAATAAAATATTAAAAAAATGGTGATGTGTCAATGTTAGGGGTGGACACTATACCATTCACATTTAATTTTAATATACCAATATCAGTATTATTTTTAATTTTAATGGAGGGTAAGGTAGTAAATAATAAAATAAATTAAATTTAAAAAAATATTTAAAAATATTAAAAATAGGTTACATGTATCAAGTTAGGACGACACGATGCGATGTAATTCGACATCCAGACTATTGATAGTTTAGACGATACTGAGACTATCCTAAAAAAATTTCAACTAAAAAATAATTAATAATCATTTTTTTAAAGTTTTGCAAAGGGATTATTCTGTTTTAAAAAATCAAAAAGTTAAAAAAATTGTATCATTCCAAATAGCATAAAGTTGAGTAGATATAGAAAAAAAATTCACGTTATCTTAAAAAAAATTTATAAACTATTAACAATATGAATGTCGAATTGCATGGCATCGTGTCGTCCTAACTAGATACCTGACGCATATTTTTAAATAATTTTTTAAATTTTATTTTATTATTTACTATCTTACCCTCCATTGAAATTAAAAATAATACTAATATTAGTATTAAAATTAAACGGAAATGATATAGTGTCCACGGTGACATTGCTACATCAACATTTTTTTAATATTAAATTTAATTTTATGTTTATCAAATATTCTCCATATAAATAAAAATAAAATATACCTCTTTAAAGATAAAACATATTCACTACTAAAAAAAAATTATATGTAATTTAATTTATCTCTACATAAATATTACTGTAAATCATATCTTCATGTAAATAGAAATACAATAAGTCCAATAATATTTTCTCCATGAAAGAAGATGGGCGATTCATCCTTCATTTTGCGCTCTGAACTATATAATTTTTCGAATTAAAATAAATTCTTCTAAAATTCTTCATTTCTTTGAGCTTTATCGTGTAAACAAATAAATTCTACTAAAATTCTGAATCACTTCTTCTTCCATTGATGACGGCCACAGAGTATTTTTTAAAATTATAGTTAAAGATATAAATTGAAGAAATACGGATTATATTTTATTCCTATTTAGGCACTAGCTAGCTATATCCAGTGTTGTCAAAACCGGATCGGACCGGCCGGATCAACCGGTTCGACCGTGAACCGGTCACGGTACCGGTCCGAAAAATGCATAAAACCCGTTTTTGTGGTTGGACCGGTCAAAAACCGGTCCAACCGGCCAAAACCGGTAAACCGGACAAAAACCGGTCTGACCTATTCTTCTTTTTTTTTTTTTAATATTAAATAATAAATGTAATTTGACTCCTTCATCGACTCCACTGTTTCTTGCTTCTTCCCCCAATTCATTTTCTTCTGAACCCCAGCCACCAGCCCACCAAAAACAGGCAGCAATGCTGCAAAGCAACAACTCCCAACACTATGGATTGTTATGAATTGATAAATTTATAACTGTAAAATCAATATATATTACAGAAAAAATAAGAGATGTTATTTACCTTAGAAGGTTTCAGCCGAGGACACTTTAGTTGGAAGAAGTAGGAAGAAGTGAAGTGAAACCCTAATTTCCTCTTTATATTAAGGTAAATGGGCTTGGTTAGGCCCAACTTCATACCCATTGTATTAAGCTATTTAACATAAACTCAAACTATATTTAGCTAGTATTAGGGATAAATTTTTTTTTAAAAAAATCTTGTATTTTATAACTATGATAATAAAAATACATAATACATTATTTTACTTTTAACTATATTTCACATTTTTGTATTCAATAATCCACTTTTTATTTTTTAAATTTATGTTTAAATATTTTTTTTAATGATACATAGATAATATTAAAAAAATACATAAGAAATATTTTACCGGTTGGACCGGCGGTCTAACCGGTCCAACCGGTTGAACCGTGAACCGGTGACCTGTCCGGTTTGGTCACCGGTTCGGTTATGAAAACATTGGCTATATCATTACCGTAAAAATTTATGAAAATTAAAATAATGATTATATATAATCAATTATTTTTTTATTAATTATATGAGGACAAATTTTTAATTTTACAATTATATATTTAAAATTATTAAATTTAATTTAAAAGTGCAAAATATGTGACAAAAAGTGATATTAAGTACAATGTAAGGTGATGAATTCTGCGACACCAAGTGTAACAGATCGATATGTCATCAAATATAGGAATTATATTTTTTTTAGTCCATTAAGTTACCACGATTTTGAATTTAGTCCATCAGATTACCACTTTTTGAATTTAGTCCATTAAGTTTCGATTTATTTTGATTTTGCTCCAGTTACCTACTATAGCAGGTTTAACAGGTCATTTTTTAAAACAGACCCCATAAAATGTTATACACACCCCAAATGTTAAACACACCACACTAAAATTTAAAAATCATTTTTTATTACTATACACACTCCAATTCTTTCCTATTTAATAAATTGTCAAAAACAATTAAATTAAAAAAATAAGAATTTAAATTAATTTGAAAAATATAAATAAAACCTATAAAAAATCGCCTAAATCTTCAAAAATTAAAAAAAGCTAAAAAATTTAATTAATTTAATTAGTTTTGAAAATTTAGTTTATTTTCTACTATTTTTAAATTTTATTTAGCATTATTTTTGACGTCTTTTTATAAAATTAAAACACAAATAAAACATTAATAAAGTAATGGAGTTCTAAATTTATTTTATTTTATTTTCCTTTTAAATATTTCTTTTATATTATATGAACCTAATAACCCTATAAATATTATATACACTCCAAATGTTAAACACAAAAATTCAAAAATAAAATCATAAATATATTTAATAAATTGTTAAAAATAATTTAATTAAAAAAAAGTAAGAATTCAAATTAACATGAAAAATATAACCTTTCCTCTTTTTCGTCGAATCGCAAGCCCATCGGTTCTCCCAGTTGCTTCGTTTGGTACCACTAAAACAATGAGCCTAACCTTGTAAATCATACATCCTATCATTCCTATGTTAGATTATTTAATTTTCTTAATCATTTTTTTTAGTTATGATCAATTCTATGTATATAATTATTAGTACTTCAATTAGAATTATTGTTTTTAACTAATAAATAAATTTACTATTGCGTACTTTCATTTTCAGTCTATCCCCAAATTATGTACCTACTTTCAACATAAAAATAGCATACATAATTAATATCATCACACTATCATTTTAATTTAAAATTTGTCACTCATTTTAAGACCAACATTTTAAGACCAACATTTCAATTGCCTCACATCTAACTAAATTTAGTTTACAGCTAGGTTGTCCAATCTTATGTACGTTATCATCTTTTTTTTTTTTTTTAAAAATTAATACTATTATGAATCAATTTAATTTGTCGTGCATGGCTTTTCAGGACCAATTGAATTGAAAACTTACCAAAGCCTAATAAATATTATTATGGCCGGTAGTATGGATAAAATCAACTCGAATATAATTGAGCACGCAAGCTAAATACGATTACCACTGAAACAATGAGCCTAACCTGTAAATCATATACCCTATGGCAGTTTATTTAATTTTCTTAATCAATTTTTATTTTTTTTAATTACATTATATACCCTCCCTTTCCCTCTCTCAAGAACTCAAACTCAGGACGTTAGACCTAAATAGTGGTGTTCTAACCATTTATCCAACTTTGTCTCAATTTTTTAATTTTCAATTCTACGTATATAATTATTATTCAATATTTAGATGACAAGATTGTCTGATTATTTTGCAACTTGGCAAATTTGTTATATATCATCTCGTATTAAATTTTATGTTATCATTTATTTTAAAAATTAATATTATTATAAATCACGCGTTGTCTTTTTGTAGGATCAAAAAATAAATTGAAATGTACTGTAAAATAAAATGGCACAATGATTATGTTGCAACTTGATCAAGTTTTATACTATATTTTATCTTGTATTGAATTTTAATTTATCATCTATTTTTAAAATTAATACTATTATGAATTACACGTTGTCTTTTTGCAGGACCAAAAAATGAATTGAAACGTATTGTAGGGTTAAGATGACACAATAATTATTTTTATAACTAGCGTTGCAAACAAATCTTCCAGGAATGAGTTGTCTTTTTGTAGGACCAAAAACTGGATGAGTATGGTAATCTACTGTTGGATTAAGATGGCACAATGATTATTTTGCAACTTGGCCAAATTTTATACTATATTTTATCTCGTATTGAATTTTATGTTTTCATCTATTTTTAAAATTAATACTATTATGAATCACACCTTTTTTTTTTAAGGATCATAAAATTAATTTAAACATGGTACGGTACGATTAAGCGCTGACACGTCATTGTCTTATGTTATCATCTGCTTTTAAAATTAATAATATTATGAATCACACAAAAAATTAATTGGAACGCACTGTAGGATTAAGATGGCACGTCATTGTCTAATTATTTTGCAAATTGGCCAAATTCAATTATTTTTAAAATTAATACTGTTATGAATCACACGTACACTGTCTTTTTATAGGATTGAATCAATTTATCTTGGCCAGCATGCAGTCTTTTCAGTACCAATTGAAATATTTATTGGTCCCCTGAAATCTTACAACACAACAATTCATATAAAATATTTCATAGTCGAATTATAGATAATTAAGATAAATTTAAAAAAAAAAAATATGAATCACGTTGGTAAAACTTAACTAAAATATATTTTTACATTTTTCGATATTGTTTTACATTCATCATTTTCCTCTCAGAAATACATTTACATTCATCATTTTTATTATCACAGATGTAATTTTCATTTCCCACAAAAGTAATACTCCACCTGAAGTTAATAAATATGAATTTGAGACTTAGTTCTTCGGATATCGATTGTTCCTTTGCGAGCACTATTAATCACGAGTTTGAATCGTCCGTTTATCCTTGACAATCTTCTCGTAAATCTTCCGAGTATTCAAGAATAACCTGCACAAGTACGCCGGAGGGGGGCTCCGGCGTAGAAGCTCCGACGCTCAAGTCAGAATCGATCGTAGGCGAAATCAAAGAGGAATTCCCCTGTATATCTAGGGAAATTCCGGCGAATATAGTGGTGTTTCTTCTCAATTTAGTGTATAGTTCTTGTGAAAGTGTGTAGATTCTGTGAAAAACGTAAATAAGAATAAGGAAATAACCTGTTTATATACCTGGCCCCTCTCTCCGGAGAGGGAAAGACTCGTTCTCCCTATATTCTCGGCTCCTTCTCGTAAATCCGGCCTCAATTCCCTAAAGAATCGGTCTCACTCTCCCTGGAGACTCGGTTCTTCAGCATATTGGCCCCTATTTCCGTGGACTCATCTCCTCATTTGACTTAACTAGGAAAGATTGACTAGTCGTCCCCTACTTGGACCGGATTCCTTCAGGCCCAAGAAATATTAACCTCTTCAGATGTGGGCCAAAGGCCCAATCACCCTAATTTCCCTACTTAGACTCAGGGGTGTATTAATCCCGCTTCCCCATATGTTGATTTAATCATAACTATCATATTTCATCCCGTTTCCACGTGTCGACTTCTCAAAGAGCGACATATTTATCTACATCAACTATTATGAATCAATTTAATTTGTCGTGCATGGCTTTTCAGGACCAATTGAATTGAAAACTTACCAAAGCCTAATAAATATTATTATGGCCGGTAGTATGGATAAAATCAACTCGAATATAATTGAGCACGCAAGCTAAATACGATTACCACTGAAACAATGAGCCTAACCTGTAAATCATATACCCTATGGCAGTTTATTTAATTTTCTTAATCAATTTTTTTTTTTTAATTACATTATATACCCTCCCTTTCCCTCTCTCAATAACTCAAACTCAGGACGTTAGACCTAAATAGTGGTGTTCTAACCATTTATCCAACTTTGTCTCAATTTTTTAATTTTCAATTCTACGTATATAATTATTATTCAATATTTAGAATTATTGTTTTTAACTAATAAATAAATTACTAATAGTCTATATGATTATTTGCATACTTTTCTTTTCGTTCCTTTTCAAAATTATTTTTCTTGAAATTATCGAAACGATACGATTAAGATGACAAGATTGTCTGATTATTTTGCAACTTGGCAAATTTGTTATATATCATCTCGTATTAAATTTTATGTTATCATTTATTTTAAAAATTAATATTATTATAAATCACGCGTTGTCTTTTTGTAGGATCAAAAAATAAATTGAAATGTACTGTAAAATAAAATGGCACAATGATTATGTTGCAACTTGATCAAGTTTTATACTATATTTTAGGGCAAAGTTTTCTCTAGTACAATTGGAAGTCTTTAAGTGTGTGCTGATACATGTGATTAATAAAGTGTGAGAATATACAAAATGCTATTGTAAAAAGACTCTTATGCCCTTCAAATAATACAAATGGGGTTGGTTTCTCTCATTGACACAAAATCTTTGGTTGTCAAATCAACCGATTTTGTGTTCAAATTAGATTTATTCAATTTTTTTATTTATATTTTATTCTGTTTTTACTCCAATTTTTTATTTTAAAATTATTACATATATTTTAAAATTTTTAATCCACACAATTTGTTTTTAAATTTAATTTAAATTTTTAAATCAGAATTTACTTGATTTTTTTAGTTTTTAATTTTTTATTCAGATTTTTTTTTTTGCTCAGAACTTTTTTTCAAAAAATTACGTCAATTTTTTTTAATTAAAATTTTGTTATTCATTTTTTAAATTCAAAATATTTAATATAAAAAATATTTTTAATTATATATTAACTAATTAGTAGGAGTATAATATATTTTCTCTCTCCTTAATATAAAGAAAATTTTCAAATGTAAAAAATCAGTCACATCAATATGCAACTAAATCCCTCTCGATCCACCCTTTCAATTCCAATTCATTTTCCACATTATCAATTTCCACTATTACCAAGTTTTTTTAATTTATTTTTTAATTTATATTTTATTAAATTTTTTTATTCAAAATTGGTTTTAAATTTTGTTTCTCCTTCACTAGACGAATTATTTTTATTCAATTTTTTATTTATATTTTATTCAGTTTTAACTTAAAAATTTTATTCAATTTTTTTTAATTCTGATTTTTATTGATTTTTTTTTTTTTTGAAATTTTAAGTAAAAAATATTTAGTTCAATTTTCTTTATTCAATTTTTTTATATAAAAATATTTATTTGATTTAGAAAATAATATGTATAACTCATACATAATCACTATGTCAAATTACATTGAACATCGATATATACATTGAATATAATTAAATATTGAATATCAATATAAATATATATATATATATTTATTGAACATCAAAATATATATGTATATATATAAATTGAATATCGACATATATATTGAACACTGATATATATTGAAGATAATACAATATTGAATATCACACAATATTGAATATCAACATCTATATTGAATATCGACATATATATTAAATATTGAATATATATTAAATATTGAATATCGACAAGATTTTCAAGTAAAAAAATGTTACTCCACTTAAGTTTTTTTTTTGTTAGACAAAAGCCATTTATTGATGATATAAAGTACAAGAAAAAAGTTACAAGCTCAATAAATAAGGGGCACCAGTTTATAATGCCAAAGAAGAAAGATGCTGCCTCTTAACAAAAGAAAAGAATGAAGAGCAGATAAGAAGAAAACAAAACAAACTGAAGTAAATAAAATGGTTTCCAGTGCTTCCATTGAGAATCAATTATCATCAAAGATTGAAATCCATTCTTAACAGCCTAATTCCAGATTTTAGTCCAATTCCAACACCAAAAGCGAGAATACCAGGAGCGATTGCTCACATAGTTGACTTCAACAGTGCTCAAGTGAAGAATACCATTTTGCAGCATTGCCCTGAATCTCTGAGTAAGTGGAAATGGAATCTTTGCTGAAAAATAAAAGGCATAGTATGAAGTCTTGAAAGGATAAGTATATGCAAAAGCTAAAAGTTCAACATAGACATTTCATACTATGATTTAAGCCGTAAAAGTTCCACCAACTAAATCAGCAAATCATTCTAAAGTTGAAGCATGACAGATAGCTTGAGCATATCTGCTTATGTAAGTAAAGCCGTAAATTGCACAACTATATGCCAATTACAATTTTATGTATAATTCAATATGATCAAATGAGTGACTCTAACCATATAATGTGAGAACAAAATATCTATTTGATTATGTTTGTGTGCTTTTAATAGATCTTTATATGATATCCAAATCATATCAACTGTCATGTTCTTCTTTCACAGAAGGCTCCAAAAGATTTTGAATTCTAAACTTCAAAGACTACCTAGATTTTACATTCCCAGATTTCCTCATATGTGTACACTGAGATTAGTATCATCAAAGTTTGGATAAAAATGGAGTATTAATTATAACAAAGGCAGCAAAAAAATGGAATTGTTCAATTATCATTAGATTTTAGAATCAGAAAGCAACAACAACAAATGCATCTTTAATCAGCTGCAGCCGAAATAAAATCAGAGCAAAAAATGATAGGAATAAAGTAGCACAGAAAATTAAAACATTGATTAGGTCGTGTGAACAGAAAAAAACAGAGGGACCTTACGCTCTAGGTTCGGATTCAAAGGTGATGAGAGAATGACAGAAAAAGATCCGTAGAAGAGAGAAGGAAGGGCTTACCTGTAATTCACACTCCACAAATTTATCTTTTTTTCTCAATTCCCACTCCAAAAATATTTCTAGCATATATAATCAAGTTGGAAAATGCGTAGGAAGAAATAATGGAAGAAATAGGGGAAAACTTATTTTCAGAAAACCCTAGATCTACAGCGCCATCACGCGAGCGGCGTAGATCGGAGAAGATGAGCACCTTGACGGGGCATTCAGGTTCTGCGTAGATCGGAGAAGACGATCTACTCCGGCGAACGAGCCCGAACTCCTTCGCCTCAACAATATTTCGGCCAATGAAAAGATCAAATCTGCTTCATCGGGCCTTCGTCGACAGCTTCTTCTTCCATAACTCGGATCTACTGCGTTCGTAACCAGACCTCGAGAGCCTCGTCTTCGTCGATCTCTCCGGCGCCGAACAGATCGACCTCGACTCCGCGAAGATCAAGACTCCATCGTGACTGCTCTTCGACTTCTTGCGGATAATCGGAGGTGTGGGAAGAGGGGCGGCGGCGCGAGGCAGGGGGATCGACGGGGCGGCGAGGAGGAGAAGGAGACGACGGAAATTTGAGAGGAGATGAAGAATTACATCTGTATTGCTGAAAACCCGATTACTTTGAAATGGGGGAGAAAGCTGGGAAGCAATAACTTATTAAAAAAATAAAGGGTATAAGAGACAATTTACCAGAAATTTTGTATTACCAAGTGAAATAATTTTTTTTTAAAATGCGGATGTATCAGCACACACTTAGGGATCAAATTTTGTGTATGCTGGGGTCAATAATATCTATATTTTATCTTGTATTGAATTTTAATTTATCATCTATTTTTAAAATTAATACTATTATGAATTACACGTTGTCTTTTTGCAGGACCAAAAAATGAATTGAAACGTATTGTAGGGTTAAGATGACACAATAATTATTTTTATAACTAGCGTTGCAAACAAATCTTCCAGGAATGAGTTGTCTTTTTGTAGGACCAAAAACTGGATGAGTATGGTAATCTACTGTTGGATTAAGATGGCACAATGATTATTTTGCAACTTGGCCAAATTTTATACTATATTTTATCTCGTATTGAATTTTATGTTTTCATCTATTTTTAAAATTAATACTATTATGAATCACACCTTTTTTTTTTAAGGATCATAAAATTAATTTAAACATGGTACGGTACGATTAAGCGCTGACACGTCATTGTCTTATGTTATCATCTGCTTTTAAAATTAATAATATTATGAATCACACAAAAAATTAATTGGAACGCACTGTAGGATTAAGATGGCACGTCATTGTCTAATTATTTTGCAAATTGGCCAAATTCAATTATTTTTAAAATTAATACTGTTATGAATCACACGTACGCTGTCTTTTTATAGGATTGAATCAATTTATCTTGGCCAGCATGCAGTCTTTTCAGTACCAATTGAAATATTTATTGGTCCCCTGAAATCTTACAACACAACAATTCATATAAAATATTTCATAGTCGAATTATAGATAATTAAGATAAATTTAAAAAAAAAAAATATGAATCACGTTGGTAAAACTTAACTAAAATATATTTTTACATTTTTCGATATTGTTTTACATTCATCATTTTCCTCTCAAAAATACATTTACATTCATCATTTTTATTATCACAGATGTAATTTTCATTTCCCACAAAAGTAATACTCCACCTGAAGTTAATAAATATGAATTTGAGACTTAGTTCTTCGGATATCGATTGTTCCTTTGCGAGCACTATTAATCACGAGTTTGAATCGTCCGTTTATCCTTGACAATCTTCTCGTAAATCTTCCGAGTATTCAAGAATAACCTGCACAAGTACGCCGGAGGGGGGCTCCGGCATAGAAGCTCCGACGCTCAAGTCAGAATCGATCGTAGGCGAAATCAAAGAGGAATTCCCCTGTATATCTAGGGAAATTCCGGCGAATATAGTGGTGTTTCTTCTCAATTTAGTGTATAGTTCTTGTGAAAGTGTGTAGATTCTGTGAAAAACGTAAATAAGAATAAGGAAATAACCTGTTTATATACCTGGCCCCTCTCTCCGGAGAGGGAAAGACTCGTTCTCCCTATATTCTCGGCTCCTTCCCGTAAATCCGGCCTCAATTCCCTAAAGAATCGGTCTCACTCTCCCTGGAGACTCGGTTCTTCAGCATATTGGCCCCTATTTCCGTGGACTCATCTCCTCATTTGACTTAACTAGGAAAGATTGACTAGTCGTCCCCTACTTGGACCGGATTCCTTCAGGCCCAAGAAATATTAACCTCTTCAGATGTGGGCCAAAGGCCCAATCACCCTAATTTCCCTACTTAGACTCAGGGGTGTATTAATCCCGCTTCTCCATATGTTGATTTAATCATAACTATCATATTTCATCCCGTTTCCACGTGTCGACTTCTCAAAGAGCGACATATTTATCTACATCAACCACTCCCCCCTACTCTCATAAAAGGAATAATTTTTAGGAGAGTAGGAAAACAATAACACTGAGATAGATATTAAAGAAATATTCCACTCCTTAAAATACCCTTCGAAATATTATTGATTTGATTCCCTTCGTAATAATTGCCTTTGGAAGGTTTCAGGTCTTTTGCACTTCCACACGCAACCTTGCCCTCGAAACCCGTAGCCACGCGTTCATTCATGATCCAACATCCGGCCGCCCTTCTCCATTCACGCGCGTTTTAATTGGGGGTGACATTAATTCTCCTCGGTCTTCTCCCTTCTCTCTCCTCTGCTTAATTATTTCAAAACCCCTTTTTTCCACCAAAAACCCTTCTTTCTTTCATTTCAAACTTATCAAATTTTCATCTTCACTTTTACTTCTGCAATTTTAACTCCTCCACGCACGTCCAGCGGCCATTCCGTCACCACTCCTAAAACCGACTTTGCTCCAGGTATCTATTCCTTCTTTTCTTTTCTCATTTACAATATCCTCATGTCATCCTCTTCCAACTCCATATCCATGGGGAGTTCCACTTCCGAGTCGTTTCCCATATTTCCCGTAACCGACCAAGCTTTGGAGGATAAAATTTCTGGTCCTTCGATCCTCCCACCTGAACGCGTTGCCGCTTTTCTCCGCTCAGGGATCTTCCCCGCCGATTATTCAGTTAGGGCTGCACATAGGAAAGAGCGCCCTAATTTTCCAGGTCATAATGCCTTAGCCTTTTGGGAGGCTCAACTAAAAGCGGGCCTCCGTTTCCCCATCCATCCTTATTTCTCCGAAATTTCCACTTACCTCCGTATACCTCTGAATCAATTTACTCCGAACGCTATAAGAGCGATGTTAGGTTTCTACATCCTGATGAAGGGGAACGGTGGCGAACCTTCAGCCCAACTCTTTTTAACTCAGTATATGTGCAAGTTCACCGATGGGTTCTTTTATGCTTGTGGTCGCACTTCCAGGACCGGAAAGTTCATGGAAAAACTCCATGAGGGAGTCCAGGACTGGAAGGACTACTACTTTTTTGTCACAAATCCTTCTCCTTGGGAATTTCCTCACGAAGAATGGATTTATGAAAACCCTGGAGTGCCTCGTCCTCCTCTTTCTGTTTGTTCCTCTTTAAACCTGGATGTGATGAACCATTTAAATGATCATGTCTCTGCCCATGGCTTTTTTGATGTGATGGGTATCTGTAAGAATCCTAGAGCCCTCTCTCATTTCGGTTTTGGTCGCCCTGATTATCCCTTAGGTCCCGACGATGGTAATACCATTTCTTTTCCTTAGTATTGTCTTCACAATTGGGGCTGCCTTGTTTATTTAATGTCGTTTCTTGTTTCTTTGTGCAGCTATGAGTTGGTTAACTCAAATCTCCCATGATGCCACTCCTCTCTCGATGGTTGCTAAGTCTCCGGCCCCTGAAGGCTCCTCCAAGGCTCCCATTCCTCCTTCCCCAGTGAAACCTGCTACTGGGTCAGTTGCTAAGCGTACCCGTTCTTCCACTGAGAAAGCCTTAGTTTCTACTCTGCCTCCCGCCTCTGATGCCTCCAAAAAGAAGAAGTCCAAAACCAAATCCTCTCTGCCCAATGTCGCCTCCGACGCTCCTGATGAGATTAATGTCGATCATCTCCTGGCTTTTATAGAGCGTCACACTCCGACCCCTGCCACCGAGGCTCTTAATGCTCTGTCCCCTGAGGAGCGAGTTGTGCATGCAGCCCATAGTTTTACACAGGTAGATTCTCCCTGTAGATGTACTTCTGGATAATTTAATATTTGTTAAAAGTATACCTGTCTTATTCCTCTAAATTATCCATTGTGTAGTTTGGTCTCCTGTTTTCCAACCTGTCTGAAAGAGCTTTCCAGTCCCTCCAGCTGGTGGACGATCTCCAAAGCCAAGTAGAGCTGGAGAAGGTGAAGAAGGATATACTCGAGGCGGAGCTACATGACGCTAATCAGAGGTGTAAGGTACTCCAAACGACGCTTTCGGGGGAGATTTCTTCGTTGAAGAAGGAGTTTGGTAGGCGGGTTGAACAGCTCGAGGTTACTCTTCCCCTGGCTGGTATGAAATTATGCATAGAGTCCCTGTTTACCTCTGCCATAGGTCAAAAATTTCTAGGTACCTTGCATCGGGAGTGGTTGGAGGCCTTTCTTCAGAGTAGCAGCTTTCTAGGGGCAATGGGCGCATATATCCCCCATTTCATCGATCATGGGTTTTCCAATGCTGTAGCTGAACATTATGCCCCCGGTTTTAATGGTCAGTATACTCGTGCCCTCCGATTGGACGAACTGGATACTCCCCCTAAGTTCCCTGGAGATGCTAAGGAAGACATCAATACTCCTTGGTGGTTGCCTGGGATGAGGAAGGCAGTCTTGGAGCTGAAAGATGCTGCCCTGAACTTGGATGACCTGGCACCGACAAAGGATATGGCTTTCCCTATTCATGTGGAGAACCCAACCCAGTGGCTACCGTGGCGGCAGGTACTCTGATGGAAAAGGCAGAGGGAGGCGATTCCAGTGGGCGAGCTGAGGGAGCAGGAGAAGGTTCCGAGGGGAAGAATGATGTTCCCCTCTCTTGATAACTTTTATTTCCCTGATAACACTTTGGTACTTTCAAAACGCTTTTTATTTTGTTAAGGCCTCTAAGGTCCTTTTTGGTATTTTCCGGAGACTCCACACTCCGGGGTTTTTCTGTGGAGGGCCTAGACGTGGTGCCTTAGGTCTTGAATATCTCCGCTTCTCTTTCGTTTAATATCGTACCTACACATTTATTACTTGGCATGCATATATACATATATATATCTCTATCTCTGTTATAAGGTGCAGTATCTGTTAGCATGTTTTCGACATTTTCTGGACACGTAAAGGCTCTAAAGCTCCTAGAGGAACCTTAATGAGGAGATAGGGTTTATATCCCTGTACTTACTTGGTGATTTGATAACGTTTCTAGTCTTTCTCTTAACACTAGAATTTTTAGGGATTATTCTCTCCCCTAGGTTAGAATTCGTAGGGATTATACTCTCCCTTAAGTTGTTTATACTCGTAAGAGTTAGTTTATACTCGTAAGAGTTAGTAGGGATTATACTCTCCCTTAAGTTGTTTATACTCGTAAGAGTTAGTTTATACTCGTAAGAGTTAGTTTATACTCGTAAGAGTTAGTAGGGATTATACTCTCCCTGAAGTTGTTTATACTCGTAAGAGTTGTTTATACTCGTAAGAGTTAGTTTATACTTGTAAGATTTAGTTTATACTCGTAAGAGTTCTTAGGGATTATACTCTCCCTGAAGTTTAGAATGTTTAGGGATTATACTCTCCCAAAAGTTGTTTATACTCGTAAGAGTTAGTTTATACTCGTAAGAGTTCTTAGGGATTATACTCTCCCAAAAGTTGTTTATACTCGTAAGAGTTGTTTATACTCGTAAGAGTTAGTTTATACTCGTAAGAGTTTGTTTATACTCGTAAGAGTTTGTTTATACTCGTAAGAGTTTATGAAAGTCGCTAGAGATAGGGTTTATTGACAAGTTAATTATATCTTCTGCTGCTATACCCCCTACTCCACCTAGCTTTAGAGGCTGTCGTGGATAGAAACTTTATGAGTTCTTCTATTTGAATTCTCATGAGTTGGTGTGAATCTCTCTATCTTGTAATGTCTCTATCATATTATGTTTTAGCTTTCAAAACATATTCGTTATTTCAACACTCATTATGCAGGCCCTTAACAGTTGTCTTAACACGGTATTAACATATGAGAAACATTTCATCATAAAATCGGCATACAAGAGTCATTTCATCACAGTATTAACATGCATTTATGGAAATTGCTGAAATTTTATCAAAACCGATGCTCCATTGATCAAAAGTGTTCATCAACATAGGCAAATAAGGGGAACCTATGCCGGCCTCATTAAAAACCTCTCCGTGGTAAAACCCTAAAGGGAAACCCACGTAGAGGGAAAAAGAGTGCCGGTGAAGCAATTATTCGAATAAGAAGTAAACATTCAAAATTGTTCATAAAGAGAAAGGAAGTAGGGTAATAACACCTTCCTCAAACATAAAACCTCTTCAAGTGGCACACGTTCCATGGCCTTAGTATCTCTTTCCCTGTCATGTCTTGGAGCTTGTATGCTCCGCCTTTTAGTACCTGTATTACCCTGTACGGACCTTCCCAATTGGGTTCCATCTTCCCAGTGTTCTTCAAGGCATCTGCTCTCCGAAGGACTAAATCCCCAACTTTAAAGGAGCGAGGGATTACCCTGCGATCATATGCTGCCTTGATCCGACTCTTGTACCTTTCTACCTTTAATCTTGCTATCTCCCTCTCTTCATCTACCAGGTCCAGCGCCTCCCTCATCAACTCTTCATTTCTCTTTTCTTCAAAATAGGTGATCCGATGTGATTTGAATCTGGCCTCAGGAGGTATCACTGCCGCTGCCCCATATACCAAGTAGAAGGGAGATTCGCCTGTAGCTGTTTTAGGGCTGGTCCTGTAGGACCAGAGGACGTTGTCTAACTCCTTCACCCATTTTCCTCCTACCTCTTCCAATCGTGTTCGAATTCCATCCACTAGGATTCTGTTTGTAACTTCCACCTGCCCATTAGCTTGTGGATGGGCTACTGAAGTAAACCTCTGTGTAATGTTCCACCACTCGCACCATCTCCTTACTTTCTCTCCATTGAATTGCGTTCCGTTGTCGGAAACCAAGATTCTGGGTACTCCAAACCTGCAACAAATATGTCTAGCAAGAAAAAGAATTACATTATCCTCTTCGATTTTGGCCAAGGGCACAGCCTCTACCCATTTGCTGAAATAATCCACGGCCACGATCAGAAATTTTCTCCCTCCTGGTGCTAAGGGGAAGGGTACCACCAGATCTATTCCCCATTTGGCGAAGGGACAGGGTGAGTACATAGCCCCCATTTCTTATACAGGTACTCGTATCAAAGGTCCATTCTTCTGACACTTCTCACATTTCTTCACATATTCTCTAGCATCTCTGATTATGTTAGGTCAGTAGAAACCTGCCCTAAATACCTTCTTCACCATAGTCTGGTAACCTTCATGGCTGGATGCGCAACCTTCATGGATGTCCTTGATCCCTAGCTCTGCTTCTCTTCTTGAAAGACATTTCAAATAAGGTTGAGTGAAGGACCTCTTGTATAATTGGCCTCCTAGGATGCAATACTTCCTTCTCCAAGCTTTGGCCTCTCTGGACATTGGGGTTACTGGACCCCTGTTCAATTCTTCCCATATTTCTTTCCTCCAATCATCCCCTGTCGTTATCTCTCCGATCAGGGTTTCCGTAGCTACTTGATCTGCCACCAACAGGGTCACCTTTCCGTCTCCCTCGAATTCAGTGGAACTAGCTAGTTTAGACAGTCCATCTGCTTTCACGTTCTCTTCTCTTGGTACCTGTACCACTTCAAAAGTATGGAATTTATTTTTTAATTTCTTTACCTCCTCTAGATAAGCGATCATTCTCTCATCTTTGGCGAGGTACTCCCCCATGACCTGTTGTACCACCAACTGTGAATCAGAGTACAGGGTGACTTTCTGTGCTCCTAACTCTGCTGCCATGGTAGCTCCTCTAATTAGGGCCTCATATTCTGCCCCATTGTTTGAGGTGGAAAACCGGAATTTGACAACAACCTGCACTTCTTGGCCATCAGGGTCAACCAATACTATCCCTGCTCCACATCCTAAGGCGGATGCTGAGCCTTCCACGTATACCTTCCATCCCTGTTCTTCTTCTACTCTGGTAGACTCTTGAATAAAGTCTGCTAAAGTTTGAGCTTTGATGGCTCTCCTTGGTTCATAGTCAATATCATACTCCTGCAATTCCACTGCCCACCTGACCATTCTTCCTGATAAATCTGCTCTCCCTAGCGTCTGCTTCAACGGGAAGTTAGTCCTCACCATCACTTTATAAGATAGGAAGTAGGGGCGTAGTCGCCTAGCCGTTACCACCACTGCCAGGGCTGCCTTCTCTACCTCTGAATACCTCGTTTCCGCTCCTTGGATGACCTTGCTCACATAATATATAGGCTGTTGTGTGGAGCCTTCCTCTTTCATCAGGGCTGTACTTAGAGAATGTTCCTCTACTGAGAGGTATAGGAGTAGAACATCTCCCTGAGTGGGCTTAGTTAACTTTGGGAGTTGTTCTAGATGGAGCTTCAGTTCTTCAAAAGCCTTTTGACACTGTTCATCCCATTCGAATCTTGACCCTTTCCTTAGTGTTCTGAAGAAGTGATGGCTCTTCTCCGCCGATTTTGCTATAAATCTGCTGAGGGCTGCGATTCTGCCGTTCAGGGTCTGCAATTCCTTTAAGTTTCGAGGGGGTTGCATGTCAAGGACCGCTTTCACCTTGGCAGGGTTAACCTCTATTCCTCTATGAGTCACCATATATCCCAGGAATTTCCCTGAACCTACTCCAAAGAAACATTTAGCGGGGTTAAGTTTGATACCATTTTCTCTAATTACCTGAAATATCTCCTTCAGGTCATCAATGTGTTCCTCTGCTTTGATGCTTTTAGCTAGCATGTCGTCTACATAAACCTCCATATTTCTCCCTATCTGTCCTCGGAAAACCGAGTCTACCATCCTTTGATAGGTGGCTCCTGCATTTATTAGTCCAAACGGCATACGTACATAACCAAAGGTACCACATGTTGCAATAAAGCATACCTTTGGTATATCGAGGGGGTTCAACTGGATTTGATGGTACCCTTGATAAGCATCCATCATGCTGAGTAATTCAAACCCAGATGTGGCATCCACCAGTTGATCAATCCTAGGCAGGGGATAGTGGTCTTTAGGGCAAGCTTTGTTCAGGTCCCTAAAGTCAATGCACATCCTCCATTTGCCGGCTCCCTTGGACACCAACACTGCGTTCGAGAGCCACTCAGGGAACTGCACTCTCTTCACGTGCCCTGCACTCAGCAATTTATCGATTTCCTCTTTTACAATGAGATTCTTCTCTTTGCCGAAGTTCCTCAGCTTCTGTTTCACGGGCCTAGCTTTGGGGTCCACATTCAGATGGTGCACTGCTATTTCTGGAGGGATACCCGTCATATCCGTTGCTGTGAATGCGAAGATGTCTGCATTCTCCTGGAGGGTGAGTATCATCTTTCCCTGGAGCTCAGGGTTCATATTCGTACCTATCCTGGTTGTAAATCCCTCCTTTCCTGGGTAGAGCTCGATGCTCATTAACTCCTCATCTGCTTTAGCTTTGGGTTGCTCTTGTACTAGCTCACCCACTTTCTGTCTCTTCAGCTCAGGGTCTTCGCCCTTAAATCTCTCCATTCCCCGGAACACGGCCCTGTCTGCTATCTTGACCGATTCCACGTAACACTTCCTCGCCTGATATTGGTCGCCACATATCTCTCCCACACCCCCCGAGGCAGGGAACTTCATCTTCATGTGGAAGGTGGAGATCACTGCCTGAAAAATATTCAAGGTTGGCCTTCCCATTACTACGTTATAGGAAGATGGGACATCTACAATCAGGAATTCTATGACTTGTACTCGACGGTTAGGGGCGACTCCTAATCCTACTTGCAGTAACGCTGAACCGAGGGGTTGGATGGCTCCCCCTGAGAATCCATAAAGAGCGGTTTCCACCGGTCTGAGCTTTATATTCAGGTCCATCTTCTTGAAGCACTCCAAAAACATGATGTCGGCAGAGCTTCCAGTATCTACAAAAATTCTTGCTACATCGTATCCCGCTATATCCGTAGTAATGACTAATGCGTCATTATGAATCTCTCTGGGTTCTCCAGCGTCTTCTGGCCCAAAATGAATGTCTGGACCCTCTGTCATCTTTCCCACCTCATGGTGCTCTATATTCCTCTCGTTCTTCAGTGACCGAACGCTCTGCTTCCTCTGCCTAAAGGAATCCCCATCAGCAGGGCCTCCCATAATCATGTGGATAGTTCCTCTCTTCTGAGGAGGGGGTGGTGGCTCCTCATTGCCCTTCCTCTGATCTCTTCTATCATCTTCCTGCTTCCCCTCGGGGTCCTTTCTCTTTTGGCCCCTGGGGCCTTGTCGGTCTCTAAAAATAAACTCTTTCAGGTGGCCTGCCTGAATCATCCTCTCTATTTCATCCTTCAGATGCCAACATTGGTTGGTATCGTGGCCATAGTCGTTATGGAATCTGCAAAATTTGTTTGATTTAGGATTTTGGGGACCTCTGTTTCTTGAGTAGGGGAACTTCATATCCGGATGGTCCCCGGCCACCTCTAGGACTTCGGCTGGTTCAATCCTCAAAGGGGTATATCTCTTCGCTCTTCCCCTGGGGCTCCAGGGTGTAACTTCCTCTCTTCTTACATTTTCCAGTCTCCTGGAGCTTCTGTGTCTCTCCGGACTTGGCCTCCTAAGAGGAATTTCTTTCCTCCTTTCTCCATTACTCACTATTGCCCTGGTTTCCGAGCGCTTGGCCTTCCTTACCTCTTCCAAGGTGAGGTACTTTTCTGCCCTCCTCAATAGCTCATCAAAAGTCCGAACTGGCTTTTTGGCTAGAGATGTGAACAGATCTCCATCTCTTAACCCGTTGGTAAGGGCGTTGATTTTAACCTCTGAGGAGGATGTGGGTACTTCTAGAGCCGCTTGGTTGAATCTTTTTAAGAAAGCCCGTAGACTCTCGTTCTCTCCTTGTCGCATGTTGAATAAAGTAAGGGTAGCTCTAGGCTGTCTTCTAGCGCTGGCGAATTGATGCAGGAATAATTCACTGAATTCGGACCATGAGTGGACAGTATCTGGTCCCAGTTGTGTGAACCATTGCTATGCAGCCTTAGATAGGGTGGTCAGAAATACTCTGCACTTAACGCCCTCTCCATATCGATGTAATAGAGCAGCATTCTCAAACCTCATCAGATGCTCGTACGGGTCCGTGGTGCCATCATATTCAAAGTTTAAAGATTTGAAATTAGAGGGCAGTTCATCTGATAGAATATTAGGTGAGAATTGATATCCAGTTGTGTAAGAGGGTTTACTTACACTGTCAGTAATATGCCTCTGCATATCCCTCATCTCCTTCCGCAAGGCCTGTATCTGATCGCTGACGGCTCCTTGATACGTGTCGTCCGTGCTTTCTCCCATCCCTGTATCCAGGGTGGTATCCCCAAGGACCCTCTCCACATCCCTCCGAGGGGGTCTTTCCAGGATGCTTCTTTCAGCCTGGGAAGGTACTTTTTCTTCTGGGTTCTGGGGGGGATCCTCGTTCCTGGAGGGGACTGGAACCGAATCGATGACATGCTCTAGTGGATTTGGTCGTGTGCCCTTATGGGTAGGTGGAATAGGTTCGGGAGGGCGAAGTCCTCGAGTAGCAATTATTCTTTCCACTGATTGTGCGATCATCTCATCCAACTGATCCCGAGAGACAGTCAGGAGTTCCGGTTGAGCGTTAGGGTTATCCCTATTGATCCCACTCCCCGAAGCTCCTGAGGTGTCTGGTACATCTCCCTCCGGAGCAGGAGGGATATCCTCTGGTGTGTGATCTACAGGCTGTTTCCCTAGATTTCGATTTGAGGGAAAACCTGGAGGGGGAATATCTTCTGGTGTACGATCCACGGGTCGTTTCCCTAAATTTCGATTTAAGGGAAACCCGGGAGGAGGAGGAGTGGAATCTCCGTTCTCCTTCGTCTGCTTCGTTAGATCATGTCCTCCACCCATTTAAGTACGGAACTTTTCTCACGCCTTAGCTTGAAAAATTCCAACAGACGGCGCCAGTTGATGCGTCGAAAAAGAACGCCTTCGGATATCGACTGTTCCTTTGCGAGCACTATTAATCACGAGTTTGAATCGTCCGTTTATCCTTGACAATCTTCTCGTAAATCTTCCGAGTATCCAAGAATAACCTGCACAAGTACGCCGGAGGGGGGCTCCGGCGTAGAAGCTCCGACGCTCAAGTCAGAATCGATCGTAGGCGAAATCAAAGAGGAATTCCCCTGTATATCTAGGGAAATTCCGGCGAATATAGTGGTGTTTCTTCTCAATTTAGTGTATAGTTCTTGTGAAAGTGTGTAGATTCTGTGAAAAACGTAAATAAGAATAAGGAAATAACCTGTTTATATACCTGGCCCCTCTCTCCGGAGAGGGAAAGACTCGTTCTCCCTATATTCTCGGCTCCTTCCCGTAAATCCGGCCTCAATTCCCTAAAGAATCGGTCTCACTCTCCCTGGAGACTCGGTTCTTCAGCATATTGGCCCCTATTTCCGTGGACTTATCTCCTCATTTGACTTAACTAGGAAAGATTGACTAGTCGTCCCCTACTTGGACCGGATTCCTTCAGGCCCAAGAAATATTAACCTCTTCAGATGTGGGCCAAAGGCCCAATCACCCTAATTTCCCTACTTAGACTCAGGGGTGTATTAATCCCGCTTCCCCATATGTTGATTTAATCATAACTATCATATTTCATCCCGTTTTCACGTGTCGACTTCTCAAAGAGCGACATATTTATCTACATCAACTATTATGAATCAATTTAATTTGTCGTGCATGGCTTTTCAGGACCAATTGAATTGAAAACTTACCAAAGCCTAATAAATATTATTATGGCCGGTAGTATGGATAAAATCAACTCGAATATAATTGAGCACGCAAGCTAAATACGATTACCACTGAAACAATGAGCCTAACCTGTAAATCATATACCCTATGGCAGTTTATTTAATTTTCTTAATCAATTTTTTTTTTTTAATTACATTATATACCCTCCCTTTCCCTCTCTCAATAACTCAAACTCAGGACGTTAGACCTAAATAGTGGTGTTCTAACCATTTATCCAACTTTGTCTCAATTTTTTAATTTTCAATTCTACGTATATAATTATTATTCAATATTTAGATGACAAGATTGTCTGATTATTTTGCAACTTGGCAAATTTGTTATATATCATCTCGTATTAAATTTTATGTTATCATTTATTTTAAAAATTAATATTATTATAAATCACGCGTTGTCTTTTTGTAGGATCAAAAAATAAATTGAAATGTACTGTAAAATAAAATGGCACAATGATTATGTTGCAACTTGATCAAGTTTTATACTATATTTTATCTTGTATTGAATTTTAATTTATCATCTATTTTTAAAATTAATACTATTATGAATTACACGTTGTCTTTTTGCAGGACCAAAAAATGAATTGAAACGTATTGTAGGGTTAAGATGACACAATAATTATTTTTATAACTAGCGTTGCAAACAAATCTTCCAGGAATGAGTTGTCTTTTTGTAGGACCAAAAACTGGATGAGTATGGTAATCTACTGTTGGATTAAGATGGCACAATGATTATTTTGCAACTTGGCCAAATTTTATACTATATTTTATCTCGTATTGAATTTTATGTTTTCATCTATTTTTAAAATTAATACTATTATGAATCACAC
Source organism: Galeopsis tetrahit (assembly GCA_963675135.1). NCBI lineage: Eukaryota > Viridiplantae > Streptophyta > Magnoliopsida > Lamiales > Lamiaceae > Galeopsis > Galeopsis tetrahit. Next base: position 56,236,381 of record OY776128.1, read on the forward strand.
CTTTTTTTTTTAAGGATCATAAAATTAATTTAAACATGGTACGGTACGATTAAGCGCTGACACGTCATTGTCTTATGTTATCATCTGCTTTTAAAATTAATAATATTATGAATCACACAAAAAATTAATTGGAACGCACTGTAGGATTAAGATGGCACGTCATTGTCTAATTATTTTGCAAATTGGCCAAATTCAATTATTTTTAAAATTAATACTGTTATGAATCACACGTACGCTGTCTTTTTATAGGATTGAATCAATTTATCTTGGCCAGCATGCAGTCTTTTCAGTACCAATTGAAATATTTATTGGTCCCCTGAAATCTTACAACACAACAATTCATATAAAATATTTCATAGTCGAATTATAGATAATTAAGATAAATTTTAAAAAAAAATTATGAATCACGTTGGTAAAACTTAACTAAAATATATTTTTACATTTTTCGATATTGTTTTACATTCATCATTTTCCTCTCAGAAATACATTTACATTCATCATTTTTATTATCACAGATGTAATTTTCATTTCCCACAAAAGTAATACTCCACCTGAAGTTAATAAATATGAATTTGAGACTTAGTTCTTCGTCCCAGGTAAAAAATCTAGATCGACCATTGATTTTTATAAGTTTATATTTAACAAATTAATTTTCCACTCTCAACCTCTTCATATTCTCCTTGCTACTTGCTAATGCTCATCGAGTTCTTTGATTATTCTTATTAATTGTGATTTCATTTCACTAATAAAAGAAAACAAATTATAAATTGCAGCTTTATAGAGTTTCTAGCACGCACTGTAAAATCATTTTACAATTTCACTTTCAACCTATTTTAGTATATTATTTAATTATAAAATTTATACTCCATATAATAATTTAGGTTGCTGGGCTATTGTACACTCGAGTGTACTGTGTGCACCGTATTGTACACTTTACAATAATATTTTTTTTTTTAGTAGTATTGTGTTACACTTTTGAGTTATAATAACATACATTTTGAATTAAAAAATGTGATACTGATTTGCACTTTTTAATTATATTGTGTTCCACTATTCATGAGTAAATATTGTGTTGCACTTTTCAGTTATAACAATTTACACTTTTCATTAATATTGTGTTGCACTTTTCAGTTATACTGGCTTACACTTTTTAATAATATTGTGTTTCACTTTTCAGTTATAATAACTTACACTTTCAATTAATATTGTGTTGCACTTTTCAGTTATACTGACTTAAACTTTTCATTAAAAAAATGTGATACTAACTTGCACTTTTTAATAATATTGTATTGCACTTTTCGATTATAATAATAACTTACAGTTTTCATTAATAATTTTTTAGTTATACTGACTTGTACATTTGAATAAATATTGTGTTGCACTTTTTAGCTATATTAATGTATAATTTTCATTAAAATCTATATGTTGCACTTTTCAATTATAATAACTTACACTTTTCAAATTTTTTTTATCAAAATAAATAATAATAAAAAATAAAAAAATTACCATGTATACTTGAGACCAACACAATAATTTATAGGTTATCGTTGTTTACAACATTAAACTAGAATAACTGACAACTATTAGTACGGATCTTGAGACATAATAACGACTTTGGTTTTCGTTTATATACTAACCTCTCTCAAGTATTATGATATATACAAATATAATATTGTAAATATTATTTTTATATATTGTCCATATCTTTATATATGAAAAATTCTCTTTTTATAATATCTTTATATATGAAAAATTCTCTTTTTATAATATCTATATAAATCACTCATGTAACCTCTTATTACTCATTAAAATATAATATAAATATAATATACTTGTTTGTATATCTCTATATGGTATTAGAGCTTCTTCAGACTAACGCCTATTTTGATTACATTTACATTTTCGAGACCCGGTATTACACTCTGTCTCCCAGATATCAAATCATTCCCCCTATATAAGCAAACCTGCTGGATATTCATTCTACCCTTAGTTTGAATAGATAGAATTTAAGTTTTGATGGTCAAAACCAAATCATGTAATCTACTGTTAGAATATAATATGTAATCTAGTTGATAGGTTTCCTAAGTTGTTCTTATAAAGTTTAGTAGTTTGAATGTGTCTAAGTTTTAGGCATGTGGAATCAGTTGTATGTATATCAGCTGATACCACATCTGGTTAAACACGCGTATGTTCAAAACTTAAAGAGTGGAAAACTGAAGACTAGAAGACACGTTGAAGTCCATTAGTGAAATCATATAACAAGGTCCTTGTATAGTTGTATGCCTTAATCGGATGAAATTAGCTACATGACATCAGCCGAGTAGAAGATGCTAGCTGGTCTGGACTCCAACAGATCTTGTCAAGAAGCTTTATATTTCAGAAGAGCTACTCATCTGATAACATGCATTAAAGAGAAGGCAACAACCTTAAACAGACAAAGAGAGTGTCGGACCTCATCTGACAGACTCAGTTGATGTGGACCAATGGAAAGATGCCAACACAGCTATTGAGTTGACTTGGAGGGGTTTCATAGATCATTCAGAATCGTACGACAACATTTAATGCACATTAAATGCTCATTCCCTCTTTAGGTAATGTCGTACCAGAAAATCATGAAGAATCAATCCATGAAGATCTCGAGCCCATTCCTGGAAGATTTGTTTGCAACGGCTAGTTTATCCAACGGGTAGTTCGATCTCAAATTCTCTATAGGTACAAGATGTGAGAAAAATTCATTTTACAGTAACTTAGGCCTAATTCAGTTTATATCCTTTAATATTTTACTTTTTCAATTTACATCTTTTTTTGTCCAATATACATCCTTTTGGCCGGAAAATTAAAATTCCGATCAAATAGTCCAATTTACGACGTCCTTTAAGTTTTAAAAAATCCCATAAAAAATTCTAAAAAAAATATTAAAATGTCAATAAAAGTTAAAAAAAAATCTCATTAAAATTAAAAACTATAAAATGTGTAAAATTAAATTTTTAATTTTTAAACTTAAAGGACGTAAATTGGACTATTTGGCCGGAATCACAATTAATTCCTCACATTCCGGTGAGTTTGAAAATTTTTCGGTCAAAAGGACGTAAATTGGACCAAAAATGATGTAAATTGAAAAGGTAAAAATTTAAAGGATATAAATTGAAATAGGCCTAATTACAGGACGTATAACAAAATTTTCTCTACAAGATGTTGTTCATGTAACAACTTACGAAAACTCCATGTAAGAACTCACACATCAACCGAGAAATTCATCATTTAAGCTTACTAAATCCTTTAGAGTTCTATTAGAGCCAGTTTTCTATTAGAGTCAGTGTTCGATCCTAAGGATTATTTAACTTTAAGTTTCCTACATCTAAGTTTGTATTCCATATACTATCTTAAGATAAGAAAAGTGTTGACTGAACCTCTTTGTTCATCACACTAGCTAGTTTGTACATTTAGAAAACCCAAACCTTACTTTTTTTAGAAGTTAAGTTTGATTTTTGACCAACTTTGTAAGAGTACTTGTTCTCCCGATAACAAGTAGACCCATGCACTCAGGTGTTGTATGGAGGTCAAAAGTCTTCTCGACTTAAAGGTAGCAAGGACCTTACTTATAAGCAATTAACTTCACAATTGAAACTGTGAGAGTGGTCGTGGGACAAGTTGTCTGAACCACTATATATAAATTATGTGTTCTTTATTGTTTTATTCCTTATTATTTATTGTATATTATCTGTTATTCATTTACATATATTTCATGACATAAGTTTTATAAAAGAGTCAAAACTCACAAATGTTATTCCATAACCAGTAGACATCAAGTCAGCTGATATATTCATTTGTTTTAATATCAAATTCATTATTTGTTAAAAGGTTTTCATTCAACTCACGAGTCTAAATATTTAGGGTCTACACTTTCCACACTAACAACTGAGTAGATAGTTGTCCAACTGATCAACTAACAAGCAGTCAGTAGGTTAGTTATCTATCCTTGCAATTTTACACTCGCACCTCTATCAGATCATATTATCTGCATCAGACGATCGTCTCATATAGCTTATCTGTTGTCTCATCTGATCTAGCATGCAAAAGTTGTTAAGGTTACAAAGTCTATCCACCCTCCCCTCTAAACTTTGTCCAACATTCATACTCGTTTATAGGGACCAACCAAACCATCGTCCATCATCTACAACTACATCATATAAAACTCTCCCTAATTCATCAAATCACAAGAAAACTAAATTCTTAGTTATTTGATAACCCTTACTCTGCAACTCAACGAAAGACAAAAAAATAAAATCTAATATCTTGGTTTCTTGAAACCTATATCGTATCTTTTTTTTATTCAGGATTAGATCGAAATGATATATTCTTTATCAAACTCACATACATTTTTTTCCCGATCCTCACGATCACATTCTCCTCTCCGAGATTCAGGTATATCTACCTATCTTCCAAGTGTCGTCTACCTCCCCATTGTTTAAGATTAGGTTGGAATTTATCTATTCTTCATCAAACTCACACACAAAGCCTCGTTTTTTAAGCCATATAAGGTTAACGCTTCATTTATTTTCTTTTCTGATCCCCTGGATCACTAAATGTTGGTCCCAAAAAAGAGGCTGACATATGTAGGGGAGATACACGTGTGTGCATTTTTTAAACTTTTACAAATATGAACAACATAAATTATCAAAGTCAGGTGAGATGTCCAAATGGTCAAGACCTCTGAAAATACTTAAGAAGTATTTAAACAAGTCTCGAACAAATAAACACTATATACAGAAATAATGATAGACAATTTTATACTCCTTGAAAATAACTAAGTAAAAATTAGATTTTTACTCACACCAAAACCCAGAGACTTTTGTCCAACAACTATGAAAACAGTTTTTCTTGTGTCAAAGCTTTTGTAAATGATCAAAACAGTTTTATGCAATATCAAATAGATAACAAATAATGATCAAACAATTAATGATCAAATATGTAAATTGCATTAAGTTTAGAACACAAGATGTATAGTGGTTTGGAGGTTAAACTGCTCCTACATCCACTTTTCCTGATTTAACAGGATAATCCCTTAATCAATAGAAATTAACTTGTTTTATAGTGTCAAAGTGCACTCTCGTCTTCTTCTTCTCTTGATATCTTACACCCAACACTTATTGCAATACTCGCTGTTACGATTGTCAATGATAATTCCACTTAGACTAGACGTCTCCAATCACAAGTAAAATAACCGGCCACAATTCAATCCAACGAAAGCATGACAATTCACAAATATAAACGAAAAACAGAGCACGAGAACTTTTTAAGTGGTTCGATCAACGTGATCTACATCCACTAGACATATGACTTCAATTTGATTAGTATAAGAGATGTTTACAAACACTCATCACTCGGAAAGGGAATTTATCCTCACTTCTCTCGTGAACTCTCAAATCTCAAAACGAATGCTCGTACGCGTCAAAGATTACAATTACAAGCAATGGGGTATTTGTAGGTTGCCAATGGTGATTGCAGCGTGCTCTGAACGCGTGTAGATTGCCACGTGGATTTTGTTACAACCATGTAACAAACTCACACCTTCAGCTTGACTCAATCTGAAATAACCTCCTTGCCCTTCACTTGTCTTCGCAAACAAGACGACTCAACACTTAGCCAAAAATTAACCCTGCTAACAGAACTCGACGGATCTGGTCCAACCTGTCTGGTCTTCCCAACTCGTCTACTTCTTCGCAACACCATCTCATCTGATTGGACTCCTCCACATCATCTGATCTGGTCTAAGTTAACTTGTCTGACTCCACCAACTGATACGCCCAACAGTTGAGTCCTTCAGAAGACTTCTATCAACTAAGTTCCTCGACTGATCTGCCCAACAGACGAGTACAGTAGTAGACTAGAATCTACCTGATCTTTACCAGACGAGTCGCACTCGTCTAGTCTAGGAGATTTGAGATAAACCTCACAATTCTCCACCTTTAGCTCAAAATCTCCACCTTGAACTAAACAACTCCGATCTATCCTTCTCAAAGGACAAACTCTACTACTAATCTGCCGCCACCAGACTAGTAGCCTTCTCCGCAGAGGTCACTAATGCAAACCAACTGACCTAAGACATAAACCAAACTTCTCCTTTGGTAACGCCTTAGTAAATGCATCAGCAGGGTTCTCCTCAGTAGCTATCTTAACCACCTGGACGCTCCCCTTCTCCACAATGTCTCTCACAAAGTACAGCTTCACATCAATGTGCTTGGTTCGTTCATGATACCCCTGATGCTTTGCGAGATGAATTGCGCTTTTATTATCACAGAATACAGTCACATTGTTCTGAGATAAACCAAATTCCTTAAGAATCCCTTTCAGCCACATGCTTTCCTTAACTGCCTCAGTCAAGGCCACGTACTCTGCTTCAGTAGTAGATAATGCAACTACGGATTGATGAATAGACCTCCACGACACTGCCGTACCAAATAGAGTGAACACATATCCTGTTAAGGACTTTCGAGTGTCAACATTGGCTGCGTAATCTGCATCCACGTATCCCACAAGTGCATCCCCCTCACTTGGCATCTTCTAAAATTTCAGACCCGTCTGTGCTGATCCCAGAACTTATCTCATAACCCACTTAACCGTTTCCCAATGGCTTAAGCCTGGATCACTCATATATCTGCTGATCACACTCATAGCATGAGTCAAGTCTGGCCTACAACACACCATAGCATACATCAAACTCCCTACAACATCGGCATAAGGTATCTTGCTCATCTGAGTTCGCTCTTGGCTGTTCCTGGGACTCATCTGATTGGACAATCGATGATGTTGGCCAATAGGAGTAGAGACGGTCTTTGCCTTATGCATTCTGAACCTCTCTAACACCTTCTGAAGATAAGTAGGCTGACTCAGTAGAATAGACCCGTCTAGTCTACTAATCTCCATCCCAAGAATCACTTTGGCTTCACCAAGATCTTTCATCTCAAACTCCTGTTTGAGGATCTCCTTAACTTGATTAACACTGTCAATAGACTCGCCTGCTATTAACATGTCATCAACATACAACAGAAGATAGGTAACACCAGTCCCAACCCGTTTGAAATAGACACATCTGTCATACAAACTCCTTGTAAAATCAGCTGAGCAAATGTACTCATCAAATCTCAAGTACCATTGTCTAGGGCTTTGTTTGAGGCCATAGAGGGACTTCTTCAACAGACAGACCTTGTCTTCCCCTTCTTCTATGTCTAACCCTTCTGGTAGCTTCATGTAGATCCTCTCGTCCAGAGATCCATGTAAGAAAGCTGTGGTCACATCCATCTGATGTAGCTCCAATTCATTTTGAGCGACCATAGCTAACAAGATTCTGATGCTACAATGCTTCACAACAGGTGAGAAGATTTCATTGAAATCGACACCTTCTTTCTGTGTAAATCCCTTAGCTACAAGCCTCGCCTTGTATCTAAGTCTGCCACCCCTCTGAGCCTCCACCTTCTTTTTATAGATCCACTTGCACCCAACCAACTTCTTGTTCTTGGGCCTTTGAACAATCTCCCATGTCTGGTTCTTGTTCAAAGAAAGCAGCTCCTCCTCCATAGCAACTATCCACTTCTCCTTGTCATGGCAGCTGATGGCTTCTGAATAAGATTTCGGCTCCAGAGACTCCACCTCAAGAGCTGCACATAATGCAAATGAGACTATGTCAGCTTGACCATACCTCTGAGGTGGGTGGACTTCTCGTCTGGTTCTGTCCCGTGCCAGCTGATAATGTTGAAGATCATTCTCACTTTGAGGATCGCCCTCCTCATCTGGATCAATATGTTCTTCAACTGGTCTTGTGGAGTCAACTTGCTCCACCTCGACTTGTGTCTCGTCTGGTTGGTTATCAGCTGCACTAATACTCGTACTAGTCTGTTCTGATAGAGGCATCCGACTCTCATCAAACGTAACATCTCTACTGATTATGCACTTTTGCATCCCAGCTTCGAGGCACCATAACCTGTATCCTTTCACGCCAGAAGGATACCCAACAAACACGCATCGCAATGCTCGAGGCTCAACCTGTAGATGTTGTTAACTCTTAAATGCTTTAACATTATCAACAACATCTTAATTTGACCTTCCTTGATTTATTCTAAGTCTTTTCTGAAATGTTACATTAAATGTTGTACTAAATGCTCTCACATTCAGGTACGATTCTAGAAGCTTCTACAAGAGTCTGGAACCTGGAAGATTCCAGAAGGTTGGAGAACGTGCTAGAAGAGTTTAGAGCATTGTAGAACGACCTGGAAGATGGCAGAATGTTCTAGAAAGATCATGGAGGTTGAGGTCCTAAAAAATAGGATCTCATAATGGAAGGATCTAGAAGCTGTGTATTTCTCTATAGATACCGCCAGAGCCTCTCATTTCAAAGTATGCACTACTCGAGTAACACCTCCTTGAGCGTTCAACCCTAGTTAGGAGTTATGGCCAGTAGTTGTATCATTTAACGTACGCCGAGGGATACCACACCTTCCAGTGTACTTAGTTCTAGTCTTGAATCGAGTGAGAGTGAATCACAGATTAGATTAGTTCTTTAGACAGTGTTTTACACTTAAGTCTGTTTGCGGATTCAGGCACCTGCCTCGATTGTAGTTTCTGTTTGTGGAATGTTGAAGTAATTGCTGAGACATTTCACACGACACTTTTTGTATAACTTAGGAACTAAGTTACTTTTCGCCGTAAGGCTTAGCATAGGTTTTGTTATTAATAAAATCTATGTTATAAATTATTCCATTGTGTTCGTATTGTGTTTTAGTATTTTAGACTTCCGCTGTGTACTGTGTTTACTTTTCACATTCTGTTAGAGTTAATGCTACACTAATTGTCACAACATTCAGTGTAACATTGTTCTGTTTTTACTTAAACACTAGATACCATCCCCCCACACACTTTCATTTGGTATCAGAGCCAATACCTGACGACACTAGGTTAGATCCTTGTTTAAAGTGTGTTTTAGTTTATGTTAGCAATGGAAACACATCACATATCCACTACACTTAGGCACCCGAACATATTATCCATATTTTAAAGCCTAAGTTGTGCATGTATATCAAGTCGATTGATGAACGTGCTTGGAGGACTGTACTTACAGGTTATGATGTACCAAAGATCCAAATCAACACATCAACACCCCACCAGAAAGAAGGAAAAGTCAATTTCAACCAAGGTTATAAAAAAGGTGAAGGTAAACCAAGGTATGATATTTAATATAGAAAATCAGTTCAATGCATGTTCTGAATATGGTCTTTATGAAAATTAATGTGCCAATACTAGACTTATGCAAAAACTGAATTTTAGTACTACCTTAAATGATGAATCAGATGATGAATTTGATGAATCAAAAGATGTTGAATTCACTTTTCATACCAAGATTGATTATGATGATTCTTTAGATGATGATCTAGATGATACAGATTCTGATGTTGCACCTAATGTCATAACATTTATGGTAACATCAAAACAGAGTCACCCAGATTTGAACTATTTTAATGGGTTTGTTGATGATGCAGGTATAAGGATTGATGATTCTAAATACCAAAAGTTGTTAGATGATTGTAACTCTCAGAAACTCACTCTTAATTCTTTGAACAAAGAGAATGAGAATCTGAAAGGAACAATTACCAAGGTAGATGTCATACATTCCAGAAGAGATTTTTGAAGTTGGTAAACTGAAGGAGAAATTAATCACCTCTACTTTAAGTTTCATAAAATTTTCTATGAGTGCTTCTGATATATGTTATAGCTATTTGGTAAATTTGATAATTGTGGTATACGTTATAATGGTGAAACTGCTTCTATTTCTAAGAATTTTAAAATTACTGTGAAATTTGTGAAGGCAAATGTTAAAACATCTGTTGTAACATCTGCACAAACAGATTCTCATAAAGTCAAAAATATTGAAAAGAAGTTTGTATATCATTATTGTTCGATAATTGATCATATTTTTCCTTACTGCATGAAAATGTTTGATGACCTGAGATTGAGAAAATGTTACCTCAAATGATATCACATCCTATGAAACATTTTCTAAAATTTGCATGGAAATCTGATGTTACCTGTAATGTTGTTCACACTTCCTTGAAAGCATGTTTACTTGGTCAATGGTATTTTTTATAGTTGTTGTTCTAGACATATGACAGTACAAATTGACTACTTATCTGATTATGTGACCTTGAATGATGGTAGTGTTACATATGGTGGTTGTTCGAAAGGACATGTTATAGGAAAAGGAACTTTGAATGTTGAAGGTTTTCCTGAGCTTAAAATATGTTTTGCATGTTGATGGCTTGCTTGCTAATTTGATTAGTATTAGTCAACTTTGTGACGATAATATGCATGTAAAATTTGATAAAGAATCATATGTATGTTCTTAATGAATATGAAAATTGTCTAGGGCAGTAGATAATTGTTATCTTATTGGAACAAATGTGTGTAATTTGTCAAAGAATGATGAAAATATCTTATTGCATCAAAAAATTGGGACATGCACATTATAGATCAGTGAAGAGACTAATCAAAGTCGATGCAGTGAAAAGGATTACCAAAACAGAAGTTTCAGAGTACTACTGTATGTGGACCATGCCAGAAAGGTAAGCAGGTAAGAGTGTTGCATAAAATGCTGTCACATTGTTCTACACATAAATGTTTCGAATTGTTTTGCACATGGATTTTATTGGTCCTATGAAAACTGAAAGCATTGGAGGTAAAATATATTCATTTGTTGTGGTAGATGATTTTTCTAGATTTACCTAGATTGGGTTTTTTAAGAGATATATCTGAAATATTAATTTGCTGCATTTAAAATTCTTTACAAAAGGTTCAAAAATGTGTTTAACTTGAAAGTTGGCCGTATTAGAACTGATCATGCATGGTAGGGAATTTGAAAACAGCATGTTTTTTGTGATAAAAATGGTATTTTACAAGAATATTCATCTCTCCTAAAACTCCACAACGGAATGTCTTTGCTGAAAGAAAGAATATAACTCTACAAGAAATGATAAGAGTCATGCTTACTTCTAAAAGTCTTGCTAAGAGATTTTGTGATGTAGCATTGAATACATCATGTCATATTATTGATATAGTTTATATTCGATTTGGTTCTATTCAAACACCTTATGAGATTTTGAACATTAGAAAACCAAATGTGAAGTATTTTCATATATCTGGTTGTATGTGTTAAATTCTGAATGATATGGATCAACTTCATAAGTTTGATTCTAAAAGTGTAAGGTTTCTTTTTAGGCTATTCTAGAAATAGTAAAGCTTATAGAGTTTATAACCTTAGGACTAACACTGTTCAAGAATCTGTTAATGTTGTGTTTGATGATGATAAAGGTCTTACAGATGACAAAGATGAAGAAGATGTATCACAAGTGACTGACAATTCTGAGAATACACTGAAGTCTGATAATGATGCACCAAATGCTAACACATCTGGAGCAACATCTACAAAACAATCAGTTGTAATTTCACAGAATGATCAGTATGTTCCCAAAAGAAATCCTTCTTCAAGAATAGGAAAAATTCATCCTTCTGACCAGATCATAGGCGATGCTAGAGTTGGAGTGCAAACAAGAGAAGAATAAGATCGAATAAGGTAGATGTGGTAAGAACAATATGCATGTCTTCTATTTGGAATGTTGTTAAAGCGGAGTGTTACTATTCTGAAATTGAACCTAAAAATGTTAATGAGGCATTAACTGATGAAAATTGGATAAATTCTATGCATGAGGAACTTAATCAGTTTGAAAGAAATGAAGTATAGACACTTGTTCCAAGACCTAGTCAAACTAATGTCATTGGAACAAAGTTGATTTTTAAGAATAAAACTGATGAGTTTGATAACACTTTTTTTAGGATTGAGACTAGATTAGTTGCACAAGATTACACCAAAGTTGAGGTTATTGATTTTGATGAAACTTTTGCACATGTTGCTAGGATAGAATCTATTAGATTATTGCTAGAAATTGCATGTTTTATTGACATTAAACTTTTTCAAATGGATGTATAAACTGCATTTCTAAATGGCATTTTGATTGAAGAACCATATGTTGAACAACTTAAAGGATTTGAAGATCCACAATACCCTGGTTGTTTTGTTAGAGGAGAAACTGATATAACTTTTTTCATTTCATTAAGCACACTGGAGAAGATTTACTTATTGCTCAAATATATGTTGATGACATTGTGTTTGGTTTAACTTGTGATAAAATGTTAACCAATTTGTTAAAGCAATGACTGCAACATTTGAGATGAGTATGGTTGGAGACTTGAATTATATCTAGGTCTTCAAATCAAGCAATGTAAGGATGGTATATTCTTCTCTCAAGGTAAGTATGCTAAGAACTTGGTTAAAATGTTTGGTTTTGAAAGTTAAAAAGTAATGAAAACTTCTATGAGATCTACTTTGAAACTTTGCAAAGGCAATGCTGGTAAGGATGTTGATCCAACATTGTATAGATCCATGATAGGAAGTTTACTTTATCTAACCTCTAGTAGACCAGATATTATGCATAATGTTTTTGTTTGTTCTAGGTACCAAGTTAATCCAAAGGAATCTCACCTGAATGTTTTGAAAAGAATTATCAAGTTTGATGCAGGTACAAGTGAACTTGGGATTTGGTACACTAAGGACACCAACAACACTTTTGATTGGATACAGTGATGCGGATTGAGCATGAGATGTGGACGACAAAAAGAGTAAGAGTAGAAGATGGTTCTACATGGGAAACAATCTTGTGGTTAAGCAAGATGTTTCATGCCTATGAAATTGAAATTGATATCCTTACAATTTTCTGAGATAATATGAGTGCATAAACATTTCTAAAAATTCAGTACAACACTCACTCACTAAACACATTTGCATTAGGCATTATTTTATGAGAGATTTAGTGGAGAAGAACATGGTGAAGTTGGAATACGTACCTTTTGAAAATCATATTGTTGATATATTTACTAAGGTCTTGACCTTGAGACATTCTCATCTTTGAGGAAATCTCTTGGTATGTGTGGTATCTGAATAATTCTGGATGGATGGTGTCATAAATGTCGTAGCATTTAGGACAACATCATAAGGTTGTACATCTGTTATAGATTTAATTTATTTCCTATTTTCGTTGAATAATTCCTTTGTAAAATATTCTTGAATCTAAAATTTGTTGTGCAAAAATAAACATGTCTTACACCTCTCAAATGCATAAAAAATAGAATGTTATTAGCATACTAAAAGATGTACCAAATCACTGAGTAACTATGGAGCACGGAGTTCGCTACTACGATGCCTTCTTTTCAAAAGGTGATATTTGGTAAAAACATCAAGAGGTTTGTAATCCATTAAGTAAGTATGGGGCACGGAGTTCGCTACTACGATGTACTCTACAGGAACAATGGATCAATACAAATTAGATGCTATAACACAAAAAGAAAAAAATATGGTGCAACACAAATGAAGTAAATTCATGTAAAAACCGTGTTGAGGTGTAATTAACAGTTTTGAGCATAACATTAGATGATTCGATTATATTTTTATAAGTATTAATTATTTGATTATTTGTGGAAATTTATTTTATTTATTTCTGATTATACTAACCCACATCCTTGTTTTATTTCAGATTATACACATTTAAATGTTAAATATTCTAGAATGTTCTTAATTTAATTAATTATTTAATTATGATTTTACCCACTACTTACCCATGATATATTTTTGTGGCTAAGTTTATGGAGTATTATCGAATTTCTTCTAGAAACTTCCTTAGTTAGTTTTTAATTTTTACACGTATTACTTCCAACTATGCATTCTCTTCTATATACTTCTCATAACATGATATACTAAGCATTGCATTTTTTCGAGTGATTTGAGTATTTCATTTTAAGATTTGCTAAAGCCTTGTTTGTCTCGGTTATTGTGATTATCTTTTCTATTTTTTTGGTGCTTAAATGACAGGAAACTACCTCACCGCACTCAAACTCCCACGAAACCGTCATCTACATCTCTCTCCAATCTTAATAGTTTCGCTTTCATGGCCGCTCACACCAAAACTCACCAGCTGCTACAAGAAAAGCTGAAACACTTACCCAAACAACTCCAGTTACAGCCATTCCTACAACTGTTCACATTCAACTCGATTCGACCCTTAACGAGCTGAACCAAGCTGTTGAGAATATGTCTCAATCGAATGTGAATTCTGAGAATCTATTTCTACTGGTTGGAAATATGTCCATTGACATTTCTCATTACTGAAAACCCAAAAACTCACCACTACACTTGGTTCGTTCACCTCATAAAAGCCCCAATTTCCAAGTCTTAATACTGAAACAGAGGCAAACGCTTCGATAGCTTCCTCTCTGGGGGAGAGTGAAAAGGAAATTGATGATTTTCCTGTTGCTGAGCAGAATGAGTCTACAAATGCTGAGACATCCGATTCTGAGGACGCTCAAATGAAGGAGGCCGACGCGAATGCTAACTCAGGTGAAACTAACTTTTCTCTTTTTAATACTAATGAATCTAAATAGATTGCATTTAGGATGATCGTTAAGAAAGAAAAGAGAAAAGATTAGCCCATGTTCAACGAAGGAGATCCGGCTTTGTGTTCACAAGAGTTATTACTATAACTCACTGAGGAGACAGAAGAAAGAAAGTAGTGTTGATAATGAACCGATTCAAGTTCTTTTCTTAATCGGAGGAAGATAATGTGGTTACTGAGAAACGAGTCAAAAGGAAGTATGATCCAAATGGAAAGATGGTTGCTGCTGAACGAGACTTGCCCAAAGGAATTGAAAATTCTGATCCAGAGGATAATCCCACTGTGCGTGAGATTAAGAAGTTTCTGAGGATGAATGCTGCATTAAATGCTGAAGCAAGTGCCGCAACACCAGACCCTGATGACAGTAGAAGTGATGATTCTGAGAAGAGCAGTAGTAAGGACTCTGAATCAGCTGAGGAAACAAATTCAAAAGGAGGTAATTCTGTTCCTGATAATAATTTTTAGACTGATAGGTTAGTTGCTAAAATCACTAAGCTATCTTGACGAAAGTTGTTAATGGAAAAGAGAATTAACATTGCTGATTTTGAGAAGTAAAAGGTTCATATAATTTTTGAAAGGAAATTGTTGAAAACTGTAACTTTGAGTGATACTTTTGTGTTTGATTGGGTATATGTACTTTATGCTTGACTTATGAAGAGTACGGGTAGATGTAGCTCTAAATTATATGGGAATGTACAATTTAGGGGGAGATTAGTTTCACTTACTCTGAAATTGATTAATGATCTCTTAGAGATAGAGCATGTGATTGATGAAGATGAACTTGATTTGAACTTGGTTGCTACTTTTATAACTGGGGTAGATTAACTAGGTGAAATTTTTTATGTTTGCTAAAGATCTCACATCTCTATACTCTGTACTCCATAAATTGATTGTCTACAATTGGATACCCTCTACAAATTTCACTAAGGTGACTAAGGATCAAGCTACATTGTTGTATAAGATGATTTTTGTGTTGAAGAATTTCAATTTGGATTTAACTATTTTCACCATATGCAGCTTATAGTGATATTTATTATAAAGGGAATTTACCTTACCATTGTTGATATGTTCATACCTCAAGAGGCATGAATTTTTAAACCTAAGGAAACTGAGGTTATTTGAGGCAAGGTACCCTTGATGACTATCTCACTTGCTCTGTTACTTGGTGAAAGGACTGTTGATTTGATTTGTTACAAAATTCAGATGGTTCTGATCACAGAGATGCTCTTATTCCAGCTCGACCAGCTCCAGCAAGACCTGAACAGAGGAATGCTACACCAAATGTGAAACGCATTGATGGTCACATTGGTCAAACTTTTTCTGTTTCCAGATCTTTTATTATACTTCAACTAAAACGTTTACAGGACTCAATTGATGGCCTTCAGTTCCTTAAAGTCCGTGGTTAGAGACGCTTTCTACTACCACAGGGGGAGAAACACCATCAACTTCTGGGGTTCGAAGTGAAGAGCTCCATGGAGATGTACCAGAAGCTGATTGTGTACCTGATGCTATTCATAAAGAGACTGTTGAACCAGATGTTGTAGTTCACTTTGCTACAATGTGCACTGTTGTTGAAGAGGAGGAGGATTAATTTGCTGATGCTGATGAACGTATGGATGTTCTTTATGACATCTAAACAGGTTATGGTAACAACTGAACAGGTTGATACAAGACAGGGGGAGGGCTGAACATTATAAGTGATTATGTGCAGGAACATGATGCTGCAGCTGTTGTTACAGCAATATATGTCACATGTTTAGTTTCTTAAGTATTTGTGCCTTTTATACTTCCCTTGATCTTATGCATTGTTGTTACTGTGTTTAAGTTGATTTACAGATTTTGTTTTTTACTTCCAAGTTGATAGGTTGTCTTTTATTCAACTTGCTTAATTTGTTTGCATTTGTGATAATAGATTACTGCTTTTATGCTTAAATTGTTTTCTTACTTATCATTATTTGCTTACTGCATGTTGTATATGTTAGTTGTTTATTGTATTTGTTTTTTCCCTAACTTTGCTCTATTTTCAGTTTGCCTTAAGAATTATTCTTATTTGCTTACTGCATGAAGTTTGCTTAAATTATTTGCCATAAAGAATTATTCTTATTTGCTTACTGCTTGCTGATTTTAGGTCTTTGTTAGTTGTTTGTGTTGTCTTTCTAACTTGCCTTATTATTCAATTTGCTTAAATTGTTTGCTTTGAGGATAATATAGAAGTACACCTCTCTTTAATTATCATGTGCTTACTGCTTAGTACTTAAATTGTTTGCCTTGATGATAATATAATTCAGAAGTACACTTCTCTTTAATTCTCATTTGCTTACTGCTTATTGTTTAAGTCTTTGTTAGATATTATTTTTCACATTTTTTGCTCTGTTTTTATTTTTAGTCTTTGCTCTGTTTGTTTTTCTTTTCTTCGTTATTGCTTTGATTTATTTTGCGTCTTACATAAGTCTTAGGTTGATCTAGTACATATTCATATATGATGCTCTGATTTAACTTTTGATTTTTGTAAAGTTATATGTTTTTTGTAAACAAGTGTACTGTTTATACTTGTTTTGGTTTTGAATAAGATTACTCTGATCTTATGGCACGGATCTTAGTAAAATTATTCTTGATCTCTTTTTGATTTGATCCAACGGTTACAACAGGTATTGTCTTGACTAGTATTTAGCTTTGAAGTTAAACTTACCTAAATACATAATACTGAGTATGTATAGAAATATATGTGCATCAGGTGTGTTGTAGTCGAAAGGTCAAATTGGGGGAGATTGTAGATGTTGTTAACTCTTAAATGCTTTAACATTATCAACAACATCTTAATTTGACCTTCCTTGATTTATTCTAAGTCTTTTCTGAAATGTTACATTAAATGTTGTACTAAATGCTCTCACATTCAGGTACGATTCTAGAAGCTTCTACAAGAGTCTGGAACCTGGAAGATTCCAGAAGGTTGGAGAACGTGCTAGAAGAGTTTAGAGCATTGTAGAACGACCTGGAAGATGGCAGAATGTTCTAGAAAGATCATGGAGGTTGAGGTCCTAAAAAATAGGATCTCATAATGGAAGGATCTAGAAGCTGTGTATTTCTCTATAGATACCGCCAGAGCCTCTCATTTCAAAGTATGCACTACTCGAGTAACACCTCCTTGAGCGTTCAACCCTAGTTAGGAGTTATGGCCAGTAGTTGTATCATTTAACGTACGCCGAGGGATACCACACCTTCCAGTGTACTTAGTTCTAGTCTTGAATCGAGTGAGAGTGAATCACAGATTAGATTAGTTCTTTAGACAGTGTTTTACACTTAAGTCTGTTTGCGGATTCAGGCACCTGCCTCGATTGTAGTTTCTGTTTGTGGAATGTTGAAGTAATTGCTGAGACATTTCACACGACACTTTTTGTATAACTTAGGAACTAAGTTACTTTTCGCCGTAAGGCTTAGCATAGGTTTTGTTATTAATAAAATCTATGTTAAAAATTATTCCATTGTGTTCGTATTGTGTTTTAGTATTTTAGACTTCCGCTGTGTACTGTGTTTACTTTTCACATTCTGTTAGAGTTAATGCTACACTAATTGTCACAACATTCAGTGTAACATTGTTCTGTTTTTACTTAAACACTAGATACCATCCCCCCACACACTATCACAACCTTATTTTGCTTGATATGAGCATAAGCTGCACATCCAAACACCTTCAAATAACTGTAGTCGGCTGCACGTCCAGACCACAACTCCTCTGGGGTTTTGTACTGCACAGCCGAGGAAGGACTTCTGTTTATCAAATAGGCTGCAGTAGAGACAGCCTCTCCCCAAAACACCTTCGGCAGACAAGAACTGTTCAACATACACCTGACTCTCTCAAGTAGTGTCTGGTTCATCCTCTCAGCTACTCCGTTTTGCTGAGGGGTCCCTGGCACAGTCTTATGCCTTACTATTCCTTTCGATTTGCAGAACGCATTGAACTCGTCTGATAGGTACTCCAGACCATTATCAGTTCTCAAATGTTTGAGAGTATTGCCTGTGACATTTTCACATTCAATGAGCCATTCCTTGAATTTCTCAAATGCTTCTTACTTCGATTTCAGAAGAGACACCCACACCTTTCTTGAGTAGTCGTCTATGATAGACAAGAAGTATTTTCCACCAGACCTCGTCTGATTCCTCGCTGGCCCCCATAGATCAGAATGGACATAGTCCATGATCCCATTGGTAGAGTGAACACCCTTACCAAACTTAAGTCTCTTGGACTTACCAAGAATACAAGACTCACACAAGTCTAGCTTAGTGATCTTTTCTTTGCCAAGAAGACCTTGTTTAGACAACTCTACTAGGCCCTTCTCGCCTACGTGAGCTAGTCTTTTGTGCCACAACATCGAGTTGTCTTGCACCTCCGCTACATCTGATCTACCAGCTACTGTTTCTCCCTTAAGAAAGTAGAGATCACTCCTTCTCTCGCCTTTCAGGACAGTCAACTCCCCTTTTGACACACTGAGCTCTCCATCAGCCGACTGGAATTTATAGCCCATAAAATCCAGCATCCCAAGTGAGATCAAATTCCTCTTGAGTTCAGGTACGTACCTAACACTCTTGAGTATTCTTACTACCCCATCGAACATCTTCAGGTGAACACTACCTTCTCCAACAACTTTGCAAGTGTGATCATTCCCAAGCAGAACATAACCGCCCTTATGTTGCTTGAAGTCATGAAACCAATCTCGTCTTGGAGTCATATGGAAAGAACACCCTGAATCAAGGATCCATGTTTGTTGTTCTGTAGAGGATGTGATGGTTAGCGCTTGAGCAGACTCGTAGCCTTCATGCTCCTTCTCAACTTGAGTCTGATTAGCTTGATTCTTGTCATTAGAGGTATTGGCACCAGATTTCCTCAAGAACTGCTTGTATTTGTGACAAGCATTCTTATAGTGCCCAGGCTTGTTGCAATGGTAGCACACTGCATCACCTTGAGTGGATACAACTGATTTTCCCTTATCAGCTCCTTTGGGTTGACTAGACCCCTTCTTGGCACCAGATCGCTTCTGGCTACCTCTGATTGCCAATCCTTCATCGCTACTGACCTTGTCTGCTTGAGACGTCTTGTTGTGCAGCAGCTTGGAATTTACAGCCAGCATTACATCCTCCAATGTAATACTTTCCTTCCTACCATACAAGATGGTATCCTTTAAGATTTCAAAGGACTTAGGGAGAGCACTCAATAGAATCAGAGCCTTATCCTCTTCCTCTAACTTGACATCTAAATTCTCTAGATCATCAAGAATTCTATTGAACTCATCAAGCTGATCCAGAATGGGTTTGTCATCCACCATTCTGAAGGCATACAACTTATGTTTCGAATAGAGACGGTTAGCTAAGGTTTTAACCATGTAAAGTTTACCTAGCTTGTCCCAGACCTCCTTCGCGGTTTTCTCTTTAGCAACTTCTCTCAAAACCTTATCACCAAGGCAGAGCAGAATATTACTTCGAGCTTTCCGTAACATCGTGTTTCTTTCAGCAGCAGCAGTTGCCGATTCACCTGCTGGGGCTGTAGGCTCTTCGAGCACGTCGAACAAGCCTTGCTGTTCTAGGAGAGCCTGCATCTTGCCTGGCAGAGCTAAGGGGGCTTCAATCCTTACTCTTTATCCCCATCTTCGCCTTGGTTCGATCAACGTGATCTACATCCACTGGACACACGACTTCAATTTGATTAGTATAAGAGATGTTTACAAACACTCATCACTCGGAAAGGGAATTTATCCTCACTTCGCTCGTGAACTCTCAACTCTCAAAACGAATGCTCGTACGCGTCAAAGATTACAATTACAAGCAATGGGGTATTTATAGGTTGCCAATGGTGATTGCAGCGTGCTCTGAACGCGTGTAGATTGCCACGTGGATTCTGTTACAACCATGTAACAAACTCACACCTTCAGCGTGAATCAATCTGAAATGACCTCCTTGCCCTTCACTTGTCTACGCAAACAAGACGACTCAACACTTAGCCAAAAATTAACCCTGCTAACAGAACTCGACTGATCTGGTCCAACTTGTCTGGTCTTCCCAACTCGTCTACTTCTTCGCAACACCATCTCATCTGATTGGACTCCTCCACATCATCTGATCTGGTCTAAGTTAACTTGTCTGACTCCACCAGCTGATACGCCCAACAGCTGAGTCCTTCAGAAGACTTCTATCAACTAAGTTCCTCGACTGATCTGCCCAACAGACGAGTATAGTAGTAGACTAGAATCTACCTGATCTTTACCAGACGAATCGCACTCGTCTAGTCTAGGAGATTTGAGATAAACCTCACACTCGCAAATTTTTAGTGAGAGTCTATTCCCTGACACAGATAACAAATTTTGTGTACAACACATTCACAGTAACATGTAAAGTGAGAGTCTATTCCCTGACACAGATAACAGATTTTGTGTACAACACATTCACAGTAACATGTAAAAAGATGGTTTTTCGGGCTTGCAGTTAACAAGGCATTGTGGGCAGCGGCTAGAGCAACTAGAATTCAATGAAGCAAATGTGAGTGTGTCTTGGCTTACAATGTGGTTTGAGAGTTTAGGGTTAAGGAATTAAAAGAGGGAAAACAAAATTTTGCTCTTCTCCGTTAGTAAATGACGGATTCACTAACAGCAGCATCAAAATTGATAAAAAAAGAATAAGTGAGTGACCAATTTTGATAGTGATTAAATGTGGGTGACCAAATGTGAAAAGTGGTATAGTTCAGTGATAAAAGTGATATTTACCCTTAATACTATTATGAATCGTGCATTGTCTTTTTACAAGATCATAAAATTAATTTAAACATACAGTATGATTAAGCTGACACGTCATTTTTTTAGGTTATCATCTATCTTTGAAATTAATAATATTATGAATCACGCTAAAAATTAATTGGAACGCACTGTAGGATTAAGATGGCACGTCATTGTCTAATTATTTTGCAAATTGGCCAAATTCAATTATTTTTAAAAGGGCTAGTCTTGCATGAAATATTTCATGGATGCATCTTACCCAAATTAAGCAAAAGCCCAAAATCTTGGCCCATTTAACTAAAAGTTAAAAATCTTAAGCTAATTTTGCAGGTTCTCAACAAATATACATGTACACAATAATATAATAAAATATGTACATTAAATAACCTAAATAAATTAATTTAATTAAAATATAATATGTTAAATTACAGAAATATTTCTCTTAATATGACAACATATTTAAAAAAAATAAATGAATTGAAACATATTACTACATGTACTAAAAATGTTATTTCATTAAATAAAAAATATTACTGCATGAAAAATGTATAATACCACTACGTATCAAAAAACTTGTCACTACATTTGAAAAAATGTTTTACTAAAAGAACAGAATTAAACTACTACATGTATAAACAATATTAACTACTACTACATGAATAAAATAAATGATAATATGACAACGAATTTATACATGAACATAAATATATTACTACATGTACAAAAAATGTTACTTCATTAAATAAAAAATATTACTACATGAAAAATGTATGATACTACATATCAAAAAACTTGTCACTACATTTAAAAAAATGTTTTACTAAAATAACATAATTAAATTACTACATGTATAAACAATATTAATTACTATTACATGAATGAATAGAAAAAAAAATATGACAACAAATTTAAAAAAATACATGAACAAAAACATATTACTACATGTAAAAAAATATTATTTTCAATATGAAAAAAATATTATTACATGAAAAATGTATAATACTACATATCAAAATAATTTGTCACTAAATTTGAAAATCAATAAAGTAAAATTAATAAATCATATGGAAATCTGGAAATTTGGTGATAAAATTAATAGAACAAATTAAAATTTAATAAAACATGTTGACCCAATTTAACAGTCAAATTCTATGTTGAGTCCATTTACTAAACGTGGCAATATTTCATGCAAGTTTTTGTGTTTTTAAAATTAATACTGTTATGAATCACGCGTACGCTGTCTTTTTATAGGATTGAATCAATTTAACTTGGCCAGCATGCAGTCTAGCTTTTCAGTACCAATTGAAATATTTATTGGTCCCATGAAATCTTACAACACAACAATTCATATATTTTTTTTTTTTTTTTGACGGGACAACAATTCATATTAAATATTTCATAGTCGAATTATAGATAATTAAGATAAATTTAAAATAAAAATTTATGAATCAACGCAAGTAAAGCTTAACTAAAATATGTTTTAACATTTTTCAATATTGTTTTACATTCATCATTTTTCTCTCAGAAATACATTTACATTCATCATTTTTATTATCACGGACGTAATTTTCATTTCCCACAAAAGTAATACTCCACCTGAAGTTAATAAATATGAATTTGAGACTGTCACAGGTAAAAAATCTAGATCGACCATTGATTTTTATAAGTTTATATTTAACAAATTAATTTCCACTCTCAACCTCTTTCATATTCTCCTTGCTAATGCTCATCGAAGAGTTCTTTGATTATTCTTATTAATTGTGATTTCATTTCACTAATAAAAGAAAACAAATTATAAATTGCTGCTTTATAGAGTTTCTAGCACGTACTGTAAAATAATTTTACAATTTCACTTTTAACCTATTTTAGTATATTATTTAATTATAAAATTTATACTCCACATAATAATTTAGGTTGATGGGCTACTGTACACTCGAATGTACAGTGTGCACCGTTGTATACTTTACAATAATATTTTCATTTATAATAATTTATACATTTTAGTAATATTGTGTTGCACTTTTCAGTTATAATAACATATATTTTGAATTAAAAAATGTGATACTGACTTGCACTTTTTAATTATATTGTGTTTCACTATTCATGAGTAAATATTGTGTTGCACTTTTCAGTTATAACAACTTACACTTTTCATTAATATTGTGTTGCACTTTTCAGTTATACTGACTTACAATTTCAATTAATATTGTGTTTCACTTTTCAGTTATAATAACTTACAATTTCAATTAATATTGTGTTGCACTTTTCAGTTATACTGACTTACACTTTTCATTAAAAAAATGTGATACTAACTTGCACTTTTTAATAATATTGTATTGCATTTTTCAATTATAATAACTTACATTTTTCATTAATAATTTTTTAGTTATACTGACTTGTACTTTTGAATAAATATTGTGTTGCACTTTTTAGTTATATTAGCGTATAATTTTCATTAAAAATTATATTGTACTTTTCAATCATAGTAACTTACATTATTTTTCAGAATTTTTTTTATCAAAATAAATAATAATAATAATAAAATTTACCATGTAGACCAACACAATAATTTATAGGTTATCGTTGTTTACAACATTAAACTAGAATAATTGACAACTATTAGTACGGATCTTGAGACATAATAACGACTTTTGTTTTCGTTTATATACTAACCTCTCAAATATACAAATATAATATTGTAAATATTATTTTTATATATTTTCATATCTTTATATATGAAAAATTCTCTTCTTATAATATCTATATAAATCACTCATGTAACCTCTTATTACTCATTAAAATATAATGTAAATATAATATACTTGTTTGTATATCTCTATATGATATTAGAGCTTCTTCAGACTAACACCTATTTTGATTACACTTACATTTTTGAGACCCGGTATTACACTCTGTCTCCCAGATATCAAATCATTCCCCCTACATAAACAAACCTGTTGGATATTCATCCTACCCCTAATTTGAATAGAATTTAAGTTTTAATGGTCAAACCCTGATCATGTAATCTAGTGTTAGGATATAATTTGTAATCTAGATGATAGGTTTCCTAAGTTGTTCTTATAAAGTTAAGTAGTTTGAATGTGTCTAGTTTTAGGCATGTAGAATCAGTTGTATGTATATCAGCTGATACCACATCTGGTTAAACACGCGTATGTTCAAGACTTAAAGAGTAGAAAACTGAAGACTAGAAGACACCTTGAGTCCATTCGTGAAATCATATGACAAGGTCCTTGTATGCCTTAGTCAGATGAAATTAACTACATGACATCAACCGAGTAGAAGATGCTAGCTGGTATGGACTCCAACAGATCTTGTCAAGAAGCTTTATATTTCAGAAGAGCTACTCAGCTGATTGACTCATCTGATAGCATGCATTAAAGAGAAGGTAACAACCTTAAACAAACAAAGAGAATGTCGGACCTCATCTGACAGAATCAGTTGATGTGGACCAATGAAAAGATGCCAACACAGCTATTGAGTTGACTTGGACTGGGGTTTCATAGATCATTCAGAATCGTACAACAACATTAATTGCTCATTCCCTCTTTAGGTAATGTCGTACCAGAAAATCATGAAGAATCAATCCATGAAGATCTCGAGCCCATTCCTGAAAGATTTGTTTGCAACGGCTAGTTTATCCAACGGGTAGTTCGGTCTCAAATCCTCTATAAGTACAAGATGTTGTTCATGTAACAACTTACGAAAACTCCATGTAAGAACTCACACATCAGGCGAGAAATTCATCATTTAAGCTTACTAAATATTTTAGAGTTCTATTAGAGCCAGTGTTCGATCCTGAGGATTATTTAGCTTTAAGTTTCCTACATCTAAGCTTGTATTCCATATACTATCTTAAAATTAGAAAAGTGTTGAATGAACCTCTTTGTTCATCACACTAGCTAGTTTGTACATTTAGAAAACCCAAACCTTAGTTTTTTTTAGAAGTTAAGTTTGATTTTCGACCAACTTTGTAAGAGTATTTGTTCTCCCGATAACAAGTAGACCCATGAACTCCGGTGTTGTATGGAGGTCAAAAGTCTTCTCTTTTGGGACTTAAAGGTAGTAAGGACCTTACTTATAAGCAATTAACTTCACAATTGAAACTGTGAGAGTGGTTGTGGGACAAGTTGTCTGAACCACTATACAGTATATAAATTATGTGTTTTTTATTGTTTTATTCCTTATTATTTATTGTATATCATCTGTTATTAATTTACATATATTTCATGACATAAGTTTTATAAAAGTGTCAAAACTCACAAATGTTATTCCATAACCAGTAGACATCAAGTCAGCTGATATACTCATTTGTTTTAATATCAAAGTCATTATTTGTTAAAAGGTTTTCATTCAACTCACGAGTCTAAATATTTAGGGTCTACACTTTCTACACTAACAACTGAGGAGATAGTTGTCCAACTGATCAACTAACAAGCAGTCAGTAGGTTAGTTATCTATCCTTGCTATTTTACACTCGCACCTCTATCAGATCATATTATCTACATCAGACGATCGTCTCATATAGCTTATATATTGTCTCATCTGATCTAGCATGCAAAAGTTGTTAAGGTTACAAAGTCTATCCACCCTCCCCTCTAGACTTTGTCCAGCATTCATACTCATTTATAGGGACCAACCAAACCATCGTCCATCATCTACAACTACATCATATCAAACTTTCCCTAATTCATCAAATCACAAGAAAACTAAATTCTTAGTTATATTATAACCCTTACTCTGCAACTCAACGAAAGACAAAAAAATAAAATCTAATATCTTGGTTTCTTGAAACCTATATTGTATCTTATTTTTTATTAAGGATTAGATCGAAATGATATATTCTTTATCAAATTCATATACATTTTTTTCCCGATCCTCACGATCACTTTCTCATTTCTGAGATTCAGGTATATCTACCTATCTTCCAAGTGTCGTCTACCTCCTCATTATTTAAGATTAGGTTGTAATTTATCTATTCTTCATCAAACTCACACACAAAGCCTCGTTTTTAAGCCATATAAGGTTAACACCTCATTTATTTTCTTTTCTGATCCCCTGGATCACTAAATGTTTGTCCCAAAAAAGAGTCTGACATATGTAGGGGAAATACACATGTGTTCATTTTTTAAACTTTTACAAATATGAAGAACATAAGTTATCAAAGTCAGGTGAGATGTCCAAATGGTCAAAACCTCTGAAAATACTTAAGAAGTATTTAAACAAGTCTCAAACAAATAAACAATCTATATACATAAATAATGATAGACAATTTTATACTCCTTGAAAATAACTAAGTAAAAATTAGATTTTTACTCACACCAAATCCCAGGGATTTTTGTCCAACAACTATGAAAACATTTTTTCTTGTGTCAAAGCTTTTGTGAATGATCAAAACAGTTTATGCAATATCAAATAGATAACAAATAATGATCAAACAATTAATGATCAAATATATAAACTGCATTAAGTAAAGAACACATGATGTATAGTGCTTTGGAGGCTAAACTGCTCATATGTCCACTTTTCCTGATTTAACAGGATAATCCCTTAATCTATAGGAATTAAATTGTTTTTATAGTATCAAAGTGCACTCTCGTCTTCTTCTTCTTCTCTTGATTTCTTACAACTAACACTTATTGCAATACTCTCAACTCGAACTCGACAATATGGTTTTGTTCATTCCAATTAATGCGATATCCTTTTACAATAAAGATCAGTGTAAAGACTAGGATATCACATGCTAGACTTAGGATAATCTATGAATTTATTCCTAGTGGGAACTAATAAATATACTCAATAAATGCTTAAAAGCTTAATATGTATGCTTGAGTGTTTGATTGCCTTTGATTGCTTGTAGATTTCTTGATATAGATTTAATATGTGTATGCTCCCATAAACAAGAAATGATTCAAGTTATACCATATTTATAGAGATGAGAAACTATCTGTTGGAGGAGATAGAGTCACATTCCATAAATTTAAATGTTTGATTTGTTGAAGGGTGTGCATGCAAATAGTACATGCATTCATGTCCATTTCTGAAAATTCCATTATGTTCTCAGAGTTTATTATGCACAGTGACATGTGTCATGTGATCATTTGCCTTCTTTGGAATATTCGCTTGATCGTCCTAGGTTTGATTTTTAGTGTTGCATGGTGATTAAGGTTCAATTACCTTGAGTAAATAGACTTCAGGATTCTTGACATGTAACTTATACTTGAAATGGGCTCTGAGTCATCAATTCATAACACTTGACCTTGAATTACTTTTGGACAAGTCTTCTGTTGGACAAGTCCTCTAATGGACTTTAGACAACTTATCTGAGTTTCATTTGATCAGCTCATTTGAATTCCCTTTTGAACACCGCGTCTTT
Organism: Galeopsis tetrahit; assembly: GCA_963675135.1. Classification (NCBI taxonomy): domain Eukaryota; kingdom Viridiplantae; phylum Streptophyta; class Magnoliopsida; order Lamiales; family Lamiaceae; genus Galeopsis; species Galeopsis tetrahit. The sequence continues at coordinate 56,264,085 of OY776128.1, forward strand.
GCGATCAGGCTTCTTGATCTTCAGGCCTCTTGACTTCATACTTCTTTACTTCAAGTCGATTAACCATAGATTTTCAAAATCTATTTTAAGTAAAACAAAACTCCCTAACATGTATGAGTTTTCTTACCTGAAAAATCAAACTTAGGAATATCATCATACTTAGGGTTTAGGGTTTTTGTATCCAATCAAAATTAAATTTTATCCTTTAAATGTTCAAACCATATCCCAACATTAAAATACTCCAAGATTTGGTCAACAATACTGTTACCAATTCTTCCAGTCAAACTAGAAATATCATCCGGTCTATAGGCTCACGCCATTACCGCCCAATCAAGAATCATCGACTTCTTCATAAACAACATATTTTTTGTTCTTCTACAAAACCGTCGCCCAATAATACTCTATTTTTTCTTCTTTCGCTGCATACCCATCAAGAATGAGATCTCGCTCTTCCTCTTTATTGCTTCGCTTACCAAGAACGGAAAGAAAATAACTCATCTCGCCTATAAGTCACAAATCCTCTCGTGTCATACAGATAAGCGCTCACGATAACCACCGTGTTTGATGGGAGTCCTTCGTCTTGATCATCAAAGTAGCTCATGTGTCGTTTGTCAATCTAGTCCTCGTCTTCAAATTCTTATGAACAAGATTGGAATCACCAATATAACATCATTTTGAGGGGGCGTATTAGGATATTGTGAGAATAAATATATGATCACCGTTAATTAGGTGATAGGAATAATCCACTATTTATAAGCATTTACAATGAGAAATTTAAGGTAAATACAACAACCATACCTTTGAGAATATATACAAAGATATTTACTAAATAAATAGATATTATTCCTATATTACATTATTCCCTAGCTATTACCCCCGTCAAGCGATATTGAGGATGAGGACAAAAACAAAGCTTGAAACGTAATAACTTAAAGTTCGACCGAGGAAGGCTTTTGGTGAAGACATTGGTGAGCTGGATATTTGATGAAACAAACTGGGTGAGCATGCGACCAAAAGAGACCAACTCGCAAATGAAATGGCAATCAATATCGATGTGTTTTGCACGCTTGTGAGCGACCAAATTTTGACTCCAAAATAAGGTACCTTTATTGTCCCAAATGAGAGTTAAGGCGGACAAGAGGAGTTGGCCGAGTTCCCGAAGTAGATGGGTAACCCATACAACTTCCTAAACAGTGTTCACGAGTGCTCAATACTCTGACTCGCAACTCGAGCGAGCAATAGTAGGTTGTTTCTTCGTACTCCATGAAATCAAGTTTCTGCCTAAAAAAATTGAGTAGTCGTATGTGGAACGACGAGTATCAGTGCAACGATCCCAGTTGGAATCAGAGTAGCCGACAAGCGAGTAGTCACTCTCGTGCTCAAAAGTTAGGCCGAAATTAATTGTACCTTTAACTTATTTGAGGATCCTTTTTACAGAAAGGTAGTGGTCGACAATGGGAGGTTGAACGAACTAGCTGACATGATTAACAACATAAGAGAGATATGGGCGAGTGATAGTCAAATATTGTAGGGCCTCAACGAGTGAGCGGTAAAGAGTGTGACCGTCGAATGCAATGCCAGTACTGACATGAGATTCTCCCGCGACGAGAGGAGTGGAGACATGTTTTGAGTCAAGGAGCTCGACATGAACAAGAATGTCATGAGTGTACTTCAACTGATTAAGGAAAAGACCACCAGAAGTATGAGTTACCTCAAGGCTAAGGAAATAAGTGAGAAGACCAAGATCCTTGATGGCGAATTCTCTCTTGACACACCGTATAACTGGCAAATAGAGGCCTAGTCGCTGCCCGTCACAATGATGTCATCGACATAAAGTAACAAATATAAAGTGACATTACCTCGTCTATAATAGAAGAGATGCTCGACTGAAAGTGACACAAAGGGTCTTAAGAAAGCCACTAAAATGAACAAACCAATCGAGAGGAGCTTGACGAAGACTATAAAGAGCTTTCTTGAGACGACAAACGTGATCAGGAAACTGAGGGTCGACAAACGTAAGGGGTTGAGCCATGTACACAATATTAGTCAATGCCTCATGAAGAATATCATTGTTCACATCGAGCCGTTGTATGTGCCACTGATTCCGAACAACCAGACATAGAATGATGCGAACAGTAGCAACTTTAACCACTGGACTAAAAGTGTGCGAGAAATCAAAGCCAGGAATTTGGTAGAAGCCCTGGGCGACCAGACGAGCCTTGTAACGATCAATGGTACCATCCGCGAGATACTTGGTGTGAAAGACCCATTTCAAACCAACAATTTTTGTGGAATAAGGGCAAGGGACCAGATCCTAAGTCTAATTTGCATGTCATCCAGTTAAGATTAAATTCCAGCCAACCAATGGGGGTGCTTGAGAGAAGATAGTAGCCGAGTGGTAGAAATATCGGCAATGTAACGAGACTTAAAATCCCAGATTTCGCCCGAGTAACCATTGGGTGAGATGGAACAGTAGTAGGGCGAACAATAGAAGAGGCCGAGTTAGTTGAGTGAGGGCGAGTAACAATTGAGGGCCAGATAGCCAAGCGATCGAAAAACAACCGATGGAGTCTGGGCATGAGTGCGAGTAGAAGATAGGGGCCGAACAGCTGGGCGAGCTAACAGAGGAAGCTGGGTAGATTGGAGAGCAGGAGCCAAGGCTGGGTCAGCTGGCCAAGCAGGCGAGTGGAAATCTGGGCAAAGACCACAAGGAGACTAGTAGGTCATATGGCGAGGACGAGCAAATGGATCCAAAAGCAAGCTGACTTCAAAAGAATCATCAAGCGAGGAGCACTGCGAGGAGCAAGCTTATTCAAAGAATATATAGTCTCGAAGATATGGGAACACACGACAACCAAAAGTCTTGAAATTTTCGTAATTCAAAATAGTGTCGAATAGAAACTGAAACGACGACTGATCATCAAAAGGAGGAGTAGGAAGCCTGCTGATGATATAAACAACAATGGAGAAAGAATCCAACTAGAAATAGACAGACATGCTCGCCTGAAACATCAAGGAGAGACCAGCTTTAGTGATGTGACGATGCTTTCAGTTAGCCCGACCATTTTTCCGTGGAGTGTACGGACCACAAAATGCGATTATGAAATATGTCATTAGAGGCGAGAAAAGTACGAACACGACCATTTAAAAATTTTGTACCACCATCACATTTAAAGGCCTTAACTGAAGTGGAGAACTGATTACACACTAAATTATGAAACTACATGAGCACATTATAAAAATCAGACTTGACATGCAACAAACACAACCATGTAAATCGAGAGATGCCATCTACAAACACAACATAGTATCAAAAACCCTCATTAGAAACTGCTGGAGCTGGTCCCTAAAGATCACTATGAATTAAATCTAAAACACAGGAAGCTCATTTTTTATTCAACAAAAATGATAAATGTTCGCTCTTTGCCAATTGGCATGGAGTACATAAGCCCGGACTAGGCAACAAAGACGTAAGGGATAACAATCCTGACTTCCTCAAAAGATAAATAATATAAGTAGGAACATGACCTAATCTAAAATGTCATCACTTAACGGAGGCCTTGAACGAGGATCTCCGCAAGGCAGAGACCCAGGCTGGAGTACCTCGTTGTAAAACGTAGAGACCCTAACTACGCCGACCCCATGTCAAAGGTTACTTGGTCGCTCGATTCTGAATGACAAACGAGTCATTAGTAAATAGTACATCAAGAGGGTAGTCAGAAGTAAGCTTACTAACGGATAACAGTTTTTCAGTCAAATGTGGGACAATGAGCACATCACACAAATGCACACCCTTATTAACCGAACACGCCCCAACATGGGTGATCGGAATAGTGGAACCATTAAAAAAAATATTATTATCGTTACCAGAATATGGATGAAGAGTGTCCAAATTAGTGGAGTGAGGAGTCATATGGGCCGATGCACCACTGTTGAGGAACCGGTCTGAGACCCAAGGCTGAGAGACATTGCATTGTGTGTCAAGAGCATGGGTGAGATTATTCGTAGAAGGAGACTAGCCAGCATAACGCTCAGGGCATCGATCAATATAATGACCCTGTTACGACATATCTGATAAGTGGGAGGGTGCCGAGCAAAAGTGTTAGTGCCCGCCTAATCGCTGAAGTTACAGGAGGGGGGATGGAGAGACTAATGACCACCAGATTTGGCGGTAGGGCGAGAAGACTTATAAAGGTGAGGAGAAAGGAACACGTAAGGACGAAATGCATGTCCATAAAACGAGTAAACTGCTCATATGTTTAGGGTTTGATGGATCAGATCCGAATCATAGACATGGGTGACATCGCCATGCGGTGTCAAAGAGACCAACGAATTGGCGGCCGAGAATAGTGAGAAACCAATGACAGCTGTCACCATCGATCTTCAACAAGATTACCAATAGTGATTGACGTAGAGAGCACGAAACCTTTTGGTGTAATCATCCACATGAGTGGAACCGTGACTAAGAGAGAACAATTAGTTACACAATTGATTGATGTGAGAGACCGATGCATGATTGAAAGCAGACTCGAGTGCAACCCAAACAGAACACTAGGTGACATAATCGATGACCTCAAAGAGAGGGAAGAAGGATACTGAGGATATTCTGATCTTTCTCAAACCAAGTGGTGTACGCAGTGTTTGGAGGCGTCTCACCTGATGCGGTGATCGAATAGGGCGGAGTGGATATTGTACCATGAACATGAGAGAGGAGATCATGGCTTGATAGAACTGGAACAACCTAATCTCACCAAAACAGGTCGTTGGAGGAAGTCAATTTGATGGTCAATAGATGAACCAGGGTATTGAGAGGAATGGAGGAGGGAGTGGTCGCTGTCGCCGCCATGAGAGGTTAGGGAAAAGAATTTAGCGTGAGACTTTAGAGAAAAAATATTAGAGTTTCAGTGAGTTAGACTGATCGATACCATGTGAGAATAGTTATGTTGGTCCCTGAACGAGTAGTGAATGGTTAAAGTCTATAGGGGTGGGTTGAATAGACTTTAAAACCCTTTCTATCAGAATGGGTCACTCGGCTGTATACTTAGTCTGCTGAATTGGCAGGTCTGCTGATCCAACTTACTAGGTATTTAGCTAAGGAGATTTGCAAAATAATGTAGGCCCTTTTATTTAGAGTCGTTCGTTTAATTGAAAACCTTTGATTAGCCAAAATAAAACTACTTAGCTGACTTGATGTCTGCTAGTTTCAAATTCTTTAATGGTCTCTTTTTTAAATAAAAAAATCACAATATGCAGTATGAATAATGATAAGTAAATTGACAGGAAATGTAAATGCAGAAGAGTAAATAACACCATAATTTATAGTGGTTCAAATTTCCAAATCTTACGTCCAGTCTCACGATCCACTCGTGATATTAATCCTTTAAAATCAAATAAAGGGTCCTGTCCTTTATAGTTCCAAGTGAAGGACTTTGAGCTTCGAGCAACTTTCAAAGTGCTACGATCTCCACAAATTTTTATGAGAACTTGTACTCGTTACAGTGATAACAACTAGCTTGGACCTTATACTGGTTAGAGTGTATGTGTTTGTGTTGTTTTTTATATATCTCCAACTAGTGTTTCAAGCAAAAAATTGCTTAAAGACTTTGCCTAAACCAAAAGATATATATGATATCAAACTGGGTTCGGTTTCTATGTTGGTAGGGAACTTAAGAGCTAGAAATGATATAAAATCTAAACAGGCTCTTGAGAACTCTCTTGAAAAATGCTTTGAATGCTTGTGCTTAAGTCAGCTGGGTGAGTTCTTCGTGTAACTTTCGTATAGTTCCCGTGATCTTCACAAATGAAGATTGTCATGTATTTATAGGCATGAGTCCAATTAATTAGTCGTTAGAGTGATTAGCCGTTGAAAACCATCCTTGATTTAAGTGTGGTCCCTTGATTTAATTTTAATTGATCTGATTCCACCTAATCTGGGACCTGCCTTCTTTGGATATGGAATGTGCATTAAATGTTTGTTGACCGAGATTCCACACTTAGAATATTCATGCTTGCTTCTAGTTGGCTGACTTCTAGTCTTCTGATCTGGGTCGATACAACAGTTTTGGAGCATGAATGATGTCTTCTGATCTGACTTGGATACAAATGAGTCCAACTCATCTTACTTCTGATTAAACTTCCTCTTATTGTCTTGATCTCTTCTAAGTCTTGAGGCTTTAGTCAGTAGACATCTTCAGAAGCCCATACAACTGATCTCACAATGACTAGATTAAGGACTATAAGTTATTCTATACAACTCAACTTATCCTATCAGATGACATAAACTTACTAAATAAACTATTAAGTGTTTTGGTCATTAAAACTATTGCATAAATTACATTGCTACCTTTCAGGGTGTGTGTATATCTCCCAACAAGATATATGATCACCGTTAATTCCCTCCCCATGACTCGAACCCAGGACCTAAGACCTACGTAGTGGTGCTCTAACCACTTGAGATATTATTTTTATATATTCTTCTTATCGTTTATATGTGGAAAGTTCTCTTCTCATAGTATCTATATAAACCACATATGTAACTTCTTATTACTCATATAAATATAATGTAAATACAATATACTTGTTTGTGTATCTCTCCATATCAAAAACTTCATTTTAGACCGACAAGATAATCAAAGATTAACTCCATTATCTAGAAATGATCAACACCGAGAAATAATAATAACAACACACCAGAGATATAAAACGTTTAACCAATGTGTCGTACAACTACGACAAGCACCAACGAATCAACTTTGGTTAAGATCACATGTGTTACAAAAACATACTAGGATATCAAATTATTATAGTGAAGCTTAATTAAAATTATATTATTTATGGCAATATTAATTGAAACTAAAATAATCTAAATTGAAGAGGTTTTTTCAAAACATCTATTTAATTCTAGAATAAGCACAATTAGATCTCCTTAATTTTAAAATAAATTACGTTTCAAACAATTTATTTAAACAATCTTCGCTTTCACTTATGATATGTTTGTTTTGAAATTTTGAAATTGGAATTACAAAATTTAGGGTATTTCAAAATTCATATGATTAATATGTTTTCTGTTTATGAAATAAAAATAAAATTTTTCGCTTTTTCTGCGTCTTTCTCACTTCTCAACCTCAATCAAGTTCTTCCATTCTAATCCTAAAAATAAAAAACATAAGGATAGAACCCTAATCCTAAAAATCGCAAAAAAAATAAAAAATAAAAATCCTAAGAAACCGTGGTCCCATTTGTTTGAAAGTATAGTTAAGATTGTAAACCCTATCTACGAGAACTCTAATTAAGTGGAATCTTTTGACTTTCTGTATTTGAGTGTGGTGTGTGAGAAATATTTAAAAGAAATACGGTGAACATTCACTTACAATACTATTTTTTTTCACAGTATTTTTTTTTTGTTTTACAAATTAAATACCCATCCATTTTCCCCTCCCCATGACTCGAACCAGGATCTAAGAAGTGGTGCTCTAACCACTTGAACTATCCCACTTTGTCACTATTTTTTTTCATAGTAGATGAGCACTTGTGGATGGTAATTTACTATATCAAGGGGAACCTTAGACCTCAACATTGAGTTGGTTATCTTGATTTAGTTGATTGAGTTTGAGAAAGGGAGAAAGACGCAGAAGAAGCAAGAGTTTTAAAATGACATTTTTAGTGAGAATTAAAAATTCTCTCAATTTTAACTTAAAAAAAATACTAAGTATTTGAAATCCAATTATTTACTTTTTAATCTAAACAAGTGGAGTGAATTTAATTTTTTTTTAATCCAAATAAGAACCAAATCCCTCCATTCGTCAAAGTATAAAACTAGGCCCTTACACCATTTTATAATTTCACACTACCACTAGCAGAAATCAGAAAGATGGAAGAAGTGATTAAGCCAATGAAAGAAGTAAATGATGAAGAAGAGCTTGCAAAAGTGAAGATATGGGAGTACGCTTTAGGCTTCACTCCAATGGCAGTAGTAAGATGCGCCATCCAACTCCAAATCGCCGATGTCCTACAAACCCACGGTGGAGCCATGACTTTCCGCGACCTCTCCGCCGCCGTTGCTTGCTCACCGCCAGTCCTCCACCGCATAATGAGGTTCGTGTATATATATATATTTATGTCTGAAGTCTGGAATAAATATATTACGTAATTAATATTAATCAGCTTAAAAGATTAAATATTTTTATTTTATAGATAAATAAATAATATCGGTGGTAAAATGCTAATTTTATGTAGTAAGTGATTTTAATTTCATTATTGGTCTATTTGAACCGAACACAAAAATCGAACTAAACTCAGAATCGAGAGACAGCGACAACGAGTTGGGAACAAAAGTCGAACTAAACATAGAATCGAGAGAAGACATTTAGTGTTCTTCGATTTAGCTAGTGTTTGATTTCGAGCGAGAGATGAACTTTCGAGTGAGGATTAGAGATGAACAATGTTTCGAGAAAGAGAGAGGGGAACAGTCAAGAGCAAGATGAACAAATTTTAGTGTTTCGAGTGGGGGTAATGGGTTAGTTTAATGGGCCGGGTGTGGATTATGATTAGTATTAATGGCCGGGCTCAACTAATTTATTAAATGTGCTTATTGTTAAATTGAAGTAATCATATATTGATAAATAAGTGTATATTAATTAAGAGTGTAAAAGTTATCGAAATTTGTCATTTATAGAGTACGCAATTTTTTTTTTTTGAATAGAGTACGCAAATTTCGGTATGACGTCAAGTGTGCAAATTAAATTCATATGGACAGAGGGAATATTTTTTTAAAAAATATATATATATATATCCAAACAGGTACTTAATCAACCGGCGTTTTTTCAAGCAAACACCGACAGTAGGAGAAGAATCTTCTTCAATTTCATACACACAAACGCCACTTTCGAAGCTGCTCATAAAAAATGGAGAAAATTCCATGGCCGCTTTTATTCTTCTGGAGAGCAGCTCAGTGATGCTTTCTCCATGGGACAAACTGAGCTCAGACAACGGACCTCCGCCGTTTAAGGCCGAACACGGTGTCGATATTTGGGAATACGGTTTGGCAAATCCTTCGCACAGCAAGCTATTCAACGATGGGATGGGTTGCATTGCTAGAATGAATATGGCGGCGATCTTGGACCAGTACCCGGAGGCGTTTGCTGGAATCGGGTCGCTGGTGGATGTTGGCGGCGGCAATGGGACAACTCTAAGGACAGTGGTTAAGGCATGCCCGTGGATTCGAGGGATTAACTTTGATCTCCCTCATGTGGTGTGTGTTGCTCCACAGAGTGATGGGATTCAGCATGTTGCAGGTAACATGTTTGATGCTGTTCCAAAGGCTGATGCTGCTTTCCTCATGGTTTGTCCTTTTCTATACCCTATTCTTTTTTTTTTTTTATTTAATTTTATCATATATATTTGTTAGGAATTAATATACAACAATTAATTCTCAACCTCACTACAAGTTCGGTCTTTTAGATGAGACATAATTCTTTCAATATTTAATCTCTTTCCATCGATTCAAACGAAATCAACCATGCAATTTGGTTATTTCGATCGGGTGCATTGTGCTAAATATCCAAAATGTCTAAAATATCCTTAATTGAAGAAATAAAAGTCAAAATTCATTAATGGTTAAATAGTGCCATTATACAACATTTTGGATGTCCAAAACTTGGACAAACATCTTTAGTTCTTTACCCATTTTCTTTTTCGCAAAATTTTGGCCCTTACTTTTTTAAGTTAGATTAATTGAACCGTATCTAGAGCCCGACCCGGCCAACCCGAAGCTCAGTATGGACTGAGCTCCAAAATTATAGGCCCATATAGAATCGGGCCTATTTGACCCAACCCGATGGGCCCGACGGGCCTAATGGGTTAGACTGAATTTGGCCCAGCCCGACCCAATCCACGAACATCACTTGGCTCGATGGACTGGGCTGGGCCGGACGGCCCGATTTACCAGCTCTAACCGTATCCAATTCAATTCTTGATGTGGGTGTAATTAACTTTGAAGTAGCACTTGGGTGAACCCGAGTTCATGTGATTTTTTTTTCCCGAATGTCACTGTTTAAAAAATCTTCTCATTTTCAAACTGTTTTATATAGCTCGTATGCATAACATAACAGTTAATATTGGAGCCAGGATTAAAACACAAAGCAAGTTTGAATTAAATACAATAAAGGCTAAATATTTTTATTTTACAAATAAATCAAACAAAATGAATGTGACCTAGTAGTAAAGTATTGCATTTATGCACAAATAGTCATATAATTGGGCCCATATTTAGGTTTGGCGATTTAAGCTGATCTTCGTGGACCATTCTGAACCTAAAGACCCTGCATAGACATACACACACATATATACACATACTATATAAAACAAAAAAACTAGGAATATAACAAAATTATAATTAAGAAGCCTGTCGTCCCAGCCATTAAATAGCCCTAGCTGATAATAGTGATAGTTCATATACACATTAGTAATACAGCGATATCAAAGAGTAATTTAATAAGGATCTAATATTGGATAACCTTGTGTTTGGTAATGTATGCATATGCAGTTCGTACTACACGATTGGAGTGATGAGGAGTGTATAGAGATTCTGAAAAAATGTCGAGAGGCAATTCCATTGAATGGAGGGAAAGTTATGATTGTGGAGACAATGATTAAAGAAGGGGAAGAGGATAAGTATAGCGACGTTCGTTTGGCGTTTGACATGGTCATGTTGGCTCACACGAACAAAGGAAAGGAGAGAACTTTAAAGGAATGGGAATATGTGGTGAATGAAGCAGGCTTTACTACATTTTCAGTCACAAATCTTGAGGCCATTGTATCTGTTATTGAAGCCTATCCATAACTTAAAACTGAGATACAATCTTATATAATTATGTTTTTAAAAATGGTCTTAAAAAATATAAACGTTCAAATATATCTCAAGTTGTATTATATGTCATGTTTTATTGTATTGTATTGAATCTTATCTTATCATCTATCTTTGAAATTAATATTATGAGTCATGTTTGCGATCAATTCCCTTTTACTTTAATAAAGTCTATAGTTCCTTAATTTATAATCACGTTGCAGACCATACACATGTCTTTTTTTCGTTTTCTTTTATATTTTTCTAGTTCAAGCATGATCGATCACGTGGGCTAAAACTAAGAGCCCCACCAGATTGAATCATGATCTTCTCAGGACCAAATGAATTATTGCAACATTAATGCTTCATCTACCATGTATATTGTATTGGTCTCATGAAAACTTACAAAACCCCAATAAATATGGCCGGTAGTATGGATAAAATAATTAGGTCGAACATAATTGAGCAAGCAAAGCCAAATATGATGACCACTGAAACAATGAGCCTAACCTAGTAACACTACAAAAAAATGCCTCGATTAGAGACCGTAAATGCGGTCTCAACACACGTTAGAGACCGATTTGAAATAGTTTAATGGTGGTCCTTGTACGCTTGGTACCTGATATTCAGAGACCGAATTTATAAAATGGTCTCAAATTAGAGACCAATTTTCGGCCGATCTTTAAATTTTAGACCGACAATTCGATCTTAAAACGGTCCCTAAATGTGAGTCGGACCGACCTATTTTCGGGCCCTAAAACAGTCTCAAATCTGTCTTAAATTTAGGGACCGTTTTTTTGGTCAGTAAACAGTCTTAAATTGAATTTCGACCCGTTTATTAATTGGGTCAAAAACAGTCTCAAATCGGTCTACAAATTAGAGACAAATTCAAACCGACCCGACACCAACCCGAGCTGAACCCGGCCCGCACACACCCGACCCGAAACAGACACACCAACACCCACCCGACCCGACACCCACCGAACCGAACCGAACCCGCTCGAAACCCACACCCACCACTTTAACAAGTAATTGTCCTGTGTAATTTTTAAAATTAATTATATATGTATTCATTAATTTCTTTATTGTATATGATATAATAAGTTTTAACTTTATTAATTTCTTAAATCTATTTCACATATATTAATGGATAAAAATCATTTAATCGTAAAAAAACAATGTTACTTTAAGAAGTCCAAAACAACATTAATAACTATTTAAAACTAATATTCATCATCATCCTGATTTGTATGTACATCCTCATCATCATACCCTTCTTCATCCTCGAATTTAGATACCGTAGTAAAAGATTTTTTTTCCGAATGTGGATACTTTTTCTGAGTTCAATGGAGTCTCACGATCCCAACTGTAAGTGATCGATTCATATATTAGGGATATATATATTAATAAAAACTGGATTCATATGAATTGTTGTCTTTAGTAAGAAACACGCAAATCATTGCATTGAACTAAATAATTATAATATATAAAAACTTTAAGTTCGTTATTGTTATAATATTATTGTTGTTCGTATTGCTTCCATTTTTTATTACATATCCTTCAAGAATAATGCTATAATTTTTTAATTATACATATTGTTCAAGAACTGAATATTGTTCAATAGATTAATAAACATAAAAAAATATTTAATTAAACTATTCAAATAAATTATAATATCAACATAATTCCTAAAACAATTCAAAATGACAGTAAACATAAAAAACATAAAAACAATTAAAATGTTCAAACTAAAATAAGCATAAAAAAGCAATAAATTGTTCAAACACAAAAAATGATAGTAGTTGTACTCGTCTTCCTCTTCCTCTTCATCATCCTCGTCCTCGTACTCGCCACCCTCGTCGCCCACGCTGTTCTTGGCGGTCTTGAATACCTGATTAGTGTCAAAATTGTTTGAAATTCATGTGATTAATTCGCATAATTTTATTGGATTTCGTGCATTATTTACACTAAATTGACTAATTGCATTTGATTTGGATAAAGAGTGTGGTTTGCTATTTTTATAGGAAAAATGAGGATTTTTGAAGCAAAATACGTCTCAAATAATTTGAAGTCAATCGAAGAAATAATCGAGTAGAGAAGAAGGTGATTTGGCTCAATATAAAAAAAGAGTTGAGGCCTAATTTGGATTTTGCAAAACAGCCGGCCCATTAACAATTTAAATAAGGGGCGCGGCTAAAGGCACCCAAGGATCCTATGAGGACACCCACCAAACTTTTTTTTTCATCTAAGACAGTTTGTAAAATGTCTCATATGCCCCTAGTGTAAATTTAAAAAAAAACGAAAGATGAGTACACCCACCATTATATTAATTGACAAACTCTTTCACACAGCACAAAATTCTCCCCCACCACCACCACTGCCCCCAAAGATCTTCCCCCACCACCACCGTAACATCCAAATTTCAAAAGAAAACAACCGAAACGAAACAGAGGTAAAATGTTTGAAAAAAAAAAAAAAATTAATGTGTTCGAAAATTTTAAATGAACAAAGGTAAGATGTTCGAAATTTTTTACAAAACAAACTCAATATGTTCGAAAAAAATCATAAACAATTTAAATTTGTCCGAAAAAAAATATCGAACATCTTGTTCGAAATTTTTTCCAAAACAAACAAAATATGTTCGAAATTTTTGCCAAAACAAACCCTAATTGTTCGAAATTTTTTCCAAAACAAACATAAAATGTTCGAAAATAATTTACGAACTTCCAAAATAAACCCTAATTTTCTTAAATTTTTTAAAACCCCTAATCTTACCTGAAACTAGACGAGCGGCGGCGACGGCGTTTTCTGGGGAGGAGGGCGACGACATTTCTGGGGGAGAAGGGCGACGACGTTTTCTGGGGGAGAAGGGCGACGGCGTTTTCTGGGGGAGGAGGGCGACGACGTTTTCTGGGGGAGGAGGGCGATGGCGTTTCTGGGGGAGAAGGGCGACGGCGGCCGCGACGAACGAGGAAGGAGGGCGACGGCGTTTCTGGGGGAGAAGGGCGATGGCGGCCGCGACGAACGAGGAAGGTGGGATGCGAGCGGCCGCGTCTCAGAGAGGAGGGCGGCGGTGGCAGCGTCTCAGAGAGGAGGCGACGGCAGCCGCGTCTGAGAGAGGAGGCGTTGGCAGCCGCGTCTGAGAGAGAAGGCGATGGCAGCCGCGTCTGAGAGTGGAGGCGATGGCGGCGCTGCGGCGAGGGTGGAGGGGCGGAGGGTGTGCGTGGATGGGGAAGAAGGGGAGTGAGAGAGGCGGAGGAAAAATGGAAAACAGGGAGGAGGGTGGGTGTACTGATTTTTTTGGAATGAAAAGTATAGAATTAGGGTTTTATGTAGGTTAAGGGTATATTGGGGATTTTCACGTGGGTGTCCTCATCCGTTTTGTGGGTGTCCTCATCGCGTGGGTGTCCTCATAGGATCCTTGGGTGCCTTTAACCGCGCCCTTAAATAAAAGATGGAAGTTAAATTGAAGCCCTTGTTACCAGCCCATTTTCTATGCTATTTACTGCAAGAATTAGAAGATGCCTGCTGCTCCAATTCATTCATCCGACCACAACAATTCTATGTGGGCATGTGGCTTGGTGATTTAAGAAGAAAGGGCACGGTTATACACACACCAACCTATTGAGTACACCCACCACACATTTTTTTCAAATGACATGACATGTGAAATGTCTCATATACCCCTCGTATGAAATTTATAAAAAAAATACGAAGATGAGTACACCCACCATTTCATTTTATTCCCAAAATCATCCACACCATCACCACCAAAACAGCTACAACTACAGTACCTTAATAAGAAAAAAAAACTCTTAAAAATACAAAATTTCAACCATTAACATCATAAATCTGTGTTCGAAAATTTTATATAAACAAAGTTAAGATGTACAAATTTTTTTACGGAATAAACTCGATGTGTTCGAAAAAAAATCATGAACAACTTTCATTTGTCCGAAAAAAAAAGATCGAGCATTTTTTTTGAAATTTTTTCTTGAACAAACTCATGTTGTTTGAAAATTTCTACTCAACAAACACAAGTTGTTCGAATTTTTTTCCTCAACAAACACAACTTGTTCGAAAAAATTCACTAACAACTTCCAAAAACCCTAATCCCTAATTTTTCACATTTTTCACAGAAACCTAATTTTATAGAAACTTAATCTTACCTGAAGCGGCACGGCGGCGGCGAGGGGCACGAATGAAGGGAGGCCGGCCGCGAACGACGACCGACACGGCTGAGGAAGGAGGCGGCCGCGAAGGGGAGGGGAGGGGAGGGGAGAGGGTGCGGCCGCGAACGGCCGCGAAGGGGAGAGGAAGGGTTGCGGCCGTGAACGGCCTCAAAGGAGAGGGGGAGGGGTTGCGGCCGCGAACGGTCGTGAAGGGGAGAAGGAGGAGTTGCGGCCGCGAATGACCGCGAAGGAGAGGGGGAGGGGCCGCGGGTGCTACACAGTGGGGGTGGCCGCTGCAATGACGTGGAGAGGTGGGTGTCGCCGCCAAGACGACGTGGAGAGGTGGGCGGCGGCGCTGCGCCGACGTGGGGAGGGGGCGGTGCCGCGGTGACGGATGGATGGGGCGCGATGTGGTGGGTGTACCGATTGGAATGAAAAAAAAGAAATAGAATTAGGTTTTTAAGGACCTCAAGGGTATTTTGGAGTTTTACACCTGTGTTTCCTCATCTAAGAATGGGTGTACTCAGCCCGTAGGTGTCCTCAATAGGTTGGTGTGTGTATAAAGGCCCATGAATTTAATTTAAGGGATTAGACGGCAGAAGCCGTGACCTTCTGGTTGAAGGGAATCAGTGTAGAAAAGATCTTCATTTGGGGGAGGAAACCCTCTCCTCTCCCACACTTCCACTCATTAGATTTTATTAGTTTAATTTCTTAGCTAGTTTAAATTTATAATTTCATTTTATGGTTAGTTTTGAAGTATTTGAAGACCTAAGGTGACACTTTCCATTATTGCAAATTTAATTTAGTAATTTCAATTTCATTCAGGTTTTGTAGTTTATTTTATATGAGTTTTATTATATTTGTTAATTTAGATATGGGGTAATCTCTTGTTGCTTTGGGTATTGGAATTATGAGGGTAATTAGTGGGTTTATGAATTAATTGTTTGATTAGCCTTATGTTTTGATTTAATTGTTTCTATTGTTGTGGTTTGTTTGATTAAATTAGTTGATTATTTCTATTAGCTAGTATTTTTTATTATGTTAATTGCAACGAGAGTTGGGTTTGCATGATTGGGATGTGTGTGAAAAACTTGATTAATTAGTTTAAGTTTAATAGTAATTAGCTTAACCGAGAGAGGGATATTGCTTAGATCGACAACATTAGACATTAATCGATTAGAGGTCGTCTAAGTGATTATTGAGAGGGCGAGTCGTAAACATTAGTAACCGTGTTGAAAGTGTTTACGGGTCACTATCCTAGGAGCTTATGGAACTAATTAGATCCTATAATTGCTAATTAGTGCACGTGTTCACGTAAGTCTCACGAGGGATTGGTCTACACATATATGTGATAGCCTTTAGCACAATTGAAGACATTACGTTTAATTATTGTGATTAGTTCGTTAATACATTAGTGATCCCACATAAGGAAGACACCCAAAACAATTCTTCCACTTGCACTTTCATCTTTGAGAGTTAGTTTTAGTTGTTTACTCAGTGTTTCTTTTTCTTATTGATGTTTGCTTTATCCTCCCGTTTAGCTTCTATAACACCATTTCGACTTATAGTTTTGGGGCTCCACATTCTCATAGGTCCTTGGACGATAACTACTAGGTCGTATACTTACTCAATTATAACGAACACATACGCTTGTGGGGATTGTTATTGTTGTACTAAAAAGTGTGCAAAATACGAACCAAGTTAATACCTCCGGTTTGAGTCGAGCATTACTAACTGCAACCTATGTCTGAGCTGGCCAATTCTTAGCCCTATAGCACAAGTCAATTTTCGGTCTCTAAACAAAATTCGAAATTTAATTTCTGTTTAGAGACCGCAAACTCGGTCTCTAAACGAGCGTTCAAAATTGACGGTCAACTAAAATTTGGGATACACATACACATGTATCCCCCACCTTAATTAAAGAGCGGATTGAAAACGGTCTCTAAACAAACGGTTAAAATTGACGGTCAACTAAATAATTGGGATTTGAAAATTTTTATACCAATTAAAGATCGAATTTTTGGTCTCTAAACAAAATTCAAAATTTAATTTCTATATTAAAGACCGAATTGAAAACGATCTCTAAACGAGTGGTCAAAATTGGTAGTCAATGAAAATTTTGGGATACATAATTTTTGATACCAATTAAAGATTGAATTGTCAGTCTCTAAACAAAATTCAAAATCAAAATTTTAATTCGGTCTCTAAGTGGTTTGAAAACATAATAATAAAGACCGAACTGAAAACAGTTTCAAAACTCTATTTTTTTTTTCGGATAGGTCTCAAATCATTCTCTAGAGGAATTTTGTGTAGTGTAAATCATAATTATTACTTCAATTAGAATTGATGTTCCCAAAGGAGTGTGACACGTGTAGGTGGGGGATACATGTGTATGTGTTTTTAAAAAAAATTCAAATAATACAAACACAAATAATCAGAGTCGGGTTAGTTGTCCAAATGGTCAAGAGCTATGAAAATACTTAATGAGTATTTTAACAAATCTTAATCAAATAAACAAACTATATGCAGAATTATGATAGACCCCTTTTAATACTCCTTAAAAATAACTTAGTAAATCACAAGTTTTACTCACACCAAAAACTTGGTTTGTGTCAACACTAATAAAAATTACTTTTCCTTAAACAAATGATTAAGGTAATGATCAAAACAGTTTTATGCAATATCAAATAAGAGCAAGTTATGATCAAACAATAAGTAAGCAAGTAATAAAGTGCAATAAGTAAAGAACACAAGATCTATAGTGGTTCGGAGGTTAAACTGCTCCTACGTCCATTTTCCTAATTTAACAGGATAATTCCTTAATCACTTCGAAATTAACTTGTGTTATAGTGTCAAGGTGCACTCTCCTCTTATTTTTCTCTCTTGATTTCTTACAACCAATTAACACTTGTTGTAATACTCTCAAATATCTCTCAAAGTTAAAGTATGATTTTGTTCTTGGTACCAACTTAGTGTGATATCATTTACAATTAAGAATAATGTAAAGGATAGGATATCACTTGCTAGCTAGGCTTAGGATAAACAATAATTTCTGCCTAGTGGGGAACTAATGATAACACTCAAATGTATTCTTAAAAGATTAATAACGAATGCTTGAGTGTTGAATGCTTTTGATAACTTGTAAATTCTTTGTAATAGCTTTAGTTTGTGTGTGTTCCCGTAAACTTGAAAGAATTCAAGTTTCACCCTATGTATATAAGTAAGAAACTATTTATTGGTGAAGATATTATTTCATAAATTTGAACGTATAAATTGTTCAAGGGTATGCATGCAATTTGTACATGCATTCACGTCCAATTCTGAAAACTTCATTTTATTTTCAGAGTTTGTTATGCACAATTACGGGTGGCAATTGATCATTGGCCTTCATGAAATATTTTATTTACCATAATTAGGTGAGCTTCAACCTCTTTGCACAAGTCTTAGTAAACTCATTTGAATGTCAGTTCAGGTTTCTTGACCATTTGATTAACTTGGAATATGCGCTGAGAATTCATTCATGTACTTGTCAATTGCCTTACTTGCAAAGTGCTCTAAACTTAACTTCATGTACCTTGACCAAACTGATGACTTGCAAAGTCTTCTGTATCATCATTCATAGCTCTTGCATACTTGAATTTTTATAAGACATGTTGGGATATTCAAACATTTGATATCCCTTATATTTAGTTTTGAAAAGTCAAACTACTTGTGTCAAGTAATTCCAGTCGATTAGACGTCTTCAACCAAGTAGAATACTTGAAGATAGAAGAAATAACTGTTCTAGGATAGTAATTCAAAAATAAGCAACGAGACAAACATCACACAAGAATTTAAGTGGTTCGATCAATGTGATCTACATCCACTGGACCAGACGAGTACTTCTTTGATTGATAAAGAATGTTTACACACTCATTCACTCAGAATAGGATATTTCCTCACTTCACTCGTGAACTCACACAACTCAAAGATTACAAAACGTACTACAATCTACAATCCAAAAATCGTCAACCTTTACAATGTACACATACAAGAGTATATAAAGACCAAAGGTAGTTGCTGCTGTTAGGAACTGTTTGAGTAGTTAGCAACCGTTTGCAACCGCTTGTAACAACCCATGTGCTCTGTTATTGCCCAACTGAAATGGTAGTTATGCCCTCAAGTAGTTGTAACTGTAATACAACTAGTTAAACTAACTAACTTCCATATCAGAAGACTTGTCCATAAAGATCAGAACACTACTTAGTGATTTGATACTCAACTCTTCTGTTCTTGTGACCAAAAGCTGACTCTGCTGATAGACTTCTACTGTGCTGATTTTACTGTGCTGATAAGTACTGTGCTGATAATACTGTGCTGATAGTACTGTGCTGATATACCCTGCTGAAGTACTGTGCTTGGTATACTCTGCTGAAGTACTGTGCTGACCCAGTACTGTGCTAACTCAGTACTGTGCTGACCCAACCAACTGTGCTGAAATCTAAGCATCACCTCCTCAGCTGATTGAAAACCTTCAACTCACCTGATTTCGGCCTAAGTCATCTTATTTGATCCTATCAGCACACTACTTACTTAGTGTGCTAACTATGAGATTATGAGATAATACTGACAATTCTCCACCTTTAGCTCATAATCGAACTAACCTCCATCAAAACAAAACACCAACACTATCCTCCTCAAAGAATAGCCTCCACTACTGATCTTCTCCCACAAGAACAGTAGTCTTCTCCTCAGAGGAATTAATGCAGTCCAATAAGTCTAAGACACAAGCCAAACTTCTCTTTTGGCAATGCCTTAGTGAACGCATCAGCAGGGTTCTCCTCTGTAGCAATCTTCACTACCTGGACCACCCCCTTCTCTACAATATCTCTTACAAAGTACAACTTTACATCTATATGCTTAGTTCTCTCATGATACCCCTGATGCTTTGCAAGATGTATTGCACTTTGGTTATCACAGAAGACAGTCACACTTCTCTGTGATATACCAAACTCCTTCAAGATCCCCCTAAGCCACATGCTCTCCTTAACTGCTTCAGTCAAGGCTACATATTCTGATTCTGTAGTAGATAATGCAACTACGGACTGATGTATTGACCTCCGTGATATAGCTGTACCAAATAAGGTGAACACATACCCTGTTAAGGACTTTCTTGTATCTACATTGGCTGCATAGTCGGCATCAACATATCCCACAAGAGTTTCTCCCTCATTCGATATCTTCTGAAATTTCAGACCCTTCTCAGCTGATCCTAGAACATATCTCATGACCCACTTAACTGTCTCCCAATGACTTAAGCCTGGATCACTCATGTATCTGCTGATTACACTCATTGCATGAGTTAAATCTGGTCTACAACACACCATAGCATACATTAAACTCCCTACTGCACTGGCATAAGGAACCTTACTCATCCGAGCTCTCTCTTGGCTGTTCTTGGGACACATCTGATTGGATAGCTTCTGATGCTGGCCAATTGGTGTAGAAACTGACTTAGCTTGATTCATCCTGAATCTCTCTAACACCTTCTTCAAATAGGTAGGCTGACTAAGCTGAATTGCTCCCTCAACTCTACTGATCTCCATCCCAAGGATCACTTTAGCTTCACCAAGATCTTTCATCTCAAACTCCCTTTTGAGAATCTCTTTCACCTGATTGATACTGTTAATAGACTCCCCTGCTATTAACATATCATCTACATACAGCAGAAGATAGGTAACTGAACTCCCAACTCGTCTGAAGTAAACACAGCTGTCATACAAGCTTCTTGCAAAACCAGCTGAGCATTGTCAAGGGCTTTGTTTGAGGCCATATAATGATTTTCCGAGTAAGCACACTTTGTCTTCTCCATCTTCTATGTCCAACCCTTATGGTATTTTCATGTAGATCTTCTCATCTAAGGTCCCATGAAGAAATGTTGTGGTCACATCCATCTGATGCAGCTCCAATTCATATTGAGCAACCATAGCCAATAAGATTCTAATGCTACAATGCTTTACAACAGGAGAGAAGATTTCATTAAAGTCAATACCTTCTTTCTGTGTAAATCCTTTAGCTACAAGTCTTGCCTTGTACCTAATCTTGCCACCTCTCTGAGCCTCCACCTTCTTCTTGTAGATCCACTTACACCCAACAAGTTTCTTGTTCTTAGGTCTCTCAACAATCTCCCAAGTCTGGTTCTTGTTAAGAGATAATAATTCATCCTCCATAGCAACTAACCACTTCTCTTTGTCATGGCAGTTAGGGGTGGGTAAATATACCGAAATTTCGGTATACCGAGCTTTTCATACCGAAAAAATATCGAAATTATCGAAATTTTAGGTATACCGATATTTTGGGTACGGGTATGATATCGTACCGAAATTTTCGGTACGGTAACGGTATGGAAAATGATCATACCGCGGTATTTCGGTATACCGAAAAAATTTTGGTATTCGGTATGAAACGGTATATCGATATACCGAAATACTGAACCTTAATAAAACAATAATTTTATATTATTTTTAAATTAAAATAACTTTAATTATTAAAATTTAAATAAAATAAACCTTAAATAATTAATTTCGATATAAAACAATGCTTCAATATTTTAGGTATGAATTGGTATACCAGTATTTCGATATGAAATGATGGTTTAATATTTTCTATATAAATTGGTATACCGATATGGTACAGATGAATTTTTACGTACCAAAAATTTCGGTATACCGAAATTTCGGTACGATAACGGTATGTATTTTTTCAATATCGAAATTTTCGGTATGATAACGGTATGGTTCGGTATGATCGGTATACCGTACCGAACCACCCCTAATGGCAGTTGATGGCTTATGTGTAAGTTTTAGGCTCCAGAGACTCCACCTCAAGAGCTGCACATAATGCAAATGATACAATGTCAGCTTGACCATACCTCTGAGGTGGGTGAACTTCTCTTCTGGTTCTGTCCCTAGTCAGCTGATAGTCATGAAGCTCAGTATCACTATGAGTAGTCTCCTCCTCATCTGGATCAATCTGATCTTCAGTTAATCTTCTGGTTTCAACATGCTCCACCTCAACATGTGTCTCATCTGGTTTGTTGTGTGCTGCACTTGAACTTGCCTCTTCTTTCAATGACATTTTACTTTCATCAAAAGTTACATCTCTGCTGATAATACACTTCTGCATCCCAGCTTCAAGGCACCACAACCTATACCCTTTCACTCCTGAAGGATACCCTACGAACACACATTTCAAGGCTCGAGGCTCAAGCTTATCTTGCTTGACATGGGCATATGCTGAATAACCATAAACCTTCAAATTACTGTACTCAGCTGCATGGCTAGACCATAACTCTTCTGGGGTTTTAAATTGCACAGCTGAGGAAGGGCTTCTATTTATCAAATGGGCTGCTGTTGACACTACTTCTCCCTAAAATACTTTAGGCAGTCCCAAGATGCTCAACATGCACCTGACCCTCTCAAGCAAAGTCTGGTTCATTCTCTCAGCAACTCCATTCTGCTGAGGTGTACCTGGTACTGTTCTATGCCTCACTATACCCTTCTTCTTGCAGAAAACATTGAACTCTTCTGATATGAACTCCAACCCATTATCAGTTCTCAAATGCTTGAGCTTCTTTCCAGAGACATTCTCAACCTCAGTGAGCCATTCCTTGAACTTTTCAAATGCTTCTGACTTGGATTTCAGGATAGTGATCCATACCTTTCTTGAGTAGTCATCTTTGATAGACATGATGTATCTCCCACCACTTCTGGTCTGATTCCTAGCTGGTCCCCATAAATCTGAATGGACATAGTCCAAAACTCCTTTGGTAGAGTGTGAACTCTTTTTTTTTTCAAACTTCAATCTCTTGGATTTCCCAAGAATGCAGTGCTCACACAAATCAAGCTTTGTGATCTTGTCACCACCTAGCAATCCTTGCTTACTTAGCTCAAGTAAGCCCTTCTCTCCTACATGACCTAATCTTTTGTGCCAGAACATTGAGTTGTCTTGCACCCTTGCCACATCTGATCTCCCAATTACTGTTCCTCCCTTAAGAAAGTAGAGATCTTGCCTACTCTCACCTTTAAGAACAGTAAGCTTCCCCTTTGAAACTCTGAGCTCTCCATCTTCTGACTGGAATTTATAGCCCAATGAATCCAGCATGCCAAGAGATATCAAATTTCTCTTGAGTTTAGGAACATACCTGACCCTCTTGAGAATCCTCACTACTCCATCATACATCTTCAAGTGTATTGTACCTTCACCTTTGACTTTGCAAGTGTGATCATTCCCTAAAAACACAGAACCTCCATTCTGATGCTTAAAATAATGAAACCAATCTCTTCTTGGAGTCATGTGGAAAGAACACCCTGAATCTAAAATCCAATCCTGTTGTTCTTTAGTGGAAGTGATGGATAGGGACTGAGCTGACTCATATCCTTTCTGCTCCTTATCTTCTTGGGTTTGATTTGCTTGATTCTTATCAACAGGGTTCTTAGGACCAGATTTTCTCATAAGTTGTCTGTACTTGAAATAAGTACTTTTAAAGTGCCCGGGTTTGTTGCAATGGTGGCACACTACTACCCCTTGATTTGACACAGCTGATTTTCCCTTATCAGCTCCCTTGGGTTGACTAGACCCCTTCTTGGAGACAGATTTCTTCTGTCCTCCCTTGATTACCAATCCTTCGCCGCTGCTACTTTTATCTCAATGAGATGTCTTATTATGTAGTAGCTTGGACTTGACAGCCAAGATCACATCCTCCAATGTGATTACGTTCTTTCTACCATACAAGATGGTGTCCTTTAGGATTTCAAAGGACTTAGGAAGAGCACTCAACAAGATAAGAGCCTTATCCTCTTCTTCTAGCTTGACATCCAAATTCTCCAGATCATCAAGTATCTTGTTGAACTCATCTAGCTGCTCCGTAATGGGTTTGTCATCTCCCATTCTAAAGGCATACAACTTCTGTTTCGAATAGAGTCGGTTAGCAAGAGTTTTCACCATATATAACTTCTCAAGCTTATCCCAAACCTCATTCGCTGACTTCTCTTTAGCAACCTCCCTCAAGACCTTATCTCCAAGGCAGAGTAGGATCGTGCTTCGAGCTTTTCTGAGCAACTTGCTCCTTTTAGCCGCAGCTGCTGCAGTTTCTTCTGCAATCTCTTCGGATTCTTCGAGAGCCTCGAATAATCCTTGTTGTTCAAGGAGGGCCTGCATCTTGACCTTCCACAGCCCAAAATCACCTGTGCCTGTAAACTTCTCTATGTTGTACTTGGTAGAATTCCCCATCTTAGATCTGCAGCTACTTCAGTTTCCCACAGACGGCGCCAATTGTCAAGTAATTCCAGTCGATTAGACGTCTCCAACCAAGTAGAATACTTGAAAATAGAAGAAATAACTACTCTAGGATAGTAATTCAAAAATAAGCAACGAGACAAACAACACACAAGAATTTAAGTGGTTCGATCAATGTGATCTACATCCACTGGACTAGACGAGTACTTCTTTGATTGATAAAGAATGTTTACACACTCATTCACTCGGAATAGGATATTTCCTCACTTCACTCGTGAACTCACACAACTCAAAGATTACAAAAAATACTACAATCTACAATCCAAAAATCATCAACCTTTACAATGTACACATACAAGAGTATATAAAGACCAAAGGTAGTTGCCGCTGTTAGGAACTGTTTGAGTAGTTAGAAACCATTTGCAACCGCTTGTAACAACCCATGTGCTCTGTTATTGCCCAACTGAAATGGTAGTTATGCCCTCAAGTAGTTGTAACTGTAATACAGCTAGTTAAACTAACTAACTTCCATATCAGAAGACTTGTCCATAAAGATCAGAACACTACTTAGTGATCTGATACTCAACTCTTCTGTTCTTGTGATCAAAAGCTGACTATGCTGATAGACTTCTACTGTGCTGATAAGTACTGTGCTGATAATACTGTGCTGATAGTACTGTGCTGATATACCCTGCTGAAGTACTGTGCTTGGTATACTCTGCTGAAGTACTGTGCTGACCCAGTACTGTGCTGACCCAACCAACTGTGCTGAAATCTAAGCATCACCTCCTCAGCTGATTGAAAACCTTCAACTCATCTGATTTTGGCCTAAGTCATCTTATCTGATCCTATCAGCACACTACTTACTTAGTGTGCTGACTATGAGATTATGAGATAATACTCACAACTTGTAATAGGAGAAGTTGGTTTGGTGCTCTCGATTCATGATTAGACAATCACGTGAGCTTTAGAACCTTTAGATGTTCATATATTTTGGTGTAATTTCCTTAATGTGAGTACCATTCATGCTTGTTTGCTCTACAACTTGCCAATTGTCTTGTTTGAGGTTATTATTTTTGTGAGATTCTTGAAAGCGATATAAGGTCATCTTTGTTTTGAATAGTCACTTCGCCAAATTCTCCATACCATTAATTTATCTGTAATTAGCTACTTTGATCCTATTGACTTATATTCTTTGGCAACCTACAAATTTAGTCTATTTGTCTCTATCTTTTATGAGCTTAATTTTTCTATGAACTAGTGGATCTTAAATGTTGACAAATGGAGTTGAATTGAGCATAAATGTGAATTTGGTGGGATTTTTTAGTTTAAAAGTGAAAGAATTAAAAAAAGATGAATTGTGAGTTGCTAAAAAAAAAAAAAAAAAGATTGAGTTGACGAGAAAAGAAAAAAAATTGAAAAAGAAATCTCTCTTGTGTCCAAAAACAATTGGTGGAGTTTCAAGATTAAAAGTGTTCAAAAAGTTTTGGTGGTGAAAAATATGCTTAAAAAGAAAAGGAACAAGTAGATTGTGTGAGATGGAGGAATTTTAGTTGCCTTGAGTGTTACAGATATTCGACGGGGTGTCTTTAATTCTCGCTCCACTAGTTTACGAGTCACTTTATCAAAATCTTCTCTACCATAACAAAAGAGCCTACATTACAACCAAATGTGAAGTCCTTGTTGTTTCATAAATTGAGCACATGACATGTGGTGGAGAACTTAGACATTTGACAAGCACATATTGTAGTGCATTTGTGTGGTTTGATTTTGAGAACATACATTCCTTGATATACACTTTGTGTGATGAGTAATACACTTACTTGAGATGAAATGTGAATTGAGCACTTAATCTTGCATTGATTTGAACATAGCTTGTGAACTTGTTTGTTGATTTCTCTACCTCAAAGCTTGATTAGATTTAAGAAGTTGACAATCACTCCTTTTATGTTATTTTGAATGAATTACTTCGCAATTCTCCAACTTATTCTTTTTCTCTTTCGTTCCTCGGGAACGAGCAACACTTTAAGTTGGGAGGGGAGTTGATTAGTGTGAAAATTGTTTGAAATTCTTGTTTTTATATAATTTGCATAATTTGATAGGATTCCATGCATTATTTACATTAATTTGACTCATTGTACTTGATTTTGGAAAGAAAGTGTAGTTTGTTATTTTTGTAGGGAAATGAACATTTTTGGAGTAAAATATGTCTCAATTATTTTGTGGAGTCAATCGAAGAAATAAATTAGGTAGAAAATAAAATGATTGGACTAAAAAAGAATTATAGAAGGGAGAAAAAATGGCAGCTCAAAGTCTAAGCCATGTATATCCAATTAATTGATTTGAAGTTGGGCCCTGTGAGAATTAGGTTTTGATCACCATTGAATTTTGGTGAGTGAGATAATTTGTATATATATAGTTGTTTACAAGAGTAACCGATATACAAGAATCAAAGAGAGAATATATACAAAGTAAATGTAAATCTCTATATACAAGGAAGGTTGAATTATTCCTTAATATCTCCCATCAAGCTTTGTGTGAGATGTGGAAAAACGTAGAGCTTGGAGCGCAGGAACTCGAAAGTCGGGCGAGGAAGGCTCTTTGTAAACATGTCTGCGAGCTGGAGGTGAGATGGCACAAAATCGATGAGAAGTCTCCCGGAAGTTACCATTTCCCGAACAAAATGGCAGTTGATGTGTTTTGCCCGCTTATGGGCGACCGGATTTTGGTTGAGGAATATAGCACTTCTATTACCAGTCAGAAGAACTGGGCGAGCAGGGGGTAGCTGACGAAACTCCCGTAGAAGGTTCGTCAGCCAGATTATATTAGCAGTTGTGTTCGCCATCTCCCTATATTCAGATTCGCAGCTCAAGCGAGCAACAATAGGTTGTTTCTTAGAACTCCAAGAAACAAGGTTACCACCCAAGAAGATTGAATAGCCATAGGTAGATCGACGAGTTTCAAGACACTGAGCCCAATCAGCGTTAGAATAGCCTACATTTGATCGATCAAGTCGGCGAGCAAAGGAAAGGCCGTAGTGAAGAGTCCCTTTGACGTAGCGGATGATGCGCTTGACCGCAGAGAAGTGATCCGTAGAGGGTGTCTGTAGGAACTGACTAACATGATTTACTACAAAGGAAAGGTCCGGGCGTATGATTGCCAGATATTGGAGAGCACCAACAAGCGAGCGATAGAGGGTTGGGTCCGAGAATGGGGCACCAGTGCTCGTCAGAGATTCACCAACGACCAAGGGTGTAGCAATTGGGCGAGAGTCAGCCAAAGATGCTCGGTCGAGGACATCTCTAGCATACTTGGACTGGCTAATGAAGAGACCATCCGAAGTATAAGAGATCTCAAGGCCTAGAAAATAATTTAGGCGACCCAAATCCTTTAGTGCAAATTCCTTGTGCGCCTGCGAGATGAAGCGAGCAAGGAGGGATGGTTCATTGCCCGTCACAATGATATCATCCACATAGAGGAGCAAGAAGATAACAAACTTGCCCTTGTGGATGAAGAACAGTGAGGAATCGGACTTGCAAGCAGAAAAACCGAGGTCAAACAGAAATGTGCTAAACCTTTGAAACCAGGCAAGGGGGGCTTGTCGCAGGAAATACAGTGCATTTTTTAGGCGACAAACGTAATTCGTGAAGCGAGCATCAATGTAGCCAGGAGGTTGAGCCATGAAAACGGGTTTGTCCAAGACACATGTTGGGATATATATATCCCTAGTTTAGTTTTGATAAACCAAATCAAACATGTAATAGGATAAGTTGTATTGTATAGACAACTTTATTATACATCTTGTAATAGATAGGACTCTGGTTAGAAGAGAAGACATGCCAATGCTCAAGAAGAGAAGAGAAGACCAAGACCAGAAGTCTCCTGATAAGATGAGTTAAACTCATCTTATAGGATAAGAAGAATAAGAGTAAGATGAGTATACCAGCAGAGTAGAAGTCTTCTTATACCAGCAGAGTAGAAGTCTTCTTACACCAGCAGAGTAGAAGTCTTCTTACACCAACAGAGTAGAAGTTTTCTTACACCAGTAGAGTAGAAGTCTTCTTATACCATCAGAGTAGATGTCTTCTTACACCAGCAGAGTAAAAGTCTTCTTACACAAACAGAGTAGAAATCTTCTTACACCAGCGGAGTAGAAGTCATCTTACACAATTAAGGGGAGACCAATCAGAGCTGAAATCAAGGATTGACAAGATATGTGCACAAGAAAGGAAAGTCCAAGATATGATTGAAATTACATGACAATGGTAATATTCAATCATATCAAATCAAGAGATTGGCAATTCCTGAATTAGTGGAGATTTGAATTGCTATCATCCAACGGTAACATTCAAACATCAACACTATATAAATGAGTTCAGTCCATACATCATTGGGAGTGTGAAGAGGTGTGAGATGTAGAGGTCGAGCAAAGTTCTTAAAGTCTATAAATAAGAAGAGCTCAAGAAGATCGTTCATGAAGATTCAACACGCATCACCTCATCCCCAGTGAGTGAACTCATAACATCTAAGCCAGTTTAGCCACTCATATATATCCATAGCTTAGAGAGAATTTCCCAATCCTAGCATGAGGCTAAAACAGATTGTAAGGGAAATTCTCATCTAGTTCATATACACAAAACCCACCTTCTACCATCAAACCTTAGAAGTCAAGTTGAGTGTTCATCACTGTAAAGAGTGCAAGTGCTCTATAATCACTTGTGGAGTGCAAGTGCTCGCAACTCACTTGTGGAGTCCAAGTGCTCCCAATCACTTGTGGAGACCGTAGCAGTTGGGACTGCTCAGATCTCAAAGTCCTAACCTTGGGACTATAAAGGACAAACCCTTGTAATTTTCGGGAAATTAAAGGGATTAAACATCACGTTTGGAACGTGAGAGTGGACGTAGGAACGTATATCCGAACCACTATAAATTATGATGTTATTTACATTTTCTGCACTTTACTTTCAGTTATCTCATACATATTTGTGCACAAACTGTTTTACAAACTGTATTTAAGTAATAGATGAGTATAATCTTTATGGGCACACTAAAAAATTCTGCACTTAACTCCGATAGGTAATTAATCAGCCGACTAACTAGTCCAAGGCCCCTAGTGAAATCTGAAGACTAGTTACCTTGAAGAGTTAGTTTATTTTCCACACCATCAGCAGACATCAAGTCAGCTGATCTATACTTGACTCGTCTTGTTTTTCGGGGACCAACAACACAATTGAGAAAGGCATTTTTAACATCAAACTGATGAAGGGGCCAGTTGGACTGAACAGCAATGGCGAGGACAACCCGAACGGTCGCAGCCTTGACTACCGGACTGAAAGTGTGAGAAAAGTCGTCGCTAGGAATCTGAGTGAAGCCCTGTGCGACCAGACGAGCTTTATGTCGCTCAACAGAGCCGTCTAAGTGATACTTTGTCCGAAAGACCCACTTGGACCCGACGATATTCACACCCGACGGGCGAGGGACCAGATCCCAAGTGTGATTGTTGTGGAGGGCATCAATTTCCTCCTGTATGCCCGCTAACCAAAGAGGGGACTTGGCAGCTGACTTGAACCCCCGTGGTTCGGAAGAGAGGGCCAAGGCAGAAATAAGTGACGAGGTTGTCGAAGCGACCGTGTACTTAGGTTTGAATATGCTCGCCTTACCCCGAATAACCATAGGGAGCGAAGATGGAGGCGGAGGCAAAGGGCGAGCAGGTGGTGGTGGCTAGGCGACCACCGGAGCAATAACCTGATCAAGTTCAGAGGAGCACAATGAACAAGGGGCAGATGTGCTCGGAGGAGACTGGTCGGCAGATGATGGCAAACATATAGGCTCCAAAAATACTGAGACGTCCAACATAGGCATGGGAGAGGAGCGAGCAGAGGCCGAGAACGGAAAGCATTGCTCGTAAAATTTTGCATGACGAGTGATGAACACCTTGTTCGTGTCTGGATCAAGACAACAAAAACCTTTGTGAGTACTGCTGTAGCCCAAGAAAATGCAAGGGCGACTACGAGGGGCAAGTTTGTGCGGAGCATAATCTCTGAGAAAGGGATAAACACGACAACCAAGGGGCTTGAAGTTTCCATAGTTTGGCGGCGAGGCGAAGAGAGCCTGAAATGGAGAAGTGCCATTAAGGATGGCAGACGGTTGATGACGTAAACAACTGCAGCAAAGACATCAAACCAAAAACGAGAAGGGAGGTTGGCATGAAACATCATAGAGAGCCCTGTTTCGGTAATGTGTCGATGTTTGCGCTCGGCCCTGCCATTTTGCTCGGGAGTGTATGGACATGACAATCTATGGAGAACTCTATGTGCTCGCAAAAAGCTGGAGACCCGATTATTGACGAACTCTGTCCCTCCATCACTCTGAAACACCTTCACAAATGTGGAGAGCTAGTTGCAAACAAAAGTGTGAAATGTTTCTAGAATGGCAGGAAATTCACTTTTAGTTCGCATGGGATAAATCCAAGAGAAGCGAGAAAAGTCATCAAGAAACACAACATAATAACGATAATCGTCCGTGGACACAACAGGTGCAGGACCACATAAATCACAATACACTAATTCGAGGACAGATAAAGCTCATTTTCCATTGATATTAAAGGATAAAAGTTTGCTCTTGACTAACTGACAGGAAGAGCAAACACCAGGAGTAGGTAATAAAGATGTAACTGAAATAACACCTAACTTATGAAAAAGTTTCAAAACATCAAATGGGACATGCCCCAATCGTAAATGCCATAAATTAAAGGAGGCCTTAGACACAGTGGATCGAACGGTTGCAACAAAGGCTGGAATAGAGGAGTCCAACACATACAAGCCATGCTTACATATGCCCCGAGCGACTACCTCATTGGTGTTCCGCTTCTGAATTGTAAACGACTTGTTAGAGAAAATAACATCAACATGCAAATCAGAGGTTAACTTGTTGATAGATAAGAGGTTCTTCGTAATGTCGGGCACAACAAGCACATCACGAAAAGAAGAACCATTACCGATTATCACTGAACCATTACTGGAGTATGGCGTGTAGGAATCCAGATCGGTGGGGCGAGATGTTATGTGAGCGGAATCCCCAGAGTCAATATACCAGTCAGAGGTGGACGGAGGATCGAGCGAGCACACATAGTTAAAATCTTGAGCCAAATGAGCGGTAGAGTGGTCGGGCTGACGAGCATACGATGGACCGATGGAGTGCTCGAGCGTACCGACTAGGGCATTTATCAACATAGTGATTGCCCCGACATATTTGACAGCGAGGAATATAGGGCCGACGATCACCACGACCGCAACCGTGACGATCACCCCGAAACGACAAGGAGCTACCGCCGCGATGGGTGGCCTGGCCGCGAGAGTGCGACAAAGAGTCAGGAGTGGTGCGAGGACGAGCATTGGAGACGAAAGCAGCTTGAGGTGCAGTAGCATCAGGGGGCTTGTTCATAATCTCAAACGCTGTTGCCTAATGTAGGAGATCTCGAAAGGGCGGAACCGGAGATCCCCAAAGTGTGGCCCCAAACCTCGTAGGAACCAATGAGATTTGTCAGAATCGTCGACGAGCTTACCTATAGCGGCCAGTTGATCGCAGATGAGTTTGAATTTGCGACCGTAGTCGGCAATGGGCATGTCGTTGCGCTTGAGGAGAAGGAGTTCCTCGCGGAGTTGGGTGGTGCGAGACTGAGAGGAGTGACTGAAGGCAGCCTCAAGGGCTACCCAGGCGTCCTGAGAGATGTCACGGTCGATCACTTCGGAGAGGGATTCCTCAGTGGGGGGGGAGAGAGAAGGCCAAGGACTTTCTGATCCTTAGCACGCCATACGGTGTATACCAGATTAGCGGTGTTGTTGACGGTGGGGGGGGGGGGGAAATGGTAGATCCGTCAACGAAGCCGAACAGATCGGCACAAAGAAGCATTGGAAGAACCTGCTTCTTCCACAACAAGAAGTTCGTGGAGGTCAATTTGACTTTAACCATATGTATTAATACATTAATGGGGATTGAAGAATCGACTATTGAAATGTAGATCGAGGGGGACAAGCTCGATGTGAGAGGAAGAGGACGAGGGGGACTGGCTCGTCGGAGAGTGGAAGAGATGTCGTGAGGGCTGAGGGAGAAGTGTATTAGGATCGAGAAAATGCTGATACCATGTGAGAATTAGGTTTTGATCACCATTGAATTTTGGTGAGTGAGATAATTTGTATATATATAGTTGTTTACAAGAGTAACCGATATACAAGAATCAAGGAGAGAATATATACAAAGTAAATGTAAATCCCTATATATATACAAGGAAGGTTGAATTATTCCTTAATAGGCCCATTCCTCATTTTTGGGGTGTCGTGGGGTATATACCCCTCAAGTAAATGAGGAAAGAAAGAAGAAAAAAATTAGGGTTTTGGGGGTGTGTATTTATCATGTGGAATTTTAAGAAAAAATGGTATATGAGGTAATTTAGAAGGAGTGCATCTATCTCAAATGTATGGGGGCGTGCATTTAACAAAGCTGGAGGGGTATATACCCCACGCCTTTTGAGGTCGCAACATAGGAATTTTTGGGCCCATTTCAACAATTAAGGTAGAAGCCCACATATATTTTTCATGAATTGGGAGAAAGACACGAGGAATTGGAAAATAGAGACACAGACGTGAGGAATAGCTAGCGCAGAAAAATAGGGCAGCTCATTCGGGTGACAGAAACCCCCTCCCTCCCCACTTCACTCAATAGAATAAATTAGTTTAGTTCACTTTCTTAGCTAGTTTTAAATGAATTATTTGATTTTATTGTAAAAGTTGCAGAATTTAAAGGCATGAGGTTCTGTAACACCCCGTCCCAAAATTGAATATGAAATAAAAGAATGAATAATTTAAGAACTTTCAATTATATTAATAGTGTTATTTGTTTTCAAAAGTTTTGATTTTCAGGAAGACGGACGAGCATTCTGATCCGGGAGCACTCCTAGCACATAATAAAGAAATAAATAGAATATAAGGTTTGATGAATATTTAATAAGTGTCGAAAATTAAAAAAGTCTAAATGATAACCTTACAAATCATTTTATCAAGCTTATGTGATAAACTACTTGACAAAGCATAATATATTTTAATTGACTAGTTATCTTAATTTTAATATGAAATATATAGGTCTGATTGATTTACTTTCTTACGCATGAATAGATATAATGAGTAAAAGATTCATAATTATAAAAATTACAGTTTCTTGGTGAGTATGCTTTTCGTGTCTTTGTGATATAATGTTTGTCTTATTTGATTTTATTTTATATTAGGACTCATTCTGATACTTCACTATTAAATTAATATTAGAATAAAAATAAAAATGATATAGGTAGCCTTAAGTCGAATTTTATAATTAAATAATTTTCATCTCAAAGCGTGACGATTTTATCACCACTATAAATCTTGTGTTGTTTATTTACTGTTTTATATTTGTTAATTGTTCTTAATTTTTAATTTGGATAATCAACGAGATTCTGAATATCGAAGTTGAATAGACAAGTTAAGTTGATATTTGCAGAATAGACGAGTAAGGTTTTGAATTGTTTAGTTGAGTATAAATTTGCTAAGGGCCTATTAATTTGATATTCCGCATTGTTAAATCTCTGATATTTTAGAAAAAGTTTTAAAGTCTATTCACCCCCCTCTAGACTTTGGACTAGTTCTAATCTTAATAACTCAAGTACTTGGGACCAACATAAGTATTTATTTGATCAATTGCATGATTTTAACTACTAATTCATATGTTGATGCATGATTATTGCGACGAGAGTTAGTATTCATTTTTTATCGTATGAGCGAGGGATTGTGGTAATGTGATTTGATTTTAACGAGAGTTGAGTAAATTCATTAGAAACTCCATTAATTTACATTAATTACTTGAATGAGAATTTATGTAATTAGTGAAGAGATTATAACAAATCGAAGCAAACAGACATAAACTTCTGGAACTTGATGTTACAGACGACGCGCTGGGATTGGATGACGAAGAAATTGAGCAGCGGAGAATTTTTTTGAACGATATATTCATAGACTGCGGGACAAGGCATATGCTCCTAATCCAAAAAGCAAAGAACTAGTGGATCAAGGAGGGTGATGCGAATACCAAATTCTTCCACAAATGCATTAATGCCCGATGTAAGGAAAACGACTTATCAAATTTGTGCTTCGATGGAAACTGGCTTACCTCACCAGCGGAAATCAAGTCTGCTATCTCAGATCATTTCAAAAAGCATTTCCAGGCTCCCCCCACGTCTCGACCCTCCATTCCCCCTGGCTTCGCGCGCTGCACCATCAGCGCAGCAGACAATCTGATGCTAACAAAAGCCTTCACAACCGCTGAAATTAGGGACGCTGTCTAGTGCTGCGAGCCTTCCAAATCGCCAGGCCCTGATGGCTTCTCCTTAGATTTTATCAAAGCAAACTAGGAAATTCTGAAGGGTGATTTTCACAATCTTTTTTATGAATTTCACTCAAACGGGAGATTCTTCAAAGGATTTAATCCATCCTTCATAGCATTAATCCCAAAAAAACAAAACCCCACAAGCATCGGTGACTTCAGGCCAATCTCCATGATCAACAGCTACTACAAGGTTATAGCTAAAGTATTGGCTAGAAGACTTTCCAAGGTTATCGGGTCGGTGATATCGGAGTCCCAAACAGGCTTCATTCAGGGTAGACAGATTTTAGACGGAGTGCTAATCCTTAATGAAATCATAGATGAGGCAAAAAAGAAGGAGGAACAATTGCTTTTCAAGATTGACTTCGCGAAGGTCTTTGATTCGATTGACTGGAAATTCTTGGATGACATGATACGAAGTATGGGATTCGCAACGCTGTAAGGTAAATGGATCCGTGAATGGGTTACGTCGGCCTCTGCTTCTTTTCTTATTAATGGCAACCCCTCAACAAAGTTCAAATTGGAGTGGGGATTAAGGCAAAGGGATCCTCTCTCCCCGCTACTCTTTATCATTGCTGCAGAGGGCCTGAGCGTGCTGATTAATAGGGCCATATCTAAAGGACTATATGACGCTGTTGCAATTGGACGAAAGTGTATCCCCATCTCACACCTATAATACGCGGACGACACAATCTTGGTGGGTGAAGCGACTACAAAAAATATTTGGGCTCTCAAATGTTTGTTGGTTAACTTCGAACAGCTATCTGGTCTGAAGATTAATTTCTCCAAGTGCAGTATTCTTGGAATTAATATGGACGCGGAGGTAGTTCACGACGCGGCAGCGTTCTTTGGATGCCACGTTGGAGAACTCCCGATGAATTTTCTTGGCATCCAAGTTGGAATTAATCACAGTAGGACTGAGGCCTGGAAAGACGTGGTGCAGAAGATTAAAAGCAGAATTAATTCCTGGGGGGACAGGCAGATATCCTTCGGCGGTAGAATTACACTACTCAATGCGGTTCTTGTCTCGTTGCCCATTTATTATCTATCATTTTATCGAATTCCAAAGAAAACCCTAAGTGAAATTTCATGGGTCTCATGGAATGATGTTTGTAGACCTAAACCAGTCGGGGGACTCGGTGTTCGAAACTTGATTTATTTAACATATCTCTTCTTGGCAGGTGGGCGTGGAGAATTCGGACGGAGCCTAACTCACTGTGGGTAAAAATTTTGGATTCAAAATATGATATTTTCTTGACAAGGGCAAATTCATCATTGACGAACCAGAACAAGGCAACGTGTTGGTGGAATATGATCCACGATCTCTTCTTCGCCAGCTCTTCCAACCAATGGTTCAATCAAAATTTAATCAAAACTTTGGGCGATGGCAGCAGCACCTCCCTCTGGCACGAGCGCTGGACGGACGAGCCAAATTTGAAGGACATGATATGCTCCAACACAGACACAAAGATCAGCGAGTCCGGCGAATGGGTAGACAACATCTGGACTTGGAATATTCCATGGAGAAGACCCCTTTTTCCTCGAGAGGAATCGCTGGCTGCAGAGCTTCTTAGTGCACTCGGGCCCATTAATCTACAGCTTGTATCCATAGATACATGGAGGTGGAATCTTACCGGAGATGGCATCTACAGTGCTAAGTCGGCTTACGGGGGCCAAGGCCTTCAGACACGAACACAACCCCTACAAGATCGAGGATGCACTATCAGCCATCAGACTGCTATGGAATAAGATGACCCCTCCCATGCTTAGCATGGAAAGTGATTCGAGGACGGATTGCCACTCGAAGCGAGCTATGGAAGAGAAATATTCTTAGAAACGGAGATGACATGTCATGCGCACTCTGTGGTGCAGCCAAGGAGACCCATCATCGATCCAATTATGATTATTTTCTGAAAAAGAACAATGGTGAAGATCATTTCCCGTTATAAGTATGATTTTAACACATATACAATGTTGAAGATCATTCCCCTTAATTAATTGACGTTGGTTGTGAACCTTCTGGAATTTCTTTGTTCTGGTCCTCGACTGTGAGATAGATGTAGGACACTTCGTTATATATATAAGCAGGAATTAAATATTGTTTTAATTGACTTTAGATATGGTTTGATGGAGCATTAAGATGCTAGCTATAGGTTGTGATGTTGTGTACTCATGGGATTTTATTCAGTATTTGAGACTATTGAGGATCAGAAACAAGCTTATATTAATTTGTATATATAACCTATGTTGGGAATAAAATGATACATGTTTTGATTAAATACCAAAACCCCCTGAGACATGCCTAAGTCAAATTGATAGTGTTCTAAAAATGTTAGAACACATAGCATAAGGCTAGATGAGAAGCTGAAATGTTAGGCAGCTCTTAAACAATTAGATGCACAATTTGAGGGGGAACCTATGCTTTGAAGATGACCAAGATCAAGTCCCCTCAAGGCTCAAATTCTGGAACTATCACTTATGATCAAGGACACTCTATGAAACATCAAATGCTCTGATCAGGAGAGTTGTCCAGAGAAGATGTCCTTATGCAAAAACAAGATTGTAAAGCTCAAAAGGACAAGTCCAATAAGATGCTCTGATCAGGAGAGTTGTCCAGAGAAGCCAAATCTATGTGATAAGTGCTCTGATGCTAAAAGACCAAATATGCTGATCAGAAGAGTTGTCCAGAAAAGTTATCTCAGCATGAGTGAATCAGAACAGATGCTCTAAAGGTTGAAGGTCAACTATGCTGAAGATTTAGAGACAACCATATCCTAAAGAAATGCAATGCAACATGCTAAGATCACTGTGAAGTGAAATAAAGGGAAAGAGCCAAGTCATCTGAAGAAGAGCAAGCCAACCTTGCTGATAAGCAAGACTGCTGATAGTGATAAGAAGAGTTGTCCACTTGATAAGGAATGTTGTCCTATCATTGGATCAACCTTCAGAAGCCATGTCCAAGTCCTAACAAGAAGTCAAACATTGGGAAAAGTGCTGGAGAATGAAGACAAAGTCTTACAAGCCGTTTATTACCCAAATGAGGACATGTCACTATCAAGAATCTGTCTTCCAGTTTGAAGAACTAAAAGAAGACATTTATGGACATTGGAGGCTGCCTCTCCAACGGGCAAATCCTTCATTTGTCTATAAATACAGAAGTGTGAAGACCATTTGAAAGCATCCAACAAGAACCTCAACAAAGCACATCCAACCTTAAGTTCTTACAAGCTAGAGTGCTTTCAAAGCTTTCAAAGACTATCTTAGTCTTCAAACACTTCATCTAAGCTGTACTACATTGTATATCCATACACAAGCTTAGAGAGATATCCTATCCTTATACACTGATCTTCATTGTAAAGGATATCTCATTAGTTGGAACCTTACTTCAATCCTCATATCTTTCAAGAGTGAAAGTGAGAAGGTTGTAGTAGCAGAAGTGGTAGGAGCTGACTGTTGAGAGAAGAACAGTTCAGTTCTGAGTTGAGAAGAGGGTACTAGGACTCTAGACATCCTAGGGATCAATTCACCAAGGAGTGGTGTTCTTGATCAAGTGCACCTTGGCACTATAAAACAAGCTAATTCCAAGAGAGAAGGAATTATCCTGTTAAATCAGGGAAAGTGGATGTAGGAGCTTGAGTCTCTGAACCACTATAAATCTCCTGTGTTGATTTACCTTACAAGTACTTACATTCATTCAACACTGCACACAAAACTGATCTTTCAAAGATATCTATTCAAAGACTGTGCAAAACTGATTTGGACAAGTTCCCTGAAGCTTAACTGGACTGTTTTGGATTGACAAAGTGATTTCAGAATCTTAAGGAGTCTAAACTTAAAGGGCCAACCACTATTCCGCACATATAACTCCTTTAGATAGTTATTCAACTAAGTACTCAATAGTACTTAGTAGATTGATTATCTTAGAAGAGTTAATCATCTTCAGCAGAGTTGTCCAAGACAACCTTGCTGAGCTCTGGTTTGATCAAAGTTGAAAAGAATTGCATACAAGTGTATTCCCCCCCCCCCCCATACACTTGTTATATACTCCTTTGAGGACCAACAAGTGGTATCAGAGCAGGGGTTCAAAGACCACTGCTTCTGAAAATCCATCTTGATTTTCAAAACTCACATATTTGGTGTGGTCACTGAACTGATCTCTATCTGAAATCCATCACTTATTGACTGACTGATTATTATTGAAATATGGCCAACAACAATGCTGTTCCTCCACCTGCTATTCAAGGATTGGACAATATGGCCACAAATCCAGTCAACCACATTTCTCATCACAAACTGCCCATGTTTTCCATAGACAATTATGATTTCTGGAAAATTAGATTGACGGCTCATCTTGCATCTCTTCATACTGATATGCTTAGAGTAATCACAAGAGGACCTTTTGTGTTTACTCAAACTAACCCTAGATTGACAGATGAGCAAAGAGCAGATATAAGGGAATTGATTCCCAAAGATGAGGATGACTTCACTGCTGATGAAAAGAGGAAAGATAATTTGAATTATCTTGCCATGAACACCCTCTATCAAACAATTCCAGATGCAGTTATGGGTAGAGTCTACCACTGCACCACAGCCAAAGAAATTTGGGATACCCTTGCTGAAATGTGTGAGGGCACTGAAAAGATCAAGGAGAACAAGCTCCAAGTTGCTGTGCAGAAGTTTGAACAATTTTCAATGGAGTCTGATGAGACCATTGACAAATTTGCTGGTAGATTCACTGATGTGATGAATGAGATTAACTCATTGGGCAAGGTCTACACCAAGAGAGAGGTTGGATTGAAAATCCTGAGAAGTCTCACTCAAAAGTGGGATGTCTATGCTGTAATGATGCAGAATACCAAAGATCTCTCCACCATGCCCATGCAACAAATATTCTCAGAACTCAAAGCCTATGAGTTTGACCTCAATAGAAGAAAACCTGTTGAGGAATCTTCAAATCCTACTAAGGGAGTGGCATTCAAAGCCAAAGTTGCTGAACCTGAAATGCAACCCACTCCCAGATCATCAAAGACAGTCTCTAAGACTGAAATGAAGGAAGAACTAGCCTTGATGGCTAGAAGGTTTGACAAGCTCAACACAAGGTTTGGTAGATACAAGAAATTCTACCAAGACAACAAATTCAGGAGAAGATACAACTCCCCTGAAGATCAGGCTGAGGACAAAAAGCCTGAAGAGAAAAGATCAGAGGACAAGTCCTCTGATAGGAGAAGATCCAGTAGAGCTGATCCTTCTTCATCTAAGAGAAGAGAAGAATCCAAGAAGGATGATGATGAAGACCTGTGCTATAATTGCAAAAAGAAAGGGCACTTTCAGTATGACTGCCCTGAATTGAGCCCTAAAGAAAGAAGAGAAAGGCAAGCTAAAAGAGACAGAAAGTTCACCAATAGAAAGGCCATGATGGCTGGTGAAGAATCTGATAGTGCTGAGAGCTTCAACTCTTCTGATGGACTATTCTCCAACAGTGAAGATGATGATGATGTTTGCAACATGGCTCTTGAGGATGATGAGGTATCCTCTACTTCTAGTTCACCATCATTCATCTCACAGAACAATAGTGAGGTCAACTTGAAGCTTTCCCTTGGAAAGTTGATGGAAGACTTCACTTTGTTACAAGAATTTCATGATAACTGTGTGAGAGAAAATGAAAGATTGGCCATTGAACTTGCCAAAAACTCTGAGGTAGTTGTTGATGTTAAGTCTACTGAGTTGTATCAACAAGTCTTGAGAGAGCTTGAGGAAGCAAATCTCAGGATAGTTGACCAACAAAAGGAGATTGATGATCAACTTCTCTCTCAGAAGAGAAAAGATTTTGAACTTAAAATTCTCAATGCCAAATTTGAAAACCTCTCACATGAATATGATATTCTTAAATCAAGTGAAGAGAGCCTAAAATTAAAGATGTCTGCTCTGAAGAAATCCTCTAGAGCAATAGAGGAAATTCAGAGTTATCAAAGACCTATGGCTCAAAGAAGTGGATTAGGTTTTGATCCATTTGAATCTTCACCTTGTCATAGTGTTGCTTCTACAAGTAACACTAAGAAAATCTTTGTTAAATCAGTGGCACAACAAGCTGAAAATGAAATAATTCAGCCACTGAACAAAGGAAAGGGCAAATTGAATGAAATGCCTACTCAAGTGCTTCAGGAGACTAGACTCAAACCCTTGGAAAAGGTCAAGGCTCCTGAACACAAGAGGAATGTTGGTCAGCAGAGTAGACCCAATGGAAGGGCAACTCTCCTGAACAATGTTCAGAGGAGTTATCCAAGGTATAATCAGCCTAGGCCAACTCATCTGAGAAAGCCTCAGCTGAATAGACCTAAGGACAACTATCCTCAAAGGCAGAATAAAATGAGACAACCAAAACCCTTCATGCCAAAGGGTAATGGTCATAAAAAGGCCTTTCCTCAAAGATTTCATCAAGTTGCACAAAGAACTCATAAGTTCAGGAGAATTGACAACTCCCCTGAAACTTACAGAGTTAACACATTCACACATACTTTCCCAAAGGCATTTCAGGGAAAGACAGTGTATGTTGATGCACAAGGAAATCAACTTAGCCACCTTGAATCAATCAGGGTTATTAGGCAAGTTTGGGTTCCCAAAGGTACAGCTAACCTCTCAGGACCCAAAACTCAAAGGGTACCTAAACCTATCTAAATGCAGGTACCAGTGGGCCACAAGAAGAGGAGCATGAACAAAAAGACAGCATGGTACCTTGACAGTGGATGCTCAAGGCACATGACTGGAAATAAGGAACTCCTCACTGACTTCATTGAAAAAGAAGGCCCAAATGTCACCTTTGGAGACAGCTCACAAGCAACAACAAAAGGTTATGGTACTTTGATGATTGGTAACATCAAAGTAACCAATGTATCTTATGTAGCTGGTCTCAAATATAATCTCCTAAGTATCAGTCAATTCTGTGATAAAGATTTTAATGTTGAGTTCTCAAGTGGAAAATGTCTAATCAAAGATAAGACTCAACAAATTCTATTGACTGGAACTAGGAAAGGAAATGTGTATTTTGCAGACTGGGACAAGTCTACTGATGCTGGATGTTTTATTGCTAAAAGTTCTATTGAACAAAGTTGGTTATGGCACAAGAGGCTAAACCACCTGAACTTCAAATCTATGAATAAACTTGCTAGAAATGCATTAGTTAAAGGACTGCCTAATGAGGTTTTCATTAAAGAACATGTGTGTAAGCCATGTCAAGAAGGAAAACAGATTAAAGCCTCATTCAAAGGTAAACCAGTCATCTCCACTGAAAGGGTACTTGAACTTCTACATATGGATTTGTTTGGACCAATTACCCCTTCAAGCATAAATGGTAGAAAATACACATTGGTGGTAGTAGATGACTTCTCTAGGTTCACATGGGTAGTATTTCTCCTTAATAAGAAGGAAACACAAGTCAAGCTACCTGAACTTCTTAAGAGATTGTCAAATGAGAAAAGCCTTAATATTATCAAGATAAGATCTGATAAAGGCACTGAGTTCATAAATTCATACATCAATGAGTACTGCTCATCAAATGGGATAGCTCATGAAACCTCAGCAGCTAGAACTCCTCAACAAAATGGAGTTGCAGAAAGAAGGAATAGGACCTTAAAAGAAGCTGCTAGAACCTTAATTGCTGATTCAAACCTACCTAAGAGGTTTTGGGCTGAAGCTATAAATACTGCATGCCATACTCAGAATAGATGTTTGATTACAAAGGGGCAAGGCAAAACCCCCTATGAACTCTGGAAAGGAAGAATGCCTAAGGTGTCATATTTTCATATATTTGGTTGTAAATGTTTCATTCACAATAATGGGAAAGAACAATTGAAAGCTTTTGACAGCAAAGCTGATGAGGGAGTATTCCTTGGATACTCTCAAATCAGTAGAGCTTTCAGAGTCTACAACAAGAAAACCCTTATTGTGGAAGAAACCCCTCATGTTGTGTTTGATGAATCTATATTTGAGATCAGGAATGATCACTTGGAACCTGAAGAAATCACACAGAGGACAACCAGATTAAGCCTAAAAGACAAAGACACTGAATTCATAGATGTTGTTCAAGCAAACTTACCTGAAAAGCTCACATTGGACAACAACCCTGAAGGCAACCTTCCTGAGACAAACCTCACTGATGGAAATGGTGAACTGAATGATCCAATCCCAGTTCACATCCAGGTAACAACTACCAATGAAGAAGCAGTTCCTGCTGAGGTAGTTAATGGGTCAAATAATCAAGGGGGAACTCAAAATGTTGAAAATGCCAATGTCCCTGACATTGAGGACAACACCCCTGATTATGATCCTGCATTAAATTATCCTGAATTCTATGATCAAAATGACTCACCTTCAGTAGAGGACAACTCTACTGAAGAGATCAGAAAAAGAAGGACTTGGTTATCTGACCATCCTGCTGATCTAATACTTGGTGATCCAAGTATTGGAGTCAAAACTAGAAGATTTCATGGTGAAAGTGCTCTATTCTGTTGTTTCTTATCAGAACAAGAACCAAGTGACATTGAGGAAGCTCTTCAAGATGCAAATTGGATCACAGCCATGCAGGAAGAACTCAACCAATTCACCAGAAATGAAGTATGGGAGCTGGTTGATAGACCTTCACATCAAGATGTTATTGGAACCAAGTGGGTATTCAAGAACAAAAAGAATGAGAATGATGTGATTGTCAGAAACAAAGCAAGACTAGTGGCAAAAGGCTACTGCCAACATGAAGGCATTGACTATGATGAGACATTTGCACCTGTGGCAAGGCTGGAAGCAATAAGACTCTTCCTAGCCTATGCAGCCCACAAGAGGTTCAAAGTGTACCAAATGGATGTCAAGAGTGCCTTTCTAAATGGAGTGTTGAAAGAAGAAGTTTATGTGGAGCAACCACCAGGTTTTGAAGTTGGAAACCAAGTTTACAGACTGAAGAAAGCTCTATATGGACTCAAGCAAGCCCCTAGGGCTTGGTATGACACACTGTCACAATTCCTCTTAGATCATGGATTCACCAAGGGAACTGTGGACAGAACTCTCTTCAGAATCTCTGAAGGAGAGGACATCTTGCTTGTCCAAATTTATGTAGATGACATAATTTTTGGATCCCCTAATGAGAAGCTGTGTGAGAAATTCTCCAAGCTCATGCAAAGCAAGTTTGAGATGTCCATGATGGGGTTGATGAACTTCTTTTTAGG
Organism: Galeopsis tetrahit; assembly: GCA_963675135.1. NCBI lineage: Eukaryota > Viridiplantae > Streptophyta > Magnoliopsida > Lamiales > Lamiaceae > Galeopsis > Galeopsis tetrahit. The sequence continues at coordinate 56,307,995 of OY776128.1, forward strand.
TCTACAAGTCAAGCAAACAAAAGAAGGAATCTTCATCAACCAAGCTAAGTACACCAGAGAAATGATCAAGAAATTTGGGTGTACATCAAGCAAGCCAGTAAGGATTCCAATGAATGCTAATTGGAAGATGGATCCTGATGAAAATGGTGTTCCAACCAACTCCACTGAGTATAGAGGAATCATTGGATCACTCCTCTATCTCACTGCCAGCAGACCTGACATCACCTTTGCAGTAGGTGTTTGTGCAAGGTTTCAAGCAAATCCTAAGAAAAGCCACCTTGAGGCTGCAAAGAGGATCTTGAGGTATCTTAAAGGCACTGAGAATCTAGGCCTTTGGTACCCTGCTGATGACAACATTGAGCTAACTGGCTACTCAGATGCTGATTATGGAGGATGTAGGATTGACAGAAAGTCCACCTCAGGGACTTGTCAATTCTTGGGCAACAAACTCATATCTTGGTTCTCCAAGAAACAGAATACAGTGGCCACCTCCACCACTGAAGCTGAATATGTTGCTGCTGGAAGTTGTTGTGCTCAAATTCTTTGGCTAAGACAACAACTCAGAGACTACAAAGTCAACTCTACTGAAGTGCAAATTTTCTGTGATAACAATAGTGCCATTGCTATATCACAAAATCCTGTCTTGCACACAAGATGCAAACATGTGGACATCAAGCATCACTTCATTAGAGATCATGTGGAGAAGAAGGATGTCAAGTTGGTGAAAATTCACACAGACCATCAAAAAGCTGATATACTAACTAAACCACTTGCAGAGGCAAGGTTCCTGGAATTATCAGCAGAGTTGGGTCTTCTTGATCCAGGGAAGTTGGACAAATGAGTCCAAAGAAGTTCATTGACTAAGGGGGAAATAAACTCAAACTTCAGCAGACTTGGTCAAGTCTACTGAAACTCAGAAAAGATGACATTACCTCTTCAGGACACTTGTCCACAGCCTTTCAGGACACTTGTCCATGTAGGATCAGATAAGTTGTCCTAACTATCAAACCAAATGTTGGTATGATAAGCACCTATTTTTGGTGATCAATGCCTATTTCGAAATCTGTCCCATTGAAATACGGTTTTCACCTTTCTGGGATTTAATTTGTCTCCCACTCAAAAGGTCACTTTCCATGCATTAAATGCTAAGATTTAACTCTTGTTTGCATTAAACTTTTTGAGACATGATCTATCTCGAAAAACCCCCAGCCTTAAACAACATTAAAAACCACCCACGTTTTGAATAAAACAGTTCTTTCACTGTTACATTGGCTTTTGACCATTGGATCAAAAATGGACAACTCCCCTGAAATCAATCCTAGCCGTCCATTTTGGATTTCCATTTTTGCTCACCTTTGAATTGCATCAAGACCTTACCAACTCATTGACAAACATTCTTTTTAGAATATTCACAAGTCTTAAGATCCCCACAAACACTTCTTCCCCAAGTATTCGAAACCCTAGCTCAAATTTTCTTCAAACTCTCTCAAAGCTTTCTCTGCAAATTTCAATGGCTCCCAAAGTTAAACCAGAGATGATTGTTGATTTCTCCAACAAGGCTCTAGACCTTGACTTTGGCTACCTAAGCAACAGAAACAACCTTCATTTTGAGCCCATAGTATCCTTTGAGAGTGAGGATCCTGAGATTAAACCAACTCTAAGATGGCTGAGAAGAGCTGGTTTGCAAAAGATCATGGAGGAAAGACCAAGTTCATGCTTGGAAGGTTACATGGCTGAATTCTTTGCCTTCCTCAAGTGGAGAGGTCAACCGGCAGATGGTGAAGTGTCCACAAGGTTGTCATATACTGCAGAAGGAGAGGAAGAAGAGAGATTCCACAGAGTAAAATTCTCCTCAGAAGATCTGGAAGGAGCCTTTGGATTGCCTAATGAGGGAAGGAATCCAGAAGTTTATGGCACTGGCCATGAAGATGAAATAGCTCAAGAATGGCTATTAGTTCCAGGCCCCATCTCTTCAACACAGAACAAGAAGACTCTCAAGCCAGAGTTTCTCAATCTCTTTGAGGTGGTTGCTAAGAGCCTCTTAAGCAACACTGGAAGCTTAGAGCAGGTCAGCCATCCAAGAATCAGAATCATGGCTGCCATTATTGATGCCAGTGACAAGGGCATCAAGTTTGATTGGAGGACCTTCATCATGTCTGAGATGATGAAGGAAAAGGCAAAATTCAAGGTGAAAACCCACAACAAGGTTGTGCTAGAAGGGAAAATCAAGTATTGCACCAGGGCAAGCTTGTTGATTGAGAGGTTTTCCCACTATTCTCAAATGCAGACCTTTGCAAAACCCCTCCCAGCTCAAAAGATCTTGTTCAGAAAGCTTAGCAAGAAAACTGAACAAAGAAGGATGCTCATGGCCAAACCTGCTGAAGAACAGGAGGAAGAGAAGCCTAAGATGAAAAAGAGAACAAAGGCCAGGGCTATCAAAACAAGGAAAATGTCTAAATTGTCCTCAAGAGAAGCCTCAGGAGCATCAGCTGAAGTTGATGCAGTGGCAGAAGAGGGAGTGAGTGTGCCTTCTGACCACTCAGAAGAGTTGAGGAGGAAGTACAATGAGACTAGGCAAAAGAAGAAGGGTGATAAGAGAATCAGGGTAGATGTCCCTGAAAAGGAAGGAAGTGGAAGCAGTAGGGCCAGCAAGAGAAGGGCCAAACCTACTGAGAAGGTGTTGGAGCTGCAAGAAGAAAAGTCTCTTCAATTGGCTCTAAGGGAGAGCAGAGCTGAAAGCAGGACCAAATCCATGTCAAGGACTAATTCATCTGGTTCTGGAACTCCAGAATCCAAAGTCCCTGAAGTTCAACCTATAGAGGCCAACATCCCTGAAACTCAGTACCTTGAGCCCAACTCCCCTGAAACCCATGTTACCCCTTCCAACCAACCCATTACCCCTGTAAATCTCACTAAGAGATATTCTCCTGAAGGGAATGTGCAAAGAAGTGGCATAGATGTGCTTGCAGACTTAGCTGTAGATGAGACAAGACTCCTGTCTCCCCTTGACTCATCCATGCTCAATTATTCAAAGCTCTTAGAACATGCACTCAATGAGCCAACCCCCCTAAGTAAAGTTCCTTCAGATTCATTGCTCTCTAAAGCAACTGAAGTACCTTCATTTGAGCCTAACCCTTCTGAAGCCAACATCCCTGAACTTAACCTACCTGAAGCCACTCTAAGAGAACCCAGAGCCAACTCCCCTATAACCCAAAGTCCCCATTCAAGTGGAGATGAGGAGGAGTATACTTATGAAAGTATGCTCAGAGGAGGAGCAAAGGCTACTGTGGACAGTTTGTATCCACAACTTGCTGAATTTCCAAGAATTCAGAAAACCTTTCATGATCTAAGGATGCTTGTTGATGTAAAAGACAAGTCTATGATGGAGATATCACAAGTCATCCAAGATAAGGGTGCAAACTGGTGGCAAATAGAGGAGAACAGATTGCTACACTTTGCTGGAGTTTCAAAGACAAGATTTCTCATTGATGAGGAGATTTTTGCAAAGCTAGTAGCTGATAAGATTGAGGAGGAGAAAGAAAGAAAAGCCAAGGGAATCAAACACCCTGACAGTAGCTCCAATGATGATGATTCCCCTGATGATCCATCAGATCCTTCAAACCCCAACCCTCCTGAAACCCCTCAAGCCAACCTCCCTGAACCCTCTCAACCTAAGTCTTCTGTAGCAGATAGACTTTCCAACCCTCCTAGAACCTACCATAGGAAAGGCTCTGTGTCATCAGAGGTGTTGACCAAGGGTGGTAACACAACCAAAGACACATCTGCCAATGAAGGTTCTTCTGAACCCAAGGCACAGCCTAAAGATGTTGAGGTTCCTATATTAGAGGCTAGTTTGATTAAGGCCTATTCAGTGTCAGAGGAGTTGGACACTGATCAGCCCTTAATCATTCAGGATGACTCAGTGGCTGCTGAGATAAGCACTGTGATCTCCTCACAACTGCCATCTTTGAACCTTGTTGAAGGTGAAGATGTTGCAGGTTTAAGAGAAGGAGTTGAAAAGGAGAGGATAGTTGAAAAATCAGAGGGTGTTGTGGATGAAAGAGAGGTAGTCATCACTAAGATTGTGAGTGTACCACCATATGAGGGTGGAATAAGTGAGGAAGGACAGGTTATTCTTGAAGTCAAATCTGAACTTCAAGAATCCCTTGATGAAAGGAGGCCTGATTCCTTGAGTGAGAACATTATTAAAGAAGGGAGAAAAGAACAAGTTGAAAATGAGAAGAAGACTGCTGATGTATCAGAGTCTTATACAAAAGAAACTGAGGGAGATGAGTGCTTATTTCCTAACTTGTTTGATCTGTCTAATATTGCAGGTATCTCTCTTGACCAAATTTTTGCAGATGAGTTCTTAACAGATGCACCTATCCAAGTAGACACAGGCTCAGCTCAAGCCTTACTTGGGATGCAATCAGAGAAGTTGGACTCCTTGGCTCATCAAGTTCAATCTGCTCATACTGAAACTTCAGGAGCATTGAATGAGCAAGGCAGGACTCTAGCATCTGTGGAGATGAGGCTCACTGGCTCTGAAGATGTTGTGCTACCAACCCTTGAAGCAAGGATCAGTGGTGTGGAATCTGGTCTCCAAACCATTTCCACTGAAGTTCAAAATGCCAAATCAACCATGGAAGCCATCTCAGAGGAGGTCAAGAAAGAGCAAAAGCTGCTGAGAGACAATCACAATGCCAATGTCAAAGCTCTCAGGCTCACTGTCAAGCAAGCTCTTGGAAAGAAGACAGCACTACAAAAGAAAAGAGCTGAAGAGCAAAGGGTAGCTATGGTAAAAGCAGCCTCTGAAAAGTTTTCTCAAGAGGTATTGGCCAACATTGCTGAAGGTGCAGTGGCCAACCTCACTGAGCTTCTTAAAGCCCAACTGGATGCATCTCTAAAAGCAACCTTGGAGGAGGTTGTCCAACAAAAGATGAAGCCTGTTCTAGCTTTTCTTAGCTTGAGCAGTGATAGAATGCAAAATATACATGATGAAAATGTATATTTGTTGGAAGAGATGAAGTCCCTAAACCAGGCCCAATCCCTGATGGCCTCAACAATGAGTGACCTCAAGCCCCAGTGTTTTGATGCTGCCAAAAAGGGGGAAAGGGAAAGAGCTAGAGCAAAAGGTGCCTTGGTGATTGGAAGCCCAGTCAAAGGAAAAGACAAAGCTGCTTAAGGAAAAGGAAAAGAGCCTGAAGTGCTAAACTTGGAAGAATTGGATGAAGAAGAGCAATTAGCACTTGCATTAAAGAACTCTATGGCCTCAGCTCAAGAAGAAAGGATGAGGTTACAGCAGAGACCAGGTGGTGAAGTGTCTGGTATGGACAAAGGTGATGAAGGTGTCCAAACTAGAGGAAAGATCAAGAGGGCAAAAGGAAAGAAAAGACAAGTTGAAACATTCACTGACTTTCCTAGCAGCCTTGATCTCCCACCTGAATTCAGAATTGATGAGGATGAGCCTACATCCAAGAAAGCCAAAACTGCTGAAGAGCCCAAAGCTGCTGAAAAGGACAAGTCTTCTGAATCTGACAAAAGTGCTGAAGGTCCGAAGTCCACTGAAGACATTGAAGAGTTATTTGCTGAAGGATTTGGACCTAAACCCAAAAAGAAGACAACTGTCCTAGCCCATGATCCATCAAAGTTGTTTCATGAAGGGTATGGCAAAGACCCTGAAACACAACAGAAACTGGCCATGATGAGGGCCCAAGAGAAAATGGACTTGATGGAAGAAGCTAACAGAGCAAGAGATAAGAGAAGAGCAAACTTTCAGAAACCAAGAAGGAGGAGAGCAACTTACAGCAAGATGAAGCCTCAGCTTCTAATCCCAATGGACACCAAATATCCACACTTGGATAAATGGGTGCCAATTCAACTGAATGATACATGGGAAGAGGCTAAAAGGGAGTTTGTCTATGACTACTATGTCATTGACAGATGGAATGGAGGAGATGCAAACTCTGCCTTCACTGAGTTCATGCTAGAATACTACAGAGAATTGTATCAACAACTACTTGCAGCTGCTGACATTGCAAGAATTGAACTCAATGCTCCCAAGCCTATCATCTATATGCCTCCAAAGCTTGAAGGATGGATTGACCAAGCAAGGATCCTAAGGGAGTTCACAGAAATTCTGAAGCTGAACAAGATGACCCTTGGACCTAAAGGAACCAACCAGGAAGCCATGGCACTCAAGAGGAGAGTGTGGGCACAATATGGGATGCTGCCACCTCCTGAGGATGATCTTTGAATGGCTAAGTCTTCTGATTTTTTTTTCTGGGTGAAAAATTATCTTATCTGAAGATATTTTTGCTATGTGGACAAAACTGCTGAAATTGGACAAGCCTGCTGATATGTGCATTGACATGCTGTTTGCTCTGATATGGTTTAGAATGATCTGATACAAGAATTGATGCATTCTACTTTAATATCTGGAATATCTTGTATTAGTTAGCTTTAGGTGTTAAAGCTCTGATACCTGAAATAGTCTATTTTGCTCTGATCTTATGTTTAGTATGTATATCTTGATTTGTAATGATTCCATGCTCTAATAAGTTATCTTCAACTATCAACATACTTGTAATGATTTTATTTATGAATGATAGTTGAACCACTTTTGAATCAAGATACATTCTTAACAAGAAATCTCTCTATGCCTATCTGTGAAACCTACTTGCAACAAAAAAAACAGTGAATACACTAACACATTATCTTTTCAGGAATATTGACCTTAGTCATATCTACTGAAGACATATGTAATAGGTGTAGACAAGTCACTTTTGCATAGGATATGTAGGTTTTGGCATCATCAAAAAGGGGGAAATTGTTGGGAATAAAATGATACATGTTTTGATTAAATACCAAAACTCCCTGAGACATGCCTAAGTCAAATTGATAGTGTTCTAAAAATGTTAGAACACATAGCATAAGGCTAGATGAGAAGCTGAAATGTTAGGCAGCTCTTAAACAATTAGATGCACAATTTGAGGGGGAACCTATGCTTTGAAGATGACCAAGATCAAGTCCCCTCAAGGCTCAAATTCTGGAACTATCACTTATGATCAAGGACACTCTATGAAACATCAAATGCTCTGATCAGGAGAGTTGTCCAGAGAAGATGTCCTTATGCAAAAACAAGATTGTAAAGCTCAAAAGGACAAGTCCAATAAGATGCTCTGATCAGGAGAGTTGTCCAGAGAAGCCAAATCTATGTGATAAGTGCTCTGATGCTAAAAGACCAAATATGCTGATCAGAAAAGTTATCTCAGCATGAGTGAATCAGAACAGATGCTCTAAAGGTTGAAGGTCAACTATGCTGAAGATTTAGAGACAACCATATCCTAAAGAAATGCAATGCAACATGCTAAGATCACTGTGAAGTGAAATAAAGGGAAAGAGCCAAGTCATCTGAAGAAGAGCAAGCCAACCTTGCTGATAAGCAAGACTGCTGATAGTGATAAGAAGAGTTGTCCACTTGATAAGGAATGTTGTCCTATCATTGGATCAACCTTCAGAAGCCATGTCCAAGTCCTAACAAGAAGTCAAACATTGGGAAAAGTGCTGGAGAATGAAGACAAAGTCTTACAAGCCGTTTATTACCCAAATGAGGACATGTCACTATCAAGAATCTGTCTTCCAGTTTGAAGAACTAAAAGAAGACATTTATGGACATTGGAGGCTGCCTCTCCAACGGGCAAATCCTTCATTTGTCTATAAATACAGAAGTGTGAAGACCATTTGAAAGCATCCAACAAGAACCTCAACAAAGCACATCCAACCTTAAGTTCTTACAAGCTAGAGTGCTTTCAAAGCTTTCAAAGACTATCTTAGTCTTCAAACACTTCATCTAAGCTGTACTACATTGTATATCCATACACAAGCTTAGAGAGATATCCTATCCTTATACACTGATCTTCATTGTAAAGGATATCTCATTAGTTGGAACCTTACTTCAATCCTCATATCTTTCAAGAGTGAAAGTGAGAAGGTTGTAGTAGCAGAAGTGGTAGGAGCTGACTGTTGAGAGAAAAACAGTTCAGTTCTGAGTTGAGAAGAGGGTACTAGGACTCTAGACATCCTATGGATCAATTCACCAAGGAGTGGTGTTCTTGATCAAGTGCACCTTGGCACTATAAAACAAGCTAATTCCAAGAGAGAAGGAATTATCCTGTTAAATCAGGGAAAGTGGATGTAGGAGCTTGAGTCTCTGAACCACTATAAATCTCCTGTGTTGATTTACCTTACAAGTACTTACATTCATTCAACACTGCACACAAAACTGATCTTTCAAAGATATCTATTCAAAGACTGTGCAAAACTGATTTGGACAAGTTCCCTGAAGCTTAACTGGACTGTTTTGGATTGACAAAGTGATTTCAGAATCTTAAGGAGTCTAAACTTAAAGGGCCAACCACTATTCCGCACATATAACTCCTTTAGATAGTTATTCAACTAAGTACTCAATAGTACTTAGTAGATTGATTATCTTAGAAGAGTTAATCATCTTCAGCAGAGTTGTCCAAGACAACCTTGCTGAGCTCTGGTTTGATCAAAGTTGAAAAGAATTGCATACAAGTGTATTCCCCCCCCCCCCATACACTTGTTATATACTCCTTTGAGGACCAACAACCTATCTGGTAGAAATCATTTTGGGATGTTTGAGATTAACAGGAACATACAATTAATGTGTTTCTTATGTGTGAAATCAAAGTTAGAAGTCATTGTTTATTTTTTGTGTTCAAGTTGTATATTTGTATCTTGACAACTGCAATGGATTCATCCTCTTGGGATCATTTTGTCTTATGTTTTATATATATATTTAATGGTGTATAAAATTAATTCATTACTATATTAAGTACACACAATTATTATAGCATGATAGAGTATTTCTACAGAGGACAAGAACTGCCAAGTGGTAACTTTGATACTGTGCAAGCAAGCAACATGCGGGTGAGGGTTGTTGGAGCATTCATAAACCCATTTCAGTATGTTACAGTTTAAAGATGACTTTTTAACTTTATTTCAGGGGATTTTTAAGTAATATTGTTTGAATTTAATGTTTTTTCTAGCATGCAAACTCTATACTGGGTTTTATATTGTTTCTTGTTGCGGTAGATTGTTCAGTTCATATGCTATGAATTTTAGGACATGTGACTTCGTGTGGATGTTCTTGATAACATTTGGTTGACTTTTGCTTGGTTATTTTTTGTACTGAATATTAAGTTGTATAAATGAACAATTATACCTTTTTTTTTTTAGAATTACATTCGAAAATTACCTTTACATTTAATATAATTTATATTATTCAAATTAAGATTTGATAAAATCACAAATCATTGGTAATCGCGGTCATAAATACAATCTCGAAATTCAAACTTTCCTAAAACTACCAATATTAATAATAAATGATTGTCATTTTAATAATAATTATAACTTCTCCATTAAATTAGGAATAACTACCAATAAGTATTAATTTCCCGATTAATAATGACTTAATGTTATTATTAGGGGAAATAAAAAAACCGTTTAAGAACAAGAATCGACAAGATTAACCAAGTTGGATGGAAAACCATATAAAATAAAAAACAAAGAAGAACATACGAATTAATTAATTAATTATCGAGTAACATAATATATGCTTGACTACATGCTAAAATAGTATGCACATTTTAATATATGCTTGACAACATGCTAAAAAAAAATATACGAGTTTTATCTTTATTCATGATTAATATAATCATAGTATTATTACATAAATCATGGTGTTATCACCTAAAAAAATATATAATATAATGTAAGAAAACTAAATATTCTGCAACTATAAAATTGTTCCACATAATTTATACTCCCTCCACTTTTAAATAAGTGTCATTTTAACAATTTTCAACATATTAAGATATATAATTATGGACAATTTTACTCTTCATTAATGATAACTAATTTTAATATTAAATTTATGTTTAGTAATGAATGTGGTCAATATTGTAGATGATATTCATGTATACAATAATTAAGGTTTATGCATGATTTATGTTATAGTACTATATTCAAAAGGGAAAAAACTTAAATCAAGGTAAAAAAAATGGAGGGAGTACAATGTACAAGGGTAAAATTGTCAAACTTGAAGAAAAAAGTGTAGAATGACACTTATTTAAAAAATATTGAAAAAGGCAAAGTGACATTTAATAAAAAACGGAGGGAGTATTTGTTTATAGTTTAAATACATAAACAGATTTTTTAGATAAAATCAACTTATAATATTATTCTATTAAACTAATTAACTTGTTATCAGTTGCGTAAAAGAATATATGCGTGATGATATGCTAGAACGAAATGCACATTTGGAAATATGGAACATATATGCAAATAACATGATATTATCTTTACATATAATTAATATAATTATAGTATTATATAAAATATTAGGCATCAACATAAATGTTGGACATAATTTATCTATATTTATAATTAATATATATAAAAGAGATTTTAGATAAAAAATTTACTCATAATATTAAATAATTAAATAAATTGAAATATAAACATTGTTGTGTATTATATTGAGATTAATTATTATCAAAAATAAGTGTTTAAAATCAAAATATAAAATATATAATGTAATATGTAAGAAAAGTAAATATTTTAAATAAATTATGGATATCATTGAAAGCGTATAATATATTACAGTCAAAATATTATTATAACATGGATATCATTTAATGGGAAGCAAATAATATTCTGCATATGTACATTTTGTTAATTTTGGTAGTTATTCAATTAAGGAAATTTTGGTAGTGATTGAGTAATTATCGGTTGCTAATTTTAATTTTAATTGATTTAAAATTTAAAATCTAATTTTAATTTCCATTATTAGTGTCTTATAAGAATAAGGGCATAATAGGTTATTTGGTTATGAATTTGCCCTTAATTCTAATACTATAATTTTTTGTCTCTATTTCTAGTTGTGTCTATAGGATTGTCCCTTATCTTAGTGAGTTTAATTAAGTTTAGGGACAATCCTATAGACACAACTAGGAAAAGAGACAAAAAATTATAGTATTAGGATTAAGGTCAAATTCATACCAAATAACCAATTATACCCTTATTCTTTCATCACACCAATAATTTAAATTAAAACAATAATTTAAATTAAAATTAAGATTTTTAATTTTAAATCAAATTGTAAATTAAAATTATATTTTAAATTTAAATCATTTCATGGTCAACAATGTTATCTTCTATACCAGAAACATTCCGTTTTGAAGTTACGAATTCGGTGTTGCTGCAAATCCCATCTGCAAATCCCACCTGCGATAATCAATAATTCGATCTGCAAATCTCATTTGTGCTATCTTCGATACCAGAATCATTCCATTGTGAAGGTATGAATTCGGTGTTGATGCAATAATTCCATCTGTGATAATCAATAATTCGATCTGCAAATCCCATCTGCGATATGCGATCATCACCGAACGACCCAAAATAGAGTTAATTTTGAGTTTCTAAATCTCATCCGAGAACCATTCCATTATCAAGGTATGCAATTTTATTCCGTGTTGTTTTGATTCAATAATCAATAATTCGATTGGTTCATTGTTCTTCCAATATATACCCTGTCCAACACGATCTTCGATCTTTTCTAATTCGCCCCTGTTTTATATTATGCGATTTAGGGTTCTATTGAACGTGTTAATTGGAGAAGTTAATTTACTGAATCAGAAATGGAATATGCTGTGATTTTAAAGTTCGAATTCGAGGAGAAAACCAAGTTGATTCGTGTTCAACAATCTTCAAAGTTCGAAGACATTGGTAACGAAGTAATCGGTATGTGGCCCATATTGTCTTCTTCCATATTGTTTTTTTTTTTTTTTGCTTAGAGTATATTTTGTTTTTTGGAATATGATTTACAAGTTTAGCTTATATTCAACTTATATTTACACATGTGCATTAAATGTTTAGCATATATTTCAATATATGCAATAACTACATATGTATTCATTAATTACTTATGTTAGGGCCAGATATAGTTAACTCAACCCATAATATAATGTTTTCTATGGCATCGAATAAACTCATGGAATATCATAATAATTAACCTCATATTAAAATAATCCATACAATTATAAAAGTAATGTTAAAAGATTATAATTTATCAATCATAATTAATATTATTAAATTTAAATATATACACTACTCCCCACAATTATCTCACGTAATCCAAACCAACAATATATTTTTGACATTTTCAAACATACTGATATTCAATGGTAATTTTTTTCTATAAATAATATTATAATTAAAATTTCTAAAATGAATAGTTTATTTTGATATCCACGTTTGCATAATATGTACACGTCAATATTATAATAATACTTTTTATATTTAACATCTATAACCAAATGATTCACGTAATAATACTATGATTATCGTAGTAATCATAAATATAGAAAAAAATGGTGTATTTTGCATTTCATACTACACATATCTCAATGTGCATATTTGTTTGGCATATACGTGCACATATATTCCATAGAAAACGTTCCACGTTACTGAATTAATTACATCATATGTATTTATTTATTTTTTGTTGCTACGGTTTTCCATCCAGATTGTCTATTCGGGAATTTAATATTTCGAACGCAATTATGAACGCAATTATGACCGAGATTATGACCGATGGATATTTAGGAAAGTTTGAAATTTCGAACGCAATTATGACCGATGGATATTTAGGAAAGTTTAAAATTTCGAACGCAATTATGACCGAGATTTCCGGGAATTTAATATTTCATCAGCTCCTGTTTTGAATTTCCTATTTTATCTTAATTGAATATGCAAATTTCGATTTTATTTATAAACGGAGGTTAAAATTGTACTTTTATAAATCAAATTGTCCTTCTTCCTAACTTTTAAAATTTTTGTCTTTATTTCGAGTTTTTATAGGTGAAATGTCATATATACTAATTTCCCCTATTACAATCATTATTAGCTTAATTTCTTAAATTTGAATTTAATTAAAAACGTATATATGAGGTTCAAGAATTAATATATGAAACGTTTTTTCTTTTTTATATCTAAGTTTTCATATGCATTGGCGTATTGCTTCAATTTGGCTATTCTTCCTTCAAGTCATGGACTCTTCCGTCTCGGTCAACACCATAAGACTACATAATTAAAGTATACACAACATTGTCTCACACATGAATTTGTCAAAAATAAATTATATGTTTGGTTAGTTTAATATAATTAATTATCGTGATTAATAAGTTTCCAACTCAACTTAATTATCCAAAATAACGAAAATGATAAGCATATAACGACTTTGTCAAGAGCAGCTAAGTTCAAAATCCTAAACAACTAGGCAAATCCTCATGTTGATTTTTTGTCCTTAAATTAATTTAATCTATATAGTACTACTATATTATTACAATTTGATTTTATACAAAGGTAATCTCAACTACATGATTAGTGCTTGCACGTTATGAATAAAGCCAACTCATATGTACTACATATATTTAAAAGGAATTAATATATTGAGTTTAAGGATGGATTGATGTATATATAAAGGGCGCCTGTAAACAGTACTATACTCAAAACATATATATATATATATATGGGGTTAATTGGGATGAAGAAGGTGGTGTTGATTCATGTGTTACTCACAATTTCTCTCATCGTTTATGCATCTGCGGCTATTCTTAACACACCAGGTGATGTGGTGGTAATTAATTGTTGCACTAACAAATGTAACGCAGATTTCGCTTCAAACGTGGCGACCACCGCGATTTCTCTAGCAGATTGTCTTGCTAAATGTGCCGGCGCCTCTTGCAAGTAGTTCGTTTGCTTGTGAACAAATTCGATCTCATCTTATGTATTATTAACTGTCTGAGTCGTCTTACGTACGTCACTGTTGTGTTTAATATATAAATTATCTTTCGTTCACTTGTATGTAAAACAAATGATCGATGCATGTATGTCTAGCTATTTGCTATAGCTGCTCTCGTCGATCTGTATTTCTCATTCATTAATTTGTTGTCTTTATATATTTGGGTGCCATAATTCAGTTAATCTGCTTCCAACATCATATCTATATATATATATATATGTTCTCTAGATCATCAACAATCTTGTTAGCCTTGGAGAGCTTTTAAAAGAGCTCTCCAAGTGGGAGCTGTCCAAGCTAAATTGCACTTGAAGAGCTAGCAAAATGAAAGCATACAACGTTCTGCTTCATGTAAACAAATTGTCAAGAAATCCCCGAGTTATGAAAACACTCGAGCCCTCGCAAACCTCAGATGAGTAACTCACAAGATAAAAGATAACTCAAAACAAGTAAACAAATAAAAAACAACACACAAAGATTTGAGTCCAATTCGATAACAACGTGTGTTAGTCCCAGCCGTTTGATCCATGAGAGAGCCTCAAGGACACCCATAGCCTCGCCTTCCTCCGGTCCATAGCATCCTGACATCCGCATTGTCTACACCAAGTGTATGTATGTTAAAATGCACATAATTTTATAAAAAAGATTTGGATTTATACATCTTGAGAATAGCTTTCCATATCCAGTAAAGACTAAATTTCATCATAAAGTTGTCGGACAAGAGGAGGAAGTGTTTTTGGCATGATAATGAATTAATGATGATGTATATGCAATGCAGTTACTAATTAGTTTTAGTATTGGTTCATTTCCAAAAGAACTTCACTGAGATGAATGGCTTTGACTGTCGATTTTCTTACACCAATCCCAAATATCGATTAAATGAACATAAAACCAATCAATTCAATAGCAGATCCAAATTTGGCTTTAAACCACCAATTTTGATGTTCAGGTAACCCTGACTCAAACTACACAAAATTCACAACGTTGGAACTTGGAAAAACTGAAAAAATGCGACAATTGCATGATGCATCTACGCACTTAAAGAAGCATATAAACTTTTGACAAGAAAGAAAAATGGGACAGTTGAAGGAGAATGGACCTGTCAAGATCGCGGTGATCTGATATTCATCATCGTGTTCAACCTCTTTCGACTCGAGACGCTGCGGCAGAGCTCTAGGGAACACGGCTGCGTCGTGCATACCAGATTTTAGGGATTTTCTCTCTCCCAACTCATCAACACAACATAACTCCTAAATCAGTCTGTTGGCCCTTCGTTATCCACTGTCCTTCTAATTTCCATGTTTTAAAATGACATGTACCAAAATTGACGCGTGGCACAGGAGTTTTATATCAAATTTGACACATGTTTTGACACATGTCGAGAGTAGAATTGGCCTTAAATCACACGTGGCGGAAGGCTGGAGAGTCTCTTCTCCTTTTATAGTGGCACAAGAGTTTTATATCAAATTTGACACATGTTTTAACACATGTCGAGAGTAGAATTGACCTCTGGCGGAAGGCTGGAGAGTCTCTTCTCCTTTTATATATATAGATTGTTTGGCAACCTACAAATTTAATTAAGTCTATTTGTCTCTATATTTTATGAGCTTAATTTTCCTATGAACTAGTGGATCTTAAATGTTGACAAATGGAGTTGAATTGAGCATAAATGTGAATTTGGTGGGATTTTTTAGTTTAAAAGTGAAAGAATTAAAAAAAGATGAATTGTGAGTTGCGCAAAAAAAAAAAAAAAAAAAAAAAAGATTGAGTTGACGAGAAAAGAAAAAAAATTGAAAAAGAATTCTCTCTTGTGTACAAAAACAATTGGTGGAGTTTCAAGATCAAAAGTGTTCAAAAAGTTTTGGTGGTGAAAAATATGCTTAAAAAGAAAAGGAACAAGTAGATTGTGTGAGATGGAGGAATTTTAGTTGCAATTGGCCAATTGCAATTTTCCCTTGATTGTTACAATTATTCGACGGGGTGTCTTTAATGAATTAGATTGATTAGATTGAAGAAGTTGACAATCACTCCTTTTATGTTATTTTGAATGAATTACTTCGCAATTCTCCAACTTATTCTTTTTTTCTTTCGTTCCTCGGGGACGAGCAACACTTTAAGTTGGGAGGGGAGTTGATTAGTGTGAAAATTGTTTGAAATTCTTGTGTTTAATATAATTTTCACAATTTGATAGGATTCCATGCATTATTTACATTAATTTGACTCATTGTACTTGATTTTGGAAAAAAAGTGTAGTTTGTTATTTTTGTAGGGAAATGAACATTTTTGGAGCAAAATATGTCTCAATTATTTTGTGGAGTCAATCGAAGAAGTAAATTAGGTAAAAAAGAAAATGATTGGACTAAAAAAGAATTATAGAAGGGAGAAAAAATGACAGCTCAAAGTCTAAGCCATGTCTATCCAATTAACTGATTTGAAGTTGGGCCCTATCAGAATTAGGTTTTGATCACCATTGAATTTTGGTGAGTGAGATAATTTGTATATATATAGTTGTTTACAAGAGTAACCGATATACAAGAATCAAAGAGAGAATATATACAAAGTAAATGTAAATCCCTATATATAAGTAAGGTTGAATTATTCCTTAATATCCCCCATCAAGCTTTGTGTGAGATGTGGAAAAACGCAGAGCTTGGAGCGCAGGAACTCGAAAGTCGGGCGAGGAAGGCTCTTTGTAAACATGTCTGCGAGCTGGAGGTGAGATGGCACAAAATCGATGAGAAGTCTCCCGGAAGTTACCATTTCCCGAACAAAATGGCAGTCGATGTGTTTTGCCCGCTTATGGGCGACCGGATTTTGGCTGAGGAATATAGCACTTCTATTACCAGTCAGAAGAACTGGGCGAGTAGGGGGTAGGTGACGAAGCTCCCGTAGAAGGTTCGTCAGCCAGATTATATTAGCAGCTGTGTTCGCCATCTCCCTATATTCAGATTCGCAGCTCAAGCGAGCAACAATAGGCTGTTTCTTAGAACTCCAAGAAATAAGGTTACCACCCAAGAAGATTGAATAGCCATAGGTAGATCGACGAGTTTCAAGACACCGAGCCCAATCAGCGTCAGAATAGCATACAATTGATCGATCAAGTCGGCGATCAAAGGAAAGGCCGTAGTGAAGAGTCCCTTTGACGTAGCGGATGATGCGCTTGACCGCAGAGAAGTGATCCGTAGAGGGTGTCTGGAGGAACTGACTAACATGATTTACTACAAAGGAAAGGTCCGGGCGTGTGATTGCCAGATATTGGAGAGCTCCAACAAGCGAGCGATAGAGGGTTGGGTCCGAGATTGGGGCAAAAGTGCTCGTCAGAGATTCACCAACGACCAAGGGTGTAGCAATTGGGTGAGAGTCAGCCAAAGATGCTCGGTCGAGGATATCTCTAGCATACTTGGACTGGCTAATGAAGAGACCATCCGAAGTATAAGAGATCTCAAGGCCTAGAAAATAATTTAGGCGACCCAAATCCTTTAGTGCAAATTTCTTGTGCGCCTGCGAGATGAAGCGAGCAAGGAGGGATGGGTCATTGCCCGTCACAATGATATCATCCACATAGAGGAGCAAGAAGATAACAGACTTGCCCTTGTGGATGTAGAACAGTGAGGAATCGGACTTGCAAGCAAAAAAACCGAGGTCAAACAGAAATGTGTTAAACCTTTATAACCAGGCAAGGGGGGCTTGTCGCAGGACATACAGTGCATTTTTTAGGCGACAAACGTAATTCGTGAAGCGAGCATCAATGCAGCCAGGAGGTTGAGCCATGAAAACGGGTTTGTCCAAGACACAATTGAGAAAGACATTTTTAACATCAAACTGATGAAGGGGCCAGTTGGACTGAACAACAATGGCGAGGACAACCCGAACGGTCGCAGCCTTGACTACCGGACTGAAAGTGTGAGAAAAGTCATCGCTAGGAATCTGAGTGAAGCCCTGTGCGACCAGACGGGCTTTATGTCGCTCAACAGAGCCGTCTGAGTGATACTTTATCCGAAAGACTCACTTGGACCCGACGATATTCACACCCGACGGGCGAGGGACCAGATCCCAGGTGTGATTGTTGTGGAGGGCATCAATTTCCTCCTGTATGCCCGCAACCAAAGAGGGGACTTGGCAGCTAACTTGAACCCCCGTGGATCGGAAGAGAGGGCCAAGGCAGAAATAAGTGACGAGGATATCGAAGAGACCGTGTACTTAGGTTTGAATATGCCCGCCTTACCCCGAGTAACCATAGGGAGCGAAGATGGAGACGGAGGCAAAGGGCGAGCAGGTGGTGGTGGCTAGGCGACCACCGGAGCAATAACCTGATCAAGTTCAGAGGAGCACAATGAACAAGGGGCAGATGTGCTCGGAGGAGACTGGTCGGCAGATGATGGCAAGCATATAGGCTCCAAAAATACTGAGACGTCCAACATAGGCATGAGAGAGGAGCGAGCAGAGGCTGAGAACGGGAAGCATTGCTCATCAAATTTTGCATGACGAGTGATGAACACTTTGTTCGTGTCTGGATCAAGACAACAAAAACCCTTGAGAGTGCTGATGTAGCCCAAGAAAATGCAAGGGCGACTACGAGGGGCAAGTTTGTGCGGAGCATAATCTCTGAGAACGGGATAAACACGACAACCAAGGGGCTTGAAGTTTCCATAGTTTGGCGGCGAGGCGAAGAGAGCCTGAAATGGAGAAGTGCCATTAAGGATGGCAGACGGTTGATGACGTAAACAACTGCAGCAAAGACATCAAACTAAAAACGAGAAGGGAGGTTGGCATGAAACATCATAGAGAGCCCTGTTTCGGTAATGTGTCGATGTTTGCGCTCGGCCCTGCCATTTTGCTCGGGAGTGTATGGACATGACAATCTATGGAGAACTCTATGTGCTCGCAAAAAGCTGGAGACCCGATTATTGACGAACTCTGTCCCTCCATCACTCTGAAACACCTTCACAAATGTGGAGAGCTAGTTGCAAACAAAAGTGTGAAATGTTTCTAGAATGGCAGGAAATTCACTTTTAGTTCGCATGGGATAAATCCAAGAGAAGCGAGAAAAGTCATCAAGAAACACAGCATAATAACGATAATCGTCCGTGGACACAACAGGTGCAGGACCACATAAATCACAATACACTAATTCGAGGACAGATAAAGCTCATTTTTTATTGATATTAAAGGATAAAAGTTTGCTCTTGGCTAAGTGACAGGAAGATCAAACACCAGGAGTAGGTAATAAATAGCACCTAACTTATGAAAAAGTTTCAAAACATCAAATGGGACATGCCCCAATCGTAAATGCCATAAAATAAAGGAGGCCTTAGACACAGTGGATCGAACAGTTGCAACAAAGGCTGGAATAGAGGAGTCCAACACATACAAGCCATGCTTACATATGCCCCGAGCGACTACCTCATTGGTGTTCCGCTTCTGAATTGTAAACGACTTGTTAGAGAAAATAACATCAACATGCAAATCAGAGGTTAACTTGTTGATAGATAAGAGGTTCTTCGTAATGTCGGGCATACCAAGCACATCACGAAAAGAAGAACCATTACCGACTATCACTGAAACATTACCAGAGTATGGCGTGTAGGAGTACAGATCGGTGGGTCGAGATGTCATGTGAGCGGAATCCCCAGAGTCAATATACCAGTCAGAGGTGGGCGGTGGATCGAGCGAGCACACTGAGTTAAAATCTTGAGCCAAATGAGCGGTAGAGTGGTCGGGCTGACGAGCATACGATGGACCGATGGAGTGCTCGAGCGTACCGACCAGGGCATTTATCAACATAGTGATTGCCCCGATATATTTGACAGCGAGGAATATAGGGCCAACGATCACCACGACCGCAACCGTGACGATCACCCCGAAACGACAAGGAGCTACCGCCGCGATGGGTGGCCTGGCCGAGAGAGTGCGACAAAGAGTCAGGAGTGGTGCGAGGACGAGCATTGGAGACGAAAGAAGCTTGAGGTGCAGTAGCATCAGGGGGCTTGTACATGATCTCAAACGCTGTTGCCTGATGTAGGAGATCTCGAAAGGGCGGAACCGGAGATCCCCAAAGTGTGGCCCCAAACCTCGTAGGAACCAATGAGATTTGTCAGAATCGTCGACGAGCTTACCTATAGCGGCCAGTTGATCGCAGATGAGTTTGAATTTGCGACTGTAGTCGGCAACGGGCATGTCGTTGCACTTGAGGAGAAGGAGTTCCTCGCGGAGTTGGGCGATGCGAGACTGAGAGAAGTGACTGAAGGCAGCCTCAAGGGCTACCCAGGCGTCCCGAGAGGTGTCACGGTCGATCATTTCGGAGAGGGATTCCTCAATGAGAGAGGGGGGGGGGAAGGCCAAGGACTTTTTGATCCTTAGCACTCCATACGGTGTAGACCAGATTAGCAGTGTTGTTGACGGTGGTGGGGGGGGCAATGGTAGATCCGTCAACGAAGCCGAACAGATCGGCACAAAGAAGCATTGGAAGAACCTGCTTCTTCCACAACAGGAAGTTCGTGGAGGTAAATTTGACTTTAACCATATGTATTAATACATTAATGGGGATTGAAGAATCGGCTATTGGAATGTAGATCGAGGGGGACAAGCTCGATGTGAGAGGAAGAGAACGAGGGGGACTAGCTCGTCGGAGAGGGGAAGAGATGTCGTGAGGACTAAGGGAGAAGTGTATTAAGATCGAGAAAAAGCTGATACCATGTGAGAATTAGGTTTTGATCACCATTGAATTTTGGTGAGTGAGATAATTTGTATATATATAGTTGTTTACAAGAGTAACCGATATACAAGAATCAATGAGAGAATATATACAAATTAAATGTAAATCCCTATATACAAGGAAGGTTGAATTATTCCTTAATAGGCCCATTCCTCATTTTTGGGGTGCCATGGGGTATATACCCCTCCAGTAAATGAGGAAAGAAAGAAGAAAAAATTAGGGTTTTGGGGGTGTGTATTTATCATGTGGAATTTTAAGAAAAAATGGTATATGAGGTAATTTAGAAGGAGTGCATCTATCTCAAATGTGTGTTGAGGAGTATGTGTATGGGGGCGTGCATTAAACAAAGCTGGAGGGGTGTATACCCCACGCCTTTTGAGGTCGCAACATAGGAATTTTTGGGCCTATTTCAACAATTAAGGTAGAAGCCCACATATATTTTTCATGAATTGGGAGAAAGACGCGAGGAATTGGAAAATAGAGACACAGACGTGAGGAATAGCTAGCGCAGAAAAATAGGACAGCTCATTCGGGTGACAGAAACCCCCTCCCTCCCCACTTCACTCAATAGAATAAATTAGTTTAGTTCACTTTCTTAGCTAGTTTTAAATGAATTATTTGATTTTATTGTAAGAGTTGCAGAATTTAAAGGCTTGAGGTTCTGTAACACCCCGTCCCAAAATTGAATATGAAATAAAAGAATGAATAATTTAAGAACTTTCAATTATATTAACAGTGTGATTTGTTTTCAAAAGATTTGATTTTCAGGAAGACGGACGAGCATTCTGATCCGTGAGCACTCCTAGCACATAATAAAGAAATAAATAGAGTATATGGTTTGATGAATATTTAATAAGTGTCGAAAATGAAAGAAGTCTAAATGATAACCTTACAAATCATTTTATCAAGCTTATGTGATAAACTACTTGACAAAGCATAATATATTTTAATTGACTAGTTATCTTAATTTTAATATGAAATATATAGGTCTGATTGATTTACTTTCTTATGCATGAATAGATATAATGAGTAAAAGATTCATAATTATGAAAATTACATTTTCTTGGTGAGCATGCTTTTCGTGTCTTTGTGATATAATGTTTGTCTCATTTGATTTTATTTTATATTAGGACTCATTCTGATACTTCACTATTAAATTAATATTAGAATTAAAACAAAAATAATATAGGTAGCCTTAAGTCGAATTTTATAATTAAATTTCATCTCAAAGCGTGACGATTTTATCACCACTATAAATTTTGTGTTGTTTATTTACTGTTTTATATCTGTTAATTGTTCTTAATTGTTAATTTGGATAATCAACGAGATTCTGAATATCGAAGTTGAATAGACAAGTTAAGTTGATATTTGCAGAATAGACGATTAAGGTTTTGAATTGTTTAGTTGAGTATAAATTTGCTAAGGGCCTAGTAATTTGATATTCCGCATTGTTAAATCTCTGATATTTTAGAAAAAGTTTTAAAGTCTATTCACACCCCCCTCTAAACTTTGGACTAGTTCTAATCTTAAAAGTTTTAAAAAATTTAACTACTAATTCGTATGTTGATGCATGATTATTGCGACGAGAGTTGGTATTCATTTTTTATCGTATGAGCGAGGGATTGTGGTAATGTCATTTGATTTTAAAGAGAGTTGAGTAAATTCATTATAAACTCCATTAATTTACATTAATTATTTGAATGAGAATTTATGTAATTAGTGAAGAGATTATAACAGATCGAAGCAAACAGACATAAACTTCTGGAACTTGATGTTACAGACGATGCGCTGGGATTGGATGACGAAGAAATTGAGCAGCGGAGAAATTTTTTGAACGATATATTCATAGACTGTGGGACAAGGCATATGCTCCTAAGACAAAAAACAAAGAACTAGTGGATCAAGGAGTGTAATGCGAATACCAAATTCTTCCACAAATGCATTAATACCCGACGTAAGGAAAACGACTTATCAAATTTGTGCTTCGATGGAAACTGGCTTACCTCACCAGTGGAAATCAAGTCTGCTATCTCAGATCATTTCAAAAAGTATTTCCAGGCTCCCCACACGTCTCGACCCTCCATTCCCCCTGGCTTCGCGCGCTGCACCATCAGCGCATCAGACAATCTGATGCTAACAAAAGCCTTCACATCCGCTAAAATTAGGGACGCTGTCTAGTGCTGCGAGCCTTCCAAATCGCCAGGCCCTGATGGCTTCTCCTTAGCTTTTATCAAAGCAAACTGGGAAATTCTGAAGGGTGATTTTCACAATCTTTTTGATGAATTTCACTCAAACGGGAGATTCTTCAAAGGATTTAATCCATCCTTCATAGCATTAATCCCAACAAAACAAAACCCCACAAGCATCGGTGACTTCAGGCCAATCTCCATGATCAACAGCTACTACAAGGTTATAGCTAAAGTATTGGCTAGAAGACTTTCCAAGGTTATCGGGTCGGTGATATCGGAGTCCCAAACAGGCTTCATTCAGGGTAGACAGATTTTAGACGAAGTGCTAATCCTTAATGAAATCATAGATGAGGCAAAAAAGGAGGAGGAACGACTGCTTTTCAAGATTGACTTCGCGAAGGCCTTTGATTCGATTGACTGGAAATTCTTGGATGACATGATGCGAAGTATGGGATTCGCAACGCTCTAAGGTAAATGGATCCGTGAATGTGTTACGTCGGCCTCTGCTTCTGTTCTTGTTAATGGCAGCCCCTCAACAAAGTTTAAATTGGAGTGGGGATTAAGGCAAAGTGATCCTCTATCTCTCCCCGCTACTCTTTATCATTGCTGCAGAGGGCCTGAGCGTGCTGATTAATAGGGCCATATCCAAAGGACTATATGACGATGCTGCAATTGGACGAAAGTGTATCCCCATCTCAGACCTACAATACGCGGACGACACAATCTTGGTGGGTGAAGCGACTACAAAAAATATTTGGGCTCTCATATGTTTGTTGGTTAACTTCGAACACCTATCTGGTCTGAAGGTTAATTTCTCCAAGTGCAGTCTTCTCGGAATTAATATGGACGCGGAGGTAGTTCACGAGGCGGCAGCGTTCCTTGGATGCTGCGTTGGAGAACTCCCGATGAATTTTCTTGGCATCCAAGTTGGAATTAATCACAGTAGGACTAAGGCCTGGAAAGACGTGATGCAGAAGATTAAAAGCGGGATTAATTCCTGGGGGACAGGCAGAATTACACTACTCAATGCGGTTCTTGTCTCGTTGCCCATTTATTATCTATCATTTTATCGAATTCCAAAGAAAACCCTAAGTGAAATTTCATGGGTCTCATGGAATGATGTTTGTAGACCTAAACCAGTCGGGGGACTCGGTGTTCGAAACTTGATTTATTTAACATATCTCTTCTTGGCAGGTGGGCGTGGAGAATTCGGACGGAGCCTAACTCACTGTGGGTAAAAATTCTGGATTCAAAATATGATATTTTCTTGACAAGGGCAAATTCATCATTGACGAACCAGAACAAGACAACGTGTTGGTGGAATATGATCCACGATCTCTTCTTCGCCAGCTCTTCCAGCCCATGGTTCAATCAAAATTTAATCAAAACTTTGGGCGATGGCAGCAGCACCTCCCTCTGGCACGAGCGCTAGACGGACGAGCCAAATTTGAAGGACATGATATGCTCCAACACAGACACAAAGATCAGCGAGTCCGGCGAATGGGTAGACAACATCTGGACTTGGAATATTCCATGGAGAAGACCCCTTTTTCCTCGAGAGGAATCGCTGGCTGCAGAGCTTCTTAGTGCACTCGGGCCCATTAATCTACAGCTTGTATCCACAGATACATGGAGGTGGAATCTTACCGGAGATGGCATCTACAGTGCTAAGTCGGCTTACGGGGGCCAAGGCCTTCAGACACGAACACAACCCCTACAAGATCGAGGATGCACTATCAGCCATCAGACTGCTATGGAATAAGATGACCCCTCCCATGCTTAGCATGGAAAGTGATTCGAGGACGGATTGCCACTCGAAGCGAGCTATGGAAGAGAAATATTCTTAGAAACGGAGATGACATGTCATGCGCACTCTGTGGTGCAGCCAAGGAGACCCATCATCGATCCAATTATGATTATTTTCTGAAAAAGAACAATGTTGAAGATCATTTCCCGTTATAAGTATGATTTTAACACATATACAATGTTGAAGATCATTCCCGTTAAATAATTGACGTTGGTTGTGAACCTCCTGGAATTTCTTTGTTCTGGTCCTCGACTGTGAGATAGATGTAGGACACTTCGTTATATATATAAGCAGGAATTAATTATTGTTTTAATTGACTTTAGATATGGTTTGATGGAGCATTAAGATGCTATAGGTTGTGATGTTGTGTACTCATGGGATTTTATTCAATATTTGAGACTATTGAGGATCAGAAACAAGCTTATATTAATGTGTATATATAACCTATCTGGTAGAAATCATTTTGGGATGTTTGAGATTAACAGGAACATACAATTAATATGTTTCTTATGTGTGAAATCAAAGTTAGAAGTCATTGTTTATTTTTTGTGTTCAAGTTGTATATTTGTATCTTGACAACTGCAATGGATTCATCCTCTTGGGATCATTTTGTCTTATGTTTTATATTTATATTTAATGGTGTATAAAATTAATTCATTACTATATTAAGTACACACAATTATTATAACATTTGTATGAGGAAGATGTTTCATCTCCTCACTAATGGCGAGAGTTACTAAGATCAATGCATAAATAAATTGTAGTTTACAAAAATTTTATTTCAATTAATTATAACTTATTTAAAATAATTAATATTAATAAAAAATGATAAAAATATTGGATATCTAAATATATTGGTTCATAAATATATTGTTAACTCGACTCAAAAGATATAATTTTGCAAGTCTACAAGAACGTAGACCCGCTCGCTCTGATACCACTCTGTCACACCCCAAACTTCATGAAATAATATTTTACAAATATAATTAACAATTTAAAATTTTAAGGGCATGAACCAGAATTTATACTTGAAAAATAAGACTTACAATTTTATTTTACAATAAAAATAATAAACAATAAGCGGAAGCTTTAAAGAATTAAATAGCAACTCGATTAATTTTACGAAATGATTGTCATCCACCGCTCCTCCTCGCCACCAACTCTTAAATCTGAAAATGTTAAAAATAAAGGGGTGAGCAAACCACGGCTCAGTGGGGACATGCTTGTCAAAACTAAATACAATAAGCAGCTAAATTACCACAAACGTAAACATGCAATTAATGTATTGCCACTTCTCAACTTCTCGTTTATAAAGGTCAGAAGACCTACTTCTCAACTTCTCGTTTATAAAGGCTAGAAGACCTACTTCTCAACTTCTCGTTTATAAAGGTCAAATGACCTGTTTGTCTCAACTTCTCGTTTATAAAGGTCAAATGACCTGTTTGTCTCAACTTCTCATACATAATTCACATTAGTAACAATAAAACTACAAATCGCATTTAATAATG
The DNA here is from genome assembly GCA_963675135.1 of Galeopsis tetrahit. Lineage (NCBI taxonomy): Eukaryota > Viridiplantae > Streptophyta > Magnoliopsida > Lamiales > Lamiaceae > Galeopsis > Galeopsis tetrahit. The sequence continues at coordinate 56,334,102 of OY776128.1, forward strand.
ACAAACAATCAAATAAAAATCCCCACCTCTATAGATGAACGTATACGTGATATGTGGAAGCATCGTATAAATTATTAATTTCTCGTAGTCATCATTGCGGATACATAGAATAATAAAGAGCTGAATTTCTTTTAAACTATTTGGACAAAAGAATGGATTGATTTTTCCATAACCATTCACCACACAAATCATATATATAAAACATTAATTCGGACAAGAGCATGAAGAGTCTTTTGTTTGATAATGAATTGATCGACTATTATATTACAAACATTATTCCGTTATATTATAAGGGGTAGTTAGTATATAGGACATTTCACTTATAGAGTTTAAAAATAAGAACAAATTTTTTAAAAGTTAAAAATAAGGTCAAATTTGAGTGTAAATGTGCAAATAACCTTTTAATTAATTATTCACGAAATTATATTTGTACATTTAGAAGTCAACAATTAAAATGAAAATTTTAAAATTAATAAACCCCCTAGAAATTCGCGGACAATAATTGACTTTATAAATATCAAAATTTATCCTAAAATCGAAGTCTCAATTTGAAAATCCCACAACTATTGCATATAAATTCCAAAATTTTCTCAATTCTTACATTTCTCGTCTAATATCAGAGAAACGATTACATAGCATCGAGAGAAGAAGCGATTTAAGGTATGGATATGCAGCTTGTCTTCTCGAAAACAAATTTTCATTCTCTATTAGTAGGTTAATCCAAGATCGATTTTAGTTTTAAACTCGAAGTAAAGGTTAATCCAAGATCGAAAGATTTCATATTTTTCAAAGCTCATTTTTCGATTTTCCTTAGACTCTGTTTTGGTTTAAAACTAGTAGTTTTATGTTTTCATAGATTCTACTCGTTTGCTTATGTAAAAAATAATTTGTTAAATTTATAAACCCTAATGCAGTTGATTTTTTGCATTGTTAAATCTAGTGTGAATGTATGTAATACAATTATCTGTTTGAATAAGATTTAAGGTTTTATCTATTGAAAACAGTAGATCTGGATACGAACTAAATGGAAGTTCTTTAGATATATTTTTAAAGTGGAATAGTGGTATGCAGCATGATAGAGTATTTCTACAGAGGACAAGAACTGCCAAGTGGTAACTTTGATACTGTGCAAGCAAGCAACATGCGGGTGAGGGTTGTTGGAGCATGCATAAACCCATTTCAGTATGTTGCAGTTTAAAGATGACTTTTTAACTTTATTTCAGGGGATTTTTAAGTAGTATTGTTTGAATTTAATGTTTTTTCTAGCATGCAAACTCTATACTGGGTTTTATATTGTTTCTTGTTGCGGTAGATTGTCCAGTTCATATGCTATTAATTTTAGGACATGTGACTTCGTGTGGATGTTCTTGATAACATTTGGTTGACTTTTGCTTGGTTATTTTTTGTACTGAATATTAAGTTGTATAAATGAACAATTATACCTTCTTTTTTTTTAGAATTACATTCGAAAATTACCTTTACATTTAATATAATTTATATTATTCAAATTAAGATTTGATAAAATCACAAATCATCGGTAATCGCGGTCATAAATACAATCTCGAAATTCAAACTTTCCTAAAACTACCAATATTTATAATAAATGATTGTCATTTTAATGATAATTATAACTTCTCCATTAAATTAGGAATAACTACCAATAAGCATTAATTTCGCGATTAATAATGACTTAATGTTATCATTAGGGGAAATAAAAAAACCGTTTAAGAACAAGAATCGACAAGATTAACCAAGCTGGATGGAAAACCATATAAAATAAAAAATAAAGAAGAACATACGGATTAATTAATTAATTATCGAGTAACATAATATATGCTTGACTACATGCTAAAATAGTATGCACATTTTAATATATGCTTGACAACATGCTAAAAAAAATATACGAGTTTTATCTTTATTCATGATTAATTTAATCATAGTATTATTACATAAATCATGGTGTTATCACCTAAAAAAATATATAATATAATGTAAGAAAACTAAATATTCTGCAACTATAAAATTGTTCCACATAATTTATATTTGTTTATAGTTTAAATATATAAACAGATTTTTTTAGATAAAATCAACTTATAATATTATTCTATTAAACTAATTAACTTGTGTTGCGTAAAAGAATATATGCGTGGTGATATGCTAGAACGAAATGCACATTTGGAAATATAGAACATATATGCAAATAACATGATATTATCTTTACATATAATTAATATAATTATAGTATTATATAAAATATTAGGCATCAACATAAATGTTGGACATAGTTTATCTATATTTATAATTAATATATATAAAAGAGATTTTAGATAAAAAATTTACTCATAATATTAAATAATTAAATAAATTGAAATATAAACATTGTTGTGTATTATATTGAGATTAATTATTATCAAAAATAAGTGTTTAAAATCAAAATATAAAATATATTATGTAATATGTAAGAAAAGTAAATATTTTAAATAAATTATGGATATCATTGAAAGCGTATAATATATTACATATAATAGTCAAAATATTATTATAACATGGATATCATTTAATGGGAAGCAAATAATATTCTGCATATGTACATTTTGTTAATTTTGGTAGTTATTCAATTAAGGAAATTTTGGTAGTGATTGAGTAATTATCGGTTGCTAATTTTAATTTAAATTGATTTAAAATTTAAAATCTAATTTTAATTTCCATTATTAGTGTCTTATAAGAATAAGGGCATAATAGGTTATTTGGTTATGAATTTGTCCTTAATTCTAATACTATAATTTTTTGTCTCTATTTCTAGTTGTGTCTATAGGATTGTCCCTTATCTTAGTGAGTTTAATTAAGATTAGGGACAATCCTATAGACACAACTAGAAAAAGAGACAAAAAATTATAGTATTAGGATTAAGGTCAAATTCATAACCAAATAACCAATTATACCCTTATTCTTTCATCACACCAATAATTTAAATTAAAATTAAGATTTTTAATTTTAAATCAAATTGTAAATTAAAATTATATTTTAAATTTAAATCATTTCATGGTCAACAATGTTATCTTCTATACCAGAAACATTCCGTTTTGAAGTTACGAATTCGGTGTTGCTGCAAATCCCATCTGCAAATCCCACCTGCGATAATCAATAATTCGATCTGCAAATCCCATTTGCACTATCTTCGATACCAGAATCATTCCATTGTGAAGGTATGAATTCAGTGTTGATGCAATAATTCCATCTGCATATTCCATCTGCGATAATCAATAATTCGATCTGCAAATCCCATCTGCGATATGCGATCATCACCGAACGACCCAAAATAGAGTTAATTTTGAGTTTCTAAATCTCATCCGAGAACCATTCCATTATCAAGGTATGCAATTTTATTCCGTGTTGTTTTGATTCAATAATACATAATTCGATTGGTTCATTGTTCTTCCAATATATACCCTGTCCAACACGATCTTCGATCTTTTCTAATTCGCTCCTGTTTTATATTATGCGATTTAGGGTTCTATTGAACGTGTTAATTGGAGAAGTTAATTTACTGAATCAGAAATGGAATATGCTGTGATTTTAAAGTTCGAATTCGAGGAGAAAACCAAGTTGATCCGTGTTCAACAATCTTCAAAGTTCGAAGACATTGGTAACGAAGTAATCGGTATGTGGCCCATATTGTCTTCTTCCATATTGTTTTTTTTTTTTTTTTGCTTAGAGTATATTTTGTTTTTTGGAATATGATTTACAGGTTTAGCTTATATTCAACTTATATTTACACATGTACATTAAATGTTTAGCATATATTTCAATATATGCAGTAACTACATATGTATTCATTAATTACTTATGTTAGGGCCAGATATAGTTAACTCAACCCATAATATAATGTTTTCTATGACATTGAATAAAATCATGGAATATCATAATAATTAATCTCATATTAAAATAATCCATACAATTATAAAAGTAATGTTAAAAGATTATAATTTATCAATCATAATTAATATTATTAAATTTAAATATATTTTTGACATTTTCAAACCAACAATATATTTTTGACATTATATTTTTTGAAATTTAACTCCCCACAATTATCTCACGTAATCCAAACCAACAATATATTTTTGACATTTTCAAACATACTGATATTCAATGATAATTTTTTTCTATAAATAATATTATAATTAAAATTTCTAAAATGGATAGTTTATTTTGATATCCACGTTTGCATAATATGTACATGTCAATATTATAATAATACTTTTTTATATTTAACATCTATAACCAAATGATTCACGTAATAATACTATGATTATCGTAGTAATCATAAATATAGAAAAAAATGGTGTATTTTGCATTCCATACTACACATATGTCAATGTGCATATTTGTTTGGCATATACGTGCGCATATATTCCATAGAAAACGTTCCACGCTACTGAATTAATTACATCATATGTATTTCTTTTTTTTTTTTTTTTGTTGCTACGGTTTTCCATCCAGATTGTTTAAGATTGTCTATTCGGGAATTTAATATTTCGAACGCAATTATGAACGCAATTATGACCGAGATTATGACCGATGGATATTTAGGAAAGTTTGAAATTTCGAACACAATTATGACCGATGGATATTTAGGAAAGTTTAAAATTTCGAACGCAATTATGACCGAGATTTCCGGGAATTTAATATTTCATCAGCTCCTGTTTTGAATTTCCTATTTTATCTTAATTGAATATGCAAATTTCGATTTTATTTATAAACGGAGGTTAAAATTGTACTTTTATAAATCAAATTGTCCTTCTTCCTAACTTTTAAAATTTTTGTCTTTATTTCGAGTTTCTATAGGTGGAACGACGTGTGTCCACACAACGGGCCCAGTCGGCGTCAGAGTAGCCAACAATGTTGTAGTCTGAAGAGGGCGAGAAGGATAGCCCATGATGAATAGTCCCTTTAACGTATCGAAGGATCCGTTTAACAGACAAGAAGTGATCCGTTGTGGGTGAATGAAGAAATTGGCTAACGTGATTAACGGCATAGGACAGATCCGGGCGAGTGATGGTGAGATATTGTAGAGCACCCACCAAGGATCGATAAAGTGTAGGATCCTTGAACGATTCACCTGAACTGACCAGAGAGTCACCTGCAACCAGTGGAGTAGAGACCGACTTGCAATCGAGCATTTCAGCTCGTGTGAGAATATCATATGCATACTTTGCTTGACCAAGGAAAAGGCCAGAAAGATGATGAGTAATCTCAAGACCAAGGAAGTAATTGAGACGACCAAGATCAGTGACATCGAACTCTTTGTTGACACGAACAATGAACTTTTGTAAAGCAGCAGAGTTGCTTCCTGTAACAATAATATCATCAACGTAGAGTAATAAAAAAATGGTACAAGAGGAACTATGAAAGAAAAATAAAGAGGTGTCAAAACGAGAACGAGTGAATCCTAAGGAGAATAAAAAATCACTAAATCTATCAAACCAAACACGTGGAGCCTGGCGGAGGCCATAAAGAGACTTCTTCAACCTGCAAACATGATTAGGAAAACGAGGATCAGTAAAACCAGGAGGTTGTGACATAAATACAGGTTTAGGAAGTACGCCATGCAGAAAGGCGTTTTTCACATCTAGTTGATGCAAAGGCCAAGAGCGCTGCACAGCAAAAGACAGTATGACACGAACAGTGGCAGCACGAACAACAGGACAAAAGGTGTGCGAGAAGTCAAAACCTGGAATTTGAGAGAACCCTTGAGCAACTAAGCGAGCTTTATATCGCTCAATGGATCCATCAGATTTGTACTTAGTACGAAAAACCCATTTAGAACCAACAATGTTGACAGATGGCGGACGAGGGACAAGATCCCATGTCTGATTAGAATGTAAAGCCTCCATTTCGTCACGTATGGCAGAATGCCAATGTGGAAGCTTTAAGGCAGATTTGAACCCTCGAGGTTCTGTGGAGACAGACAGGGAATGTAGCAGCTTAGTGGTAGCAATATCAACTGAATATTTGGGTTTAAAGATACCGGATTTGGCACGGGTTTGCATGGTATGAAGTGAAACGGATGGAGCGGGTGGAGGACTAGCCAGAGGAACGGGAACCGTGGAAGGAGAGCCATGACCAGCAGGGTCGGTGGGTGCGGGTATGGCAGGATCAGGCACTGGAACCTGAATCGGGTCGGGAACAACGGGATGGAGCATTGGCGTTGGCTCATGAGATGAATCAACAGGGCAGAGCGTGCAAACCTCAGTAGGAGAAGAACACGCATGTGACGATGAAGGAGGATCGTGCGGAACAGATCGTGAAGAGACAGGACTCGAGATTGTCGATCGAGAAACCTGAGGATCCAAAAAACAAGAAAAGTCCAAGTCAGTATGAGATGTAGACAAAGTATTAGAAGAGAAAGGAAATAGAGTCTCATCGAATTGAGCATGACGAGTAATGTAAGTGCTCGAAGAAACAGGATCGTAGCACCGAAAACCCTTGTGAATACTGCTATAGCCAAGAAAAATGCAAGGATGACTACGAGGAGCCAACTTATGAGGAGCATAATCACGGAGATACGGAAACACACGACAACCAAAAACTTTAAAATTGCTATATGAAGGAGGAGAGTGGAATAAAAGCTCATATGGTGACTTATTGTTAAGAACAGGAGATGGAAGCCTATTAATAATGTAGACAGCGGTAGAGAAGGCATCAACCCAAAAAGGAAGAGGGGTATGAGAGTGAAACAAAAGTGATAAACCAGTTTCAGTTATGTGACGATGTTTTCTCTCAGCTCGACCATTTTGTTGAGGAGTGTAAGGACAAGAAAATCTATGTAAGATACCAAATGAATTAAAAAAATCACGAACACGATGGTTGGTAAATTCAGTACCACCATCACTCTGAAAAATTTTAATGGATGAGTTAAATTGAGTGGAAACGAAAGTATTAAATTGTTTGAGAGCATCAAAAAACTCAGACTTTGCGCGTAAGGGATAAATCCACGAGAAACGAGAAAAATCATCCACAAATAAAGCATAATATCTGAAACCATCGACAGACAAAACAGGAGAAGGACCCCATAAATCACAGTGTATAAGATCTAAAACATGTAAAGCACGTTTATCGTTTAAAGCAAACGGTAACCTTTTACTCTTAGCCAATTGGCAAGAAGTACAAGGTGACGGCTTAGGCAAAACAGAAGTAACACTCAAATGGCCTAAAGTTTTTAACAACTGAATAACAGAAATAGAAGCATGTCCCAAACGGGAGTGCCACAACTCAAAAGAAGACTTCAATAGACTAGAATTTAAAGCAGCAACCAGGGCAGATGTGCCCTGCTCTAGAATGTAAAGGCCATCCTTACATGTCCCTCGAGCGAGGATTTTCTTTGACAACCGAGTCTGAACCACAAAAGAGTTGTTAGAGAACATGACATCAACATGCAAATCATTGGTTAACTTGCTAATAGATAATAAATTTTTAGTAATATGAGGTACTACTAAAACATCTAACAAGGGCAAGGTATTAATAACACGAGAACCAATATGCGAAATGGGAAGAGAGTCACCATTACCGACGATGACTGAACCATTACCAGAATAGGGTTCAAAGGAATCCAGAGCAGTGGAGGAGGACGTCATATGAGCCGAGGCACCAGTGTCAACATACCAATCTGATACAGATGAGGGATTGACGGTACACTGAGTTTGAAACGCCTGGGCAATGTTTGCAGATCTGGACTGGGAATCATGAAAATTATAATCCCGAGAGAACCTGTTCGGGCAATTAGTGGCGTAATGAGCATCGCGACAGATTTGGCAGCGAGGCACACGCTTAGTACCGCCACCTTGGGGACGGCCACCACTGTTGGAGGTATGGCCACCATCGCGACCACCCTGACCACGACCACCGTCGCGGACCTGATTCGAAGTACGATTACCGGAAGACGACGAGCGATGGCCTGAACGATTAGCGTAAAAGGCAGCAGTAGGCGGCTGAGCGTCAGAAGCTTCCATAGCTTTCTCGCGTAACTCATGATCTCTGGCCTGAGACAACAGATCACGAAAGGAGGGTAAGGGAGCGATGGCTAGGCGAACCTTAGTGAACGCTCAAAATTGCGGGCCAAGTCCGCGAAGGAACCATCGAGCCTTGTCCGCATCAGAAACTGAGTGGCCGATTGCAGCAAGCTGGTGACAGAGATTAGTAAACTTCCTATTGAACTCGACGACGGAAAGCGAACCACGACGGAGGAATTGTAGTTCATCCCGGAGTTGTTGAGCATGGGATGGAGAGGAGGGATTGAATGCGGCCTCTAGGGCAAGCCAAACATCACGAGCCTTAGAGAGGCCAACGACTTCAGACATAGCTTCTTCCGTGATAGAGGATAGAAGCAGGCAAAGGACACGATCGTGGCGTTTGCGCCAGAGAAGATAGGCTGGGTTGGGTTCGTCCTTGTCTTCGGACGACTTAATCAGAGGTTCGGGCTCGGGACCAGAACCGTCGACAAAGGTTGCGAGATTATCACATCGAAGCATTGGAAGAACTTGACTCTTCCAAAGAAGGTAGTTTGATGAAGAGAGGCGGATCGTAACCATGTGAATCAGAGTGGCAAGGGGAATGTGATCGGGATCCTTAGGTGTTGTTGGAACAATATCCGACATTGTGAAGGAGAAGGAAGAAACGGATGGGAAAGAAAAAAAAAATTGGGCTAGGGTTTTCAGCACTTAATTTGCTGATACCATGACAGAATGATAATAATCACCGTGTGATTTACGGTGTATGATATTCTCATTAATATAGGTGAATTACAACTTGTTGTACAAGAAAAGAATCTATATACAAGGAAAGAACTTGTTGTACAAGAAAAGAATCTATATACAAGGAAAGAACTTGTTGTACAAGAAAGGAACCTAATCAATTTATTCATCAATCAAATCTTCTCTATTACATATAATGACTTTGTCAAGAGCAGCTAAGTTCAAAATCCTAAACAACTAGGCAAATCCTCATGTTGATTTTTTGTCCTTAAATTAATTTAATCTATATAGTACTACTATATTATTACAATTTGATTTTATACAAAGGTAATCTCAACTACATGATTAGTGCTTGCACGTTATGAATAAAGCCAACTCATATGTACTACATATATTTAAAAGGAATTAATATATTGAGTTTAAGGATGGATTGATGTATATATAAAGGGCGCCTGTAAACAGTACTATACTCAAAACATATATATATATATATATGGGGTTAATTGGGATGAAGAAGGTGGTGTTGATTCATGTGTTACTCACAATTTCTCTCATCGTTTATGCATCTGCGGCTATTCTTAACACACCAGGTGATGTGGTGGTAATTAATTGTTGCACTAACAAATGTAACGCAGATTTCGCTTCAAACGTGGCGACCACCGCGATTTCTCTAGCAGATTGTCTTGCTAAATGTGCCGGCGCCTCTTGCAAGTAGTTCGTTTGCTTGTGAACAAATTCGATCTCATCTTATGTATTATTAACTGTCTGAGTCGTCTTACGTACGTCACTGTTGTGTTTAATATATAAATTATCTTTCGTTCACTTGTATGTAAAACAAATGATCGATGCATGTATGTCTAGCTATTTGCTATAGCTGCTCTCGTCGATCTGTATTTCTCATTCATTAATTTGTTGTCTTTATATATTTGGGTGCCATAATTCAGTTAATCTGCTTCCAACATCATATCTATATATATATATATATGTTCTCTAGATCATCAACAATCTTGTTAGCCTTGGAGAGCTTTTAAAAGAGCTCTCCAAGTGGGAGCTGTCCAAGCTAAATTGCACTTGAAGAGCTAGCAAAATGAAAGCATACAACGTTCTGCTTCATGTAAACAAATTGTCAAGAAATCCCCGAGTTATGCAAAAACTCGAGCCCTCGCAAACCTCAGATGAGTAACTCACAAGATAAAAGATAACTCAAAACAAGTAAACAAATAAAAAACAACACACAAAGATTTGAGTCCAATTCGATAACAACGTGTGTTAGTCCCAGCCGTTTGATCCATGAGAGAGCCTCAAGGACACCCATAGCCTCGCCTTCCTCCGGTCCATAGCATCCTGACATCCGCATTGTCTACACCAAGTGTATGTATGTTAAAATGCACATAATTTTATAAAAAAGATTTGGATTTATACATCTTGAGAATAGCTTTCCATATCCAGTAAAGACTAAATTTCATCATAAAGTTGTCGGACAAGAGGAGGAAGTGTTTTTGGCATGATAATGAATTAATGATGATGTATATGCAATGCAGTTACTAATTAGTTTTAGTATTGGTTCATTTCCAAAAGAACTTCACTGAGATGAATGGCTTTGACTGTCGATTTTCTTACACCAATCCCAAATATCGATTAAATGAACATAAAACCAATCAATTCAATAGCAGATCCAAATTTGGCTTTAAACCACCAATTTTGATGTTCAGGTAACCCTGACTCAAACTACACAAAATTCACAACGTTGGAACTTGGAAAAACTGAAAAAATGCGACAATTGCATGATGCATCTACGCACTTAAAGAAGCATATAAACTTTTGACAAGAAAGAAAAATGGGACAGTTGAAGGAGAATGGACCTGTCAAGATCGCGGTGATCTGATATTCATCATCGTGTTCAACCTCTTTCGACTCGAGACGCTGCGGCAGAGCTCTAGGGAACACGGCTGCGTCGTGCATACCAGATTTTAGGGATTTTCTCTCTCCCAACTCATCAACACAACATAACTCCTAAATCAGTCTGTTGGCCCTTCGTTATCCACTGTCCTTCTAATTTCCATGTTTTAAAATGACATGTACCAAAATTGACGCGTGGCACAGGAGTTTTATATCAAATTTGACACATGTTTTGACACATGTCGAGAGTAGAATTGGCCTTAAATCACACGTGGCGGAAGGCTGGAGAGTCTCTTCTCCTTTTATAGTGGCACAAGAGTTTTATATCAAATTTGACACATGTTTTAACACATGTCGAGAGTAGAATTGACCTCTGGCGGAAGGCTGGAGAGTCTCTTCTCCTTTTATATATATAGATTGTTTGGCAACCTACAAATTTAATTAAGTCTATTTGTCTCTATATTTTATGAGCTTAATTTTCCTATGAACTAGTGGATCTTAAATGTTGACAAATGGAGTTGAATTGAGCATAAATGTGAATTTGGTGGGATTTTTTAGTTTAAAAGTGAAAGAATTAAAAAAAGATGAATTGTGAGTTGCGCAAAAAAAAAAAAAAAAAAAAAAAGATTGAGTTGACGAGAAAAGAAAAAAAATTGAAAAAGAATTCTCTCTTGTGTACAAAAACAATTGGTGGAGTTTCAAGATCAAAAGTGTTCAAAAAGTTTTGGTGGTGAAAAATATGCTTAAAAAGAAAAGGAACAAGTAGATTGTGTGAGATGGAGGAATTTTAGTTGCAATTGGCCAATTGCAATTTTCCCTTGATTGTTACAATTATTCGACGGGGTGTCTTTAATGAATTAGATTGATTAGATTGAAGAAGTTGACAATCACTCCTTTTATGTTATTTTGAATGAATTACTTCGCAATTCTCCAACTTATTCTTTTTTTCTTTCGTTCCTCGGGGACGAGCAACACTTTAAGTTGGGAGGGGAGTTGATTAGTGTGAAAATTGTTTGAAATTCTTGTGTTTATATAATTTTCACAATTTGATAGGATTCCATGCATTATTTACATTAATTTGACTCATTGTACTTGATTTTGGAAAAAAAGTGTAGTTTGTTATTTTTGTAGGGAAATGAACATTTTTGGAGCAAAATATGTCTCAATTATTTTGTGGAGTCAATCGAAGAAGTAAATTAGGTAAAAAAGAAAATGATTGGACTAAAAAAGAATTATAGAAGGGAGAAAAAATGACAGCTCAAAGTCTAAGCCATGTCTATCCAATTAATTGATTTGAAGTTGGGTCCTATCAGAATTAGGTTTTGATCACCATTGAATTTTGGTGAGTGAGATAATTTGTATATATATAGTTGTTTACAAGAGTAACCGATATACAAGAATCAAAGAGAGAATATATACAAAGTAAATGTAAATCCCTATATACAAGTAAGGTTGATAATGACTAAATTTCATCATAAAGTTGTCGGACAAGAGGAGGAAGTGTTTTTGGCATGATAATGAATTAACGATGATGTATATGCAATGCAGTTACTAATTAGTTTTAGTATTGGTTCATTTCCAAAAGAACTTCACTGAGATGAATGGCGATTTTCTTACACCATATGTAGACTACTCAAATCCTGGTTCAATTGCAGCATGCCGTTCCAGCCTAGATCCGCAACCCACTTCCATCAGTTATGTGGTATACTCGGACATAAACGTAAGAGATTCATCTTGGAGTGCATTTGGAGTCTGGGAGATGAGATCATAGTTCGACACCACCGGGACTACCTGGTTTCGCCAAAGCAGGTAGTTGGAGGATGACAACTTGATTGTCAAGAGATGAACCAAAACATTGAGAGGGATGGTGGGGGGAGTGGTAGCCGCCGCCACAATGAGGAGGGAAGTGAAAAAATTTAGTGTGAGGCTTTAGGGAGAAAATTAGGGTTTCGATGAGTGAGACTGATACCAGGTGAGAATGTGATCATCGTTAATGAGGTGATAGGAATGATTCACTATTTATACGAGTATTTACAATGAGATAATTAAGGTAAATTCAACAACCATATCAAAGAGATATATACAAAAGATATGGACTAATTAAATTAAAATATATTATTCTTATATTATTATTCTCTATTAACAAAGAATATTGCAAGAATTGCATCCAATTCTCAAATTGCACATTTTTTCAGCCTACACTTAGGACCAAAAACTAATTCCGGGCAAGACACAAACAAGGTCGAAAACATCGGTATCGGTGGAAATTAAATATTGAGATTAAATATGTGAAAAATATAGAAGTCGGTAAATTTTAAAAATTTAATAACAAACTTTTAATATATAAATTTAACAAAACAATTTGAACAAGTTTTACATAAAATATAATTTACAATGTTATCTCGTATGATATTTTTTTAATTAATCAGCATTTTCTCTAATTTTTCTGATATTCTCTCAATACTAAGAAAATTTTAAAATACATTCCCTAATATAGGTCCATTCCATTTTAAAACCCTTAAGTTTTCACTTTTTCAAATTACGTTTTGAGGTGTCCAATTTACATCATCCTCTTTTTCCAATTTACATCTTTTTTTGTTCAATTTACATCCTTTTTTGTCCAATTTACATCCTTTTGATTATTGAGGGCCACATTTAATTAAGAATATGGACACATCATCATCTCCTCTTGTTGGTCCCAAAAGGAGTGTGACACGTGTATGGGGGGGGGGGGAATACACGTGTGTGTGTTTTTCAAAAACTTTTGCAAGTAATCAACACAAATAATCAAAGTCAAGTAAGTTACACAGTGTGTCAAGTCTTATGAAAATACTAACAGTAGATTCTAAGAATTCCTAACTGTATGCAACTTGTATGCGGAATAAATGATAGGCCCTTTTATACTCCTTAATTAATATGCACTTAGATACTAAGTTATCAAATAGCAAATAGCAATTATAATCAACACAAAAGCTAAAGCAATAAGATAAATGCAGTAAGTAAGAACACAAGACGTATAGTGGTTCGGAGACTAAACTGCTCCTACGTCCACTCTCCTAATTTAATAGGATAATTCCTTAATCACTTCGGAATTAACTTGTTTTTACAGTGCCAAGGTGCACTCTACTTCTTCCCCTTCTCTTCTCTTGATTTCTTACAACCTTCTCTCGTTGCAATACTCTCAATCTCTACTACGAACTCAACAATACTCTCAATCTATCTCTCAAGGTGAAAGTAGGGTTTTGTTCTAGTACCAACTAATTGTGATATCCTTTACAATTTAAGAACGAATGTAAAGGCTAGGATATCACTGTCTAGGCTTTGGATAATCAAACAATAAGCTTGCCTAGTGGGGACTAAAGGTAACACTCACAAATGAATATGCTTAAAAGCTTTAATCTCTCGAGTGTTTTGAATACTTTTGAATGCTAAAATATTGCTATAGAACGTGTATGGCTTGTGTCTTGATGTATGTCCCGTCCGTTTTGAAATGATTCAAGATGTGGCCTATTTATAGATGAAGTAAACTATCCGTTGGTGGAGATAGTAAAACTTATCCATAAATTTGAACTTTCAAATTGTTCAGGGGCCTGCATGCAAATAGTACATGTATTCACGTCCATTCTGCAATTTGCATTCCAATATCAGAGTTTGTTATGCGCAGTGACAGGTGGCTCTCATTCTTTGGCTAATTTGGAATAATTCTGTCCTTCCCGCTAACGGCCTCGTACTGGGTAAAGTGCCTAGTCATTCCTCGTCTTTGACCATAAGTATGCCAAGTCCAAGATACATGAATATCCAAATTCATCATACTTGACTTATCTTATTCAGCATACTTGTCTTCATGAATCCTTGTCACTTTCTTCATAACACTTCAACTCCTTGTCTTCAATGATACTTGTCTTCATGTGCTTTGTGCTTTCAGGTCATTTGTCATAGATTCAAAGAGTAATCTATCTAATAAAAATTAAAGCTCCCTAACATATATGAGTTTTTCTAACCTGAAAATCTAGACTTGGCAAATCATCATACTTGGGGTTTTACTTAGGGTTTTGGTATCAATTCAAAATCAAATTTTCTTTTATTAATATAAACCATATCCCAACAATTTCCCCCTTTTTGATGATGCCAAAACCTACTTATTTCAAAAGATCCATAGGGATTTCTTTTTCAGTAGATTTGACAAAAATAGGACAACTAGCATGTAACATCTATACTTAGAAAAATTTCACAGAATAAAATCAGATAATTAACCTAAAAAGGGCTAAGTTTTCTGAGTTCTATAAAACTTGATCTAAGCAAGAAACATATAAGATTATTTTGCTAGAGCCTATTTTCAGACAAAAATAACACAAGTATAAAGACTCAAAGATTGTTGTCCAGTGCATATGATAGATAATCATCATCAGAAATAATATAGCACTGTAGTAAGAGCAAAAAGTTGTAAGTTCTAGCTCTTAAGGAGCAACAATTGTCTGGAAATAAAATTAAACATAGATTAAAAAGTTCTTGATTGTTCGAAATTGAATCTTGACTTGACCTTCTGCAGCTTCATTACTTAGCTGCATCTGACTTCTTCTTCAGGAAACATGGGAGTTCCTTGAACAGTGGAGTTAGCCCATACGATGCAAAGTGCCTATTCTTCAAGGCCATGACCTCCTCGTTCTTCCCAATCAAATCTTCATCCTTGACAAGTTGCACAAACTCATCAGTAATTGCTTTCCTATCAATGGTTTTACCATCAGCCTTCATTGGTGGAGTCCAGAAAATCTGTTCAGGAGCTTTGACAATCACTTTCTCTTTTTGAGCAGCTCCAAGAATCTT
Organism: Galeopsis tetrahit; assembly: GCA_963675135.1. Lineage (NCBI taxonomy): Eukaryota > Viridiplantae > Streptophyta > Magnoliopsida > Lamiales > Lamiaceae > Galeopsis > Galeopsis tetrahit. The sequence goes on from OY776128.1 coordinate 56,349,578, forward strand.
TGTGTATAACTCTGGATAATTCTCCATCATAAAACCTTCATAAAGACCATCAATGTCTTCAAAGTCTCCCCATCTCTTCACAACAAAGAAGAGATGATCCCATACTCGATTGGCTTCATCCCAAGCACCATTGAGTTCAGTAGGAACCCTGCTGTCAGTATGAGGGATCCTTTTCAAGGTTTCAGACTTCCTCTTGGCTCTATTTTCCATCATCAAGGCATAAGAACTCTTGTAAGACTTAGAATTTCCTGGATTGAAGTCTTTGTGCCTCTTCAACCTGCACTCTTCAGCATCTATGAACATCTTGGTTCTTTCTTCAATAAAAAGCTTCCTCACTCCTTTTCTAGTTTCTGCATCTTGTCCAGCTCCTTCTGCAAAGATGTTTGCAACCTCTTCAAACACATGAGCTTTGTCTTTCACAAGATCAGCAGCAGTAACTTCAGGAGAGGCTCTTCTAACAGGTAGCTTATCTTCTCTTCTAACCAATGTTGAAATTTCCATTTCTTCATCATCATCTGGCTCACTTGATTTGTATTTCTTGCTTTTCTCATGATCAGAAATATCTGCAAGTTTCTTTCTCTTCAAATTTGGTTTCCTTATTTTTCCACTACTGGTTTTGAGGCAGTCTTCCACCTCTGAAGCCTCAGAAATCTCCAAAACTTTTGCTTTCCCCTTCCCTTTGCTACCTTCCCCCTTACTTTTCTCACCCTTCTTCAACAGATCTTCCCCCTTCTTTTCACTTTCCCCCTTCTTTTCACTTTCCCAGTAAGTGAGAGTTCTTGTTGGTAGGTGTCCATTCTTTTCATCTGGACAGAAATGGGGTCAACATGATTCAATAAAAATGGAGAAATGGTGGAACTTACAGACTCTTCCACTTGCTTCTTCACAGCCTGATCAACTTGGTTCCTCATCATCTTGATTATGCCTTCCAAGTTGTCTTTAAATAGATCAAAAGCAGCATTCAGTGAACTCTTGATGGTCTCTCTTATCAGTTGATCTCTTTGACTCTGCATAGACTGAGTCAGCTTTTCAATGTCCTTTGACAGCATCTGGGAAATCTCTTCCTTTTCTTTGGCAACATCATCCTTTAGCCTCCGAATTTCCTCTCTGTCCTTTTTGGTCAGCTCTTTCTCAGTGTGGAAGTATGTGGTAACAGCATCTGTCATAATCTTTGATGACTCTCCAATCTTGAGGGTAGAGTCCTTCACATCCTTTCCTACACTTTCCATCTTTTTATCAAAGGTTTCAAAACCTTTTTCAACAGCTTCCAGTTTTATGGTTGTGGAGTTCATCTTCTCTTCCAAACTCTCAACCTTGATGCTTAAGTCCATAGCATTGTTATCAATGGTTTCCTCCAAGTTCTCCATCCTCCTTGTCATCCTTCTTGCCTTTGTGTTCAAATTAATCAAAGACTTGTGCTGGGCTTCATTTGTTGGAATGATAGTTTCATCCAAACTATCTCTCACATACTTTCCCATGTTTAGGCATAAGCCTACAACATTCTCCAGCTTCTTCCTCTCAACTTCATTGATTTGTTCAATCTCAGAATTGAACTCCTCCATCACTGCCTTCATTCTACAATCCTCCTTATCAATGATGCAGACTTCAGTCAAAGGAGAAGCATCTAGGTGAATTGGGAACTCCATCGAAGTTGATGGTGCTGCAGCTATTGCCTCATTTTCCAAGGGCTTCTTCATAGCAGTTGGTTCCTCAATCCTCACAGCTTCTTTTTTAGCAATATTGGCCTCCACTTCATCTTTCTTGGCCTCAGCTTCAGTGACTTCAGCAGGAGTTGACTCATTCAACTCAGCATCATTAATGTTAGGATTTTCAGCAGTTTTCTCAGTTGGAGGTTCAAAAATGACAATCTCCATGGATGCAGTGGCTTCAACAGCTGGCTGTACTTCTTCTTCAACATTTACAATCAATTGACTTTGGTCAATTTCACCAATCTTTTCACCTTCACTGGTTTCTCCATTCTTTATCTCTTCAATGGCAGTCTCAACTCCATCAAAGAATTCTTTCTCAACAGGCTTCTGGCTTACATTTCCTCCTTCAGTGGTGTCTACCTCCATGGCAGCATTATCTTCATCATCTTTGTCCTCAACAATCTTGGACTCTTCTTCAGCCTTGTCCTCAGTGCTCTTGGACATTTCAACATCTGTATTGTCCTCAGCTTGCTTGGACATCTCAACATCCTCCTCCATCAAATTTTCAATATTCAAATCAATCCCAGCAATAATGGATTGAATAGCTTTGTTCTGAATCTTAATGTTCACCAAGTTGGCAAACAACCTTTCATCTGTCAATTCAAAAGTGGATTCCACTTCAGCAAAATCTGTTAATCTGGCTTCCTCATTCTCCCACCAGTCTAGTCCCTTGGACTCAATCACTTTCCCAATATCATACATGGACTTCTTCCTTATATCAACAATCAATCTAAGATCATAGAAGATTGATCTTAAGTCAGGATATTTGGCAAGTTGGGGATAGAGTTGGTCTAGGAAAAATATGGATTCATCTCTCAATGACATTTCATAGGTGTATTCAGGGGCTGTATCTGACTTAGATGAGGGTTGAGGTTCATAAAAAAGAATGGGTATGGGGGAATCAGACTTATAGGAAACTTTTTGAATGGTTGGATCATTCAAATGAGGGGTGGTTTCAACAGCTTTTAGGCTATGACTAAAGGGTTCATTCAAATCTAGGTTTCCAGATGATACTCTTTCTTCATCATCATCACCTTCATCATCATCATCTGAACCTTCCAGTTCAGCCTGCTCATCAATATCCATTTCCTCTTCAGAAATATCAACATACTCCTCTTCAGTTTCATCTTCACTCAAACTAGGGCTTGACATGGCCTTCTTTTTCTTGATCTTTGAGGCTGTCTCAACCTCCTTTCCTTTTCCTTTCTTCTTGGCTTTTTCAAGAATACTGATCACCATTTGTGTTGCTTCTTCACTCTTTTTCTTGGCAGATTTAGCTTGCTTCCTTGTTGAGGCTTTTGGTGACTTGATCTCCAGCCCCAATCTTTTCTGAGTTCTCACAGATAATTGTCTAAACAATATCTTGGTGGTGTTGAATTTTACTCCATCTTCAAAAATGTCCTCAAGTCCATATTTGTATAAGAATGCAACAACTTTTGTACAGAAGGCTAGTTTCTTCTCAATGACTACCTTCCTTACATCCACAATTTTGAACTTTGCTTTCTCCTCTGCAAGTTTCTTCAGAAAGTAACCCTTCCAATTCATTGGCTTCTTTCCTCCATCAATGATAGCTTTCATCAGTCTCACTTTGGATTTGCTGATCTGGTCATAGCTTCCTGTGGTGCACATAACAGTCTTTGCAACCACATCAAGTAAAAGTTGATAGTCCTCTTTTAGAACTCTTTTGTGTAGACCAGATTTGAGAAGTACTGGCTTGTTCATCCATTGGTTAGCAACTTCTTGTTCATTGTGCCTCATATACTCTTCAGGATCTTCTCCAGTAGCATTCAGACCAAAGAATTCATCAAAGTCTTCTTCAGTGAACTCAAACTTCTCAGCAGTCTTCTTGGATGTGTCTGGTTCATGAGTCATAATATAACCAGATCCTGAGCTTTTTGGAGTGAATGTGCCTAAGAACTGAGTAGTTGAGAGTTCCAGGCATGTCTTGGGGATAGCCTCGAGCCATTTCCTCAATCCAGCTTGCTCCAGCCAAGTAACTATTCTTCTTGTGTGTTTATTTGACAGATTGTCATAGCACACAGTCTGCTCAAAGTGGAGCATGGTTGCTTCACTCAAATAGTTCCAGTTGAAGTCAACTAAAGATATAGCCAGTATACAGTATTAGTATGATTTAATAGCATAATATTACTACTAAAACACAAGATTAGGCTATCTTTGAACAATATCTTGCATTTATGTCTAAGATTTACTGTGAATAACAAGTTCATAGCATCATAATACCATATCCAACAATATTTTAAGCTTGTAATCATGTTCTCTAGACATAGTATGTGTATAAATCTAAGATATTAACACATTTTTAAGCATTTCACATGTATCTAACAGCTTTTCATTCAATAAATGACTAATCTGTAAGTATAGCATCTAAAGAAATTCAAACAGAGTCATTTAGAGCTAAAAACAGAGCATGTTGTGTTTCTTGAAAGCTTTACAAATATGCATGTCTTTTAACAGTTGATTATGAGAAATACTAACCCATTTCCAAAGACATTTTTGTTTAGAGTTATAGATCTTTGAGCAAAACTTGTAGATGAGCTTGAAGATTCTTGAGCGATTTAGCTTAGGGCTTTTTCAGAAATTTTGAAAACGTAAATTGTGAAAAATTCTAAGTTATGCTTTTATATTTCCTCAACTGTACAATTTGAAAAGTGTTAGGTGTAGGGTTGAGATTGAATTGATAAAATTTAATGGCTTAGATCAATTCTGTTACACCAAAGGACGCAAATGTCGTGTCCTGCGCACAGTAAGTTGTTTTTTCAGAAAATCGTGCAATTGATCGTCTTTTAGCAAAAATCTCTTGTTTGTCTGTTATGAGCATTAAATGCGTATTATAAAGATGAACATAGTTTAATTTTTATGAAAAATGAAAACTTATCTACAGTCAAGTGACAACTTGACTGAATAACTCTTGACAACTTCTATTGAAGTTTCTCATGTTCTTTGTCATCCTCTGCGTTGTCCTTCGTAGTTTTCCTCGTACTTGAGTGTCATGTATTTTGTCCAAGTTTCCTGCATGAAAATTCTTGAAAATAATATCAGAATGTGAAAAATAAATTAATGAACTTTGTATTGTCTCATCTAACTTATCCTTCCTAAAACTTCACTCTAAGTTCCCCCTTGGATTAATACTAGTATCTCTGGCATGAGTAAAGTAATTCCTTATACTTTAAACATTCTCTACAGGATCTAATAAATCATGTTCCATTGAAAGTTCCTTGAACCTTGCTTCAGCTAGGGGTTTTGTAAGAATATCAGCCTTTTGCTTATCAGTATGAATCTTTTCCATTCTGATGTCCTTTTTCTCAACATGATCTCTTATGAAGTGATGTCTAATATCCACATGTTTACACCTTGTGTGTAACACTGGATTTTGGGTAATAGCTATGGCACTATTATTATCACAATAGATAGGTACATCTTTTGTGACAACTTTATAATCTCTTAGTTGTTGTTTGAGCCATAAGATTTGAGCACAACAGCTTCCAGCAGCCATGTATTCAGCCTCTGTGGTTGAAGTAGCTACAGAAGTTTGTTTCTTAGAAAACCATGAAATCAATTTATTTCCTAAGAATTGACAAGTGCCAGTAGTTGATTTTCTGTCTATCCTACATCCTCCATAGTCAGCATCAGAATAACCAGTCAACTCAATGTTGTCTTCAGATGGATACCACAATCCTAAGTTCACTGTACCTTTTAAATACCTAAGTATTCTTTTGGTAGCCTCTAAGTGACTTTTCTTTGGATTGGACTGAAATCTAGCACATACACCAACTGCAAAAGTAATATCAGGTCTGCTTGCAGTTAGATATAATAAAGAACCTATTATTGCTCTATATTCAGTGGGGTTGGTATCTAATCCATCAATGTCAGGATCCATTTTCCAATTTGTATTCATAGGAATCCTAACTGATTTGCTATTTTCACAACCAAACTTCTTGATCATTTCTCTAGTGTACTTAGCTTGATTGATGAAGATTCTTTTCTCAGATTGTTTGACTTGTAGACCTAGAAAAAAGTTCATTAATCCCATCATTGACATTTCAAATTTCCCTTGCATGAGGGTTGAAAATTTCTTGCACATATCCTCATTAGGTGAACCAAAAATGATATCATCAACATATATCTGTACTAACAGAATATCATTTCCTTCACTTATCCTAAATAAGGTTCTATCAACTGTGCCTTTCACAAAACCATTGTCCAATAGGAATTGTGATAGTGTCTCATACTAAGCTCTTGGTGCTTGCTTGAGACCATAAAGTGCTTTCTTCAATCTATACACTTTGTCTCCTTCTTCAAAACCAGGTGGCTGCTCTACATAAACCTCTTCTTTAAGTACACCATTAAAAAATGCACTCTTTACATCCATTTGGTATACCTTGAACTTCATATGAGCTGCATATGCTAAGAACAGCCTAATTGCTTCTAACCTAGCTACAGGGGCAAAGGTCTCATCATAGTCTATTCCTTCATGTTGACTATAACCTTTGGCAACTAGTCTGGCTTTGTTTCTAACTATAACATCATTTTCATTCTTCTTGTTCTTGTAAACCCATTTAGCTCCTACAACATCCTGATGTGTTGGTCTATCTACCAGCTCCCAAACATCATTCCTTTTGAACTGATTTAGTTCCTCTTGCATTGCTGTAATCCAGTTGGAGTCTGCCATTGCTTCTTCAATGGTTGTGGGTTCTGTTTCAGAAAGAAAACAATAAAATAAAGCACTCTCTCCATGTTGTCTCCTAGTGATTACACCACTAGTAGGATCACCAATGATCTGGTCTGAAGGATGAGCATCTAGCCATGTCCTTCTAGACTGATCATTTTCAGATAAGTTAGTCTCATTTGGTTCAACATTTAATTCAACATAAAATTCAGGAAAATTAAAAGCAGGATCAGTTTCATATTCAGGGGTGTTGTCCAAGTCATTGACATTGGTATTTTCAGATTGAGTTCCCCCTAAATCATTTGATCCTTGTACTCCCTCAGCATTACCAGCTTCGTCATTGGGAGAACTTACCTCAGGTTGAGTGGGTTCATTCAACTCAACATTGCAGTTTTCCTCATGGATATTGGCTTCAGGTGAGTTGTCTCTATCTTGATTGGCTTCAGATATGGTGGATATCTTGAGGTTGTCCAAATCAGGATAGTGTACATCAGTAAATGTAGATTCTTTTCTTTCACCATCTCTTAGCCTTGTTACTCTTGTGTTGATTTCATCATGGGATTTGTCTTCTTTGTTTGAGGTCCTGTGCTTGAAAGAAAACTCATCAAAGATAACATGAGGTGTTTCTTCAACAATAAGAGTTCTACAATTATAAACTCTGAAAGCTTTGCTAGATGAAGAATATCCTAGAAAGATTCCTTCATCTGCTTTGCTATCAAATGTTTTTAATTGTTGCTTCCCATTATTGTGAACGAAACATGTACATCCAAAGATATGAAAGTAAGAGATTCTTGGTTTTCTCCCTTTGAAGAGTGCATAAGGAGTTTTTCCTTGTTCCTTTGTTAGCATGGATCTGTTTTGGGTGTGACAAGCAGTATTGATTGCTTCTGCCCAAAACCTCTTTGGAATCTTTGCTTCTGCTATCATGGTTCTTCCAGCTTCTTTGAGTGTTCTAACTCTCCTTTCTGCTACACCATTTTGTTGAGGTGTTCTAGCTGATGAAGTTTCATGAGTGATTCCATTTGCTTGACAGTATTCATTTATGTAGGAGTTGATGAATTCAGTTCCTTTGTCTGATCTGATCTTTACAATGTTCAAGCCTTTCTCATTTTTAATTTTCTTCATAAGTTCTGGCAGCTTCTGTTGAGTCTCCTTCTTCTTTAGCATGAATATTACCCAAGTGTATCTTGAGAATTCATCCACTACTATTAGTGTATACTTATTTCCACTGATGCTCACAGGGGTAATGGGTCCAAATAAATCCATGTGAAGTAATTGTAATACTCTTGTAGTTGAGATGGCAGCCTTTGTCTTGAAAGATGCTTTGACTTGCTTTCCTTCTTGACATGCTTGACAAATGTGTTCTTTTGTGAATACTTCATTTGGTAGGCCATCTGCTAAAGATAATCTTGCAAGTTTGTTCAAGGTCTTAAAGTTCAGATGGTTTAGCCTTTTGTGCCATAGCCAACTGAGATCTTTAGAGCTTTTTGCAACTAGGCAGATATCTTCAGGGGATTTGTTCCAATCTGCAAGATAAACATTACCTTTCCTTGACCCAGTTAGTAGTAACTGTTGATTTTATTTATTCTTAATATAACATAAGTTACTAGAAAACTCAACATCAAAACCTTTATCACAAAATTGGCTTATTGAAAATAGATTGTGTTTCAGACCATAGACATATGAAACATTTGAAATACTTACAGTACCAATTTTGAGAGTTCCATAACCTTTGGTTGTTCCTTGTGAGTTGTCACCAAAAGTTACTTGTGGTCCATCTTGTTCAACAAAATCTGACAGAAGTTCCCTATTTCCAGTCATATGTCTTGAACATCCACTGTCCAAGTACCATGTAAGTTCTTTAGGACTTCTTTCTTTTGTTGATGGCACCACAGGAACCTGTTACAAATTAAAACTTAGGTACCCTTTGAAAGTTGGGTACTAGAGGGTTAGACATACCTTTTGGAACCTAAACTTGCCTTATTTTCATTACTTGAAAAGGGCTAATTTGTTTCCCATAAACATCTAAATACACAATCTTCCTTTTAAATGCCTTAGGTTGAGATTGAGTATTAGTGTGAATCTTGGATGATTTAGAAGAGTTGTATCTATTCATGTGAATATATCTGCTAAATCTATCTTTTGATTCATGTGCAGCATGCTTGAATCTTTGTGGATAGGCATTCAGATTACTTGATGTCCTTGGCATGTAGGATTCAAGTCTTCTGTACACATTGTACTTAGGCTGAAAATTCCTTTGATAATTCATTGTAGGCCTTCTCATTTGAGTTGGTCTTCTTTGAATATCTTGTGGATTTCTTGCCTGAGTCTGAAAGTTTTTCAGCTGAGTTGTCTTCCATTGACCTTTACTCATCTGAATTGTCTCAGGCCTCTGAAATCTTGTCTTAGGTCTTGCAACCTTTGACTTGTGATTCAGGATAGTTGGTACAATGGGTTGTTTACCTTTGTCCTTTATCTGTAGCAGCTTTGGTTCAACAATTTCAGTCTGAGCCACAGATTTTACAAAGACTCTCTTAGAAATACTTGTTGAAGTATTACTGAGGCATGGGGAAGATGTTTTATCTGGATTGTAACCAAGTCCAGATCTTTGAGTCATAGGCCTTTGCATCCCTTGTAGTTCATCTATTGAATTAGATGACTTATACAGGGCAGCCAGTTTGAATTTCAGACTCTCTTCACTAGATTTAAGACATTCATGTTCCTTGAAAAGATGTTCAAACTTAGCCATCAATGCTTGGTAGTCTGAGTCCTTACTCTCATGAAGCTTAACTTTTTCTTCCAACATAATAAGTTGTTCAGATGACTTGTCCTTCAGAGTATTCAGCTCCTTAGTTAAGTCATTGCACAACTCATTAGTTCTCAGATCATGTTCAGCTTCAACCTGAGTAATTCTTTCAATCTTAGCATTCAAGGCTTTGTTTTCTTCTAAGGTTTGATCATGAATCTCTTGTAGTCTCATGAAGTCTTCCATCAACTTTCCAAAAGTAAATTTCAGGTTGTCTTCATTTGACATCATTGTGCTACTAGAATTGACAGAACTAGAAATAGATTGTACCTCATCATTGTCTTCAATAGCCATTAGACACTCTTCATCACTGCTGTCTGTAAACATCTCAGATGATGAAGATGGAAGTTGATCATCTTCACAGGTTTCTTCTTCAGCTTTCAATGCTTTCCTCTTTCCATATTTCTTGTCCCTCTTAGCTTGTCTTTCCTTCCTTTCCTTGGAAGTTAGCTTTGGACAATCATATTGGAAATGTCCTGTCTTCTTGCAGTTGTAGCATGCATCCTCATCTTCATCTTTCTTCTTTTTAGCATCTCTCTTCTTGGTTAATGAAGATGGATCTTCTTTGGAGTTGTCCCTTCTGGATCTCCTTTCATCATTCTTCTTCTCAGGTGAGTTGAACCTTCTTCTTCTATCTTGGTAAAACCTTTTGTATTTACCAAATCTAGAATTTAATCTTTCAAATCTTCTTGCCATCATGGCCAACTCATCTGAAAAGTCAGCTTTGGAAGTCCCTTTTCCACTCTTGCTTGATTTGCTGGTTTTCTTGGAATCAGGTTCATTGGATTTGGCCTTCAGTGCAATCCCTTTGCTCTCAGGTTCCTCAGTGTTGTTCTTTCTGTTCAAGTCATATTCATATGCCTTGAGTTCTGAGAACACTTGTTGCATTGGCATTGTTGACAAATCCTTTGTATTCTGCATCATGACAGCATACACATTCCATTTGGTTGTCAAGCTCCTAAGAATCTTCAGAGCCACTACTCTCTTGGAGTATACTTTTCCAAGTGAATTGATCTCATTCATGATGTCTGTGAACCTTCCATCCAGTTGATCAATGTTTTCATCAGACTTCATCCTAAATTGCTCATACTTTTGAACAGTAACTTGAAGTTTGTTTTCCTTGATCTTGTCAGTTCCCTCACACATTAGAGCTAATGTGTCCCAAATCTCCTTTGCAGTTGTGCAGTGAAACACTCTACCCATTATAGCATCTGGAATGGTCTGATATAGGGTGTTCATTGCAACATAGTTGAGATTCTGCTTCTTTCTTTCTTCAGGAGTGAGCTCATCATCATCTTTTGGAATTTCTTGTGCTCCAGTTGCTCTTTGGGCTTCTGTAACATTTGTGTTGGGTTTCATAAACACAAATGGACCTTTAGTGATCACCCTTAGCATTTCATCATGGAGACAGGCCAAGTGAGCTCTCATCCTTATCTTCCAGAAGTCATAATTCTCAATAGAGAACATAGGCAGTTTCTGGTAAGATATCTTGTTGATGGGGTTGGTTCCCATAGTAGTAGGTGGTGGAACAGCTACACCAGAATTCTCAGAAGAAGATGTGTTAGGCATAGTGAATAATCAGAAATAATGAATATCACAGAAAGTGCACAAGTAGATCAGTTAAGGTAACCAAAGTTGATTCTCAAAGCAGTGGTCTTTAAACCCCTGCTCTGATACCACTTGTTGGTCCCAAAAGGAGTGTGACACGTGTATGGGGGGGGGGGGGGGAATACACGTGTGTGTGTTTTTCAAAAACTTTTGCAAGTAATCAACACAAATAATCAGAGTCAAGTAAGTTACACAGTGTGTCAAGTCTTATGAAAATACTAACAGTAGATTCTAAGAATTCTTAATTGTATGCAACTTGTATGCGGAATAAATGATAGGCCCTTTTATACTCCTTAATTAATATGCACTTAGATACTAAGTTATCAAATAGCAAATAGCAATTATAATCAACACAAAAGCTAAAGCAATAAGATAAATGCAGTAAGTAAGAACACAAGACGTATAGTGGTTCGGAGACTAAACTGCTCCTACGTCCACTCTCCTAATTTAATAGGATAATTCCTTAATCACTTCGGAATTAACTTGTTTTTACAGTGCCAAGGTGCACTCTACTTCTTCTCCTTCTCTTCTCTTGATTTCTTACAACCTTCTCTCGTTGCAATACTCTCAATCTCTACTACGAACTCAACAATACTCTCAATCTATCTCTCAAGGTGAAAGTAGGGTTTTGTTCTAGTACCAACTAATTGTGATATCCTTTACAATTTAAGAACGAATGTAAAGGCTAGGATATCACTGTCTAGGCTTTGGATAATAAAACAATAAGCTTGTCTAGTGGGGACTAAAGGTAACACTCACAAATGAATATGCTTAAAAGCTTTAATCTCTTGAGTGTTTTGAATACTTTTGAATGCTAAAATATTGCTATAGAACGTGTATGGCTTGTGTCTTGATGTATGTCCCGTCCGTTTTGAAATGATTCAAGATGTGGCCTATTTATAGATGAAGTAAACTATCTGTTGGTAGAGATAGTAAAACTTATCCATAAATTTGAACTTTCAAATTGTTCAGGGGCCTGCATGCAAATAGTACATGTATTCACGTCCATTCTGCAATTTGCATTCCAATATCAGAGTTTGTTATGCGCAGTGACAGGTGGCTCTCATTCTTTGGCTAATTTGGAATAATTCTGTCCTTCCCGCTAACGGCCTCGTACTGGGTAAAGTGCCTAGTCATTCCTCGTCTTTGACCATAAGTATGCCAAGTCCAAGATACATGAATATCCAAATTCATCATACTTGACTTATCTTATTCAGCATACTTGTCTTCATGAATCCTTGCCACTTTCTTCATAACACTTCAACTCATTGTCTTCAATGATACTTGTCTTCATGTGCTTTGTGCTTTCAGGTCATTTGTCATAGATTCAAAGAGTAATCTATCTAATAAAAATTAAAGCTCCCTAACATATATGAGCTTTTCTAACCTGAAAATCTAGACTTGGCAAATCATCATACTTGGGGTTTTACTTAGGGTTTTGGTATCAATTCAAAATCAAATTTTCTTTTATTAATATAAACCATATCCCAACACCTCTCTTATAAATTTAAACAGGAAATTTTGTTTATAACAAATGTTTCAAAATACACACACAAAACTCAACTCGATGGCCCCAATAATAAAAAAAAAAAAAAAAAAAAAACTTAACTCGACGGGATTTACAAATAAAAGGAAGCGAAATTATAGAGAAAACATAAAAACGACACAATCTAACCAAATACAAGAAGAATTCTTTTTTTTTTCAAGGGCATTCGAGTTGAGTTTTTAGGTGCATTTTGGAACATTTGCTATAAATAAAATCTGATATTTATATTTATTAGAGGGGATGATGATATGGCCATATTTTAATTACATGTGGTGCCCAGTCGCTAAATTTGTCGGAAGTTCCAATTTTAAAAACACGTTCGAGCCGTGCGTGTCAGTTTCCAGCGAAAAAATTAGTTTTTCGATAAAAAAGATGTAAATTGGACACCTTAGAACGTATTTTGAAAAAGTGAAACCTTAAAGAATTTAAAATGGAATTACCTAAGTTATAGAACGTATTTTGAAATTTTCTAGGATGTAAATTGGACATCTAATTAGGACGTATTTTAAAAAAGTGAAAACTTAGGCTCCATTTGGATGGAGGGATTTGATCTATGGATTTTAAAACTACCATCCAAATCCACTCCACTTGTTTGAATTATGAATGGATTTCAAATACTTAGATTTTTGCTCACACATTTTTTTAGATAAAATTGAGAGGATTTTAAATTCTCACTAAAACCATGTTAATTATTTGAAATCCATCTATTTTCAAATTCTTTCATTTCATATACCTCCTCAAATCAAATCCCCTCATCCAAATACAACCATAAAGGATTTAAAATTAAATAGACCTTAGTTACAAGACATATTTTAAAATTATCCCCTTAGTACTTTACCATTATTAAAATCGATATTGTTATTACATACCACTATTTGTCTATATATATTTCTTTTAAATATCCAAAAAAAAAAAACCTTCTTTCCAATATCGATATCAATGGCTACGAAAATTGAATATATCGAGAATATATTGAGAATATTCTCATTCTTGAACAAAAGAGATCAACGGATAGATTTAACTATTCTCATGTGTATTAATACTATTCGGGACAGGACGCTTTGGATGATAGGTAACTCTTTCCTTTCATGGATTATATATTAGCCCATTCATCTTACTATTTCTTCAAAAGAGCTTTATAAAAAAAATTTGTATTTTTTAATTATATCTGGGATATGTATATATATAATTTAAAATTTTTGAAGTTATTTAGATTATATAAATTATTAAAATTTTAATATATTTTTGTCAACTAACAGTTTTCATCCAAAAACTTATAACGGACAGAATTAAATTTACAAAAAATGAATCACTTATTAACCTAGGGACCAAAATAATTTGAAAAAAAATTATATAACTAAAAGTACAATTTTTCCAATATAGAAGGTATATAAGTTGGCATTTCCTTTCTTTTTTTCTCATTTATTTGTCTTAAATCGCGTACAGTTATTATTATGCAAAAGTTCAACCCTGTAGTTAACAGATTTTCTATAACCAAACATAATTAAATATTCTTTAATTAAAGTTGACAAAGGTTATGCAAAGCCTCTAAAGTAGATTGTTTTATTGTCAACTCTAAAATAGTGTACTCTAGTTAAAAAGTACTCCCTCCGTCCCAAAATTACTTGCATGGTTTGACCGGCACAATTTTTTTAAAAAGTGAATTTAGTGGTTGGTGATATAAAATAAAGGAGGGGTATTTTAGGTAATTTGGTGATGTATAAAGTAGATATGATGAGGTGTAAAGTAAAATGGATGTAAAAAGAGAGTATCAATTTTGAAAATAAAATGATGTTGGAAGAGTATGTCAGGTATTTCCATATTAAGAGTGTGCAAGTAATATTGGGACGTCCAAATAAGAAAAGTGGACAAAATCACCGGATGGAGTGAGTACATTAATTCAAGTGTACGGAGAATCTTGCAAGAATTCCATCCAATTCTCAAATTGCACATTTTTCAAGCATACATTTATTATGGCCAAAAGCTTATTCCCTTCAAAATAGGTTGAAAAAATTGGTATAGATTAGAATTGTTATCATATACAGTATAACCTCTATAAATTAATACTCTATAAATTTAATACTCTATAAATTAATAAACTCTCTAAAATAATAAAATCTTCCGGTCCCAACTTGGGCCTTTGTAAAAAATCATCAAATTCGATAAGATAATAAAATAATAATTTTTCGGAAAATCTCTTTATAAATATTAGGTCCCATTAAAACTCTAAATTAATAATTCATAAATATTAGTACAATTATAAATATTATGGCATGGTCTCTCTTATAAATCTTTTTCATCAATCCACACTCTTGTAAACTTTTTGAGTGCATATGGAATACTCACATAATGTTTTACGCATTTGATTATTCATGGATGATTTTGCTATGTCTTTTAGATGAGAAGACATGTGTAACGAATTAATGTAAACATGTATATTTAAGTAATTTCAATGAATTGATGCATGCGTCCATGAATTGTATACAATGAATTGATATTATACATTAATATATTTAATTAGTTACAAAGAATTGGTTGATATATTAATATAATCAATGAAACATATATAAACTCATTTATTTTTAATACATATGCACTAAATTTTCTGAATTTAAAAAGTTTCTCTTTTAATTAATAAAATATTAATTTATCCATAAATTAATATTGGTTTTACTGTATTAATACTATACAGGAACAAGAGGCTTTGGATGATACGTAGCTGCCCCTTCATCTACTATTTCTTCAAAACATTAATCTTACTATATTATTATTATTTTTGTTGGTCCCTTAAAACTTCTTTTAAACTTGTGAAACCTTTTTTAAACTTGTGAAACCAGGCCTTGGGAAATAAAAATGTGCATTTTCTCTCCTGGTGGGACTCGATCCTGGGTGTGCAGTGCCTACCAAGAGGCGCTCGCCACTCAAATAAATAAGTCATTCGCTTATTTTCATAATATTAATTCTATAAACTCATTAAAAAAAATATTCATTTAATTAATTTATTTCCCATATATTCTCTCTTTGTTCGTCTATAAACTTTTCTTTTTGTCATTTTGATCTGTTCGCATATAAGTTTCTTATACCTTTTTGCCAATATCTTTTTTTTTTATTCTTTCACAATTTACTTTATATCTTACCTTTTTTTTTTCTCTTTCAGTCTATATCTATTATTAATTACCTTTCTTAATCTATGTACCCAAAAGTAGTGGGAAATTATTAGGCGGATGGAGAGAGTATTAATTTGTAACTTTAAAAATTGTAATTTTTTTAATTTCTAAATTGTAAACGTAATTGTTTGTTTTTGTCAAAATTCGAATTGTATATGTATATATTTTTTACTCCTTTTTAAAAATAATCAATTTAATTAATTCTTTTAACATATATTAATTTTTAAATTTTTTAAAATTTAAATTTATTTATTTTTATTTTAAAAATTCCAATTGTAAATAATGTAACTTTTTTTTAATTTAAAAATTGTAAATATAATTTTTTTTGTTACTCTATAAATCTAGGAAAAATTGTATTTCAAAATTCGTATAACATTTATAGACATTTATACTGGATTTATAGATATAGATAGAGTTTGTACGTATTCATAGGATTAATTTTGTAGAATATAAATTAATAATTTTAAAATTCCAAATTAGATATTTGAACATACCCTTAAATCTTTCATGTGATGATACTTCGTCACAATATAAAACTAGGCCCTTAATTACACCATTTTATAATTTCACACCACTAACAAAATAGAAAGATGGAAGAAGTGATTAAGCCAATGAAAGAAGTAGATGATGAAGAAAAGCTTGCAAAAGTGAAGATATGGGAGTACGCTTTAGGCTTCACTCCAATGGCAGTAGTAAGATGCGCCATCCAACTCCAAATCGCGGATGTCCTACAAACCCACGGTGGAGCCATGACTTTCCGCGACCTCTCCGCCGCCGTTGCTTGCTCACCGCCAGTCCTCCACCGAATAATGAGGTTCGTATATATATGTGTATGTATGTATTTGTGTTTGAAGTATGGAGTAAATATATTACGTAAGTTTTAATCAGTTTAAAAGATTAAATATTTTTATTTTATAGATAAATAAATAATATCGGTGGTAAAATGTTAATTTTATGTAGTAAGTGATTTTAATTCCATTATTGGTCTATTTGAATCGAGCACAAAAGCCAAACTAAACTCTGAATCGAGAGACGGACGGAGACAACGAGTTGGGAACAAAAGTCGAACTAAACTTAGAATCGAGAAAAGACATTTAGGGTTCTTCGATTTAGTGTTTGATTTCGAGCGAGAGATGAACAATGTTTTGGGGAAATAAACCAATTTAGTCCCATAACTTTCTAACTTTTTTGAAATGGTTCCAAAAAAGTTAAATGTATCAATTTAGTCTCATTTTTTTGTAATTTGTTTTGTTTTGATCCCAAAAAGTTAAATGTACCAATTTAATCCCATTTTTTCACAATTTGTTTTGTTTTGGTCCAAAAAAGTTAAATGTAATTGTGAAAAATTGGGACTAAACGGATATATTTAACTTTTTTTGGGACTAAATTGATACATTTAACTTTTTTGGGACCATTTCAAAACAAATTAGAAATAAATGGGACTAAATTAATACATTTAACTCTTTTGGGACCATTTCAGAAAAGGTTAAAAGTTATGGGACTAAATTGACTAATATCCCCAATGTTTTGAAAGAGAGAGACGAACAGTCGGGAGCAAGATGAACTGATTTTAGGGTTTCGGGTGGGGCAATGGGTGTGTAATGGGTTAGTGTTAATGGGCCGGGTGTCGATTATGATTAGTATTAATGGGCTCAGTTAATTTATTAAATGGACTTAGTGTTTGTTAATTAGTTAGGATTAAATTATTGTTAAATTGAATGAATAAAGTAATGGTACCGATAAATAAATGTATATTAAAAGTGTAAAAGTTATGAGAAATTTACCTTTTATGGAGTGTGTAAATTCATGTGAGACGTCCATACATGGAAAGTGCGTCATGTTCCTATATGAATTATGTTGTAAAGCAAAATAAAGTTTAAAATACTACACCCTGAGTTTCACAATTATTTGCACAATTTTCTTTTTCGTCGGTCCCACAATTTTTTGCACATTATAAAAAGAAACTTGGTTCATAAACTACCCTCACAATATTCACGTATTAATTTACCCACAATGTCATTACGTTTACATTTAATCAAATCATTTACTTTACTTTATTTATAAAAGTTTACAAAAGTATCCTTGAAACGCTTAATTCATTACACATATTTAATTTCTTAATTTGTGTGCCCACTTTTTGGTCCAAAATGAAGTCGAGACATCTCACTTCAAATAAACTTTTATGAAGTTAAAATTCAATTTTGTCTCATAACATTGAATTTTTCCGCCAAAGGTCTCAAGGAATTTAGGATTTTTTTTATTTATTTCGTCTTATAACTCTGTAATTAATTGGTCCGAGTTTAATCCTTTTATTTTTTGGTTGGATTTTGTTATTTACAATCCAATGACTTAGAATTTTTTTAGCAAAAGATTCCAAGTAAATGTGTGTCATCAAAACAGGTACTTAATCAACCGGCGTTTTTTCAAGGAAACACCGACAATAGGACAAGAATCTTCTTCAATTTCCTACACACAAACCCCACTTTCGAAGCTGCTCATAAAAAATGGAGAAAATTCAATGGCCGCTTTTATTCTTCTGGAGAGCAGCTCAGCGATGCTTTCTCCATGGGATAAACTGAGCTCAGACAACGGGCCTCCGCCGTTCAAGGCCGAACACAGCGTTGATCTTTGGGAATACGGTTTGGCAAATCCTTCGCACAACAAGCTATTCAACGATCATGGGATGGGTTGCATTGCTAGAATGAATATGGCGGCGATCTTGGACCAGTACCCGGACGCGTTCGCTGGAATCGGATCGCTGGTGGATGTTGGCGGCGGCAATGGGACAACTCTAAGTACAGTGGTTAAGGCATGCCCTTGGATTCGAGGGATTAACTTTGATCTCCCTCATGTGGTGTGTGTTGCTCCACAGAGTGATGGGATTCAGCATGTTGCAGGTAACATGTTTGATGTTGTGAAGAATAAAAATATGTCAAGCAAGATTATTAGTTAGAGTAGTTAGTGGAGTAGTTCATTTGTTAGTTGTAACTCCTCTTTTGTAAATCTCCCTCTTATATAGAAGAGAGGTGATAATTCAATTTGATAATGTAATTCTCTATTCAATATAATTCTCTCAATATATATGCACTCTATCCAATTCCTTCTTATTATGAAATTTCACAGATGTTATTCCAAAGGTTGATGCTGCTTTCCTCATGGTATGTACCCTTTTCTATACCCAATCCTCTATTTTTTATATTTAATTTTATCATATATATTTAATCTCTTTATTCAAACGAAATTAACCATATTGCAATTTCGTTATTTAGGGTGCATGGTGCTAAATATCTAAAATCTGGATATCTAGCAAATGATAAAATTGTAATATTATTGAAAATTTTCATTCAAAATGTCTAAAATATCTTTAGTAGTAGAAATAAAGGTCAAAATTCATTAGGGTTAAATAGTCATCTTAACCCATTCCCTTATTGGCAAAATTTTGGCCCTTACTTTTTAAGTTAAATAGTCAACAATAGATTGAACCGTATCCAATAGCCCTTGGCCACCAATCTGGCCTTGTTTCTGACTATCACATCATTCTCATTCTTCTTGTTCTTGAACACCCACTTGGTTCCAATAACATCTTGATGTGAAGGTCTATCCACCAGCTCTCATAAAAGAACTAGTGGATCAAGGAGGGTGATGCGAATACCAAATTCTTCCACAAATGCATTAATGCCCAATGTAAGGAAAACGACTTATCAAATTTGTGCTTCGATGGAAACTGGCTTACCTCACCAGCGGAAATCAAGTCTGCTATCTCAGATCATTTCAAAAAGCATTTCAAGGCTCCTCACACGTCTCGACCCTCCATTCCCCCTGGCTTCGCGCGCTGCACCATCAGCGCATCAGACAATCTGATGCTAACAAAAGCCTTCACAACCGCTGAAATTAGGGACGCTGTCTAGTGCTGCGAGCCTTCCAAATCGCCAGGCCCTGATGGCTTCTCCTTAGCTTTTATCAAAGCAAACTGGGAAATTCTGAAGGGTGATTTTCACAATCTTTTTTATGAATTTCACTCAAACGGGAGATTCTTCAAAGGATTTAATCCATCATTCATAGCATTAATCCCAAAAAAAACAAAACCCCACAAGCATCGGTGACTTCAGGCCAATCTCCATGATCAACAGCTACTACAAGGTTATAGCTAAAGTATTGGCTAGAAGACTTTCCAAGGTTATCGGGTCGGTGATATCGGAGTCCCAAACAGGCTTCATTCAGGGTAGACAGATTTTAGACGAAGTGCTAATCCTTAATGAAATCATAGATGAGGCAAAAAAGAAGGAGGAACGACTGCTTTTCAAGATTGACTTCGCGAAGGCCTTTGATTTGATTGACTGGAAATTCTTGTATGACATGATGCGAAGTATGGGATTCGCAACGTTGTAAGGTAAATGGATCCGTTAATGTGTTACGTCGGCCTCTGCTTCTGTTCTTGTTAATGGCAGCCCCTCAACAAAGTTCAAATTGGAGTGGGGATTAAGGCAAAGGGATCCTCTCTCCCCGCTACTCTTTATCATTGCTGCAGAGGGCCTAAGCGTGCTGATTAATAGGGCCATATCCAAAGGACTATATGACGCTGCTGCAATTGGACGAAAGTGTATCCCCATCTCACACCTACAATACGCGGACGACACAATCTTGGTGGGTGAAGCGACTACAAAAAATATTTGGGCTCTCAAATGTTTGTTGGTTAACTTCGAACAACTATCTGGTCTGAAGATCAATTTCTCCAAGTGCAGTCTTCTCGGAATTAATATGGACGCGGAGGTGGTTCACGAGGCGGCAGCGTTCCTTGGTTGCCGCGTTGGAGAACTCCCGATGAATTTTCTTGGCATCCAAGTTGGAATTAATCACAATAGGACTGAGGTCTGGAAAGACGTGGTGCAGAAGATTAAAAGCAGAATTAATTCCTGGGGGGACAGGCAGATATCCTTCGGCGGTAGACTTACACTATTCAATGCGGTTCTTGTCTCGTTGCCCATTTATTATCTATCACTTTATCGAATTCCAAAGAAAACCCTAAGTGAAATTTCATGGGTCTCATGGAATGATGTTTGTAGACCTAAACCAGTCAGGGGGCTTGGTGTTCGAAACTTGATTTATTTAACATATCTCTTCTTGGCAGGTGGGCATGGAGAATTCAGACGGAGCCTAACTCACTGTGGGTAAAAATTCTGGATTCAA
The DNA here is from genome assembly GCA_963675135.1 of Galeopsis tetrahit. Lineage (NCBI taxonomy): Eukaryota > Viridiplantae > Streptophyta > Magnoliopsida > Lamiales > Lamiaceae > Galeopsis > Galeopsis tetrahit. Next base: position 56,370,288 of record OY776128.1, read on the forward strand.
AATATGATATTTTCTTGACAAGGGCAAATTCATCATTAACGAACCAGAACAAGGCAACATGTTGGTGGAATATGATCCACGATCTCTTCTTCGCCAGCTCTTCCAGCCCATGGTTCAATCAAAATTTAATCAAAACTTTGGGCGATGGCAGCAGCACCTCCCTCTGGCACGAGTGCTGGACGACGAGCCAAATTTGAAGGACATATTTCCCAGGCTATACATGATATGCTCCAACACAGACACAAAGATCAGCGAGTCCGGCGAATGGGTAGACAACATCTGGACTTGGAATATTCCATGGAGAAGACCCATTTTTCCTCGAGAGGAATCGCTGGCTGCAGAGCTTCTTAGTGCACTCGGGCCCATTAATCTACAGCTTGTATCCACAGATACATGGAGGTGGAATCTTACCGGAGATGGCATCTACAGTGCTAAGTCGGCTTACGGGGGCCAAGGCCTTCAGACACGAACACAACCCCTACAAGAGGATGCACTATCAGCCATCAGACTGCTATGGAATAAGATGACCCCTCCCAAGTACTCATGCTTAGCATGGAAAGTGATTCAAGGACGGATTGCCACTCGAAGCGAGCTATGGAAGAGAAATATTATTAGAAACGGAGATGACATGTCATGCGCACTCTGTGGTGCAGCCAAGGAGACCCATCATCGATCCAATTATGATTATTTTTATCCTTTAGGTGCAGAATGTTATGAAAACGAACTCAGTTTATCGAAACAGGTACTTAATCAACCGGCGTTTTTTCAAGCAAACACCAACAGTAGGAGAAGAATCTTCTTCAATTTCCTACACACAAACCCCACTTTCGAAGCTGCTCATAAAAAATGGAGAAAATTCCATGGCCGCTTATATTCTTCTGGAGAGCAGCTCAGCGATGCTTTCTCCATGGGACAAACTGAGCTCAGACAACGGGCCTCCGCCGTTCAAGGCCGAACATGGCGTTGATCTTTGGGAATACGGTTTGGCAAATCCTTCGCACAACAAGCTATTCAATGATGGGATGGGTTGCATTGCTAGAGTGAATATGGCGGCGATCTTGGACCAGTACCCGGAGGCGTTCGCTGGAATCGGGTCGCTGGTGGATGTTGGTGGCGGCAATGGGACAACTCTAAGGACAGTGGTTAAGGCATACCCTTGGATTCGAGGGATTAACTTTGATCTCCCTCATGTGGTGTGTGTTGCTCCACAGAGTGATGGGATTCAGCATGTTGCAGGTAACATGTTTGATGTTGTGAAGAATAAAAATATGTCAAGCAAGATTATTAGTTAGAGTAGTTAGTGGAAGGAGAGAACAAATGGAAGGAGAGAACTTTAAAGGAATGGGAATATGTGGTGAATGAAGCAGGCTTTACTACATTTTCAGTCACAAACATTGTATCTGTTATTGAGGCCTATCCATAACTTAAAACTGAAATGGTCTTAAAAAAATATAAACGTCTCAAGTCGTATTATATGTCATGTCTTATTGTATTGTATTGAATCTTATCTTATCATCTATCTTTGAAATTAATATTATGAGTCATGTTTGCGATCAATTCCCTTTCACTTTAATAAAGTCTATAGTTCCTTAATTTATAATCACGTTGCACAAACCATGCACATGTCTTTTTTTTCTTTTTCTTTTATATTTTTCTAGTTCAAGCATGATCGATCACATGGGCTGAAAACTAAGAGCCCCACCAGATTGAAGCATCTTCTCAGGATTAGTTGAACAACTAACTGTTACACCCATAATTACTTATAAGAGAAGAAATAGGCAGATAGGCTAAGTGGCAGTTATGTTGTCATAGTGGGCCTATAGATTGTATATATAGTCTTGGTTGACATTGTATTGTTTCTCATGCTTATTGAATTGTTGAAAAGCCGAAAGGTTTGGCCAAGAGTAGCTCTTGGATTTATCAAGTTTTCCTTATTTTCTAGTTTATCTCCAACAAGTTGGTCCGACCTTGCCGGCATTATGACGCGTAGTGAGGGTTGTATCGATGTGTTTGAAACCGCAATCAGTACGTTGGAGAAGAAATTGGACACGGCTCTCGCTGCTATATCCGCCTCTCTCGAATCTTTAACAGCGGCAGTTGAGAACCCCGATCGCGGAAAGGAACCGATTCTTGGTGAATCATCCGTCGCCGCCGTCGATTCAGCGGCTGTGGCAGCCCCTCCGCAGTTTTCTGGTACCATTCGTCCCAAGATGGTCAAGCTTGAATTACCCAGTTTCTCCGGGACTGACCCTTCCGCGTGGATAGCTAGGGCCGAGCAGTTCTTCCGGATAGACAACACGCCGACCGATATGCGACTGGAATATGCCTTAATCGCTATGGAAGGGCCTACCCTTCACTGGTTACAGTGGTTGATGTCTATTATTCCCACCTTGAGCTGGCAACGCTTCACTGTCGAACTCTTGCGTCGTTACGGAGATGATCCGCACGCCAATCCTTGTGAGGTGTTACACCTGACTCGTCAAACAGGATCGATGTTCGAGTATGCCGATGCTTTCATCTCCCGCTTAGCGGCTATCCCCCATCTTATCCTCTCTCTTCAGGCATTTTACCGGCTCGTCCTGTGCCTCCTACACCCTCGAGACCACCTGACCCTGCCCGTTCGCGGCCCACGGAGTCTAGTGGTTCCGTCACCACCCTATCCGGGGCCCAACAGAAACAAATGACACTGGCGGAGTACCGTGACCTACGTTCCAAAGGCCTATGTTTCAGATGTAGGGAACCATATAGGCCACTGCACGTTTTTGCGAATAGATCGCTCAAGGTTATGGTTGTCTTGGACGGGGACGATGACTTCGATTTAAACGTCATACCCGCTTATGACCCTGAGGTTCCGACTTCACCCACCTTGCAGTCGTGCCACTTATCTTCCGCCACTGTGTACGGGTTTGACGGGTTTTAGACCATGAAACTCAGGGGCTTGGTCCAGCATCATTTCGTCATTGTCATGATAGACAGCGGTGCGACTCTCTATTTTGTCTCGCCTTAACTGGTGGCCGATCTGTCCATTACCGTGGATACTTCCAGCGTACTGCCGGTTCGTTTGGGAGATGGAAAGAACACCCACACGTTAGGATTTTATGAATCGATCGTTGTCTCCTTCGGCTCCACCTCCTTTAATGTTTCTGCCTTCGTCTTTCCAATTAGTGGGGTCGACCTAATCTTGGGCATTTCTTGGCTTCTACATTGGGGGACGTTAAGGCGAACTGGGGATCCCTCACCATGGTATTCGTTTACCAAGGACAGTTTTACTTCTCGGCCAGCCTTTGCTTCTAGCCGTCCCTCCTCTTTTTCGCGAACCCCATCTTATCCTCTCTCTTCAGGCATTTTACCGGCTCGTCATGTGCCTCCTACACCCTCGAGACCACCTGACCTTGCCCGTTCGCGGCCCACGGAGTCTAGTGGTTCCGCCACCACCCTTTCCGGGGCCCAACAGAAACAAATGACACTGGCGGAGTACCGTGACCTACGTTCCAAATGCCTATGTTTCAGATGTAGGGAACCATATAGGCCACTGCACGTTTGTGCGAATAGATCGCTCAAGGTTATGGTTGTCTTGGACGGGGACGATGACTTCGATTTAAACGCCGTACCCGCTTATGACCCTGAGGTTCCGACTTCACCCACCTTGCAGTCGTGCCACTTATCTTCCGCCACTGTGTACGGGTTTGACGGGTTTCAGACCATGAAACTCAGGGGTCATTGTCATGATAGACAGCGGTGCGACTCTCTGTTTTGTCTCGCCTTAACTGGTGGCCGATCTGTCAATTACCGTGGATACTTCCAGCGTACTGTCGGTTCGTTTGGGAGATGGAAAGAACACCCACACGTTAGGATTTTATGAATCGATCGTTGTCTCCTTCGGCTCCACCTCCTTTAATGTTTCCGCCTTCGTCTTTCCAATTAGTGGGGTCGACTTAATCTTGGGCATTTCTTGGCTTCTACATTAGGGGACGTTAAGGCGAACTGGGGATCCCTCACCATGGTGTTCGTTTACCAAGGACAGCTAGCCTGTCTCCACGGGGAACCTGGCCTGGAATGTCGCCAGATCTCACAATGTGGTTTGCTTAAATTGACCGACGTCGCCTCCGCGTGGTTACTATAGCCGCTGTCCGCTCCCCTCCCTTCCCCAGTGACGGCAGACCCGATTTTCCCAGATATCTTGGCCCTAATAGACGAGTTTCCCCAGGTTTTTCAACCACCCACCTTCCTGCCCCCATCGTGCTCTTGTGATCATCGCAATCCCCTCCAACCGGGTAGTGCGCCGGCCTCTACTCGCCCCTATCGCTACTCGGCAGCCCAGAAAACTGAGATTGAACGCCTCGTCAACGAGATGATCATCGCGAGTATTATCCAGCCAAACACTGGGCCCTACGCCAGCCCCGTCTTACTTGTGCATAAAAAGGACAGCAGCTGGAGGTTCTGTGTGGATTACTGGGACCTCAACAAGCGTATAGTAGCCGAAAAATACCCTATTCCAATTATATATGACCTGCTCGACGATCTGCACGGCGCCACCTGCTTCACCCGCCTTGACTTAAGGGTTGGTTATCATCAAATCCGCGTTGCAGCCGAGGACATCCCAAAAACCGGGTTCAACACGCATTTCGGCCACTATGAGTTCCTCGTTATGTCATTTGGGTTAATGAATGCGCCATCCACATTTTAGGCCGTCATGAACGACCTATTTCGCCCTCTCCTTCGCAAATCTATTTTAGTATTTTTTGGCGATATTTTAATATATAGTCCCAACTTCGTAACTCATTTATTTCATTTACGACAGGCCTTGGCGCTGCTTGCATCGACCGCGTTCATTGTCAATCCAAAAAAATGTGTTTGGGGCCGCTCCTCTATTGAGTACTTAGGCCACATCGTCTCCCATAGCGGCGTCGAAATGGACCCTTCTTAGGCTCGACAGTTCTGCAATGGCCAGTTCCCATTTCCATGCGCGCCGTCCGCGGGTTTCTGGGATTAACTGGATACTACCGTCGCTTTATTCAGAACTACGATAGATTAGCATTGCCCCTCACGGACCTACTCAAGAAATCAGCCGACAACTAGTTCTCGCGGAACCCGTCTGCAAAATCGGCCTTACGTTTGCTACAACAAGCCATCACCTCTACTCATGTGCTAGCCATGCCCGATTTTACCCTTCCCTTTTGGGTGCTGTTCTCATGCAAACCCGTCGCCCCATCGCCTTTTTCAGCAAATCCTTGTCCCCCACCACTGCCCAGAAATCTACGTACGAGAAGGAATTGATGGCCTTGGCCATGAGAGTGTTACACTGGCGGCAATACCTCCTTGGGCGACGATTTGTGGTCCGAACCGATCACTACATTCTTATGCACCTCCTTCAGCAGCCCGTCGCGTCCACAACCCAGCAGTATTGGATCGCCAAATTAATTGAGTTTCACTTCACGATCGAGTATAGTGCGGGTACCACAAACGTCGCCGCGACGCTGATACGTCCCCTAGCTTGCGGCTATTTCTGTACCACAGTGGCTGGACTTACCGAAATTACAACGAGCAGTCCGCGTCGATCCGACATGTAGGCCCATCATCTATGCTCTAGAGTCCGGGGGCTCCGTGGCCCAGCCTTTTCACCTTCTGAATGGGATTTTATATTATAAGCACAGACTTGTCGTTCCCCCTCAATCCGATTAGAGCAACCGATTCCTGCATGAGTGTCACACCACCCCCACAAGAGGCCACGCAGGCGCTTACCGAACCTACCGCCGCCTCGCTGCACATTTTTACTGGCCCTCCATGATGAAATCTATCGTCGGTTTCGTGGCAGCATGCCTCGTATGTCAGAAAAGCAAGGCGGATACTCGCACACCAGCCGGCCTCCCCCAGCCTCTCCCCATTCCAGAACTCGTCGCAGCCTCAGGCACTCGCCTCCAGATGAGCTCCTCCTACCACCCGGAGACAGACGACCAAACTGAAGTCGTCAACTGTTGTTTGGAGACGTATTTACGTTGTTTTACCACTGAGCACCCAAAACTTTGGGCTCGGTGGCTTTCTTGGGCTGAATACTACTTTAATACTTTGTTTCACTCTTCCACAGGTATTACCCCCTTCTAAGCAGTTTACGGAAGGAAACCCCCAGCACTGACCCGGTGGCTTCCGCAGGAATTCAGAATAAAGGCAGTAGCGGACGACATTCGAGATCGTGATGAAATGTTGCAGTAATTGAAGGTTTACTTGGAGCGTGCCTAGACTCATATGCGGCTAGCTATCGACAAGCACCGACGGGACGTGGAATTTCAGCCGGGCGACTTGGTCTTCCTCAAATTCCGACCTTACATGAAGCTATCACTGTTCAAACGACTTAATACCAAGCTGGCCCCACGCTACTTTGGCCCTTTTTGTGTAGTGGAACGCATTAGCCAAGTGGCCTATAAGTTGGAGCTCCCACACGATTCTTCTATACATCCTGTATTCCACGTATCCCTCCTCAAGCCAGTGATTGGCGACCATTCAGCCCAATCTTCCCTTCCCCACGATTGCTTTAGCCCTGCTGCAAAATTTGTGCTTCGTCTATCATTCGTTCGCGGACTATTTTTCGTCAAAATACACCGGTACACCAGTTGTTGGTTGCTTGGCAAGATCGATCTCTCGACGATGCCGCCTAGGTCGACAGGGAATTCTTTGTACAACAATTTCCTACTTTTAGCCTTGTTCGGAGGGGGAGGGACTTGTTACACCTATAATTACTTACAAGAGAAGAAATAGGCAGTTAGGCTAAGTGGCAGTTATGTTGTGATAGTGGGCCTATAGATTGTATATATAGTCTTGGTGACATTGTATTGTTTCTCATGCTTGTTGAATTGTTGAATAGCCGAAAGGTTTGGCTAAGAGTAGATCTTGGATTTATCAAGTTTTCCTTATTTTCTAGTTGATCTCCAACACTAACTAATAATGTTAAAGTATTTAGAATGGTTCTCGTTGAAGCAAAAGTGACCTCAAGGTCATGTATATATACAAGAGAATGATAACTAACCAAGATTAGTTATCAAGATTAGTTGAACAACTAACTAATAATGTTGACACTTTCTCTCTCCTTCTCCTTCTCCTTCTCCTTCTCCTTCTCCTCTTCTCTTTTATTCATTTTTCTCTAACTTGACGTGATTTCTTTAAAAAAAAATCTAAATCTTGAAGTTCATTTATTTTTGCTTCCCTCCCTTCTCCTATTCAATTTTATATCAATTTTAATACTCCCTCCGTCCATGAAAAGTAGGGACATTTGGCCTATATTCTTCGTCCACGAAAAGTAGTCCCATACCACTTTTTAAAATACACTCCTCCACAACACTTAATTTATACCCTTAAAAACAACACATATTACATCAAATGCCATTGCATGGCCCACATACTTAATCTAACTAAATTAGATTAATTAAACTAATCTACCCACTAATTGAATGTCTTACCCAATAATTAAACCCACTACCCAAACCCAAATATTCTACCCAAACCCAAATATTCTACCCAAGCCCAAGACTAAAGAAAACCCTAAACCTTCGCGTTTCAAGATCCAGCGAGGAGTGATTTCTCATCTTCTTTCTCTCTCATCAATCTACACCGATCATTTCACCATGGATTGCCATTCTCAGTTTGATACTAACGTATCTGAATCTTTGAATACCGACACTATCGTGCCGGATTCTTTCGATGCTGAAACAATTGTGCCAGACTCTTGTGTTCTTGGTCCTTTAATGGCCGATTCAACTACAATCGCTCCTCTAATGGCCGATTCAACTACAATCGCTCCTCTAATGGCCGATTCAAGTAAGCTTTCTCCTATAATGGTCAATTTGTTTGATTTTGTTTCTCTAATGGACGATTTTCGTACTACTCTAATGGGCGATTTTTTTTAACAGGTACCTTGGACGATTCGGTTGAAATAGTTCATGTAATGGCCGATTCAGGTACTTTTGCTTCTCTAATGGCCAATTTTTTTGATTTATTTTCTCTAATGTGTGATTTTCGTACTCATCTAATGGACGATTCATTTTTTTACTGATACTTTGACCGATTCGGGTGAAATGACTTCCGACTCAGGTAGGCCAAAATTGCTTAGAATTATAATCAGTTTTATAAACAAGTGTATATAGGAGCACTGCCAAATTTAAAAGGAAATAAACATGCATTTCGACCAAATTTTGGCCCAAGATCTAATTGCAGAAATGGGAAGAAAGAAGCATGCATAGGATAAGATAGATACTCTATGATCTCCATAGTGGGATTAGTTCACTTTTAGTAATCTGGATGGATAAGATAGATACTCCTTGGATTGAAAATCTGGATGGATAGAAAATTATCCTTGGAGTATGTTTATTTTGAGATCTTGTAGGGTTGGATTTTGTCAATTTAAAGTATGTTTATTTTGAGATCTTGTAGGGTTGGATTTTGTCAATTTAAACATTGTTGATGTTGTATTCTTCTACTTACATCTATGTCTTAGCATACTTATTTTAAATTTTCTACATTGTTTTGATATGTAAAAGAATATGTAAGTGATCTTATATATATCCACTTTTGTACTCTTCTAGTGACTATTTTTTTTATCAGGTGCTTTCACTGGGGGTGATTTTGATCCAACTGTGGTGCCCGATTCTCTAGAAGTTCAGCGTACACCTATGAATGATGACTTTGCCAAAATTTGGGGAGAGTTTCGTGGTCCTCAAGACCCTGAGCTGCGAGATTATCAAGTGAAGGAATACTTGATCTAGGTTCCAATGGCTTCAATCCTCCTTCAAAGGTAATTTCTGATATCTATGTCCTACTGATTGACTGTCCTTAAAGGGAACATTCTTTATACAGGTTTTTTTTTTTTTGATTGTTACGTACAGGTTTTTTGATTGTTACGTACAGGTTTTTTTTGTTCTTTATAAAGGGAACATTTCTGATATATACGTACAGGTAATGTGTAATAATAATTTGCTTGTGCTGTGTATGTGATGCTCTATTTATCTAAATTATGTCAACTAAGGTTTAGTTGACTGCAGTATTATGGCTTCTCTTGTGTATATATGGTTATTAGTCATGATGTGAACTCGAAATGTTGTATTATATATTTCACCTTAGTTAAACCATCAAGTTGTTGCTTGATCTGCATTATCGTTTGTATCCATTTTTATGTTCTCAATTATTTTTACAAGTATAGGTGTTCTTCTTTACCGTTATACTTAAAAGTGATATTTGTGTGCGGTGAAATAGACCAACTTTTGATGTATTAAATGCATAAAGTTATTAATCAAGTCTGTTTGATAGCTGAGTTTAGTGGTCTGTAAGCTGAGTATGATTTAGGATTGTGTGAGTGTCATTGATGTTTATTCAGGTTAATTAGATTATCAATTTTATGGCATGTTTGCACATTAAAAGGGTAGCTGCAATTTTAATCACATTAAGTTAAAGAAATTTTATAATTTATTTATAAAGTTTGTTGAGAATTAGCAAATACTGTACTTTTGAATGCTTAGTAAATGGTGGAAATATTTATTTCTATTTTAGTTTCAGGGTAAAACTGCAGTTACAAAACAAACTTTATTTCATTTTGATTCTGAATTTCAAGTCTTTATACTACTAATCCTCAATTGTGAGTTGAGTATTTCAAAATAAAGCAATATCATTGATTATAATCTTGAAAATAATGGCCTAATGAGGTTTTAAAAAGTAATTTTCATTTCATATACTGAGTCAAATACAAAAGGTGTGACTCATAGTACATGTTTACACCCTAAACATGACACATGTGTGTTAATGTTTTAGTGGTAAACATTGCAAAAGGTTACAAAAAGTGTTGCTACTACTTCTAAACTCTAATACCCCAAATCTGAAGTTAAGGTTTCCATATCATATGGAGACACAATTGCATTTTCATCTTGTCTTAGGTAGTCAATGCATTCTTTAACAAGGCCCTCATCAACTTGTAGACATTCTGGGACGTTTCCTTGTCTGATCAAGCTTGTCTAAAATAGTAATAGTATCAAAAAAATTGTTGGATGCTATTAAAATTAATGGTATCAGAAATTAAATTTTGGATATCAATAATAACTAGTATCAAAAAAATTATTTGATACAAAAAATAAGTAGTATTAATAAATAAATTACTAATACTAAAATAATAATAGAATCAAAAAAAAGTTTGGATGCTATTAAATTAATGGTATCGGAAATAAAGTTTCTGATACCAATGATAAGTAGTATCAAAAATATTATTTGATACAAAAAAAAATAAGTAGTATCAATAAATAAATTACTAATGCAAAAATAGTAATAGTATCAATAAAGTGGTGGATGTTATAAATTTCCGACACCAATGATAAGTAGTAACAAAAAAAATATTTGATACAAAAAATAAATAGTATCAATAAAAAAATTACTAAAAATAAAAATAAAATCAATAGTATCGAAAATTTAATTTCCGACACTAATGATAAGTAGTATCAAAAAAAAAATCTGATACAAAAAATAAGTGGTATCAATAAAATAATTACTAATACTAAAAATAAAATTAATAGTATCGAAAATTTAATTTCCGATACCAATGATAAGTAGTATCAAAAAAAATATTTGATACAAAAAATAAAGAGTATTAATAAAACAATTACTAATACTAAAAATAAAATTAATAGGATCGAAAATTTAATTTCCGACACCAATGATAAGTAGTATCAAAAAACAATATTTGATACAAAAAATAAGTGGTATCAATAAAACAATTACTAATACTAAAAATAAAATTAATAGTATCGGAAATTTAATTTCCGACACCAATGATATGTAGTATCAAAAAATTTATTTGATACAAAAAATAAATTGTATCAATAAAACAATTACTAATACTAAAAGTAAAATTAATAGTATCCGAAATTCAATTTCCAACACCAATGATAAATAGTATCAAAAAATTATTTGATACAAAAAAATAAGTAGTATCAATAAAAAAAAATTGATGCCAAAATAACTTTGGTATCAAAAAATTACGGATGCAATAAAATTAATAGTATCAAAAGATAAATTTTTGATACCAAGTATGCAAGTAGTATCAATAGTTTTATTGTTGATACTAAATGATAAGATTTAGTATCGAAAAATGCATCTGATACCAATTTTCCGATACTAAAAACCTCTTTTCTTGTAGTGCTTACATTTCATTATCTCCACCATGCACCCCTGTAGACTTAGGAAAACATTATTCAAAGTGATGTTTGTTAGATTCTCATAAGAAAGACAAACATTCTTAACAAGATCATCAACACTATATGATGATGTCTCAACTTGCAAGCTTTGAATTGCTCTAAACCACCCTAGATCATTAATATTGTTGTCCGGAGAATTAGCTGGTTGACAAACTAGATGGATATTGAATCCATCTGAGCTTGCAGCAGCCCTAAAATCTGGGTCATTGTCTTTGATGTGGGGCTTGGCATTGTCTTGTTGAATAAATATCTCCTTACTTGCATGTGAAGGCCATTTCCTCTTAATTGCTACGATAATCTGAAAAACACAGTACGTAACCAACAAATGCAATTAAACAGTTCATATAAAATATTGACCTTAACTTAGATACTTAATGTGCTTAATAACTACATACTGGTTTTTTTTTTTTTATATAGTTAATCTATAAAGAATATGTACCTTGTTGATTAAACAGTCCTTGGTGACTTCTTTGGTAGTTGACTCTATTTGTTTTGTCTCCAATGTTCCCTTCACTCTGTTTTTGCTGTTTCTTTTTGCTGCCTCTTTTTTTTAAGGGAAAAATTCCAATTTTTCCATCAAAAATGCATTCCCCGTTACTTGCATATTGTGGCCTTGCCACTGCACACATGAACAAAGTTTGGTGATGAACCTTTTACTCTTACACGATCTATGAGGCTCTGGTTCACCCGGAAGCAAGTAGTACCTCTCATTTTCTCTTGTGATGTAGAACCACTTTGTCATCAAGTTTTTTTCCCTTCGGGACCAAAATTCAGAATGTTGGGACAAAAAACATGAGTGCCTGTGGATGGTGGGACCAAAAGTACATTTTTTAAAGCACGACATGTAAATAATTCAGAAGTAATTACCCTAGCAGCATCAATTTGGGCTTTTACTATAGAAGGCACGTAAGTTGCAACTTGTTGAATGGACTTGCCCTGTAGTAATGGATATGCGATGTCATGGGATTCGGGGCTCACGACCAATATGACAGAATTTGCAACCCTATTTTCAGATTCTGGATAATTATCAAACTAGAGTTAGCTATTTAAATATCAAATTAAACGTAAGATTTGATGGATAAATAAAACTAATAAATGAACCTGCTTTATTTGAGGAAAGTGATGCTAGATATGTTCTGAACCAATTTATTTGAGAGGTAAGAGAAGTAGCATAAGATGGTATAGTAATGCCCCTTTCTCTAAAAAAACTGACGATCAAGAACTGGGCTTCGTGCTACTGAGAAAACGACACCTTCGTCATGACGTGCGGAAGAAGAATTAGAATTACCCAATGACAAGTATGGTCTTATGTTTGGGAGGCCAACACCAGCAGCTGCAATGCATTAATTTAAAGTAATAGTAAATTTTTTATGATCAAAATATGTATAAATATGAACAGTTTGAAGCATATGATCACCAGCATAGTCAGCTTCAACACGACCATCGCACCAACGACCGGTGGGGGTACCAGGAAAAGTTGTACCATAAGGTAAACGTGCAGCCGGAAGAAGAGGGGTAATTCTAATAGAGTTTCCAATGTCTCCGAGTCCATCGCCGAATTCGTACAAGTACTGAAACGGGCATGTGGTGGCAGAAGTTGTACCTGCAGCAAGAATAAGCAAGAACAAGGTTGTTATTATTTTCAACATTTTATTCTATCTTAACTTAAGATATATCGAGCTGCTTTAATTATATAGGTGTTGTGAGCTTCTGCTAGCAATAGCATGGACCCCCTATTATATATTCATTGCATTTTAATTTGTCGGCGATTGGTTGCATTATTATTAGTGATGAAAAAAACAAAATATAGTTTTGGAATAGGGGAATGATGGGAGATAGATGATCACTTTATTTGGATGAGAGGCGTTATAATCAAATAGGGTAATAATTTATTTTGGAGGGAAAATAGTGTTATGGATCCTATATATTTTGTTCTCGTTAACTATTATAATTACTTTAGTTAAATGAGTTTTATCAAAACCTAGAAGAACTTGAAAGAGACTGAAATAATTTAGTCTTATCTAAAATGTACTATAAATTATTAGGGGTGGAAATAGGCTGGGCTAGGCTAGGCTTTACATGAAAAGCCTGGGCCTGGTTTGTAAATATTGAGCCTGAGCCTGGCCTGTTATCTATGATAGGCTTTTTTTATAGCCTTGGTCTGGCCTTTTAAGTAAATAGGCCAGGCCTACGAGCCTTTTAGAAGCCTATTAAATATGTTAAGTATGAATCGTAGTTCAATATTCAAAGTTGCAAATAAAATTCACTACCAAAACAAATGCATTACAATGATAAGTTTAAATACAAACATTATAACGATTTCTCAAGTACTAAAATAAATTTAACTTACTTTAATTTAATTTAATATAAATGTTAGTACTAAATTTTAAGAATTACTTATAATAAAATATATATAAATATAATATATAATTTTAAATAGGCCGGCCTGTTAGGCTTATAAGGCCTTGTATAAAGCCTAAGCCTAGCCTACTTAACTAAATAGGGGCCTGCCTCATATTATAAATAGGCTAGGCCTAACAAGGCCCTTAATAGGCTAGGCCGTAGGCCCCTGTCGGGTAGCCCGACCTACTTCCATCCCTAACTATAATACATGCAGCTGTATGATATTTATTGAAACATTGAATTCTTTAAAAAAATATATAAAATATATATATATATACTCCACTTATTGCATTACGGACATAATAAATTATAGATAGCACAACCATGTGCTACAATCAAGAGTGGTCTCTATCTAGCTCTCTCTTGTATTTATTTAGTGGCGAAAGCAATTAACAAAAACGAAATTATTGTGTGCAATAATTATTGTGACACCCTCATTTTTATAATAGTAAATTTTACGAAAATAACCGATATTATAAAAAATAAAAGCTTATGAACTAAAATTTTCGCATTTTTTTAAAACAACTACAATTTTCACTTAAAAAATTAGACTTACGAAAAATAAAATTACTTGATAAACATGGAAAGACTCGAAATAAAAGAATTTAATTTAAAATATCAATCGTACTAAAACTTGACGTACTATCCCGTATTAGTCTGTCCTTGGTATCAATGGTTGGTGCTGCAGTGACAAAAGTCTCACACTCAAAATTCACCTAATTAATTAAATATATAGGAATGAAAAAAACGTGAAATGTAAATTAATAATTTCCCGATAAAAGATGCTTACTCACTGTGCCGACATCAAATAGTGCACATCGATATGCTTAGTTGCCGACACTTAAGTTTTGATGAGGAAATTGAAGACTCCACCTTTTCAGAATCGGTTGCCGGCGAGATGGAAAGAAGAGACAGCCACGTTGAGTAAAGCGTTTCCTTTGGGCCTTAAAGCTGTTGGGCCTTGTGGAATTCAAAATGTAAGAAGGCGTGGCCCCTACAGCTTTGTTTAATGCACTCCCCCTTCCATTTATTAATTAAATATATATATGAAATACCATATTTGCCCATTAAGTAAAATATTATAGATACATACACACCCCCTATAACCCTAACCCTAATTTTACACAAAATCCTAACCCTAATTTGCAGCAGCCGCCGCCCCTCCGACAATCGGCCGACGCCGCCGACACCATCACCTCCGGCAGCCTCCTCCGCGGCCACCTTCGGCACCACCCCTCCAAAATATACTCAGAAAATAAAAATTAAAAAATAAAAACAGATTTTTTCGACCAACCAGTGTCGATCGACACTGGTTGGTCGACCATAGAACATATGGTTGCCTAAAAATTATCTACCATAAATATCTTTATAGACAACATTGTATTGAAAGAAAATAAAAAAATAATTTTCGACAAGGAATGTAGACCAAAAATATTATGGTCGACAAATTGCTGTCAAAACGAGAGAGTAGGGGGCGGCAAAAAAAACGGGGGGGGGGGGGGAGGGAGGAGGAGAGGAGGTGAAGAGTAGGCGAGAAACGAGGGAGGAAGGGGGCGGCGGCTGTTACAGAAATTAAAAAAAAAAAAAAATCCTTTCCTAAATGTTATAAATACTCTTTTCTCTATAAAAACACATTTACTAACCACACTTCCCCTAAAACCAAATTTATAACCCTAACTCATCTCTCTTATTTTCCACTTCCAACCTCCTACGACGCCACCCCCAGCCGCGGCTGCCACCCTCTCCCCCTTTCCCTTCTCCCATTTTTTCTATGTTTCTTTCTCCCACTCCCCCCACCCCCACCAACCCTCTCGCCCCACCCACCCCCCCACTGCCCCAAGCCTCTCACCCCCACGGCCCCCAAGTCCTCTCTCTGTGTTGAAGCAGAAGAAGGAAGTTGATGCATAGGTTTTTTTTTTAAAAAAAATTCGACATACTAGAGTCGAAAATATACACTCCCGTCTATAAATTGTTGTCGACAAGAGTATATATTTTCAACAAACTATTTTCGAAATAAATTCAATTTTTTTTTAAAAAAATCAACAATAGTGTATCGACCATATATTATTGTCGACGAGAGTGTATGGTGAGTGTAGATAGTAGTAGAGTTAGTGTTTAAATGTTGAAAATTGAGTGTAGATAGTAGTAGAGGTGCATTTAGTAGTTGTTGGTCTCAAAGTTGAGTTAAGATTGATTAAGCTAGTAAAAGTCTAGAGGGGAGGGGTGAATAGACTTTTAAAAATCTTTCAAAATATCAGAGTTTATAATGCGGAATAGTGTTCTGTAGTACTGTTCTTACTGGGTCAGATCAATACTTCCAGTTTCAGTTTTATACTCAACTTAGATTTAGATCTTGAATATGTATGTTAAACAAATATCAACAGTAAGTAAATCAACACACAAGATTTATAGTGGTTCGATAAATGTCTACATCCACTCTCACAACTCCAGTCGTGATATTTTATTAACTCTTCCTTCTTGAGTTTCTTGTGGCTTAAAGTCCCAAGATTAAGACTGTGATCTTTTCAATTATACCACCAGGTATATCTTCGATCTACTAGTAATTTTACAAGTAACTAGCAAACTTGTTTACAACAAAGCACAAACTAAAAATAGTAAAGTAAAACTTCTCTAGAATGTAGCCTTTGAATCTTCAATTCGGTGCAGTAGCTTCTTCTTGATTTGATCTCCTTAACTCTGTGAGTTCTTGAATACTTGAATGCTCTTTTGAATGCTTCGAATATCTTGAGTAGCAATAGTCTCTTCAAGTAGCAGATCACACGGTATTTGTAGACTTTAGTATGACAGTTAGAAGTTTGTGAAACTAACTCTCAACTAACTTATAATTGTTTCTTTAGTAACTTCTTTTTGTAACCAACTTAATTTCTTATCTCTAAGTCAGCATATCTTCTAATATCTTCAGTTACGCTTTAAATAAGTTTTCCAAACGTATTCTTCAATCGACACCAACTCAGCACAGTAAATTACTGTTCTGACTTTTACTGTTCTGAGCTAGTCAGCACAGTTCTCAATAACTGTTATGCGCTTCTTCAGAATACTTCTCTTGTATTTCTGAACTTCATCTTACTCCTTTTGATTGTCTTCATACTCCTGGAGTAGTCTTCATAGCTTCTTTAAGTCTTCTAATCTGGTTCTATTCTCGAGTTCTAAACTTTTACAACGCTGAATACAATAGAATACAAACTTACATATACAAAACCTATCTATACATCAACTGAAGTACATACAGAAGAGTACATCTAAGACGTATACTATAAGCTGTCTATACAATACATTTATCAGCTTAGTTCCTTAACAGTTCATATATCAGATCAGTAAATACATTAAGATCAGTAAACTCAGTTTTCATGACTTACTAAGATGACTTAGTTAGAATGACTTAGAACCACATATATCATTAACTTCAAGTTGCTTTTGGCCATCAAAACATATAATCATCAACTAGAACATTGTTTCAAGGATTCATATCCCAACAATTTCCCCCTTTTTGATGAAGCCAAAACTACTTCAATGTTAATAAATCAGTAGTTAAGTATGTAGTCAATCATAACAGTTCATCAAGTCAAAAACTCAAATTCATATTCATATATGTTCATATAATTCACATATTACAGAATATAAAATATAGAAATAAAGATAAGGTAAGAAATATTATCTTGTGAGCTTAGTCCTTCATCTTCATTCTTCAAATTCTGAATGCAACATACATCCTTGTTTTGATATCCATCATGTGTTGATGATCAGTGATGCCTTCATCCTTAATGATCTTCTCAACGATGTTTCCAATCTCCTTATAGTCAGGTTCTCCATTCTCTAGTCTTGGAGGTTCCCAAATAGGTTCTTCTGGACATAGGATTGTAATGTCAGCAACACCAGCAGTTAATAAGATATCTTCCCAGAAATCTCTTGCTATATTGTTCATGAAATCTTGAAAATCTTCAAATTCTGCTTCTCTGTTAGCATGAAATCCAAATTTCCTCACAATATGATTAGCAATTTGCCATTTCTGCTTAAAATCATTCGAGTAATCCATATTTTCTGGTAACACTATGAAATCAACAAAATTTTCATCTTTGAAATTTCCAGTCTTCTTGACTTTCATTTTCTTTTTCAAAGCAGCAACTCTGTTTTTAAATCTCTTACTCAAAGGTTCAACATCTTTAAGTTTCTTCTTTTTCAGCTCTACTTCAGCTTGCTTCTTTTTCATCATTTCAAGTTTCTTTTGAGCTTCAACCATCTGAGCTTCACTAGGTTGATTACTTGAAACAACATGTTTCAACTTGCTCCTAGATCTGGTAACTCTACCAGTTTCTTCAGCTTCTTGTTCTTCTTCATCACTTAAGATCAGCTTTCTCTTTCTCTTTCCAGAACTTTCAGCAATCTCAGTTCCAACAGATTTCACAACAACTTCTTGTGTTTGTTGTTTCCTAAGCTTGATCTTTTGATTCAGGCTTATAATTTCTTGTTTAAACTCTTCTTGGCTTTCCTTCAGCTCATCTTGACTCACAACCAACTGAGCTTGTTGTGTTTGAGTCTGCTCCATAACTTTCATTACATTTTCTTCCTCCTTTTTGGCTTCATTCTGCCATCTTTGCAAGGGAATGAGACGTTCTTCCAATTTTTTATCAGCAGAAAGGTTATTTTCTTGCAATCTATGCAGATCATAGATCTTTGACATAGTGTGCTCCATCACTTGCTCATAAGAACTTTCTGTTGTCATCCTTGTAAGATTTTCAGTTGCCTCTTGGAACTGTTTCAGAGTGGCTTCCAACTTGGCTTGCAACTCTTCATTGTGCTTTTTCAATAATTCCAAGCTAGAGTTATCTTGAGCTTTCTCAGTAGGAACTGTTCTTACTTCTTCTTGAACAACATCAAGATCAGTAGCATTTGCATCAATAATTGTGTGCTTTCATCAACCTCATCAGCAACCAATTCTTGTTCCTCTAAAACTTCAGTGTTTTCAATAACTACAGTATTCTCAAACACCTCAGTAGTATTGTCATCAGCAATTTCCAAATCCTCATCAGCTCCTGCAACAACCTCTTCTTCAACTTCCATGTTGACATCAGTATCAACATTCTCCTTGGTTTCAATATTCTCCACAACATATGAGAAACCAGTCACTCTTTCAACCATTTGAACTATAGATTCAGGAGTTAATAGCTCAGTAAAAGAATTAACACCAGCAGCTTCTTTCTGCTCTTGTTCCCAGTTTCTAAAAACTGCAGAACCTCCCATACCTTCCATCACTATTAACAGATCATCCAGATCTACTCTTCTTAGATACACCCAAGTGCCTATCCTAAGAAGTTGTTCAAAAACAGTAGAATCCTCCTCTATTCCATGAAATTCTCTTAGAATGACATTCCTCAAATTCATTCTAATCTCTTCTTCCTTATCACAAATAGTATAATCCATCAAACAAGCAAGTCTTGGCTCAATGGATTCAGGTTCAGGAGATGAGGATATATGGATGGGATCAGAAGAAGGTTTAAATTCATGTTCAGTTGAGTGATCATGAATTGGGTTAGGAGAAAAATGTGGAGTGGATTGATTTTGAGGACTTGTTTGGGGAGTGGGTTGAAAAGAAGTGTTCTGGGGAGATGAATGAGTACTGTTATGATGAATAGGGGAGTAGTGAACTGACTCATCAGAACGAGTAGGTCTTTGATCAATAGGTTGGGCTGGAATGGGATCCGAATTTGAAGGTGTAACATCCGAAAATTTTATGATATAAATATATATTCAATTATCCATTTAATTTGTTTTAAATTTATATATAATTCCTAATTTTTAAAATAATATTTAAAGCCATTTAAATTTAGGCCTTGAAAGTTTTAAACTATAATCCTTTTCTTAAGTCCAAATTCAATCTCTATATATATAATTGTTGCCCTAAATTTTACACCCCTCATATTCCAAATCAAGCGGCCGCCACAAGAAGAAAGAAACAAAAACACGGTATTCATTTTCTTCTTAATTCCAGTTAATCTCTTACGCAAATTTTCTATCTTCTAATATTGATTTTTGGAAATAACCAACAATCCTATTTACTAAATTCCATTCTTCTATCTTAGTGTCGGCGATTTCGTTTGAACAGTATGCTTATGATGTTTTATAAAATATTTTATTCTGCCATAAGGCTTTTAAGAAATTTGTGCACTGCTGCGTAAGGTAGTGTAGAATATTTATTAGGTTATTATGTTTAGTTGGACTGCTTGATTTTAGTACTTATATTACTTAGTTCGATTTATACGTAAAACACGTGGGTGGGTTTTTGAAGAGGATTCATGAGATTATTAATTTATTGATTCGTATCTAGGTTGGAGTATGAATTGTGGGTTTAGTAAATGATAAATAATATTTATTGAGTTTCTGCCTATTAAACTAGTTCTAGGATTTATAATTAAAATTTATATTATTTTAATTAAATGACTATTTCACTAAATAAGATTTAATTCATGATAGGTGACGAGCTATTTATTCATTAACTCGAGCTACACATTTACGAAGCTAATCAAAACTCAAGGTGGGATTTTCTTACTATTTGATTGTATATATTTGTCACCTTTAAATGTTCATTTGAATGATATTATTACTTGCTACATGAATTTTACAAGCTAAT
Organism: Galeopsis tetrahit; assembly: GCA_963675135.1. Classification (NCBI taxonomy): domain Eukaryota; kingdom Viridiplantae; phylum Streptophyta; class Magnoliopsida; order Lamiales; family Lamiaceae; genus Galeopsis; species Galeopsis tetrahit. The sequence continues at coordinate 56,390,562 of OY776128.1, forward strand.
CGTTAACGCATGTTATGACTTTACAAGTTATTCGTTAACGCATGTTTTATTTCGCGGGAAACCGTGCATCGTTGGTTCAGCCAGCGCATCGTTGGTATAGCCAGCGCATCATTGGTATAGCCAATGAAAAAAATAAGTATTTTATTCGCGGGAAACCGTGCATCGTTGGTATAGCCAGCGCATCATTGGTATAGCCAATGAAAAATAAGTATTTTAATATGCATGTTTATGAGTTGATGGTTTTATTCATATGTTATATTTAACTGTGACAAAAGAATCCCACTGAGCTAGTTGTTTGCTTACCCCAATCTATTTAATATTTTCAGATTGACGGAGTTGTAGCGGAGGGACGGTGAATGTGGATGTCTTGCCATGCAAAGTTTTCTCTATACTATTTTGTTTCGTCACATCTTGAGTTAAACACATTCTTACACATTCTTAATTAACGTGCTGCATTATTTTCTTATGAAACAAATGTTTGAGTCTTGTCCTTTGAGTTAAATTTTAATATGAATTTCTTAAATGTTTTTGAGCATTAACTTACCAATTTAATTCCGCTGCTAAATTTTATAAAATATGCATGTTTTTAGTCCAATTGCTAGATTATATAGTGTTTTCATCTAGGCCCCTTAAAATCGGGATGTGACAGAGTGGTATCAGAGCAGGTCTACGTTTTTGTAGACTTGTTAAAAAAAAAAAAAAAAAACTTTTTTTAGTGTCAATCATTTTAACCTTTATATGCATGCATTCATAATGTTTATAAGTTATAAGTTATGGCATCCACCACCGCCCACTGCTTCAACTCCAATAAGGTACGTTAAGATACTATGTGGTTGAAATTGGTACGATTTACAATAAGAATTATGATGGAGTAGGTATGACAAGATATTTATTTTTAAATAATTGATAGATAAGATGAACACATAGTACAATGCTTAAGTGTTTATTTTATTTTCTAAGGACTGAGGAATTTCTAAAGATTTATAAAAGGAGATAATGACTTGTTACTATATTGATAATGACTAGTAGAAATAGAAACGATGCCGCCACGTCGACAACCTATTCAAAATCAAGTAGAGGAAAACCAGAATCAATCCAACAATGAGCCTCAGAACTTACGAACTAATGCTAGCATCGTGGAGCAATTTTGTCGTTATAAACCACCCACCTTCAACGGACGTGATGGTCCCACGGCAGTCGAGGAGTGGTTACGAGCTCTTGAGCGTGTGTTTCGCCTTCTCGGATGCACAAACCATCAACGTGTGACTTGCGCTGAGTTCCAGCTAGTGGAGGACGCTGACCATTGGTGGGAAGGCTATTGGAGGTCAAGAACAGATGAAGAACGTAACATACTAGAATGGAATGACTTTAAGGAGATTGTTATGGAAAGATTTTACCCCGAGACCTATCGGGAGCAGATGGAGTCGGAATTCTTTGAATTCCAACAAGGAGGCTTAACTGTGGAGGAGTATGAGAGAGAGTTCAGTCGGTTGGCCCGTTTTGCCCCACACATGGTAGATACCGAACGAAAGAAAGCACAAAAATTTAAGAAAGGGTTGCGTTCTGAAGTACGTAGTATCCTTGCAAGCCACGGGGACATGCCTTTCAGTGATTTGGTGAGAAGAGCGGGAGAAATCGAGGCAAGTCAACAGCCTAAGAGAACCAAGTTGAGGTCAATTGAAAACTTGGGAAAAAGGAAATGGGAAGATCTTAACACTGAGGATCATAACAAAAACTTGAGAATTCAAGGTGGGTGAAGATAATGATGAACAAGGTGACAAGTTGATATGTACAACATGTGGAAAGAATCATCGCGGAGAATGTCTAGTGGGACAAGGAAAATGCTTTCGGTGTAAACAACCAGGGCATAGGGTACGTGAATGTCCCCGTTCAAGTTAATGGTACGTTCCTAAATTTCGAGGACGAAATTTTTTTTTAGGGGGTTAGGATGTAACATCCGAAAATTTTATGATATAAATATATATTCAATTATCCATTTAATTTGTTTTAAATTTATATATAATTCCTAATTTTTAAAATAATATTTAAAGCCATTTAAATTTAGGCCTTGAAAGTTTTAAACTATAATCCTTTTCTTAAGCCCAAATTCAATCTCTATATATAATTGTTGCCCTAAATTTTACACCCCTCATATTCCAAATCAAGCGGCCGCCACAAGAAGAAAGAAACAAAAACACGGTATTCATTTTCTTCTTAATTCCAGTTAATCTCTTACGCAAATTTTCTATCTTCTAATATTGATTTTTGGAAATAACCAACAATCCTATTTACTAAATTCCATTCTTCTATCTTAGTGTCGGCGATTTCGTTTGAACAGTATGCTTATGATGTTTTATAAAATATTTTATTCTGCCATAAGGCTTTTAAGAAATTTGTGCACTGCTGCGTAAGGTAGTGTAGAATATTTATTAGGTTATTATGTTTAGTTGGACTGCTTGATTTTAGTACTTATATTACTTAGTTCGATTTATACGTAAAACACGTGGGTGGGTTTTTGAAGAGGATTCATGAGATTATTAATTTATTGATTCGTATCTAGGTTGGAGTATGAATTGTGGGTTTAGTAAATGATAAATAATATTTATTGAGTTTCTGCCTATTAAACTAGTTCTAGGATTTATAATTAAAATTTATATTATTTTAATTAAATGACTATTTCACTAAATAAGATTTAATTCATGATAGGTGACGAGCTATTTATTCATTAACTCGAGCTACACATTTACGAAGCTAATCAAGACTCAAGGTGGGATTTTCTTACTATTTGATTGGATATATTTGTCACCTTTAAATGTTCATTTGAATGATATTATTACTTGCTACATGAATTTTACAAGCTAATCGTTAACGCATGTTATGACTTTACAAGTTATTCGTTAACGCTTGTTTTATTTCGCGGGAAACCGTGCATCGTTGGTTCAGCCAGCGCATCGTTGGTATAGCCAGCGCATCATTGGTATAGCCAATGAAAAAAATAAGTATTTTATTCGCGGGAAACCGTGCATCGTTGGTTCAGCCAGCGCATCGTTGGTATAGCCAACGCATCATTGGTATAGCCAATGAAAAATAAGTATTTTAATATGCATGTTTATGAGTTGATGGTTTTATTCATATGTTATATTTAACTGTGACAAAAGAATCCCACTGAGCTAGTTGTTTGCTTACCCCAATCTATTTAATATTTTCAGATTGACGGAGTTGTAGCGGAGGGACGGTGAATGTGGATGTCTTGCCATGCAAAGTTTTCTCTATACTATTTTGTTTAGTCACATCTTGAGTTAAACACATTCTTACACATTCTTAATTAACGTGCTGCATTATTTTCTTATGAAACAAATGTTTGAGTCTTGTCCTTTGAGTTAAATTTTAATATGAATTTCTTAAATGTTTTTTAGCATTAACTTACCAATTTAATTCCGCTGCTAAATTTTATAAAATATGCATGTTTGTAGTCCAATTGCTAGATTATATAGTGTTTTCATCTAGGCCCCTTAAAATCGGGATGTGACAGAAGGGGTGGAAGAAGTGTTCTTGAGCAATCTCCTAGGTCCAGACAAGCCTCTAGCTTTTGTTCTTTTATGTACAACAACAAGGCTAGAAATGCTTACCTCTTGCTCCAAGATAGCCTCCTTCTCCACAGCTGCCACTGACTGCTCTGACTGTTATGGGGTCAACATTGCAGTCCTATCCTTCTTGACTCGTACTCTGCTTGGATCATGCCTAGCCTTCGATCTTATTTCAGGCTCCTCATCATCTGATCTAAACATAGATCCACCAGATTCTTGTTGCTGATGTTGTTGTTCAAACTCCATTGACTTCTTTTTGAACAAGAACTTGCCTTGATGGAATCTCTTGTGGGGACTCCAATCGACTTTAATTTTAGCAAGAGTCGGCAGTAGAATGCTCAGTTTGTTTCCAAAGCCCAACATAGCTTTAATGGAAAACTCCTTGGACTCCTCATCAAATAACACTTTGTCTTTCTCACTCAGCAGCCTTTCAAGGAAGAATCCTTGCCAATCACCATCCACACGATCAATGATTGCCGCTATGACACGAATTTTCAAATTTGTAAGAGCATCTTGGCTGTGATGTTGCCCTAACAAACATTTTTCAGCAACGTCCATTAACAATCGAAGAGGAGCTGGAAGAATAGCCTTCTTGAGATTTTGCAGAGACTTAGGTTCTTCTCCAGTCCATCTACCCACGCACACTTTCTCTTGCCCTTCCATATAACTCAAATTATGTACTGGACCGTCGGGTAGGTCGAAAGCAATCGCCAAAATTTCTCTTGTCAAGGATACTCTGTTCCCTGAAAGCATCGAACGAACAACATTGTTGTCGCTATGGAGTTGTAGATAGAATTCCATTGCCTCAGGTTCAAAAACCATCTTGGGGAAGGATTCTAGGAATTTCCGCACACCGCACTCTTCGCACATCGTGAGAATAGCTTGATTCTCTGCATTTTGCCTTCCGATGAAGAACACAAAGTTTTCCACAAAAATGCCCTTTTCTTTGATCCATTTTGTCGGGTTAAAGGTACCTACAACTTCGTTAGATTCTTTCATGATATCGAGAATCGCCATTTGATAGAAGTGTAGAAATGTAGAAGATAGAGTAGTAAGGTTTGAGAAAGTTTTCAAGCTCATAATTTCCAGAAATGTAAAGTGAAGAAGATGAAGTGTTAGAGATCGTGGATATTGAATTCAAAAAAAATCTAGGGCTTGGATTGAATTAATGTCGCACGGTGTGTGGTTTGGATTGAGTCTTGAGATGTGTAATTTAAAAAAAAAACGTTCCAGATTCAATAAAACCCTTTCCAATTTTTGGAGCCAACTGTGATTGATAAATACACCATAAAAATTAGGTCAAAAATAGAGGAGTTTATTAATCTTCTCTATTAATAATCCAATTTTGAACAGATCTTGACTTAGAATTTTCTAAGGCAAAATACTGTTCTGATGTCTATCAACACAGTTGTTTCCAAGCACACTTCACTTCATTTTCTTGCTTTTATAATAATGAAATTTACTTATCTGGGTTCAGTTGAGTACTGTGATCAACTGAGTACACTTTTTGAGGATCAGACCAGTAGTCGGGTCAGCACAGTAATCCTCAGATCAGTTCCCCAACTTTTCTGATTGTGATTTTCTCGACATTTTGAGCACTTTTTGGTATCAGCACAGTACTCTCAGATCAGAACTGTGATTCAGATCAGTTCTCTGTAGAAAGATTATCTCTGTAATCAGATCAGTTTTGTAGACAGATTATTTCAGTAGTCAGATCAGTTCTGTAGGCAGATTGATTCTGTAGTCAGATCAGTTCTGTAGACAAATTAATTTTGTAATCAAAACAGTTCTGTAGACAGATAAATTCTGTAGTCAGAACAAGTCTGTAGATAGATTAATGTTGTAATCAGATCAGTTCCCCCTTCAATGGAGAACTCATCTTCTGTGCCTGTTTCACTTTGGTAGAAATGTCAGTTTATGTAATTTTGGTGAACTACAATACAGATCAGTAAAGAATAATTAAAATAAGGTCTTTGCAAGGTTTGTTCTAAGGTGACTAGTGCTCTGAGTCAACAGAAAGGATATTTAAGGAATCATGGATTCCCCCTTAAATGTATATTCTCAATTCCCTCAGCTTTACCAGCTTCCTCATCGGGATTAGGCACCTTAGTGACCTTTTTACCTGATTGTGATGATTGTAGTGGTCTTGGCATGGTCTATCTCTCTGAATTACCCTCTCTGGTGTACTGTTCTTGGTATCAGCTCAGTACCTGAAATGTTAGTACAGATCTCTATATACATGCAGGATCCATGTATATCAATCCTAAACTTATACAAAGCTCTCTAAATCTAGTTTCAGCCAAAGGTTTTGTAAAAATGTCAGCTCTCTGAATATCAGTATGGATCTTTTCCATCCTTATGTTCTTCTTTTCAACATGATCACGAATAAAATGATGTCTCACATCAACATGCTTACATCTAGTATGAAGAACAGGATTTTGAGTGATGGCAATTGCACTATTGCTGTCACAGAATATAGGTACATTAGCAGTATCCTTTAGATATTTCAGCATCCTTTTAGCAGTTTCCACATGACTTTCTTTGAGATTGGCCTGAAATCTAGCACATACATCTACTGCAAATGCAATATCTGGCCTACTAGCACATACATCTACTGCAAATGCAATATCTGGCCTACTAGCAGTTAAATAGAGTAAAGAACCAATTAGAGCTCGATAATAGGATTGGTCAGCACACTTACCTCGATCATCTGGATCCATTCTGTATGTAGGTAGCATTGGTACTCTAACTGTTTTACAGGTCTTGATACCAAATTTATCTAACAGATTTCTTGTATATTTTGCTTGATTGATAAAGATACCTTCAGATGATTGTTTTACTTGAAGGCCCAGAAAGTATGTCATTTCACCCATCATTGACATTTCAAACTTACTTTGCATGAGCTTTGAAAAGCTTTCACTCATGTTTTTGTTAGGTGAACAAAATATGATATCATCCACATAAATTTGGACAAGTAAAATGTCTTTACCTTCTTGTCTTCTGAACAAAGTACGGTCTACTTTGCCCTTAGTAAAACCATTTTCAACTAAGAATAGTGAGAGAGTGTCATACCAGGCTCTTGGGGCTTGCTTCAGACCATATAGTGCTTTCTTCAACCTGTATACTTGATTACCATTCACCTCAAATCCAGGAGGTTGTTCTACATAAACTTCTTCAACAAGTATACCATTTAAAAATGCACTTTTAACATCCATTTGATACACAGTGAAATTCATATAAGCAGTATAGGCAAGAAATAATCTTATAGCTTCTAGTCTAGCTACAGGGGCAAATGTTTCATCATAATCAATACCCTCAGCTTGAGAGTAGCCCTGAGCAACTAATCTAGCCTTATTTCTAATAACAAGATCATTCTCATCTTTCTTATTTTTGAAAATCCACTTAGTACCTACCACATTGTGATCAACAGGTCTCTTTACAAGTTCTCATACATCATTTCTAGTAAACTAATTTAATTCATCTTGCATAGAAATAATCTAGTTACTATCAGCCAAAGCCTCTTTTACAGTCTTAGGCTCAATAGAAGATAAAAAGCAACACCAGCAAAACAAAGAATTACTAGGTTCTGCCTTAGAATCAAACAGTTGTTTTCTAGTTTTGACACCTTTACCAGACTCACCAATAATCAGATCAGTAGAATGAGCAGATTTCCATGTTTTTCTAGTTTTAACAGGAACAATCTCATCATCAATATCATTATGCATATCATTATCATTGATATCAGCAGTTTCATTCACAGGAGAACATTCAACCAGATTAGGCATGTCAATAGGTCTAGAAGACTTACCATTGTCTTTTACCTTTCCTACATCATCATTTTTCCTTAGGATATTTAGGAATGGGTTATAGGCTTGCACATATTCATAGACTTCAGAGTCTTCATCATCTTTGTTGGTTTGAATTTTCAAATCATCAACTTTCTTACTGAGTTGATGGTCAGTAGAGTCTTGTACAACTTCATCAAATACAACATGGGGTGTTTCTTCCACACATAGAGTAGAGTAATTAAATACTCTAAATGCCTTGCTAGTAGAGGAGTATCCTAAGAATATCCCCTCATCTGCTTTTGCATCAAAAGCATTTAATTTGCTCTTCCCATTGTTATGAATGAAACACTTACATCCAAAGATATGAAAATATGAAACTCTGGGCTTTCTACCTTTCCATACCTCATATGGTGTTTTACCTTGTTTAGAGCACTTTTGTTCTGAGTATGGCAAGCAGTGTTGATTGCCTCAACCAAGAACTTTTGTGGTGTGTTGTACTCTACCAGCATTGTTCTGCATGCTTCTTTTAGTGTTCTGTTTCTTCTCTTAGCAACTTCATTCTGCTGTGGGGTTCTTGCTGCACTAGTTAGATGCTGAATTCCACATTTAGAACAATATTCTTTAATGTAGGAGTTAATGAATTCAGTCCCCTTGTCACTTCTGATCTTGACAATGGGCTGACCTTTTTCTACTTGCAACCTCTTTAACAGATCTGGTAGTTGAGTTTGTGTATCACTCTTTTTGTGTAAGAAGATTACCCAAGTAAATTTTGAATAATCATCTACCACAACTAAAGTGTACCTTCTACCATTCAGTGTAGGGGGTTTTATAGGACCATGAAGATCCATGTGCAAGAGTTCTAAGACTCTACAAGTAGAAGGAATGGGTATTGATTTAAAGGAAACTTTTACCTGTTTACCTTTTTGGCATGCATCACACACTTGTGACTTGAAATAGATTTCATTAGGGATACCTTCAACAAGGTAATATATATCTTGCTATCTTATTAATTATTTTAAAGTTCATATGGCATATGCGTATGTGCCATAGCCAGCTGATTTCTTTAGGACTCTTACTAAGAAGGCAAGCATCCCTAGGGCAGCTATTCCAATTCACAATGAAGACACTGCCTTGCCTTACTCCAACCAGTAGAATTGAGTGTGTTCTTTTATCCCAGATCTCACATTTGTTGCTTTTGAAGTAGACTTTATAACCCCTGTCACAAAATTGAGAGACAGATAACAAATTTTATTTCAAACCTTCTACATAGGAGACATCTTGAATCTCCACATCTCCATTCCTTATATACCCAAATCCTTTTGTGATTGCCATGGAACTATCTCCAAAGATCACCTTGGGTCCTTCTTGTTCATGGTAGTTAGATAGAAGAGCCCTGGTACCAGTCATGTGGTGAGAACACCCACTATCTATGTACCAAGTTTCTCCAACTGAACCACCTTTCTTGTATAGATCCAATCGACCCTGCAAGAAGTGATCTTAATAATTTAGGTACCCTTTCTCTATTGGGGTCCTTGGGGGTTAGTGGTAAGAGGCACCCAAATAAACATTGAAGATTTGAATAATTGAGACCTCTTCAGTTTTCTACCATGCTTATCACAGAACAGTACTTTATTGACCTTATCAGAAGTATCAGCAGACTTAGGATCTATTTTTCTGAGATAGCCTTTCCTTGGATCTATCCCTTTTTCAGTAAGATCGGTATGTTTGTAATAGTTCGAATAGGACCTAAATGCCTGTGGACCATACGGCTTATAGATGCGTTTTGGTCTTTCTTCTTCAATGATATCATAAGATAAAGGTGGAGGATAAAGAACAGGTTTGTTATGATAATGAGGGACAAATTTCCTAGGTTTAGTTGAGTACAGCTGAGACTGCCTTATAAAATGTGGTCTAGGTTGTTTCCAACTTGCCTGTGCTTGTCTTGACCTACTTTGCTGAGTTTGCCTCTTCTGATTCCAGGACTGTTCTGCTCTGGTCAGAGAAGTAAAACTCTGCTGGTATTGTTGGGAATAAAATGAGAAGTTTTGATTAAAATGAGTAAACCTCTTAGTATGATAGATGCATAAGTTTAGGGGGAACACATGCCTAGAAGATTACAAGAAGCAAGTCCCCTCAAGGCTCAGAATCAAATTGACCTCAAGACTGCTGAATGCACTAAATGGACAACTATGCTGATCAAGTCAGCTCAGTTGTATACCAATCCATCTGAATATCATAAGGATTCAATGAACCATCAAGACTAAAGTCTACTGATGTAAATGTCATGAATCAGAAGATGTGAGCAGCAGAGTTCTCTCAGCACACTTGTACCAGAACTGCTGCAAGAGAATCCCAACTGTGCTGATAATTAAGGTCAATACTACTGAATCAAAGCCATGAAATCTTAAAGATCATCAAAGACACATGTATGGAAAGAGAAAGAGCCAAGGCATCTGAAGAGCAAGCCAACATTGCTGATAAGCAAAGCCTGCTGACAAATAAGTAGGATTGTCCAAGTGATAAGGAAAGTTGTCCTTATAATAAGACTAACTATCAGAAGTGATATCCATGTTTGATCAAGTGAATTTTGAAGTCAGATATTGGGAAGAGTGCTTCAAAGTCAAGACAAAATGCTCACAACCGTTTACTTCCCAAATTAAGGACATGTCACAATCAAGAAACTGTCTTCCAGCTGCAGAATTCAAAGAAGACATTTATAGACAATTGAGGCTGTCTTTCCAACGGGCAAATCCTCAATTTTGTCTATAAATACAGAAGTGTGGAGACCATTTGAAAGCATCCAACTATCCTGCAATCTAGAGGAAACCTCAAGCTCAAAGCTTCAAGCTTTCAAAGATCATCTAAGTTTCCAGAAACACTTCTTCTAAGCTGCACTTGATTGTATACCCATACAAGCTTAGAGAGATATCCTATCCTTTTACACTGAGCTCATTGTAAAGGATATCTCAAACTAGTTGGAACCAACACCAACCCTTATACCTTTCCAAAAGAGAGATAGAAGGTTGTTGTAGTAGAAGTGGTAGGAATTGACTGTTGAGAGAAGAACAGTTCAATTCTGAGTTGAGAAGAGAGTACTAGGACTCTGATATCCTAGGGATCAAGGCACCAAGGAGTGTTGTGGTTGATCAAGTGCACCTTGGCACTATAAAACAAGTAATTTCAAGAGTGAAGGAATTATCCTGTTAAATCAGGGAAAGTGGATGTAGGAGCTTGAGTCTCTGAACCACTATAAACTCTTGTGTTGATTTACTTTCAAGTATTTACATTCATACAACACAGCACACAAACTGGCCTTTCAAAGATATATACTTAACACTGTGCAAAATAGATTTGGACAAGTTCCCTGAAATATCAGTTTATGAGATAAGAAGATTTTAGTAATTAAAGGAGTTTAAACTAAAGGGCCAACCACTATTCCGCACATATAACTCAAGTAGATAGTTATTCAACTAAGTACTCAATAGTACTTAGTAGTTTGATTATCTTCTAAAGAGTTAATCATATCAGCAGAGTTGTCCAGGACAACCTTGCTGAACCAATTTTGGTTAAAGTTTGAAAAGATTTGCATACAAGTGTATTCCCCCCCCCCCCATACACTTGTTATATACTCCTTTCAGGACCAACAAGTGATATCAGAGCAGGGGTTCAAAGACCATTGCTTCTGAAAATCCATCTTGATTTTCAAAAACACATTTAGTGTGGTTACTGAACTGGTACGTCTTTCTGAAATCTTGAATATTTATTGTCTAACTCTATATTTGAGATATGGCAAGAGGGAACCACAACAACAATCAGAACCAGCAGCAGAATCAGAATCAGAATCTAAACCAGAATCAGAACAACAATGTTGTTATTCCTCCTGATGTTGTTCAAGGCATAAACAATATGGCTCCAGATCCAATCAACCATATCTCACATCATAAATTGCCAATGTTCTCAATTGAGAACTATGACTTTTGGAAGATAAGGATGCGAGCTCATCTTGCATGCCTCCACATTGAAATGCTAAGAGTCATCACCAGGGGTCCATTTATATTCACTCAAGTCAACCCCAGGATTACTGATGCTCAGAGGGCAGATACAAGGGATGAGATCCCCAAGGATGAGGATGATCTCACAACTGAAGAGATCGAGGAGAGATAATCTCAATTATCTAGCTATGAACACTCTCTACTAAACAATTCCAGATGCAATTATGGAAATTGTCTACCACTGCACAACTGCCAAGGAAATATGGGATACTCTTGCAGAAATGTGTGAGGGTACTGAAAAGATTAAGGAGAATAAGCTCCAAGTGGCTGTGCAGAAGTTTGAACAATTCACAATGGAGTTAGATGAGTCCATTGACAAGTTTGCTGGTAGATTCACAGACATAATGAATGAAATCAACTCATTGGGCAAGGTGTACTTCAAGAGAGAAGTTGCACTAAAGATTCTAAGAAGTCTCACTCAAAAGTGGGATGTATATTTTGTAATGATGTAGAATACCAAGGATCTCTCTACCATGCCCATGCAACAAATCTTCTCAGAACTCAAGGCTTATGAGTTTGATCTCAACAGAAGAAAGCCTGTTGAGGAACCTTCATTACCAACCAAAGGAGTGGCATTCCAAGCCAAAGCTGCTGAACCTGAAATGCAGTCCACTCCTAGATCATCAAAGTCAGTCTCCAAGGCTGAAATGAAGGAAGAGCTAGCCCTCATGGCTAGAAGGTATGACAAGTTAAACTCAAGGTTTGGTAGATACAAGAAATTATACCAAGATAACAAGGTCAGGAGAAGGTACAACTCTCCTGAAGCCAAGGCTGAGGACAAAAGGCCTGAAGAAAGAAGATCAGAGGACAAGTACTCTGATAGGAGAAAGTCCAGCAGAGCTGAAGCTTCATCATCTAGAAGAAGAGATGAACCAAGGAAGGATGATGATGAAGACTTGTGCTACAACTGCAAAAGAAAGGGTATTTCCAGTATGACTGCCCTGAACTCAGCTCAAAAGAAAGGAAGGAGAGACAAGCTAAAAGAGACAAGAAGTTCACCAATAGAAAGGCCATGATGGCTGGTGATGGGTCTGAAAGTGCTGAAAGCTTCAACTCTTCTGATGATGGACTGTTCTCAAACAGTGATGATGATGATGTGTGCAACATGGCCATAGAGGATGATGAGGTATCCTCTACTTCTAGCTCACCATCATTTCTATCACAAAACACTAGTGAAGTCAACCTGAAACTTTCTTTTGGAAAGTTGATGGAAGATTTCACTAGACTGCAAGAATTTCATGAAAATTGTGTGAGAGAAAATGAAAGGCTATCAATCGAACTTGCAAAACCTTCTGAATCAGTAGTTGATGTCAAGTCTACTGAGTTGTATCAACAAGTCTTGAGAGAACTTGATGAAGCTTCTCTCAGGATAGTTGATCAACAAAAGCCGCTTGATGAACAGTTACTTGTTCAGAAGAGAACAGACTTTGAGCTAAAAAATCTTCAAGCTAAATTTGACAACCTCTCACATGAGTATGACATTCTTAAAACAAGTGAAGAAAGGTTAAAAACGAAGATGTCTGTTTTGAACAAATCCTCTAAAACAAATGAAGACTAGGCAACATGTACTTGTGAACTTCTTGTGTGATTCTCTCTTTTGTAGAAATGACTAGGCAGAAATGATTCTCTCTCTTGTGTGATTGACTTCTTAACAAATTGTTGTCGACGAGAATGTATATGGTCAACAAACGATTGATGAAAATTAAAAAAAAAATTAATTTTTTTTAACAATTGTTGATCGACCATATACACTCTCGTCGATAAATAGTGTTGTAGACGAGAATGTATAAAGTCGAACCTGGCGTATCAAAATTAAAAAAAAAAAATATATATATATATATATATTACATACCTGCTTGTTCCGGCGAAGGTGGTGGAACAGCGATGGAAACGACGGATCAACGGTGGAAGCCGATGGAGTAGGGGAGAAGCTAGAGAGAAGCTCTCCTCTCCCTCTAAAAGTCGTGGCTCCACCCTAAATTCTTTAGATTTACAGTTATACGCGTGTAACATCTTATATCATGGTATAACATTGTAGATGAAGGATACGTGTAACTATTTAGTAAATTTTAATTTGGTCTTCATCTGACGTCGGGACTCGGGGGACCGAGAATGAAACATTGAGGGGGACCAACACTAAAAAAATATGTAATTAAATACTTTCTCCGTTTTGAAAAAACTATCAATTTTTTTTCACCAGCTTTAATAAAAACTACTTATTCCTTCTTTGACAAACTACTATCTCACACATTTTTATTATATTTTTCACTCTCAATCACATCACCTCTAATACATCTACTTATTTGATTATATTTCTTAATCTTCGTACAAAGCTAATGGGTAGCTTTCACCGAAATATAGCATTAAACTTACCACATGTTAAAATTTAAAACATCTTTATTTCATATATATCATAGAAATTATATATAAGCGAATTTATGTTTAACCTTTTCACAATCTTCTTTTAATTGATTAATTTAAACGTTAATTATGAATTAAATATTTAAAAAATAATTCAATAATAAACTAATAAATAATAAAATAAATGATATATAAATATAAATTGAAATATAAATTGAAATAGCAAACATGTTGCTAGTTGCAATTGCAGCAAGATAAAAAGCGGGTTTTTAATTTCAAAGGAATTAATCAATGAAAAATGGAATAAATAAGTCCAGTTTATGTTTGGTGGGCTGTGCTCTTAACCCCCATAATTTTAAATACAAAAATAGATAAGTATAAAATGACTAAATACCCCATATATAAATAGAAAATAAATTAATTTTATAAAAATTGAAAAAATCTAAAAAAATAAATCGTCAAAAATAATTAAATAAAATAATAAAAGAAATCAAGAATACATGTATTGAAAAAGATAAATAAAATCTAAAAAAATATTTTTTTATAAAAATACCTAAATTTTCAAAAATTGATTAAAGCTAAAAAATTAATTATTTTTGAAGATTTAGTTGATTTTTTTAATATTTTAAATTTTTATTTAGCTTTGTTTTATTTTTAAAGATTTAATTTTTTGTCTAATTTTTTTAATTTATTTAAGGCTGAGTTGATTTTTCTTTCATTTTTTAATTTTTTAAAGTTTTTTTTTTATTTTTTTAATATTTTGTTAGATTAAGGGTAAATAGGAAAGAATTGAAATGTGTTTAGTAATAAAAATTAATTTTAAATTTTAATGGGGTGTGTTTAACATTTGTGGTATGTATAACATTTTATGGAGTGTTAATAGCCCCACCCTTTATTCATTGAACTGTCTTAGTTTACACCACTCAGGTCAACTCATTGAGAAAAAAAAATATTTCTTACTTTTTTATTGGGTTAATTTCATATAAATTCACGAACTTTAGGCTCAGACTCAATTTAATCCCAACCTTCAAAATTATAATAAAAAATCACAACCTTTGATGTTGTTTCAATTCGATACCTGTTTTTTTTTTCTCCGGTCAACAAATGATGACGTGGCTCACCGGAGAATGTCTGTTTTTTTTTTCTCCGGTCAACAAATGATGACGTGGCTCACCGGAGAATGTCTGTTTTTTTTTCTCCGGTCAACAAATGATGACGTGGCTCACCGGAGAATGTGTATATGTGTCGCATAATATTATACACATTATTTTTTAATTCCACGTCAAATTACATGTAATATATGTGCCACAAAAATCACAATCTTTAATTTGATGTTGGTTTTTTTGTTTTCAATGGTTTGTTTGTTTTTCTTTGATTGTAAAAATATTTTATTTGTATTTATTAAAGTGTAATTTAACTTTTAAAAGTTGTTATTTATTATGCTTAAGATGTGTAATTTCATTTTAAATTTAAAAAACAATTAAAATATACTTTAATACATTATATATTATGGGGCAAATATACACACTTTTCGGCGAGCCACATCATTAATATTTGTTGGTCGAAGAAAAAAAGTATGTATCGATTTGAAACAATATTAAAGGTTGTGATTTTTTATTATAATCTTAAAGATCGTGATTAAATTGAGAGCGGGATTAAAGATGGTGTCTAGTAAATACATGTAAATTGAAAATGATATAATAACTAGAGGGAAGAAGACAGACTTGCCTGATGCCATCATCTGAGTAATATAATATTATGGTGACGATGGGGAACTCGATTTTAAGTTGGTTGATATATAGCTAGTTGGAGAGCAGTGTTGTGGGAAATAACAAGAGCATTCACACTCTTCAAACATCCCAGTGCGTCGTAGGCTAACGGATTAGAAGTAGGTAAGGCTGTTAGGATGTAAGGGTAGAGCAGCCTTTCCGGAAATTATTATTCGTCTCCCACCCATCTCGATAAGTGTCTATATACGCACGAAAATTAAAAAATAATAAGTGAATTGAAGATGTTGGGATAAAATGCAAATTTAAGTAATTAATTACTCTGGCAGCGTCGATTTGAGCTCGTACTATAGCAGGCACGTAAGTTATAACTTCAAGAATGGACTTGCCCTGTATTAATGCGTAGGCGATATCATGGGCTTGGGGGTTCACCAGCAATATGACAGAGTTTGCAACTCTATTTGCAGATTCTGAATAATTATCAAAATAGATCGAGTTAGTTATTTAAATATCAAATGTAATTAAACGTCTACGCTAAGATTTGAAGGATAAATATATACTTAAATGAACCTGTATTATTTGAGGAAAGTGATGCTAGATATGTTCTGAACCAATTTATTTGAGAGGTAAGAGAAGTAGCATAAGATGGAATAGTAATGCCCCTTTCTCTAAAAAACTGACGATCAAGAGCTGGGCTTCCTGCTACCGAAAAAACGACACCGTCCGAAGAAGAATTAGAATTACCCAATGACAAGTATGGTCTAATGTTTGGGAGGCAAGCAAAATCAGCTGCAAGGCATTAACAACAAGAGATCAATTATTATTTCAAAGTAATAATTAAAAAAGGTAAATATAAATATACCAGCATAGTCAGCTTCAATACGACCATCGCACCAACGGCCGGTAGGGGTACCAGGAAAAGTTGTACCATAAGGAAAACGTGCAGCCGGAAGAAGAGGGAGAATTCGAATAGAGTTGCCGGTGTCGCCGAATCCATCACCAAATTCGTACAAGTACTGATCCCGGCATCTGGTGGTGTTTTGGGCACAAGTAATTGTAAGAATAAGCAAGAAAAAGGTTATGAGGATTTTCAACCTTTTAGTCTCAACTGCGGCCTCCATGGCCATATAACTCAAAGATCCAATTATAAAAAGTAAAATGCCAATAATTTAAATCGCCTACAGCTATTTTATATTATGTAAAAGTTCAACTCTTTATATAGTTGAAATATGAGAAAAAAAAATCATAAGCAAACAAAATATTCTTTAATTGAAGTTGACAAAATCAGCGCATGCCTCTAAAGTAGATTTAATTTTATATTGTCAACTCTGAAATACTTAATACTAGTGTATGAAGAATCTTGCAAGAATTCCATCCAATTCTCAAATTGCACAATTTTCAAGCATACACTTGGGACCAAAAATTAATTCCGGGCCCAAACACAAGTTGAGAATATAAGTGGAAATATCGAAATCTTAAATTTATGGAAATACAGATAGATTAAATTTTAAAAATTATAAAAATTTTAATACATAGATTTAACAAAATAATTTGAACATTAAATTTTAACATGTGTAATAAATTTACATCGATATTAGGCTCAATATTGTTATGGTGTACCGATATTTATTAATATTTTCGATCTTTCACAATCGTGAAAGTATTATTTTTCACAATATCGATATTAGCTAGTGACCAAAACAATAGATCAAGGGATAGATTTGGATTGTTGTCATGTACTAATACTATACAGGAACAGGAGGCTTTGGATGATACGTAATTGTTTCCTTTTATACATTACCACTACAAAAAATGCCTTTATTTGCAACGAAATTTTGGTCCTCTCAAAAATTAACGACGTTTTTTTTTTTTTTTTCCATATTTGTGATAGAATTTGTGAAGGATTTTTATTTATTTTTAATTATTAGCGACGGAATTTGTTTGGGTGTGAGAAGATAGATTTTTTTTTTTTTAATCAAAATTAACTCAAAGATACTACGCTGGTTTATATATATATATATATATATATATATATATATATATATATCATGTAGAAAGTATAATAGTTTTCAATGATTTCTAATGATGTTGTACGTAATACATATATACAGACAATCATAAAGAATACAATTAATGGACTAATAATCTACTAGTAAATTCTACAGATTTGGAGCTTGATATTAGGGATTGAATAATTAATTAGATGGAGGAGGATCCGGAGGCCTATGACTAATACGCTCCTGCAAAATCGACGTGCCATCGGCAATGGAGATTTTGGAACGAAGATCTTCAAACTGAGGGCGAGCAAGTGGTTTTGTAAGAAGGTCCGCCAATTGATCTTGTGTGTTGACATAGGTGACGGAAAAGATGCCCTTTGAGGATAGGTCCCAAACGAAATGAAGGTCGATGGCTATATGTTTCATTCGGGAGTGTTGAACCGGATTTAGAGCAAGACGAGTAGCACCCATATTGTCACAAAGCACTCTTGGTGAAGCAGCAAGTGTAATGCGCAAATCTTGGAATAAATGGCAAAGCCAACAAACTTCAGAAGCCGCAGTAGCCAATTCATGATACTCGGCCTCCGTAGAGGAACGAGCCCCCCCACTTGCGAGAACGCCAGGAGATTGGTGTCGACCCCAAGAACACGATATATGCAGAAGTAGACTTGCAATCAGACAGATCACCCTAAAAATCAGAATCCGAGTAGGCAACTAATGTAAGAGAGGACGTACATTGGAGTAAAATACCATGATGCAGCGTGTTCTTCAGATATCGAAACAGCCGCTTGATCGAGGCCCAAGCCTCAACTGTAGGAGCAGCCATGTGTTGAGCTAGGCGATTAACAGTGAAGGCTATATCCGACCGAGTCATGGTTAAGTACTAGAGGCCCCCGAGAGCACTGTGGTATTCAGAAGGATCAACGACGCCGAACGCCGAGGAAGATTTAGCAGATGCCGGGGTGGAAATAGGCTTGTCACCTTCCATTTAGTGACGACGGAGGAGATCAATTAAGTCTCTGTGATCAAGTAAGTTATATATTAATGAAAAATGTATGTTATTATAACTGAAAAGTGTATGTTATTATAACTGAAAAGTGTATGTTCTATTAATGAAAAGTGTAGGTTATATTGTAGATACCTAAATTTTATCGGTCCCTCCAATTGATTTGAGCCTCTAAAACCCAATAAATTAATTTAAAATTCAAGACGGGCCTCTGAAGTCCAATAAATCAAGACGAGCCTCTAAAGTCCAATAAATCAAGACAGGCCTCTAAAGCCCAACAAACCAAATTGAGCCCAGATAGGGTATTCTTAGCCCATCAAGTAATTCAAAATTTGAATTAAGCCATAACCACTTGCACAAATATCTCCTTGGCCCATAAAAAAACCCTAGGTTTTACACCTATAAAAAGAGACCTCATTTCATTCATTTCATAATCAAGAAATCAGAAGCATTCAAGGCTCTAAAATTCTCTGCAGAGATTTTAGAGTGTTCTTCAGCAATTGGAGGAAATTCAAAGGCGTTCTTCGTGAAAAGCAGCAAGAAGCAGTGTTCGAGTGGAGATCAAGGTGCTAAGCCTCTTCGATTCGGCGTTTCTTCAAGGCGTTCTTCGTGAAAAGCAGCAAGAAGCAGTATTCGAGTGGAGATCAAGGTGCTAAGCCTCTTCGATTCGGCGTTTCTTCAAAGTTCTTCGTGGATCTTCAACGAAAAAGTCCCAATAAGTCCCGAAAAAGTCCCAAAAGTCCCGAAAAGTCCCGAAAAGTCCCGAAAAGTCCCTAAATTCAACGTTTAATCCAAAAATACGGTGCTAAGCCTTTGGATTAACGTTATAAAAGCCCCCAAATACAAGATCGAAAAGGATTGAGCTGCGGATCCAGCTCCAAAAGCTCAAGAAGTCCAAGTAAAGTTCAAGAAGAGAGAATCAGAGGAGAAATTAGAGATTGTAACCCGCAATATTCATCGGTTTAATCCGAAATTAAATAAAATTGTTCGCATTTTCGCGTTTTATATTTAATTCACGAATTTGTGTTTACAAATTGGCACGCATTTTCGCATATATATTAATGAAAATTGTATGTTATTATAACGGAAAAGTGTATGGTATTATAACTGAAAAATGTAGGTTAATATAGTTGAAAATATTATTGAAAAGTATAAATTTAAAATATATATATATATATATATATATATATATATTGACCATTGACTGGTCAAGGTCAACTCAAGTATGTTGTGTACTTAAGTGCACAAGAAACTCACCCTTTGAGTTTTAATACTCCCTCCGTCCCAGGATTACTTGCACGGTTTGACCGGCACGTTGTTTAAGAAAAGTGAATTTAGTGGTTGGTGATATAAGATAAATGAGGGGTATTTTAGGTGATTTGGTGAGGTGTAAAGTGGATATGATGAGGTGTAAAGTAAAATGTATGTAAAAAGATGGTGACAATTTTGAAAATAAAATGATGTTGTGAGGGTATTAATTTTGTAGGTTATTTCCATATTAAGAGTGTGCAAGTAATTTTGGGACGCCCAGATAAGGAAAGTGTGCAAGTAATCACGGGACGAAGGGAGTATAACTTTTCTGTTTATATTATTTAAATTTCACAATTTATAGTAAATAATTAATATTTTAAATATTTTTAGTTAAAGAAACAATAATGAGAGAACTACTAATAATCATTTTTTTGTAATATGTGTATAAATATAATTAACTTTTTATCTTAGAGATTATTAAGGTTATATAAATACTTAAAATTTTAATACATTTTAATTTGTTAACTAATGGTTTCCATCCAAAAAAACCAATGGATAGAACCAAATTTACAAGAAAAAGAATTACTTTCGAATATAGGGGTCAAAAGTGATTTGAAAAAAAAAACCTACATAACTAAAAGTGTAATCTATTTTCTCTCTCTCTTTTTTTTTATCTTAAATCGCGTACATTTATTATTATACAAAAGTTCAACCCTATAGTTAACAAATTTTCTATGGTTAGACACTTAGGGCATGTTTGCTTCATGAGTTTAGGTGGATTTAGTGATGTATTTGATATGTAAACCCATCTTCTCTCATGTTTGATTTCTATAATTTTAAACACCTTGACCCGTGTTTATAATTTGACCCGGTTTTAATAAACTAGATTCCATGGGTTTAGACAACCTAGCCTCCCATTGGGTTTATCTAGCCTCCCCTTGAGTTTATCTAGCCAACCCACCACATCTAAACCCATCTTATCCCAACCCATGAAGCAAACATGCTCTTAAACATGTGGGGAAGAAAAATCACAACCAAACAAAATATTCTTTAATTAATTAAAAAATTCTGCAAATGCCTCTAAAGTAGATTTTCGTATTGTCAACTCTAAAATAGCACTCCAGTTAAAAATCACATAAAAATGTACATTAAATTGTATGAAGAATCTTGCAAGAATTCCATCCAATTCTCAAATTGCACATTTTTCAAGCCTACACTAGGACCAAAAACTAATTCCTGGGAAAACACAAACAATGTTGAAATATTAGATTTTAAATATATAAAAATATATAAATTGATAAATTTTAAAGATTATGAAAATTTAATAACAATATATATAAATTAATATTTGGCATGGGTAACATTCACTCATTTAAAAAATTGGACACACAAACACAAATATTTGTCTAAAATATTATTGGAGTTGATTTCAAGTCTGCCATATCTTTGTTATGAGTTCTTATTCTTATTTTACTACTAAAAAGTTCTTATTATTTGGGCTTTTAGTTACTTTAATTGTTTAGGCCCACTAATATTATACTGGCCCATTTATAATATATGAGGGCACGCATTATATATACTCCTTGTACACAGCAGTTTCCAATAATTTTTGGATACTGCGAAACACATTCTGAATATAAACAGATTTTTCGTTCTTAATAAATATAATTAATATACAATGTTATTTTATACAATATTTAAAAAATATCGTAAAAATGTCATTTTTTTCAATATTGATATCAATCACCTTGAAAATTGAATATACTGAGAATATATTGAAAATATTTTCATTCTTGAACAAAAGAGATCAACAGATAGATTTGAACTATTCTCATGTATTAACACTATACAGGAACTGGAGGGTTTGGATGATAGGTAAGGAACTGGAAGGTTTCGGCTCACACCTGGAAGACTCTCAAAGGTAGCTAGACTAGCTAAGACGGATAACCTTGCTCTCGGAGAGGCATTGTGGTAGGAAGCAATTCAGGTTTGTGCCTACTGTGCAGGTTTGCTCCGGAAACCATCAACCACTTGTTTATTTCCTGTCCAATTACTCTCCTGGTATGGAATGAATTAAGCAATTGGTTAGGCTGCCATTTAATATACTCTACTGATATGATGGAGCACTTTTTGGAGTTTGTGAATTTTGGAAAGTATACAGCGGCGAGAAGGATTTATGGCTTAATTTGGCAAAGTACTGTTTGGAGAATTTGGAAGACCAGCAGGAATGATCCGGTGTTCAACGAGATAGTTTCTACAACTGAAAAGATTACGAAGGACATCAAATTTAGCTCTTGGAAATGGTTGAGAGCTCACTTTCCTATTAATTTTTGTTATTCGTTTCATGATTGGGAGTGCTCCCCCACCGAATGTAATGTATAGCGAGTAATTTGTAACCATTTTAGTCTAGTCCCTCTCTTATAGCTCGTACAAATAGTGAGAACGTTTTGAGTGCCTCTGTACTCAAAGTTATTAATAAAATTCATCTTTACCTTTAAAAAAAAAAACTGTTTCCCTTTATGCATTAT
The DNA here is from genome assembly GCA_963675135.1 of Galeopsis tetrahit. Taxonomy (NCBI): domain Eukaryota; kingdom Viridiplantae; phylum Streptophyta; class Magnoliopsida; order Lamiales; family Lamiaceae; genus Galeopsis; species Galeopsis tetrahit. The sequence goes on from OY776128.1 coordinate 56,412,859, forward strand.
ATATATGTTAATTAGCCCCTTCATCTACCATTTCTTCAAAACAGTTTATAAATATTTTTCATGTATTCTCATGTATTAATACCAAAAGTAATTTAAAAAGAAATACATAACTAATAGTACAATTTTACCAATATAGAAGGTACTCCCTCCGTCCCATTATTGATTGAATATTTACTGTTTTCTCATATTTTAATTTAAGAATTGTTTATTGGTATTAAACTTTGGGTGATGCTAAATGTACAGAATCTGTATGTACAGAGAGGGGCATTATGGTCCCCTTTTCATTTAAGTTTTGTTAGAATGACTAAAATACCCTTCTTTCAAATATATTGCTTAACTATTATTTTTGAATAAAATAATAAAGTCTGACACCCTTTTCTTCTTTTTCTTACCGTTTCATCACTCTTCTTCCTCTCTTTCTTATTCTTTCTTCTAAGAACTTCATCTTCTACATTTCTTCTAAGAACTTCATCTTCTACATTGACAAAAAAAAAAAAAAAAATTCTTCTACCATAATGTATAGTAGCACAAGCGTAAAAAATGTTGAGAAATATTATGTAGTCTTCAAAGGCGTACGGGTCGGGATTTATGATAGTTGGAGTGAATGTGCTCCACATGTCCTTGGATTCAAAGGTTCAATGTACAAATATTTTCGGAGTGAAGACGAGGCTATCGATGCATACACTACGTATTTTCAAGAAAAGTCGTATGAAGATGATTCAAATTCGAATATTGGATTAAATCTGAAAGAAGATGAAACGAAGGAGGCCTCAAGTTCTTATCATCCGAAAAGAATTGGAAACGAAGTTATGCAATATTATCAGTCTTTATTCATTCTTCTTCCTGTATTTTTATTTTTTTGTTTTGTTTCTGGAATTGTAGGTGGTTTTGCAAGCTTGTTTTTCTGGTGTTCATTCCACAATTGTAGCAAGTAATTATCATCGATTAATTTAGAGTTTATGTTTTGTAACAATTGATGTCATTGATTTTAATTTCCTTACCAATTCAATTTGAGTAAATTTCGGCCTTCTTCTTAGGAATTAGGGTTTAATTTGATTTCATTAAATTTGTGTTTCTTTTTAATGTAGATAATTAGTAGGATGAATGGGTCTGTAATCCTCATCTTCCATTTGAATTTTGATTTCATACTTTTCGAATTGAAATTTTTACAACTATCCTAATCCTCATCTTCCATTTCACCATTAATTGAAATTTTACTAAGTCAAGATACGTTTTTTTTTGTTTGAGATGTTTTAGGGATAGTGGTGAATGGTGATGTTTAAAATTGATAATTTAGATAAGAATTTCGTTTTTTTTACGGATTTTATAAGATTTAATTTGGGTTTAGTTTCATTAATCTACCCTTAATATTGGTGTTGTTTACTTTTTTTTTTTTTTTTTTGAAAACCCTCGGGCTTAGTTTTCATTATTGCAACTGCAAATTGAATTGGTTAGCCCATCCACAACAATCGGTGGGTCTATCCAAGAATGTAAATCCTCATGATGGCGGGCGTCACCCGCTAATGTATGTGCTACTAGATTCGCACTTCGTTTAGCATAAACAATTTTAACATTATTAAATTGTGTCAATAAGAGTCTACACGCTTGTACGTAGTCTCCGAACACTGAATTATAAACGTCAGTCGAGTTAATCGCATCGACGACAATCTTCGCGTCCCCCTCTATGATGCAAGAATCCATCGACTGCTCCTTAAGCCAAGCTAGAGCTTCGAAAAAGCCCATGATCTCTCCAATTTTGACCTCCAGGCAACCTCGGATTACTCTCGATCTGCCCCCTAATATTGCACCCATTGGGTTCCTGAGCACCAGGCCAAGTCCTGTTTGGTTACTGCTCCTGAAAAAAGCTGCATCCGTATTCAATTTCAGCCAGCCATTCGGAGGAGAGTGCCATGCATTACAGTTAGCAGGCTGCTGTATCGCCCTGCTGCTATCTGTCTTCGAGTTTCTCCATTCCAACCAGAATGAAGCGGACTGATGGATAGCTTCAATAGGTGAGTGTTTTGTGTTGCTCCAAACCATTGAATTACGTTCCTTCCAGATTTGCCAACATATCATACCGAAGCTTGCAGCCTTTTCGATGTTCAGATTTGATGCCATGTCAATCACCACCTCTCTCAGTATATGCGTTCTGGTGGCACAATCTGTGATGTTAGGCAGCAAACCTGCTCTCTCCCAACACTCCCTAGCATAAGGACATTCCAAGAAAAGGTGCCATCCATCGTCTGTTCCTTCCTCACACAACACACAATTAGTTTCGTGGACCACCCTCTTGGATAGAAGGTTAATTTTAGTGGGTAAGCACTCTTGGCCTGCTCGCCATAAGAAATCTTTAACCTTTGGTGGTACCGTGAGTTTCCATATAGCTCTCCAGTTTCCTTCTATATTCAGGGTAGGGTCTGCATGTCTTCGCATAAGGAGATGGTAAGCAGATTTTACACTATACAAGCCTTTATCTTCCGGGTACCACGTGATGGCGTCAATAGCCCCGATCGGTGGAATGGGGGTGTTAATAATGCGCTCTGTGTCAAGGGGAGTTAGCTCATTCAGTAGGCTGATATCCCATGTTCTACTGTCTGGATCAAACAATGCGGACACTGTTAGGTCTTCCAGACCCTCTATTTTATCCGAAATAATGTGCCCATTTATCGGATCATTTAGCCATTTGTCCTCCCAGACCTTGATGCTGACACCTGACCCAATCTTCCATTTAGAACCATCCCGGATAAGCTGCTGGCTGGCATGGATGCTAGCCCATGTAAAGCTTGGGTTCCATCCAATCGGCGCATTGTTGAAATCACCTCTGGGGAAGTAGCGGGCTTTGAGGACTCGGCAGACTAGTGCATCCCGATCCGTGGATAGTCTCCACCCCATCTTCCCTAATAAAGCCACATTGAATTTTTGTAAGTCTCTGAATCCTCGTCCTCCCTCCATTTTAGCCGAGCATAATTTCTCCCATCTCATCCAACTGATTCCCCGAGAAGCATCCGTGGAGTGACTCCAGAAAAATCTCTTGAGCATCACCTGTAATTCAGTTAATAGTGTAGTAGGGAGCAGAAAGGTCGTCATACAGTAGGTGGGCACCGCCGTTGCCGCTGCTTTAATTAATACTTCCTTCCCAGCCTTAGACAACTTCTTTTTACTCCACCCTTGGATCTTGGCCCACAGACGGTCTTTGATGTACTCGAAAATCTCTTTTTCCTTCGTCCTACCAACGAGGGTAATCCAAGATATCTACCCGTGTTGATGTCGTTATGCACTTCTAATATATCCATGATTTCAGCCCGTCTCCCCATAGATACATTTCTACTAAAAAAAACTCCCGATTTCATGTAATTTATCGCTTGGCCCGAAGTTCTCTCATACTCATTCAAGATATTCTTCAGGTGTTGACTCTCTTCAGTTGTGGCGCGACAGAATAGGAGGCTGTCATCCGCAAATAGGAGGTGGGTAATCTGAGGGGCTCGACGACACACACGGTTACCATGTAAGAATCCCGTCGTGTTGGCATGGTTCAAAGCTGCTAAAAGCCCTTCCGAACATAGTATAAACAAGTATGGGGATAGTGGATCCCCCTGTCGCAATCCTCTCCCTGGGATAATGGGGCCTACGATTTCATCATTCACCACAATCGAATACTTCACCGTTTTAACACACATAAGCATCCAGGAAACCCACTGATTAGCGAACCCAAGCTTAAGGAGAATTTCCTCAAGATAATCCCAATCGACACGATCATAAGCCTTGCTGATATCAATTTTCAATGCAACATCCCCTTTCGCTCCATAACGTTTATTTTTCATGGCGTGAATAGTTTCGAAGGCAATGAGCACATTATCCTGGATAACCCGCCCGGTTACAAAGGCGGATTGTGCCTTGTCAACAAGGCCTGGTAGGACCTCCTTTAAACGGTTGCATAAAACTTTCGAAAGTATTTTATAAATGACATTGCATAAGGAAATGGGGCGGAGATCGCATACCGTGCTTGGATTTTCTTTTTTCGGGATGAGCGTTACTGTCGTGCAATTCAACTTTGGTGGGAATTCTCCCCTGTGGAGCCAGGTACAGCTCTCGCGGAACACGTCTTCACCCAGAAGGTCCCAATATTGTTGGTAGAAAGCTGGGTTGAAGCCGTCCGGTCCGGGCGCTGTGTCGCCCTTCATCTGATGGATGGCTTTGTCGAATTCTAGTTTGGAGAAAGCCCTTGTTAATTTCAGATTTTGCTCATCTGTGATTAAGCGCCTCACTGGCTGGAGGAAATTCCCGTCGCTCACCCGAGTGGTGCTCGGCTGAAATAGGCCTGAAAAATAGGTTTGAACTACCCCACACAGGTCCTCTTTGGTTGATACCCAATCCCCAATTTCGTTTTGTAATCGCACGATTTTATTTTTTTTCCTCCGTGTAGATGCCGTTTGATGGAAAAATTTGGTGTTGGTATCACCTCCTTTAAGCCAATATACCTTAGCCCTCTGTCGCCAATATATTTCTTCCTGACGCAGGAGGCGGCCCAGGTCCGTGCGTGCTGAGCGGTACAGCGTTCGACCCATTTCACTCATATCCCCTTGAAGGTCAGAAATTTTACGTTCAAGGATTCTCTTTGCATTTCTGAATGTTGCATCCACGTTCTCACCCCATAACTTCAGCGAATCACCTGTAGCAAGCAGTCTGTTTGTAATATCCAGGTCCTTGAAACCCACCCAACAGTCATTTACCACATTCTTTAACTCTGGTTCTTCAAACCATCTATTCTCAAATTTGAAGGTCCGTTTTTTACAGCGTATCACCTCCGGCAATGTGTTTAGTAGGATAGGAGAGTGGTCTGAGACAGGTGCCACCAGATTAAGGAGTTCAGCATCTGGGAATCGAGTGTGCCAGGTCGGATTTGCCATTGCCCTATCGAGCCGTTCCTCAATGGCAGTGAGGGGATTGTTTCCGCGCGTCCAAGTGAACTTGTAACCTTGGAGTTGAATGTCTGTTAGTTGGCAATCACTCACCGCTTCTCGAAAACCTCTAAAAAGATGTTGTGGGTGGGGATTACGGCCTCTCTTATCGGCCGGCGATAGGAGATCATTGAAATCGCCTATACATATCCACGGGGTGTTTGTGGTGTGGGCTATAGTACGCAGTAAATTCCACGAAAGACGGCGTCTACTTCTCTCGGGGAAGCCATAGAACCCAGTGAGTTTCCAATTGCCATCTTCATCATTAATACTCAAGTTAATATGGTTTTGGGAATAGTTCAAAATAGAGAAGTTGTTATTATTCCAAAACATGGCAAGGCCGCCACTGCGCCCGATACAATCGACTGAGAAACATGAATTAAATCTAAGTTGGACACGGATAGCTTCTAGACGGACACCAAATGATATAGTTTCAGACAAAAACACAATGTCGGGTCGTCGAACTCGAACGAGTTCGCAGAGAGCAGGAACTGCAGCCGGATGACCCAACCCTCTACAGTTCCAGCTTAAGATTTTCATTGGTCCCGGCTGATCCCCGAGCCGGGACCAGCCGATAAAAAATGCTCGTTGTCCAAAGAGGCGTCCTTTTTGCTCTTGCCATGCAAAATGATTGCTCTTTTCCTTTTCTTCAGTTCCAGGGAGGCTTCATCATCATTGTCCACTTCATCCTCAATAAATTGGGTGGCCTCAAACGTGGGGTTGTTTCTGATGGAATTAATTGAATTTTCAACACAAGTAATTGCATCACCCGTTACCTTGCCACGGTTATCGCTAGTTGACCCCTGTCCTTCGCTTTTGCCATTATTAGCATTAATGTCGTTTTGATTCCTGCCGGTGGAGACGTTACCTCCACCCTCCCCCGTGCGGAGCCATTTTTCCCCCGTCAGTGGTTGTTTCCGACGATCCGGGGCGACAATATCGGGTCCCCATTTATAGTCTTTCTTCGTGGCCGCTGTGTCGTACCGGGCGGTGCAGAAATTTACTGTGTGTTCCAGTAATCCACAGTAGAAGCAAAATGTGTTAAGCCTCTCATACTTGAAGGTGACGGTGGTTGAAATCCCAATGGCAAGTCTAACCTTCTTGGAAATCGGTAGGGGAATAGAAGTATCGATTTCGACACGAACTCGCATGTATTTCAGCCATGTCGCTCCTTTGTTGGAATTATCGTATTCCAAGAAAGTTCCGATGAGATTTCCCAACCCCGTACCAGTGTTCTCGTTGAAGAAACCCATCGGAATCTCGTAGATTTGCACCCAGAAAGGCACACTCTTCAAAGGGATCTGAGATGGGATATCCCCTCGTTGCAGGTGCTGTAAGATGATCATATGGTTGTCGATGTGCCACGGCCCTCCTTGTTTCACTCTAGTGATGTCCATCAGATGATTGAAATGGCAGATCAGTCTCCCCTTCCCTACATCATTGATCATCATGCCTCTCGCCGGTCTCCATAGCGTCGCAATACGGTTCTTGATCTGTTTGAAAGAAAGGTTAGGTTCGGAGAGGAATCGAACCACTAGGCTGAGTTGGGTTCCTTCCCCCTCCATTTGACCTCCCTCGTTATCATTCTCCAGAATGAATTCCGCTTCGTCCTCCGAGGCAATGTTAAGATTTTCCATGATACAGTAATCTCCTAACAGATGCACATAAATAGGCAGAGGTATGCGAGAAGGAGATCAACGCAAATCAATGTAGAATAATATCGCCGATATTGCGGGTATCACAGTATCAACACAGATTCCAAATCAGTGGTGATGTTAAGATCGGGATCAATTCAAAGATCAGTATTCTTTGGCTCTCAACAGAGGAGAGATCACAGTATCTTCCTCCTCCAGTTACTACTGTTGTTGCTGGAAGTCGGTGTTGTTTACTTTAAAAAAAAAACAATACAAATAAACTACTCCGTAATAACTAACTAAACTTTGATTTCATTAGATTGAGAAGATAATGGGGGAAGATGAATGGGTCTGTATTAGAATTTTGATTTCTTACTTTAATATGCACGTAATATATACATCTTTCATTTCACCGTTAATTGAAATTTTATTAAGTCAAGATACATTTTTTTGTTTGAGATGTTTTAGGGCTATTGGTGAATGGTGATGTTTAAAATTGATAATTTAGATAAGAAGAAGTTTTTTGACAGATTTTATAGGATTTAATTTGAGTTTTATATCATTAATCTACCATTAATATTGTTGTTGTCTACTTTAAAAAAAAAAACAATACAAGTAAACTAATAACAAACTTAGATTTCATTAGATTCGATTGGAAAATGGGGGAAGATTACATCCCAGAATTAAAAACAACAAAAAAAACAGATTAAAAAAAAAAAAAAAGATAGGCATACATCTAAACTAATTAAACACTATTTTCTTCACCACCTCCTTCAACACTCTCTTCCATATTACCATCAGCATCACCGCCACGTCCACCGCAACTTGCCGAATCCACTTGGTCTCTCACTGTTGAATCCGAGAGAACAATGACTGGAATTTCTCTGACCCTGTTTACTTCAACAAAGAACTCGTACATCTTATGGTGAGGATCCTCACCCAGGATGACATCGCTTAAAGAATGTGGAGTGCAATGACCCAACAATCTTTTCATGAAAATCTTGACTTCTTCCTTCAACTCTTCATTCTGCCGTTTTGTATATTCATACATGGACATCAAACCTTTGGGTGAGGAGGGCACGAACTCTTGAAACTTGACCGACTTTGATGGTGTTCTTGCCATTTGGGATTTCTAGGGTTTAGGCTTTTGGATTAATGAGTTTACATGGCTAGGGGTATTTATATTGCCATCCCATAAGAGTTTTTGCGACCTTTGGCATCCCCCAAACCGTCATCATTATATTATGCACCTTTTGTTGTTGTACGCAACCCCCAAAAAAATGACTACTTTCAATTCAAAATTTATAAATTATTTAGGGTTCATTTATGAGGGGTGTATTGATCTACATTAATTGATAAACCGAAAATAATATTCATAATTTAAGCCCCCAAAAATTTATGAGGGGGTGTATTTATCTACATTTTGCGTAAAGTTTATTTATAAGAAATGATGCGGTGTATTTAAGCAAATTATGAACAATAGGTGCTTATGGGGGTGTATTCAGTAAAATTATTGAACTTAACATGAAATTGACATATTTAGATTAAAAATAAGTGAAATTACATTAATGAAGGTGTGTGTTTAAAAATTACTTAACTTAAAATGAAATTGACATATTTCGATTAAAAATACATTAATGAAGGTTATACAAAAATTCGATAAATTCTGAAATATTCAATTCGACAATATATATGTTAATTTTAAACTAACTTGAATTAAATATATTAATTAAATTTAACTTTCTGTATGTAAATTTGATATAACATATCATAAGAAATTATTAATATGATTTTTAATTTTAATCTATGTAATATTTAAAATTCATTTCAATAAATTAACCTTATATTCAGTTTAATATTTAGTTAAATATTCATTTGAAATTCATTTGAAATTAAAATTCATAAACAAGAACAAACAATTTAGATACTTAACGGTTGATAATATTAGTAGTATTTTGGCCACGATTAACAAAACAACCGTTCAAAAGGGCTATAGATGCCCATGATCTACATAAAAACGCAAAATAAAAAACTACCTAAATACAGAAAATTAAAACCTAATATAACCAACATCCATCCACCATCATCATAATCAAAAAAACAAAGAACCTTCATCCAACATCATCATCAATAACCAAAACACGCTTTGTGCTGAGTATCGTACGCAACAACGGCGGCCTCGAGTTCAGTCTTCGCCTCAGCCAGTAACCCTTCAGCGTGTTTGCTATCCTCTTCGTCCGCTTCGTAGACCTCATCCTCGAGAAACATCACCCTACGCTCCAGAACCTGACGAGCGTCTAGCAAGGAGTGAAGTCTGTCCCATCGCATCCGGAGATATAGCTGTTCAGCCTGGTACCGCTGCCGGAGTATATCCCACTCCCGTTTGTTCTTCTGGATAATCTCCATAAGTCCTTGGAAGAAATCCTACAGTGCAAACAAAAAATATATAGTTAAATCATGTGTAAATAAAAACACAAAATAAATCATGAATGATTTTACCTTTCCCTTGGTACACATGATCGATGATTTTTTGAGAGAAAGAGATGAGAGATAAAGATGAGTGTAAGGGGTATGAGTGTGGCTATTTATACAACTCGAAATGAAGGGGTATTTTAATTGAAAGGTTGCATCCAGTTGGCAATTTACCTTAATTTAATTTAATAAATTCAATTTGACCAATCTTTACTTAATTTAATTTAATAACTTATGTAAATAAATTCGAAAATTAAGGGATTGATAAGGGATGAGGGATTTAAGTCATTAATGGTATGTACAGATCGAATGTGTAATTTAAGTTATTATTAGGGATTTACAAAAATTAAGTTAAATAAATTAAACGGAATAGTGTTTAGGGTTTAGGGTTTAGAGTTTAGGGTTACTCGTTTTAATGTGTCGATCAAATTAAAATTCAGTAAATTGAAAACTTAGTGTTCATTACTTTATTTTCCAATGTGTTACTCGATCAAATCCAAATCAACTAATTTGTACACTTAAGGTTCGACTACTCGATTCTCACCGTACGGTGTTTAGGGTTTAGGGTTACTCGTTTTAATGTGTCGATCAAATTAAAATTCAGTAAATTGAAAACTTAGTGTTCATTACTTTATTTTCCAATGTGTTACTCGATCAAATCCAAATCAACTAATTTGTACATTTAAGGTTCGACTACTCGATTCTCACCGTACGGTGTTTAGGGTTTAGGGTTACTCGTTTTAATGTGTCGATCAAATTAAAATTCAATAAATTGAAAACTTAGTGTTCATTACTTTATTTTTCAATGTGTTACTCGATCAAATCCAAATCAACTAATTTGTACACTTAAGGTTCGACTACTCGATTCTCACCGTACGGTGTTTAGGGTTTAGGGTTACTCGTTTTAATGTGTCGATCAAATTAAAATTCAGTAAATTGAAAACTTAGTGTTCATTACTTTATTTTCCAATGTGTTACTCGATCAAATCCAAATCAACTAATTTGTACATTTAAGGTTCGACTACTCGATTCTCACCGTACGGTGTTTAGGGTTTAGGGTTACTCGTTTTAATGTGTCGATCAAATTAAAATTCAATAAATTGAAAACTTAGTGTTCATTACTTTATTTTTCAATGTGTTACTCGATCAAATCCAAATCAACTAATTTGTACACTTAAGGTTCGACTACTCGATTCTCACCGTACGGTGTTTAGGGTTTAAGGTTACTCGTTTTAATGTGTCGATCAAATTAAAATTCAGTAAATTGAAAACTTAGTGTTCATTACTTTATTTTCCAATGTGTTACTCGATCAAATCCAAATCAACTAATTTGTACACTTAAGGTTCGACTACTCGATTCTCACCGTACGGTGTTTAGGGTTTAGGGTTACTCGTTTTAATGTGTCGATCAAATTAAAATTCAATAAATTGAAAACTTAGTGTTCATTACTTTATTTTCTAATGTGTTACTCGATCAAATCCAAATCAACTAATTTGTACACTTAAGGTTCGACTACTCGATTCTCACCGTACGGTGTTTAGGGTTTAGGGTTACTCGTTTTAATGTGTCGATCAAATTAAAATTCAATAAATTGAAAACTTAGTGTTCATTACTTTATTTTCCAATGTGTTACTCGATCAAATCCAAATCAACTAATTTGTACACTTAAGGTTCGACTACTCGATTCTCACCGTACGGTGTTTAGGGTTTAGGGTTACTCGTTTTAATGTGTCGATCAAATTAAAATTCAATAAATTGAAAACTTAGTGTTCATTACTTTATTTTCCAATGTGTTACTCGATCAAATCCAAATCAACTAATTTGTACACTTAAGGTTCGACTACTCGATTCTCACCGTACGGTGTTTAGGGTTTAGGGTTACTCGTTTTAATGTGTCGATCAAATTAAAATTCAATAAATTGAAAACTTAGTGTTCATTACTTTATTTTCCAATGTGTTACTCGATCAAATCCAAATCAACTAATTTGTACACTTAAGGTTCGACTACTCGATTCTCACCGTACGGTGTTTAGGGTTTAGGGTTACTCGTTTTAATGTGTCGATCAAATTAAAATCCAATAAATTGAAAACTTAGTGTTCATTACTTTATTTTCCAATGTGTTACTCGATCAAATCCAAATCAACTAATTTGTACACTTAAGGTTCGACTACTCGATTCTCACCGTACGGTGTTTAGGGTTTAGGGTTACTCGTTTTAATGTGTCGATCAAATTAAAATTCAATAAATTGAAAACTTAGTGTTCATTACTTTATTTTCCAATGTGTTACTCGATCAAATCCAAATCAACTAATTTGTAAACTTAAGGTTCGACTACTCGATTCTCACCGTACGATGTTTAGGGTTTAGGGTTACTCGTTTTAATGTGTCGATCAAATTAAAATTCAATAAATTGAAAACTTAGCGTTCATTACTTTATTTTCCAATGTGTTACTCGATCAAATCCAAATCAACTAATTTGTACACTTAAGGTTCGACTACTCGATTCTCACCGTACGGTGTTTAGGGTTTAGGGTTTAGGGTTACTCGTTTTAATGTGTCGATCAAATTAAAATTCAATAAATTGAAAACTTAGTGTTCATTACTTTATTTTCCAATGTGTTACTCGATCAAATCCAAATCAACTAATTTGTACACTTAAGGTTCGACTACTCGATTCTCACCGTACGGTGTTTAGGGTTTAGGGTTACTCGTTTTAATGTGTCGATCAAATTAAAATTCAATAAATTGAAAACTTAGTGTTCATTACTTTATTTTCCAATGTGTTACTCGATCAAATCCAAATCAACTAATTTGTACACTTAAGGTTCGACTACTCGATTCTCACCGTACAGTGTTTAGGGTTTAGGGTTACTCGTTTTAATGTGTCGATCAAATTAAAATTCAATAAATTGAAAACTTAGTGTTCATTACTTTATTTTCCAATGTGTTACTCGATCAAATCCAAATCAACTAATTTGTACACTTAAGGTTCGACTACTCGATTCTCACCGTACGGTGTTTAGGGTTTAGGGTTACTCGTTTTAATGTGTCGATCAAATTAAAATTCAATAAATTGAAAACTTAGTGTTCATTACTTTATTTTCCAATGTGTTACTCGATCAAATCCAAATCAACTAATTTGTACACTTAAGGTTCGACTACTCGATTCTCACCGTACGGTGTTTAGGGTTTAGGGTTACTCGTTTTAATGTGTCGATCAAATTAAAATTCAGTAAATTGAAAACTTAGTGTTCATTACTTTATTTTCCAATGTGTTACTCGATCAAATCCAAATCAACTAATTTGTACATTTAAGGTTCGACTACTCGATTCTCACCGTACGGTGTTTAGGGTTTAGGGTTACTCGTTTTAATGTGTCGATCAAATTAAAATTCAATAAATTGAAAACTTAGTGTTCATTACTTTATTTTTCAATGTGTTACTCGATCAAATCCAAATCAACTAATTTGTACACTTAAGGTTCGACTACTCGATTCTCACCGTACGGTGTTTAGGGTTTAGGGTTACTCGTTTTAATGTGTCGATCAAATTAAAATTCAGTAAATTGAAAACTTAGTGTTCATTACTTTATTTTCCAATGTGTTACTCGATCAAATCCAAATCAACTAATTTGTACATTTAAGGTTCGACTACTCGATTCTCACCGTACGGTGTTTAGGGTTTAGGGTTACTCGTTTTAATGTGTCGATCAAATTAAAATTCAATAAATTGAAAACTTAGTGTTCATTACTTTATTTTTCAATGTGTTACTCGATCAAATCCAAATCAACTAATTTGTACACTTAAGGTTCGACTACTCGATTCTCACCGTACGGTGTTTAGGGTTTAAGGTTACTCGTTTTAATGTGTCGATCAAATTAAAATTCAGTAAATTGAAAACTTAGTGTTCATTACTTTATTTTCCAATGTGTTACTCGATCAAATCCAAATCAACTAATTTGTACACTTAAGGTTCGACTACTCGATTCTCACCGTACGGTGTTTAGGGTTTAGGGTTACTCGTTTTAATGTGTCGATCAAATTAAAATTCAATAAATTGAAAACTTAGTGTTCATTACTTTATTTTCTAATGTGTTACTCGATCAAATCCAAATCAACTAATTTGTACACTTAAGGTTCGACTACTCGATTCTCACCGTACGGTGTTTAGGGTTTAGGGTTACTCGTTTTAATGTGTCGATCAAATTAAAATTCAATAAATTGAAAACTTAGTGTTCATTACTTTATTTTCCAATGTGTTACTCGATCAAATCCAAATCAACTAATTTGTACACTTAAGGTTCGACTACTCGATTCTCACCGTACGGTGTTTAGGGTTTAGGGTTACTCGTTTTAATGTGTCGATCAAATTAAAATTCAATAAATTGAAAACTTAGTGTTCATTACTTTATTTTCCAATGTGTTACTCGATCAAATCCAAATCAACTAATTTGTACACTTAAGGTTCGACTACTCGATTCTCACCGTACGGTGTTTAGGGTTTAGGGTTACTCGTTTTAATGTGTCGATCAAATTAAAATTCAATAAATTGAAAACTTAGTGTTCATTACTTTATTTTCCAATGTGTTACTCGATCAAATCCAAATCAACTAATTTGTACACTTAAGGTTCGACTACTCGATTCTCACCGTACGGTGTTTAGGGTTTAGGGTTACTCGTTTTAATGTGTCGATCAAATTAAAATCCAATAAATTGAAAACTTAGTGTTCATTACTTTATTTTCCAATGTGTTACTCGATCAAATCCAAATCAACTAATTTGTACACTTAAGGTTCGACTACTCGATTCTCACCGTACGGTGTTTAGGGTTTAGGGTTACTCGTTTTAATGTGTCGATCAAATTAAAATTCAATAAATTGAAAACTTAGTGTTCATTACTTTATTTTCCAATGTGTTACTCGATCAAATCCAAATCAACTAATTTGTAAACTTAAGGTTCGACTACTCGATTCTCACCGTACGATGTTTAGGGTTTAGGGTTACTCGTTTTAATGTGTCGATCAAATTAAAATTCAATAAATTGAAAACTTAGCGTTCATTACTTTATTTTCCAATGTGTTACTCGATCAAATCCAAATCAACTAATTTGTACACTTAAGGTTCGACTACTCGATTCTCACCGTACGGTGTTTAGGGTTTAGGGTTTAGGGTTACTCGTTTTAATGTGTCGATCAAATTAAAATTCAATAAATTGAAAACTTAGTGTTCATTACTTTATTTTCCAATGTGTTACTCGATCAAATCCAAATCAACTAATTTGTACACTTAAGGTTCGACTACTCGATTCTCACCGTACGGTGTTTAGGGTTTAGGGTTACTCGTTTTAATGTGTCGATCAAATTAAAATTCAATAAATTGAAAACTTAGTGTTCATTACTTTATTTTCCAATGTGTTACTCGATCAAATCCAAATCAACTAATTTGTACACTTAAGGTTCGACTACTCGATTCTCACCGTACAGTGTTTAGGGTTTAGGGTTACTCGTTTTAATGTGTCGATCAAATTAAAATTCAATAAATTGAAAACTTAGTGTTCATTACTTTATTTTCCAATGTGTTACTCGATCAAATCCAAATCAACTAATTTGTACACTTAAGGTTCGACTACTCGATTCTCACCGTACGGTGTTTAGGGTTTAGGGTTACTCGTTTTAATGTGTCGATCAAATTAAAATTCAATAAATTGAAAACTTAGTGTTCATTACTTTATTTTCCAATGTGTTACTCGATCAAATCCAAATCAACTAATTTGTACACTTAAGGTTCGACTACTCGATTCTCACCGTACGGTGTTTAGGGTTTAGGGTTACTCGTTTTAATGTGTCGATCAAATTAAAATTCAGTAAATTGAAAACTTAGTGTTCATTACTTTATTTTCCAATGTGTTACTCGATCAAATCCAAATCAACTAATTTGTACACTTAAGGTTCAACTACATTTATCAAATTAATTTACGAATATTATTGTTGTTATCAACTTAAATTACTATAATTAAAAGGGTAATTAAAATAGTTAGGAATTACGATAATTATTGTTGTTAGAAATTAAATTAATCTACATTTATCAAATTAATTTACGAATATTATTGTTGTTATGAGCATAAAATTAGGAAAATTAGTCACCTTAATTACGAAAATTAAAATTCAAACATGTCTTCACGCCCACTATCTATTCTTATCATATCAAATTTATTTTCAAATTCAAACACATCTTCAATTTCCACTCCACGTTCACCTCCCTTCACCACTCCACGTTAATTTCGTCTTCAATACGCATTAAATCGACGCGTTTCTTCATGGCGACAATGAGCATAATTAAGTTATACTTTCAAGGCGTAATCATTACGCAGAAAACCCTAAACCATGCACTGCAGCCTGTATTTAACCAAGGAACGACCATGATCGATTTTAATATATTAAATCAACGGTTCCGATGAAGTGAGAAGATCAATAAAATATTCGCCATAATTACCTCTGTAAACCCTAGATGTCTAATTAAATGTCAAACAAGTTGAACGGTCTTGATCGTTTGCATACAATTAAATCAACAGCTGTGATGAAGATTATGGCAAATTAATTAATTCGCAGTTGGCAAAAATCAATGAACGGTCTTGATCGTTTGAATGCAATTAAATCAACGGTTGTGATGAAGATCAATTAATTCGCAGTTGGCAAATCAATTAAATCAACTAAATCAACGACTGTGATCAATTAATATAATTTTCAACGGCTGTGATCAATTATTACGTACACTTAAATCAGCGGCTGTGATCAATTAATATAATTTTCAAAAAAAATTCCTAAAACTAATTTGCAGTTGGTCAATTAATATAATTTTCAAAAAAATTTCCTAAAACTAATTCGCAGTTTGTTAATTAATATAATTTTTAAAAATAATTCCTAATATAATTTTTCAAAAATATTTCCTAAAACTAATTCGCAGTTGGTTAAATTTCCTAAAAAAAATTCATTTTTTTTTACCTAAATTAAAATAAATTTGTGTGTTAATATGATTATGCATGCATACACCCCGCTTGAAAACCTAACCCCACTAATACATTGCATACACCCCGCTTGAAAACCTAACCCAACTAATATTCAATGCATACACCTAATTTAATCAAATCACCCAACAATCTCTCCCCCTTTTCGAGTTTCAAACACATTCTCTCCCATTTCGAATTTCAAACATGCCTACCACAAGATCAGTCGCAAGAAAAATACGATTCACTCTTGGAAACAATCCTGAAGAGATCGAGAGTGAAATTCGGCAGAATCCACAAAGGTTTTTTACAGCCAAGTGCACGACAACTGAGTGCCACAACCGTTTGGTATTTTGTTTCGATTAATTTGAAGGTTTCGTTAACATATATTTGCCATATGTTTAATTTGAAATGTTTCGTTAATGTATATTTGCCATCCGTTTTTTTACAGAACCTACCGAAGAATGCTGTTGACCTGTTGGGGTACGAGGGGAAGATGATCATAGTTTGTGCAGGGTACTCGGGAATTGAGTTTCAATGCAGGTACGAATTTCATCGGATTGACGAACGTCCAAGGGGAATTAGTCGATTAACGACTGGTTGGACCGCACTTGCCGATACCTTGAGAATTAGCCAAGGAGATACTCTTCATTTTGAGTGTGATGTCCAGTTTCCGTTCAAATTCTATGTGTCTGTCGTCAAGCACGATAAAGCAATTAAGATTGAGGACGAGGGTTGGATGTAAGGGTTTATGTTGGATGTTTATATTTCTTATTTACTTTATTGTCGATGTGAATGTTTATGTTTTAGTGTGTACTGTATTTTTGGACTTAATATGTATTTTAGATCTTTATGTATGATCTAGGTAATGGTATGAATTGTGTTGATGGTATGAATTGTGTTGATGGTATGAACATTACACTAAATAATTATATTGTATGAACCTGATTAGGGTTTAATTGGCTACTTAATATAAATCAGTTCATAACATTACAACTATGAATGTAAACATTAAAATCCTAAACTCCCTTCTGATACATTGAGATCATCATTTAAGTCAAAAAAGAATTGAGTATTGTTGTCTTCTTGAATTGTTGCACCCCTTTCGATTGTAGCTGGTTCTCCCCTTCCCCTTCCCATTCCCGCTGTAGCAGTTCCAGCCCTTCCTCTTCCTCGTCCACCACTTCCAGGTGGACGTCCACGTGGGCGTCCAGTTCCACCCCTTCCTCTTCCTCGACCACGTATTTCCGAAGCTGACATATAACGATTAATTCTAGGTCTTCCTACTGTTCTTGCAACATGGGGGTCTAGTAGTGGATTTCGCTCAATCTCCGGACTTTGTGATCTCCTTGAGGGTCCCTCATCATCATCATCAGTGGTGGTTGTAGGAGGGTTCCAAGCAAGCAATGCATTTTTCATCTCATTACACTTATTTTCAATAAACTCCAACTTTGCATTGTTCCCCATGGCCAAATCCGCAGCCTGCTGGAACACTTTTTCAATTGCTTGGTATTTCTTGTACTCATTAGTCATGTGGGGATAACTTCCTCCGACAAAAATATGGCAATGTCGTCGGTACACATCTTTTCTCCATCGGTGTAACACATACCTTTCGTTCACATTTTGGATGTCCTTTTGTGCCAACACCTTCATTATATGACAACAAAATATCCCCTTGAACTCAAACCTCCTACAATTGCAATTGATGTATTCTCCCACTTGCCTCCACTCAACCAAATAAGTAAATTCCTTGACATAAAAATTGTTCACAATGCATCTTTCAAGAACCCTAATTTTTTCAACTCCAACATCATTCGAATCTTGAGCTCTCTCTTCGTCAGTTGGTTGAAAAACATGACAATAAATCTGTTGGGAATAAAATGAGATATGTTTTGATTCAATACCAAAACCCCCTGAGACATGCCTAAGTCAAGATGATTTTGTTCTAAGAATGTTAGAACATACAAAATAAGGCTAGATGATGAGCTGATATGTTAGGCAGCTCTTAGTTGATTAGATGCACAATTTGAGGGGGAACACATGCTTTAAAATCCATCTAGAACAAGTCCCCTCAAGGCTCAAATTCTGGAATAACCACTAAGTCTATTGAAGACCAAACATGCTGTTCAGGAGAGTTGTCCAGAGGAGTTGTCTCAGCACAATTAATCAAGATCTAGTGCTCTGAAAGCTTGAGCTCAACTATGCTGAAGAGTTAGACATAATCTCACCCTAAAGAACTACAATGAACCTTGCTAAGATCACCTTCAAGTGAAGCAAAGGATAAGAGCCAAGTCATCTGAAGAAGAGCTAGCCAACCTTGCTGATAAGCAAGACTGCTGATAGTGATAAGGAGAGTTGTCCAGTTGATAAGGAATGTTGTCCTATCATTGGAACAACCTTCAGAAGCCATGTCCATGTCCTAACAAGAGAATCTGAAAGTCAGACATTGGGAAGAGTGCTGCAGAATGAAGACAAAGCTTATACAGCCGTTTATTTCCTAAATGAGGACATGTCACTATCAAGAATCTGTCTTCAAAGTTGAAGAACTAAAAGAAGACATTTATGGACTTTTGAGGCTGCCTCTCCAACGGGCAAATCCTTCAATTGTCTATAAATACAGAAGTGTGAAGACCATTTGAAAGCACCTCAACACAATCCAACTAACCTCAAGATCTTACAAGCAAGAGTGCTTTCAAAGCTTTCAAAGACTATCTTAGTCTTCATACACTTCTTCTAAGCTGAACTTAATTGTATACCCATACACAAGTTTAGAGAGATATCCTAATCCTTATACACTGATCTTTATTGTAAAGGATATCTCATTAGTTGGAACCTTACATCAACCCTTACCCCTTTCAAGAGTGAAAGTGAGAAGGTTGTTGTAGTAGTAGTAGAAGTGGTAGGAGCTGACTGTTGAGAGAAGAACGGTTCAGTTCTGAGTTGAGAAGAGGTACTAGGACTCTAGACATCCTAGGGATCAATTCACCAAGGAGTGGTGTTCTTGATCAAGTGCACCTTAGCACTATAAAACAAGTTAATTCCAAGAGTGAAGGAATTATCCTGTTCAATCAGGGAAAGTAGATGTAGGAGCTTGAGTCTCTGAACCACTATAAACTCTTGTGTTGATTTGCTTTTCAAGTATTTTCATACATTCAACACTGCACACAAAACTGATCTTTCAAAGGCTAAACATTCAAAGACTGTGCAAAACCTATTTGGACAAGTTCCCTGAAAACTGGATTGTATTGAATTGACAAAGTGATTTTAGAAACTAAAGGAGTCTAAACTAAAAGGGCCAACCACTATTGCGCACATATAACTCCCTTAGATAGTTATTCAACTAAGTACTCAATAGTACTTAGTAGTTTGATTATCTTAGAAGAGTTAATCATCTTCAGTAGAGTTGTCCAAGACAACCTTGCTGAGCCCTGGTTTGATCAAAAGTTAGAAAGAATTGCATACAAGTGTATTCCCCCTCCCCATACACTTGTTATATACTCCTTTCAGGACCAACAAGTGGTATCAGAGCAGGGGTTCAAAGACCACTGCTTCTGAAAAGCCATCTTGGTTTTCAAAATCACATATTTGGTGTGGTCACTGAACTGATCTATCTGGAATCCTATCAATTGTTGACTAACTGTTTGTTCTTGAGATATGACCAACAACAATGCTGCTGTTCCACCTCCTGCTGTCCAAGGATTGGACAACATGGCCACAAATCCAGTCAACCACATTTCTCATCACAAATTTCCCATGTTCTCAATAGACAACTATGATTTCTGGAAAATCAGGATGAGGGCTCATCTTGCATCTCTGCACACTGATATGTTGAGGGTGATCACAAGAGGTCCTTTTGTGTTCACTCAAGTAAATCCCAGAGTCACTGAAGCTCAAAGAGCAGATATAAGGGAATTGATTCCCAAAGATGAGGATGACTTCACTGCTGATGAGAAGAGGAAAGATAATCTAAATTCTCTTGCCATGAACACCCTCTACCAAACAATTCCAGATGCAATAATGGGTAGGGTCTACCATTGCACAACTGCCAAAGAAATTTAGGATACTCTTGCTGAAATGTGTGAGGGTACTGACAAGATCAAGGAGAACAAGCTCCAAGTGGCAGTGCAAAAGTTTGAACAATTCACAATGGAGTCTGAGGAATCCATTGACAAATTTGCTGGTAGATTCACTGATGTGATGAATGAGATCAACTCATTAGGCAAGGTGTACTCCAAAAGAGAAGTTGGATTGAAAATCTTGAGAAGTCTCACTCAAAAGTGGGATGTGTATGCTGTAATGATGCAAAATACCAAGGATCTTTCCACCATGCCAATGCAACAAATCTTCTCTGAACTCAAAGCTTATGAGTTCGACCTCAATAGAAGAAAGCCTGTTGAGGAGCCTTCAATTCCTACAAAGGGAGTGGCATTCAAATCCAAAACTGCTGAACCAGAAATGCAGTCCACTCCAAGATCATCAAAGTCAGTCTCCAAGACTGAAATGAAGGAGGAACTAGCCTTGATGGCTAGAAGGTTTGACAAGTTAAATTCAAGGTTTGGTAGATACAAGAAATTCTACCAAGACAACAAATTCAGGAGAAGGTACAACTCTCCTGAAGCTCAGGCTGAGGTCAAAAATCCTGAAGAGAAAAGATCAGAGGACAAGTACTCTAATAGGAGAAGGTCCAGTAGAGCTGAACCTTCATCATCAAAAAGAAGAGAAGAACCAAAGAAAGATGATGATGAAGACTTGTGCTATAATTGCAAGAAGAAAGGGCACTTCCAGTATGACTGCCCTGAACTGAGCTCTAAGGAGAGAAGAGAAAGGCAAGCTAAAAGAGACAGAAAGTTCACCATTAGAAAGGCCCTGATGGCTGGTGAAGAATCTGAAAGTGCTAAAAGCTTCAACTCTTCTGATGGACTGTTCTCCAACAGTGAAGATGATGATGATGTTTGCAACATGGCTCTTGAGGATGATGAGGTATCCTCTACTTCTAGTTCACCATCATTCATCTCACAAAACACTAGTGAGGTCAACCTGAAACTTTCTCTTGGAAAGTTGATGGAAGATTTCACTATGCTATAAGAATTTCATGATAATTGTGTGAGATAAAATGAAAGATTAGCAATTGAGCTTGCTAAAAACTCTGAGGCAGTTGTTGATGTCAAATCCACTGAGTTGTATCAACAAGTCTTGAGAGAGCTTGAGGAAGCAAATCTCAGGATAGTTGACCAACAAAAGGAGATTGATGATCAACTTCTCTCTCAGAAGAGAAAAGATTTTGAACTGAAAATTCTAAATGCCAAATTTGAAAACCTCTCACATGAGTATGATATTCTTAAAACAAGTGAAGAGAGCATGAAACTAAAGATGTCTGCTCTGAAGAAATCCTCTAGAGCAATAGAGGAAATTCAGAGTTATCAAAGACCTATGGATCAAAGAAGTGGATTAGGTTTTGATCCATTTGAATCTTCACCTTGTCTTAGTGTTGCTTCTACAAGTAACACTAAGAGGATCTTTGTTAAGTCAGTGGCACCAACTGAAAATGAAAACAAACAGCCACTGAACAAAGGAAAGGGCAAAATGGATAACTTGCCTACTCAAGTGCTTCAGGAGACGAGGCCAAAACCTAAGGAAATGGCCAAAGCTCCTGATCACAAGAGGAATGTTGATCAGCAGAGTAGACCCAATGGAAGGGCAACTCTCCTGAACAATGTTCAGAGGAGTTATCCAAGGTATAATCAGCCTAGGCCAACTCTACTGAAAAAGCCTCAGCTGACTAGACCTAAGGACAACTATCCTCAAAGGCAAAATAAAATGAGACAACCAAAACCCTATATGCCAAAGAGTAATGGTCATAAGAAAGCCTTTCCTCAAAGATTCCCTCAAGTAGCACAAAGAACTCATAAGTTTAGGAGATTTGACAATTCTCCTGAAACTTATAGAGTTAACACTTTCACACATACTTTCCCAAAGGCATTTAAGGGAAAGACAGTGTATGTTGATGCTAGAGGAAAACAACTTAGCCACCTTGAATCAATCAGGGTTATTAGGCAAGTCTGGGTTCCTAAAGGTACAACTAACCTCTCAGGACCCAAAACTCAAAGGGTACCTAAACCTATTTAATTGCAGGTACCATTGGGCCACAAGAAGAGGAGCATGAGTAAAAAGTCAGCATGGTACCTTGACAGTGGATGTTCAAGGCACATGACTGGAAACAAGGAACTCCTCACTGATTTTATTGAAAAAGAAGGCCCAAATGTCACATTTGGAGACAACTCACAAGCTACAACAAAAGGTTATGGTACTTTGATGATTGGTAACATCAAAGTATCCAATGTATCTTATGTGGCTGGTCTCAAGTATAATCTCCTAAGTATCAGTCAATTCTGTGATAAAGATTTCAATGTTGAGTTTTCTAGTGGAAAATGCTTAATCAAAGATAAGACTCAACAAATTCTATTGACTGGAACTAGGAAAGGAAATGTGTATTTTGCAGACTGGGACAAGTCTACTGATGCTGCATGTTTCATTGCTAAGAGTTCTAGTGAACAAAGTTGGTTATGGCATAAGAGATTAAACCACTTGAACTTCATAACAATGAACAAGATTGCTAGAAATGCATTAGTTAAAGGACTACCTAATGAGGTTTTCATTAAGGAGCATGTTTGCAAACCATGCCAAGAGGGAAAACAAATTAAAGCCTCATTCAAAGGAAAACCAGTCATTTCTACTGAAAGGGTACTTGAACTTTTACATATGGACTTATTTGGACCAATTACCCCTGCAAGCATAAATGGTAGAAAATACACATTGGTTGTAGTAGATGACTTCTCTAGGTTCACATGGGTAGTATTTCTCCTTAATAAGAAGGAAACTCAAGTCAAACTGCCTGAATTTTTAAAGAGATTGTCAAATGAGAAAAACCTTAGCATTATCAAGATAAGATCTGATAAAGGCACTGAGTTCATTAATTCATACATCAATGAGTATTGCACATCTAATGGAATAGCTCATGAAACCTCAGCAGCTAGAACTCCCCAACAAAATGGAGTTGCAGAAAGAAGAAATAGAACCTTAAAAGAAGCTGCTAGAACCTTAATTGTTGATTCTAAATTACCAAAGAGGTTTTGGGCTGAAGCTATAAACACTGCATGCCATACTCAAAATAGATGCTTGATTACTAAGGGGCAAGGCAAAACCCCCTATGAACTCTGGAAAGGAAGAATGCCTAAAGTGTCATATTTTCACATCTTTGGTTGTAAGTGTTTCATACACAATAATGGGAAAGAACAGTTGAAAGCCTTTGATATAGGGGTGAAAACGGATCGGATACGGACGGATAGTGCTTATACCGTATCCTAAACCATATTTTTTTCTCGAATTCGGATACGGAAAAGCCGGATTCGGATACGAATTCGGAATATTCGGTATACGAATACGAAACGGATATCGGACGAATCCGGGCCGTATTCGAATAACTATAATCGGATAATATATTTCAAATGAAAATTATCAAAATGTGATTGAAACACATAAAAAATCAACAAACATGAAATCATCAAAATATATCCTTCGTAAACATCACCACTCCAGCGCAACATAACGCCTAAGAAGACATCTATAATATTATACCCAAGCATGAATAAAGCAATCAACAAACTACTCCTAACTGAATAAGCTATAAGTGTTATTTAAAGTATACAATATTACACGTGCACTCCGAACTATTTTAAGCTGGAATTTCAATTTGTGTGTTGCATTAGTATTAAATTTAAATTTAGAAATAAAATATTTAGAAAATAAACGTAATTGTTAAGACCCATTTTCTTTTCTTTTCAACCCCTATTAATTAGCAACGGAATATTTGTTTTTTCAAATTTCAACCCACTTTCTTCCCCTTTCTTTAAACCCCCATCTTCATCCTCTGCTTTTCCCCAACTTCATCTCTCTCTCTCTCTCCCTCTCTAATGGCGGCAACTGCGAATGAATCTGTTGAATCTATCAAACAAAAGGTACGTTTCCCTCTTCACAGACGAATTAATTACTAGATCTGTTTGTTCATACACTGTATTAACCATTTTCCATGGAATTTCAGACTTGTATCCTCAAAGCTTCGATCCACTGCGAGGGTTGTAAAAGGAAAGTAAAAAAACCTTCTCAACCAACTTCTCATACCTGTGGCGCTCCAAGACAAGAAGGGGGCTGGGACGGGCAGTCGACGACGGGGGTCGGGGCTGGGGGTGCAGACGTGCAGGGGCCAAAAAGGGAAGGGAGTGAGGGTTTAGGCTTTTTAGTTTTTAATAAGGCCCAATAATGTTATAAGTTATAATAGAGCTTTAATAAAATTAATATAAAATATAAAATAAAATATATTAAAAAATCCGGGTATCCGGATTTATTATCCGGATAATATCCGATAAAATATGGGAAAACTCGAATACGGTCGGATATTATGTATTCCGAATCCGAATTCGAAGTCAACTATCCGTATCCGAATTCGTATCCGCCCGGATACTAAATTTTTATACTGAATTCGTATCCGACCGGATACGGTTCCAGATCGGTCGGGAAATATTCGATCCGTTTTCACCCCTACTTTGATAGCAAAGCTGATGAGGGAGTATTCCTTGGATATTCTCAAATCAGTAGAGCTTTCAGAGTCTACAACAAGAAAACCCTTATTGTTGAAGAAACACCTCATGTTGTGTTTGTTGAATCTATTCATGAGTTCAGGAATGAGAACTTGGAATCAGAAGAAATCACACAAAGGACAACCAGACTGAGCCTAAAAGACAAAGACACTGAATTCATAGAAGTTGTCCAAGCCAACCTACCTGAAAAACTCTCATTGGACAACAATCCTGAAGGCAACCTTCCTGAGACAAATTCCACTGAAGGGAATGGTGAACTGAATGATCCAATCCCAGTTCACATCCAGTTAACAACTACCAATGAAGAAGCAGTTCCTGCTGAGGTAGTTAATGGGTCAAATAATCAAGGGGGAACTCAAAATGTTGAAAATGCCAATGTCCCTGACATTGAGGACAACACCCCTGATTATGATCCTGAATTAGATCCTGCATTCAATTATCCTGAATTTTATAATCAAAATGACTCAACTTCAGTAGAGGACAACTCCACTGAAGAGATCAGAAAAAGAAGGACTTGGTTGTCTGACCATCCTACTAATCTAATACTTGGTGACCCAAGTATTGGAGTCAAAACAAGGAGATTTCATGGTGAAAGTGCTCTTTTCTGCTGCTTCTTGTCAGAACAAGAACCAAGTGATATTGAAGAAGCACTTCAAGATGCCAATTGGATCACAGTCATGCAGGAAGAACTGAACCAATTCACCAGAAATGAAGTTTGGGAGCTGGTGGATAGACCTTCACATCAAGATGTTATTGGAACAAAGTGGGTGTTAAAGAACAAGAAGAATGAGAATGATGTGATTGTCAGAAACAAAGCAAGACTAGTGGAAAAAGGTTATTGCCAGCATGAAGGCATTGACTATGATGAGACCTTTGCACCTGTGGCAAGGCTAGAAGCAATAAGGCTCTTTCTAGCCTATGCAGCCCACAAGAGGTTCAAAGTGTACCAAATGGATGTCAAGAGTTCCTTTCTGAATGGAGTCTTGAAAGAAGAAGTCTATGTGGAGCAACCACCTGGTTTTGAGGTTGGAAACCAAGTTTACAGACTGAAGAAGGCTCTATATGGACTCAAGCAAGCCCCTAGGGCTTGGTATGAAACACTGTCACAATTCCTCTTGGATCATGGATTCACCAAGGGAACTGTGGACAGAACTCTCTTCAGAATCTCTGAAGGAGAGGACATCTTGCTTGTCCAAATTTATGTGGATGACATAATATTTGGATCCCCCAATAAGAAGTTGTGTGAGAGGTTCTCAAAGCTAATGCAAAGCAAGTTTGAGATGTCCATGATGGGGTTGATGAACTTCTTTTTGGGACTTCAAGTCAAGCAATCAAAAGAAGGGATCTTCATCAACCAAGCCAAGTACACCAGAGAAATGATCAAGAAATTTGGGTGTGCTACTAGCAAGCCAGTAAGGATCCCAATGAACACAAATTGGAAGATGGATCCTGATGAGAGTGGTGTTCCAACCAACTCCACTGAGTATAGAGGAATAATTGGTTCACTCCTCTATCTCACTGCCAGCAGGCCTGACATCACCTTTGCAGTAGGTGTTTGTGCAAGGTTCCAAGCAAATCCTAAGAAAAGCCATCTTGAGGCTGCAAAGAGGATTTTAAGGTATCTCAAAGGCACTGAGAATCTAGGCCTTTGGTACCCTGCTGATGACAACATTGAGCTAACTGGCTACTCAGATGCTGACTATGGAGGTTTCAGAATTGATAGAAAGTCCACTTCAGGGACTTGTCAATTCTTAGGCAACAAGCTCATATCTTGGTTTTCCAAGAAGCAGAACACAATGGCTACTTCCACCACTGAAGCTGAATATGTTGCAGCTGGAAGTTGTTGTGCTCAAATCCTTTGGTTGAGACAACAACTCAGAGACTACAAAGTAAACTCTACTGAAGTGCCAATATTTTGTGATAACAATAGTGCAATTGCAATATCACAAAATCCTGTCTTACACACAAGATGCAAACATGTGGACATCAAGCATCACTTCATTAGAGATCATGTGGAGAAAAAGGACATAAAGTTGGTCAAGATCCACACAGATCATCAAAAAGCTGATATTCTAACAAAGCCACTTGCAGAGGCAAGATTTCTGGAGCTATCAGCAGAGTTGGGACTACTTGATCCAGGGAAGTTGGACAAGTAAAACTCATTGAAGTTAATGGGAGTAAAGTAACTGAATTGGTCTTCAGCAGACTTGGACAAGTCTACTGAAGTTCAGGAAAGATGATCACAATTACTCAGGACACTTGTCCATTGAATCTCAGGACACTTGTCCACATCTTTTCAGGACACTTGTCCTAGTGGGGTCAGATAAGTTGTCTTGGCTATCAAACTATTTCCTTGGTTTGATAAGCACCTATTTTGGGTAATCATTGTCTACTTTGATATCTTTCCCAATTACAGATATCATCACTGTGGGATTTAATTTGTCCCCCACCCAAAAGGTCACTATCCATGCATTAAATGCCAAGATTTAAATCTTGTTTGCATTACACTTTTCAAGCCATGATCTATCTCGAAAACTCCCCAACCATTAACTAATATTAAATAACTTCCACGTTTTGAATAAAACCAATAACTCACTGTTACATTGGTTTTTGACCATTGGATCAAAACTGGCCAACTCCCCTAAAATCAATCCTGGCCGTCCAAGTGTGTTTTCCATTTTTGACAACAGTTGAAAACTCACAAAACTCACCAACTCATTGACAAACATTCTTTTTAGAATATTCCCAAGCCTTAAGATCCCCCCCACAAACACTTCTTCCCCAAGCATTCGAAACCCTAGCTCTTATCTTCTTCAAAACTCTCTCAAATTCATTTCTGTAACCCTAAATGGCTCCCAAAGTTAGACCAGAAATGATCATTGATTTCTCCAACAAGGCTCTAGACCTTGATTTTGGATACTTGAGCAACAAAAACAACCTTCACTTTGAGCCCATAGTATCATTTGAAAGTGAAGACCCTGAGATTACACCAACCTTGAGATGGTTGAGAAGAGCTGGATTGCAGAAGTTTAGGAGGGAAGACCAAGTTCTTGCTTGGAAAGTTACATGGCAGAGTTCTTTGCCTTTCTCAAATGGAAAGGTAAGCCTGAAGATGGTGAAGTTTCTACAAGGCTCTCATATGTGGCTGAAGGAGAGGAGGAAGAGAGATTTCATAGAGTGAAATTCTCTTCAGAAGATCTTGAAGGAGCCTTTGGATTGCCTTCTGAAGGAAGGAATCCAGAATTTTATGGTGCTGATCATGAAGAGGAGATAGCACAAGAATGGCTTCTGGTTCCAGGTCCCATCTCTTCAACACAAAACAAGAAGACTCTCAAGCCAAAATTTCTCAACCTTTTTGAGGTAGTTGCTAAGAGTCTCTTGAGCAATACTGGAAGCTTGGAGCAAGTCAGCCATCCAAGAATCAGAATTATGGCTGCAACTATTGATGCTAGTGACAAAGGCATCAAGTTTGATTGGAGGACCTTCATCATGTCTGAAATGATGAAGGAAAAGGCCAAGTTTAAGGTGAAAACTCATAATAAGGTTGTGCTAGAAGGGAAACTCAAGTATTGCACCAGGGCAAGCTTGTTGATTGAGAGATTTTCCCATTATTCTCAAATGCAAACCTTTGCAAAGCCCCTCCCAGCCCAAAAGATATTGTTCATAAAGCTCAGCAAGAAAACTGAGCAAATGAGGATGCTACTGGCCAAACCTACTGAAGAAAAGGTAGAGGAGAAGCCAAAATTGAAAAAGAGGACAAAGGCCAGAGTGGTAAAGACAAGGAAAATGTCTCAAATCCCCTCAGAGGAGAATTCAGGAGCTTCAACTGAGATTGAAGAAGTTGCTGAAGAGGGAGTAAGTGTGCCTTCTGATCATTCAGAAGAGTTGAGACAGAAGTATAATGAAACTAGACAAAAGTCTAGAGGTGATAAGAGGATCAGGGAAGTTGTCTCTGAGAAGGATGGTGAAGGAAGTGGGAGCAGTAGGGCCAGCAAGAGAAGGGCCAAGCCTACTGATAAGGTGTTGGAGCTTCAGGAAGAAAGGTCTCTCCAACTTGCTCTAAGAGAGAGCAGAGCTGAAAGCAGGACCAAATCCAAGTCAAGGACCAACTCATCTAGTTCTGGAACTCCAGAATCCAAGGTCCCTGAAGGTCAACCAATAGAGGCCAACATCCCTGAAATTCAGAACCCTGAGCCCAACTCCCCTGAAACCCACATAACCCCAACCAATCAACCTATCACCCCCATCAATCTTACAAAGAGATACTCTCCAGAAGGGAGTGTGCAAAGAAGTGGGATAGATGTGCTAGCAGATATAGCAGTAGATGAGACAAGATTACACTCTCCCCTTGACTCATCTATGCTCAATTATTCAAAGCTTTTAGAAGCGGCACTCTTTGAGCCAACCCCAATTAGTAAAGCCCCTTCAGATCCATTGCTCTCAAAAGCAACTGAAGTACCTTCAATTGCAACCAATCCTTCTGAAGCCAATATCCCTGAACTTACACTTCCTGAAGCCACTTTAGGAGAACCCAGAGCCAACTCCCCTATAACCCAAAGTCCCCATTCTAGTGGAGATGAGGAGGAGTATACTTATGAGAGTATGCTCAGAGGAGGAGCCAATGCTACTGTGGACAGTTTGTATCCACAACTTGCTAAATTTCCAAAAATTCAGAAGATGTTCCATGATTTAAGGATGCTTGTGGATGTAAAAGACAAGACCATTATGGAGATATCCCAAGTCATCCAAGATAAGGGTGCAAACTGGTGGCAAGTGGAGGAGAGTAGATTGCTACACTTTGCTGGTGTGTTGAAAACAAGATTCCTTACTGATGAGGAAGTTTTTGCAAAGTTAGTAGAGGATAAGATCAATGAGGAGAAGGAGAGGAAAGCTAAGGGCATCAAACATCCTGATAGTAGCTCAAATGATGATTCCCCTGATGATCCCTCAAACCCTTCAAACCTCAACCCTCCTGAAACCCCTCAAGCCAACCTCCCTGAATCTACTCAACCCAAGTCTTCTGTATCAGCTAGACTTTCAAACCCTCCTAAAACCTATCATAGGAAAGGCTCTGTATCTTCAGAGGTGTTGACCACGGGTGGTAACACAACCAAAGACACATCTGCCAATGAAGGTTCTCCTGAACCCAAGGCACAGCCTAAAGATGTGGAGGTTCATATACTAGAGGCTGGTTTGATTAAGGCCTATTCAGTGTCAGATGAGTTGGACACTGATCAACCCTTAATCATTCAGGATGACTCAGTGGCTGTTGAAATAAGCACTGTGATCTCCCCATAACTGCCATCTTTGAACCTTGTTGAAGGTAGAGATGATGCATGTTTAGGTGATGGAGTTGAAAAGGAGAATTTAGTGGAAAAACCAGAGGGAGTAGTAGATGAGAGAGATGTGGTGATCACTAGGATAGTGAGTGTACCACCAAATGAGGGTGATATAAGTGAGGAAGGGCAGGCTATTCTTCAAGTCAAATCTGAACTTCAGGAATCCCTTGATGAGAGGAGGCATGTTCCTTTAAGTGAGGAAATTAACAATGAAGGAAGAAAAGAAGTAGTTGAAAATGAGAAGAAGACTACTGATGTATCAGAGTCTTATGAAAAAGAAATTGAGGGTGATGAGTGTGTTTTCACTAACCCTTTTGATTTATCTGACATTGCAGGTATATCTCTTGACCAAATCTTTGCAGATGATTTCTTGACAGATGCTCCCATCCATGTTGATTCTGGATCAGCACAAGCCCTACTTGGCTTGCAATCAACAAAGGTGGATTCCTTGGCTCAACAAGTTCAATCAGCTCATGTAGAAACTTCTGGAGCATTAGATGAGCATGGAAGAACTTTGGCATCTGTGGAAATGAGGCTGACAGGCTCTGAAGATGTGGTGTTACCCACATTGGAAGCAATAATTAAAGGAGTGGAATCTGGTCTTCGAACCATTTCCACTGAAGTTCACAAAGCCAAAGTCAGTATGGAGAACATCTCAAAGGAAGTCAAGAAGGATCAAAAGCTGCTTAGAGATAACCACAATGCAAATGTTCAAGCTATCAGATTGACCATTAAGCAAGCTATTGGCAAGAAGACAGCCTTGCAGAAGAAAAGAGCAGAGGCACAAGGGCTTGCTATGGTGAAAGCAGCTTCAGAGAAATTTTCCCAAGAAGTGATGGCCAACATTGCTGAAGGTGCAGTGGCCAACCTCACTGAGCTCCTTAAAGCCCAATTGGATGCATCTCTGAAAGCAACCTTGGAAGAGGTTGTCCAACAAAAGATGAAGCCTGTTCTAGCTTTCCTTAGCTTGAGCAGTGATAGGATGCAAAATATACATGATGAAAATGTATATTTGTTGGAGGAGATGAAGTCTCTAACCCAAGCCCAGTCCTTAATGGCATCTACTATGAGTGAGCTCAAACCTGAATGTTTTGATGCTGCCAAAAAGGGGGAAAGGGAAAGAGCAAGGGCAAAAGGTGCCTTAGTGATTGGAAGCCCAGTCAAAGGTAAGGACAAAGCTCCTGAGGGAAAAGGGAAAGAGCCAGCAGTGCTGAACTTAAAAGATTTGGATGAAGAGGAGCAGTTAGCACTTGCTTTGAAAAACTCAATGGCCTCAGCTCAAGAGGAAAGAGTGAGGTTACAGCAGAGGCCAGGTGGTGAAGTGTCTGGTTTGGACAAAGTTGCTGAAGGTGTCCACACTAGAGGAAAGATCAAGAGGGCAAAAGGAAAGAAAAGACAAGCTGAGACATTTACTGATTTTCCCAACAACCTTGATCTACCACCTGAATTCAGAATTGATGATGATGAGCCTATCTCAAAGAAGGCCAAAGCTGCTGAAGAAGACAAAACTGCTGAGATGTCCAAAATTGCTAAAAAGGACAAGTCTTCTGAGAAAGAAAAATCCACTAAGACTATGTCCACTGAAGGTGCCAAAGCTTCTGAAGATGTAGAGGAGTTGTATGAAGAAAGCTTTGGACCTGGACCTAAGAAAAAGAAAGTGGTGGTGCTAAATGATCCATCAAAGCTGTTTCATGAAGGGTATGGCAAAGACCCTGAAACTCAACAGAAACTGGCCATGATGAGGGCCCAAGAAAAGATGGACTTGATGGATGAAGCACAAAGAGCAAGAGATAAAAGAAGAGCAGACTTCCAGAAGCCAAGAAGGAAGAGAGCAACTTACAACAAGATGAAACCACAGCTATTGATCCCAATGGACACCAAATATCCTCACTTGGATAAATGGGTACCAATTCAGCTGAATGACTCATGGGAGGAAGCCAAAAGGGAGTTTGTCTATGACTACTATGTCATTGACAGATGGAATGGAAAAGATGTCAACTCCACTTTTGTTGAGTTCATGATAGAGTATTACAGAGAGCTTTATTAACAACTACTTGCAGCTGCTGATATTGCAAGATTTGAACTCACAGCTCCCAAGCCAATCATATACATGCCTCCAAAGCTTGAAGGATGGATTGACCAAGCAAGGATCCTGAAGGAATTTACTGAGATCCTCAAGCTGAACAAGATGGTTCTTGGACCCAAGGGAACAAACCAAGAAGCCATGGCCTTGAAAAGAAGAGTGTGGGCACAATATGGGATGGTGCCACCTCCTGAGGATGATCTCTGAAAATGGCTAAGTCTTCTGACTTTTTTTGGGATAAAAACTTATCTTATCTGAAGATATTTTTTTTAATTAGTCAAAAATGCTGAAATTTGGACAAGCCTGCTGATGTGGTGTGCCTTGACATGCTGTTTGCTCTGATATAATCTGGATGCTCTAATACAAGCATTTGTTTTGATATCCAGTATTCTGCTCTGATACTTGAAGTATTTTGGTTTTGCTCTGATACTAGAAGATACTCTGAAACTTGAAGATCTAGATACTCTTAAGTGTTTAGTGGTCTTGCTCTGATACTCTAGATCTTATGTTTAGTATATGCTCTGAATAGCTGTAATGAAATGATCATTTGTAATGATGTCTTGAATTCATGCTCTGATAAGTTACTTTCAACTATCAACATGCTTGTAATGATCTCTATATGAATGATAGTTGAACTACCTTTGAATCAAGATACATTATTACAGAAATCTCTCTATGCCTAAATTTGAAACCTATGTGCAACATGAACAGTGAGTACACTAACACATTGCTTTTCAGGAATATTGACCTTAGTCATGTCTTCTGAAGATAAATGTAATAGGTGTAGCTAAGTCACTTTTGCATAAGTTGTATAGGTTTTGTCATCATCAAAAAGGGGGAAATTGTTGGGAATAAAATGAGATATGTTTTGATTCAATACCAAAACCCCCTGAGACATGCCTAAGTCAAGATGATTATGTTCTAAGAATGTTAGAACATACAGAATAAGGCTAGATGATGAGCTGATATGTTAGGCAGCTCTTAGTTGATTAGATTCACAATTTGAGGGGGAACACATGCTTTAAAATCCATCTAGAACAAGTCCCCTCAAGGCTCAAATTCTGGAACAACCACTAAGTCTATTGAAGACCAAACATGTTGTTCAGGAGAGTTGTCCAGAGGAGTTGTCTCAGCACAATTAATCAAGATCTAGTGCTCTGAAAGCTTGAGGTCAACTATGCTGAAGAGTTAGAGACAATCTCACCCTAAAGAACTACAATGAACCTTGCTAAGATCACCTTCAAGTGAAGCAAAGGATAAGAGCCAAGTCATCTGAAGAAGAGCTAGCCAACCTTGCTGATAAGCAAGACTGCTGATAGTGATAAGGAGAGTTGTCCAGTTGATAAGGAATGTTGTCCTATCATTGGAACAACCTTCAAAAGCCATGTCCATGTCCTAACAAGAGAATCTGAAAGTCAGACATTGGGAAGAGTGCTGCAGAATGAAGACAAAGCTTATACAACCGTTTATTTCCCAAATGAGGACATGTCACTATCAAGAATCTGTCTTCAAAGTTGAAGAACTAAAAGAAGACATTTATGGACTTTTGAGGCTGCCTCTCCAACGGGCAAATCCTTCAATTGTCTATAAATACAGAAGTGTGAAGACCATTTGAAAGCACCTCAACACAATCCAACTAACCTCAAGATCTTAAAAGCAAGAGTGCTTTCAAAGCTTTCAAAGACTATCTTAGTCTTCATACACTTCTTCTAAGCTGAACTTAATTGTATACCCATACACAAGCTTAGAGAGATATCCTAATCCTTATACACTGATCTTTATTGTAAAGGATATCTCATTAGTTGGAACCTTACATCAACCCTTACCCCTTTCAAGAGTGAAAGTGAGAAGGTTGTTGTAGTAGTAGTAGAAGAAGTGGTAGGAGCTGACTGTTGAGAGAAGAACAATTCAGTTCTGAGTTGAGAAGAGGTACTAGGACTCTAGACATCCTAGGGATCAATTCACCAAGGAGTGGTGTTCTTGATCAAGTGCACCTTAGCACTATAAAACAAGTTAATTCCAAGAGTGAAGGAATTATCCTGTTCAATCAGGGAAAGTGGATGTAGGAGCTTGAGTCTCTGAACCACTGTAAACTCTTGTGTTGATTTGCTTTTCAAGTATTTTCATACATTCAACACTGCACACAAAACTGATCTTTCAAAGGCTAAACATTCAAAGACTGTGCAAAACCTATTTGGACAAGTTCCCTGAAAACTGGACTGTATTGAATTGACAAAGTGATTTCAGAAACTAAAGGAGTCTAAACTAAAAGGGCCAACCACTATTGCGCACATATAACTCCCTTAGATAGTTATTCAACTAAGTACTCAATAGTACTTAGTAGTTTGATTATCTTAGAAGAGTTAATCATCTTCAGTAGAGTTGTCCAAGACAACCTTGCTGAGCTCTGGTTTGATCAAAAGTTAGATAGAATTGCATACAAGTGTATACCCGTTGAAATTGCTTCTCCCATGGAAACTGAGAAATGCACTTAATGACCTTGTTCTTCGATTGAAAATCAGCATGGAACTCCTTCTGAAATTTATTACCAATAGCAACATCGTATTGTTCCATGAACTGTTTGAGTGTGCTTCTGGAGTGAACAAAATCATCAAAATAAGCATGCATTCCCTCACTTCGTTGTGTCGAAATCATTCCGGCCCAAAACGTGTGGTGCAAGTAAACTGGAACCCATTTCTCCCTTTCAGCGTACAAACCTATTAACCATTCATTATTTTCCAAACGGTATTTAACCAAGAACTCGGCCCATTTCCTCTCAAATATCTCGATGGTTATGCTGTCGTACACGAGGACTTTAAATTCAACGATGCATGATTTAATATCATGAACCCTTTTGAACTTTTCTCCTACTTTTGATAGAATATGTCATATGCAATACCGATGAATAGTGTTCGGCATCAACTCCCTTATAGCTATCTTAATGGTTTCAGCTTGGTCCGTAATTATGGTCGTAGGGTGAATGCCACCCATTGCTTCTAATCAATTCGAAAAAATCCATTTATACGTATCAGCCCTTTCATTGCTCACCAATGCACATCCTAGCAAGATCGAATGACCATGATGATTAACGCCAACAATGCTTGCAAATGGCATTTTGTACCTATTATTCGAAAATAAAACAATGCATAAAAAATACATTAAACAACTAAACCGAACCATTAACAAAATTTAATAGCTACGTACTCCATAGAATATTGACGAACAAAACAAGAAATACATAACCTAAATATTAATGTATGCATTCAGAAATTAAAACATTATGTAAAATGGATGAACAACAAAAACCCTAAATAATTTTGTACCTATTGACAAGATACGTTGTGTCTAAACTCACGACGTCGTGAAACTCTTCGTAAGCAGCCTTACTCCTAGGATGGAACCACAAAACATTGCATAGCCTATTATCCTCATCAATATCCATCAAATGAAAAAAACTGTTATCTCTCACTTGAAGTTTAGCAAACATCTTACGGATTGCTTCAGCGTCTCCTTGGCCTAATCTCAACCTTCTTCGTTCATCAATGAAATTTCTACAATCCTTAGGGAGGCACCCTATATTTTCTGGACCACCCGATTGAATTTCACATAATCTTACATTTTTGCATGTCCTTATTCCTGCAATATCATTTGCTTCTAATTGCCTCTTCATGTGGACACTAAAATGCCTATGAGCTGGCATTAATGGAGAAAAGACTGGATCAATTTCATGGTTGTGGTCATCCACCATTTTACTAACAATCCAGGTTCCATCCTCGAGTTTCTTCGCATTCAAATGAGCTTTGCAATTAATTCTTTTCGACATCTTATATGCCTTAGAAATCCCACCCTTATCACATGCAAACAAAGCATATTTCAATTCTGATTCATCATTTTTCACAAGTGCGCGTTTAACAATGCTAAATCCTTTGCTTCTTGCATATTCCTGATAAGCCCTAAACAAGTCATCAATGCTCCCATAGATCCTTCCAGCTTCTACAACAATTAGCTCATTGTTAACTGTCGTTTCACCTTCAATATTTTCATCATCGTCGGAATCTTCTCCAAAAAGTGATCGGAGTAACTCAGAATCAGCCATCGTTGATAATGGTGTTTGTTGGTCGGAGAAGAAAAAAACGATAACTTATGCGTGTTAATGGTGGGATAAACGTTTCTTAATGAAGATACCACAAATAACGTTTAAAATTATATGAGTTTAATCACTAAGAAGGACATTCCTATAGACCAATATTCAAATAAAGGAAACAAATTAAAACAATACAATTAAGGTCAAATTAACTTGTTAATACCCAATTATGCCCCTTGATCTTAGAAAACAATATTAATTCATTAATATAATTAATTTCGAAATTGAAATACCATTTTTCACGCATTAGATGATAATTAATTAAAACCCTAAATCTATTATCTAAGAAGCGCAACAACTCTTCCCCTCCCCAACTGCAGCAGCGGCGCCGCAACGACAACAACTCTTCCCCTCCCCACCGCGGCAGCGGCGCCGCAACGACGGTATCTGCCCAACCTGCCTCCGCGATCGGCTCGATACCTCTGTCTCAATTGCTGCAAATTTCGTCCCTATGCAGCTTTTAGCGTCGTCCGCCGCTGAGCGCCACCAGATCGGCCGCCATTTTCCCGAGCCCAGCCGTGTCCTCCGTGCCCTGTAGTAGAGCAGGCGTCGTTCCCCGCCGTCGAAGATCCTCCGCGTGCAGCCACTGTCGTCGCCGCTTGCAGACTGTTGCAGCGCCGCCACGTCGCGCCATCCCCTTTGTGTTCAGCGCCGATCCTGCTCGCCTGAAGAAGCCGCCCTGCAATTGTGCCGGCTTCCATTGTTGCAACAGGTACGAAGGTAAGAATTTTTTTGTTTTGCTTTATTTTCTTGTTTCTGCCGTTTTGTTGCTATTGCAGGTTGTGAAGGTAAATTAATTATTTTATGCTATTTTGATTGGTTGCTGAGATTACTATTGTGGGGGAATTGCAGTAACTGCTGTGGAAAGTGGGAGAAGGGCTCTGCAGTTTCTGGGCTTAGATGGGGACAAAAGCTCTGTTGAATTTGATGTATGTACCCTTACCCTTTTCTCTGTTTTTCTTGTTTAGATTTGGGTTTAGTTCTTCAATTAGATTCTTTACTCTGTATTGGTCTGTTTTCCCTTTTGGGTTTGGAAAGCTGTAGGTGGTAACTGAGTCTAGTTTTAGGTTCATAGGTGTTGGTTGATCTAGATTGGATTAGCTTAAATAAAATATTGATATTAATCAATTGTAATCTCTATAGTAAACTATTTTGATTGTGATCTTTGAAATATTTATTTCAGGAATTGAAGGTAAATCTAATAATAACAGACTATTCTATGCCTGGAATGACAGGATATGAACTTCTGAAGAAGATCAAGGTTTGTGGTTTTTTTTTTCTTTCCCAAAACCCTTTGAATGATCATTTCTATTTAGCTTCTTGATGATGATATTTTATATCACCATATTCTGACAGGGCTCATCAAAGTTGAGGGAGATTCCTGTGGTGATTATGTCATCCGAAAACGTTCTGGCTCGCATTGATAGGTATTTTCTCATGGATTCTGTACACAGATTCTTAGAACTTGTTTTGCACAAATATTTAGTAATTGTGTCTTGATTTAGTTTTATCAGATGTCATGTTAATATATTTTTGTGCTTTGTTCTTGTGTCTGTCTGAATAGCATTCGGTCAATAAACAAAATTCTTGATGTCACATAAACTTTATTTTTTCATTTTGTTCGATCTCATGAATTCCTGAGTTTTCCCCATTGAAATATAGGATGGGGCAATAATGCAAGATAATTCGTTCCCTGAGATTTATCTGGCAATCAAAGACGTGAAGTTCAACTCCATAGTGATGGCGAGTTTCGTAGCTAATACATCTTGATGTGCATTAGATCCTAAAAATATATCATAAGTGTAGTTGTATGTAATTACTTTTCTTATTGACAAATGCAAACTTGTGATATGTTTTTGCATATGTCACAGAGAAAATGTAAAAAAAAAAAAATTCATATGTAGCTAATTTGATTTAGTGATTTTTGGGAATTGAATTGGGAGATTATTAAATATTATGGTTTCAAGTTCTATGTTCAATTGATTTTCCTTTCTCTACTTTGATTTTAAAGCTTTTGTTGCTCTTGCATATATTCTTTATATTTTTTGAATCTTATGGAATAATACATTGACTATATGCAACATAATATTTGAATATTTTATTGCCTATATGCAATGTTTTTTTTACATATATGCTTATATATTTGCATATTTTATATAGATGATATATATTGTTAAATA
This sequence comes from Galeopsis tetrahit, assembly GCA_963675135.1. Lineage (NCBI taxonomy): Eukaryota > Viridiplantae > Streptophyta > Magnoliopsida > Lamiales > Lamiaceae > Galeopsis > Galeopsis tetrahit. Next base: position 56,451,328 of record OY776128.1, read on the forward strand.
TATATATATATATATATATATATATATATTATCTAAAATGTAATTACACAACAATTGAATAGTTTACAGTATTTATTTAAAAATAAAATTCATAGATTTTATAATATAAATAAAGTGAAGTAATATTATATTATTAAATTGATCCGTTCAAACCCAAAGAATCATATCTATATTAATTTTTTAAAATAAAATTAATATTTTAGAACATTTTATTACAAATATATTGTTCTATTGCATATTGTCACGTATTTTAAGTTAATATTTTTGCATATGTCAACAAGAATATGTAACAATTTCTTGCATATATGTTTTTAAATCTGCATATAAAGTAATGATATAGAACCAACCAATTTTTTTTTTTTTATGGAATTGAGTTGTCACCAAATCATTATCCACATAATCAATTAATATAATTTAAAATAAATAATTAAAATTTATTAATATATTTTAAAAATAAATATAAATCTTTCACATTCAAATAAAATTTTCTAATATCTAGTCTCTAATTTTCATTAAGTTTTCAAATTTGAAAAAAAATCAATTACGGAATATCCACATAATCAATTGTTATAATTTAAAATAAATAATTGAAATTTATTAATATATTTTAAAAATAAATACAAATCTTTCATATTCAAATAAAATTTTCTAATATCTTATCTCTAATTTTCATTAAATTTTCAAATTTGGAAAGAAACTAATTAACGCAATTAACGATTCTGTGTACATAGTTAGTTTTATTAATCTTTGACTAATTAATTAAAATATAATTTAGTTAATTAAGTAATAAAGAGGGTAGTTTTGTACATGTATCATGGATTTTGTCCCTATTTGAATTAAAGAAAAAAGTTGTCTTTCTATATAAATTCTATAGGTGAAATGTCCTTATGAACAATTCCCTATTTGAGAAAATTTATAAAAAAGGCCATTTAGGCACCTAGCTTCTTAAATAAAGACAACTTTTATAATCTTTTTAAAAAAGGACAAAAACGCATGTTAATAACCCATTATACCCTTATATTTAAATATGGAAATTAATTTATTAATTTAATAATTAAATAACAAGTCTTCATCTTCCTTATTTGTCGCCATAGATTTTTGGTTAATTTATTAATTTAATAATTAAAGAACGGGTTTCTTGGCCGGAAAACTCAAATCTTCAAGCTTTTTGGTTATTCCATGATGAATCAAACATAATCACGCTGCATCTATAAACGATTGGCCATAGATTTCAGATTGGTGAAGCAACAATCCTCGATTTCCTCTTGAAATCGAGGGATCTTTTTCTTCTTTTAGTTTCTGTTTCAGTTTTGGGTGACCCCTCACGCCCAAAAATTAATTTCCGATGATTCTCAAAGTTTCTGCTGCTTAGAGGCTTGTTCCTCTCTTTCAACGACGGCCATGGCTATAAGGTCTCGTCTCCTTTGCTCTTCCATAATTGTTTCCTCGATCTGTTCTTTCGACTGCACATGATCAAGAGACTTTCCACGCGATCGTTTCTTTATATTCCTAGGGGATTCAAACTTCACCGATTTCTTCATTATGGATGACGGACGCGAAGCCGCCGGAGATACAGTAGAAACTTTTAATTCCAAGTGTCAGATGAAGAGTTTTGCCAAGGGTATGATTATTAATTCCACACGTACACACATAATTTGCAAAGAATTTAGGATTTTTTGAGATGATTTTAATTTAGGTTCAATTTTGCTCTGTTTTCGTGAAATTGTGATGATTTACGTGCGTGTTGCTGAAATGTAGTTCATGATTATTTGTTATTGGTTTGGTCAAGGGATAATGCAGATCTTTTTTTGCATATGTATACGTATTTCTGCATAATCACATTCTAATATGAAGACACCGTACTATTTTTTCTGCATTATTCATTTTATTATGCTGTTTTAGATTTCATTGTTCTGCATTATTCATTTTATTATGTAGATGTAGATTTTATATTAATTTTTCAACCATGGTCTAGGGAGCAAAATGTTCTTCTCACTTCTCACTTCGTCTTCTTCTGTACTTCACGGTTTCCTTTCTTCACAAATTGAAAAACCCCAAAATTCTGCACAAAATTTACAAAGTTTGACCGGAGTTGTTGATAGAGTTTAATTTTAGGAAGTTTTAATTAATTGCGTAATTCGGGGGGCTTTAATGAGCTGATAGAACTTTAGTACCAAACCTGTTTTTCTTCTCATTTAATTTTAGGAATTCTTAATTGCGTAATTCTCGGAATTAATGAGCTAATAGAGTCAGCTTTAAATTTCAAACATTTAAATAATTTCTCCATATTAATTCCGAATTTATGTATTAAGGGCATGATGGTACATTTATGTGCCATTTTGTCCTTATTCTGAAACTATTTTGAATCATGTCTTTATTTAAAAAAACACTAGGTGAAATGACCTTTTATGTGAAATCCCCTTATACCCTTTCATTAATTTGAAACAATTCGAAATTCTGAATTTAAATTAATAGGTCAACTAAATCCCCTAATTAGATATAAACAAAGGATCTCGAAAATTGCGTAATTTAAGGAGCTTCCAAAAATTTAAAAATTTCCTAAAGAGTAGGTATCCTCATTAATTCGTTTAACTTGCTTGAGCTTTGAGATTTTTGCAGTCTGCATTTACTTCCAGCGATTGTTTCATCTTTCTCTGCATTTTTCGACGACGAGTTTGACGATTCGCCACATCAGGTAATCCGATCATATATGTGTAAAGGAAAAATATGAATTAAGTACTGCATATATATGTCGTAACATGATTATATATGTGTTAGTGCATATAGAGATGTGTAGACTAAAAAATATGAAAGCATACGAGCAGAGAAATTTGAACTAATAATTCTTTAATTAAAATAAGGAGCATAAAAAATATATGGAGGGGAATAGTGCATGATATTGTAATCTATGCACATAAAATTGCATGTCTATATGTGAGTAAAGGCAAAATGTGAAGTAAGTAGTGCATATCTATGGCGTACCATGTATTTAACATGCATATGCATTGTGCAGTGCACACTCTCTTATATGCATTGTGCAATTAACTTGTTTTTCCTATTGAAATCAACTTGTTTTTTCCATTGAAATCAACCTCGCAGAAAATAATATAATCCATTTGAAACCTTGACGATATCGACAGCCTGTTCAACGCAAATATATTGGAAAACCGATTAATGGATGAAGTAAAATACGTAATATACATAGGCGAAATTAAATCAAAAATTGAATTTACGATATGAATATTGCTGGTTGAACAAGTACTGCATATATCCGATGAAATCAATGATTGGTTTGATGAGATGAACAATAATCGAAAGATAAACAACATAATATAAGAATTGGATACGTACAGTGCAGACGAATCTTGATATAATATCAATATGACCGATCTAATTCTGATCTCAGGCGAATCAGAGATATTGAAATTGAAATGCGAATTTGGGAAAAAAATTACGGTGCGTAACAAGAATTTGAGGAAATACTTTTTGAAAATCAAAATTGGAAAGTCGTTGAATTATGGGAAACATAACCTAAAGGATTTTGACTCTGCAATTTTTTTTGAATTTAAAATATGCAGTTAGTTTTTTATTGGCATAAATAGATTAAATAATTAGATTAAGGGTATAATGATATTTTTTGCTTTAATTTGACTCTATTAAAAAATTATACATCTTGGTGTTTCTATTAGGGGTTTAATAGTGGACTTATTAGGCAATAATCTCAATATTTAATTAATAGAAAGACAATTACTAAATTTTTGTGATAGTAATATACATCATTTATGAAACGTAATATAAGTACTGAAAGTTTTATTTCTCTTAGTTACTACTCCATCCGTTTCATAAAGTTTGTCGTATTTGATCTTTATTTTTGTTTTAAAAAATTTGTCGCTTTTCATATTTTTACCACAAATTTTCCTAAAATGCCCCTTTGTAACTCCTACAATATCACTTTTAATTGAAAATATATTAATGATTCATTTTCTATCACTTTCTTTCAAAAGGTAAGAGTGTGATAAAAGGAAAGGTCAATGCAAAAGGAGAAAAATTAATGAGGGATAAATGTGTCAAAAAAATATGTTTCTTAATTCTATACAAAATGACAAATGCGACAAACTTTTTGAATCGGAGGGAGTATTTTTTTTTTTTGTAACAGTAGTACATCATTTATGAATATTTAATTAATAGAAAGGCAATTAATAAAGTATATATTTATTGTTATAACTACTCCATCTTTAATCCACTTTATTGACGTTTAAATATGTTTACACAGATTAAAAAAAAAATCATTAAATATAACATGTATAAATATAAATACTTTGACCTTATTTTATTTACTCCCTCCTATTTAAAATATATGTCATCCTAATCCTAAGCTCATACACACATATTAAGAAAATAAATTATTTCTCATGTTACCTTTAATTAATGATTGTACATCTCATAAAAAAATAACACATTTATGTAAATATTTAATGATCTTAAGGTTAAATTTGAAAGAAATGCAATTAATTAGCACTGAAAGGTGTAAAACGACATATAATTTACAAAGAAAACGAAAAGTTAAAACGACTTATATTAAAAATAGAAGGGAGTACATATTTATAACAGTCTTAGATAGTGAATAATGACAATTGTATTTATATAGTAAATTTTTTCCTCTAGGCAGACCATTAAAGTGGACGGACAAGAGGGAATAACGATTTTCTTAATTCGTGTGAAATATTTGTAAACGCTAAAATAGATCCGCGGAAGTAACCACTCGTTTTCAAACTTAAATACTCACTCCGTACTAAAACTGTGATCTCATTTTATTTTTCACTATGATCAATAAAATATAATTTATTGTGCATGAAATTCTGAATTTTAAGTAAATACACCCTTACCTTAAATGACCTTAAAATTGAAAAACTCTTAAAAAAAAAAAACAGCGATGTTCAAGAGGAGCAAATAGGAGGTCAAGAACAAGGTGGTCCAAAGTTCAAAAGATTTTCATGATTCATCATTCATAAGTGGGGAGAAATGGCTCAAACTCAAGTTACGCCTTTTGGGTTTCACATTCCTCTTTTTTTTTTTTTTTTTTTTGTCATTGTATTGAAACTAGTACAAATTAATACTATTCAATTTTGTCAAAATCTTAAAAAGTGTCAAATTATACTCTATCTCACCAATTAGACCACACCTACCCATATACTCCCTCCGATTTTTAATAAGTGTCACTTTGACTTTTTAATTAATTTTAAAATAAGTGTCATTCTAGAATTTTTTCTTGGGTACCGCTACTAACACCCCCAAACATGTTATACACACCCCATCATTTTAAAAATAAAAATAGATAATTGTAAAATGACTAAGTAACCCTTATACAAATTAAAAATCATTTTTTTTAAAATTGAAATAAACTTAAAAAATGTAATTAAAATCTGAAAAGTATTTTAAAAGATTAATAAAATCTAAAAAAAATAATTTAAATAAATCAAATATTTTTTAAAAAATAATCTGAAAAAATTAAATATTTTTTTAAAAGAAAAAAATAAATTATTAAATAAAAAATTTAAAAATAAATTAAAAATAAATAAATTCGTAAATTTTTTAATAAATCATAAAAAACAATTAATTAAAAAATCAATTAAAATTAAGAATTCATAAATAAAATCAAAAAAATTAAAAATCACCTAAATCTTAAGAATTAATTATAAATATTAAAAATATAATTGATTTAATTATTTTTTAAAATTTAGTTGAAATTTTTAAATTTTATTTAGCTTTATTTTATTTTAAAGATTTTATTTTTTAATTTAATATTGAGTTGATTTTTCTTTAATATTTTATTTAATTTTAAAAAAAAATCGTTAATTCTTAAAAAAAAATTATTTGATTTATTTTTCAGATTTTATTTAGATTTAATTATTATTTTTTTCATTTATTTTTTATTTTCTTAATTTTTTTAAATGATTTTTAAAATTTAGCTGATTTTTTAAATATTTTCAACGTTTACGCGTAATTTTATTGTATCATTGATTTTTTTTTTCCTGTTAATTAAATTTTATATGTTTTTAAAGATTTAGTTAATTTTTATTAGTTATGAGGGTTGAAGGGTAAATAGGAAATAATTGGAGTGTGTATAGTAATAAAAGTTGAATTTTAAATTTTAATATTTTAAATTTTAATGGGGTGTGTTTAACATTTGGGGTGTGAATAACATTTTACGGGGTGTTATTAGCCCCGCCCTTTTTTCTTTAATTTTGACTATTTTATCCTTATTCATTTACCATAAAAAATTTTTATTAATAAATTCCACAAAAATTGTTTATACCAAAATTAATTTGATTTATGAATACTAGTTACATTCTTAACTAGTACATTCTTTATCAAACAAAATTTCTATATTAAAATTAGTTATAATTAATGAAGGGTGATATCGATCACAATTTATAATCTTAATTTGTTGAAAAAAATCAAAATGACACTTATTAAAAAGATGGAGGGAGTAATTAATATCAAGCCGAATTAAGTTGTTAGATATTAGTGGTCTATATTGGGGGGTTTGTGGGGATCATTCTAGTTGTTATATATAATGTAAATATAGTACTTTTCCATCGATGACTAGTCATAAGCCTATGTTTGATTAAAGAATATTACAACTTCAAGAAAATTGGAATTGAATTGTCATCGGCCATCTCTATAAATAAGGATTTCTTTCAACAAATCAAGAAAATGGAGAATCTTCACTTCTCTCTAATCCTCTCTTCATTCCTACTTCTATTAACATTTTCAATTTCAAGTGCCTCAATTCAAGATTCATTTCCCAAATGTGTGGCAAAACACTCTGTTACATTCACCCCTTCTAATTCCTCTGTTTTCTTCACTCCCCAAACTGCATCATACACCACTATCTTAAACTCCACTGCACAAAACCTTCGTTGCTTATTGCCTTCAATGGCAAAGCCTGATCTCATTTTCACCCCTTTAGCCGAATCCCACGTCCAAGCCGCTGTAATATGCGCGAAAAAACTCCGTATCCAACTAAGGCTAAGGAGCGGTGGCCATGACTACGAAGGCCTTTCTTACATCTCTGCCCTCAAATCACCTCCACCCTTCATTCTCCTTGATCTCGGCGTAACGCAGCCTGGGTTCAAGCTGGTGCAACGGTTGGTGAGCTTTATTACAGAATCTCGGAGAAGAGCAAGACTCATGGCTTCCCTGCTGGCCTCTACCCGAGCTTGGGCATAGGCGGCCACATAACGGGCGGGGCGTATGGCGGGATGATGAGGAAATATGGCCTCGGAGCTGACAATGTGTTGGATGCTCGTATTGTCGATGCAAATGGAAGAATTCTTGATCGTAAATCCATGGGAGAGGATCTCTTTTGGGCTCTCAGAGGAGGTGGAGGTGGCAGTTTCGGAGTTATTTTAGCATGGAAGGTTAAATTGGTAAAAGTACCATCAATTGTCACGGTTTTTAACGTTCCAAGAACACTTGAACAGGGTGGAACAAAGATTCTGTACAAATGGCAGCATGTTGCTAACAAGATTGATGAAAATCTGTTCATCAGAGTCATAATTCAACCAGTTAACGACACGGTGACCGGTAAGAGGACTATTGTGACTTCATACGATGCTATGTTTCTTGGGAGAGCTAATGATCTTATGAGAATTATGAACAAAGATTTCCCTGAGCTAGGGTTAACAAGAAACGACACCGTCGAGATGAGCTGGATCGAGTCGTTTATGTTCGTTAGCTTTCCGAGGAACACTCCGCCCGAGGTTCTCCTCCAAGGCAGAGCACCCTTCAATAGCTACTTCAAGGCCAAGTCGGACTTCATCAGAAGCCCGATTTCCGAAGATGGCCTTGAAGGGCTATGGAAGCTGTTTTTGGAGGAGGATTCTCCCATGACGATATGGAATCCTTTCGGAGGGATGATGGACAGGGTTACGGAACACGAAACCCCGTTCCCTCATCGAAAGGGTGTCATTTTCATGGCACAATATTTGACGAATTGGCAAAGTGATAGGGAAGATGTGAGGAAACGATATGAGTGGATGAGAAAGATGTACAATTACATGGGTGCTTATGCTCCCAAGAATCCAAGAGAGGCTTATGTGAATTACAGGGATGTGGAATTGGGAATGAAGCATGCAAGAGAATGGGGCATCAAATATTACAAAAGCAACTTTGATAGATTGGTAATGGTGAAATCCAAGGTTGATCCTGATAACTTTTTCTGGCATGAACAGAGCATTCCCACTCTTGCAGCGAGCAAGAAGTAGAATTATGGTGTGGATTTTCTATTTCAAATTGTGTTTCATTTTCTATAGCATTATAAGTGTTTCTTTATTTATTTTATTTCAGTTATTTCTTGTATCTTTATTGATCTTAATAAAAACGTAGGGTTCTACGTCTTTTTCTTTATTAATTTTTGTATTAATTTATATTTATAAATAAAGTAATATTATTAAAGTAAACTCAAAAAATAGAATAAAAAAATTAGAAATTTTCAGAAATGAAACTCATAATGGTTGACCTTTGATAGAAACTTTTTGCTGTAAACAAATGGTTGTTATATAGTGTATTTTGCAAGAGTAACGTAATTTAAAGATTTGTAATTCTGTTGCAAAAAAAAAAAAAAGGATTTGTAATTCTAAAAGTCCATCTACCAATGTTATTTTTCAGATATTAACACTAATGGAGAATTAATATGTTGGGTATGGCTGCCGGGGTAGATAAGTAATTTATGGGCTCAGACCCCTATTTGGACGACGGTGTAAGCATACAAACTAATTCGCCCAAGTTTTACGGTTATACGTGTAACATCTAATCTAATGATGTTATAATATTGTAGATGAAGGATACGTAATTATTTAGTAAATTTTCATTTAGTCTTGATCTTACGTCGACATTCATTGCACCGTGTCACAACAATTGTTACAACCATTATACACAAAAAATCAAAATCATTGGGATTTTTTTTCTTCTTATTTTTATATAATTAATTAATAACTTATAAGCATTTTTTCTCCACATTAATGTCTGCTTAAGAGATGCAATTAAATGCGATAAGGGCCGGTGCAGTCAAAATATTCACAATACGACGATACACTTCTTGCGTAAAGTGGACGCCATCCCAAAATATGTATTTGTTAGGGTTAGCACACACGGGAACTCCTGGGCTTCCACAAAACCTTGCACTATCATAATTATATCTTCCTCCAACTCCGCAACAAGCTCTTAGCCCTATATTCCCACCATCTGCAATTACAATTTGTACATTAGACTATATTGAAAGAATTCTGTTGAACCCAGAACGTGGGCGTGCCAAAAGTTCTGATACCATGAAAAAAAGTTGTCATATCTAAAAGTCTGAACATGTATAAATGAGTGATATAATGTCACTTTATAAATACACGTAAATTGAAACAGAAAGTGATATAATAACTTAAGGAATTAGATGACTTGCCTGACGTGGTCATCTGAGTAATAATAGTTGTAGTCAATAGGTAATCATCGACATATAATATGGTAACATTTGGGAACTCGATTTTAAGCTTGATGATAGCTAGTTGGAGAGCAGTGTTGATGGAAATGACAAGAGCATTCACACTCTTCAAACATCCTAATGCATCGTAGGCTAGGCTAGGGATTAGTACTAGGTAACGCTGTTAGGATGTAAGGGTAACATCCAAGAGCAGCCTTTCCGGAAATTATTATTCGTGTCGCGCCCATCTCGATAAGTGTCTATATGTTGAACCACCATAATTAAAAAATAATAACCATGATGATGATGCAAGTTAATTTATAAGTGAATTGAAGTTAGTCAGGGGATGGATAAAATTCAATTTTTGGTCCCATGAGAATTTGGGCTAAAAAAAATGATCCTCTTGGGACAAAAACTGTTAATTATTTAACGGTTGAGACCGTTTTTACCAAAAAAAAGTGTTTTTCGAAATTAGATACTCTTGAGACCAAAAATGCAATTTATGATCCGTTAGATGTAAATTAATCAGAAGTATTTACTCTGGCAGCGTCGATTTGAGCTTGTACTATAGAAGGAACGTAAGTTATAATTTCAAGAATGGACCTGCCCTGTAGTAATGCATAGGCGATTGTTATACCTAGTCAAAGAAGTCAATCTTTGACAAGTCAATCCTAGTCACCAGCTTACGTGGCGAGGACCAGTCAACAAAGTCGTGCGACGACTAGTCAACAAGACCAAGAAAATGTAATAGAATAGATGTATTTAATATATTTAAGTGCTCGCTCAAAGATGTTGGCGAGCACACGTTTTAGTTAGCTGCTCGCCCAAATGTGTGGCGAGCACATATCTATCTTAGCTAGAATAGTCTGAGTATTGAAGCCTTGGGAGACAGCATGGAGCGTGGCGACCACCCTCCTCGACATGGTCCTCCGGCGACCACCGTAGCTCAGCTCCTCGGCATCTCGGCGAGGACGAGCACCAAAGGCGGTTTAGCATTAAATGCGCCATCAAATCACCTTTTCGGGCAGAAGACAGGTCCAATGAGGGCGTGCCACGTGTAAAGGGCGGGCAGCCCCTAGAAACCACTATATAATGCCTAAAAGAGGCTCATTTGTACACAAGTTACCCATTCCTACAAATCACTCCCTACCCAAAGCAATAAACTCTCCCAAGCTTCTAAAGCTTTAGCTTCTCCAAGAAGCTATATCTTGTGTTCTTGTTTGTTCTTCATTAGATCATCAAGATCATCATATAAATACTCCCTAAACACGTAATAAACCCCCGATCATTATACATGTTTGTTTCGTGCTAACAAATAGTCCACATCCGATTCAACCATCAAAAGCACGTACAACATTTGGCGCTAGAAGGAGGGGTCCTTTTACGTGTTCTTCATCTTAGTTTCGTCCGATCATCGAGCGATCGGTTAGCAAACTCCGTTTTTTAGGTTTTAATCGGTAGTTCCACCGTTTAAAGCTTTATTTACATATTTTCGTGTTCTTCGTGTTCTTGAATATTTGCGATATTCGAGACATATTTTGGAGTTTGATCTCCGTGTAATCTTGTTTTTAAGCTTTAGTTGTTGTTACTTTGCTCATAAGTAGTTGTAATAGCACGTTCTTCTGTGCAAGAACTTTAATCTTTCGTTTTTAAGCGTCGAAAGCTTAAGAACAGTCATATCTTTGTAATAATCTCCAGGAGACACTCTTTAAACGATGTCTCATCATACTCCACAAGACGGAATCTTACCCCCCGGAGGGAACGAGCACCCTCCGGCGGCGGCGGCGAATCCGTTTGCAAACTTGAATATGGGGGACATTCTGAATGATCCCCAGCATCTGAAAGATCTCTGTGACTATCTCACGGAGAAGAAGAGGCAGAATGAGGAGCTGGAGAAGGCCAAAGATCAGGCCTTCGACCGAGCTCGCAAAGCCAAGGGGAACGAAGAAGATAACCGTTCCTATCACTCCAACTCTGTTCACCCCCAGGACAGAGGAAAAAACAAAGTCGACGAGCACTCCCACAATAGCCACACGGGGGACTCGCGACACCGAGATTCGGTTTTCAACCGGATGGATGACAGAGATAGAAGGGCTCCTCGCCGAGTACCTTTCAATGTGGATGGCCGACCAGGCAGAGCCGACCACCATCGACATCACGCTGATAAGAGAGATCAGGGCGATAGAGTCTCAGCTCTTGATAGAGTGGGACCAGGGAAGGGTTCGCGAGCTCCCGCGAAGAGTTATCGCAGCCGCCAGTCTGAGAGACATTCCCCCAGGCGATCACGTCATGATGATCGCCCGGCCGCATCCCAAGGGAGCCGACGCGACGAGGTCGTCGTCCCCCGTGCACAAACTGCCGAGGAGGGGCAAATCGCCCAGTTCCTCGAGACCCAAAAATTAATGAAGATAGAGATGGAAACTCTGCGAGCTGAGGTGGTCGCCTCGAAGCTAGGGACCACCCCACCAATCACTCTGCCCGCACCTCCTTTGAGCGTTGCAATCCTTACCGCCCCCATTCAGAGAGATTCAAATTCCCTCCATGGCGGCATACGATGGTGCATCCGACCCCAGAGTACACTTGTCCAAGTACTCCAACTATATGGCCTCAATTGGGGCAACGAACGCCACACAATGCAGGAACTTCTCCCTAACTTTGGGAGACCGGGCTCACCGATGGTACACAACGCTGAGTCCCGGATCTGTCACCTCATTCCTTGAGCTGGGACAACTCTTTCTGACCTACTACGGGTCCATTGCTGCTCGCCCAGCCTCAAAGCAACGTTTGGCAAACGTTCGCCAATCTGTAAATGAGTCGGGCAAGGACTTCATCGAGCGCTTCGATAGGCTGGTGATTGATGGGGAGGCCGTGAACGATGAGACGAAGCTGATCTCAGCTGTTTCCGGTCTGAGGATAGGTACCAAGCTCTGGGAATCTATCCATCTTACTTTTCCCAGTTCTTATGCGGACTTCCGCATAAGGGCGGGAAACTTCATTCAAATGGAGGAAATAATGGACGCCGCCAAGGCTAACGAGCAGCCGGAGGCGTCCAAGAGGGTCTGGCCCAAGAAGAATACAAACACAGGGGAGTCATCCCAGCCCAAGAAGGCGACCACTCAAACTGGCAGTGCTCGCCCAGCCAACTTCAGGCCTTCCGAGGAGTCTCCTGAGATCATCCAGTTCAGGGAATCTCTCTCTGTGGATCCCAGGGGCATTTTCAATGCAGTTAGGGGAAAGAATATGCTCCCCCAGGCCAAACCAATGCATACCAATGATGAAAAACTGGATGGTAGCAAATTCTGCGACTACCACAACTCCATTGGCCACCACACCAATGGGTGCCGAGACTTGGTGAGAAACCTCTTCAAGTTATACAATGAGGGCAAGCTCGCCCAGTTCATCAAGCCTCTCGGAAATGGAGACAACAGGGGGAAGAAACGTCGCGACGACGGTGACGACCTGCGCCAACAACTGAATCGTCCCAAGCTGACTCCTCCCATGCCACAACATGCTGGCGGCGACATTGATAATGTGGGAGAAGCTTGTATGGTGATAGAAGGCCCTTTAGGGGGAACTCAGTCTGGGAAAGAACTATCTGTTCGCCGGGCTCAGAGCGAGCAGCGAGCACTGAACAATGTCCATCAGGTGTGCGTCGCTCCAACTGCCGAGAAGCCTCTATCTCACCAAATCCTTTTCTCGGACGACGACCTGAACGGCGTGGTGCACCCAAACAATGATGCTTTGGTCATCACGGGGAAGATCATGGGAACCAACGTCCATCGCATGATGGTCGACACTGGGGCATACACCAACATCCTCTTCAAGCATACTCTGGATGCTCTCGGTGATTATGCAGCATATATCGAGCCTTGCGATGATATAATCGTAGGTTTTGGGGATACGCGCAATCTTCCCATTGGGAAAATCAGACTATCCTTGGAGTTGGCACCGTCGAAAGAGCCAGAAATGCACCATGCTAGGCAGCTCGACTTCTTGATCATCGACATGCCATCGTCCTACAACGTTTTCCTCGGCCGACCTTTCTTCAACGAGTTCAAGGCGGCCGTTTCTACTTATTACTACTGTGTAAAATTTCCATCCCCGGCGGGAGTTATAACCGTCAAGGGCGATCAGACGCGGGCGAGGGAGTGTCTCGTCCGTTTTGCAAAGCGTCATTCTAAGGAAAGTACTATGATTGGCCAGTATATTGAGTGTCAAACACAAACAGAGCAAGTGAACTACTTGGAGGGTCTTCCTAGGAAGTACCGAAAGATTGAAATTGGGGAGTGCAGTCATAGTTTCGACGACCACCAAGTGGAGGTGAACGAGCACGCCTCCATGGAAGTGGACGACCACACCCCAATGGATATCGACGAGCAGACAGTCTCGGGCGACCAACTCCCCGACGACCAGTTGCCAGAAAACTTTCCAGATCTGGAACCTAGGTTAGGTTTTGAGCCGGAGTTCGGAATTGAGGATCCTCGTTGGAAGGAGCCTAAAGAGCGGGCGACTTCGGCGGAGGACCTCGAAACCATTCATTTAAACGAGGCTCGTCCGGAACTCGAGGTATTCATTGGTTCGAATTTACCAGAACATTTGCGATCGGACATGATCGCATTTTTGAAAGAGAACATCAGTGCCTTTGCCTGGTCGCACGAAGATATGGTGGGCATTCCCACAAATCATGCCTGCCACAGATTGAATATTGATCCAGCAAGGAGACCTATCACCCAAAAACGAAGGAAATTTGGGCCTGATAAATATGCGGCTTTGGCAGTCGAAGTCAAGAAATTGATCGATAATAAATTAATCGAGAAAACTGAAACTGATCCCGAGTGGCTGGCCAATCCAGTGCTCGTCAAAAAAACGACCGGGTCGTGGAGGTTGTGTATAGACTTCACAGATCTAAACGACGCCTGTCCGAAAGATCACTTTCCGATGCCCCACATTGATCACCTGGTAGACAACACAGCGGGGCACGAGATGTTAACTTTCATGGATGCTTTCGCAGGCTACCATCAGATCGCGATGCATCCCGACGACCAGCGGCATACGGCCTTCATGACGGCCACCGAAATGTACAGCTGGAAGAGAATGCCTTTCGGTTTGAAAAACGCGGGGGCAACATACCAAAGACTAGTAAACAAGATGTTTGAGAAACACATCGGCGAGATGGTGGAGGTCTATATCGACGACATCGTTGTCAAAATCTTGCGAAAAGAGGATCACCTACACCACCTTGCCATGACATTCGATATACTAAAGGAGTACAACATGAAGTTAAATCCGAAGAAGTGCAGCTTTGGAGTTAGCTCAGGAAAATTTCTGGGGCACTTGGTTAGCCAGCGGGGCATCGAGGAGAATCCGAGTAAAATTCAAGCAATCATCTATCGAGAAATTAAAGGAATATCTATCGGATCCGAAGATCCTGTCTAAGCCAATCCCCGGCGAAATTTTATATCTATACTTGGCGGCCACTGACTGTGCGATCAGTTCAGTGCTCGTCCGAGCTGAGGGGAGCACACATCTGCCTATCTACTACGTAAGTCAAACACTGAGAGATGCGGAGTTGAGATACACTCCAATGGAAAAATTGGCGTACGCACTAGTCATGAGCGTAGAAAATTAAGGCAGTACCTGTTCGACCACGAGGTGGTCGTCCTCACCACCTTCCCACTCCGACAAGCACTGCATCGTCCGGATACCACTGGAAGACTTTTTAAATGGTCGGTAGAAATAGGGCAATTTGGGCTCACCTATGCACCTAGAACGACAATCAAGGGACAAGTGCTGGCTGAATTCATTGTAGAGCTCACTTTCCCGGAGAAAGTGGACGAGGGAATCGAGCTTCCTTGGACACTGTTCGTCGATGGTTCTTCGACGAGCACCAAAGCAGGGGCAGGAATCGTCCTCACCAGCCCAACCGGACAGACGTTTGCTTCGGCGATCGAGTTCGAGTATCGGGCGACCAACAACGAAGCAGAGTACGAGGCTCTGGTTGCAGGAATCAAGATGGCTATGGCCGTGGGCGCCAGAAAACTGAAATTTTTTTCTGACTCTCAGCTGGTTGTATATCAAATTACGGGCGACTACGAGGCTCGCGGCGATCAAATGATAAAGTATCAAGAGATAGTAAAAGGATTACTCGAGCAATTTGATCAAATCCACATCGAGCAAATCCCTAGGGAGGACAATACGCAAGCAGATGCGTTAGCTCGACTGGCCACTTCAGAGGGGGAGGCAATATTTTCAGAAGCGACCATCACTAAAATTTCTTCCCCATCGGTGAACAGAGGTCAGATTTTGCAGGTTGAAGCGACCAGCGACGAGGACTGGAGATCGCCGATCATCAAGTACATCAAGACCGGCGAGCTCCCGGGGGACAAAGTGAAAGCAACCAGATTGCAGCTCAGGTCCGCAAGGTACACTGTTGTAGGCGACCAGCTGTACAAACGGGGTTTTTCAATGCCTTTATTGAAATGCCTCGGAGAAGACGAGGCGAAGATCGTCATGTACGAAATCCACGAAGGATCATGTGGAAATCATACAGGGGGGCAAGCGCTCGCTTTAAAAATCATGAGGCAAGGCTACTTTTGGCCAACACTGAAGAAGGATGCAATTCATTACGCCCAGGCGTGCAAGAGATGTCAAGCTTTTGCACCAGCTATTCACTCACCTCCAGACGAACTCATCTCCGTCTACAGCTCTTGGCCCTTCGCGAAGTGGGGCATCGACATCATCGGACCTTTCCCGCCTAGCGTCGGGGGGGTAACTTTCGTAGTCGTAGCAGTCGATTACTTCACCAAGTGGACCGAAGCGAAGGCATTGAAGACCATCACAACGGCCCAGATGACAAGCTTAATTTGGAAAAACATAATTTGCAGGTTCGGCCTACCACGAGCAATAGTGACCGACAACGGGCGTCAATTCACAAGTCGAGATATGCTGGATTTCTGCTCAGAATGGAACATCAAGAAAAAATTTTCAACACCCTATCATCCACAATCAAATGGTCAAGTAGAGGCGATCAACAAAATCATCAAACACACCTTGAAAGCTAAGCTAGATGGATTGAAGGGCAAATGGGCGGACGAGCTGCACATGGTTCTGTGGGCATATCGGACGACCACTAGGAATTCTACTGGTGAAACTCCGTTCGCACTCGCGTTCGGAACCGAAGCTGTCATACCAGCAGAGGGGCAGGTCCCAACTTTTCGAGTAGCAAATTATGACGAGCAGTTGAATAACGATGCACAGCTCTCCGATTTGGACTTCCTAGAAGAGCGAAGGCTAACAGCGGACGAGAAGAACGTGGTGTACAAGCAAAGATCAGAGCGCTATTACAACACCAAAGTACGTGCTCGCCAATTCACTATCGGCCAACTCGTACTTCGGAGGGCGACGGAGCAGTCCATTGGCATACTTGGCCCGACTTGGGAGGGTCCGTACCGAATAACGCGCACACTCTTGAACGGATCGTAAGAGCTAGAGGGCAAGCCGAGCAAATACCCGTGGAACGCGGTCAAGCTGAAGAAGTATTACCAGTAAGTTTTTAATTTTTTCATATTTATATAATTTGTATCTAGTCATCATTTCAATACAAGTACAAGTTTTAAATTTCCATCAAGTGTTAGATAAGTTTGAATTTTTAGACAAGGCTCTGCGTAGCCATCTAGGAAACAAAGACGAGCACTCTTTTTTAACGATGCTCGCAAGGTAGTGGCAACGACGATCACTACCTACCAAACTAAAAAGAGTTCAACCGACGATTGGTTAACTCTAAAAGACGAGCACTCTTTCTTAAAGATGCTCGCAAAGCTAAAAGACGAGCACTCTTTTTTAACGATGCTCGCAAGGTAGTGGCGACGACGATCACTACCTACCAAACTAAAAAGAGTTCAACCGACGATTGGTTAACTCTAAAAGACGAGCACTCTTTCTTAAAGATGCTCGCAAAGCTAAAAGACGAGCACTCTTTCTTAAAGATGCTCGCAAAGATAAAAGACGAGCACTCTTTCTTAAAGATGCTCGCAAAGATAAAAGACGAGCACTCTTTCTTAAAGGTGCTCGCAAAAACAAAAGACGAAGCACTCTTCGGCAAAGATGCTCGCAATAAAAGGAGTTTTCAAAAAGACTAAGTACTTATAAAAAAAAAATGCTTGCAAAAAATTAATCATAACATAAGTTGGAAAGCAGTAACGAGAACGATCACTCAAAATAACCAAACATCGTATAAGCAAAAAGTTCCATTCATTAAAAAGCCTTAAAAGGCTGAAATTACAAAAAGGCCTTAATGGCCGAGCAGTCCTAAAAACAGAAATAAAATACAAGTAAACTAAGCTACTGGAGCATTCTCCTCGGCTTCCTCTTCATTCACAACCTCCTCGGCAGGAGCATCCTGTTCGCCCTGTTGAGGTGGGGAGTCTTGTGGAGGGTTCAAGAAGAGGACCGGAACACCCAACAGTCGAGGGAACAGGAGTCCCAACTCCATCAAAGGAAGCAGAGGGAGTTCTGTTTCCGGCTGAGGATTCTCCTTCATAAGGAGGTCGTCCAAAAACCCGCCGAGTGGAGTCACATCCACTCCTGGAAATGGCGACAACAGGGGGAAGAAACGTCGCGACGACGGCGACGACCTGCGCCAACAACTGAATCGTCCCAAGCTGACTCCTCCCATGCCACAACATGCTGGCGGCGACATTGATAATGTGGGAGAAGCTTGTATGGTGATAGAAGGCCCTTTAGGGGGAACTCAGTCTGGGAAAGAACTATCTGTTCGCCGGGCTCAGAGCGAGCAGCGAGCACTGAACAATGTCCATCAGGTGTGCGTCGCTCCAACTGCCGAGAAGCCTCTATCTCACCAAATCCTTTTCTCGGACGACGACCTGAACGGCGTGGTGCACCCAAACAATGATGCTTTGGTCATCACGGGGAAGATCATGGGAACCAACGTCCATCGCATGATGGTCGACACTGGGGCATACACCAACATCCTCTTCAAGCATACTCTGGATGCTCTCGGTGATTATGCAGCATACATCGAGCCTTGCGATGATATAATCGTAGGTTTTGGGGATACGCGCAATCTTCCCATTGGGAAAATCAGACTATCCTTGGAGTTGGCACCGTCGAAAGAGCCAGAAATGCACCATGCTAGGCAGCTCGACTTCTTGATCATCGACATGCCATCGTCCTACAACGTTTTCCTCGGCCGACCTTTCTTCAACGAGTTCAAGGCGGCCGTTTCTACTTATTACTACTGTGTAAAATTTCCATCCCCGGCGGGAGTTATAACCGTCAAGGGCGATCAGACGCGGGCGAGGGAGTGTCTCGTCCGTTTTGCAAAGCGTCATTCTAAGGAAAGTACTATGATTGGCCAGTATATTGAGTGTCAAACACAAACAGAGCAAGTGAACTACTTGGAGGGTCTTCCTAGGAAGTACCGAAAGATTGAAATTGGGGAGTGCAGTCATAGTTTCGACGACCACCAAGTGGAGGCGAACGAGCACGCCTCCATGGAAGTGGACGACCACACCCCAATGGATATCGACGAGCAGACAGTCTCGGGCGACCAGCTCCCCGACGACCAGTTGCCAGAAAACTTTCCAGATCTGGAACCTAGGTTAGGTTTTGAGCCGGAGTTCGGAATTGAGGATCCTCGTTGGAAGGAGCCTAAAGAGCGGGCGACTTCGGCGGAGGACCTCGAAACCATTCATTTAAACGAGGCTCGTCCGGAACTCGAGGTATTCATTGGTTCGAATTTACCAGAACATTTGCGATCGGACATGATCGCATTTTTGAAAGAGAACATCAGTGCCTTTGCCTGGTCGCACGAAGATATGGTGGGCATTCCCACAAATCATGCCTGCCACAGATTGAATATTGATCCAGCAAGGAGACCTATCACCCAAAAACGAAGGAAATTTGGGCCTGATAAATATGCGGCTTTGGCAGTCGAAGTCAAGAAATTGATCGATAATAAATTAATCGAGAAAACTGAAACTGATCCCGAGTGGCTGGCCAATCCAGCGCTCGTCAAAAAAACGACCGGGTCGTGGAGGTTGTGTATAGACTTCACAGATCTAAACGACGCCTGTCCGAAAGATCACTTTCCGATGCCCCACATTGATCACCTGGTAGACAACACAGCGGGGCACGAGATGTTAGCTTTCATGGATGCTTTCGCAGGCTACCATCAGATCGCGATGCATCCCGACGACCAGCGGCATACGGCCTTCATGACGGCCACCGAAATGTACAGCTGGAAGAGAATGCCTTTCGGTTTGAAAAACGCGGGGGCAACATACCAAAGACTAGTAAACAAGATGTTTGAGAAACACATCGGCGAGATGGTGGAGGTCTATATCGACGACATCGTTGTCAAAATCTTGCGAAAAGAGGATCACCTACACCACCTTGCCATGACATTCGATATACTAAAGGAGTACAACATGAAGTTAAATCCGAAGAAGTGCAGCTTTGGAGTTAGCTCAGGAAAATTTCTGGGGCACTTGGTTAGCCAGCGGGGCATCGAGGAGAATCCGAGTAAAATTCAAGCAATCATTAACATGCAAAGCCCAAGGAACGTGAAAGAAGTACAGAGGTTGACAAGGTGCCTTGCATCGCTGAACAGATTTATCGCACGAACGGGCGATCGTTGCAAACCTTTTTTCGATGCTCTGAAAAAAGGGAGGTTCGAATGGATCGATGAGTGTGAGAAAGCTTTCGAGAAATTAAAGGAATATCTATCGGATCCGAAGATCCTGTCTAAGCCAATCCCCGGTGAAATTTTATATCTATACTTGGCGGCCACTGACTGTGCGATCAGTTCAGTGCTCGTCCGAGCTGAGGGGAGCACACATCTGCCTATCTACTACGTAAGTCAAACACTGAGAGATGCGGAGTTGAGATACACTCCAATGGAAAAATTGGCGTACGCACTAGTCATGAGCGTCAGAAAATTAAGGCAGTACCTGTTCGACCACGAGGTGGTCGTCCTCACCACCTTCCCACTCCGACAAGCACTGCATCGTCCGGATACCACTGGAAGACTTTTTAAATGGTCGGTGGAAATAGGGCAATTTGGGCTCACCTATGCACCTAGAACGACAATCAAGGGACAAGTGCTGGCTGAATTCATTGTAGAGCTCACTTTCCCGGAGAAAGTGGACGAGGGAATCGAGCTTCCTTGGACACTGTTCGTCGATGGTTCTTCGACGAGCACCAAAGCAGGGGCAGGAATCGTCCTCACCAGCCCAACCGGACAGACGTTTGCTTCGGCGATCGAGTTCGAGTATCGGGCGACCAACAACGAAGCAGAGTACGAGGCTCTGGTTGCAGGAATCAAGATGGCTATGGCCGTGGGCGCCAGAAAACTGAAAATTTTTTCTGACTCTCAGCTGGTTGTATATCAAATTACGGGCGACTACGAGGCTCGCGGCGATCAAATGATAAAGTATCAAGAGCTAGTAAAAGGATTACTCGAGCAATTTGATCAAATCCACATCGAGCAAATCCCTAGGGAGGACAATACGCAAGCAGATGCGTTAGCTCGACTGGCCACTTCAGAGGGGGAGGCAATATTTTCAGAAGCGACCATCACTAAAATTTCTTCCCCATCGGTGAACAGAGGTCAGATTTTGCAGGTTGAAGCGACCAGCGACGAGGACTGGAGATCGCCGATCATCAAGTACATCAAGACCGGCGAGCTCCCGGGGGACAAAGTGAAAGCAACCAGATTGCAGCTCAGGTCCGCAAGGTACACTGTTGTAGGCGACCAGCTGTACAAACGGGGTTTTTCAATGCCTTTATTGAAATGCCTCGGAGAAGACGAGGCGAAGATCGTCATGTACGAAATCCACGAAGGATCATGTGGAAATCATACAGGGGGGCAAGCGCTCGCTTTAAAAATCATGAGGCAAGGCTACTTTTGGCCAACACTGAAGAAGGATGCAATTCATTACGCCCAGGCGTGCAAGAGATGTCAAGCTTTTGCACCAGCTATTCACTCACCTCCAGACGAACTCATCTCCGTCTACAGCTCTTGGCCCTTCGCGAAGTGGGGCATCGACATCATCGGACCTTTCCCGCCTAGCGTCGGGGGGGTAACTTTCGTAGTCGTAGCAGTCGATTACTTCACCAAGTGGACCGAAGCGAAGGCATTGAAGACCATCACAACGGCCCAGATGACAAGCTTCATTTGGAAAAACATAATTTGCAGGTTCGGCCTACCACGAGCAATAGTGACCGACAACGGGCGTCAATTCACAAGTCGAGATATGCTGGATTTCTGCTCAGAATGGAACATCAAGAAAAAATTTTCAACACCCTATCATCCACAATCAAATGGTCAAGTAGAGGCGATCAACAAAATCATCAAACACACCTTGAAAGCTAAGCTAGATGGATTGAAGGGCAAATGGGCGGACGAGCTGCACATGGTTCTGTGGGCATATCGGACGACCACTAGGAATTCTACTGGTGAAACTCCGTTCGCACTCGCGTTCGGAACCGAAGCTGTCATACCAGCAGAGGGGCAGGTCCCAACTTTTCGAGTAGCAAATTATGACGAGCAGTTGAATAACGATGCACAGCTCTCCGATTTGGACTTCCTAGAAGAGCGAAGGCTAACAGCGGACGAGAAGAACGTGGTGTACAAGCAAAGATCAGAGCGCTATTACAACACCAAAGTACGTGCTCGCCAATTCACTATCGGCCAACTCGTACTTCAGAGGGCGACGGAGCAGTCCATTGGCATACTTGGCCCGACTTGGGAGGGTCCGTACCGAATAACGCGCACACTCTTGAACGGATCGTACGAGCTAGAGGGCAAGCCGAGCAAATACCCGTGGAACGCGGTCAAGCTGAAGAAGTATTACCAGTAAGTTTTTAATTTTTTCATATTTATATAATTTGTATCTAGTCATCATTTCAATACAAGTACAAGTTTTAAATTTCCATCAAGTGTTAGATAAGTTTGAATTTTTAGACAAGGCTCTGCGTAGCCATCTAGGAAACAAAGACGAGCACTCTTTTTTAACGATGCTCGCAAGGTAGTGGCAACGACGATCACTACCTACCAAACTAAAAAGAGTTCAACCGACGATTGGTTAACTCTAAAAGACGAGCACTCTTTCTTAAAGATGCTCGCAAAGCTAAAAGACGAGCACTCTTTTTTAACGATGCTCGCAAGGTAGTGGCGACGACGATCACTACCTACCAAACTAAAAAGAGTTCAACCGACGATTGGTTAACTCTAAAAGACGAGCACTCTTTCTTAAAGATGCTCGCAAAGCTAAAAGACGAGCACTCTTTCTTAAAGATGCTCGCAAAGATAAAAGACGAGCACTCTTTCTTAAAGATGCTCGCAAAGATAAAAGACGAGCACTCTTTCTTAAAGGTGCTCGCAAAAACAAAAGACGAAGCACTCTTCGGCAAAGATGCTCGCAATAAAAGGAGTTTTCAAAAAGACTAAGTACTTATAAAAAAAAAATGCTTGCAAAAAATTAATCATAACATAAGTTGGAAAGCAGTAACGAGAACGATCACTCAAAATAACCAAACATCGTATAAGCAAAAAGTTCCATTCATTAAAAAGCCTTAAAAGGCTGAAATTACAAAAAGGCCTTAATGGCCGAGCAGTCCTAAAAACAGAAATAAAATACAAGTAAACTAAGCTACTGGAGCATTCTCCTCGGCTTCCTCTTCATTCACAACCTCCTCGGCAGGAGCATCCTGTTCGCCCTGTTGAGGTGGGGAGTCTTGTGGAGGGTTCAAGAAGAGGACCGGAACACCCAACAGTCGAGGGAACAGGAGTCCCAACTCCATCAAAGGAAGCAGAGGGAGTTCTGTTTCCGGCTGAGGATTCTCCTTCATAAGGAGGTCGTCCAAAAACCCGCCGAGTGGAGTCACATCCACTCCTGGATGAACTTCCAACAACCGATGAATGAGCCCGTGGGCAGTAAGCGCCACCGATAACATGGCCACGCCCCCAGCGAGCTCATTGGTTTCATCTCGCTCCTCCGTCAGGTCGACCAGCTGTTGCCGAAGAGTGGCCAACTCTTCCTCGTTAGTTGCAGATTTATTTTGAAGAGTTCTTACCTCGTCCTCGGCAGTCTTGAGGCGAGCACGGAGACGTTCGATCTCTTGGAGATCTTCCTGATCCTTCTTTCGAATCGTCTCAAGTTGGGCCTCAGAATCGGCCAACTTTGCCTCGACATCGGCCAACTTGGTCTCGAGGTCGACCACCTTCCTCTCGACAACAGCTTTAGCCTTGGCCATTTGGGCGAGCTTTGCACTCCTGTCCTCGCTGACTTTGCGGCTTTCGGCGATCTGGAAGGCGAGCTTCTCCATCGTATAAGACGCCCGACTCAAGTCTATGGCGACCAATCTCGCATTCTCCAGCGAGTTATGATTGTCCACCTCGTCGACCAGTGTGGTCGTCAGCGATCGAGGCAGATTCTTCACAGCCCTTAGTGCGATCGGATTCAGGGGCTCTCTGTCGACCGGATCCCGCGACCGGTAGAAGCCGAGGAGGTTCGGGTTGAAGGGTTCGACGATCCGGCAGTCGGCAACACTATTAGAGAAGAAAAAAAAATTTAGGAAAAGGTACTTGAAAATATTATAAAAACCTCATTGATAAATAAACTTACTTGGCAACCCTTGCGGCATCCCAGCCGAGAAGGGTGTTGTCTCCCTGAGCCCTCTCCCCGGCCGACGAGCTTGCGACGATCTCTCGCGACCGAGTATTACGGGGAGGAGGGGATACGACTTGTGTGGGGGGGAGGCGAGGGAGATCTCCTCGGCGAGATCCTCTGCTCGGTAGCAGGGGGGCGAGAAGAGCCCCCTCGGGTTGTTTTGGCGATCTTCTTGGGTGGAGCCCCCGAGGTCTCCGCTCCTTTCCTTTTCTTGCCGGAGCCGTCAACTACCTTGCGCTCGCGCAGCATTCTCGCTTGTTGCATCATCCTGCTCGACAGTATGCGATCAACTTCGATGGATGGGGGAAGGTAAGTGACAACTCTCTCCGGGACCACTACTAAGAAAGAAGACGAGAAGCATGTTAATATTTTCGAGGAGCAATTTCACAAAAAACTTAGCAAATCCACAAGAAACTTAGAAACATGTTGATACCTGGAGGGAACTCTCGAGTGAAGTGGTGAGGAGGTACTCGGAGACCTGCTCGCTCACGCATACACTCCCTGTTCAAGAAGCGACAGGACCTCTCCAGGTAGCGACGGTTGAGAACGCAGCAAATATGATATTGGAAGAGAGGTGTAAGACGGTGCTCGGCAGTTTTCTTGCGAGCCGTTTCACCTACAAAAACGAGGAGTTAGTCAGTGTAGAAAGAGCGAGCAGAAATAAAAATAACTTACCCCGAATTCTTTGATACTCAGTATCAAGGGGAATGCGATCAGAGGAGCCATCCGGCTTCACTGGACTTTTCCAGTCCCCGGCTACCCACCACCAGTTGGTCTTCCAATCCCTAATCTTGTTGGGAACCCCCTCAACCAATTTGAAATTATCTCGGCCCCTCACATAGTAGTATCCATGGCCCACGTTCTCTCCGGCCTCGGCAACCTGAAGGAGATAATTGATCTCTTTTGGGCTTAACCATGTGTTCCGACACCCATTCTCGACCGCCACCAGGCCGAACAATGTAAGAATGCCGATCAGGTTCGACCAACCGTTCGGCAAAATTTGAGAAGGGGCGACTTTTAAGAAATGTAAAAAATTTGAGATACTGGGGTGCAGGGGGAACCTAAGCCCTGCCTCCATCATGCCGATGTTGACGGCGACCATCCCTTCTGGAGGCTGGTCGGCCCTCTCATCCGGGCGAGGAACAAAGAAACAAACATCGGCCGGCAGCTGGTACTTTTTTCTGGAATTTTCTAGCTGGGCCGAGGAGACGGTGCTCGCATACTTACAGGCTTCATATCTTGATTCGAAAGCTTCTCGGCTCGGGCGAGGAACCTCTCGAGGAGGGTATTCGCAGAAATATTTGTAATAGGCCTCCCTCGAGACCTCGTCGCCATCCAACCTCTCCCTACCACTCAAAATGTCCTTTATGCTCTCTGCATATTGAACAACTTCTTCGAAGTCCTCGCGGAGACTCCTCGTCAAGGTCTCCTCGACTTGGGCAGTTTCTAACTGTTCGCCCACCTCTCGATTCAAATCTGGATCGCGCAGATCTGAGTCAGTCTCCTCGGCATCATTGCCGGCATCGTCCCTGTCAGATTCTTCGAGCTCGTCGACATCGACGACCACTGCTTTTCCTAGGTTTCGGACTCCAACATTGATGGGTTCAGGGGAGTGGATCCTAGAGTCCGAGGAGGATGCCCTCTCCATTAGAGCCAAGGCCAAACGGTCCCCGCCGCCGGAATTTTCAGAACCACCCACCAACGGCGGCGGACCACCGTCGGAACCACCACCGGAGCCACCACCAACCTCCATTTTTTCTTAGAAATGGGGGAAGAAGAAGTTTTAAAAGAAGAAAATGAGAGTTAAATACCTTTAGATCGATCGAAAACCACCACAAGACTCGCCGGAAAAGCTTGAGAGAGAAGTTTGGAAGGAAGCTTGAGGAAATTCGAAAATGGCAAGAGTGAAAAGTGTTTCAAAGAAGGTGAAAGTCATATTTATAGGCAAAGTCGACTAGGGACCTATGTGCAAAAAATGGGGTCAAATTCATAATTTTCCCAAAAATTTGGGCTCATTTCCGAATTTGAGTTCGGCGAGTGGACCCCACGCGCGACCTTTGAGGTCGGCACGCGCCCCACGCGCCAAATTCAAATTCTTTGCGCCGCCCACGCGTCTGACACATGTCAGATCCGTCATTATGAAAAGCTGCTTCGATAATCGTGCTCGGCGCTGGAGACGAGGCGACCGCCTCCATCACACGTCATCAAGATCTCAAAATTGATTGTGTTGTCGAGAATAATTCTTACCATCCAGGGAGACGACCATACTGCTCGCCTTACCATTCTACGAATACGAAGAAAGGCGACCAGGGGGCAAATGTTATACCTAGTCAAAGAAGTCAATCTTTGACAAGTCAATCCTAGTCACCAGCTTACGTGGCGAGGACCAGTCAACAAAGTCGTGCGACGACTAGTCAACAAGACCAAGAAAATGTAATAGAATAGATGTATTTAATATATTTAAGTGCTCGCTCAAAGATGTTGGCGAGCACACGTTTTAGTTAGCTGCTCGCCCAAATGTGTGGCGAGCACATATCTATCTTAGCTAGAATAGTCTGAGTATTGAAGCCTTGGGAGACAGCATGGAGCGTGGCGACCACCCTCCTCGACATGGTCCTCCGGCGACCACCGTAGCTCAGCTCCTCGGCATCTCGGCGAGGACGAGCACCAAAGGCGGTTTAGCATTAAATGCGCCATCAAATCACCTTTTCGGGCAGAAGACAGGTCCAATGAGGGCGTGCCACGTGTAAAGGGCGGGCAGCCCCTAGAAACCACTATATAATGCCTAAAAGAGGCTCATTTGTACACAAGTTACCCATTCCTACAAATCACTCCCTACCCAAAGCAATAAACTCTCCCAAGCTTCTAAAGCTTTAGCTTCTCCAAGAAGCTATATCTTGTGTTCTTGTTTGTTCTTCATTAGATCATCAAGATCATCATATAAATACTCCCTAAACACGTAATAAACCCCCGATCATTATACATGTTTGTTTCGTGCTAACAAATAGTCCACATCCGATTCAACCATCAAAAGCACGTACAACAGCGATATCATGGGCTTGGGGGTTCACGAGTAATATGACAGAGTTTGCAACTCTATTTGCAGATTCTGAATAATTATCAAAATAGAGTTAGTTGATTAATATATATCAATTTGATGGATAAATACTTAAATAAAACTAATATTAATAAATGAACCTGTAGTAGTATTTGAGGAAAGTGATGCTAGGTATGTTTTAAACCAAGTTATTTGAGAGGCAAGGGAAGTTGCATAAGATGGTATAGTAATTCCCCTCTCTGTGAAAAACTGACGATCAAGACCTGGGCTTCCTGCTACCGAAAAAACGACACCGTCGGAAGAAGAATTAGAAGCCGATGACAAGTATGGTCTAATGTTTTGGAGGCCAAAAGCATCAGCTGCAAGGCATTAATTAATTCACTTTCTTAGGTTAATTTGTAGATGCATGTACGTAACAACAAAACAAAAGACATAATATTATTGTTAAAAAATAGTATGAGGAAAAATATATATATGAGTTTGAAATAAAAAATATCACCACCAAGATCGGCTTCAGTACGACCATCGCACCAACGGCCGGTAGGGGTACCAGGAAAAGTTGTACCATAAGGTAAACGTGCAGCCGGAAGAAGAGGGAGAATTCGAATAGAGTTGCCAATGTCTCCGAATCCATCACCGAATTCGTAAAAGTACTGAAACGGGCATCTGGGGGTAGTGGTGTTTTGGGCACAAGTAGTAATTGTACCTGCAGCTGCTGCAAGAATAAACATGAGAATTTTCAACATTTTACTCACAACTGCATGCGACCTCCATATGGGCATATAAGATCGAGCTGCGCGCGCTTTATATAAGTGTTGTGTATTAGGCATATATAAATATATTGAGATATATTATATATATCTTGTAAAGAATACATGAGGGAAGTATTTATAGATACAAAACATATCTACTATATATTTCTAATTTAAGGAAATAAAGATTTACAAGATATATAAAATATATTATACAAGATATATATATCTCAATATATTTATATATGCCTAATATTGTGAGCTTGTTGGAAATTCTTGAATGGGACATACGTTGCCAAGTGGAACACGTACTACGTAGTTATAAAGTAAAGTAAAATGAGGGGTATTTTAGATGATTAGTTAGTGAGGTGTAAAGTGGATTTAGTGAGGTATAAAGTAAAATGTAGGTAAAAATAAGTGATAATTTTGAAAATTAAATGATATTGTGAGGGTATTAATTTTGTGGGTATTTCCATCATATTGGGAGTGTGCAAGTAATCTTGGGATGTCCAAATAAGAAAAATGTCAAATTAATAATCACGGGACAGTAGGGAGTAAAATTTATCGTGTTATTATCGGATGTGTCATTATCGTGTCCGGTTGTATCAGGTCAATAACATGTAACAAGTTGTTGACAGGTTAATGTGTTATCCGTTAATTTTATCATGTAATTTAACGGATCGATACGAATCCAATATCAATACTTCGTGTCGACATGAACACAATAAGACCAAACACTAACTCGTAATTTCCGTGTCGCATATATAAGATCGAGTCGGTTTATATATGTCTTGTGTGCTAGCTGCTGCTTGCCCAGACCCTCTATTTGAAAAAAAAATTAAAAAATACAGAGTTTTGCTCTGACTTTAAACGGTGCCTCCGTTAGTGGACCGTAAAATTGATCCCCCAAATTATTCGATTGTTTTTGACCGAAGAGACTTCAATAAAATGTATTATTTCAAAATAAGAATGGGCATAATGAAACTAAATATAAAAAAAAATGAAAGATGCTCCCTCCTCCGTATCATAAGTGTTTGCACCACAAAATGGGCACACTTTTTAAGAAAAAAGTGTAATGAGTGGAGTGTTGAGGGGTAATTTTGTAAAGTTATATTAATTGAATAAAGTAAAAAGGTGATTGAAAAAAATGTAAAAGTAATGA
This sequence comes from Galeopsis tetrahit, assembly GCA_963675135.1. Lineage (NCBI taxonomy): Eukaryota > Viridiplantae > Streptophyta > Magnoliopsida > Lamiales > Lamiaceae > Galeopsis > Galeopsis tetrahit. The sequence continues at coordinate 56,480,468 of OY776128.1, forward strand.
CATTTTGTGTAAATATGTGAATATTAATTGTGAGGGTGGAGATTATGAAAGAGTTTCCATTTATGGGTGTGCAAACAATTGTGAAACGGACAAATAAGGTAAGTGTGCAAACAGTTGTGGGATGGAGGGAGTTCAAATAATTTAGGTCGCACATCATTTTTAAGCCATAAATTAAACTTATGTATTCCTCCCCTCTCTCTCTCTATGATAAAAAAAGTAAGTTAGACATTTCCTTTCCTTTTTCTCATTGGTTTGTCTTGATATTTTAGAGTCATAAGGAAGTCGGAGAAAAAAAAGGAACGAATGAGGAGAAAGAAATACACGGGTATGTTTGTAAAAAAATATGTTATTTAATTTTATATAAAACAATAAAATTTGAAAAAAAATTGATCATGACATGATAATGACACCATAAAAAAATAATTAAATTTAAAATTTATTTAAATATCAAAATTTATTGTGTTATTATGGGATACATGTCATTATCGTGTAGGGTCGTATCACGTCAATAACATGTAACATGTTGTTAATGGGGTTAATGTGTTATCTGTTAACTTTATCGTGTTTAGCGTATCGACACGAACACGATATGAAATTTTTGTGTCATTTATCGTGTCAACATGATAATGACGTGAGAATGATAAGGTCAAACACAAACCCGTAATTTTCGTGTCGAATTCGTATCATGCTATTGTGTCGTTTCGGAATTCTCATCCCTACCTTGAAGAGCTTACAAAGTAAGTAAACTTTAGGTTAGGTTTGGATTAACTAATGTTTAGATAGGAATAGGATTACCAATTGGCAAGGGCGGAACCAGAATTATAAAATAGGATGGGCTAGGCTAAAAAAAAATGCTTACATTTTTATATTTATTTTCGAATTTGAGATTTTAAAATTCTAGAATTCGAATTTTAAAAATATATTAGTAATTATAAATTTTAACTCTATAAATATTTACCAACCATATATATATAGATACCTATAAAATCGAATGAATTTAAATTTTAATATTTATAATAGTATATATTTATTTTGGAATTTAAATAAATTATGATTAATTTCATTTTATGTCAAAATTCTCAAAACAAATATACCTGTTGTACCTTTTAATTTAATTAGTTTAAAGAATTTAATATTTTATCTTGTAATTTATGGGCCTCTAACCATGTATAAAATTTGAAATATTATTTTAAATTTATTTTTGTTAAATTTATATATTTGATTTATTGTTTAGTGGACGAATTGGATAAATATAAGCGCAATTCCTTCCTATTTTTAAGCAAAGGTGGCCAATCTTTATTTTTATTTTTAAATATACGCATTTAAAAAATAAAAAATAATAATAAAAAAAGAGAGAAATCTATGGCTGGGCGGGCTACAGCCGGGAAAATTATATTTTTAGGACCGCAACTTAGGGGTGTTTGCAAAAAGAGGACCGTAACTTTACGGGCTGGCAAAATTAGGCCCGTAACTTCTTTTTTTCTCAATTTCAGGACAAATTAGCCCAATCAACCCAATTTCGGGCTAATTGAAGCCCATTTTTCGGGCCAAACTTATTTATGACAAAAAGAGGACTGTAACTTTTTTAATGCAATTTTAAGAAACATGACAAAATAAATAAAAAATACTCGTAAACTTTTAAAAATTAAATTTGAAAGTTGTAGATGTAATAATTTTTTATGAATTAGACAACATTATTTATGTTTAAAGAAACAAATATATACAACATATAAATTATAGTGAATTGAAAAGAGCAAAATATTATAATTTGGGATGATAAATTTTTAATTGTTAATTAAAAAGATTGTCAAAATTTTTAAATGTTTAATTAGTACATTTTAGATTTTATTTTCATAAATAATGCTTATAAATTTTATTGAAGGAAAAAATTTCATAGATTTATTATTGAGAGGATTATAGTAAACATTAATTACAAAATTTCGATCAAACATTTTTCAGTATTTTTATTTAAACTATTCGATTCGAAATTTTATGGAATAAATTTGTATAATATTTTAAAATAATATAAGACATGAGAATGGACTTAATTGATGAAGGGAATATAAACTAGAGTATATTTGAAAAATTATATATTTACTTGTGGAAGATCCGCGTCTAACATGCGGGATTGAAGATAATTTATTATATTAATATTTTGACAAAAAAATTATAATACGGACTCATACATATTTTTAACGCTTATAAATTTTATAAAATATTATAACCTTATTTAAACCGTATTATAAAATAAAGACTATATATAATGTAAAATACAAACTCTAGAGTAAAGTTCAATCCATGAAAGTCAATTTCACACAAGATATTCATTGTTTTAAATTAACATTAAAAATTAAAATTTTAAAGTTTATTTTATTATAAAAGTTATAATTGATTTTACTTTAAAAAAAAATTCTCGTGAGACCCAGTTTAGCTCCAAAAGAATGAAAAGGAGTTTATTTTTTATTTTTTTTAAGATTATAAAAAATGCATTAAAATACAAACACAATTTTTAGAATTTAAATTGTAAAAAATTGGGGAAGATGAGTGGTAGAAGAAGTGGTTAGAGACAATTTTAAACCTCTTAAAAAACTATTTTCAAAGGGAAAAAAAAAGTAAAATTATGAGAAAATTAAAAAATATGAATATTGAATATGTGTTGAGGCACAAAGAAAAAAAAAGATTCCAAATTATTATAATTGGGATATTAATTGATCCTAAAATTGCATTAAAAAAAGTTGCGTTCCTCTTTTTGCCATAAATAAGTTTGGCCCGGACAATGGGCCTCAATCAGCCCGAAATTGGGTTGATTGGGCTAATTTGGCCTGAAATTGCGAAAAAAAGAAGTTACGGGCCTAATTTTGCTAGCCCGCAAAGTTACGGTCCTCTTTTTACAAACACCCCTAAGTTGCGGTCCTGAAAAAATAACTGCTGATCACCATCACGTACGATTCACAAAATAGGAGCAAATTTTCGCCTCATGCTAACGTCCACTGTTACCTTGCTTTTCATCATGGTTCATCCTTTTCTGGTAAAATTTCAAAATATATTCCCTAACTAATTAGGCAAATATTTTAAATCTTTTAAGTTTTCACTTTTTTAAAATACGTTATAAGGTCAATTTAAATCATTTTTGTCCAATTTACCTTCTGAATTTTTTTTTAAAAAATCGCCAGAAATTGACACGCGCGGGGCTTCAAAATGTATTTAAAATTGGGACTTCCGACAAATTTGGTGACTGGGCGCCACATGTAATTAAAAATATGATCACTTCATCATCCCTTAAAAATGAAAGGAAGCAAAATTACACAATCGACATAATTTATAAATGAAAGGAAGCTAGCAAAATTACGGAGCAAAGCATAAATGACACAATCCAACCAAATAACACCTCTTTGTAATTTCGCATCCTTTTATCTATAAATCCCATTGACTTGTGTTTTTTTTTTTTCTTTTTTATTAGGAGCCATTGAATTGGATTTTGTGGGTGTATTTTGGAACATTTATTATAAACAAAATTTGTTGTTTAAATTTATAAGAGATGATCCAAGAAAACAGCGAAATTTCAACAGAAAAATTTCAACGAATTTTTGCATTTTTTTTGTTGGAATCATTGATTCCAATGGAGATTCCAACGAAAATATGACCATTGGAAAAGTGGGCGTTGGAGTTGTAAAATTCCAATGAAATTTCCAGCGGAAAAAAATTCCTACGGTACATTCCAACGGATCTTGATCGTTGAAATGTTCACCAATTGAAATTCTTTCCAACGTAAATTCCATCGACAAGTCCAACGGTAATTTTCCATTGGAATTTTTTTCCAATAGATTTTAACCTTTGGAATTTTAATTGTTGGATATTATAAATGTAAATTCCTACACAAATTCCAACAATAAAAATCGTAGGAGTTTTTATTCCAACAGATATATACCGTTGGAATATTCAGTTATTAAAAAAATTCCCTGAGTTAGGGTTAACAAGAAACGACACAATCGAGATGAGCTGGATCGAGTCGTTTATGTTCGTTAGCTTTCCGAGGAACATTCCGCCCTGTTTTCCTCCAAGGCATAGCACCCTTCAATAGCTACTTCAAGGCCAAGTCAGACTTCATCAGAAGCCCGATTTCCGAAGATGGCCTCAAAGGGCTATGGAAGCTGTTTTTGGAGGAGGATTCTCCGATGACGATATGGAACCCTTTCGGAGGGATGATGGACAGGGTTTCGGAACAGGAAACCCCGTTCCCTCATCGAAAAGGTGTCATTTTCATGGCACAATATTTGACGAATTGGCAAAGTGATAGGGAAGATGTGAGGAAACGATATGAGTGGATGAGAAAGATGTACAATTACATGGGTGCTTATGCTCCCAAGAATCCAAGAGAGGCTTATGTGAATTACAGGGATGTGGAATTGGGAATGAAGCATGCAAGAGAATGGGGCATCAAATATTACAAAAGCAACTTTGATAGATTGGTAAAGGTGAAATCCAAGGTTGATCCTGATAACTTTTTCTGGCATGAACAGAGCATTCCCACTCTTGCGGCGAGCAAGAAGTAGAATTATGGTGTGGATTTTCTATTTCATTTTCTATGGCATTATAAGTGTTTCCTTATTTATTTCATTTCAGTTATTTCTTGTATCTTTATTGATCTTAATAAAAACGTAGGGCAGTGACGGAGCCAGAAACTAACTGATGGGGCCCAATTATGAATAATAAATTTCGCTTTTAATATCTATAAATGTTTTTGAAACAATATAATATATTACTAATGAATCAAGTTAAGTTTTAATATGTTTCAATAAAAGTTTCATTCATTCCGCTCATTACCTACAAAATAATATTTATACAGTCTATATACGAGCATCTTTTAATTTTTATGTTTTAAATTGTACTATACTTCACTCGTTTCATATTAATTGACGTTATTAGTCTTAATTTTTGTTTTAAAAATTTATCATTTTTAGCTATTTTTACCACGTTTCTCCCTAATTTACTCATATGTAAATTCCTATAATTTTTATTTTAATACTTTTTTCATCTTTCTTTCTTGATAATTGAAGCAAGTTATTCCACTCTCTTATACTTTCATTCATTTTTTCCCTCAATCTTTCATGATAATGAAAGATAAATTTGTAAAATAAAAAATGTTATTTAATTATACACAAAACAAGTACTTATAAGAAAAACAAAATAATTGTACTACTAATATTTTACTAGTACAATTAGAAATGGTTATATAACTATTAAATATGATTAATTATAATTATAATTATTTTTTGTTTTATTCTTTATTATTTAATATTTTAAAAAAAATTATTAAAAAAATTTTGTAAAATGGGTGGGGGGCCAGTGACCCCTGGCCCCTCTCTCCCTCCGTCCCTACGTCTTTTTCTTTATTAATTTTTGAATTAATTTATATTTATAAATAAAGTAATATTATTAAAGTAAACTCAGGAAATAGAATCTTAAAATTAGAAATTTTCAGAAAAGAAAACTCACAATGATTGACTTTTGATAGACATTTTTTGGTGCTGTAGTATTCTGCAAGAGCAACGTAATTTAAAGATTTGTAATTCTAAAAATCCATCTACCAATATTATTTTTCAGATATGAACACTAATGGACAATTAATAAGTTGGGTATAGCCACCGTGGGTAGATAAGTAATTTACGGGCTCAGACCCCTATTACGACGACGGTGTAAACATACAACTAATTCATCTTCACTCTCTTCACAAAGTTTCGTCGTCGTTAACTGTGCAGTAACGCTATCGACGGTGGTTCATCGTCGATTCTCCGATTCCCTCCACCTCCTCCATGTCAGTCGTCGGTATTTGCAACTCATTCTGATTTGGTATTCCGCACGGGTAAATACAGATTTATTGTTGCTCGGAAGCTTTGCTTTTCTCTCCAATGGCGAGAGCTAGTGATTTTTCCTCCTTGTTGTGGGTTTGTTCCTCTCCCCTCTGTTGAGATTTGTCTGATCTAGTTTTAGGCGAGAACCAATGATCGTCCTCAGTTGAAACTGAACGTAGAGGTCTCAGCCAACCTGCTATAGTTTCGACGCTTTGTGAGTTATTTTTTCTTTATGAATCTTTCTCGTTATCCACCAGATTAGAAGATGTTCATCTAAAAATTAAATTTCAATCTTGTCTTGCTATTAATTGTATTGGCCGTAGTGGAGGCGTTGCTGTGTTATGGAATAATGCTAATAAATGTTCAATTATGAGTTAATTTGTCTCATCATATAGATATTTTTTTTCGGATCCTTTGGGTAATTGGAGGGTAACCAGTTACTATGGGTACCCTAGCCGGAGTCAACGGTATAGGTCATGGGATTTTCTTTGCAATCTCTCCAATCAAAGCAATATTTTCTAGCTATGCATAGGGGATTTCAACAATCTGTTATCGGAGAATGATAAGTTGGGAAGAGTGGAGCATCCGAGCTGGCTATTCCGAGGCCTTAGGGATGCTATTGTAGATTGTGGGTTGTCCGATGTGGAGCTTTTTGGACATCAATTCACGTGGTTTCGAGGGACAGGTTCTCCTCATGCCGTCGAGGAAAGATTGGATCGGGCTATGGGGACTTCATCCGGGCATGATAAATTCCCGAATGCTAAATTAATTAATCCGGTTGCATCGGTGAGTGATCACAATCCTATCATGTTGATCCCTCAACCTACCCCATTCCACCAGAAACATAAAAGATTTAGATTCGAGAATAAGTGGCTTCTGGAAAGGGACTTGCTAAATATTATTGAGCGAACCTGGTCGGGTTTCAAAGACCTGAACATTACTCGTCGACTGGAAGCGACGGCAAACACTCATCACCTTAATTTGGGGCAAGCATATTGACACGACTTTTCGTGAGAATAAGAAAGAGATCGAACAGGAATTGGAGACGCTTCGGGGCAGAATGGATAGTGCCTCGTGTACTAGGGAGAAAACCATAAAATGTGAGTTAGCTAAGATGATTATTCGCGAGGAGATCTTTTGGAAGCAAAGATCCAAAATCGATATTTTGGCTCAAAGATGGTGATATGAACACTAAGTTTTCCATAGAACGACTTCGGCTCGACGGAAGCACAATGTGATTAATAGGCTCAGAAGTAATGATGGCGAGTGGATTTCAGGTTGATTCACGTATTTAACAATTCTAAAATACACAACCGCAAGTATACGGTATATATTGTAGTGAAGTAAGTACGAGGTCGATCCCACGGAGAGGAGTGATAAAAGTGGAGTTTGTCGATATAAGTTCTAAATAGACGGCGATCGATAAATTTGAATGGTGAATTACCCTAAAATTGCCTACCAAATGTCACGAATAAACAATAAAAGAGTAATATGGAATCGATCAACAAATACTCATGCAAATCACAAAACGAGAGAAATACGATTAAAACTCAATTAAGAGAATGTAAGTTCTAAAGCACATGCAATACTAGTGAATCCATCTATGATTAACTATCTACTTAAGTGGTGTTTATGCTTTGTCTATAAGATTGATCACATAAAAATGAATTAAAAGTTTCTTCAATCCAAATAATCCAAAGGAAATATCACACAACTTAGTATCTCTACCTAAATTGCATCATAGAACCCAATCAAGCTCCTAGGATCATCACACATCTTCCTAATCATTGATCATCTTTCAATCTCACAATAAAATTAGGTTAAATGCTTGCAATCAATCAATCAAAATAGATTTCTCAATCCAATTTCAATTAACTAAGATCAACACATCACTATTGTACACTAATGACATGTTTTGCAATGAAAATCAAGCATCCAAATAGAATTAAGCCACACAAACACCAAATAAGAAAAACATTAATTCATAGACTTCATCAAAAGTATTTACAAGGCTCTAGAACCAAAAGTGTTCTAGCCAATTAACAACATAATCCAACTACAAAGAAAACTAATATAAAAGCAATAAAAAGTGAAAGGAAAATAAAGTTTAGACTATTGTATGGTGAGGAATAAAATTCCCAAGCTAGTGGTGCCTCCCTTGCTTGAATTGATGAAGAATTGAAGAAGTAGATGATGAAAACCTCCAAATGTGTGTGATTGTGTGTAGAATTTCTTGAGAAAGGGATAAGATGGTTTTGAATTTAAGAATGGAGGTATTTATAGTGTTGGGGTAGAGTTTGGGTGTAAGAATTGCAAGTAGGTCCCTTAAAAATGGAGAAAATATGAGTTTGGCACCGAAAATGGGTTGGCCCGGCCGGGTGGGAATGTTAGCCGAAAAATTTGGAAACAAGGGGTAAGTGGCCCGGTCGGGCGGAAGCTTCGTAAATGGGGGGGGGTGTTGGCATATTCGGCTCCGTCCTTCGTTTTTGTCCTCCAACTTCATTTTTCGAGCCGGATCCAATGATGCATTCCTCTTTCCGATCCAATAAATTATGGTAGGTGTTTTGCTCTCAAATTCTATCGTTTTACCTACAAAATCGATAAAACACTACCTTTCTCTTATTTCGACCAAAACAATGATAATTAACGCATAAATCAATGAAATCACACTAAAATGAGCTTCACATATGCATAAAAAATGTGTAAATTCCACCCGAATCACAGGTCGACATGGGTTATGTGGGGTGGTTCACGATTACCTCCAACCTCTTTGAAGTGAATACCAACAATAATGGAGTGGAATCGGCCCTATATGCTTTACATCCAATAATCACGGATGATCAGAATCAAATCCTTACACACGAGTTTTCTATTAATGAATTTAAGAAGGCAGTGCACCAGATGCGCCCGGATAAATCGCCGGGACCCAACGACTTCAATCTGGCTTTCTATCAGAGTTATCGGGGAGTGGTAGGGGATGATATCTTTAATAATGTTGTTACTTGGCTTAATAATATGGTCTTTCCGAATGATCTCAACGCTACACATGTAGTTCTCATTCCTAAATGCGATGTTCCAGAGAGTATGAGGGACCTTCGTCCTATTTCATTGTGTAATGCGGTTTACAAAATTATCTCGAAAGTCATTTGCAATCGGTTTAAAGTGGTATTTCCTTACTTGATTGATCCAGCTCAATATACATTTATAAGTGGGAGGGGTATTCAGGATAAAATTCTCATTGCACTCAAGGTTATCCATTCTATGAAGAAGAAAATAAGGGGTCAAGTAGGAGACATAACTTTGAAAATCGATATTAGCAAGACATATTACAGGGTAAATTGGCATTATCTCGAGAGTATTCTTCAACGACTGGGTTTCTCTCACATTTGGGTGGAGTGGATGATGTGTACGAACTGTCAATTACTACTTTCGGGTTAATGATGATATGGTTGGACCAGTTTACCCAGGACACTGGCTTCGTCAAGGGGACCCTCTATCACCCTATTTATTTTTGTTGTGTGCGGAGGGCCTCTCCTCTCTAATTCGACAGGCAAGTAATCAAGGTCGAATGCATGGGTTTATGATGATTGAATGTTATTTTGTCGTGCAAAAGCTATGAATATGAAACGATTATACCATCAATTACAGCAAATCGGGGACATATTTCAGTGGGAATGTAGGAATGGCTCAACAAAGGACGGTGAAGGATATAATTGGGTTACCCGGCCAACAAATTAACACTGGACGATACCTTGGGCTGCCCTCTTTAATAGGAAGGCGGAAACATAAAATATTTGTGTATTTGAAGGAAAGACTATGGGCATGTATCCAAGGTTGAAGAGATAAGAAATTCTCCAAGGCGGGTAAGGAGGTAATGCTCAAATTAGTAGCTCAAGCTATTCCGGCAAATTGTAAATAACGGGTCTGCATAAACATAATTGAAATATGCCAAAAAGTCATCTATTAATATTTGCGAATAAAGATTTTATTAAAAATAAAAGGAAAAAAATACCTAAAGTCGTAAGTTCACATATATGTTGCTTACATATTAGAGTATTGAAAAAAATAAATATCATTAACATAATTTTGCATACATGAGAATTGTAAATAACTATTATGCATAAGCATAATGTGATATGCAAAATAGTCATCATATTTTAAATACTCCGTATAAGACATTTCTAATTTCTCGGGATCCTCTGGTTTTAGGAAATGATTGAATTTTGGAAAGTTAATTAATAGGCGCAATTCTCGATATTAGGGATTATAAAATCTGATATAATAATAGTTGACTTATTCAATATACTTCAACATCTATTTAATTAAAATGGGCACAATGGTACATTTAGGTCTAATTTTGAACTTAATAGTAACTAAAAAAACATTGAACTTATTTGTAAAGACTATATGTGAAATGAACTTTAGAATAACTTCCCCAAAGAATTACAAACATACATATGAAATTTTCATCCCACATCGAATATTGAATATAATAAATATGAGAGAAAAACATTATAAAAGCAATAATGTTAGTAACAAACAAGCATATGGACTTTATTATGTCCCACGTGGAAAGAGTAGAAGAAACATAAGAAGAAAAAACATTACAAACAAGCATAAAAATTTATGTCCCACATCGTATAAGGAGAAGAAATACGGGAGAAAAACATTATAAAAGGTGCCAGATGTGCACCTAATTTTATATTTTAAAAGTGTTATATATTAAAAAAAAAAAAACCGATTCACCCGATTATGACCGGTTAGACTAAATTTTGACCGGTTGAACCAGTAAAATGGACTTTAGACACTTTTTGGACCGGTTCTGTGACCGGTTCACGATTGAACAGGTCAAACCGGCCGGTCCGATTTTAAAATCATTGGTTACAACATTGTAGGTGCATGATACGTAATTAATTAGTAATTTTTCAATTATATATATTTCTTGATCCATGACCGTGTCACAACAGACGTTATTACTTATTCTTAATGTACAATATTGTAATGCATCGCCATCAGATTTAAGTGTACTTATGTTTGCCTGCTAGCTTAAGAGGTGCAGTTAAGTGCGAGTAGGACCGGTCCGATCACAATATTCACAATACGACGATAAACTTCTTGCGTGAAGTGGACGCCATCCCAAAATATGTATTGGTTAGGGTTAGCACAAACGGGCACTCCTGGGCTTCCACAAAACCTTGCACTATCATAATTATATCTTCCTCCAATTCCGCAACAAGCTCTCAGCCCTATATTCCCACCACCTGCACTTACAATTTGTATATTAGATAATATTGAAATAATTTTGTTGAACCCGAGATGTGAGCTGGAAGCTTTGATACCATGAAAGAATTTCGTCTTTAGGTCCGATTACAGGAGGTGTGAAAACAATTCAATACATAAATACACGTAAATTGAAACTGGAAGTGATATAATAAGTTAAGGGAATTAAGACGACTTGCCTGATGTGATCATCTGAGTAATAATAGTTGTAGTGATTTTGTAATGATCGACATATAATATGGTGACAGTTGGGAACTCGATTTTAAGTTCATTGATAGCTAGTTGGAGAGCAGTGTTGAGGGAAATGACAAGAGCATTCACACTCTTCAAACATCCTATTGCATCATAGGCCTTAGGATTTGTACTGGGTAAGGCTGTTAGGATGTAAGGATAGCATCCAAGAGCAGCCTTTCCGGGAATTACTATTCGTCTCGCGCCCATCCTGATAAGTGCCTATATGTTGAAACACGATAATTAATTTCTTTTGAACGGAAAAAAATTATATTAACGAGTACCATAGGTACTCAAATACTCAAAGGTAACATTAACAATATGAAGTTACATAGGCATAATAATTAAAAAATTATAATCATGCATGGTGATGATGAGTTAATTTATAAGTGAAGTTAGGGGGATGCATAAAATTCAATTTTGGTCTCCTGAGATTTGAGCTCACGAAAATAGTCATCCATAAGAATTCTCCAGTAAAAAACTAGGCAATTTTTTTTGAGAAAAACAAATTATTTACCATCTATAACTTTCATCCTTTTTTAAAAATGTCTCAAAAAAGATAGTAAAATTTTAATTTGTGTCCCATAATTTTGTAAATTGGTTAATTTATGTCCCATAATTTTGTAAATCGATTAATTTACGTCCCAAAAATGATATAAATTATCATGCCAAAAGAAAAAGGACCTAAAACGAACATGGGACCAAAACTGTTTTTGGAAATGAAATTATCTTGGGATCAAATTAATTAAATTAAAGCATGATGCATGAACATGTAAATAAATCAAAACTAATTACTCTGGCAGCGTCGATTTGAACTTGTACTATAGAAGGCACGTAAGTTGCAACTTGTTGAATGGATTTGCCCTGCACTAATGCATAGGCGATGTCATGGGCGTGGGGGCTCACGAGCAATATGCCAGAGTTTGCAACCCTATTTGTAGATTCTAAATAATTATCAAAAGAGTTAGTTATTTAAATATCAAATTAAACGTGTGTACATGCAGTAAGATTTAATGGATAAATACTTAAATAAATGAACCTGTAGTATTTGAGGAAACTGATTCTAGGTATGTTCTGAACCAAGTTATTTGAGAGGCAAGAGAAGTAGCATAAAATGGTATAGTAATTCCCCTTTCTGTGAAAAACTGACGATCAAGAACTGGGCTTCCTGCTACTGAGAAAACGACACCATCGTCATGACGTGCGGAAGAAGAATTAGAATTACCCAATGACAAGTATGGTCTTATGTTTGGGAGGCCAACACCAGCAGCTGCAATGCATTAATTTAAAGTAATACTAATTTAGAAAGGTAAAACTGAATAAAAAATACTAGTAAATTTTTTATGAAGAAAATATGTACGAATATGTAAATATAAATATACCAGCATAGTCAGCTTCAATACGACCATCGGACCAACGGCCGGTAGGGGTACCAGGAAAAGTTGTACCATAAGGTAAACGTGCAGCCGGAAGAAGAGGGGCAATTCTAATAGAGTTGCCAATGTCGCCATATCCATCGCCGAATTCGTAAAAGTACTGAAACGGGCATCTGGTGTTTTGGGGACAAGTAGTAATTGTACCTGCAGCTGCAAGAATAAGCAAGAAAAAGGTTATGAGGATTTTCTTCAACATTTTGCATGCGACCAGCTTCTAGCTTGGCCATATAAGATGGAGCTGCGCGCTTTATATAGGTGTTCACGGACCCTTGATCTATTAGATATATTTATTGCACGTATAGTAGGTGGTGCACTACGCTTAATTGGTTGGACATACGTTGCCAAGTGGGACACGTACATGCGTAGCGTAGTTAAAGTTAGACATAATTAAATTGTATGTTTGGGAAATCATACCAAACTCTATATTAATTCACGTAATGTCATTTTCAAAACTTCAATCTTTGAAAAATATAGTATATATAACTTCCTCGATCTGTCTCGATTTGCACCATTTGATCGACACGATTTAAAAAAAAAAATTAGTGGATGGTGAGGTATGATAAATGAGGGGTATTTTAGGTGATTTAGTGAGGTATAAAGTAAAATGTAGGTAAAAAATGAGTGACAATTTTAAAAATAAAATGATGTTGTGAATGTATTAATTTTGTGGGGTATTTCCATATTACGAGTGTGCAAGTAATCTTGGAACGTCCAAATTAAATAAGAAAAGTGTGCAAGTAATCACAGGACGGAGGGAGTAAAATTTATTGTGTTATTATCGGATATGTATCATTATCGTGTTGGGTTGTATTATCAGGTCAATAACATGGAACAAGTTGTTGACGGTTTGATGTGTGTTATCTGTTAATTTTAACGATCATGCTTAACGGATCGAAACGAATCCGACATCAATACTTCATATCGCAATAAGGCCAAACACTAACTTGTAATTTCCGTGTCACATATATAAGATCGAGCTGATTTATATAGGTCTTGTGAGCTGCTGCTTGCACACACCCTCTATTTAAATATATAGCCTCTAACTTAATTTAACCAGGGCCCCCGCAAATGGACGGTGAGATTGGTCCCCAAATTAGTCATTTTTTTTACCAGATACCGAGACTTCAATAAAAGTATTGTTTTAAAAAAAGAATGAGCATAATGAAACCGAATAACCAAAAAAAAAAAAAAAAAAGCGCGAAAATGAAATTGAACATAGGAAGTATTTTTTATTTTTTATCAATTCAGGCTGTGAAAGATAGAAACTATCAATTTAGGTCTCCCATAATTTTTAAGACCTAAATTATAATTTATGTATTCCTATTCTCTCTATGATTAAAAAAAAAGTAAGTTGGACATTTCCTATCCTTTTTCCACTCCAAAAAAAATAGAGATTTAGAGACGAATTAAATAACGGATTTTGGAACTATTGACACGTATCTAAACGATAAACAGGCCCGTTTTACGGGCCCTTTTTTTGTTTATGTGGGAATTGAACTCAGGTGGGCAAGTGTCCATTATTGAGCATCTGCCACCAGGACATATAACTCTTTTATTTTATCTTTTAATATTAATTGTATATGTATATTAATTTATTTCTTTTACATGTATTCACTTTTAATGCACACACACCACTGTTGGTAGTGGATCTTCTTTATGCAAACTCGGATGTATGAATGATGCAAACTCGGATATATGAAATTTATACTCATTCACATGGTAGTCGTCGTAAGTCTTTACTCGACGTAGTGGCCCTTTGCTAAGATCCCTTAAATATCAATTCTCAACGCCGTGTGACTCCACCTGTAATTTAAAATAACTTTAAATTATATAAATTTTTATATATACATGAACACTAATTCAAACGTGTCTCAAATTCAAACGAGATGGTAGTGCCTGATTCAGTTGATGGGGACATCGTAGTGCCCGATTCAAATAATGGAGACATCGTGCCCGATTCAGTTGATGGAGTCACCGTAGTGCACAATTCAGTTTACAGTGTCAAACGTGTCTCAAATTCAAACGAGATGGTAGTGCCCGATTCAATTGATGGGGACATCGTAGTGCCTGATTCACTCTCGGATGTCAATTATTTTTCTGAATTCAAAGAAGTTTTACTCGATTTCGAAGGTAAGTGAATGATTCATATATTATATTATCAATTAAATATATTATATGAATTTAAATCTTCATATTGTAGTTTAAATTGTTAATTTTTCTCATGTAAATTAAGAACATATAATTAGGTAAGATGGATGAAATTAAAAAAGAGTGTTAATTATGTGGGTGAGCGATAACCCAATTATATGGGGTTGTGGAGTTGGGACAACAAGCCCTGAATTACGTCAATATTATCTTGAGATTTACTCAATGTGAATTCCATGTGTTTTAGGCCTACTTAAAAGATATCTTAAAAGGTCTTGTGTAAGAGTTGGTCTCTGGTGCACAGTGTGCACCGTGCACACTATGCTGACCAATCAACCTATTATTTATAATGAAAAGCGAAATTTTAAAACAATGTAACAGCTGGTGCAGCGTTACAACAAGCTACCTCAAGTGTAAGGTCGCGGTCAATACCCTTTGATATCAAATTTTTAATCCTTTTACCGTTTTAAATACAATTTTACAGTAATTAAAATTACCACTTTTCACTATTAAATATTACTACCACTTTTCACTAATAATAGTTGTCACTTTTAAATAACAAGAATAACACTTTTCAGTAATAATTCAATAACGAGAATAATATTTTTCTTAATAGTAGTTACCACCTTTCAATAACGAGAATAATATTTTTCTTAATAATAGTTCAATATTTGTATTGATTGTAATGTCACAACTAATTAATACTCCCTCCGTCCAATTTCCACTACAGGAAATTTTAGAAATCGCGACGACAACAATTCGTCATAAAAGCATCATTTTTCGTCACAAAATGTGTTTGACGACGATTTTTCTCCGTCGCAAAGAAGGTCACCGTAGGTGCGTCGCATTAGGTAAATGTGACTTTATTTGAATTCGTCATCAAAATTCATCTTTTAACGACGCTAAAGTTCATCGTCGCTATATTATTCCATCTATGGTGACGAATAAAGCGTCACATTTGACACTGAAATTTGTCGCTAAATATGACATTCCGTCACTAAAAGTTCAACTTTAAACGACGTTTTGATTTATTGTCACTAAAATATTAATTTTCAGCGACGATTATCCATTTCATATCAACCTTTTAAAATTGTAATGACGAAATTTCTGTCATAAATAGATTAATTATTTCGTCGTAATTTATATAGTTCGTCACCAAATAGTTCAACCTTACATGACGATTTGATTTATTGTCACTAAAATATTAATTTTAAGTGACGATTTTTTCTATTTTCTACCGCATTTGTCAAATTTTAGTGACAACATTATCGTCACAATTAAATGGATAATTTTGTCACCTTTTATATAGTTCGTCACAAAAGAATATCACTTTAGTGACAAAATTTTAATCGTTGTTATATATATGTATGTATAATGATGACACAATGCGTCAGGAAAGGGTAATATTCAGTGACAAAACATTTTTTTATCACTATATAGCGTAGAAATGGTGACGAAACATCTTTTTCATAAGAAATATTATTCAGTGACGAATATGATAATTGTCACAATTTTTTTTTAGATATAATGACAACATATATTTTGTCACAAAAAATTTACACTATTATTACAAATTTTTTGTCGTCATCATATGTGTGTATATAATGACAACACAATTCGTCATTAAATAGCAATATTTTAGTGACAAAATGACAATTATCATTAAAAAAAATTAATAATAGTGACAACATATATCGTCATTACTAATTAGTATATAATGACATTGTCTTCTGTCATTAATTGATTTTTTATTGTGACGAATAAATTGTCATAAAATGACTTTTTATTGATATTTTGGTTGAATTGTATATACCTATATTAATTAAACATATTTATAATAAACGAAAAATATTGTCACGATGAGCTAATTTAATTATTGAATAATAATAAATAAATATTTACATCTACTACATTGAAGATATATGATAAATAAATTTATATTGCATGATAAAATAATAAATGCAATGAACTAAATTGTACTAAAAGTCAAAAGTAACAAACATAAAATAAATACAAAAAATATTCTCCTAAATCTTAAAAGTTTATCTCTTTCTCAGCCAATAAATTCACACGTATGTTCATGGTGTCTATTATATCACTCACTTACCCACGCGAATTTTAGATGCTTTCAACTTTTCTTGTCTCAAGTAGTCCCCTTTGCAATTGGTTAGAAGCATCATCTGAAACGTTGCATCTACTTGGAGGCTTTGGATCATAACCGAGCCTAACCAATGCCATGACCTAAGACCTCAAGAACAATTTCAACTGAAATTTTATCAATGCCTTGCTCAACGTATTCTTCTTGCTTCTTTATCATTTTCTCCTATTTGATCATATTATGAAAACAAAATTGCATTAACTTTAGTAATAAAATTAAATCTCATTAAAAGATGTCTACATAACTAACCCAATTTTCTTTAATCTCAATGAACATTCAATTCATTTCTATCATACCCTTCTCCATTAAATTCATGTTTAGACTGCAAAAATCAACATATTTAATTAGTTAAAAGGTATAGATCGTAAAATTAGTAATGCCAATGCAAGCATCAGATGCCAATGAACTCACCGGAACAACTATGGATGAATTTGACTTTCTCGCTTTCAAATCCATCTTCAAATCTTCAACCCAAAAGCAAACCTAATGGCACAAACCAAAATTTTAGCAACAATAATGTTGAATACCACCACAAAACCTGCTCCCAAAATAAAATTACCTACAGAACGTTCAACAAAAAAAAAAAAGTGTAATACTTCAATCTCTAGTGACATAGCAAAATAAGATAATTATGCATGTGAATTAACCAAAACAAGCAACCGTTTCCAAAGTAATTTACTACAAGTTAGTTATTTAAGCAAAATCTGACCATTAACCAGCAATCAAGCTGAAATAAGTTACTCAGAATAACATAATCATGGACAAAGTGGGATAGCTCAAGTGGTTAGAGCACCACTACCTAGGCCTTAGGTCCTGGGTTCGAGTCATGGGGAGGGGAAAAGGGATGGGTATTTAACTTGTAATAAAAAAAAAAAAAAAAAAAGAAAGAATAACATAATCACCAAGATTAGTAAACATCCTTTCAAGCATTTTAGTGGTTGGGCAAGACTGCCAACTAATACTTCGGTGTTCAATCAAATTTTCTAGAGCAACTTAAATATGTAAACAATTACAACAGTTTCATCTTTAAAACTAGATCATGATGGAAACAATGATGATGCACACATTATATAAGTGCTCGCAATGGAATCTAAAGTTTTATGGCAAACTGATATGATTGGCCATCTATCCACAAGAAGCAATGATAAACTATAAGAGTGTGATCGGAGAAGAAAATGCCTTAGCGAACTGTGCCATGTGTCACTTCTAAAGAAGCATGAGAAATATATAATAATGTACATAAAATTCTTCATTTTGAAAAAAAATCAAATATACTACTCCGTACTTAAAAGTATTTATTATTTCATATTCATAATCAACTCTAAATTATACCTTGTTCTCCATCTTTTCATAAGCGTAGTTTAGAGAAAATTCATTAATGTTAAGTAGTTGGTCCTGATATATCAACTAATCAACGAGCACCTAAATAACACAAATGTGAAGAATCAGCGAGCACCTAAATAATGCAAATGAGAAGAACTAATGAGCATATAAGACCAATACCAATTAAATGAGATTATAATCACTGGCCAACCTCAACTATCCATGGCCATAGGCAACATTTGAAACACAACAATAAGAAGAAAAAAACTAAAAAAAAACCCAGCAAGCACATAGCAATCAATGACTAACAGCCAATTAAAATGACAAAAGTCGGTAAAAACCAAAATTTTCAATCCTTTCCAAAAGTAAAACAAACAAAAAAATGCATACTAAGTACGTAGCTCAGCAACAATTCATTTATTCAAGACATCAATTCATAAGTCCAAATAATACAAACATTTAGAGGACATTTTTTCAAACAGGCAGAGGGCATGAAAAATTGAACACCAATTGAATCAAAAAAACATGGAATACAAAGAATACAGAAAACGTGGCACACGGAGACAAGATAATTAAATCAGAACGAGCGGGAGGGGAATGGGATAATTGAAGCTATTAAATTCTCACATCTTTTGTAGTACCTTTCACATGAAATTCTCCCCATTGTTGTTAAACCCCTTGTATAAGAAAGGATAGTTCAAGTTGTGTTGAAATCAATAAGAGGGAGATAACATAGTAAGTAAATCTAGACGACAAAGATGACATTGAAACAGAAACTCACTGTAATCGAAATAGAACTTAAATATGTAAGTTGGGCCAAAAAAAATGACAAAATGAAGCTACTACGACGTATTCACGAGTTCATGAGAAACGTATTCTCTTTCTTCTAAATTTCCTCTCATTTGTCTCAGGTGTCTATGTACGAATTAACTTGTCCATATTTTGGCATCTAAAAAAATATTAACAGCAGTACAACTTAAGTCTCTAAAATATTTTAATTTTTGTCTCTATACAACAACATCTAAGAATTAACATTAGTGCAAAACCTAACAAACATATATCCACAGTAAAACTCTATTTCTATGAAACCTAGAAAAAATTGTTTTCACTGCTAAAATGCTATAAATATGTAAACAAGTTGGTATCTAAGTATTTTAAGAGCATGCTAGATCCCAAAGACAGCACCAAGTTATTGTGCACAAATACTGTCTACTTTTTATTATACAAATTTTGCAGCTAAAACCTAAATTACTGAATTACTTGAAAATAAGATAATATATTTTTTATGAGGAGTAATCATGGCTCTCATAGAGTTAGTCAATACTACATTTTAATTTAATTCCCAGATTCAGATAGTAGCTATGTATATCTGCCTATTTTTTTTAGTACAAAAGAGAGACCATTACTACACAAAAGTTGACCATCATATTCAGATCATTCAAGATTAGACCATTCAAAACTTACAACTTACATGTTTTTCGCATTCTAATACAACTTAGTACTTTAAATTTCATTAAAATAAAAAGAGAGGAAAGGAATATAAAATCCTAGAACATTTAATACACCATGTTGACTTTGTGAGAAGATATGTAGTAAGTTTTCTCTGGATGCCAGGCTGATAAAAGGATAATACAGGATATAATAAAAAGAATGGCAGCAAAATGAAATGATAAAAAGATAGAAATAAGCCAAACTCAAAAAATTCCAAGCATTTGCCAATACAGAAATCCAAAGTTCTACTCAACAACTAACCAGAATATAAATTTCAATAAAAGTTTGCACCAGAGTTGGTGCCTCTTTCCAAAAATATCCTCGCAAACCGTAAAATAAATATTCTTAAACAACTTAGGCATTTTTTCAAACAGGTAGAGGCCGTGAAAATTTGAGCCAATTGCTGTTAAATTCTCACACGATTAAATATTCAGAAAACAGGGCATACAGATACAATGCATAGATAAATAAGCAATTGAAGTCATATTGAAATCAATAAGAGGGAGACAACATAGCGTAGTAAATAAATCTAGACGAAGGAATAACAAATCTGTGACATTTGGAACAAAAACTCACGGTATATTGGCTACCGAGAGAGGCGATTGGAAGAATAGGTTTAATATGAAGAGAGGATATTTGAGATTTTGATGCAATCACATTAAAACCTTGATATTTTTCCTTAATGACAACCTATTTTCTTGAATTTCCTAATTGAAAAGGCTGTGATTTTTTTTGAAAATTGGATGACCCGCTAAAGTGAAAAAATTGGCTCCAAGAAATTTTGCTCTCAAATTATATTACTACTTTTCTGATATAAATGATTTGTCTTTCATTCTGAAATATCAATCAAAATTCTATATTAGAAAAATCATTTTGCTAAATAAATTTGGGATTATATTTAAATATTTCAATGTATATTGTTTTAAAAAAATAGTATTAATTTATGGTAAAGTCTAGTATGCACTCGAGTGCACCCTAGTCTAAAGAAAAGTGTAAGTTATTAAACTGAAAAGTACAATACAATATTACTAAAAAGTGTAAGTCACTATAACTAAAAATATTATTATACAGTTTAATAATTGAAAAGTGCAACACCATTTACCAAAAAGTGTAAGTCGATAAAACTGAAAAGTGCAACATGGACTAGGGTGCACAACATGCACTCGAGTTCATAGCAGACCAACTCTTAATTTATATGTTGTCACTTAAAAGATTTACTATTTTAAAATATTAAATAAACGATATTTTAATAATAAGCAAATTAATATATAGAGTTGAGTCAAACTCAAACTCGATTCGCGCTCAATTCCATTGAATTTGAGCTTAACTCGATGAAAAACTGAAACACGACTTAAGTTAGATTGCTAAACTGACGAAAGTAGTAATACTAAGCTCAAAATAATTAGAGTATATATTATAAATAATTAATATATTATGGGTAAAATAGTAAAATTATGTGAACTCGATTAGGCTTGCAAACTTGACGGGACTAGTATTACCGAGCTCGAACTTCAGCCGATTTTCAGCTTTTTTTTAGTCAATTATGAGTAGTTTATGAGATGGCACGACTCACTTGCACCCTATTATGAACCATAAGTCCATAACGGATCGTGAAAAGAATTTGACCTAGTTTTCGAAGGCATTATCAAATCGCTCATTGAAACTATGTTTCTGGACCATAACCATGATGATGTGGAATAGACTCAAAATAAAATTTTGACGATCAAAGATCATGCAAAAGGCCGATCGTCGACAGGAGTTGAAACAAACATAACTTTTGGAGTCGAATTCATAATCCTTATTATAATACATTTTTTGAAGTGGAACAATGATTCGATTTGAATGCATCACGCATGGCGTGTTGACTTAAGTGCTCCTGGACCTAAATTCCAACGTTTGATATCCCGTTTGGCATACTTTCTGTTTTGGACTAGGATTTTCAATTTTATGTTATTATGCTTATTTCCTTTCCCATTTTTTGGCCATCACAGGGCTTGTTATGGTCCTTTAAATATGTTTTATATCTTGAGTAGTAGACTTTAATATTATTATTCTAAAAAATAAATGTTCTCTATCATACAAAGAACATTTGTCTTTATATTAGTATCTACCATGGTATTAATTATCTATTCACCAAATGACATGCTGCAAACTTATCATGACACTCATGCATTTAACTTAATTAATTATATCATTTCAATGTACATGTTAACAAAACTTGTAAAATATAGAAATGTATCACTACTAGTTTATTAGAGTATGTATCGGTCTTTAATATAATGACAAATTGACAATAGATTGCTTTTAAAAATTTAAAACTACACCAAATATAATGGTAATTTCGCGTATGTATCAACATTCAAACTAATTAAACATACAAAAACACTGAATATAAAGTGAAAAACTTATAAATCACTATTTATTTATTTTTGTCTCTAGTAACCTTATTCGTGTTATCAATCTACGTTCTCAATAGTTTATATCAAAGTTTTATTCTGATGTATATCTCTAAGTGATTAATGTGCTAAAAAACATCTTTAATTAACGTCTAATTTTTTAAATTAATACTCTAATTAAAATATTACATTTTGTGAGGAATTTTTAATTTATTATCATTAAATTTGAAAATACAATTAAAATTATTACACTATATATTTTTTTACATATAAATCTCATATTATCATAAGGAATGTTCTTAAATATAAAAAAAATATTCTTAAACAAAATTATAGTAGTATAATTATATATTTTAAATGGATATAAATAATTTGAAATTATAAGTACAATTTTCCCATTAAAAATTTGGCCGGAGAAATTGGCGCTTTAAGAGAAAATTGGCGCTCACATAATTCATATTTTTACAAGGATCATTCCTTTTGTTCTTCTATAGAAATCCAGCGCATACCCATAGGTTTTGAATCGGGCTTTAAGGAAAAAATTGGCGCCCTAGTTCGTATCTAGCGTACACAAATTTCAATTGCCACAACCAGTCAATCCCGATGTCGCGACGATCTGCGGGATGCTCTCCGGGTACTTTTTGTTCTTCTATTGCTTCTGAATCTGTGAAAACTGTGTTCTTATATTTCCACTATTCAATGACATATATGCTATCTTTTTAATTGATAAGAGAAGGGTTATGTTGGATTGATTGAATTTGAACCCCCTTTAATTGATAAGAAAAGGGTTTATTGGATTGATTGAATTTGAGAAAAGGGTTTGTTGGATTGATTGAATTTGAACCCCTGCTTAGTTGATAAGAATAGGATTTAGTTTGGTTGATTGATTTGAACGCCAGTTTATCGGCAGTGTTCTTCGGGGATCGGTTACCGTATAGCCCAACAAAGTTTTTATACAGGTCTACCGTCTACATTTGAGTGGAGTCTTTTTGGTGCATAAATATGTATTTTTATTTGGAATTCATTCCTTTTGATTGCTCATTTTATTTTTCTTCTATAAATATAACTTGTTCGTAGTTTGAGTTGAAAAAGTTTCTTTATGTTCATGTCATCTTTGGTAGTTATATGTCATTTCTTATGCTTCATATCCTTTTATTCTGCACGATTTGTTTGTTTGTACTTTATCCCTCACATTTGTGAGTAGATTTTTAGTAGTACTTCTAAGCAGCTAAGTTAGACTTTGATGCACATAGTCATGGCTCATGAGAGTTGCATTTTGTGGTACAGTTGGTGACAACATGCATCGAATCTTGCAAATTACGAACAACAGGATGGATTAATTTGGTGAGTGAAATCAGGGTCAAGGATGGACTAATAATCTACATCAAAGGCCTAATGATTGATTAAAGCTTATATGGCTTTCCTCATATGTGGGTTTTGAATAATATTAAGGTCATATAAACAGCTTTGAAATATTGTATCTTATATTCTCTTTTTATCCAAGAATTATGGCTATTACTTCGAATCCTTGTTCTTGTCATGAAACTAATCTGAAAATGACTTTTTTTTTTTTGCTTAATTAGAAACTGAGACATAGCAGAAACAATAAAAAAAAATATGATCATTTATAATTGATGATTTTATGAAGAGTTGAGATTTTTGAACTGGAGTGACATTAGTATTCTTAAGATCAGTTGTTGTCTTGTCCACCTATTAGATTACATATCAATACTGGCAATTAGTTTCACATAAAAGCAAGGAATTCTCTTCAGAATGTTAAATACTCTTGGGTCCTGGCAAAAGCTTTCTTAAAATATGTTCTATCACTAGACTAGAAAAATAATATTGCACTAAAACTGTGGAAGAAACTCATATTGAGAAATCAATGTTCTCTGTCAGAGTGATTTTTTTCTTCTTTTTTTAGGTCATGAACCTTCCTTCTTGAAGTCTTAGTTTACAAAATAACCAATTAATGTGAGTAACATCTATATTTCTTTGGTGTAGAAGAATGGATGTGATAGAGAAAACTCGGCACTAGATATGAACTCAAGAAGAACCAAAGAAGAAAATACTATAAAAGAATCCCAAATTGGGCCCCAAGGAATAAACTACTTGTCACAAGTTTTGCAGCCACAATTACAATTATGGTTCTGAATGAATAATCCAACTAAACTAAACTACCCCTATATATACCCTTGCCCATCGAATGTGCAAGCAACATAAAGGCCAATAAACAGAAAATAACCAACTCCCAGAAAAACCAACTCTCACTAAGAAACAATAACACACACTCAAATGCTTCTGCTCACTTCCTCTTTTTCTGTCTCTTGTAAACTTTAAACTCTTGACATCTATTATATTGGATATCTTTTTATATATTAAAGGAAGATATGTCTCTCCTGCTTTCACCATGTGTGTATTTGAGATTGCTTCTACTTTCGCCACGTGTGCATTACAAGAATAGGGAGATGGAGTCTATTCTCAAATATTGATGATCTATTCTTGGGGTTCAGTGAAGAGAACTAAAACCCACTCTTCCTGAATTCGAAAAGAAGACCCCAAGAAGAAAATGAATAGGTATGGAGTTTTCGTGTTGCGTCGCTTGGGCTAAAATTTGATTGAAATTGAATTTTGTAGTGAACACACCATTTTTTTGATACATCATCACTTTATAATTATAAGTAAATGAGTTCTTGTTCAAAATTCTGTTGCCGGTTATGCATTCATTTGGTTTAATTTTGACTAATATTCCATTACAAATAAAGGAAAAATAATTGGTTGAATTGTAAGTTGGGTTATAAGTATATATTGGCGGGGTTACAGTTCTTGGGATTGTACTTTAAAGATGGCTTCTCTGTTTATGCATCTGATTAATAAATTTATATAGTGCTTTCATTAGGTTAAATAAAGATTTTACTGTAAAAAGTGTAGAAAAAGATTGTCTCCTTGTCAGTTTTCCTATATATGTATTTGCGATTTGGGAGGGTTTCTTATGTGGCTTCTTTTTGTAAGCAGGGTTTCAAATTTTTTTGAGAGGTGAAATAAACTATTTTTAGATAAAAAGTTTATTTACTTAACTTTTTTGCATGCTGATAACCAACTAATGCCCTAAAAAATATATGAGAATGCTTGTTTTTGTTCTTGATTCTCATCATTCCATAATGTGCAAGTATAACAATGAAGTATCTATTAATGCTGCACAAGGTTAACATCAAGAAGATTGGTTTTCAATACACATGCCTGGAAATTGGCACAGAGGACGTTATGTAGTGATGCAGGTGTCAAGTTACCTGGTGCAGTAAGTGGTCAAGTTAGTAGTGAATAAACTCCATATGTGTACTGTATTTGGATGTGAAGTTCTTGATTGACCTCTCTAGATTGGGTCTTCCCCTGTGGGACGGAGGAATTCAATTCCGGGAGGCTTCATGAAGTGCTTCTTTCGGAGTTAAACTCCCATTTGTCCATATTTCGAGAAACAATATCTCTTGTTTTTCATTCCCATTTTCATAGGAATATGTGGCTATTTTCTTGCAAAATATGAGAAACTTACTTCCAATTTTGTTACAAATAATCTATTTATTGAGAAGTACAAAGATTTCATGAAGCTGCCAACACTAATAGGAAAGTAGAAATGAAAAAAATGGAATTACCCTTTTTCCTTTTGAAATTACATTAAATACCCTCCCTTTACCCCTCCCTATGACTCGAACCCAGAACCTTTAGATCTATGTAGTGGTGCTCTAACCACTTGAGCAATCCCACTTTGTCGGAATTACCCTTTTTCCTGATGTGTAGTAATATAACTAAGGTCCTTTGTTCTATGGTCTTGTATGTTTTCTGCAAATTAATTTGTTCTAGATTGAAAATGGATATATTAATAGTAAGGCACGAGGAAAAAATGTTTTAGTAAAAATCTCCCAGTATATTTAATGAAAAAAAAAGGACCAGAAAAGGCTCATCCTTAGAGTACAATAATTAATTTATGATGATTCTGATGTTCTCCTGGCATTTTAGGTATTGTCAATAAATACCTGAATTTCAGGCACCAAATGTAATATTTTTTAAGTGGTTTATGCATGATAGTTGGCTCCTAAGTTTTGTTTGTTTGTTTTATTTTTTAAATAACTAGGGACTTGCAAACGAACATGGAATTGGTAGTAATATTCATGTGCACGATATTGCTATTGTTGGAGGTAGCCCTTGGCCTGCTCTTTGGGTAATTGTTACATATCATTTTCCTTTCCAAACAAATTCTGTTATTATTTCTCACATATTTATCTTTTGGTGTTAGTTGTATGGATTTTATAACCATATAATGTAATACTTTTTTAAAAGACCCTTTATATTCTACCTTATTTTATCGGAATATCTTCCACTAAATGAGTGAGTTTGACTCATTGTAACTTAGCATAATTCATGGGTAGTAATTAGCATATGACATTTCTACCTTATGTGCTCTTTTTAAATAGAGAATCCATATATGTTATTTACTTATTTACCTTCGTGTACTTTATCTTCCAGTTCATCTTATTCATAAAAATCTTCTACCTGGTTCTTTTCTCTAACAATGGTGTTAAAAGATATAACAATTTTAGGTTTGTTATAGACATAGAACTCATTTGTGAAAAAGTTGTGCTTTTGTCCTCTGCATTGATGAATTACTCTTTGCCAATAATACACATGCATTGATTATTTTAACAAAGTTAACCTATACGTATACTAGCTCTTAGGGGTCCCTTATTTTGATTGTCCACATGTTAAGAGTAAGGCAATAGGATCTGGGAAACCCCAACTTCATCAACTGCCTCACTAGGTTTTCAACTTTTGAAGTTAGACCATTGTTGCAAATATACTTGCTGATGACCAATGCAAAGTAGTATTTGCTGATTTTTAATAGCTGAAATTAAAGCTTCTGATGATCATATTCTGCATTGTGTCCGAAACATATGCCATTGAAAATTACCACTTGTTGTAATCAAGTGGGCAAATGTTTTCTTTTAAAAGTTTCTATGAGTCTTAATTTATGGTGTGTAGAGTTGTGTGACTGTGTATGAGTTTGAGAGAGAGAGAGAGGGGGTGAGACACCTTGAGAGTATTCCAGGGTAACACCCGTTATAGGAGAAAGATGTAGTATCACAAAGCTTCGGCCTGTCACACAAAGTTGTGGTAAGTTTGGTTCTATTGTTTACCAGTTTTGGAGCCATATAATAGAGGGGAATGGCACAATTATGTTAAATGTTACAAAAATCGATTTTCTGTTATGGTAGAGGCTTTAAAGTGTTGTTGCTTTTAATTCAAGGTTCTAAATGAACTTGTCGATACCATTACATAAGCAATGCTTTAGAAACAAGATCTCTCTCAAATAAAGTGTGTATTAAGGCAATTTTACCTATTTCATCATTTTTCATTTTGGCATTACTACATTGAACATGTATGTTGTCAATTTTCAAACATCAGACGGTGAAGTTTAAATTTATAATTTGCGTTCAAATTAAAATGTGATGAGCTAGCGACACCATTTTGGAAAAATACATTATTTATCTATTACATTAGTTAATAACAAAATAATTTAATCACTAATATATTAAATAATTAAAACAAATGAATGTCATGAAATATATTTTTACAATGTAGAATATCGTTATTCATTATTTTTTAAATTATCATTATTGTGATGAATTTTTTTGGTTAGTAATTAGATCAAATACTTAATAACGAAAATAGTTATTGTTGTAAAATTATGGAGTAGTATTTTTATGACATTAAATATTGTTATCAATTAATATTAAAATCGTCATCAATTATTCTTTTGATGAAATAATTGTCACTAAATATTTTGGATAATTAATAATAAAAAATATTATTATCATAAAAATATATTTTTTATGACGTCGAATATTTGTCACTAATTATTAAAATAGTCACAGATTATTATCGTGATGAAACAATTTTGTCACTAATATTTTGAATAATTAACGACAATAAATAGCATTGTCATGAAAACACATCATTTTTATGACGATAAACATTGTCATCAGTTATTATTAAAATTGTCATTAATTATTATTGTGACGAAAGACTTTTATCACTAATTATTTCGAATAATTAATGACAAAAAAATAACATCGTCATGAAAAAATATTTTTATGACGTTGAATATCGTCATCAATTATTATTAAAATCGTCACCTATTATTTTTGTGACAAAAGAAATTTGTCCCCAACTATTTCGAATAATTAATGACGAAAAATAACATTGTCATGAAAACATATTATTTATGACGTCAAATATCGTCACTAGTAATTATTAAAATCGTCACCGATTATTATTGTGACGAAAATATTTTGTTACTAAATACTTTGAATAATTAATGACGAAAAATAGTATCGTCATGAAAATTTATATTTTTATGACGTCAAATGTCGTCGCCAATTATTATTAAAATTGTCACCTATTATTAGTGTGACGAAAGTTTAGTATCGTCAAGAAAATATATATTTCACGACGTCAAATTTCGTCACCAATTATTATTAAAATCGTCACATATTATTATTGTGACATATTTATTAACATGGTCATGAAAGGTACAAATTCGTGACGAAAAAAATTATAAGTAGTGATGAAATTAAATTTTATCACAATTTCTAGTATTTTAATGACAAAAAATAAATTTCGTCGCCTTTATATAACAAATTGTGACGATTTTTGTATCGTCGCAAAAAAATTCGTCACAAAATGTATGATTTTCTGTAGTGTTCATTATTCTCACTTTCCTTTTTTGCTTGTCCAATTTTATTATGTCCATTCCCTTTTTGGAAATAATACTATTCACACTACTTTATCTCCACCCTCCAATCATCACTTATTTACTCAAATTGTCACTAACTTTATTCATAAGAGTTGGTCTGCTATGGACTCGAGTGCATGTTGTGCACCCTAGTCCATGTTGCACTTTTCAGTTTTACTGACTTACACTTTTTGGTAAATGGTGTTGCACTTTTCAATTATTAAACTGTATAATAATATTTTTAGTTATAGTGACTTACACTTTTTAGTAATATTGTGTTGTACTTTTCAGTTTAATAACTTACACTTTTCTTTAGACTAGGGTGCACAACATGCACTCGAGTGCATAATAGACTTTACCTATTCATAAACAATCACTTTACCTATAAATGGGCCCCATAACATTCCATCATACCCTCAACTTATCTAATTTATACATAAACTAATCAATATTCATTAAAACTCGTGCCCGAAGAAATTGGCATAATAAAATTGGACGGAGGGAGTATATCATTTTGTTGCAGCCCATATGAAGTAGATTGTTCATGTGGAAATGGAGTCACCGTAAAACCCGATTTGATGACACACCCTATTGATGTGGATTAATTCAAAGAAGTCTATTGATATCTTATTGATATGGATTAATTCAAAGAAGTCTATTGATATCTTATTACTATCGAAATAATTATATGAATATATTATTACTATCGAAATAATTATGTG
Organism: Galeopsis tetrahit; assembly: GCA_963675135.1. Classification (NCBI taxonomy): domain Eukaryota; kingdom Viridiplantae; phylum Streptophyta; class Magnoliopsida; order Lamiales; family Lamiaceae; genus Galeopsis; species Galeopsis tetrahit. The sequence goes on from OY776128.1 coordinate 56,510,289, forward strand.
GAAGTTCCTATTTATTGTTTCATTGTTATCTTTATTTTTACACCATGTACTCTATTCCTTTAAAATATATTTTTCACAAATTTAGTAAAATTAATTTCTATAAATAAATTAGATTTAACTTAAGTTTCTTTATAAATCTTAATAGTAGTTTTATAAAGATTTAGAAACTTTTAAAAATTATTGAATGCTTTTTTTTTTTAATCTTAACGTTCGTACAGGTATTGGTATACGGTACGTTGATTAGAGAATCAATTCTTCAAATATTTTCATTAGTTTATACTTTTTCTAAATGATGATATAATTATTTTTTAATCTAAAACTTTTTAAAAAATATTATACAAATTAAAAAAATTATTAAATGACATTGTATGTCTCCTTTTTTTTAATCTACAAAATTGATATAAGTATGTTGATTAGAGAATCAATTTTTGGAATATTTTCATTAGAGAATCAATTGATATATATAATTGTCATATGAAATTAATATTATTATTATTATAATATCTATGTCTATCCTAAAATATATCTACATAACATTTATATTTATCTAGAAGATATATTAATTGATTTTTTTTACTATTTATTAATTAAATAAAAGAGTAAATAAATTAATATAACTCAATTCACTCGTGCATATTCTCATTCTCAATCTTTATATATATAAAGATTTCATCTTTCAAATTACCTCTCAAAAAAAGAATTCACTCTCTCAGTGTCGGTTCAAGGTAATCGGTTTCAAGGTAATCTGATAATTCTTGATTCCTAAATATTTTAATGTACGTTTAATAATACAGATGATCGAAGAAGAAAATACTCATGATCCTCGTGTGGCGTCCGCTAGTGACTTACGAGGAAGTTGTTCACTCAGACCTCCGATTGAGGATCCTCGTGTACACAGGATACCTCCTCGTGTCGTGTCGTCTCCTCCTGTCGTGCCGTCGACCTTTCCTTTTATCATTTGACTAATTAGATACAGATTAAATAGTAAATAATAATTATATTATTAAATAGTAAATAATAATTAAATTAAAAAGGTTTTGATTTATTTTTTTTATTTAATTTTATCATTTGACTAATTTGATACAGATTAGAGATGGTTAGATTCCATATAGCAAATTTCGTGTACCACCTTGTCTCGTTTTATATCGGAGAAAAAATTGACTGTTTAGAGACAGTGGTATATGTATCTAATCCGTATCTAAAACTCTCGAAACTGAAAGTCACGTATCTAATCCGTATCTAAAACTTTCGAAACTAAAAGTCGTATCTAATCTATTTATAATGAGAGACAGTTTTATTTTCGATTTCAAATCTCGATTTTTTAACAAATCCGTATCTATTAGAGACGGATTAGGTGTCCGTCTCAAAATTTCGGTATCAAAATCAGGCTTTTTTTTTGTAGTGTTCTCATTATTTTATCTTGGTAATAATGCATTACTAAACCAAAATAACTCACGACCAAATCCTCTCCTTTTTCTCTCACTAAGACGTGGTGAAAATTGTGAGTTTTCCTAAGAGTTTCTACCCAGAAACTTCTTCCTTCTTAGGCGGTGCCGTTTGGAATTTCAAATTGCATCCCCTCCTTCGTAGGTTATCTTTGTTTTCGTGTTTCTTGTGTGTATCTTCTTTCTTGGATTTGGGTTATCTCCGCAATCATTTTGCTCATGAGATTTTGGCGTCTGACGAAGCCTTGCCGCGTGAACAGTACGCTTCAATATATTGGGCGTGATTCTTCTTGCAATCCAGAGCAACAAACATTGCTCTGTCCTACGAATGGCCATTGGCCAATTTCACAAAAGGGGCTTTTTTAAAAAAAAAAAAATCTCCATAGGAAATCCTAGATGGATTTTGCTTGGACGTCAGTTTATATGACCCCTGGTTTTGTAATGGTGGTTTTGGGGCTATATAATCCCTCGGATGTTATCATGTGGGAGTATTCACAAGCCTTCTTATTTACCCCCTCTAGAGCTCACTTTCTTACCACCATGATAGAAAACATTCAAGAGAGACTTGAGAGATTTTCACTTGCTAAATAAGAAACCACCAACATTGTTGTAGCAAAAAATGAAAGGGCTATTCCAAAAAATTCTTTGATCACCAGGTTCTTTGCTAAAAGGGTGTTCAATGTGAATGAACTTAGGGAACTCTTGACGAGGATTTTGAACATCAAAGCCTTCTTTAAAAGTTTCGATGGTCGGTGAGGGCCTTTTCCTTCTTGATTTTTCAGATGAATCTGAAATGAAAACAACACTTCACAGGCAACCGTGGAATATTAAGCGGTCTATTTGGGTGCAGGTTCATGGACTCCAATTCCATGGCCAAGAAAGGCCCTCAACACTGAAGTTACAAATGGTACCTTTTTGTGTGTAGGTTCATTGACTCCAATTCCATGCAATGTCAAAACAAGTTGGAGTTCGTATTGGTAGCATCATTGGGGAGGTTATTGAAGTAGAAGGTGAAGGAGATGAGGAAATCTGGGGTGAGTGTCTTCGCATCAGGGTGAATATTGACACAACTCAATCGCTGTGTCGATGCTTTTACATTACTATTGATGAGGAGAAAATGGCGACGGTGTTTAGGTACGAAAGATTATCTGATTTTTGTTATCTCTGCGGCAAGCTGGACTATGTGGAGAAGGATTGTCAACTGGCTATGGGGAAGTCGGAGGCTTGGCGTGTTAAGCACGGGTTCTTTCCAGAATGGATCCATGCTGACAACAAAAAGGGCCCGAGTGAAGAGGACATGCAAAAGTTTTTAAGCTTCTAGAGGAAGACAAGGAGGTACTGGAAGAAGAACGGGAGGCAAATAAGCTCGAGGCAGCGAGAAAAGCAAAAGGAAAGGAGATTATTGATGAGACGGATGATGATGTGCTTCGGCTGGGAACTAGGCCTAGCTCTCGAAGAGTGGTCTACACTTTTGCTGACTGATGCCCACTGTGGAGATCCGAAAAGAAATTGGAGGGGAACCAGATAAGGTGAAGAGGCGTAGATAGGATCCTAGAGCGGGTATGTTCTTAGAACCTCTTTCCTTTGTTGTTCCATTTAATCATGAATATCGTTTGGCTAAGGAACCACTGTGGGGCATGGATAATGGCAAAGATTACCATGTGATACATCATGTTGGAAGGGATTTCCGTGATCTTGACTACAATGCGTACATAGAAATTATCCACGAGGGGGAAGAGCCCTATGTTCTAGTATTTGAAGGGCTGATCTGAAACCAGCAAGAGAAAGGAGGTGATAATGATGTGGTGCATGGTCAGGCACAGTCGGATGACATTGTTTCGATTCAAAGCACTAATCTGTCGTGTAAAAAGAGAACCATGCAAGAGAGGAGGGCACTTTGTGATGAAGAAGTTGTCTAGGATGAGATGGAGCGGGTGAGAAATGAAGGTGGTTTTTTGAAAAAAAGCACGGAGCATGATTGAAGCTTTTGGAATGGAACTTATCATACTAGGAACGACGGAGGTTTAGGTGACTCAGCCCCGCCGAAATGAATGAGTGTTATATATTGGAACGCACGGGGATTGTGTAGCCCGCGTGCGTTCTGTTATTTGCAGCGGTTAGTTGTTCATTTCCGTCCTTTTTTGTTGTTTATTTCTGAATCTAAATGTTCGTCGAACCGTGTAGAGTTCCTTAAGGTCAAGTTAGGTTTTAAGTCTTGTTTTCATGTCGATTCTTGTGGATTATTGGGAGGTTTAATCCCCTTTTGGAATAAATGGTCAATTAACATTGTGTCGTATTCACTTGGTCATATTGATTGTGTGCTGGATGACTCTTATCATCAATGGTGATTTACGGGTTTTTTATGGCAATCCTCAATTGTGTTTTAGATCATCCTCTTGGGAATTACTTAAAATATTGAAGACGTATCGAATGGATAATCCGAAATATTAGTTGGTGGGTGGGTATTTTAATGAAACATTATACGAAGATGAAAAGAAAGAGGGTGAACAAAAATCAGTGAATCGATTCCTTGGCTTTCAAGAGGCACTAGATTTCAATGAGCTTAAGCCTTTAAGAACTTTGGGGCCTAAATTCACTTGGTTTAACAAACGTGATGGGGTTAATTTGATTAAAGAAAAATTGGATCGTTTCGTGACAAATGATGAATGGTTCTCAATTTTTCCTCATTACCATGCGAAAACATTGGATTTCTTGGGATCGGACCGTTGCCCTATTATTGTTCATTGTTATTCCAATTCCATTCGTAATAAGGGTCAAAATAAACATGGTTTCCGTTTTGAAAATCATTGGATGCAAGAATCGGACTTTAAAGATACCGTTGATCGGGTTTGGGTTAATAGAGATGGTAAAGCACACTTAACTAATACATTGAAGTATTGTGGCAAAGCCTTTGAGAAATGGGCCAAGAGCAAAGTGGGATCGATTTTCTCACGAATGTCAAATATTCAGAACTTGGAAAAAGAATTAAATGATGAGGATCGTAATCCTAATCTGGACCGGATTGGTGAATTGGAAAAAGAATTAGAAAACCTACAAGCTCAGGAGGAGTGGTATTGGAAACAAAGAGCTCGGACTACTTTAAGGAGAAGTTTAAGGAGAAGCAGGAATGTTATCCGAGGGGTGCAAACTGATAATGGAGAATGGTTATCAAGTAAGGAAGATGTGTGTGAAAGCTTTCTTCATTACTTCAAAGAAATATACAAGTCTTCGGTTCCGGATAGGACAACTATCAATAGAGCTACAGATGCTCTCCCTAAAATGGTGTCAGATAACATTGTTCGAAGTTTAGAGGCCCTTTTTTCACGAGAGGAAATCACGAAAGCACTGAAGGATTTAAATCCTTGGAAAGCCCCTGGACCAGATGGTTTTCCAACATCTTTTTATTAATAAAATTGGGCAACAATTGTGAGGAGGTCTCAAGACTGGTGCTGGAGGTTCTCAATGGGGAAGGCACATTGGAGTCATGAAATAACACTGTCATCACGCTTATCCCTAAGGTTAAAAATCCGACAAGGGTCTCGCATTATAGGCCAATTATCTTATGTAATACAAAGCTATCTAATTTTAGCCAGAACAATCACAACAAGCTAAAGGGAGTTATGAACGAAATTATTGATCCCTTTCAGAGTGCTTTCATTCCAGGCAGATTGATTACAGATAATACTCTAGTGGCCTTTGAAGGAATGCAGTGGATTAGACATTCAAAAAGCAAAGAAGGTTACGCGGCCCTTAAGTTGGACATGAGCAAAGTAACAAACACAAATATTTTTGGATTTTTGCAAATAAAGAAAGCAAGTAAAATGTCTAAACTAAAACTCTATTAACCTACACTCTAGAGCTATAAAAACCTCCCCGGCAACGGCGCCATAAACTTGATTCACGTATTCTACAACACTAAAATATACGACCACAAGTATACGGTGTCTATCGTAGAGAAGTAAGTACGAGGTCGATCCCACGAGAAGGTATAGCGTAAAAGTGTATTTTGTTAATGGAATTCTATTTAGACGCGATCGATCGATTAAAGTGAATGTGGTGAATTACCCTAAGATTACCTACCAAATTGTCACAAATAAGTAATAAAGAGTAATGTAGAATCGATCAACTAACATGCAAACCAAGAAAACAAAAGTAAAACGAATGAAAACTCAAACATGAGAGGGTGGGTTCCAAGGCATTTGCAACATTTAGATATCCGTTTATGAATTGTACTCGTTCAAATGTCCATTAAGGTTGTCTTCATATAGGGTTGATCACAAAAGAAGAATTAATCAATCTCTCGATACAACTAATCCAAAGGAGCATGCAACATAAGTTCGTATTTCTACATTACAAATATCACACCACCCAAAATAGCCCCAAAGATCATTCAATTCCCTCTCCGATAATTAATCCTCTCTCGAGATCATAAAAAATACCGGGTTGCATGCTTGCATACGATTAATGGAATAAATCTCTCGATATTACCCCAATTAACAATGAATTAAGCAAATCATCATGGCCAATAACAACATGCTTCCAAAGAAGAATTAAGCATACAAATAAGAGACAAACACCAATTAAAGCAAGAAATTAGTTCATAAACTTCAATCAAATTATTTACAAAGCCCTAGAACCAAAAGTGTTCTAGCCAATCAACAACATAATCAAATTAACAAAACCAAATGAAATAACTAAATAAAAAGAGAGAGAAATAGAAAGCTTAGTCTAGAAAACGTAATCCAAACGTATGCCTCCCTCCTTCCTCTTCTTCTTTTTTTCCCTTCCTCTCAAAGTATGACTAGAGGGTTTATTTATAACTTGAAAATTAGGGCTAAAACTTCTAGAAAAAAATATTTCCAAAAATATAATTTCCTTTTCTCTCTTCAATTTCCAAATCTTCTCTCTTTCCTTTTTCTTCAAATTTCCTTTTCTTCTCTCGGTCACTGGCTTGGGGCTCAAGCTACATATTGGCCCAAATTATTTCTTTGAATAAATTTAACTCGTTTTACCCACGAACTCGATTTCTTCCTTCGTTGACTTCACTGAAAATTAGGTATGTATTTTTACCTTCCAAAATAGTCATTTTTCCTACAAAAACGACAAAACACCACCTTTCTCTTATTTTGACCAAAACATCCATAATCGACCAATAAATCAATGAAATCACAATCAAAATGAGCTTCATATGTGCATAAAAAACGTGTAAATTCCACCCGAATCAGTGGTCTTTCATGATTAAAGCAATGTTGAAGATGGTTTTTTCGAAAAAATGGGTTGATCTTATCTAAAACTGCATTTCTTCAGTGACATGCAAAATTAACTTTAATGGGGAATTGTCGAACAAGATTAAACCAACTAGGGGACTCCGTCAAGGTGACCCTCTTTCCCCCTATCTTTTTGTCATTGGCGCCCAAAGCTTGTCCTCACTTATTTCTCGGGTGATCTTTTTACAGAACCTTTCAGGGGTTAAAATTGCGAGGTCAGCTCATATCCTTTCTTACTTTTTCTTTGCTGATGATAACTTGGTCTTCTTTAAAGAAACTCCGAAGGATAGTTTTTACATGAAAAAATGTCTTTTCACTTATGAGAGAGCTTCGGGTCAAGTGATTAATTTGGAAAAACCAGCTATTACTTTCAGCCCGAATACAAATTCTGAGAATAAAGAAAGGATCAAAAGTGTTATAGGAGTTCGTACCACTCCGAGTCATGATCTTTATTTGGGTCTGCCAGCCTTCTCCCTTCGTGCAAGAAGACTCCAACTCAGATATATCCTTGATAGGGTTAGACAAAAAATTCAATAATGCAGTCATAAGTTTTTTTCGGAGGGCGGAAGAGAAATCTTGATCAAGTCCGTTTTGCAGGCTGTTCCATCATATGTTATGTCGTGTTTTAGAATTCCTACATCCATGTGTGCTAATATTGAAACATCAATGGTCAATTTCCGGTGGGGAGATCAGAAGGGTCGCAAGAAAGTTCATTGGAAAAAGTGGAATGATTTATGCAAGCATAAACAGGATGGGGGAATAGGATTTCAGAAAATGGTTTGTTTTAATTGGGCTCTACTGGGAAAACAGGTTTGGAAAATTATTTCTCATCCACAAATTCTCATGAGTAAAATATTCAAAGCTCGATATTTTAAACACTCTGAGATTTTGAATGCGGAACTTGGTTCGAACCTATCATTTGTTTGGAGATCCTTGCTATGGAGCAGAGAAATCATTAATGCAAGCGCAAGGTGGAAGATTTGCAATGGTAATCGTGTGCATATTTGCAAGGACAAATGGTTGATAAAATCGGAGAGCGGTTTCCCTTTGTCAAGATTGGCGAGTGCTTCATCGGTATCTCGATTCATTGCAACCGATTACACGTGGAACAAGGAATTGGTTGAACAATTTTTTTACCACATGAGAGTGAAACTATTCTTGATGTTCCTTTGCAAGGGAAAGATAAGGAGGACACCTTTTTTTGGCCTAGCAATTCATCTAACAAATATACGGTTGCATCAAGATATGCTATAGCAAGAGGAATTGAAGATTCTGGTTTAAGGGACAAAATGAGTGGACCCTCTAGCATGGAATGTAGGAAAAGAGTTCATAAGATTATGTGGCAACTAAAAATTCCGCCTAAAGTTCGGATTTTTGGTTGGAAAATGTTGAATGAAGCCTTTGCTGCTGAAGGTAACCTTTTTAGACACCATATCCCTTTAAATCCTTTATGTCAGTGATGTGGAGCTTTTTTGGCTGATTCAAAGCATGTCCTTTTTTTAATGTTGTTTTGCTAAGGGACCATTTATAACCTGATTTTTGAAACATGGTATGAAAGGGACCATTTATGACCTGATTAGCATGATGAATAGCAAAGTCAATAGTAATCAGATGAGTCTCTTTATTAGGATCGCATGGGCCATTTGGAAATGCAGGTATGATTGGCTTCATAATAGTAAGGGCAAACGGAGTTCCTTTGACATTAAATGGGCGATACATTATTGGAACGACTTCAACTCTCCGGGCCCGTTCTTCAGAAAAGACCACAATATTCACAAAAAAAATGGGTTTGAAATTGGAACAAGATATGCTTGCCCTGCTTTTATATTCGGATGCGACTTTTAACCCAAGGAAGAATTTCTTTTCTATAGGGTATCTGGTTATTAATAATGCACATGAAGTCTTATTGGCAGGATTTGAAAGAATCGATAACCCAGGTACAGTGATTGCAACTGAATTTAAAGTTATTGAGTTTGGAATTAGTAAGTGTTGTGTAAATAATCTCAGCATTGATGGAATCAGATCAGATTCAAAATTAGCAATTGATGCTATTTCTGAAAATACAATGTTGGAAGGTTGGGAACAAATAATTGTGCAGACCATTAAGAGAAGATTGAGAGCAAACCTGGTGTGGGATTGTCAATATATTGCTAGAGATCAAAATCATATGTCTCATAAACTAGCTCAGAAGGCCTTTACCACTTCTAACACTTACAATTGGGTTGGAATAGAGTCGATTCAGAAATTCAAGGAGAAGTGGAGATTATTCTAGATGTTTTTGTTTTTCTCTCCTTGTTGGACTTTTTAGTCTTTTCAAAAAAAAAAATTGTTTTGTCTTGGTATTTTAGAGTCATGAGGAACGAAGGAGGACACAGAAATATATGGTTATATGTATGTAAAAAAATATGTCATTTAATTTTATACAAAACATAAAATTTGAAAAAAAAAATGTATATGAGATGATAATAACACGTGACACGATACTGACACGATAAAAATAATTAAATTTAAAATTGCATTTGAATACATAATAATAAAATATTTATTTAAATATTAAAATTTAGTGTGTTATTATCAGATATATGTCATTATCGTGTCGGGTCGTATCACGTGAATAACATGTAACATGTTGTTAATGGAGTTATTGTGTTATCCATTAATTTTATTGTGCTTAACGTGTCGACACTTACACGATATGAAATTTATGTGTCATTTATTGTGTTGACATGATAAAGTCAAACAATAAATATCACATAAGGTGGGAAAAAACAATAAAAGGCAAATTTCTGTGATGGATTTGCGACGAAAATGATGAAACTGACGAAGTCAACAAAATATGCAACAAAAAATTTAATTTGTCTCAAATTAGCGACGAAATTAAATTTATTTAGTCTTAAATTAGTGACAATGATGACCAAATTGAATTTCGTCGCAAACACAATTTGCGACGTTTTTTCCGTATTTTTTTGTAGTGAAATTAAATCACCAGTACTCTGGCTTATTTGCAATTTAAATTAGACTTTGTTGAAAATTAGTCTTTTGGATAGACCTTTTTTAGATATGGATCATTAACACTGATCATCCATTTAGACACATGGAATGCCTTCTATTGGGCATCAGAAACATGTATATAACCGATTCTCGTAGCATATGAGACGTTTGCGTGAAGAATCCATTCTCTCTTCTGGTTCTCAACCTTCCTCATTACTCCATTTCTCCTAAGAAATAAATAAGTACCTTGCCCAATCCAAATCCACACCGATCGTCAATAATCATCGTCATGACATGGATTTTGGGTGCGGATTGATCATGACTAATTGTATGACCCATATATAATAGTTATTCACTTTGCATGTTAAAACTAAACAAGCGTGAAATATTATTAATTATGACTTGTAAACTTGATTACATAATGTGTTCGGCAAGCAGTACTTATAATGTATAAATTACTTAGAGCCCTAACTGAAAAGCCAATAAGTAATTATATATGGAAACTAACTAACAAACTATAAGTTAATTATTGAAACAGATCCTAACAAACTCTCGAGCAACAAACTTTAACAAATAGATGAAATAACATCCAATATTCCCTCTCAAGTTGGTGCGTGAAGATCTCAGACACCCAACATGCTTCGAAGAAAATTAAACTGCTCCGCTCCAAGCGCCTTAGTAAATATGTCTGCAACTTGATCGTTGGTGGAAATCATGCATGGCATAATATCCCCACTTACAAATCGTTCTCGTACGAAATAACAATCTATCTCTACGTTGTTTGGTACATTCAAGAAAAATAGGATTCATAACAATGCTCAGAGTGGCTTGATTATCACAAAATAAATCAGTGGGATTTGGTTAAGGTACCTCAAACTCCTGAAGTAACCAACGCAGCCAAACTACCTTGCAAACGGTGGTGGCCATGGGCCCATTTGACCACTCTTTCCTAAGATGTCCAATGCATATTTTTGTTGGCTTAGAACAAAGCCTTGGGGCGACCGGGTAACTTCAATTCCCAAAAAATATTTGAGTTTTCCTAGATCCTTGATATTGAACTTATCATCCAAGTAGCGCTTGACAGAGGCAATGTGACTAGAGTGATTGCCTGCCAAGATGACATCGTCGATATAAATGAGTGCGGAAACGTGAATATGAGAGTGAGTGTGTTCGGTTTTGGATTGTTGAAAACTAATCAAAAGTAAGGTTTGTGTTAACTTTTCATACCAATTTCTCGAGGCTTGGTTTGAGGACGTACAAATACTTTTAGCATACCCGTGTATCACTATCCTTAGCAAAACCCCGTGGTATTCACATATATACATTCTCACGGAGGTCTCCATGCAAGAAGGCATTATTAATATCCAATTAGTGATCCTCCCAATTACGCTTGGACACAATAGTTAATAAGCAATGAACTATGACGAGCTTAGCCACAAAGGCAAAGGTTTCATGGAAATCTACGCTTTCGATTTGAGTGAAACCCTTTGCCACCAATCGAGCCTTATACATTTCAATGCTACCATCGGGTTTGTACTTAATTTTGTATACCCATTTTGATCCAACTGCTTTCTTTTCGGGAGGAAGTGATGTCAAGGTCCATGTATTATTCTCTTCTAGTGCATCAATCTCTTTTTTCATTGCTTCACGCCATAAAGGGTCCTACACCGCTTGAGATAAATATTTAGGTTCGTCGCGCGAGACGTGATCTTTGCCAAGAAACCCTTATGTGATTGGGAGAATGCATCATAAGGGATATATTTCGCCAAGGGATATATTGTCGATGTCACTAAGTTTGCAGTTGACTGAGAGTGATCTATCGATGGTGGCAAGTCTGTGACATATGAATGTAGATGTTTTGGCCGCGACTTTACCCTCTGACCTCGGTCGACAGGTGTCGCAATGGATTCGGGTTCTACAATATCTACCACGACCGTGGTTGTTTCAGGTGCATCTTGATGGAATGATGAAATATCATCCAAAATATCAGGCGCAATAGTGGGTACGGTAGCGGGAACTTATTGTTGCGACGAACCACGAATAAAAGGGCGAGACTGATCGAGAGGATTACCACGCGTTCCTCGCACTCGTTCAATTGATGTTGTGATGGCATCATTAAAATTTATTGCAGTCCCATCTTTGAAAGGATATATGTTTTCCAAAAAGGCTAGGTTACGTCTCGAGAAATATAAATTTTGTGTGATTGCAAGTCGAACACTCGATATGCCTTTTTCCTAGAAGGATATCCAATAAATATGCACGCACTTCCTCGTTCATCAAATTTATCCTTACGTTAGTTATTATGGGTGTAAAACAAGAAGTCGAAGACTCTAAAATAGGTGTATGTGGCTGGTTTACCAAACAATGTCTCAAACGGGGTGTTATTCGAGATAATCGACGAAGGTAGCCGGTTGATAATGTAAATAGCGGTGAGGAAGCACTCGCCTCAAAACTCAATGGGCAAACTGGATTAGAAACGCAAAGCTCGAGCAACATCCAAGATGTGTCTTATGTTTTCGCTCCAAAATACCATTTTATTGTGGAATATCTATACACGAACTTTCAAATAAGATACCATTATCATTATAAAATTGTAGTAACGTAGAAGACTGAAATTCAATGCCATTGTCCGAACGAATACGTTTGATGCAGTGAACTTGAGTGTGTACCATTTGAAAGAATCGGATTAGAGAGGCGGCCACATCGGCCTTTCGTGGAATAAGAAAGACCCAAACTCCTCTGCTATATTCATCAACAATTGAGAGAAAATATTGTGAACCATTAAATATATCACATCTATATGGTCCCCAAATATAACAATGAATAAGTTCAAAACAACTAGTAGTTCAACTAGTATTCTACAGAAAAGGTAAACGAGATTGCTTTTCTCGAACACAAGAATCACAAAAAGGACTACATTTGAAATTTTTCAAGAAATGGATAAATTTTAGTTTAGCGTCAAAGGCATGGCCTAGTCATTTATGCCATACGTCCGATCCTCCAATCGTAGCTAAGACTGCCCTTTGACTCCTCAAAGGTTCCATGTAATACAATCCATCAGAATGCTTACCCACTCCAATCAGCTTCTTCGAGGGTAAGTCATATATTACGCAAAAATCCGGGAAAAATAAGAAACTACAATTTAGATCTGCACATAGATGACTAACGGACAATAAATTGCAATGAAAGCTTGGGATAATTAGCACACATTCAAGTTGTATCCCATTTTTCAAATTTATCGTCCCAATGCCATGGACGGGCACCATGTCACCATTTGGAATTCTCACTGAATGTTCAAAATGATTTTGTATGACATTGCTCAACAAATTTTCATCATACATAATATGTTCGGTGGCACCCGAGTCAATGATCCAAGATCCTGAATAATTAAAATTTGTACCTGTTAAATTTACCATTGTATCAATCACGGCGGACGACACCTTCAAGCCGCTGTCGGAACCATCAAACCATTTTTCAGAATCACCATCTCCCGATTTGTTCCTTGACATGTTTTTCACACCTTGAAACGACGCAAACTAATTTGATTGAAGTGTTTGATTAATCTACCAGGATAGTTCTGGTACCATGTTAAAACAAACAAACGTGAAATATTATTAATCATGACTTGCAAACTTGATTGCATAATGTGTTCGACAAGTAGTACTTATAATGTGTAAGAGCCCTACCAGAAAAGCCCATAAGTAATTATATATGGAAAATAACTAACAAACTATAAGTTAATTATGGAAATAAATCCTAACAAACTCTCGAGCAACAGACCCTAACAAACAGATGAAACATCATCCAATATTGCCAACAATTAATGTCCATAAAGAGTTTGCATGTATCTCCTCCTTAGAATTGATTTCTTAATATTAGCATGCAGTTACAAGTCCTCGATCCATTGTCGGATCTTCCATGAAGTCAAGAAATTCTACTTCTCTCCCGACAGCGTGCCTTTCTAGTTCAACAAACCCGTCAGTTGGGAGCTTGAAGATAATGTCATCAATAGTAATCTTCATCGTTTCTCCACCATGATATAATCGTGTTTAATGAGAGAATAGCAAAACTCAACAACTTTCTCTTCGTACAGGTGTTCTACGTGCAGGGTCGGCCTCCAAATAGTGTTAATTTGAGACCAACTTTCTCTAACTTTCGCAATATCCGTTTGGTTTAATCATGATCTTGAGTAATGTACGTGGAATGCTACGACCGCCTCAAAGTTCTCTAGCTTTCGCAATATCCGTTTGGTCTAGTCAGGTACTGGAGAGCTGATACTGCATAAGTTTGCTATTCGAAAGATCATAATCGACTGACACCAAGTCAGCTGATACCCTAAAATGTGTCTATGCATGAAAAGTAATTTTTTTTGTTATAAGCAGTAGACGAGTATTATCTTTATGGGCACACTACAAATTCCGCACATAACTTTGATTGATAGCAAATCAGCAGACTAACTAGTCCTAGGCCCCTAGTGAAATCAGTAGACTAGTTATCTTGAAGAGTTAGTTTATTTTCCACACCATCAATAGACATCAAGTCAGCTGATCATACTCGTTTTGTCTGAATTTTTCGGGGACCAAAAATATTTTCATTTGCTAGATATTTGGTGCGATAGACCCACTTGGAACTAATGATGTTTTCTGAAGGCGGGGGAGGAACAAGTTACCGAGTGTTGTTCGCCCGAAGGGCTTTTAGTTCATCTTGCATTGCAACAAACCAATGTGGTAATTTTGCAGCCAATTTGAAACCTTTGGGTCATATTGGAAGAGTGGATGGAGGCGAGAAGGGTGTTTTGAGCGAGGAAAGAGGATGATGAAGGATGCTTGATTTTAAAAATACCATCTTTGGACCAAGTTCGCATTAGATGCGGGGGGCGAGCAATATCTTTACAATGTGGAGGGGAGCGTATTGGGCGAGGAGAATTCGGTCGAGCAAGGGATGTTGGAGAGGGTGTGGGGGAGGGAGTTGGGCGAGCAAGAGGCGGTGATGGTGGACGAGAAAGAGATGGTAATAGTTGGTGAACATGGAGTGGGCGAGCAGGTGGAATGTCGGGGAGAACGCAGGTCGAGTAGGGAGGTGATGGAGGGGAAGAGGTAGATGAGGGTTTTCGAGGAATTGATGACGAGGACGGGGTAGGAGATGTAGAGGGCGAGTAGCCAAGGAAAGCAGAATAATCCAAAGAATGCTGAGGAGACGGAGTAAATGTTGTAAAGTAAGGGAAGCGATGTTCATCAAATTGAGCATGACGAGTGATATGTATGCGAGAAAAGATAGGATCGAAGCAATAGTAACCTACATGACGAGAACTATATCCAAGAAAAACACAAGACAAACTTCGGGGAGAAAATTTGTTAGAGGCATAGTCACGTAGGCATGGATATACTCGACAACCAAAAATATGGAAAGTGTCATAATGAGGAATAGTAAAAAAAGGAATTTGAAAAGGAGATTTGCAATCAAGAATAGGTGAACGTATGCGATTAATAAGAAACACAACAGTGGAAAAAGCTTCCACCCAAAAGTTCATAGGGACAGCTTCCACCCAAAAGTTCATAGGGACAGAGTAGTGAAAAAGTAGAGCTAAACGCATTTCAGTTATGTGCCTATGTTTCCTTTCTACTCGACCGTTTTGAGCAGGAGTGTAAGGGCAAGACATTGTATGAGTTATTCCATGTTCAAGAAATAAGTTGTGAAGTCTTTTATTTGTAAATTCAGTACCACCACCCGAATGGAATCTTTTAATACGAGAAGAAAATCTATTCTCAACCAAATTCTTAAATTGGACATACGGAAGAGAAATCTGATTTTAAACGAAGCAGATAAAACCAAACAAAGCGAGAAGAGTCATCCATAAAAATAGCATAATAGTGAAAACCATCCCGATCGGGAAGTGACCGACGATGGCCCCCATAAATCACAATGAACTAACTCCAATATAGTAGAAGAACGAGCATGATTTTTAGTAAAAGGTAGGTGAGTACTTTTAGCAAGTTGGCATGACGAACAGAGAGTACGTTTAGGTAGAATATAATTAACAGATATTAAACCTAACTTGTCTAACAATTTCACAACATCCAAATGCACACGACCAGGATTGTTGTGCCAAAGTTCAAAAAAATTGCGAGCAATGCGACTATGAAGAGCTTGAATAACATGTGGGTGACCATGCTCTAAAACGTAGAAATCATGATCTCGGCGTCCCCGAGCAAGAACTGTTCTTGTGTCTTGGTTCTGTATTTCAAAAGAATCATTAGTAAAGGTGATAGTTACATTATAATCATTGGTGAGTTTGCTTACGCAGACCAAGTTATTAGTGATATGAGGAACGACAAAAACATATAATAAATAAATTTTGGATGAGAGTTTATGACAACCAATATGAGATATAGGAAGAGATGTATTGTTACCAACCACGACGTTGTCAGAACCAGTGCAAGGGGTCGAGCCATCAAGATGGGTCGACGACGAGGATATATGAGCGGAGGCTTTAGTGTCAACATACTAGCCACGTCGTTGCCATGTTCGCTGGACGTGCAGGAGGACCTAAATATCTTTGAGGGCATGTATCGACATAGTGATCGTTAAATCGACATATGTGACATAGAGAAGAATACTTGCCCCGACCACGACCGGTCCGGCAAGGAGGACCGCAACTAGAGGAAGGACCACGCTGAGATTGACCACGACCAGTGGAGGAGCCACGACCCCACTAGGACGAGGGGTAATAGAGTTGGCAAAGAAGGCGGGAATAGATACGGAGGTAGTCAAATTTTCAAGGGAGCGAGTAAAAAGATCATGAGACTCGACCTGAGCAACTCAAGAAAAGAAGGTAATGGGTTGATGTTGGTTTGCGAAGTGGATAAACCATGGAAATCTTGGCCAATGCCTCTAAGAAACCAATGAGACTTGTCTGTCTCATCAAGAACGCACCCTATGGAGGCAAGTTGGTCGCATAACCCTTTAAACACGGACCCAAATTTTGAACCAAACGATTTTCTTTCTTGATGGATTGGAGTTCGTCCTTAAGACGAAGCTCACGAGCCTTAGATGATTGATTGTAAGCGGTGGAGATCATCGACTAAATGTCTGCCGAGGACAAACAACCAACAACTAGGGCCATTGCTTCTTTAGAGAGAGTAGAAACTAAGAACACACGAATAATTTGTTCTCGAGAAATCTAGGAATCATAGTCGGGATTGGGCACTTTTGAGCCATCTTTAACGATCGTGGGCGGCGATTGAGGTAAAAATACATCAACATAGGGAATAAACTTTTGGGTGGTGAGGAGGGGAAGAATTTGGCCGCGCCACATTAAAAATTCGTAGATTTGAGTTAGATAGTAACAAGGTGTGCCATGGCGTGCAAGGTGAGCGTAGAGTCGAACACCGAAGACGAAGAAGTAGAATCCGCCATTAAATAATATAAAGAAAGGGAAAGAAAGAAGAAGAAGAAGATGGGTTTACTCAGCAAATTAGACTGGTACCATGTAATTGTGAAAATAAAGTTCACTAATTGATAATGAAGGCACTTGGCCAATATATATATATACAAGTGGGTGAAGTAACTAACTAGGGAGGTTACAACTTATTTTAATAACAACTTAACTTCTTTGTTTAACTTAATCTTTGTGTATATTAACACTAATTCACAACCCTCTGTTGCAAAAGTCGACGTCTAGGTCTAATAGGCAGCGTCTAGGCGTTAGTCGTCGGTCTATCGTTCGCCTAGCGATTTTCAACTTGACATTTTTTTTCATGATTCTTCCGACGTTGAAGTTCGATTCGAGCGATCGAGCACAATTTTCAAATGGAAAAGATGCTCCAAGAAAAACACGTGTTTTGGCATGATGTATAACCTTTTATTGGTAAAATTCTGTCATTTAAGGGTAAAAATGGTGCAAAACTGCATTTTTATAGTTTTCTGCATTA
This sequence comes from Galeopsis tetrahit, assembly GCA_963675135.1. NCBI lineage: Eukaryota > Viridiplantae > Streptophyta > Magnoliopsida > Lamiales > Lamiaceae > Galeopsis > Galeopsis tetrahit. The sequence continues at coordinate 56,527,923 of OY776128.1, forward strand.
TTTTTGCAAGTTTTAATTTATTCAAGGACTTTTTCCAAAATTATTTTTTTAAATTAGAATTTCGTATTTATTTTTTAAGAATTTTACTTATAACTAAGTGGTGCCTAGTGTCACAAGGTTATTTTCTGCCTAAGAATTTTCGCCTTGCGCGACACTGATCACGCACAATCAGTCAGCCCACAATCTCACCAACACTCGTGTTTAATTATCAGAGTATGTTTAATTCGATTTATGCAAGCAAGTATGTAAATCACGCAGCGGAATTAAAGCATACAGCACACACAGCACATACGGGAACTCATTTCCCAACCTTTGAATTAACTCACAAATTACAAAGGAATGCCAAGGCTTGCACACACGAATTATGTGCAACTCAGGGCCTAATTACAATATATGTAAATGATGGACAACCCCCATCAATAGGACGAATTAATTACAGCCATCGGATCAGAATTCCGCCAAGTGTCGCAATCCTACAGCATCTGGCCTCATAGGCAGTTTTCTGCCCCAAAATTGCCTTGCAACTGCTTGCCAACCGCCCAGCAATATCCAAATCCGTCTACTCCACTGAGTAAGCTGCCTAGGACGAGTTAGACGCTCATCGTCCGCACACCGCCCGACCAAGTGCCTCATCTGCCGCCTAGACGCGCACCGTCCAGCCGCTCGGCCAGCACTAAGCCAACTGCGCGCCTAGTACTTGGCCGACCACAAACTGCCTTCAGCACCAATTTCGTCCGCCCCAAGATTAGTCCAGCACATCCGGACTAAGTGCTTATTTGCTATATGGGTTTAGAGGTGGGTTATATGTGTAAACCCACCACAACCCATGTTTGCTAGAATTTTTTCATAACCCCTTTACCCGGGTTTAAAATAGGATCTGGGTTTTGTAAACCTAATTTTGTGGGTTTTGAGAACCCACCTTCCCCATGAGTTGTGTAAACCCACCTCATAACCTACCAGAAAAATTCTTCAATTACACATTTGCCCCCACCTCACAACTGAAAGAACTCCATGGATGTCGCTGCCACCAAACCTCTCCATTGTGGTCGTCGTCACCGGAACTTCGCTGCCGCCGTCACCGGAACTTCGCCGCCGCTACCACCAAACGTCCATCGTCTCCTTCTTCCCTATTTCCTTTGGCGAGCGCCTTGATAGATAGAAGATGGCGACGAAAATGGACTACACCATGAATAAACCATGAATAAACGTCTTTTCTGCAAGTGATTGAAGCAGAAAGCACGCGACTTTTTCCCAAATGAGTTTTTTGGATGTCAAGATTTGGAACTTTGGAATTTGGATATATTTGATATACAATCTTATTCCCTTTTTCTGCAAATGATTTGGGTTTATGATTTGGAAATTGGAAGTTTTGAATTTTGATTTCTGCAAATGGTGTTTTAAGATTTATTTTTTTTGACTAAATGGTGTTCTACAACTCCATAGTTAGTGGGAATTTGGAAATTTTGATTACTACAAATTGAATGATTTCATATTTTGGGAATTTGATTTTTCTGCAAATTTTATTTTTTTCTCACGCTTTTGTGCTCTCAATGAAGAAGATGAAACAAAATTGCAAGGGCAATTATGTCTATTTGCATTTGAATACCCTGTTAGAAAATTTTACAAACAAACATGAGATAAATAAGTTTACAAATCCCATCTCAACCCAACCCACCTAATCCCACCTCATTCCAACCCTCTAAGCAAACAGGCACTAAGTGTAGCCGCATGCCACACCAAAACCAGCCAAGCCGTCCACTGCCGAGAACGTCTTGACACCACCCAGCCGAGACGCCCCATGAACTAGGCACGTCTCGGCAGTGAACATCTAAGGGGCTAACAAACCACCCCCACCAGAACTCGACGACGTCCTCGTCGCTGATGGAGCTCCATCCTTAGCGTCCCAATATTCAGCAATCTCCTTCTCGAACTGCCACAAAGTAACATCCCTCTCCCAAGTAGCACCAGCCTCTGACTCTCCAGCCCAATGAACCAAGTAATCTGTCCTTCGATTTTTCTTGCTTTGTCCCATGGTACGGTGATCAAGAACTTTCTGCACTACCTTGTAAAACTGCTTCCTTATCACTGGAGGCGCCCGCCTCGCTTGCTTCCTCAAAGCATCTAGCAAATCAGCGTTGAATTTCTTCAAAAAGGAAACATGAAATGTCGGATGCACCTTCAATCTGTCCGGCAATTTCAGACGATAGGCCACTCTACCCACCTTCTTCAGGATCTCAAACGGACCATCATATTTCGGAATCAATCCCCTATGCACGGACTTGGAAGAAATCTTCTTCCAAATTTGGGGAGTCAGCTTCAACAGAACCTGCTCACCAATCTCAAAATTCACATCACGTCTATGTTTATCAGCATACTTCTTCATACGACGTTGTGCTTTCGCCAAACTGTCTTTGGCATCGTCCAGCATCTCCTGTCTATCTCTAGCAAATCTGTAAGCTGCTGGACATTTACCCCAGTCCGTTGCACCGCAATCTCATGAGGAGCCAACGGCTGCTGCCCATACACAGTCTCAAACGGACTCATCCCCGTAGCCGACGATCGATGCAGATTTTAACTAAACTGTGCCACATCAAGCAATTCCACCCAATCTTTCTGACTTGTTGAAACATAATGCCTCAAGTACTCCTCCAGCAACTGGTTCATTCTCTCCGTTTGGCCATCAGTTTGTGGATGGTTAGCGGTCGAGAATTTCAGTTCCGTCCCCAACATGTTGAACAATGCAGTCCAAAACCGACCAGTAAATCGAGTGTCACGATCACTGATTATGTCCTCCGGGATACCAAAGTACTTCACCACATATTTCAAAAACAACTCAGCAGCTACCTCCGCGGGACAAGCATTAGGTGCAGCAATGAAGATCCCATACTTCGAAAATCTGTCCACCACAACAAATATTGAAGCCATACCTTCCGCCTTAGGAAATCCAGAAATGAAGTCCATAGACACGGACTGAAACGGCTTCTTAGGAATATGTAAGGGCTGCAACAAACCGGCCTCCTTCTTCCTTTCCAACTTGTCCAATTGACAAACTAAACAAGTTCGGACGTACGCCTCAACATCGTCCTCCATCTTTGGCCAATAGTATCGACGAGACAGCAAGGCATGCATGCGCTCCACCCCCGGGTGACCAGCCCATTGAGGATCATGTGTTGCCCTCAATAGCTGTCGCCTCAACGCACCACTCGGAACATATGCACGTGCCCCCTTCGCATACAACAAATCATCTTCCAGCCAATATTTTCTAACTTCACCAGCCTTCACTTGCTCAACAAGTCTCTTATAAACTGAATCAGTTTGGGAAATCTCACGAATTTTCCCCAACAAATTTGTCTCAACAAGGGTCAGAGCAGCCACGTAATCTTCAACCACCTTCCGGCTCAAGGCATCAGCAACATTGTTATGCCTTCTTGGACGATGTACCCAATCAAAATCAAACTCACCCAAATACTCCTGCCAACGAGCCTGCTTAGGTGACAATTTCTTTTGAGTTTTGAAGTACGTGTTAGCAACATTGTCGGTCACAACAGTGAATTTTGTACCCAACAAATAATGCTTCCACGCCTCCAAACAGTGAATTACCGCTGTCATCTCCTTCTCATGCGTGCTGTAACGGTACTCGGCATCTTTCAGTTTCTGACTCTCATAGGCAATAGGGTGTTTGTCCTGGACCAACACACCCCCGATAGCACGATCTGAAGCATCCACCTGAACTTCAAACGGCTGATCAAACATGGGCAGTCTCAAAACGGGCTCGGTTGACAACACCTGCTTCAACCGATCAAAGGCATCTTGACATGCATCCGTCCACTCCCACTTCACATCCTTCTTAAGCAAATCCGTCAAAGGACTAACAATTTTGGAATAGCCTTTGATGAATCGTTTATAATAATTTGCCAAGCCAAGAAACGACCGAAGTTCAGCAACCTTACAAGGAACCGACCATTCAACAACAGCCTGCACCTTCTTACGATCCATCATAATTCGTCCCTGACTAATTATGTGGCCAAGAAATGTAATATGTTCACTACAAAATTCACACTTCTCTTTCTTCGCATACAACTTATTTTCCCTCAGTTTCAGAAAAACAGCCCTCAAATGCGACAAGTGATCATCCAACGACTCAGAATAAATCACAATATCATCAAGATATACAACAACAAATCGATCCAGAAACTCGTACAGCACATCATTCATCAAATTACAGAACGTAGCAGGGGCATTAGTTAGGCCGAAAGGCATAACTAAAAACTCAAATGAACCGTACCTCGTAACACAAGTCGTCTTTGCCTCATCACCAGGTGCAATTCTGACTTGCCAATATCCAGACCGAAGATCGATTTTTGTGTAATAGCGTGCACTCGTCAACTTGTCAAACAGATCCATAGCATTCGGAATAGGGTACTTATTTTTAATCGTAACCTTATTCAATGCCCTGTAATCCACACACATCCTCCACGACCCGTCACCTTTTTTCTGGAACAACACCGGAGAACCATAAGGAGCCTTGGACGGCTGTACCAACCCTGATTCCAGCAACTCTCCCAACTGCTTCCTCAATTCAGCCAACTGTTCAGGCGGCATCCGATACGGAGCTTGGGCAGGCGCCCTTGCCCCCGACACCAACTCAATCCTATGATCAGTCGCCCGTCTCGGTGGCAATTCCTTCGGCAACTCAGCAGGCATCACATCCTGAAACTCGGTCAACAAATGTGCAACAGCATCCGGCACCTCTTGAAAAACACCCGGCTTGATCTCAACCAAAGCAGCAAGATAAGTTAATTCACCCCGCTTCAGCCCAGCTTTCAACTGCATAGCCGAGATCAATGCACCATTCTTCCCACCAGCCTTCGTCTCATCCGCTGCATACACCCCTTTCACAAAAGTAGGACAACTCTCATCATGAATCATGAGACCGCCCAAGTAAGGCATCACAGCAACCTTGGCCAGCGTCAAGAACTCGTTGCCAAGTATTACATCAAAATCATCCAAGGGAACAGCCATCAACGGACACTGCCCCTTCCACGCACCAACCTTCATCTCCACGTTGGCTACGCCCTGAATTGGTTTTGCCTCCGAATTAACAACTTTAATTCGGCTAGCGTGTGGTGTCAACTCCAGTCCCAGCCTATTCACCTCACGTTCAGCAACAAAGTTATGAGTAGCCCCACTGTCTACCATCGCCATAACTTCTTTCCCATTTACAAAGACATTGACGTACATCAACCCTTTGTGATTTTTCGAACTCCCCTGTACAGCATTCAGCAACTGTAACGGATTCACACGAGGCCCACTAGCAGCGTCGTCCCTCTCTGACTCAGCCATCAGTGCATTCAACTTACCTCGCTTCGGACAGTCTTTCATTCGGTGATCCCCACTGCAAATGAAACAACCATTCTTTTTCTTGTCACCAACAGGTTGTTGGGATGAAGACTCCTTGGAATTACTCACCCCCGAATTCCCATCGTTACCTTTCTTTTTATTTTTCCAGTTTTTCCCCGATTTATCCTTGTCCTTCCCTTTGCCTGCATCCTTCTTCTTCTGACTAGACTCAATGGCAGTCTGCAAGTCTTTGACTCCCTGTCGTCTCAACTCAGCCTGAGCCCAAGACTGCAAACCTGCCATAGCCATAAAATTAAACAGCTTATCCTCCTCGGACATCTCACGGATATCAAGCATCAACGAACTGAACTCCTTCACATAGTCACGAACAGAACCGCTGTGCTTCAGTTTCCTCAGGGCATCCCTTGCAATCCACGAAGTATTGCAAGGCAGAAACTGATCTTTCAATTCTTTCTTTAGTGCATCCCACGTCTCAATTGGGTCACAATTTGCACTGGCATCGTCAGATAGACGAGACCTCCACCATAATTTCGCATCACCCTGCAAGTACATGCTAGTTATGGACACCTTTTCAGCGTCTGGGACACGAGCCGCCTGGAAATACGTCTCCATATCCCACAGAAAATTTTCCAACTCCTTAGAACTTCGAGCACCCTCGAATGGCTTCGGATCTGGAACTTTCACCTTAGAAGTTTACCGGTCATCCCTCGAATCTGACCTTACAGCCCTCTTCACAATTCTCAACTCGTCCAACACTTCTTCCACTCGAATGTCAATGGCATCTGTCAAATTCGTAATATCCTCTTGACAAGATGACATTCGACTCTCAACAAATGAAGGAAGGTCAGCCATAGATTTCAGAATCCCTTCGACCGCCGTCTGCAATGCTTCAATAGCCGTCTCATTCACACGACTCTGTTGAATCAATGGCAGAAACTCAGAAGTTTCAGGGGGTGGTCCTAACAGTTCTTCCAAACGCCCAATTCTCGTTTCCAGAGTGGAAAACTCACGATTTTGTCCAGCCATCACTGCAACAAATCGAAATCAGAACCCACAACCTGGCTCTGATACCAAATGTCACAAGGTTATTTTCTGCCTAAGAATTTTCGCCTTGCGCGACACTGATCACGCACAATCAGTCAGCCCACAATCTCACCAACACTCGTGTTTAATTATCAGAGTATGTTTAATTCGATTTATGCAAGCAAGTATGTAAATCACGCAGCGGAATTAAAGCATACAGCACACACAGCACATACGGGAACTCATTTCCCAACCTTTGAATTAACTCACAAATTACAAAGGAATGCCAAGGCTTGCACACACGAATTATGTGCAACTCAGGGCCTAATTACAATATATGTAAATGATGGACAACCCCCATCAATAGGACGAATTAATTACAGCCATCGGATCAGAATTCCGCCAAGTGTCGCAATCCTACAACATCTGGCCTCATAGGCAGTTTTCTGCCCCAAAATTGCCTTGCAACTGCTTGCCAACCGCCCAGCAATATCCAAATCCGTCTACTCCACTGAGTAAGCTGCCTAGGACGAGTTAGACGCTCATCGTCCGCACACCGCCCGACCAAGTGCCTCAACTGCCGCCTAGACGCGCACCGTCCAGCCGCTCGGCCAGCACTAAGCCAACTGCGCGCCTAGTACTTGGCCGACCACAAACTGCCTTCAGCACCAATTTCGTCCGCCCCAAGATTAGTCCAGCACATCCGGACTAAGTGTAACCGCATGCCACACCAAAACCAGCCAAGCCGTCCACTGCCGAGAACGTCTTGACACCACCCAGCCGAGACGCCCCATGAACTAGGCACGTCTCGGCAGTCAACATCTAAGGGGCTAACACCTAGGCCTTGTCTAGGCACTAGACGGGATCCGCCCATTGCCGAATTTTGCAACATTGTTCCCAACTCATCAGTTTTTTTATTAATTGGAAGTATTTGATAAGATAAGATAAACTTAGGTTCTTGGTTCCCTTCAGCGTAAATTAAAACTGTTATGCTTTGAGAAAGTTGGATAGATTTTTTAGTTTTAACGGTCATATTTACCAGCAGTTAAGACAATTATTTGATTTTCTTATTATTACTATGAAAAATGTTGGATAAATTGCGTAAAAGGAAGAGCATATCAATTTTATTTTTAATTTATAAAGCAAAAACTACATAAATTAAGAATATAAAATACAACAATAAAGAAAGAAGTCCATCCAAAAAGTTTGGAGGCTTATCCAACTTTAGAACTGCCGAGTTGCAATTACTTACTAGGCCAAACGTAGGATATAATTTACACCACAATACCATATAATTTTTATTTTGGGCAATACAAGTACACAAATACAGCACACCAAACTTCATTCAGCAAATGCAGGTAATGCATTTTCAAAATTTCTACTCGTCTTTAACGTAACCAATTGGCTGCTGATTCTCCAAATCTTTCTCAAGGACAGGCTTGACATCATCCACGTATGCTGAGACATTTTCATTTTTTGGCTTCCGATCACCAACATAAGAACTAGCAGGCTCGAAATCTCTCACGAAAGACTTCTCATCTTTTGACTTCTGATCACCAACATAAGAACTAAGGTTGGGCCTTGGCTCGAAATCTCTCACGAAAGACTTCCCATTTTCTTGCTTCTGGTCACCAACATAAGAACTAAGGTTGGGCCTTGGCTCGAAATCTCTCACGAAAGACTTCCCATTTTCTTGCTTCTGGTCACCAACATAAGAACTAAGGTTGGGCCTTGGCTCGAAATCTCTCACGAAAGACTTCCCATTTTCTGGCTTCTGGTCACCAACATAAGAACTAAGGTTGGGCCTTGGCTCGAAATCTCTCACGAAAGACTTCCCATTTTCTGGCTTCTGGTCACCAACATAAGAACTAGCACTTGGCCTTGGCTCAAAATCTCTCACGAAAGACTTCTCATTTTCTGGCTTCTGGTCACCAACATAAGAACTAGCACTTGGCCTTGGCTCAAAATCTCTCACGAAAGACTTCCCATTTTCTGGCTTCTGGTCACCAACATAAGAACTAGCACTTGGCCTTGGCTCAAAATCTCTCACGAAAGACTTCCCATTTTCTGGCTTCTGGTCACCAACATAAGAACTAGCACTGGGTCTTGGCTCGAAATCTCTCACGAAAGACTTTCCATCTTTTAACTTTTGATCACCCACATAAGAACTAGCACTGGACATTGACTCATCCAAGGTGTGACAATCATTATCTTGCATCTTCTGATCTTTCATTATACCCTTCCCATTCTCCCCTGGATTTTTTCTTGCATCGATATTGTTTGCAAGCTGAAAAACAGAAATATTTCATCATAATAAATAAGGGTGCAGCATATAGTTTGAGGTTTTACTTAAAAAAAAATGTTATTAACTCTCTCTCACGCCCACAAACATATATGGTTAGAGATATATACACACATAGTAATCATATGAAGTTCGATTGTGAATTTCTTATGAAACTCAACATTTGTATAAAACACTTGTAAACTATAGCATGATACAAATAGTTTAAGCAAGTGTTGAGCTTCATTAGAAACTCACTATCTAGTTTTATATCAAAATTGTAAACCTATAAAAGATATTGAAATGAGGACTGGTGTTGTGATGCATACCAGAGCAAGGCAGAGGAGGCCGCCTATAATGTAGTTGGATCTCATAGCTTTAATCGATCACAAATAGAATACTAGATCAATCTCTGTTTAAGTGGCTTTAGTAGAATCCACAGCATGCTATTTATAGGCAAAAATAAAAAGATATAATCATTAAATATTACTCCCTCCGTCCACGAAAAGTAGTCCCATTTGCCATATATTCTTTGTCCACAAAATGTAGTCCCATACCCCTTTTGAAAACTATCACCCTTCAACCATCACTTAATTACTCAAATTGTCATCAACTTTATTCACAAACAATCACTTTATTCACAATGGACCCCACAATACCCTTACTTTATCTACTTTATCTACCTTTTTCTTAAAACATGTGTCCCACTCTAATGGGACTACTTTTCATGGATGGAGGGAGTAATTTTTTGGAGGCATTTCTTTGCCAATTACATATTTAATCAATTTTCTTAATTTTCGTGCCAGAAAGTAAAGGGAAGCTTGTAGGCGGACGGAGGGAGTATGTACTTACCAAATCACCCTCCAAAATTATTAGTGCTTATATATGAAACTGAAATTACTTCATACCAAAATCACTGATCTTATGTCCTGCAGGATCAACGGATATGAAGCTTCTCATACTTTGCAGTCTGATTCTACTGGTAAACACCTCTCCATTCTATAACCTTTTATTTTTTGCTCAGCTCTCCAAAATAACGTTCGATTGATATAATTTCAGGGACGTTGCGACGGAACCAAATCAAACGACCACAAGAATGGACACGCGGATACACGTATAGAGCAAGTTGGTTCCCATATGCATCATCACATGGATCCTGCAGTAATCATATTCTTCTTACTGGAGGACCTCAAACTCGGGAACACAATGCCCATCTATTTCCCAAAAAGGGACTTATCCGATTCCATTTCCAATTTACTCCCGAAAAAAGAAGCCGATTCCATTCCCTTCTCGTCCCAACAACTCAACAACCTCCTCCGACGCTTTTCTTTCCCCGAAGATTCGCCCCAAGCCACGGCCATGAGAGACACGCTACACGAATGTGAAAGAAACCCAATCAAGGGAGAAACAAAGTTCTGCGCAACATCCACCGAATCAATGTCCGTTTTCCTACAAACCATATTTGGCTCGGACGCTCAAATCGAACACCTATCTACAACTCATAGTAATCCGAATGGCGATGGCGCCCTACTACAGAAGTACACAATCATTGGAATCCAGCATATCCCAGCCCCAAAGATGGTTGCTTGTCATACAATGCCTTATCCATACACTGTTTTCTTTTGCCATTACCAAGAGACTGAAAACAGGGTATACAGAGTCCCGGTGATGGGTGAAAATGGGGACGAGGTTGATGCTATTGCCGTTTGCCACATGGACACGTCACAGTGGGGCCGTAAACACGTGGCTTTCGAGGTGCTTGGGATCGAGCCTGGATCGTCTCCTGTGTGTCATTTCTTTCCGGCGGATAACTTTGTTTGGGTTCCTTCGGCTACTCCCGTGCAGCAGGCTTAGAATTCCATACAATGTTTGTTATTGGAGATTATTATCTTATTGTGTAATAACGTCTGGCGTCCTTGTATTAATTACTATGTGTGAATGTTACCAAGCTTTCAAAAACACTCAATAACCTTTACTAGTTTGTGATCAAGATATATTGAATTAAGACACTCCAGAGAATGAAAAGTAAAATGTTAATCAAGTAGTTGAGATAAAAGTGTCGTATAACTTTCTATCTTTTATGAAATTGTCCCATTTTATTACTACAATTTATTTTGTTTTGGTTCCAAGAATTTGTTCTATTTTGGTCCCAAAAATATTAAATGCAATTGCAAAAAAAATGAGACTAAATCAGTACATTTAATCATTAACCTGATTTACATCAACTGTAACAACCCAAGATATCTTTGATTAAGAATAAGTGAATAACTAAGTGTTTACAAGCTACAACTCTCATCCATTCATCAAACGAATTCCAATGGATAATAATACAACACGGCTTTAGCCATCTAAAATATGCCGATCGAATTCTGTTGAATATAAAGCTATATATCGTCAAATGCTTGTCCTCGACTAACTCGATTTGAAAATTTTAAGTAAATCTTTGGATTTCAATACAATTTTTGTTAGGTTCAGTAGGGGGTTACTGCAATCTCGCAAGTAATGAAAAATACAAGTCGAGTCAAGGGTAAACCCTTTACCCGCAAAACTAATTACCCCCTGGATAGTGCTTGCTCACACGTATGGCGTTCCGTTTCCAAAGGTAAAACGACTTTCTATGTGGGATATGTGACCCTTAAAGTTGAAACATTAAATATATCGCATTCATCTACTTCACGAATAGATCGACCGACCATGTTACGCTTAATTATTCAATAATTAACGTTTAACTCATCTAATTAATTTAATTAGATACGGGTATCAAAATCTTATTAATCCACATTAATTCCAACATTTTTTTCTTAATTATATTTATATACCTCAAGTCGTGTTTATAATTAGATTTATTTTAAAAAAAACAATGTAAAAATAAAAATTGAAATGAATTACTATCTCATATGTCAAAAAAAAATCCTTCGGAAGGATGATTTTATTATTTGAAAGTCACAATTAAATTGAGATGTAAAAAAATTCCGAGAATCAATGTCATGTAAATTCTCTTTACAAATTAATACTTCATCCTCTCCTACATAAATTTTCACTTAAACTATTTTAAACGTCTCATCATCTATTTTTTAATTTCGATACAATTTTTTCTTAATAATATTTATATTTATATATCTTATCGAATTGAATCATATCTTATCATCTATCTTTGAAATTAATATTATAAGTCACGCGTGCTACTCAATTCTCTGCCACTGATCTTATCACTTTATAAATAATTGAGAAATAATTGAGAAAATAAAGTTTACCAATAAATAATGCAAAAGAGTTGTTACCCGGCCTATTATTGAAACCTACTATAGGATTTAGGATTTAGATGACACGTCCTTGTACTTGGCGAAGTTGTATTATATATCATCTGGTATTAGTGACGGAGTCACATTTTCTGGGCTGATCCGATTAACAATACTATAAAAATGTAATAGCTAAAAGTAAATATAACTCGACGTACCTTGTGACTATATGCTTGTTGACTTTGTCTCGCTGCGGTCGAGGCCCATGCCCCTCTGTCGTTTTCTTTTTGAATTGTTCACAAAAAATTATATATATATATATATATATATATATATAATTACTTTATCTCCTCTCTATTTTATAGAATATTTTATTTTCTACTTATCAATTTTATTTATAAACAAATAATACTACGTATTTCTTAAAACTTGTGTAAAAAGAAACCAACACACTTTATGAGGATGAGGGAATAATATTTATCAAACATATTTTATTATAAAATTGTTAATAATCTCATATTTATTAATTAAATTAAAAAGGGAAAAGGAGTTACTCCCTTCGTCCCACAATTACTTTCACTTTTTTTTTAGACATCCCACAATTACTTTCACACTCTTAAAATAGAAAACCTTTTATAAACTCCACCCTCACAATATTCTTAATTTTACACAAATGTCATTACTTTTTGTTCACATATACACAAAATTCAACTCATCATTTCTTTATTTTATACATAAAGTTTTATAAAATTACCCCTTAAAACTTTCACTCATTATTACACTTTCTTAATTTGTGTGTCATTTATTTATGAAAGTAATCCGAAACAAAAGGGAGTATGCGTTATGTTTCGAAGAAAGATTATTTGATTGTTTCGGCTCAAAAAATGATGAAACGTACACTACAAAAACGCGCGGATATGCCGACGGAAGTATACCGACGGATTACCTTTCCGTCGGCTATACCGACGGATTACCGACGGAATTGAAAGTCAGAAGACTCTGCCGACGGAATTCAATTTCCGTCGGCTTTCCCGACGGAATGCCGACGGAAATGCCGACGGACACTCAGAACTCTCTACACGGTGTCGTTTTTGGGTCACCGGCCGACGAATTTTTCAGTCGGTATTGTAAATTAAGGTTACCGACGGAATTTTTTTGTCGGTAACCGCGCCATATTATTGGCCGCTCGCGTGATAATTTTAAACGGGCGCGGATAAATTTAAATTCGCCCTTACCGACGGAAATATCCGTCGGTAACCGACCCGCATTAACTAACCGCCTCTTGACCGACTCCCAAAATTAAATTGGTCATTACCGACGGAAATAGGCAATCTTTTTTTGTATATAAACTGAAGACAGGTTACTCTTTCTCTTTCGAGAGAAAGAAAAGCTCCCCCTCCTCCCTGTTTCGTGTTCGTTCGTCTTCACCTATACGGTACGCTTTCTTAATTTGTTAGTAATTAATTTTTAAGTTATATTGTATTGCCTATAATTATGAATTAAATTGCATGTGTTAATTTAATTTGTTATATAGATTAATATGAAATTGTTTGTAGTTGATGTATATAGTTAATTAGTTTGAATGTATGTAGTTGATATATCTAATTAATTAGTTGATATTGTACGTGGATAATTGCCTATATATAGTTGATGTATATAGTTATTTATAATAAATTCATGTGATTTGTTAAGATCGATATTGCATGTTTTGCATAATTGATGTTATATATATAGTGGATATTATTGTTTAATTTGCATATACGTTGGAGTGGAGTTAATTACATAATTAAATTATGATATTGTACGTTATAATTAGCTAGATTAATATTGTTGATTTACTAATTATGAAATTATTGATTAAATTAGGGGTTTTGTTAATTATATTAGGAAATTGTTATTTTAAAGTTAGAAAAAATTGTTACTAAATTTATTAGGTTATAGATTGTTAATTAAAATAGAAAATTGTTAATTAAAATTGGAAATTATTGAATAAATTAGTTATTGTTGAATAAAATAGGAAATTATTTATTAAAATAGGTTATTATTGATTAAATTAGGTATTGTTGATTGAATAAAAAAATTATTTATTAAAATAGGTTATTATTGATTAAAATAGGTTATTATTGATTAAAATAGGTTATTATTTAGGGATTAAATTTTAATTTATTAGATTATTTTTTTTTATTAAATTAAGAAATTTATTATTAATTAATTAGTATTATATATATAATTTATTAATTTAAATGTTTAAATTAAATAGATGACTGGAGATGGTGCTGGTGGCTCGGGATCTCACGGGGCCTCCGGGTCACGTAGCCGATCAAGGAAGAGTCGATCCAAACTTAGACCCGAGGCGCCGCCTATACTGCCACGAACACCATTGTCGTCGCCTCCGCCACCCATTCCACACCCGTCGCCTCAGCCGTCGTCTCAGTCGTCTGTCCGGGACCATCCTGCTGTTCCTGCTCGGGATGGCCGGGAGCGCGTTTGGGTTACAAGAGGAGGAGTGTAAGTAATTAAATACTTTTATTGTTTAATAATTAATAATTAATTTCGCATTCGTTTTAATTTATAATGTGTTTTGTTTGTTAATTAATGTCACAGATTGTTACTTGGTAACGAGGTCTCCAGGGCATGCACGATTGTTTTTGGCTCTTTACCGATCTCTGCGGGTGCAATTACCTGGTCGAAGGTCCCAAAACAAAAAAAGTTGGCGTACTTCGAGGAATTTCAGGTAGTAATTAATTACTTAATTATTTAATTAATGTTTGTTAATTTGTTCAATAATAAACAATTTATTATATGTGCAGAAACAAGCCACTTGGGATCGGGATATGTACTCAGACCAGGCTATGTTCAGGTATTTCAGTAAATCGGCGCAAGAGCGGTATAAGGATTTAATGTACGAATGGAGAATGGCATGGCGGAGCGATGGGACGACGCAGAGCTTGGGTAAGGATGATAATGATGTTGTGTTGTGGGATTCATTGACGAGGGAGTGGCTGGATCCTGAGTACATCAGGAAGTGTGAGATTGTTAAGGCCAACCGGAGATCCGACGTTGGGGGTGGGATGTCCAGGCATCGGACTGGAGCCCGGTCCATCCTTGAGCAGTCGATGGTCATTGTAAGTGTTTATTAATTTTTTAATTAATTTCAATAAATTTAATTATATATTTAATATATATAATACATAAATTTAATTATTAGGAACGGGAGACGGGGCGTGTACCCACTCACTTGGAGCGGATGAGCATTGCTCATCCGTTTAATGCTGATACACAGCAATCCACATACGGGCGCACAACTAACTTCCACGTAAGTAATAAAATTATTTAATTAAATACATTTTTTATAATTTATTCTATTAATTTAAAATTATTAATTATGTAGTTGGAGATGAACCGGAGGATGGCCGAGATCGGAACTCAAGTCGACCCTACTCAAGCCGGAACCAGCAGTGCCCCTACAGTCGAGGAGGTGGACCGAGCTTATTTGGAAGTTGCCCCCACCACCCGCGGTCGAGTTCTGGGCCTTGGTCGTATGAGCGCTGATGTCAGGTCCGGCGCTGGTCCGTCCCAGACGGCATCGCAGGGTTCCGTATCTTCCACCCCAACTCCTGATATGACGATGGCACAATTCAACCATTACATGCATGTGATGCATGTGAATATGGGTCGAGAGATGGGGTGGTCGGACGAGAGGATCGAGGAGGTTTATCAGAGAACCATGCAAGCTCCTCCACCGACGGCCAACGTGAACGTGTATGTTCCCCCAGCCCCCTCAGGCCCCTCAGCCCCCCCAGCCCCCTCAGCCTATGTCCCGACCATGCAGTAGGATGATGACATCATGGGTCAGCAGTTCGTTGGCAACGATGACCTTGATATATTCCTCTATGGTGAATGAGTGACTTTGAACAATTTATTTTTTTTATGTGTTTAACAATTTTATTTTTATGTCTCGTAGAACTATTTACTTTTATGTCTCGTAGAACTATTTATTTTTTATCTGCATTTTTGTTGAACTATTTACTTTTATCTGCATTTTTGTTGAACTATTCTGTATTGGATCTTCATTTATGTTTGAATGTACTCTATTTTTTCATGTTTGTGTTTATGTGAATGTGAATGTGATGGGAGACTCTATGTGATAGATAAACAACATTTTCATTGAAAATTGCCTTGAAGAAAGGCTGTTGTTGTGGTTACATTACATGCATACACTTAGCATTACATAAACTTAGCAATACATATTAGAGGCATAAATTTAGCAATACATATTAGAGACATAAACTTAGGATTACATCCAGCCTATAAACTTGAACATATAGGGTAGAACACAGAATATTATGGCCATGATAAGAAAGTTTCTCTGCTTCTTTAGCTCATGAACTTGTCCAGCTTGAAATTCTACTTCTGATGTTAGGTGGTCAGATGAATCCGTATAGATTTCACCAACTACTTTTGCATTATTCAGCTTGTTGTTGAGCTCTTGATTTTCAAGCAAAAGTGAGTCAATTCTCCTCACCATGCCCGGAAACATTCCGTGTGAACACGTTCCTTGTCCGTGGATTTCTTGTTCATCGGCCCAAACAAAAAAGGAGCATCCAAGACCACTTAGTGAATCTGGGCAAGTATAAAATAGTCTACCTCTGCTTTTTTCTTGCTTCGAAATGCACACACGAGCTTCTTTTCCACAATGGCATACCACAATTTTCATGGATGTGGAAGATGAAGACATGAGTTTCTGTATTTTTTTTGTTTTTTGATGTTTGTTAAGAAGTAGGTTGTTTTGAGTGTGTATATATTTTTCTGTAATTTTTATTTTTTTTATACGCGTCTTTTACCGACGGAAAGTGATTCCGTCGGTATAGACACATGTTCAATGCCGACGGATAATTTCCGTCGGCAATGTAAATACCGACTGAAATTTGGTCAACGGAATCTGACTGATTTGACATACATTTGAAATCGGTGTTACCGACTGCAATTATTCGTCGGTATTGACAATACCGACAGAATTTAGGCGCGTGATATACCGACGGAATGACATTTCCGTCGGCATGTAGTATTGAAAATTGTTACAGAACCTCAAAACACGCGAAAATTTTGGAGTGGAGCAAAAAATTAAGGTAAAAATTTGGAGTGGAGCGAAAATTTAAGGTATGTTTTTCTATTAAGTGTACAGAGTTTTACTGCAATTAATTTTTATGAAATGTATATAGTTTTATAACTTTTAGTGTTTAATTTTTAGTGTGTAATTTTAATTTGGTCAAATTGTTTAACACATGGAATTGCCGGATCGTCGGTGGATGTATTGTACTCCTAGGCTCGTTTTAGGAAATGTGAATGTTGAATTTTATGATAAACTCGTGTCATTTGTTGAATTTGCAAAGCTACACCCACATTACATGTCTGAGGATTGTATTAGGTGTCCGTGTAATGCTAAGAAATGTAAGAATAGATCATTTAAAAGCATTGATGAAGTCTTATGCCACGTTGTTATGAATGGGTTCGTTGATAATTACTATAATTGGACAAGTCATGGCGAACAACGGTGGCCTTATAATTTTGATCAAGTCTTGTACTATTACACTACTGCAATTTATGAACAACCAGTACACGTTGAGCATGTCGGCACCAGTAACGATCAAGAGTTTGGAGTGGAAGAACCCGATATGTATCAAACAATGGTGATGGAAGCCGGTATGTCAAATATAGAGGAGGAACCAACGGATGAAGCATTTCAGTTTTATGAGATGCTCAAATTAGTCGATCAAGATTTGTACCCAGGGTGTGATTCTCATTCTCAGTTGTCATTTAATGCTCGACTTATGGCTATCAAGACGGAGAACAGGCTATCTAACAGAGCATATGAGCAAATGACACAATTATGTAGTGAGATTTGTCCTGTCGATAATAAAGTACCTACGACGTTTCATCAGAGCAAACAACTGATGAAGAATATGGGTTTGCCGGTTGAGAAGATTGATTGTTGTGTGAATGGTTGCATGTTATACTGGGGTGATGACGATAGCGATCTTCTTATGTGTAAAATGTGTGGCCATCCCCGGTACAATGAAAATCGTAATGTTGTTCAAGTGCCATTGGTTTGACACATCCCCTTTAGGAACCAAAATTCATCCGGAGTACAAGCTTGTGGATGTTAATTCGAAAAGGAAGTATAGCGGGGATGATCCGTTTGTATTTGCCTCTCAGGTATCTCAAGTCTACTACTGCACGTATCCAGGAGCTGGAAAACGTAATAGAGAATGGCACGCTGTTTGCAAAGTGAAGGCAATGTCAATGGTGGAGGTCCCCCAAAAGGAAAACAACTATGAAGATGAACCTCCGTTTCAAATGGAACAAATAGAGAATCAAACTGATTGTTATTGTGTTTGCGGGAGATTTTAATCTTTCGGTAGACTTGACGGCTGCAAATCCACAATTGATTGTTATTGAAAACGATAGTGGACATGAGGAGGAGGATGAACATGACGAGAGGGAGGATGAAGAAGATGAGGATGAAGAAGATGAGGAGGAAGAGGAAGATGTGGCAAATAATGAAAATGAAGACGAAGATGAAGATGAATATTAAATTAATGTAACCTAGCTATTTTATTTTGTACAATTTATAAGATTTCATTATTTATCATTTGGTTATAACTTATAATTTAATTATTTATCATTTGGTTATGTTATAACTTATAATTTAATTATTTATCATTTGGTTATAAAAATCCAATGGCGACGGAAAATATCCGTCGCTATTTCCGTCGCTAACGGCAACGAGCCAAAGCCGACCGAAATATCCGTCGCTAACGGCAACGAGCCAAAGCCGACCGAAATATCCGTCGGCATTTCCGAATATAAATGTAACTTTCTCTCATTTCACGCGTATTTTCCCTCCCTCTCTCTCTGTCTCTCCCTCTCCCCCACTCCACCTCCTTATTTTCCCTTATGTGTTATCTCTTTCCATAATTTTGAGGCGTGAAGAAGAAGATGGCTTCTCTTGATTCTCAACCAAACTCTTGTAATGGAAATGGCAGCAACTTACCTAAAACGGTAAGCCCTTTAGTTTATCTTGAAACAATTTGGATGGACTTTAGATTTACTTTTTTGTTCTTGTGGTTGTTTTGCAGTTTCTTGATGGATGTTGTGCAGTGAACCATGCCTCTGTTCCTAAGAAACTACGTTCTGGTGTGCATTTTAATTTGTTGTTTAAATTATTTTAATTGGGATTTGTGTTTTAGGGAAGGTCCACCCTTTGGATGGACTGGGTCTTCTCAGAAGTTTCGTCTTCTTTTCTACTCTGCTGCAGTTGTTTACTCTCAAGTTTCTTTTCTTTTTCTTTTTCTTTTTCTTTTAGCTTTTTGTGTTGCCAAGATTTCTCTCTCTGCCTAGCTTTTTTTCTTTCTTTTTCCACTTACTTTTTTTACTTTTACGGTGGTGTAAATTTAAGTATCTCCATGTGATGATCATTTGTTTTGAATACAATTTTACTGCAAAATACTGGAATGTTTTGAATACAAAATGTTATTAGTTATGGTTTTGATCCCAGGATTAATTAACTAGTCTCTGTGTGTGTTGTGTAGTTTGTATATACTGATACGATTGCATATGAGTGGTACCTTTAATTTTGTGATACTTTTGGATTTTTTATTGAAAATATAATTTCGGTTCTGTTTTGAGTTTTTTTACTGTAAGTGATGATTTTCGTTTAAGAAGATGTAGGAATACATTTGTTTTATGTTGTACTTTAGGTTTTGTATTGTAGTTTTTCTGATTTTCGTTTAAGAATATGTAGTTTTTAACTGTGTTTTATACTCTGAAATTTTGTGGGTGGTTTTGGCGCGCTAATTATTTGTAGGAGTAGTAACATTTATTTATTGTACTCTAAATCTCTTATCTTTGAACTACCAGCATATCGAATATTTGCTGAGACCGACCGAAACTATGCGAGCCTAATGAAGTTACTTGATCTCGTAGTATTGTTCCGGTATGTTCAATTTTTATGATAATTTAATTTATGTTTAAATATATAAAATGACAATTGAATCTTGATTCTTTGGAATTGATTTTGAAATGGCAGGGATGGAGTCGGCGAAGGACAGTTTAATCAAGTTCTTCTCTTTCCTGGTAATTAAACTGATCTAATTCTTACTCTGTGAATAAATGGAAAATAAGATTCTTACCCTCTTGTAATTCTTTTTTAAACGATTTATCTTATAATCCTCTTGTAATTTTATATATTAATTAATTTCCTTATTTGAAAAATAGGTTGTGGAGCTGCCTTTAATTTCTCAAACTCCGCTGTCTGATCTCCTACTCAATACTACAACACACACAAAGATTGCTAGATTAATAAAATCTGAAGCAACGCCTAAAGCCAAAAGGATGATATTGAAAGTAATGTTTCAAAAATCAACCAACAAGTTGCTGTTTGCTCAAGCAAAGGACGACGATTTTATTTATTCTGTTGGATCTAATGTAGATTTATGTCACCCAACTAAGTTCGATTTTGTTTATTCTGTTGGATCTAATGTAGATTTGTGTATTGAATTATTTAAGCAATTTTGATCGGGTCGGATTCCGATCACAAATAATTTTTTTTTTTAATTTTTGGTACTTACTGACGGAATATTCTGTCGGTTTAGCGTCGGTAATGCCGATGGACAGGCCGACGGAATATAATTTTTTTTAAAAATGTTTGGTACTTACCGACGGAAATTCCGTCGGTTTAGCGTCGGTAATGCCGACGGGCGAGCCGACGGAATATCATTTTTTTTTAAAAAAATTGGTACTTACCGGCGGAAAATTCCGTCGGTAAATTAAAATAATAAAATTTATGTCCAAAATATACCGACGGCTCTACCGACGGAAACTTGACCCGGTTTGAAAACGGGTTGGCTTGATTGCCGACGGATTTGAATCCGTCGGTACCGGCGACCCGATTTGAAAACGGGTTGGTTTGAATCCGTCGGGAATCCGTCGGTATATACCGACGGACGCATATTTTCCGTCGGTAACCTATACCGACCAATTCATCAACGACGGATGAAATCCGTCGGTAAATCCGTCGGCAAGAGCCAATACCGACTGAATATCCGTCGGCATATCCGTCGGTAAAACACCTCTTTTTTGTAGTGGTACAGTTTCAAAATTGTTAAAAATTGCAATATCAAAAAGTAAGAAATAATTAATAATTAATTTTTTTAAAGTTTTGCAAAGGGATTATTCTGTTTTAAAAAATCAAAAAGTTAAAAACTAAGAATAGTTCAGGTGTCTCCCAAACTATACAGTCCATTAATTTGAGTCATCAGATCTGAAATTTAATGATTTATATTTAATGAGCTGCTACCTGTTGCACTTGGTGTCGCATAATTCATTGTCTTGCATTGCACTTATTATCATTTTTTATCGTCCTATTGCACTTTTAAATTAAATTTAATAATTTTAAATACATAATTATAAAATTACAAATTTATCCTCACATAATTAATAAAAAAAATAATTGATAATATATAATCTTTATTTTAATTCTCAATCATTAATCCGTCCCAAAATTATACTCCAGTATTTTTGAGTTTTAAGAAATAATAATCTAATTTTGAATTTATTATAGGGGATTTCACATAAAAGGTCATTTCACTAGTGTTTTTTTAAATAAAGACATGATTTGAAATAGTTTCAGAATAAGGACAAAATGGAACATAAATGTACCATCATGCCCTTAATACATAAATTCGGAATTAATATGGAGAAAATGTTTAAATGTTTGAAATTTAAAGCCAAGTCTATCAGCTCATTAAATCCCCCCGAATTACGCAATTAATTAAAACCTTCCAAAAATTAAACTTCCTAAACAACACCGGACAGAAGTCCTTAATTTTGTGCAGAATTTTGGGGTTTTTCAATTTGTGAAGAAAGGAAACCGTGAAGTACGGAAGAAGACGAAGTGAGAAGTGAGAAGAACATTTTGCTTCCTAGACCATGGTTGGAAAATTAATATAAAATCTAAATCTGCATAATAAAATGAATAATGCAGAACAATGAAATCTAAAACTGCATAATAAAATGAATAATGCAGAACAATGAAATCTAAAACTGCATAATAAAATGAATAATGCAGAAAAAATAGTACGGTGTCTTCATATTAGAATGTGATTATGCAAAAATACGTATACATATGCAAAATAAGATCTGCATTATCCCTTGACCAAACCAATAACAAATAATCATGAACTACATTTCAGCAACGCGCACGTAAATCATCACAATTACACGAAAACAGAGCAACATTGAACCTAAATTAAAATCATCTCAAAAAATCCTAAATTCTTTGTAAATTATGTGTGTACGTGTGGAATTAATAATCATACCCTTGGCAAAACTCTTCATCTGACCGGATTAATGGTTCCCATGTGGACCATACGCTGCGTCGCCCCACTCCTAGGCAATAAAATCGTCGTCAAAGGCCCACCTCCGCCACCTCCGGATTCTGGACCTTGATGGGGAAGACTACTGTATCTCCGGCGGCTTCGCGCCCGTCATCCATAATGAAGAAATCGGTGAAGTTTGAAACCCCTAGGAATATAAAGAAACGATCGCGTGGAAAGTCTCTTGATCATGTGCAGTCGAAAGAACAGATCGAGGAAACAATTATGGAAGAGCAAAGGAGACGAGACCTTATAGCCATGGCCGTCGTTGAAAGAGAGGAACAAGCCTCTAAGCTTCACCCCGCCGATCGTGAAGCCCTAATCTCGATTCCAATCCCTAAAAGCAACAAGCAGCCGATCGAAGAATCTGACTGTGCAGGAAATCTAAACATTGATTTGGATTCTGAGAGTGCAATTAATTATCAAAAGGAAGGGTTCGTTGAGGCAATAGACGATTTCGTTGTGAAGAAGGCGATGCAATAAACTAACGTTACCTTACGCAGCAGAAACTTTGAGAATGATGATGATGAGCGCCTGGATCAGGTAACATTTGCCAATGTTGATAATCAATTGAAGAGGTATGTGGTTGAATCTATGGCGACAAATAAGGAAGATGAAGACTTGTTATTTAATTATTAAATTAATAAATTAATTTCCATATTTAAATATAAGGGTATAATGGGTTATTAACATGCGTTTTTGTCCTTTTTTAAAAAGATTATAATAGTTGTCCTTTATTAAGAAGTTAGGTGTCTAAATGGCCTTTTTTATAAATTCTCTTTAGGGATTATATGTATTTAGGGTGATACTTGAGTACATGCGAGTGTACTGGTACACACCAATTTTAAATTATATTTTATATACATCCACTCATTTAATTAGTTCACCAAAAAATCATTTTTTACTACGGTTATCTGCACCCGCTCATTTTATGAGTTCACCCCCAAATTTTTTTTACCACGGTTGTACCTCTCATTTTATGAGTTCACCCCAAAATATTTTTTTAAAAATAATTACACTTAAAAGACTATATTATCCTTTTATTAATTTACAAAAAATATATTAAAATCAACCTTAATTTGTATATTTACAATCTACAGCCGAGTCATTGTCGAGTTACCATCGATTCACCACCAAGTCACTCATATTTTTAGAAAAAAAATAATCGTAAAACATATTTTTTTATAAAAAACTATCGAAATTAGCCACAAATCTCAATTTTTTTTCCTTTTTATTTTTCTTCCTTCTCCTCTTTTTCTTTTTTCTTCTCATTTTCAGTTTTTATTCTAAATTTTTAATTTCTTCGATTTTTTTTCGTTTACTTAATTTTTTTATTTTTCTGCCTTTATTTTCTATTTTTTATGTGTATTTTTTAAAATTTTAATACAAAATAATATTATAGGTATGATTTTATTATAGTCGGTAATACAATAAGTAATACTACATCCGTCCCATAAGTGTTTGCACCACAAAATGGACACACTTTTTTTTTTAAAGTGTAATGAGTGGAGTGTTGAGGGGTAATTTTGTAAAGTTATATGAATAAAGTAAAAAAGGTGATTGGGTGGAAAAGTAATGACATTTTGTGTAAATATGTGAATATTGTGAGGGTGGGGTTTATGAAATAGTTTTCTTTTATGGGTGTGCAAATAATTGTGGAACGGACAAATAAGGTAAGTGTGCAAACAATTGTGGGAATGAGGGAGTAACTAGTAATATTATAAATAGTAATCAGTAATACCATTAACAGTAATTAGTAACATCTTATACAATAAAAAATAATTCCACACATCTAATTATATTCAGTAATACCAAAAATAATTATTATTAATACCACGAACAATAATCAATAATACCATGAATATTAGTCAGTAACATTTCATACAATAACAAATAATTCCACACATCTAATTGTATTCAGTAATACCAAAAATAATTATCAGTAATACCATTAATAATAATCGGTAATACCATGAACAATATATACAATAACAAATAATTTCACACATCTAATTATATTCAGTAATACAAAAAATAATTATCAGTAATACCATGAACAATAATCAGTAATCGTACACACGATATTTTAGCGCACACCCAATACGATTAGGACACACCCCATGAAAGACCGAAGATACCCTTCTCCTACATAACCATAATTATCACCTTATTCTCTCAAATCATATAGCGTGGTAAACAAAATACACCGCTTGGGACACCCACTCCTCTCTCAGCCTCGTCGGTCGTCGCTCAAACACTCGTTGTCACAATCTTTCTTCGTTACCGCACAAAGCCTCGCCGCCATAGCCTCGTTCGTCGTCGCTGCATTTGTTTCCCCGATTTCACGCGCGTCTGCTTCGCCGTTCGTCTAGGCCTCACCGTCCGTCCAAGGTTGCGTCCCAAGCCGCCGCCGCCCGTGGCTACGTCCTAAGCCCCTGTCACTTCCTCCTCCTTCTGTCACGTCCCAAGCCGTATGTCCCTCTTTCGATTGTAAGTTAGATAAATAGATTCGTTGCCTCCTCCTCGTTTCTGCCGCCCCTCCGTCGTCAACTTTCTTCTAGATCTCTCAACCTCAAAATTTAGATATGTAAGTATTTTTTTTTTCTTCTAGGCCTCTCAATCTCAAAATCATTGATTTATAAAAAAAAAATTGGTGGGTGTCCACCTCAATCTTGTGTGTGCATATAATCGTGGTCTTTCATTAGATTTGTTCGACCCATTAATTGTCTACAACGAAGAAAGTAAATTAGGTTCAAACTTTAAATGAAATTGAAGAGTGTATATACACGCGAATGTATATAAGAATTTACCTATATAAATTAGGATTAATTGTATTATATTTTGTTTAAATTAATAGAAGGGCATTATAGTAATTTTATGTGTAATTGTTTTTAAAAAATAATTTGGTGGGTGAAGTCAACAAAAGTGGGGTGTAAATAACCGTTGGCAATTGTTTATATATAAATTATAATTTATTGTATTATATTTTGTGTAAATTAATAGAAGGACATTATAGTAATTTTAGATGTAATTTTTTAAAACTAATATTTATCCGGGGGTGAAGTAAACAAAAGTGGGGGTGTAAATAACTATGGTCAATTGTTTATATAATTGTGGGGGTGAAGTCAATAAAATTGGGGGTGTAAATAACAGTGGTCAATTATTTATATAATTTGTGGGGGTGAAGTTAACAAAAGTGAGAGTGTAGTCAATCATAAGATTGAAATTGAAATTACGTGTGTACGGTAATATTTATGAAACATATAAATTAAATTAAATAAATTTTTTTTAGTAGTGAATACATTTTATTGTTAAAGAGATATGTTTCATTCCTATTTATATAGAGAATATTTTTGATAAACATTAAATAAAATAAAATATTAAAAAAATGGTGATGTGTCAATGTTAGGGGTGGACACTATACCATTCACATTTAATTTTAATATACCAATATCAGTATTATTTTTAATTTTAATGGAGGGTAAGGTAGTAAATAATAAAATAAATTAAATTTAAAAAAATATTTAAAAATATTAAAAATAGGTTACATGTATCAAGTTAGGACGACACGATGCGATGTAATTCGACATCCAGACTATTGATAGTTTAGACGATACTGAGACTATCCTAAGAAAATTTCAACTAAAAAATAATTAATAATCATTTTTTTAAAGTTTTGCAAAGGGATTATTCTGTTTTAAAAAATCAAAAAGTTAAAAAAATTGTATCATTCCAAATAGCATAAAGTTGAGTAGATATAGAAAAAAAATTCACGTTATCTTAAAAAAAATTTATAAACTATTAACAATATGAATGTCGAATTGCATGGCATCGTGTCGTCCTAACTAGATACCTGACGCATATTTTTAAATAATTTTTTAAATTTTATTTTATTATTTACTATCTTACCCTCCATTGAAATTAAAAATAATACTAATATTAGTATTAAAATTAAACGGAAATGATATAGTGTCCACGGTGACATTGCTACATCAACATTTTTTTAATATTAAATTTAATTTTATGTTTATCAAATATTCTCCATATAAATAAAAATAAAATATACCTCTTTAAAGATAAAACATATTCACTACTAAAAAAAAATTATATGTAATTTAATTTATCTCTACATAAATATTACTGTAAATCATATCTTCATGTAAATAGAAATACAATAAGTCCAATAATATTTTCTCCATGAAAGAAGATGGGCGATTCATCCTTCATTTTGCGCTCTGAACTATATAATTTTTCGAATTAAAATAAATTCTTCTAAAATTCTTCATTTCTTTGAGCTTTATCGTGTAAACAAATAAATTCTACTAAAATTCTGAATCACTTCTTCTTCCATTGATGACGGCCACAGAGTATTTTTTAAAATTATAGTTAAACATATAAATTGAAGAAATACGGATTATATTTTATTCCTATTTAGGCACTAGCTAGCTATATCCAGTGTTGTCAAAACCGGATCGGACCGGCCGGTTCAACCGGTTCGACCGTGAACCGGTCACGGTACCGGTCCGAAAAATGCATAAAACCCGTTTTTGTGGTTGGACCGGTCAAAAACCGGTCCAACCGGCCAAAACCGGTAAACCGGACAAAAACCGGTCTGACCTATTCTTCTTTTTTTTTTTTTAATATTAAATAATAAATGTAATTTGACTCCTTCATCGACTCCACTGTTTCTTGCTTCTTCCCCCAATTCATTTTCTTCTGAACCCCAGCCACCAGCCCACCAAAAACAGGCAGCAATGCTGCAAAGCAACAACTCCCAACACTATGGATTGTTATGAATTGATAAATTTATAACTGTAAAATCAATATATATTACAGAAAAAATAAGAGATGTTATTTACCTTAGAAGGTTTCAGCCGAGGACACTTTAGTTGGAAGAAGTAGGAAGAAGTGAAGTGAAACCCTAATTTCCTCTTTATATTAAGGTAAATGGGCTTGGTTAGGCCCAACTTCATACCCATTGTATTAAGCTATTTAACATAAACTCAAACTATATTTAGCTAGTATTAGGGATAATTTTTTTTTTAAAAAAATCTTGTATTTTATAACTATGATAATAAAAATACATAATACATTATTTTACTTTTAACTATATTTCACATTTTTGTATTCAATAATCCACTTTTTATTTTTTAAATTTATGTTTAAATATTTTTTTTTAATGATACATAGATAATATTAAAAAAATACATAAGAAATATTTTACCGGTTGGACCGGCGGTCTAACCGGTCCAACCGGTTGAACCGTGAACCGGTGACCTGTCCGGTTTGGTCACCGGTTCGGTTATGAAAACATTGGCTATATCATTACCGTAAAAATTTATGAAAATTAAAATAATGATTATATATAATCAATTATTTTTTTATTAATTATATGAGGACAAATTTTTAATTTTACAATTATATATTTAAAATTATTAAATTTAATTTAAAAGTGCAAAATATGTGACAAAAAGTGATATTAAGTACAATGTAAGGTGATGAATTCTGCGACACCAAGTGTAACAGATCGATATGTCATCAAATATAGGAATTATATTTTTTTTAGTCCATTAAGTTACCACGATTTTGAATTTAGTCCATCAGATTACCACTTTTTGAATTTAGTCCATTAAGTTTCGATTTATTTTGATTTTGCTCCAGTTACCTACTATAGCAGGTTTAACAGGTCATTTTTTAAAACAGACCCCATAAAATGTTATACACACCCCAAATGTTAAACACACCACACTAAAATTTAAAAATCATTTTTTATTACTATACACACTCCAATTCTTTCCTATTTAATAAATTGTCAAAAACAATTAAATTAAAAAAATAAGAATTTAAATTAATTTGAAAAATATAAATAAAACCTATAAAAAATCGCCTAAATCTTCAAAAATTAAAAAAAGCTAAAAAATTTAATTAATTTAATTAGTTTTGAAAATTTAGTTTATTTTCTACTATTTTTAAATTTTATTTAGCATTATTTTTGACGTCTTTTTATAAAATTAAAACACAAATAAAACATTAATAAAGTAATGGAGTTCTAAATTTATTTTATTTTATTTTCCTTTTAAATATTTCTTTTATATTATATGAACCTAATAACCCTATAAATATTATATACACTCCAAATGTTAAACACAAAAATTCAAAAATAAAATCATAAATATATTTAATAAATTGTTAAAAATAATTTAATTAAAAAAATGTAAGAATTCAAATTAACATGAAAAATATAACCTTTCCTCTTTTTCGTCGAATCGCAAGCCCATCGGTTCTCCCAGTTGCTTCGTTTGGTACCACTAAAACAATGAGCCTAACCTTGTAAATCATACATCCTATCATTCCTATGTTAGATTATTTAATTTTCTTAATCATTTTTTTTAGTTATGATCAATTCTATGTATATAATTATTAGTACTTCAATTAGAATTATTGTTTTTAACTAATAAATAAATTTACTATTGCGTACTTTCATTTTCAGTCTATCCCCAAATTATGTACCTACTTTCAACATAAAAATAGCATACATAATTAATATCATCACACTATCATTTTAATTTAAAATTTGTCACTCATTTTAAGACCAACATTTTAAGACCAACATTTCAATTGCCTCACATCTAACTAAATTTAGTTTACAGCTAGGTTGTCCAATCTTATGTACGTTATCATCTTTTTTTTTTTTTTTTTAAATTAATACTATTATGAATCAATTTAATTTGTCGTGCATGGCTTTTCAGGACCAATTGAATTGAAAACTTACCAAAGCCTAATAAATATTATTATGGCCGGTAGTATGGATAAAATCAACTCGAATATAATTGAGCACGCAAGCTAAATACGATTACCACTGAAACAATGAGCCTAACCTGTAAATCATATACCCTATGGCAGTTTATTTAATTTTCTTAATCAATTTTTATTTTTTTTAATTACATTATATACCCTCCCTTTCCCTCTCTCAAGAACTCAAACTCAGGACGTTAGACCTAAATAGTGGTGTTCTAACCATTTATCCAACTTTGTCTCAATTTTTTAATTTTCAATTCTACGTATATAATTATTATTCAATATTTAGATGACAAGATTGTCTGATTATTTTGCAACTTGGCAAATTTGTTATATATCATCTCGTATTAAATTTTATGTTATCATTTATTTTAAAAATTAATATTATTATAAATCACGCGTTGTCTTTTTGTAGGATCAAAAAATAAATTGAAATGTACTGTAAAATAAAATGGCACAATGATTATGTTGCAACTTGATCAAGTTTTATACTATATTTTATCTTGTATTGAATTTTAATTTATCATCTATTTTTAAAATTAATACTATTATGAATTACACGTTGTCTTTTTGCAGGACCAAAAAATGAATTGAAACGTATTGTAGGGTTAAGATGACACAATAATTATTTTTATAACTAGCGTTGCAAACAAATCTTCCAGGAATGAGTTGTCTTTTTGTAGGACCAAAAACTGGATGAGTATGGTAATCTACTGTTGGATTAAGATGGCACAATGATTATTTTGCAACTTGGCCAAATTTTATACTATATTTTATCTCGTATTGAATTTTATGTTTTCATCTATTTTTAAAATTAATACTATTATGAATCACACCTTTTTTTTTTAAGGATCATAAAATTAATTTAAACATGGTACGGTACGATTAAGCGCTGACACGTCATTGTCTTATGTTATCATCTGCTTTTAAAATTAATAATATTATGAATCACACAAAAAATTAATTGGAACGCACTGTAGGATTAAGATGGCACGTCATTGTCTAATTATTTTGCAAATTGGCCAAATTCAATTATTTTTAAAATTAATACTGTTATGAATCACACGTACGCTGTCTTTTTATAGGATTGAATCAATTTATCTTGGCCAGCATGCAGTCTTTTCAGTACCAATTGAAATATTTATTGGTCCCCTGAAATCTTACAACACAACAATTCATATAAAATATTTCATAGTCGAATTATAGATAATTAAGATAAATTTAAAAAAAAAAAATATGAATCACGTTGGTAAAACTTAACTAAAATATATTTTTACATTTTTCGATATTGTTTTACATTCATCATTTTCCTCTCAGAAATACATTTACATTCATCATTTTTATTATCACAGATGTAATTTTCATTTCCCACAAAAGTAATACTCCACCTGAAGTTAATAAATATGAATTTGAGACTTAGTTCTTCGGATATCGATTGTTCCTTTGCGAGCACTATTAATCACGAGTTTGAATCGTCCGTTTATCCTTGACAATCTTCTCGTAAATCTTCCGAGTATTCAAGAATAACCTGCACAAGTACGCCGGAGGGGGGCTCCGGCGTAGAAGCTCCGACGCTCAAGTCAGAATCGATCGTAGGCGAAATCAAAGAGGAATTCCCCTGTATATCTAGGGAAATTCCGGCGAATATAGTGGTGTTTCTTCTCAATTTAGTGTATAGTTCTTGTGAAAGTGTGTAGATTCTGTGAAAAACGTAAATAAGAATAAGGAAATAACCTGTTTATATACCTGGCCCCTCTCTCCGGAGAGGGAAAGACTCGTTCTCCCTATATTCTCGGCTCCTTCTCGTAAATCCGGCCTCAATTCCCTAAAGAATCGGTCTCACTCTCCCTGGGGACTCGGTTCTTCAGCATATTGGCCCCTATTTCCGTGGACTCATCTCCTCATTTGACTTAACTAGGAAAGATTGACTAGTCGTCCCCTACTTGGACCGGATTCCTTCAGGCCCAAGAAATATTAACCTCTTCAGATGTGGGCCAAAGGCCCAATCACCCTAATTTCCCTACTTAGACTCAGGGGTGTATTAATCCCGCTTCCCCATATGTTGATTTAATCATAACTATCATATTTCATCCCGTTTCCACGTGTCGACTTCTCAAAGAGCGACATATTTATCTACATCAACTATTATGAATCAATTTAATTTGTCGTGCATGGCTTTTCAGGACCAATTGAATTGAAAACTTACCAAAGCCTAATAAATATTATTATGGCCGGTAGTATGGATAAAATCAACTCGAATATAATTGAGCACGCAAGCTAAATACGATTACCACTGAAACAATGAGCCTAACCTGTAAATCATATACCCTATGGCAGTTTATTTAATTTTCTTAATCAATTTTTTTTTTTAATTACATTATATACCCTCCCTTTCCCTCTCTCAATAACTCAAACTCAGGACGTTAGACCTAAATAGTGGTGTTCTAACCATTTATCCAACTTTGTCTCAATTTTTTAATTTTCAATTCTACGTATATAATTATTATTCAATATTTAGAATTATTGTTTTTAACTAATAAATAAATTACTAATAGTCTATATGATTATTTGCATACTTTTCTTTTCGTTCCTTTTCAAAATTATTTTTCTTGAAATTATCGAAACGATACGATTAAGATGACAAGATTGTCTGATTATTTTGCAACTTGGCAAATTTGTTATATATCATCTCGTATTAAATTTTATGTTATCATTTATTTTAAAAATTAATATTATTATAAATCACGCGTTGTCTTTTTGTAGGATCAAAAAATAAATTGAAATGTACTGTAAAATAAAATGGCACAATGATTATGTTGCAACTTGATCAAGTTTTATACTATATTTTAGGGCAAAGTTTTCTCTAGTACAATTGGAAGTCTTTAAGTGTGTGCTGATACATGTGATTAATAAAGTGTGAGGATATACAAAATGCTATTGTAAAAAGACTCTTATGCCCTTCAAATAATACAAATGGGGTTGGTTTCTCTCATTGACACAAAATCTTTGGTTGTCAAATCAACCGATTTTGTGTTCAAATTAGATTTATTCAATTTTTTTATTTATATTTTATTCTGTTTTTACTCCAATTTTTTATTTTAAAATTATTACATATTTTTTAAAATTTTTAATCCACACAATTTGTTTTTAAATTTAATTTAAATTTTTAAATCAGAATTTACTTGATTTTTTTAGTTTTTAATTTTTTATTCAGATTTTTTTTTTTGCTCAGAACTTTTTTTCAAAAAATTACGTCAATTTTTTTTAATTAAAATTTTGTTATTCATTTTTTAAATTCAAAATATTTAATATAAAAAATATTTTTAATTATATATTAACTAATTAGTAGGAGTATAATATATTTTCTCTCTCCTTAATATAAAGAAAATTTTCAAATGTAAAAAATCAGTCACATCAATATGCAACTAAATCCCTCTCGATCCACCCTTTCAATTCCAATTCATTTTCCACATTATCAATTTCCACTATTACCAAGTTTTTTTAATTTATTTTTTAATTTATATTTTATTAAATTTTTTTATTCAAAATTGGTTTTAAATTTTGTTTCTCCTTCACTAGACGAATTATTTTTATTCAATTTTTTATTTATATTTTATTCAGTTTTAACTTAAAAATTTTATTCAATTTTTTTTAATTCTGATTTTTATTGATTTTTTTTTTTTTGAAATTTTAAGTAAAAAATATTTAGTTCAATTTTCTTTATTCAATTTTTTTATATAAAAATATTTATTTGATTTAGAAAATAATATGTATAACTCATACATAATCACTATGTCAAATTACATTGAACATCGATATATACATTGAATATAATTAAATATTGAATATCAATATAAATATATATATATATATTTATTGAACATCAAAATATATATGTATATATATAAATTGAATATCGACATATATATTGAACACTGATATATATTGAAGATAATACAATATTGAATATCACACAATATTGAATATCAACATCTATATTGAATATCGACATATATATTAAATATTGAATATATATTAAATATTGAATATCGACAAGATTTTCAAGTAAAAAAATGTTACTCCACTTAAGTTTTTTTTTTGTTAGACAAAAGCTATTTATTGATGATATAAAGTACAAGAAAAAAGTTACAAGCTCAATAAATAAGGGGCACCAGTTTATAATGCCAAAGAAGAAAGATGCTGCCTCTTAACAAAAGAAAAGAATGAAGAGCAGATAAGAAGAAAACAAAACAAACTGAAGTAAATAAAATGGTTTCCAGTGCTTCCATTGAGAATCAATTATCATCAAAGATTGAAATCCATTCTTAACAGCCTAATTCCAGATTTTAGTCCAATTCCAACACCAAAAGCGAGAATACCAGGAGCGATTGCTCACATAGCTGACTTCAACAGTGCTCAAGTGAAGAATACCATTTTGCAGCATTGCCCTGAATCTCTGAGTAAGTGGAAATAGAATCTTTGCTGAAAAATAAAAGGCATAGTATGAAGTCTTGAAAGGATAAGTATATGCAAAAGCTAAAAGTTCAACATAGACATTTCATACTATGATTTAAGCCGTAAAAGTTCCACCAACTAAATCAGCAAATCATTCTAAAGTTGAAGCATGACAGATAGCTTGAGCATATCTGCTTATGTAAGTAAAGCCGTAAATTGCACAACTATATGCCAATTACAATTTTATGTATAATTCAATATGATCAAATGAGTGACTCTAACCATATAATGTGAGAACAAAATATCTATTTGATTATGTTTGTGTGCTTTTAATAGATCTTTATATGATATCCAAATCATATCAACTGTCATGTTCTTCTTTCACAGAAGGCTCCAAAAGATTTTGAATTCTAAACTTCAAAGACTACCTAGATTTTACATTCCCAGATTTCCTCATATGTGTACACTGAGATTAGTATCATCAAAGTTTGGATAAAAATGGAGTATTAATTATAACAAAGGCAGCAAAAAAATGGAATTGTTCAATTATCATTAGATTTTAGAATCAGAAAGCAACAACAACAAATGCATCTTTAATCAGCTGCAGCCGAAATAAAATCAGAGCCAAAAATGATAGGAATAAAGTAGCACAGAAAATTAAAACATTGATTAGGTCGTGTGAACAGAAAAAAACAGAGGGACCTTACGCTCTAGGTTCGGATTCAAAGGTGATGAGAGAATGACAGAAAAAGATCCGTAGAAGAGAGAAGGAAGGGCTTACCTGTAATTCACACTCCACAAATTTATCTTTTTTTCTCAATTCCCACTCCAAAAATATTTCTAGCATATATAATCAAGTTGGAAAATGCGTAGGAAGAAATAATGGAAGAAATAGGGGAAAACTTATTTTCAGAAAACCCTAGATCTACACCGCCATCACGCGAGCGGCGTAGATCGGAGAAGATGAGCACCTTGACGGGGCATTCAGGTTCTGCGTAGATCGGAGAAGACGATCTACTCCGGCGAACGAGCCCGAACTCCTTCGCCTCAACAATATTTCGGCCAATGAAAAGATCAAATCTGCTTCATCGGGCCTTCGTCGACAGCTTCTTCTTCCATAACTCGGATCTACTGCGTTCGTGACCAGACCTCGAGAGCCTCGTCTTCGTCGATCTCTCCGGCGCCGAACAGATCGACCTCGACTCCGCGAAGATCAAGACTCCATCGTGACTACTCTTCGACTTCTTGCGGATAATCGGAGGTGTGGGAAGAGGGGCGGCGGCGCGAGGCAGGGGGATCGACGGGGCGGCGAGGAGGAGAAGGAGACGACGGAAATTTGAGAGGAGATGAAGAATTACATCTGTATTGCTGAAAACCCGATTACTTTGAAATGGGGGAGAAAGCTGGGAAGCAATAACTTATTAAAAAAATAAAGGGTATAAGAGACAATTTACCAGAAATTTTGTATTACCAAGTGAAATAATTTTTTTTTAAAATGCGGATGTATCAGCACACACTTAGGGATCAAATTTTGTATGCTGGGGTCAATAATATCTATATTTTATCTTGTATTGAATTTTAATTTATCATCTATTTTTAAAATTAATACTATTATGAATTACACGTTGTCTTTTTGCAGGACCAAAAAATGAATTGAAACGTATTGTAGGGTTAAGATGACACAATAATTATTTTTATAACTAGCGTTGCAAACAAATCTTCCAGGAATGAGTTGTCTTTTTGTAGGACCAAAAACTGGATGAGTATGGTAATCTACTGTTGGATTAAGATGGCACAATGATTATTTTGCAACTTGGCCAAATTTTATACTATATTTTATCTCGTATTGAATTTTATGTTTTCATCTATTTTTAAAATTAATACTATTATGAATCACACCTTTTTTTTTTAAGGATCATAAAATTAATTTAAACATGGTACGGTACGATTAAGCGCTGACACGTCATTGTCTTATGTTATCATCTGCTTTTAAAATTAATAATATTATGAATCACACAAAAAATTAATTGGAACGCACTGTAGGATTAAGATGGCACGTCATTGTCTAATTATTTTGCAAATTGGCCAAATTCAATTATTTTTAAAATTAATACTGTTATGAATCACACGTACGCTGTCTTTTTATAGGATTGAATCAATTTATCTTGGCCAGCATGCAG
This sequence comes from Galeopsis tetrahit, assembly GCA_963675135.1. Lineage (NCBI taxonomy): Eukaryota > Viridiplantae > Streptophyta > Magnoliopsida > Lamiales > Lamiaceae > Galeopsis > Galeopsis tetrahit. Next base: position 56,563,696 of record OY776128.1, read on the forward strand.
TCTTTTCAGTACCAATTGAAATATTTATTGGTCCCCTGAAATCTTACAACACAACAATTCATATAAAATATTTCATAGTCGAATTATAGATAATTAAGATAAATTTAAAAAAAAAAATATGAATCACGTTGGTAAAACTTAACTAAAATATATTTTTACATTTTTCGATATTGTTTTACATTCATCATTTTCCTCTCAGAAATACATTTACATTCATCATTTTTATTATCACAGATGTAATTTTCATTTCCCACAAAAGTAATACTCCACCTGAAGTTAATAAATATGAATTTGAGACTTAGTTCTTCGGATATCGATTGTTCCTTTGCGAGCACTATTAATCACGAGTTTGAATCGTCCGTTTATCCTTGACAATCTTCTCGTAAATCTTCCGAGTATTCAAGAATAACCTGCACAAGTACGCCGGAGGGGGGCTCCGGCGTAGAAGCTCCGACGCTCAAGTCAGAATCGATCGTAGGCGAAATCAAAGAGGAATTCCCCTGTATATCTAGGGAAATTCCGGCGAATATAGTGGTGTTTCTTCTCAATTTAGTGTATAGTTCTTGTGAAAGTGTGTAGATTCTGTGAAAAACGTAAATAAGAATAAGGAAATAACCTGTTTATATACCTGGCCCCTCTCTCCGGAGAGGGAAAGACTCGTTCTCCCTATATTCTCGGCTCCTTCCCGTAAATCCGGCCTCAATTCCCTAAAGAATCGGTCTCACTCTCCCTGGAGACTCGGTTCTTCAGCATATTGGCCCCTATTTCCGTGGACTCATCTCCTCATTTGACTTAACTAGGAAAGATTGACTAGTCGTCCCCTACTTGGACCGGATTCCTTCAGGCCCAAGAAATATTAACCTCTTCAGATGTGGGCCAAAGGCCCAATCACCCTAATTTCCCTACTTAGACTCAGGGGTGTATTAATCCCGCTTCCCCATATGTTGATTTAATCATAACTATCATATTTCATCCCGTTTCCACGTGTCGACTTCTCAAAGAGCGACATATTTATCTACATCAACCACTCCCCCCTACTCTCATAAAAGGAATAATTTTTAGGAGAGTAGGAAAACAATAACACTGAGATAGATATTAAAGAAATATTCCACTCCTTAAAATACCCTTCGAAATATTATTGATTTGATTCCCTTCGTAATAATTGCCTCTGGAAGGTTTCAGGTCTTTTGCACTTCCACACGCAACCTTGCCCTCGAAACCCGTAGCCACGCGTTCATTCACGATCCAACATCCGGCCGCCCTTCTCCATTCACGCGCGTTTTAATTGGGGGTGACATTAATTCTCCTCGGTCTTCTCCCTTCTCTCTCCTCTGCTTAATTATTTCAAAACCCCTTTTTTCCACCAAAAACCCTTCTTTCTTTCATTTCAAACTTATCAAATTTTCATCTTCACTTTTACTTCTGCAATTTTAACTCCTCCACGCACGTCCAGCGGCCATTCCGTCACCACTCCTAAAACCGACTTTGCTCCAGGTATCTATTCCTTCTTTTCTTTTCTCATTTACAATATCCTCATGTCATCCTCTTCCAACTCCATATCCATGGGGAGTTCCACTTCCGAGTCGTTTCCCATATTTCCCGTAACCGACCAAGCTTTGGAGGATAAAATTTCTGGTCCTTCGATCCTCCCACCTGAACGCGTTGCCGCTTTTCTCCGCTCAGGGATCTTCCCCGCCGATTATTCAGTTAGGGCTGCACATAGGAAAGAGCGCCCTAATTTTCCAGGTCATAATGCCTTAGCCTTTTGGGAGGCTCAACTAAAAGCGGGCCTCCGTTTCCCCATCCATCCTTATTTCTCCGAAATTTCCACTTACCTCCGTATACCTCTGAATCAATTTACTCCGAACGCTATAAGAGCGATGTTAGGTTTCTACATCCTGATGAAGGGGAACGGTGGCGAACCTTCAGCCCAACTCTTTTTAACTCAGTATATGTGCAAGTTCGCCGATGGGTTCTTTTATGCTTGTGGTCGCACTTCCAGGACCGGAAAGTTCATGGAAAAACTCCATGAGGGAGTCCAGGACTGGAAGGACTACTACTTTTTTGTCACAAATCCTTCTCCTTGGGAATTTCCTCACGAAGAATGGATTTATGAAAACCCTGGAGTGCCTCGTCCTCCTCTTTCTGTTTGTTCCTCTTTAAACCTGGATGTGATGAACCATTTAAATGATCATGTCTCTGCCCATGGCTTTTTTGATGTGATGGGTATCTGTAAGAATCCTAGAGCCCTCTCTCATTTCGGTTTTGGTCGCCCTGATTATCCCTTAGGTCCCGACGATGGTAATACCATTTCTTTTCCTTAGTATTGTCTTCACAATTGGGGCTGCCTTGTTTATTTAATGTCGTTTCATGTTTCTTTGTGCAGCTATGAGTTGGTTAACTCAAATCTCCCGTGATGCCACTCCTCTCTCGATGGTTGCTAAGTCTCCGGCCCCTGAAGGCTCCTCCAAGGCTCCCATTCCTCCTTCCCCAGTGAAACCTGCTACTGGGTCAGTTGCTAAGCGTACCCGTTCTTCCACTGAGAAAGCCTTAGTTTCTACTCTGCCTCCCGCCTCTGATGCCTCCAAAAAGAAGAAGTCCAAAACCAAATCCTCTCTGCCCAATGTCGCCTCCGACGCTCCTGATGAGATTAATGTCGATCATCTCCTGGCTTTTATAGAGCGTCACACTCCGACCCCTGCCACCGAGGCTCTTAATGCTCTGTCCCCTGAGGAGCGAGTTGTGCATGCAGCCCATAGTTTTACACAGGTAGATTCTCCCTGTAGATGTACTTCTGGATAATTTAATATTTGTTAAAAGTATACCTGTCTTATTCCTCTAAATTATCCATTGTGTAGTTTGGTCTCCTGTTTTCCAACCTGTCTGAAAGAGCTTTCCAGTCCCTCCAGCTGGTGGACGATCTCCAAAGCCAAGTAGAGCTGGAGAAGGTGAAGAAGGATATACTCGAGGCGGAGCTACATGACGCTAATCAGAGGTGTAAGGTACTCCAAACGACGCTTTCGGGGGAGATTTCTTCGTTGAAGAAGGAGTTTGGTAGGCGGGTTGAACAGCTCGAGGTTACTCTTCCCCTAGCTGGTATGAAATTATGCATAGAGTCCCTGTTTACCTCTGCCATAGGTCAAAAATTTCTAGGTACCTTGCATCGGGAGTGGTTGGAGGCCTTTCTTCAGAGTAGCAGCTTTCTAGGGGCAATGGGCGCATATATCCCCCATTTCATCGATCATGGGTTTTCCAATGCTGTAGCTGAACATTCTGCCCCCGGTTTTAATGGTCAGTATACTCGTGCCCTCCGATTGGACGAACTGGATACTCCCCCTAAGTTCCCTGGAGATGCTAAGGAAGACATCAATACTCCTTGGTGGTTGCCTGGGATGAGGAAGGCAGTCTTGGAGCTGAAAGATGCTGCCCTGAACTTGGATGACCTGGCACCGACAAAGGATATGGCTTTCCCTATTCATGTGGAGAACCCAACCCCAGTGGCTACCGTGGCGGCAGGTACTCTGATGGAAAAGGCAGAGGGAGGCGATTCCAGTGGGCGAGCTGAGGGAGCAGGAGAAGGTTCCGAGGGGAAGAATGATGTTCCCCTCTCTTGATAACTTTTATTTCCCTGATAACACTTTGGTACTTTCAAAACGCTTTTTATTTTGTTAAGGCCTCTAAGGTCCTTTTTGGTATTTTCCGGAGACTCCACACTCCGGGGTTTTTCTGTGGAGGGCCTAGGCGTGGTGCCTTAGGTCTTGAATATCTCCGCTTCTCTTTCGTTTAATATCGTACCTACACATTTATTACTTGGCATGCATATATACATATATATATCTCTATCTCTGTTATAAGGTGCAGTATCTGTTAGCATGTTTTCGACATTTTCTGGACACGTAAAGGCTCTAAAGCTCCTAGAGGAACCTTAATGAGGAGATAGGGTTTATATCCCTGTACTTACTTGGTGATTTGATAACGTTTCTAGTCTTTCTCTTAACACTAGAATTTTTAGGGATTATTCTCTCCCCTAGGTTAGAATTCGTAGGGATTATACTCTCCCTTAAGTTGTTTATACTCGTAAGAGTTAGTTTATACTCGTAAGAGTTAGTAGGGATTATACTCTCCCTTAAGTTGTTTATACTCGTAAGAGTTAGTTTATACTCGTAAGAGTTAGTAGGGATTATACTCTCCCTGAAGTTGTTTATACTCGTAAGAGTTGTTTATACTCGTAAGAGTTAGTTTATACTTGTAAGAGTTAGTTTATACTCGTAAGAGTTCTTAGGGATTATACTCTCCCTGAAGTTTAGAATGTTTAGGGATTATACTCTCCCAAAAGTTGTTTATACTCGTAAGAGTTAGTTTATACTCGTAAGAGTTAGTTTATACTCGTAAGAGTTCTTAGGGATTATACTCTCCCAAAAGTTGTTTATACTCGTAAGAGTTGTTTATACTCGTAAGAGTTAGTTTATACTCGTAAGAGTTTGTTTATACTCGTAAGAGTTTGTTTATACTCGTAAGAGTTTATGAAAGTCGCTAGAGATAGGGTTTATTGACAAGTTAATTATATCTTCTGCTGCTATACCCCCTACTCCACCTAGCTTTAGAGGCTGTCGTGGATAGAAACTTTAGGAGTTCTTCTATTTGAATTCTCATGAGTTGGTGTGAATCTCTCTATCTTGTAATGTCTCTATCATATTATGTTTTAGCTTTCAAAACATATTCGTTATTTCAACACTCATTATGCAGGCCCTTAACAGTTGTCTTAACACGGTATTAACATATGAGAAACATTTCATCATAAAATCGGCATACAAGAGTCATTTCATCACAGTATTAACATGCATTTATGGAAATTGCTGAAATTTTATCAAAACCGATGCTCCATTGATCAAAAGTGTTCATCAACATAGGCAAATAAGGGGAACCTATGCCGGCCTCATTAAAAACCTCTCCGTGGTAAAACCCTAAAGGGAAACCCACGTAGAGGGAAAAAGAGTGCCGGTGAAGCAATTATTCGAATAAGAAGTAAACATTCAAAATTGTTCATAAAGAGAAAGGAAGTAGGGTAATAACACCTTCCTCAAACATAAAACCTCTTCAAGTGGCACACGTTCCATGGCCTTAGTATCTCTTTCCCTGTCATGTCTTGGAGCTTGTATGCTCCGCCTTTTAGTACCTGTATTACCCTGTACGGACCTTCCCAATTGGGTTCCATCTTCCCAGTGTTCTTCAAGGCATCTGCTCTCCGAAGGACTAAATCCCCAACTTTAAAGGAGCGAGGGATTACCCTGCGATCATATGCTGCCTTGATCCTAACTCAGGTGAAACTAACTTTTCTCTTTTTAATACTAATGAATCTAAATAGATTGCATTTAGGATGATCGTTAAGAAAGAAAAGAGAAAAGATTAGCCCATGTTCAACGAAGGAGATCCGGCTTTGTGTTCACAAGAGTTATTACTATAACTCACTGAGGAGACAGAAGAAAGAAAGTAGTGTTGATAATGAACCGATTCAAGTTCTTTTCTTAATCGGAGGAAGATAATGTGGTTACTGAGAAACGAGTCAAAAGGAAGTATGATCCAAATGGAAAGATGGTTGCTGCTGAACGAGACTTGCCCAAAGGAATTGAAAATTCTGATCCAGAGGATAATCCCACTGTGCGTGAGATTAAGAAGTTTCTGAGGATGAATGCTGCATTAAATGCTGAAGCAAGTGCCGCAACACCAGACCCTGATGACAGTAGAAGTGATGATTCTGAGAAGAGCAGTAGTAAGGACTCTGAATCAGCTGAGGAAACAAATTCAAAAGGAGGTAATTCTGTTCCTGATAATAATTTTTAGACTGATAGGTTAGTTGCTAAAATCACTAAGCTATCTTGACGAAAGTTGTTAATGGAAAAGAGAATTAACATTGCTGATTTTGAGAAGTAAAAGGTTCATATAATTTTTGAAAGGAAATTGTTGAAAACTGTAACTTTGAGTGATACTTTTGTGTTTGATTGGGTATATGTACTTTATGCTTGACTTATGAAGAGTACGGGTAGATGTAGCTCTAAATGATATGGGAATGTACAATTTAGGGGGAGATTAGTTTCACTTACTCTGAAATTGATTAATGATCTCTTAGAGATAGAGCATGTGATTGATGAAGATGAACTTGATTTGAACTTGGTTGCTACTTTTATAACTGGGGTAGATTAACTAGGTGAAATTTTTTATGTTTGCTAAAGATCTCACATCTCTATACTCTGTACTCCATAAATTGATTGTCTACAATTGGATACCCTCTACAAATTTCACTAAGGTGACTAAGGATCAAGCTACATTGTTGTATAAGATGATTTTTGTGTTGAAGAATTTCAATTTGGATTTAACTATTTTCACCATATGCAGCTTATAGTGATATTTATTATAAAGGGAATTTACCTTACCATTGTTGATATGTTCATACCTCAAGAGGCATGAATTTTTAAACCTAAGGAAACTGAGGTTATTTGAGGCAAGGTACCCTTGATGACTATCTCACTTGCTCTGTTACTTGGTGAAAGGACTGTTGATTTGATTTGTTACAAAATTCAGATGGTTCTGATCACAGAGATGCTCTTATTCCAGCTCGACCAGCTCCAGCAAGACCTGAACAGAGGAATGCTACACCAAATGTGAAACGCATTGATGGTCACATTGGTCAAACTTTTTCTGTTTCCAGATCTTTTATTATACTTCAACTAAAACGTTTACAGGACTCTATTGATGGCCTTCAGTTCCTTAAAGTCCGTGGTTAGAGACGCTTTCTACTACCACAGGGGGAGAAACACCATCAACTTCTGGGGTTCGAAGTGAAGAGCTCCATGGAGATGTACCAGAAGCTGATTGTGTACCTGATGCTATTCATAAAGAGACTGTTGAACCAGATGTTGTAGTTCACTTTGCTACAATGTGCACTGTTGTTGAAGAGGAGGAGGATTAATTTGCTGATGCTGATGAACGTATGGATGTTCTTTATGACATCTAAACAGGTTATGGTAACAACTGAACAGGTTGATACAAGACAGGGGGAGGGCTGAACATTATAAGTGATTATGTGCAGGAACATGATGCTGCAGCTGTTGTTACAGCAATATATGTCACATGTTTAGTTTCTTAAGTATTTGTGCCTTTTATACTTCCCTTGATCTTATGCATTGTTGTTACTGTGTTTAAGTTGATTTACAGATTTTGTTTTTTACTTCCAAGTTGATAGGTTGTCTTTTATTCAACTTGCTTAATTTGTTTGCATTTGTGATAATAGATTACTGCTTTTATGCTTAAATTGTTTTCTTACTTATCATTATTTGCTTACTGCATGTTGTATATGTTAGTTGTTTATTGTATTTGTTTTTTCCCTAACTTTGCTCTATTTTCAGTTTGCCTTAAGAATTATTCTTATTTGCTTACTGCATGAAGTTTGCTTAAATTATTTGCCATAAAGAATTATTCTTATTTGCTTACTGCTTGCTGATTTTAGGTCTTTGTTAGTTGTTTGTGTTGTCTTTCTAACTTGCCTTATTATTCAATTTGCTTAAATTGTTTGCTTTGAGGATAATATAGAAGTACACCTCTCTTTAATTATCATGTGCTTACTGCTTAGTACTTAAATTGTTTGCCTTGATGATAATATAATTCAGAAGTACACTTCTCTTTAATTCTCATTTGCTTACTGCTTATTGTTTAAGTCTTTGTTAGATATTATTTTTCACATTTTTTGCTCTGTTTTTATTTTTAGTCTTTGCTCTGTTTGTTTTTCTTTTCTTCGTTATTGCTTTGATTTATTTTGCGTCTTACATAAGTCTTAGGTTGATCTAGTACATATTCATATATGATGCTCTGATTTAACTTTTGATTTTTGTAAAGTTATATGTTTTTTGTAAACAAGTGTACTGTTTATACTTGTTTTGGTTTTGAATAAGATTACTCTGATCTTATGGCACGGATCTTAGTAAAATTATTCTTGATCTCTTTTTGATTTGATCCAACGGTTACAACAGGTATTGTCTTGACTAGTATTTAGCTTTGAAGTTCAACTTACCTAAATACATAATACTGAGTATGTATAGAAATATATGTGCATCAGGTGTGTTGTAGTCGAAAGGTCAAATTGGGGGAGATTGTAGATGTTGTTAACTCTTAAATGCTTTAACATTATCAACAACATCTTAATTTGACCTTCCTTGATTTATTCTAAGTATTTTCTGAAATGTTACATTAAATGTTGTACTAAATGCTCTCACATTCAGGTACGATTCTAGAAGCTTCTACAAGAGTCTGGAACCTGGAAGATTCCAGAAGGTTGGAGAACGTGCTAGAAGAGTTTAGAGCATTGTAGAACGACCTGGAAGATGGCAGAATGTTCTAGAAAGATCATGGAGGTTGAGGTCCTAAAAAATAGGATCTCATAATGGAAGGATCTAGAAGCTGTGTATTTCTCTATAGATACCGCCAGAGCCTCTCATTTCAAAGTATGCACTACTCGAGTAACACCTCCTTGAGCGTTCAACCCTAGTTAGGAGTTATGGCCAGTAGTTGTATCATTTAACGTACGCCGAGGGATACCACACCTTCCAGTGTACTTAGTTCTAGTCTTGAATCGAGTGAGAGTGAATCACAGATTAGATTAGTTCTTTAGACAGTGTTTTACACTTAAGTCTGTTTGCGGATTCAGGCACCTGCCTCGATTGTAGTTTCTGTTTGTGGAATGTTGAAGTAATTGCTGAGACATTTCACACGACACTTTTTGTATAACTTAGGAACTAAGTTACTTTTCGCCGTAAGGCTTAGCATAGGTTTTGTTATTAATAAAATCTATGTTAAAAATTATTCCATTGTGTTCGTATTGTGTTTTAGTATTTTAGACTTCCGCTGTGTACTGTGTTTACTTTTCACATTCTGTTAGAGTTAATGCTACACTAATTGTCACAACATTCAGTGTAACATTATTCTGTTTTTACTTAAACACTAGATACCATCCCCCCACACACTATCACAACCTTATTTTGCTTGATATGAGCATAAGCTGCACATCCAAACACCTTCAAATAACTGTAGTCGGCTGCACGTCCAGACCACAACTCCTCTGGGGTTTTGTACTGCACAGCCGAGGAAGGACTTCTGTTTATCAAATAGGCTGCAGTAGAGACAGCCTCTCCCCAAAACACCTTCGGCAGACAAGAACTGTTCAACATACACCTGACTCTCTCAAGTAGTGTCTGGTTCATCCTCTCAGCTACTCCGTTTTGCTGAGGGGTCCCTGGCACAGTCTTATGCCTTACTATTCCTTTCGATTTGCAGAACGCATTGAACTCGTCTGATAGGTACTCCAGACCATTATCAGTTCTCAAATGTTTGAGAGTATTGCCTGTGACATTTTCACATTCAATGAGCCATTCCTTGAATTTCTCAAATGCTTCTTACTTCGATTTCAGAAGAGACACCCACACCTTTCTTGAGTAGTCGTCTATGATAGACAAGAAGTATTTTCCACCAGACCTCGTCTGATTCCTCCGCTGGCCCCCATAGATCAGAATGGACATAGTCCATGATCCCATTGGTAGAGTGAACACCCTTACCAAACTTAAGTCTCTTGGACTTACCAAGAATACAAGACTCACACAAGTCTAGCTTAGTGATCTTGTCTTTGCCAAGAAGACCTTGTTTAGACAACTCTACTAGGCCCTTCTCGCCTACGTGAGCTAGTCTTTTGTGCCACAACATCGAGTTGTCTTGCACCTCCGCTACATCTGATCTACCAGCTACTGTTTCTCCCTTAAGAAAGTAGAGATCACTCCTTCTCTCGCCTTTCAGGACAGTCAACTCCCCTTTTGACACACTGAGCTCTCCATCAGCCGACTGGAATTTATAGCCCATAAAATCCAGCATCCCAAGTGAGATCAAATTCCTCTTGAGTTCAGGTACGTACCTAACACTCTTGAGTATTCTTACTACCCCATCGAACATCTTCAGGTGAACACTACCTTCTCCAACAACTTTGCAAGTGTGATCATTCCCAAGCAGAACATAACCGCCCTTCTGTTGCTTGAAGTCATGAAACCAATCTCGTCTTGGAGTCATATGGAAAGAACACCCTGAATCAAGGATCCATGTTTGTTGTTCTGTAGAGGATGTGATGGTTAGCGCTTGAGCAGACTCGTAGCCTTCATGCTCCTTCTCAACTTGAGTCTGATTAGCTTGATTCTTGTCATTAGAGGTATTGGCACCAGATTTCCTCAAGAACTGCTTGTATTTGTGACAAGCATTCTTATAGTGCCCAGGCTTGTTGCAATGGTAGCACACTGCATCACCTTGAGTGGATACAGCTGATTTTCCCTTATCAGCTCCTTTGGGTTGACTAGACCCCTTCTTGGCACCAGATCGCTTCTGGCTACCTCTGATTGCCAATCCTTCATCGCTACTGACCTTGTCTGCTTGAGACGTCTTGTTGTGCAGCAGCTTGGAATTTACAGCCAGCATTACATCCTCCAATGTAATACTTTCCTTCCTACCATACAAGATGGTATCCTTTAAGATTTCAAAGGACTTAGGGAGAGCACTCAATAGAATCAGAGCCTTATCCTCTTCCTCTAACTTGACATCTAAATTCTCTAGATCATCAAGAATTCTATTGAACTCATCAAGCTGATCCAGAATGGGTTTGTCATCCACCATTCTGAAGGCATACAACTTATGTTTCGAATAGAGACGGTTAGCTAAGGTTTTAACCATGTAAAGTTTACCTAGCTTGTCCCAGACCTCCTTCGCGGTTTTCTCTTTAGCAACTTCTCTCAAAACCTTATCACCAAGGCAGAGCAGAATATTACTTCGAGCTTTCCGTAACATCGTGTTTCTTTCAGCAGCAGCAGTTGCCGATTCACCTGCTGGGGCTGTAGGCTCTTCGAGCACGTCGAACAAGCCTTGCTGTTCTAGGAGAGCCTGCATCTTGACTCTCCACAGCCCAAAGTCACCTGTGCCTGAGAACTTCTCTATATTATATTTGGTCGAATTCTCCATCTTCGAACTGGCAGTTGATTAGTGGTTGACGATCGATTTCTCTCGTTTCCGATTCCCACAGACGGCGCCAATTGTTACGATTGTCAATGATAATTCCACTTAGACTAGACGTCTCCAATCACAAGTAAAATAACCGGCCACAATTCAATCCAACGAAAGCATGGCAATTCACAAATATAAACGAAAACGAAAAACAGAGCACAAGAACTTTTTAAGTGGTTCGATCAACGTGATCTACATCCACTGGACACACGACTTCAATTTGATTAGTATAAGAGATGTTTACAAACACTCATCACTCGGAAAGGGAATTTATCCTCACTTCGCTCGTGAACTCTCAACTCTCAAAACGAATGCTCGTACGCGTCAAAGATTACAATTACAAGCAATGGGGTATTTATAGGTTGCCAATGGTGATTGCAGCGTGCTCTGAACGCGTGTAGATTGCCACGTGGATTCTGTTACAACCATGTAACAAACTCACACCTTCAGCGTGAATCAATCTGAAATGACCTCCTTGCCCTTCACTTGTCTACGCAAACAAGACGACTCAACACTTAGCCAAAAATTAACCCTGCTAACAGAACTCGACTGATCTGGTCCAACTTGTCTGGTCTTCCCAACTCGTCTACTTCTTCGCAACACCATCTCATCTGATTGGACTCCTCCACATCATCTGATCTGGTCTAAGTTAACTTGTCTGACTCCACCAGCTGATACGCCCAACAGCTGAGTCCTTCAGAAGACTTCTATCAACTAAGTTCCTCGACTGATCTGCCCAACAGACGAGTATAGTAGTAGACTAGAATCTACCTGATCTTTACCAGACGAATCGCACTCGTCTAGTCTAGGAGATTTGAGATAAACCTCACACTCGCAAATTTTTAGTGAGAGTCTATTCCCTGACACAGATAACAGATTTTGTGTACAACACATTCACAGTAACATGTAAAGTGAGAGTCTATTCCCTGACACAGATAACAGATTTTGTGTACAACACATTCACAGTAACATGTAAAAAGATGGTTTTTCGGGCTTGCAGTTAACAAGGCATTGTGGGCAGCGGCTAGAGCAACTAGAATTCAATGAAGCAAATGTGAGTGTGTCTTGGCTTACAATGTGGTTTGAGAGTTTAGGGTTAAGGAATTAAAAGAGGGAAAACAAAATTTTGCTCTTCTCCGTTAGTAAATGACGGATTCACTAACAGCAGCATCAAAATTGATAAAAAAAGAATAAGTGAGTGACCAATTTTGATAGTGATTAAATGTGGGTGACCAAATGTGAAAAGTGGTATAGTTCAGTGATAAAAGTGATATTTACCCTTAATACTATTATGAATCGTGCATTGTCTTTTTACAAGATCATAAAATTAATTTAAACATACAGTATGATTAAGCTGACACGTCATTTTTTTAGGTTATCATCTATCTTTGAAATTAATAATATTATGAATCACGCTAAAAATTAATTGGAACGCACTGTAGGATTAAGATGGCACGTCATTGTCTAATTATTTTGCAAATTGGCCAAATTCAATTATTTTTAAAAGGGCTAGTCTTGCATGAAATATTTCATGGATGCATCTTACCCAAATTAAGCAAAAGCCCAAAATCTTGGCCCATTTAACTAAAAGTTAAAAATCTTAAGCTAATTTTGCGGGTTCTCAACAAATATACATGTACACAATAATATAATAAAATATGTACATTAAATAACCTAAATAAATTAATTTAATTAAAATATAATATGTTAAATTACAGAAATATTTCTCTTAATATGACAACATATTTAAAAAAAATAAATGAATTGAAACATATTACTACATGTACTAAAAATGTTATTTCATTAAATAAAAAATATTACTGCATGAAAAATGTATAATACCACTACGTATCAAAAAACTTGTCACTACATTTGAAAAAATGTTTTACTAAAAGAACAGAATTAAACTACTACATGTATAAACAATATTAACTACTACTACATGAATAAAATAAATGATAATATGACAACGAATTTAAAAAAATACATGAACAGAAATATATTACTACATGTACAAAAAATGTTACTTCATTAAATAAAAAATATTACTACATGAAAAATGTATGATACTACATATCAAAAAACTTGTCACTACATTTAAAAAAATGTTTTACTAAAATAACATAATTAAATTACTACATGTATAAACAATATTAATTACTATTACATGAATGAATAGAAAAAAAAATATGACAACAAATTTAAAAAAATACATGAACAAAAACATATTACTACATGTAAAAAAATATTATTTTCAATATGAAAAAAATATTATTACATGAAAAATGTATAATACTACATATCAAAATAATTTGTCACTAAATTTGAAAATCAATAAAGTAAAATTAATAAATCATATGGAAATCTGGAAATTTGGTGATAAAATTAATAGAACAAATTAAAATTTAATAAAACATGTTGACCCAATTTAACAGTCAAATTCTATGTTGAGTCCATTTACTTAAACGTGGCAATATTTCATGCAAGTTTTTGTGTTTTTAAAATTAATACTGTTATGAATCACGCGTACGCTGTCTTTTTATAGGATTGAATCAATTTAACTTGGCCAGCATGCAGTCTAGCTTTTCAGTACCAATTGAAATATTTATTGGTCCCATGAAATCTTACAACACAACAATTCATATATTTTTTTTTTTTTTTTTTTGACGGGACAACAATTCATATTAAATATTTCATAGTCGAATTATAGATAATTAAGATAAATTTAAAATAAAAATTTATGAATCAACGCAAGTAAAGCTTAACTAAAATATGTTTTAACATTTTTCAATATTGTTTTACATTCATCATTTTCCTCTCAGAAATACATTTACATTCATCATTTTTATTATCACGGACGTAATTTTCATTTCCCACAAAAGTAATACTCCACCTGAAGTTAATAAATATGAATTTGAGACTGTCACAGGTAAAAAATCTAGATCGACCATTGATTTTTATAAGTTTATATTTAACAAATTAATTTCCACTCTCAACCTCTTTCATATTCTCCTTGCTAATGCTCATCGAAGAGTTCTTTGATTATTCTTATTAATTGTGATTTCATTTCACTAATAAAAGAAAACAAATTATAAATTGCTGCTTTATAGAGTTTCTAGCACGTACTGTAAAATAATTTTACAATTTCACTTTTAACCTATTTTAGTATATTATTTAATTATAAAATTTATACTCCACATAATAATTTAGGTTGATGGGCTACTGTACACTCGAATGTACAGTGTGCACCGTTGTATACTTTACAATAATATTTTCATTTATAATAACTTATACATTTTAGTAATATTGTGTTGCACTTTTCAGTTATAATAACATACATTTTGAATTAAAAAATGTGATACTGACTTGCACTTTTTAATTATATTGTGTTTCACTATTCATGAGTAAATATTGTGTTGCACTTTTCAGTTATAACAACTTACACTTTTCATTAATATTGTGTTGCACTTTTCAGTTATACTGACTTACAATTTCAATTAATATTGTGTTTCACTTTTCAGTTATAATAACTTACAATTTCAATTAATATTGTGTTGCACTTTTCAGTTATACTGACTTACACTTTTCATTAAAAAAATGTGATACTAACTTGCACTTTTTAATAATATTGTATTGCATTTTTCAATTATAATAACTTACATTTTTCATTAATAATTTTTTAGTTATACTGACTTGTACTTTTGAATAAATATTGTGTTGCACTTTTTAGTTATATTAGCGTATAATTTTCATTAAAAACTATATTGTACTTTTCAATCATAGTAACTTACATTATTTTTCAGAATTTTTTTTATCAAAATAAATAATAATAATAATAAAATTTACCATGTAGACCAACACAATAATTTATAGGTTATCGTTGTTTACAACATTAAACTAGAATAATTGACAACTATTAGTACGGATCTTGAGACATAATAACGACTTTTGTTTTCGTTTATATACTAACCTCTCAAATATACAAATATAATATTGTAAATATTATTTTTATATATTTTCATATCTTTATATATGAAAAATTCTCTTTTTATAATATCTATATAAATCACTCATGTAACCTCTTATTACTCATTAAAATATAATGTAAATATAATATACTTGTTTGTATATCTCTATATGATATTAGAGCTTCTTCAGACTAACACCTATTTTGATTACACTTACATTTTCGAGACCCGGTATTACACTCTGTCTCCCAGATATCAAATCATTCCCCCTACATAAACAAACCTGTTGGATATTCATCCTACCCCTAATTTGAATAGAATTTAAGTTTTAATGGTCAAACCCTGATCATGTAATCTAGTGTTAGGATATAATTTGTAATCTAGATGATAGGTTTCCTAAGTTGTTCTTATAAAGTTAAGTAGTTTGAATGTGTCTAGTTTTAGGCATGTAGAATCAGTTGTATGTATATCAGCTGATACCACATCTGGTTAAACACGCGTATGTTCAAGACTTAAAGAGTAGAAAACTGAAGACTAGAAGACACCTTGAGTCCATTAGTGAAATCATATGACAAGGTCCTTGTATGCCTTAGTCAGATGAAATTAACTACATGACATCAACCGAGTAGAAGATGCTAGCTGGTATGGACTCCAACAGATCTTGTCAAGAAGCTTTATATTTCAGAAGAGCTACTCAGCTGATTGACTCATCTGATAGCATGCATTAAAGAGAAGGTAACAACCTTAAACAAACAAAGAGAATGTCGGACCTCATCTGACAGAATCAGTTGATGTGGACCAATGAAAAGATGCCAACACAGCTATTGAGTTGACTTGGACTGGGGTTTCATAGATCATTCAGAATCGTACAACAACATTAATTGCTCATTCCCTCTTTAGGTAATGTCGTACCAGAAAATCATGAAGAATCAATCCATGAAGATCTCGAGCCCATTCCTGAAAGATTTGTTTGCAACGGCTAGTTTATCCAACGGGTAGTTCGGTCTCAAATCCTCTATAAGTACAAGATGTTGTTCATGTAACAACTTACGAAAACTCCATGTAAGAACTCACACATCAGGCGAGAAATTCATCATTTAAGCTTACTAAATCTTTTAGAGTTCTATTAGAGCCAGTGTTCGATCCTGAGGATTATTTAGCTTTAAGTTTCCTACATCTAAGCTTGTATTCCATATACTATCTTAAAATTAGAAAAGTGTTGAATGAACCTCTTTGTTCATCACACTAGCTAGTTTGTACATTTAGAAAACCCAAACCTTAGTTTTTTTTAGAAGTTAAGTTTGATTTTCGACCAACTTTGTAAGAGTATTTGTTCTCCCGATAACAAGTAGACCCATGAACTCCGGTGTTGTATGGAGGTCAAAAGTCTTCTCTTTTGGGACTTAAAGGTAGTAAGGACCTTACTTATAAGCAATTAACTTCACAATTGAAACTGTGAGAGTGGTTGTGGGACAAGTTGTCTGAACCACTATACAGTATATAAATTATGTGTTTTTTATTGTTTTATTCCTTATTATTTATTGTATATCATCTGTTATTAATTTACATATATTTCATGACATAAGTTTTATAAAAGTGTCAAAACTCACAAATGTTATTCCATAACCAGTAGACATCAAGTCAGCTGATATACTCATTTGTTTTAATATCAAAGTCATTATTTGTTAAAAGGTTTTCATTCAACTCACGAGTCTAAATATTTAGGGTCTACACTTTCTACACTAACAACTGAGGAGATAGTTGTCCAACTGATCAACTAACAAGCAGTCAGTAGGTTAGTTATCTATCCTTGCTATTTTACACTCGCACCTCTATCAGATCATATTATCTACATCAGACGATCGTCTCATATAACTTATATATTGTCTCATCTGATCTAGCATGCAAAAGTTGTTAAGGTTACAAAGTCTATCCACCCTCCCCTCTAGACTTTGTCCAGCATTCATACTCATTTATAGGGACCAACCAAACCATCGTCCATCATCTACAACTACATCATATCAAACTTTCCCTAATTCATCAAATCACAAGAAAACTAAATTCTTAGTTATATTATAACCCTTACTCTGCAACTCAACGAAAGACAAAAAAATAAAATCTAATATCTTGGTTTCTTGAAACCTATATTGTATCTTATTTTTCATTAAGGATTAGATCGAAATGATATATTCTTTATCAAATTAATTCATATACATTTTTTTCCCGATCCTCACGATCACTTTCTCATTTCTGAGATTCAGGTATATCTACCTATCTTCCAAGTGTCGTCTACCTCCTCATTATTTAAGATTAGGTTGTAATTTATCTATTCTTCATCAAACTCACACACAAAGCCTCGTTTTTAAGCCATATAAGGTTAACACCTCATTTATTTTCTTTTCTGATCCCCTGGATCACTAAATGTTTGTCCCAAAAAAGAGTCTGACATATGTAGGGGAAATACACGTGTGTTCATTTTTTAAACTTTTACAAATATGAAGAACATAAGTTATCAAAGTCAGGTGAGATGTCCAAATGGTCAAAACCTCTGAAAATACTTAAGAAGTATTTAAACAAGTCTCAAACAAATAAACAATCTGTATACATAAATAATGATAGACAATTTTATACTCCTTGAAAATAACTAAGTAAAAATTAGATTTTTACTCACACCAAATCCCAGGGATTTTTGTCCAACAACTATGAAAACAATTTTTCTTGTGTCAAAGCTTTTGTGAATGATCAAAACAGTTTATGCAATATCAAATAGATAACAAATAATGATCAAACAATTAATGATCAAATATATAAACTGCATTAAGTAAAGAACACATGATGTATAGTGCTTTGGAGGCTAAACTGCTCATATGTCCACTTTTCCTGATTTAACAGGATAATCCCTTAATCTATAGGAATTAAATTGTTTTTATAGTATCAAAGTGCACTCTCGTCTTCTTCTTCTCTTGATTTCTTACAACTAACACTTATTGCAATACTCTCAACTCGAACTCGACAATATGGTTTTGTTCATTCCAATTAATGCGATATCCTTTTACAATAAAGATCAGTGTAAAGACTAGGATATCACATGCTAGACTTAGGATAATCTATGAATTTATTCCTAGTGGGAACTAATAAATATACTCAATAAATGCTTAAAAGCTTAATATGTATGCTTGAGTGTTTGATTGCCTTTGATTGCTTGTAGATTTCTTGATATAGATTTAATATGTGTATGCTCCCATAAACTTGAAATGATTCAAGTTATACCATATTTATAGAGATGAGAAACTATCTGTTGGAGGAGATAGAGTCACATTCCATAAATTTAAATGTTTGATTTGTTGAAGGGTGTGCATGCAAATAGTACATGCATTCATGTCCATTTCTGAAAATTCCATTATGTTCTCAGAGTTTATTATGCACAGTGACATGTGTCATGTGATCATTTGCCTTCTTTGGAATATTCGCTTGATCGTCCTAGGTTTGATTTTTAGTGTTGCATGGTGATTAAGGTTCAATTACCTTGAGTAAATAGACTACAGGATTCTTGACATGTAACTTATACTTGAAATGGGCTCTGAGTCATCAATTCATAACACTTGACCTTGAATTACTTTTGGACAAGTCTTCTGTTGGACAAGTCCTCTAATGGACTTTAGACAACTTATCTGAGTCTCATTTGATCAGCTCATTTGAATTCCCTTTTGAACACCGCGTCTTTGCGATCAGGCTTCTTGATCTTCAGGCCTCTTGACTTCATACTTCTTTACTTCAAGTCGATTAACCATAGATTTTCAAAATCTATTTTAAGTAAAACAAAACTCCCTAACATGTATGAGTTTTCTTACCTGAAAAATCAAACTTAGGAATATCATCATACTTAGGGTTTAGGGTTTTTGTATCCAATCAAAATTAAATTTTATCCTTTAAATGTTCAAACCATATCCCAACATTAAAATACTCCAAGATTTGGTCAACAATACTGTTACCAATTCTTCCAGTCAAACTAGAAATATCATCCGGTCTATAGGCTCACGCCATTACCGCCCAATCAAGAATCATCGACTTCTTCATAAACAACATATTTTTTGTTCTTCTACAAAACCGTCGCCCAATAATACTCTATTTTTTCTTCTTTCGCTGCATACCCATCAAGAATGAGATCTCGCTCTTCCTCTTTATTGCTTCGCTTACCAAGAACGGAAAGAAAATAACTCATCTCGCCTATAAGTCACAAATCCTCTCGTGTCATACAGATAAGCGCTCACGATAACCACCGTGTTTGATGGGAGTCCTTCGTCTTGATCATCAAAGTAGCTCATGTGTCGTTTGTCAATCTAGTCCTCGTCTTCAAATTCTTATGAACAAGATTGGAATCACCAATATAACATCATTTTGAGGGGGCGTATTAGGATATTGTGAGAATAAATATATGATCACCGTTAATTAGGTGATAAGAATAATCCACTATTTATAAGCATTTACAATGAGAAATTTAAGGTAAATACAACAACCATACCTTTGAGAATATATACAAAGATATTTACTAAATAAATAGATATTATTCCTATATTACATTATTCCCTAGCTATTACCCCCGTCAAGCGATATTGAGGATGAGGACAAAAACAAAGCTTGAAACGTAATAACTTAAAGTTCGACCGAGGAAGGCTTTTGGTGAAGACATTGGTGAGCTGGATATTTGATGAAACAAACTGGGTGAGCATGCGACCAAAAGAGACCAACTCGCAAATGAAATGGCAATCAATATCGATGTGTTTTGCACGCTTGTGAGCGACCAAATTTTGACTCCAAAATAAGGTACCTTTATTGTCCCAAATGAGAGTTAAGGCGGACAAGAGGAGTTGACCGAGTTCCCGAAGTAGATGGGTAACCCATACAACTTCCTAAACAGTGTTCACGAGTGCTCAATACTCTGACTCGCAACTCGAGCGAGCAATAGTAGGTTGTTTCTTCGTACTCCATGAAATCAAGTTTCTGCCTAAAAAAATTGAGTAGTCGTATGTGGAACGACGAGTATCAGTGCAACGATCCCAGTTGGAATCAGAGTAGCCGACAAGCGAGTAGTCACTCTCGTGCTCAAAAGTTAGGCCGAAATTAATTGTACCTTTAACTTATTTGAGGATCCTTTTTACAGAAAGGTAGTGGTCGACAATGGGAGGTTGAACGAACTAGCTGACATGATTAACAACATAAGAGAGATATGGGCGAGTGATAGTCAAATATTGTAGGGCCTCAACGAGTGAGCGGTAAAGAGAGTGACCGTCGAATGCAATGCCAGTACTGACATGAGATTCTCCCGCGACGAGAGGAGTGGAGACATGTTTTGAGTCAAGGAGCTCGACATGAACAAGAATGTCATGAGTGTACTTCAACTGATTAAGGAAAAGACCACCAGAAGTATGAGTTACCTCAAGGCTAAGGAAATAAGTGAGAAGACCAAGATCCTTGATGGCGAATTCTCTGTTGACACACCGTATAACTGGCAAATAGAGGCCTAGTCGCTGCCCGTCACAATGATGTCATCGACATAAAGTAACAAATATAAAGTGACATTACCTCGTCTATAATAGAAGAGATGCTCGACTGAAAGTGACACAAAGGGTCTTAAGAAAGCCACTAAAATGAACAAACCAATCGAGAGGAGCTTGACGAAGACTATAAAGAGCTTTCTTGAGACGACAAACGTGATCAGGAAACTGAGGGTCGACAAACGTAAGGGGTTGAGCCATGTACACAATATTAGTCAATGCCTCATGAAGAATATCATTGTTCACATCGAGCCGTTGTATGTGCCACTGATTCCGAACAACCAGACATAGAATGATGCGAACAGTAGCAACTTTAACCACTGGACTAAAAGTGTGCGAGAAATCAAAGCCAGGAATTTGGTAGAAGCCCTGGGCGACCAGACGAGCCTTGTAACGATCAATGGTACCATCCGCGAGATACTTGGTGTGAAAGACCCATTTCAAACCAACAATTTTTGTGGAATAAGGGCAAGGGACCAGATCCTAAGTCTAATTTGCATGTCATCCAGTTAAGATTAAATTCCAGCCAACCAATGGGGGTGCTTGAGAGAAGATAGTAGCCGAGTGGTAGAAATATCGGCAATGTAACGAGTCTTAAAATCCCAGATTTCGCCCGAGTAACCATTGGGTGAGATGGAACAGTAGTAGGGCGAACAATAGAAGAGGCCGAGTTAGTTGAGTGAGGGCGAGTAACAATTGAGGGCCAGATAGCCAAGCGATCGAAAAACAACCGATGGAGTCTGGGCATGAGTGCGAGTAGAAGATAGGGGCCGAACAGCTGGGCGAGCTAACAGAGGAAGCTGGGTAGATTGGAGAGCAGGAGCCAAGGCTGGGTCAGCTGGCCAAGCAGGCGAGTGGAAATCTGGGCAAAGACCACAAGGAGACTAGTAGGTCATATGGCGAGGACGAGCAAATGGCTCCAAAAGCAAGCTGACTTCAAAAGAATCATCAAGCGAGGAGCACTGCGAGGAGCAAGCTTATTCAAAGAATATATAGTCTCGAAGATATGGGAACACACGACAACCAAAAGTCTTGAAATTTTCGTAATTCAAAATAGTGTCGAATAGAAACTGAAACGACGACTGATCATCAAAAGGAGGAGTAGGAAGCCTGCTGATGATATAAACAACAATGGAGAAAGAATCCAACTAGAAATAGACAGACATGCTCGCCTGAAACATCAAGGAGAGACCAGCTTTAGTGATGTGACGATGCTTTCAGTTAGCCCGACCATTTTTCCGTGGAGTGTACGGACCACAAAATGCGATTATGAAATATGTCATTAGAGGCGAGAAAAGTACGAACACGACCATTTAAAAATTTTGTACCACCATCACATTGAAAGGCCTTAACTGAAGTGGAGAACTGATTACACACTAAATTATGAAACTACATGAGCACATTATAAAAATCAGACTTGACATGCAACAAACACAACCATGTAAATCGAGAGATGCCATCTACAAACACAACATAGTATCAAAAACCCTCATTAGAAACTGCTGGAGCTGGTCCCCAAAGATCACTATGAATTAAATCTAAAACACAGGAAGCTCATTTTTTATTCAACAAAAATGATAAATGTTCGCTCTTTGCCAATTGGCATGGAGTACATAAGCCCGGACTAGGCAACAAAGACGTAAGGGATAACAATCCTGACTTCCTCAAAAGATAAATAATATAAGTAGGAACATGACCTAATCTAAAATGTCATCACTTAACGGAGGCCTTGAACGAGGATCTCCGCAAGGCAGAGACCCAGGCTGGAGTACCTCGTTGTAAAACGTAGAGACCCTAACTACGCCGACCCCATGTCAAAGGTTACTTGGTCGCTCGATTCTGAATGACAAACGAGTCATTAGTAAATAGTACATCAAGAGGGTAGTCAGAAGTAAGCTTACTAACGGATAACAGTTTTTCAGTCAAATGTGGGACAATGAGCACATCACACAAATGCACACCCTTATTAACCGAACACGCCCCAACATGGGTGATCGGAATAGTGGAACCATTAAAAAAAATATTATTATCGTTACCAGAATATGGATGAAGAGTGTCCAAATTAGTGGAGTGAGGAGTCATATGGGCCGATGCACCACTGTTGAGGAACCGGTCTGAGACCCAAGGCTGAGAGACATTGCATTGTGTGTCAAGAGCATGGGTGAGATTATTCGTAGAAGGAGACTAGCCAGCATAACGCTCAGGGCATCGATCAATATAATGACCCTGTTACGACATATCTGATAAGTGGGAGGGTGCCGAGCAAAAGTGTTAGTGCCCGCCTAATCGCTGAAGTTACAGGAGGGGGGATGGAGAGACTAATGACCACCAGATTTGGCGGTAGGGCGAGAAGACTTATAAAGGTGAGGAGAAAGGAACACGTAAGGACGAAATGCATGTCCATAAAACGAGTAAACTGCTCATATGTTTAGGGTTTGATGGATCAGATCCGAATCATAGACATGGGTGACATCGCCATGCGGTGTCAAAGAGACCAACGAATTGGCGGCCGAGAATAGTGAGAAACCAATGACAGCTGTCACCATCGATCTTCAACAAGATTACCAATAGTGATTGACGTAGAGAGCACGAAACCTTTTGGTGTAATCATCCACATGAGTGGAACCGTGACTAAGAGAGAACAATTAGTTACACAATTGATTGATGTGAGAGGCCGATGCATGATTGAAAGCAGACTCGAGTGCAACCCAAACAGAACACTAGGTGACATAATCGATGACCTCAAAGAGAGGGAAGAAGGATACTGAGGATATTCTGATCTTTCTCAAACCAAGTGGTGTACGCAGTGTTTGGAGGCGTCTCACCTGATGCGGTGATCGAATAGGGCGGAGTGGATATTGTACCATGAACATGAGAGAGGAGATCATGGCTTGATAGAACTGGAACAACCTAATCTCACCAAAACAGGTCGTTGGAGGAAGTCAATTTGATGGTCAATAGATGAACCAGGGTATTGAGAGGAATGGAGGAGGGAGTGGTCGCTGTCGCCGCCATGAGAGGTTAGGGAAAAGAATTTAGCGTGAGACTTTAGAGAAAAAATATTAGAGTTTCAGTGAGTTAGACTGATCGATACCATGTGAGAATAGTTATGTTGGTCCCTGAACGAGTAGTGAATGGTTAAAGTCTATAGGGGTGGGTTGAATAGACTTTAAAACCTTTTCTATCAGAATGGGTCACTCGGCTGTATACTTAGTCTGCTGAATTGGCAGGTCTGCTGATCCAACTTACTAGGTATTTAGCTAAGTAGATTTGCAAAATAATGTAGGCCCTTTTATTTAGAGTCGTTCGTTTAATTGAAAACCTTTGATTAGCCAAAATAAAACTACTTAGCTGACTTGATGTCTGCTAGTTTCAAATTCTTTAATGGTCTCTTTTTTAAATAAAAAAATCACAATATGCAGTATGAATAATGATAAGTAAATTGACAGGAAATGTAAATGCAGAAGAGTAAATAACACCATAATTTATAGTGGTTCAAATTTCCAAATCTTACGTCCAGTCTCACGATCCACTCGTGATATTAATCCTTTAAAATCAAATAAAGGGTCCTGTCCTTTATAGTTCCAAGTGAAGGACTTTGAGCTTCGAGCAACTTTCAAAGTGCTACGATCTCCACAAATTTTTATGAGAACTTGTACTCGTTACAGTGATAACAACTAGCTTGGACCTTATACTGGTTAGAGTGTATGTGTTTGTGTTGTTTTTTATATATCTCCAACTAGTGTTTCAAGCAAAAAATTGCTTAAAGACTTTGCCTAAACCAAAAGATATATATGATATCAAACTGGGTTCGGTTTCTATGTTGGTAGGGAACTTAAGAGCTAGAAATGATATAAAATCTAAACAGGCTCTTGAGAACTCTCTTGAAAAATGCTTTGAATGCTTGTGCTTAAGTCAGCTGGGTGAGTTCTTCGTGTAACTTTCGTATAGTTCCCGTGATCTTCACAAATGAAGATTGTCATGTATTTATAGGCATGAGTCCAATTAATTAGTCGTTAGAGTGATTAGCCGTTGAAAACCATCCTTGATTTAAGTGTGGTCCCTTGATTTAATTTTAATTGATCTGATTCCACCTAATATGGGACCTGCCTTCTTTGGATATGGAATGTGCATTAAATGTTTGTTGACCGAGATTCCACACTTAGAATATTCATGCTTGCTTCTAGTTGGCTGACTTCTAGTCTTCTGATCTGGGTCGATACAACAGTTTTGGAGCATGAATGATGTCTTCTGATCTGACTTGGATACAAATGAGTCCAACTCATCTTACTTCTGATTAAACTTCCTCTTATTGTCTTGATCTCTTCTAAGTCTTGAGGCTTTAGTCAGTAGACATCTTCAGAAGCCCATACAACTGATCTCACAATGACTAGATTAAGGACTATAAGTTATTCTATACAACTCAACTTATCCTATCAGATGACATAAACTTACTAAATAAACTATTAAGTGTTTTGGTCATCAAAACTATTGCATAAATTACATTGCTACCTTTCAGGGTGTGTGTATATCTCCCAACAAGATATATGATCACCGTTAATTCCCTCCCCATGACTCGAACCCAGGACCTAAGACCTACGTAGTGGTGCTCTAACCACTTGAGATATTATTTTTATATATTCTTCTTATCGTTTATATGTGGAAAGTTCTCTTCTCATAGTATCTATATAAACCACATATGTAACTTCTTATTACTCATATAAA
This sequence comes from Galeopsis tetrahit, assembly GCA_963675135.1. Lineage (NCBI taxonomy): Eukaryota > Viridiplantae > Streptophyta > Magnoliopsida > Lamiales > Lamiaceae > Galeopsis > Galeopsis tetrahit. The sequence goes on from OY776128.1 coordinate 56,589,026, forward strand.
TATAATGTAAATACAATATACTTGTTTGTGTATCTCTCGATATCAAAAACTTCATTTTAGACCGACAAGATAATCAAAGATTAACTCCATTATCTAGAAATGATCAACACCGAGAAATAATAATAACAACACACCAGAGATATAAAACATTTAACCAATGTGTCGTACAACTACGACAAGCACCAACGAATCAACTTTGGTTAAGATCACATGTGTTACAAAAACATACTAGGATATCAAATTATTATAGTGAAGCTTAATTAAAATTATATTATTTATGGCAATATTAATTGAAACTAAAATAATCTAAATTGAAGAGGTTTTTTCAAAACATCTATTTAATTCTAGAATAAGCACAATTAGATCTCCTTAATTTTAAAATAAATTACGTTTCAAACAATTTATTTAAACAATCTTCGCTTTCACTTATGATATGTTTGTTTTGAAATTTTGAAATTGGAATTACAAAATTTAGGGTATTTCAAAATTCATATGATTAATATGTTTTCTGTTTATGAAATAAAAATAAAATTTTTCGCTTTTTCTGCGTCTTTCTCACTTCTCAACCTCAATCAAGTTCTTCCATTCTAATCCTAAAAATAAAAAACATAAGGATAGAACCCTAATCCTAAAAATCGCAAAAAAAATAAAAAATAAAAATCCTAAGAAACCGTGGTCCCATTTGTTTGAAAGTATAGTGAAGTTTGTAAACCCTATCTACGAGAACTCTAATTAAGTGGAATCTTTTGACTTTCTGTATTTGAGTGTGGTGTGTGAGAAATATTTAAAAGAAATACGGTGAACATTCACTTACAATACTATTTTTTTTCACAGTATTTTTTTTTTGTTTTACAAATTAAATACCCATCCATTTTCCCCTCCCCATGACTCGAACCAGGATCTAAGAAGTGGTGCTCTAACCACTTGAACTATCCCACTTTGTCACTATTTTTTTTCATAGTAGATGAGCACTTGTGGATGGTAATTTACTATATCAAGGGGAACCTTAGACCTCAACATTGAGTTGGTTATCTTGATTTAGTTGATTGAGTTTGAGAAAGGGAGAAAGACGCAGAAGAAGCAAGAGTTTTAAAATGACATTTTTAGTGAGAATTAAAAATTCTCTCAATTTTAACTTAAAAAAAATACTAAGTATTTGAAATCCAATTATTTACTTTTTAATCTAAACAAGTGGAGTGAATTTAAATTTTTTTTAATCCAAATAAGAACCAAATCCCTCCATTCGTCAAAGTATAAAACTAGGCCCTTACACCATTTTATAATTTCACACTACCACTAGCAGAAATCAGAAAGATGGAAGAAGTGATTAAGCCAATGAAAGAAGTAAATGATGAAGAAGAGCTTGCAAAAGTGAAGATATGGGAGTACGCTTTAGGCTTCACTCCAATGGCAGTAGTAAGATGCGCCATCCAACTCCAAATCGCCGATGTCCTACAAACCCACGGTGGAGCCATGACTTTCCGCGACCTCTCCGCCGCCGTTGCTTGCTCACCGCCAGTCCTCCACCGCATAATGAGGTTCGTGTATATATATATATTTATGTCTGAAGTCTGGAATAAATATATTACGTAATTAATATTAATCAGCTTAAAAGATTAAATATTTTTATTTTATAGATAAATAAATAATATCGGTGGTAAAATGCTAATTTTATGTAGTAAGTGATTTTAATTTCATTATTGGTCTATTTGAACCGAACACAAAAATCGAACTAAACTCAGAATCGAGAGACAGCGACAACGAGTTGGGAACAAAAGTCGAACTAAACATAGAATCGAGAGAAGACATTTAGTGTTCTTCGATTTAGCTAGTGTTTGATTTCGAGCGAGAGATGAACTTTCGAGTGAGGATTAGAGATGAACAATGTTTCGAGAAAGAGAGAGGGGAACAGTCAAGAGCAAGATGAACAAATTTTAGTGTTTCGAGTGGGGGTAATGGGTTAGTTTAATGGGCCGGGTGTGGATTATGATTAGTATTAATGGCCGGGCTCAACTAATTTATTAAATGTGCTTATTGTTAAATTGAAGTAATCATATATTGATAAATAAGTGTATATTAATTAAGAGTGTAAAAGTTATCGAAATTTGTCATTTATAGAGTACGCAATTTTTTTTTTTTGAATAGAGTACGCAAATTTCGGTATGACGTCAAGTGTGCAAATTAAATTCATATGGACAGAGGGAATATTTTTTTAAAAAATATATATATATATATCCAAACAGGTACTTAATCAACCGGCGTTTTTTCAAGCAAACACCGACAGTAGGAGAAGAATCTTCTTCAATTTCATACACACAAACGCCACTTTCGAAGCTGCTCATAAAAAATGGAGAAAATTCCATGGCCGCTTTTATTCTTCTGGAGAGCAGCTCAGTGATGCTTTCTCCATGGGACAAACTGAGCTCAGACAACGGACCTCCGCCGTTTAAGGCCGAACACGGTGTCGATATTTGGGAATACGGTTTGGCAAATCCTTCGCACAGCAAGCTATTCAACGATGGGATGGGTTGCATTGCTAGAATGAATATGGCGGCGATCTTGGACCAGTACCCGGAGGCGTTTGCTGGAATCGGGTCGCTGGTGGATGTTGGCGGCGGCAATGGGACAACTCTAAGGACAGTGGTTAAGGCATGCCCGTGGATTCGAGGGATTAACTTTGATCTCCCTCATGTGGTGTGTGTTGCTCCACAGAGTGATGGGATTCAGCATGTTGCAGGTAACATGTTTGATGCTGTTCCAAAGGCTGATGCTGCTTTCCTCATGGTTTGTCCTTTTCTATACCCTATTCTTTTTTTTTTTTTATTTAATTTTATCATATATATTTGTTAGGAATTAATATACAACAATTAATTCTCAACCTCACTACAAGTTCGGTCTTTTAGATGAGACATAATTCTTTCAATATTTAATCTCTTTCCATCGATTCAAACGAAATCAACCATGCAATTTGGTTATTTCGATCGGGTGCATTGTGCTAAATATCCAAAATGTCTAAAATATCCTTAATTGAAGAAATAAAAGTCAAAATTCATTAATGGTTAAATAGTGCCATTATACAACATTTTGGATGTCCAAAACTTGGACAAACATCTTTAGTTCTTTACCCATTTTCTTTTTCGCAAAATTTTGGCCCTTACTTTTTTAAGTTAGATTAATTGAACCGTATCTAGAGCCCGACCCGGCCAACCCGAAGCTCAGTATGGACTGAGCTCCAAAATTATAGGCCCATATAGAATCGGGCCTATTTGACCCAACCCGATGGGCCCGACGGGCCTAATGGGTTAGACTGAATTTGGCCCAGCCCGACCCAATCCACGAACATCACTTGGCTCGATGGACTGGGCTGGGCCGGACGGCCCGATTTACCAGCTCTAACCGTATCCAATTCAATTCTTGATGTGGGTGTAATTAACTTTGAAGTAGCACTTGGGTGAACCCGAGTTCATGTGATTTTTTTTTCCCGAATGTCACTGTTTAAAAAATCTTCTCATTTTCAAACTGTTTTATATAGCTCGTATGCATAACATAACAGTTAATATTGGAGCCAGGATTAAAACACAAAGCAAGTTTGAATTAAATACAATAAAGGCTAAATATTTTTATTTTACAAATAAATCAAACAAAATGAATGTGACCTAGTAGTAAAGTATTGCATTTATGCACAAATAGTCATATAATTGGGCCCATATTTAGGTTTGGCGATTTAAGCTGATCTTCGTGGACCATTCTGAACCTAAAGACCCTGCATAGACATACACACACATATATACACATACTATATAAAACAAAAAAACTAGGAATATAACAAAATTATAATTAAGAAGCCTGTCGTCCCAGCCATTAAATAGCCCTAGCTGATAATAGTGATAGTTCATATACACATTAGTAATACAGCGATATCAAAGAGTAATTTAATAAGGATCTAATATTGGATAACCTTGTGTTTGGTAATGTATGCATATGCAGTTCGTACTACACGATTGGAGTGATGAGGAGTGTATAGAGATTCTGAAAAAATGTCGAGAGGCAATTCCATTGAATGGAGGGAAAGTTATGATTGTGGAGACAATGATTAAAGAAGGGGAAGAGGATAAGTATAGCGACGTTCGTTTGGCGTTTGACATGGTCATGTTGGCTCACACGAACAAAGGAAAGGAGAGAACTTTAAAGGAATGGGAATATGTGGTGAATGAAGCAGGCTTTACTACATTTTCAGTCACAAATCTTGAGGCCATTGTATCTGTTATTGAAGCCTATCCATAACTTAAAACTGAGATACAATCTTATATAATTATGTTTTTAAAAATGGTCTTAAAAAATATAAACGTTCAAATATATCTCAAGTTGTATTATATGTCATGTTTTATTGTATTGTATTGAATCTTATCTTATCATCTATCTTTGAAATTAATATTATGAGTCATGTTTGCGATCAATTCCCTTTTACTTTAATAAAGTCTATAGTTCCTTAATTTATAATCACGTTGCAGACCATACACATGTCTTTTTTTCGTTTTCTTTTATATTTTTCTAGTTCAAGCATGATCGATCACGTGGGCTAAAACTAAGAGCCCCACCAGATTGAATCATGATCTTCTCAGGACCAAATGAATTATTGCAACATTAATGCTTCATCTACCATGTATATTGTATTGGTCTCATGAAAACTTACAAAACCCCAATAAATATGACCGGTAGTATGGATAAAATAATTAGGTCGAACATAATTGAGCAAGCAAAGCCAAATATGATGACCACTGAAACAATGAGCCTAACCTAGTAACACTACAAAAAAATGTCTCGATTAGAGACCGTAAATGCGGTCTCAACACACGTTAGAGACCGATTTGAAATAGTTTAATGGTGGTCCTTGTACGCTTGGTACCTGATATTCAAAGACCGAATTTATAAAATGGTCTCAAATTAGAGACCAATTTTCGGCCGATCTTTAAATTTTAGACCGACAATTCGATCTTAAAACGGTCCCTAAATGTGAGTCGGACCGACCTATTTTCGGGCCCTAAAACAGTCTCAAATCTGTCTTAAATTTAGGGACCGTTTTTTTGGTCAGTAAACAGTCTTAAATTGAATTTCGACCCGTTTATTAATTGGGTCAAAAACAGTCTCAAATCGGTCTACAAATTAGAGACAAATTCAAACCGACCCGACACCAACCCGAGCTGAACCCGGCCCGCACACACCCGACCCGAAACAGACACACCAACACCCACCCGACCCGACACCCACCGAACCGAACCGAACCCGCCCGAAACCCACACCCACCACTTTAACAAGTAATTGTCCTGTGTAATTTTTAAAATTAATTATATATGTATTCATTAATTTTTTTATTGTATATGATATAATAAATTTTTAATACTTTATTAATTTCTTAAATCTATTTCACATATATTAATGGATAAAAATCATTTAATCGTAAAAAAACAATGTTACTTTAAGAAGTCCAAAACAACATTAATAACTATTTAAAACTAATATTCATCATCATCCTGATTTGTATGTACATCCTCATCATCATACCCTTCTTCATCCTCGAATTTAGATACCGTAGTAAAAGATTTTTTTTCCGAATGTGGATACTTTTTCTGAGTTCAATGGAGTCTCACCGATCCCAACTGTAAGTGATCGATTCATATATTAGGGATATATATATTAATAAAAACTGGATTCATATGAATTGTTGTCTTTAGTAAGAAACACGCAAATCATTGCATTGAACTAAATAATTATAATATATAAAAACTTTAAGTTCGTTATTGTTATAATATTATTGTTGTTCGTATTGCTTCCATTTTTTATTACATATCCTTCAAGAATAATGCTATAATTTTTTAATTATACATATTGTTCAAGAACTGAATATTGTTCAATAGATTAATAAACATAAAAAAATATTTAATTAAACTATTCAAATAAATTATAATATCAACATAATTCCTAAAACAATTCAAAATGACAGTAAACATAAAAAACATAAAAACAATTAAAATGTTCAAACTAAAATAAGCATAAAAAAGCAATAAATTGTTCAAACACAAAAAATGATAGTAGTTGTGCTCGTCTTCCTCTTCCTCTTCATCATCCTCGTCCTCGTACTCGCCACCCTCGTCGCCCACGCTGTTCTTGGCGGTCTTGAATACCTGATTAGTGTCAAAATTGTTTGAAATTCATGTGATTAATTCGCATAATTTTATTGGATTTCGTGCATTATTTACACTAAATTGACTAATTGCATTTGATTTGGATAAAGAGTGTGGTTTGCTATTTTTATAGGAAAAATGAGGATTTTTGAAGCAAAATACGTCTCAAATAATTTGAAGTCAATCGAAGAAATAATCGAGTAGAGAAGAAGGTGATTTGGCTCAATATAAAAAAAGAGTTGAGGCCTAATTTGGATTTTGCAAAACAGCCGGCCCATTAACAATTTAAATAAGGGGCGGCTAAAGGCACCCAAGGATCCTATGAGGACACCCACCAAACTTTTTTTTTCATCTAGTGTAAATTTAAAAAAAAATGAAAGATGAGTACACCCACCATTATATTAATTGACAAACTCTTTCACACAGCACAACATTCTCCCCCACCACCACCACTGCCCCCAAAGATCTTCCCCCACCACCACCGTAACATCCAAATTCCAAAAGAAAACAACCGAAACGAAACAGAGGTAAAATGTTTGAAAATAAAAAAAAAAATTAATGTGTTCGAAAATTTTAAATGAACAAAGGTAAGATGTTCGAAATTTTTTACAAAACAAACTCAATATGTTCGAAAAAAATCATAAACAATTTAAATTTGTCCGAAAAAAAATATCGAACATCTTGTTCGAAATTTTTTCCAAAACAAACAAAAAATGTTCGAAATTTTTGCCAAAACAAACCCTAATTGTTCGAAATTTTTTCCAAAACAAACATAAAATGTTCGAAAATAATTTACGAACTTCCAAAATAAACCCTAATTTTCTTAAATTTTTTAAAACCCCTAATCTTACCTGAAACTAGACGAGCGGCGGCGACGGCGTTTTCTGGGGAGGAGGGCGACGACATTTCTGGGGGAGAAGGGCGACGACGTTTTCTGGGGGAGAAGGGCGACGGCGTTTTCTGGGGGAGGAGGGCGACGGCGTTTTCTGGGGGAGGAGGGCGATGGCGTTTCTGGGGGAGAAGGGCGACGGCGGCCGCGACGAACGAGGAAGGAGGGCGACGGCGTTTCTGGGGGAGAAGGGCGATGGCGGCCGCGACGAACGAGGAAGGAGGGATGCGAGCGGCCGCGTCTCAGAGAGGAGGGCGGCGGCGGCAGCGTCTCAGAGAGGAGGCGACGGCAGCCGCGTCTGAGAGAGGAGGCGTTGGCAGCCGCGTCTGAGAGAGAAGGCGATGGCAGCCGCGTCTGAGAGAGGAGGCGATGGCGGCGCTGCGGCGATGGCGGAGGGGCGGAGGGTGTGCGTGGATGGGGAAGAAGGGGAGTGAGAGAGGCGGAGGAAAAATGGAAAAGAGGGAGGAGGGTGGGTGTACTGATTTTTTTGGAATGAAAAGTATAGAATTAGGGTTTTATGTAGGTTAAGGGTATATTGGGGATTTTCACGTGGGTGTCCTCATCCGTTTTGTGGGTGTCCTCATCGCGTGGGTGTCCTCATAGGATCCTTGGGTGCCTTTAGCCGCGCCCTTAAATAAAAGATGGAAGTTAAATTGAAGCCCTTGTTACCAGCCCATTTTCTATGCTATTTACTGCAAGAATTAGAAGATGCCTGCTGCTCCAATTCATTCATCCGACCACAACAATTCTATGTGGGCATGTGGCTTGGTGATTTAAGAAGAAAGGGCGCGGTTATACACACACCAACCTATTGAGTACACCCACCACACATTTTTTTCAAATGACATGACATGTGAAATGTCTCATATACCCCTCGTATGAAATTTATAAAAAAAATACGAAGATGAGTACACCCACCATTTCATTTTATTCCCAAAATCATCCACACCATCACCACCAAAACAGCTACAACTACAGTACCTTAATAAGAAAAAAAAACTCTTAAAAATACAAAATTTCAACCATTAACATCATAAATCTGTGTTCGAAAATTTTATATAAACAAAGTTAAGATGTACAAATTTTTTTACGGAATAAACTCGATGTGTTCGAAAAAAAATCATGAACAACTTTCATTTGTCCGAAAAAAAAAGATCGAGCATTTTTTTTGAAATTTTTTCTTGAACAAACTCATGTTGTTTGAAAATTTCTACTCAACAAACACAAGTTGTTCGAATTTTTTTCCTCAACAAACACAACTTGTTCGAAAAAATTCACTGACAACTTCCTAAAACCCTAATCCCTAATTTTTCACATTTTTCACAGAAACCTAATTTTATAGAAACTTAATCTTACCTGAAGCGGCACGGCGGCGACGAGGGGCACGAATGAAGGGAGGCCGGCCGCGAACGACGGCCGACACGGCTGAGGAAGGAGGCGGCCGCGAAGGGGAGGGGAGGGGAGAGGGTGCGGCCGCGAACGGCCGCGAAGGGGAGAGGAAGGGTTGCGGCCGTGAACGGCCTCAAAGGAGAGGGAGAGGGGTTGCGGCCGCGAACGGTCGTGAAGGGGAGAAGGAGGAGTTGCGGCCGCGAATGACCGCGAAGGAGAGGGGGAGGGGCCGCGGGTGCTACACAGTGGGGGTGGCCGCTGCAATGACGTGGAGAGGTGGGTGTCGCCGCCAAGACGACGTGGAGAGGTGGGCGGCGGCGCTGCGCCGACGTGGGGAGGGGGCGGTGCCGCGGTGACGGATGGATGGGGCGCGATGTGGTGGGTGTACCGATTGGAATGAAAAAAAAAGAAATAGAATTAGGTTTTTAAGGACCTCAAGGGTATTTTGGAGTTTTACACCTGTGTTTCCTCATCTAAGAATGGGTGTACTCAGCCCGTAGGTGTCCTCAATAGGTTGGTGTGTGTATAAAGGCCCATGAATTTAATTTAAGGGATTAGACGGCAGAAGCCGTGACCTTCTGGTTGAAGGGAATCAGTGTAGAAAAGATCTTCATTTGGGGGAGGAAACCCTCTCCTCTCCCACACTTCCACTCATTAGATTTTATTAGTTTAATTTCTTAGCTAGTTTAAATTTATAATTTCATTTTATGGTTAGTTTTGAAGTATTTGAAGACCTAAGGTGACACTTTCCATTATTGCAAATTTAATTTAGTAATTTCAATTTCATTCAGGTTTTGTAGTTTATTTTATATGAGTTTTATTATATTTGTTAATTTAGATATGGGGTAATCTCTTGTTGCTTTGGGTATTGGAATTATGAGGGTAATTAGTGGGTTTATGAATTAATTGTTTGATTAGCCTTATGTTTTGATTTAATTGTTTCTATTGTTGTGGTTTGTTTGATTAAATTAGTTGATTATTTCTATTAGCTAGTATTTTTTATTATGTTAATTGCAACGAGAGTTGGGTTTGCATGATTGGGATGTGTGTGAAAAACTTGATTAATTAGTTTAAGTTTAATAGTAATTAGCTTAACCGAGAGAGGGATATTGCTTAGATCGACAACATTAGACATTAATCGATTAGAGGTCGTCTAAGAGATTATTGAGAGGGCGAGTCGTAAACATTAGTAACCGTGTTGAAAGTGTTTACGGGTCACTATCCTAGGAGCTTATGGAACTAATTAGATCCTATAATTGCTAATTAGTGCACGTGTTCACGTAAGTCTCACGAGGGATTGGTCTACACATATATGTGATAGCCTTTAGCACAATTGAAGACATTACGTTTAATTATTGTGATTAGTTCGTTAATACATTAGTGATCCCACATAAGGAAGACACCCGAAACAATTCTTCCACTTGCACTTTCATCTTTGAGAGTTAGTTTTAGTTGTTTACTCAGTGTTTCTTTTTCTTATTGATGTTTGCTTTATCCTCCCGTTTAGCTTCTATAACACCATTTCGACTTATAGTTTTGGGGCTCCACGTTCTCATAGGTCCTTGGACGATAACTACTAGGTCGTATACTTACTCAATTATAACGAACACATACGCTTGTGGGGATTGTTATTGTTGTACTAAAAAGTGTGCAAAATACGAACCAAGTTAATACCTCCGGTTTGAGTCGAGCATTACTAACTGCAACCTATGTCTGAGCTGGCCAATTCTTAGCCCTATAGCACAAGTCAATTTTCGGTCTCTAAACAAAATTCGAAATTTAATTTCTGTTTAGAGACCGAAAACTCGGTCTCTAAACGAGCGTTCAAAATTGACGGTCAACTAAAATCTGGGATACACATACACATGTATCCCCCACCTTAATTAAAGAGCGGATTAAAAACGGTCTCTAAACAAACGGTTAAAATTGACGGTCAACTAAATAATTGGGATTTGAAAATTTTTATACCAATTAAAGATCGAATTTTTGGTCTCTAAACAAAATTCAAAATTTAATTTCTATATTAAAGACCGAATTGAAAACGATCTCTAAACGAGTGGTCAAAATTGGTAGTCAATGAAAATTTTGGGATACATAATTTTTGATACCAATTAAAGATTGAATTGTCAGTCTCTAAACAAAATTCAAAATCAAAATTTTAATTCGGTCTCTAAGTGGTTTGAAAACATAATAATAAAGACCGAACTGAAAACAGTTTTAAAACTCTATTTTTTTTTTCGGATAGGTCTCAAATCATTCTCTAGAGGAATTTTGTGTAGTGTAAATCATAATTATTACTTCAATTAGAATTGATGTTCCCAAAAGAGTGTGACACGTGTAGGTGGGGGATACATGTGTATGTGTTTTTAAAAAAAATTCAAATAATACAAACACAAATAATCAGAGTCGGGTTAGTTGTCCAAATGGTCAAGAGCTATGAAAATACTTAATGAGTATTTTAACAAATCTTAATCAAATAAACAAACTATATGCAGAATTATGATAGACCCCTTTTAATACTCCTTAAAAATAACTTAGTAAATCACAAGTTTTACTCACACCAAAAACTTGGTTTGTGTCAACACTAATAAAAATTACTTTTCCTTAAACAAATGATTAAGGTAATGATCAAAACAGTTTTATGCAATATCAAATAAGAGCAAGTTATGATCAAACAATAAGTAAGCAAGTAATAAAGTGCAATAAGTAAAGAACACAAGATCTATAGTGGTTCGCAGGTTAAACTGCTCCTACGTCCATTTCCCTAATTTAACAGGATAATTCCTTAATCACTTCGAAATTAACTTGTGTTATAGTGTCAAGGTGCACTCTCCTCTTATTTTTCTCTCTTGATTTCTTACAACCAACACTTGTTGTAATACTCTCAAATATCTCTCAAAGTTAAAGTATGATTTTGTTCTTGGTACCAACTTAGTGTGATATCATTTACAATTAAGAATAATGTAAATGATAGGATATCACTTGCTAGCTAGGCTTAGGATAAACAATAATTTATGCCTAGTGGGGAACTAATGATAACACTCAAATGTATTCTTAAAAGATTAATAACGAATGCTTGAGTGTTGAATGCTTTTGATAACTTGTAAATTCTTTGTAATAGCTTTAGTTTGTGTGTGTTCCCGTAAACTTGAAAGAATTCAAGTTTCACCCTATGTATATAAGTAAGAAACTATTTATTGGTGAAGATATTATTTCATAAATTTGAACGTATAAATTGTTCAAGGGTATGCATGCAATTTGTACATGCATTCACGTCCAATTCTGAAAACTTCATTTTATTTTCAGAGTTTGTTATGCACAATTACGGGTGGCAATTGATCATTGGCCTTCATGAAATATTTTATTTACCATAATTAGGTGAGCTTCAACCTCTTTGCACAAGTCTTAGTAAACTCATTTGAATGTCAGTTCAGGTTTCTTGACCATTTGATTAACTTGGAATATGCGCTGAGAATTCATTCATGTACTTGTCAATTGCCTTACTTGCAAAGTGCTCTAAACTTAACTTCATGTACCTTGACCAAACTGATGACTTGCAAAGTCTTCTGTATCATCATTCATAGCTCTTGCATACTTGAATTTTTATAAGACATGTTGGGATATTCAAACATTTGATATCCCTTATATTTAGTTTTGAAAAGTCAAACTACTTGTGTCAAGTAATTCTAGTCGATTAGACGTCTTCAACCAAGTAGAATACTTGAAGATAGAAGAAATAACTGCTCTAGGATAGTAATTCAAAAATAAGCAACGAGACAAACATCACACAAGAATTTAAGTGGTTCGATCAATGTGATCTACATCCACTGGACCAGACGAGTACTTCTTTGATTGATAAAGAATGTTTACACACTCATTCACTCAGAATAGGATATTTCCTCACTTCACTCGTGAACTCACACAACTCAAAGATTACAAAACGTACTACAATCTACAATCCAAAAATCGTCAACCTTTACAATGTACACATACAAGAGTATATAAAGACCAAAGGTAGTTGCTGCTGTTAGGAACTGTTTGAGTAGTTAACAACCGTTTGCAACCGCTTGTAACAACCCATGTGCTCTGTTATTGCCCAACTGAAATGGTAGTTATGCCCTCAAGTAGTTGTAACTGTAATACAACTAGTTAAACTAACTAACTTCCATATCAGAAGACTTGTCCATAAAGATCAGAACACTACTTAGTGATCTGATACTCAACTCTTCTGTTCTTGTGACCAAAAGCTGACTCTGCTGATAGACTTCTACTGTGCTGATTTTACTGTGCTGATAAGTACTGTGCTGATAATACTGTGCTGATAGTACTGTGCTGATATACCCTGCTGAAGTACTGTGCTTGGTATACTCTGCTGAAGTACTGTGCTGACCCAGTACTGTGCTAACTCAGTACTGTGCTGACCCAACCAACTGTGCTGAAATCTAAGCATCACCTCCTCAGCTGATTGAAAACCTTCAACTCACCTGATTTCGGCCTAAGTCATCTTATTTGATCCTATCAGCACACTACTTACTTAGTGTGCTAACTATGAGATTATGAGATAATACTGACAATTCTCCACCTTTAGCTCATAATCGAACTAACCTCCATCAAAACAAAACACCAACACTATCCTCCTCAAAGAATAGACTCCACTACTGATCTTCTCCCACAAGAACAGTAGTCTTCTCCTCAGAGGAATTAATGCAGTCCAATAAGTCTAAGACACAAGCCAAACTTCTCTTTTGGCAATGCCTTAGTGAACGCATCAGCAGGGTTCTCCTCTGTAGCAATCTTCACTACCTGGACCACCCCCTTCTCTACAATATCTCTTACAAAGTACAACTTTACATCTATATGCTTAGTTCTCTCATGATACCCCTGATGCTTTGCAAGATGTATTGCACTTTGGTTATCACAGAAGACAGTCACACTTCTCTGTGATATACCAAACTCCTTGAAGATCCCCCTAAGCCACATGCTCTCCTTAACTGCTTCAGTCAAGGCTACATATTCTGATTCTGTAGTAGATAATGCAACTACGGACTGATGTATTGACCTCCGTGATATAGCTGTACCAAATAAGGTGAACACATACCCTGTTAAGGACTTTCTTGTATCTACATTGGCTGCATAGTCGGCATCAACATATCCCACAAGAGTTTCTCCCTCATTCGATATCTTCTGAAATTTCAGACCCTTCTCAGCTGATCCTAGAACATATCTCATGACCCACTTAACTGTCTCCCAATGACTTAAGCCTGGATCACTCATGTATCTGCTGATTACACTCATTGCATGAGTTAAATCTGGTCTACAACACACCATAGCATACATTAAACTCCCTACTGCACTGGCATAAGGAACCTTACTCATCCGAGCTCTCTCTTGGCTGTTCTTGGGACACATCTGATTGGATAGCTTCTGATGCTGGCCAATTGGTGTAGAAACTGACTTAGCTTGATTCATCCTGAATCTCTCTAACACCTTCTTCAAATAGGTAGGCTGACTAAGCTGAATTGCTCCCTCAACTCTACTGATCTCCATCCCAAGGATCACTTTAGCTTCACCAAGATCTTTCATCTCAAACTCCCTTTTGAGAATCTCTTTCACCTGATTGATACTGTTAATAGACTCCCCTGCTATTAACATATCATCTACATACAGCAGAAGATAGGTAACTGAACTCCCAACTCGTCTGAAGTAAACACAGCTGTCATACAAGCTTCTTGCAAAACCAGCTGAGCATTGTCAAGGGCTTTGTTTGAGGCCATATAATGATTTTCCGAGTAAGCACACTTTGTCTTCTCCATCTTCTATGTCCAACCCTTATGGTATTTTCATGTAGATCTTCTCATCTAAGGTCCCATGAAGAAATGTTGTGGTCACATCCATCTGATGCAGCTCCAATTCATATTGAGCAACCATAGCCAATAAGATTCTAATGCTACAATGCTTTACAGCAGGAGAGAAGATTTCATTAAAGTCAATACCTTCTTTCTGTGTAAATCCTTTAGCTACAAGTCTTGCCTTGTACCTAATCTTGCCACCTCTCTGAGCCTCCACCTTCTTCTTGTAGATCCACTTACACCCAACAAGTTTCTTGTTCTTAGGTCTCTCAACAATCTCCCAAGTCTGGTTCTTGTTAAGAGATAATAATTCATCCTCCATAGCAACTAACCACTTCTCTTTGTCATGGCAGTTAGGGGTGGGTAAATATACCGAAATTTCGGTATACCGAGCTTTTCATACCGAAAAAATATCGAAATTATCGAAATTTTAGGTATACCGATATTTTCGGTACGGGTATGATATCGTACCGAAATTTTCGGTACGGTAACGGTATGGAAAATGATCATACCGCGGTATTTCGGTATACCGAAAAAATTTTGGTATTCGGTATGAAACGGTATATCGATATACCGAAATACTGAACCTTAATAAAACAATAATTTTATATTATTTTTAAATTAAAATAACTTTAATTATTAAAATTTAAATAAAATAAACCTTAAATAATTAATTTCGATATAAAACAATGCTTCAATATTTTAGGTACGAATTGGTATACATTGGTATACCAGTATTTCGATATGAAATGATGGTTTAATATTTTCTATATAAATTGGTATACCGATATGGTACAGATGAATTTTTACGTACCAAAAATTTCGGTATACCGAAATTTCGGTACGATAACGGTATGTATTTTTTCAATATCGAAATTTTCGGTATGATAACGGTATGGTTCGGTATGATCGGTATACCGTACCGAACCACCCCTAATGGCAGTTGATGGCTTATGTGTAAGTTTTAGGCTCCAGAGACTCCACCTCAAGAACTGCACATAATGCAAATGATACAATGTCAGCTTGACCATACCTCTGAGCTGGGTGAACTTCTCTTCTGGTTCTGTCCCTAGTCAGCTGATAGTCATGAAGCTCAGTATCACTATGAGTAGTCTCCTCCTCATCTGGATCAATCTGATCTTCAGTTAATCTTCTGGTTTCAACATGCTCCACCTCAACATGTGTCTCATCTGGTTTGTTGTGTGCTGCACTTGAACTTGCCTCTTCTTTCAATGACATTTTACTTTCATCAAAAGTTACATCTCTGCTGATAATACACTTCTGCATCCCAGCTTCAAGGCACCACAACCTATACCCTTTCACTCCTGAAGGATACCCTACGAACACACATTTCAAGGCTCGAGGCTCAAGCTTATCTTGCTTGACATGGGCATATGCTGAATAACCATAAACCTTCAAATTACTGTACTCAGCTGCATGGCTAGACCATAACTCTTCTGGGGTTTTAAATTGCACAGCTGAGGAAGGGCTTCTATTTATCAAATGGGCTGCTGTTGACACTACTTCTCCCTAAAATACTTTAGGCCGTCCCAAGATGCTCAAAATGCACCTGACCCTCTCAAGCAAAGTCTGGTTCATTCTCTCAGCAACTCCATTATGCTGAGGTGTACCTGGTACTGTTCTATGCCTCACTATACCCTTCTTCTTGCAGAAAACATTGAACTCTTCTGATATGAACTCCAACCCATTATCAGTTCTCAAATGCTTGAGCTTCTTTCCAGAGACATTCTCAACCTCAGTGAGCCATTCCTTGAACTTTTCAAATGCTTCTGACTTGGATTTCAGGATAGTGATCCATACCTTTCTTGAGTAGTCATCTTTGATAGACATGATGTATCTCCCACCACTTCTGGTCTGATTCCTAGCTGGTCCCCATAAATCTGAATGGACATAGTCCAAAACTCCTTTGGTAGAGTGTGAACTCTTTTTTTTTCAAACTTCAATCTCTTGGATTTCCCAAGAATGCAGTGCTCACACAAATCAAGCTTTGTGATCTTGTCACCACCTAGCAATCCTTGCTTACTTAGCTCAAGTAAGCCCTTCTCTCCTACATGACCTAATCTTCTGTGCCACAACATTGAGTTGTCTTGCACCCTTGCCACATCTGATCTCCCAATTACTGTTCCTCCCTTAAGAAAGTAGAGATCTTGCCTTCTCTCACCTTTAAGAACAGTAAGCTTCCCCTTTGAAACTCTGAGCTCTCCATCTTCTGACTGGAATTTATAGCCCAATGAATCCAGCATGCCAAGAGATATCAAATTTCTCTTGAGTTTAGGAACATACCTGACCCTCTTGAGAATCCTCACTACTCCATCATACATCTTCAAGTGTATTGTACCTTCACCTTTGACTTTGCAAGTGTGATCATTCCCTAACAACACAGAACCTCCATTCTGATGCTTAAAATCATGAAACCAATCTCTTCTTGGAGTAATGTGGAAAGAACACCCTGAATTTAAAATCCAATCCTGTTGTTCTTTAGTGGAAGTGATGGATAGGGACTGAGCTGACTCATATCCTTTCTGCTCCTTATCTTCTTGGGTTTGATTTGCTTGATTCTTATCAACAGGGTTCTTAGGACCAGATTTTCTCATAAGTTGTCTGTACTTGAAATAAGTACTTTTAAAGTGCCCGGGTTTGTTGCAATGGTGGCACACTACTACCCCTTGATTTGACACAACTGATTTTCCCTTATCAGCTCCCTTGGGTTGACTAGACCCCTTCTTGGAGACAGGTTTCTTCTGTCCTCCCTTGATTACCAATCCTTCGCCGCTGCTACTTTTATCTCATTGAGATGTCTTATTATGTAGTAGCTTGGACTTGACAGCCAAGATCACATCCTCCAATGTGATTACGTTCTTTCTACCATACAAGATGGTGTCCTTTAGGATTTCAAAGGACTTAGGAAGAGCACTCAACAAGATAAGAGCCTTATCCTCTTCTTCTAGCTTGACATCCAAATTCTCCAGATCATCAAGTATCTTGTTGAACTCATCTAGCTGCTCCGTAATGGGTTTGTCATCTCCCATTCTAAAGGCATACAACTTCTGTTTCGAATAGAGTCGGTTAGCAAGAGTTTTCACCATATATAACTTCTCAAGTTTATCCCAAACCTCATTCGCTGACTTCTCTTTAGCAACCTCCCTCAAGACCTTATCTCCAAGGCAGAGTAGGATCGTGCTTCGAGCTTTTCTGAGCAACTTGCTCCTTTTAGCCGCAGCTGCTGAGTTTCTTCTGCAATCTCTTCTGATTCTTCGAGAGCCTCGAATAATCCTTGTTGTTCAAGGAGGGCCTGCATCTTGACCTTCCACAGCCCAAAATCTCCCGTGCCTGTAAACTTCTCTATGTTGTACTTGGTAGAATTCCCCATCTTAGATCTGCAGCTACTTTAGTTTCCCACAGACGGCGCCAATTGTCAAGTAATTCCAGTCGATTAGACGTCTCCAACCAAGTAGAATACTTGAAAATAGAAGAAATAACTACTCTAGGATAGTAATTCAAAAATAAGCAACGAGACAAACAACACACAAGAATTTAAGTGGTTCGATCAATGTGATCTACATCCACTGGACCAGACGAGTACTTCTTTGATTGATAAAGAATGTTTACACACTCATTCACTCGGAATAGGATATTTCCTCACTTCACTCGTGAACTCACACAACTCAAAGATTACAAAAAATACTACAATCTACAATCCAAAAATCATCAACCTTTTACAATGTACACATACAAGAGTATATAAAGACCAAAGGTAGTTGCTGCTGTTAGGAACTGTTTGAGTAGTTAGAAACCATTTGCAACCGCTTGTAACAACCCATGTGCTCTGTTATTGCCCAACTGAAATGGTAGTTATGCCCTCAAGTAGTTGTAACTGTAATACAGCTAGTTAAACTAACTAACTTCCATATCAGAAGACTTGTCCATAAAGATCAGAACACTACTTAGTGATCTGATACTCAACTCTTCTGTTCTTGTGATCAAAAGCTGACTATGCTGATAGACTTCTACTGTGCTGATAAGTACTGTGCTGATAATACTGTGCTGATAGTACTGTGCTGATATACCCTGCTGAAGTACTGTGCTTGGTATACTCTGCTGAAGTACTGTGCTGACCCAGTACTGTGCTGACCCAACCAACTGTGCTGAAATCTAAGCATCACCTCCTCAGCTGATTGAAAACCTTCAACTCATCTGATTTTGGCCTAAGTCATCTTATCTGATCCTATCAGCACACTACTTACTTAGTGTGCTGACTATGAGATTATGAGATAATACTCACAACTTGTAATAGGAGAAGTTGGTTTGGTGCTCTCGATTCATGATTAGACAATCACGTGAGCTTTAGAACCTTTAGATGTTCATATATTTTGGTGTAATTTCCTTAATGTGAGTACCATTCATGCTTGTTTGCTCTACAACTTGCCAATTGTCTTGTTTGAGGTTATTATTTTTGTGAGATTCTTGAAAGCGATATAAGGTCATCTTTGTTTTGAATAGTCACTTCGCCAAATTCTCCATACCATTAATTTATCTGTAATTAGCTACTTTGATCCTATTGACTTATATTCTTTGGCAACCTACAAATTTAGTCTATTTGTCTCTATCTTTTATGAGCTTAATTTTTCTATGAACTAGTGGATCTTAAATGTTGACAAATGGAGTTGAATTGAGCATAAATGTGAATTTGGTGGGATTTTTTAGTTTAAAAGTGAAAGAATTAAAAAAAGATGAATTGTGAGTTGCTCAAAAAAAAAAAAAAAAAAGATTGAGTTGACGAGAAAAGAAAAAAAATTGAAAAAGAAATCTCTCTTGTGTCCAAAAACAATTGGTTGAGTTTCAAGATCAAAAGTGTTCAAAAAGTTTTGGTGGTGAAAAATATGCTTAAAAAGAAAAGGAACAAGTAGATTGTGTGAGATGGAGGAATTTTAGTTGCCTTGAGTGTTACAGATATTCGACGGGGTGTCTTTAATTCTCGCTCCACTAGTTTACGAGTCACTTTATCAAAATCTTCTCTACCATAACAAAAGAGCCTACATTACAACCAAATGTGAAGTCCTTGTTGTTTCATAAATTGAGCACATGACATGTGGTGGAGAACTTAGACGTTTGGCAAGCACATATTGTAGTGCATTTGTGTGGTTTGATTTTGAGAACATACATTCCTTGATATACACTTTGTGTGATGAGTAATACACTTACTTGAGATGAAATGTGAATTGAGCACTTAATCTTGCATTGATTTGAACATAGCTTGTGAACTTGTTTGTTGATTTCTCTACCTCAAAGCTTGATTAGATTTAAGAAGTTGACAATCACTCCGTTTATGTTATTTTGAATGAATTACTTCGCAATTCTCCAACTTATTCTTTTTCTCTTTCGTTCCTCGGGAACGAGCAACACTTTAAGTTGGGAGGGGAGTTGATTAGTGTGAAAATTGTTTGAAATTCTTGTTTTTATATAATTTGCATAATTTGATAGGATTCCATGCATTATTTACATTAATTTGACTCATTGTACTTGATTTTGGAAAGAAAGTGTAGTTTGTTATTTTTGTAGGGAAATGAACATTTTTGGAGTAAAATATGTCTCAATTATTTTGTGGAGTCAATCGAAGAAATAAATTAGGTAGAAAATAAAATGATTGGACTAAAAAAGAATTATAGAAGGGAGAAAAAATGGCAGCTCAAAGTCTAAGCCATGTGTATCCAATTAATTGATTTGAAGTTGGGCCCTGTGAGAATTAGGTTTTGATCACCATTGACTTTTGGTGAGTGAGATAATTTGTATATATATAGTTGTTTACAAGAGTAACCGATATACAAGAATCAAAGAGAGAATATATACAAAGTAAATGTAAATCTCTATATACAAGGAAGGTTGAATTATTCCTTAATATCTCCCATCCACTACAAAATTTGGCTCAGATCGCAAGGGAAATTACCGAGGGAAAAAAATCCCTTACAAATGGCAAGAGAATTGCCTAGGGAGTGAATGGGCAAGGGAAAATACCTAGGGAAGAAAAAACCCTTGCTAAACGCCTAGGGAAACTAAATCCCTTGGCATTCCCGAGAATATTGGCAAGGGAATTTAAATTTGAAAATTTCCAAGGGAGTGGGCCCTTGCAAAGTTTGACACGTCAATTAAAATTCACGAGGGTTAGTGGGCCCTCGGTAAAGCCCTCGGCGAATGGAATATATAATTGAGTAAAGATTGAAATGTAATAAGAAAATGATCAGGGTTTTATCTACTTAACTGGTCTTTAATGTTTTGTACATAAGTAGTCGGTCTTTAAATAAAATTACTACGTAATCTATTTTTATAAAATAACTTCAGTTTAATGAGGGCTTTTTAATTTATTTTTACTCTGCGTCTACAAAATAAGAATTATGCCGAACATACGTGAATTTGGAGTATGGTTTTATTTATTGAGTTTTAGTACGACTTTGATTATTGTTTTAAGATTAAGTGATTTTGGTTTGGTTTTAGAGTCAAAATTTATAAAGGATAAATGAAACAAAATGAAACTTGTAGAAAAAGTCAAGATAATTACCAAGTTTCCCATAATTCCTGTAACCGCTTATTAATAATACATTTAGAGTATTTTTGGTAATTAATATTCAAAAAAAAAAAATTCAATATTTTAAAGTACACCAAATAAGATAACAAAATATTTATAATATTTGTATTGAAAAAATATAAAATGTATGTTTGTTACCAATTATCAAACAAGCAATCAAGTTTAAATTAAATAAATTAAAGAAGAAAAATCTGGAAATATAACACATATATTAATTGCATTTAAAATATAACGGAAATAGTTCATGGCCCAACGGCAAAATGGGCTCTCATAAGCACATCATTTTCAGCAGGTCGCGGGTTCAACTCCCCGTGCGTGCAGCTGTGGGGGAAATTAAAAGGTGCGTGGGTGGCTGGGAATGGGTTGGTGCGTGGGTGGCTGGGAATGGGAATTAAAAACCCAGATATTTCGTTTTTTATTACCAATTTCCCCTGCTATTTTTTTGGAATATAACCCTTGCTATTGCCTAGGGAAATATTCACTTGCCATTTTTAAGGGAAATTTTCCCTTGCTATTTTCAAGGGATTTTCTTATTCCCTTGCTACTAAATTGCCGAGGAACATTTTGTCGAGGGAAGTGGGCCCTTGCTAATTCCCTTGCTAAATGTATTGGCAAGCGTTTTTCCCTCTCTAAATCCCTTGCTATTGGGAGTGAATTTTGTAGTGATCAAGCTTTGTGTGAGATGTGGAAAAACGTAGAGCTTGGAGCGCAGGAACTCGAAAGTCGGGCGAGGAAGACTCTTTGTAAACATGTCTGCGAGCTGGAGGTGAGATGGCACAAAATCGATGAGAAGTCTCCCGGAAGTTACCATTTCCCGAACAAAATGGCAGTTGATGTGTTTTGCCCGCTTATGGGCGACCGGATTTTGGTTGAGGAATATAGCACTTCTATTACCAGTAAGAAGAACTGGGCGAGCAGGGGGTAGCTGACGAAACTCCCGTAGAAGGTTCGTCAGCCAGATTATATTAGCAGCTGTGTTCGCCATCTCCCTATATTCAGATTCGCAGCTCAAGCGAGCAACAATAGGCTGTTTCTTAGAACTCCAAGAAACAAGGTTACCACCCAAGAAGATTGAATAGCCATAGGTAGATCGACGAGTTTCAAGACACTGAGCCCAATCAGCGTTAGAATAGCCTACAATTGATCGATCAAGTCGGCGAGCAAAGGAAAGGCCGTAGTGAAGAGTCCCTTTGACGTAGCGGATGATGCGCTTGACCGCAGAGAAGTGATCCGTAGAGGGTGTCTGTAGGAACTGACTAACATGATTTACTACAAAGGAAAGGTCCGGGCGTATGATTGCCAGATATTGGAGAGCACCAACAAGCGAGCGATAGAGGGTTGGGTCCGAGAATGGGGCACCAGTGCTCGTCAGAGATTCACCAACGACCAAGGGTGTAGCAATTGGGCGAGAGTCAGCCAAAGATGCTCGGTCGAGGACATCTCTAGCATACTTGGACTGGCTAATGAAGAGACCATCCGAAGTATAAGAGATCTCAAGGCCTAGAAAATAATTTAGGCGACCCAAATCCTTTAGTGCAAATTCCTTGTGCGCCTGCGAGATGAAGCGAGCAAGGAGGGATGGTTCATTGCCCGTCACAATGATATCATCCACATAGAGGAGCAAGAAGATAACAAACTTGCCCTTGTGGATGAAGAACAGTGAGGAATCGGACTTGCAAGCAGAAAAACCGAGGTCAAACAGAAATGTGCTAAACCTTTGAAACCAGGCAAGGGGGGCTTGTCGCAGGACATACAGTGCATTTTTTAGGCGACAAACGTAATTCGTGAAGCGAGCATCAATGTAGCCAGGAGGTTGAGCCATGAAAACGGGTTTGTCCAAGACACATGTTGGGATATATATATCCCTAGTTTAGTTTTGATAAACCAAATCAAACATGTAATAGGATAAGTTGTATTGTATAGACAACTTTATTATACATCTTGTAATAGATAGGACTCTGGTTAGAAGAGAAGACATGCCAATGCTCAAGAAGAGAAGAGAAGACCAAGACCAGAAGTCTCCTGATAAGATGAGTTAAACTCATCTTATAGGATAAGAAGAATAAGAGTAAGATGAGTATACGAGCAGAGTAGAAGTCTTCTTATACCAGCAGAGTAGAAGTCTTCTTATACCAGCAGAGTAGAAGTCTTCTTACACCAGCAGAGTAGAAGTCTTCTTACACCAACAGAGTATAAGTCTTCTTACACTAGCAGAGTAGAAGTCTTCTTATACCAGCAGAGTAGATGTCTTCTTACACCAGCAGAGTAAAAGTCTTCTTACACAAACAGAGTAGAAATCTTCTTACACCAGCGGAGTAGAAGTCATCTTACACAATCAAGGGAAGACCAATCAGAGCTGAAATCAAGGATTGACAAGATATGTGCACAAGAAAGGAAAGTCCAAGATATGATTGAAATTACATGACAATGGTAATATTCAATCATATCAAATCAAGAGATTTGCAATTCCTGAATTAGTGGAGATTTGAATTGCTATCATCCAACGGTAACATTCAAACATCAACACTATATAAATGAGTTCAGTCCATACATCATTGGGAGTGTGAAGAGGTGTGAGATGTAGAGGTCGAGCAAAGTTCTTAAAGTCTAGAAATAAGAAGAGCTCAAGAAGATCGTTCATGAAGATTCAACACGCATCACCTCATCCCCAGTGAGTGAACTCATAACATCTAAACCATTTTAGCCACTCATATATATCCATAGCTTAGAGAGAATTTCCCAATCCTAGCATGAGGTTAAAACAGATTGTAAGGGAAATTCTCATCTAGTTCATATACACAAAACCCACCTTCTACCATCAAACCTTAGAAGTCAAGTTGAGTGTTCATCACTGTAAAGAGTGCAAGTGCTCTATAATCACTTGTGGAGTGCAAGTGCTCGCAACTCACTTGTGGAGTCCAAGTGCTCCCAATCATTTGTGGAGACCATAGCAGTTGGGACTGCTCAGATCTCAAAGTCCTAACCTTGGGACTATAAAGGACAAGCCCTTGTAATTTTCGGGAAATTAAAGGGATTAAACATCACGTTTGGAACGTGAGAGTGGACGTAGGAACGTATATCCGAACCACTATAAATTATGATGTTATTTACATTTTCTGCACTTTACTTTCAGTTATCTCATACATATTTGTGCACAAACTGTTTTACAAACTGTATTTAAGTAATAGATGAGTATAATCTTTATGGGCACACTAAAAAATTCTGCACTTAACTCCGATAGGTAATTAATCAGCCGACTAACTAGTCCTAGGCCCCTAGTGAAATCTGAAGACTAGTTACCTTGAAGAGTTAGTTTATTTTCCACACCATCAGCAGACATCAAGTCAGCTGATCTATACTTGACTCGTCTTGTTTTTCGGGGACCAACAACACAATTGAGAAAGGCATTTTTAACATCAAACTGATGAAGGGGCCAGTTGGACTGAACAACAATGGCGAGGACAACCCGAACGGTCGTAGCCTTGACTACCGGACTGAAAGTGTGAGAAAAGTCGTCGCTAGGAATCTGAGTGAAGCCCTGTGCGACCAGACGAGCCTTATGTCGCTCAACAGAGCCGTCTAAGTGATACTTTGTCCGAAAGACCCACTTGGACCCGACGATATTCACACCCGACGGGCGAGGGACCAGATCCCAAGTGTGATTGCTGTGGAGGGCATCAATTTCCTCCTGTATGCCCGCTAACCAAAGAGGGGACTTGGCAGCTGACTTGAACCCCCGTGGTTCGGAAGAGAGGGCCAAGGCAGAAATAAGTGACGAGGTTGTCGAAGCGACCGTGTACTTAGGTTTGAATATGCTCGCCTTACCCCGAATAACCATAGGGAGCGAAGATGGAGGCAGAGGCAAAGGGCGAGCAGGTGGTGGTGGCTAGGCGACCACCGGAGCAATAACCTGATCAAGTTCGGAGGAGCACAATGAACAAGGGGCAGATGTGCTCGGAGGAGACTGGTCGGCAGATGATGGCAAACATATAGGCTCCAAAAATACTGAGACGTCCAACATAGGCATGGGAGAGGAGCGAGCAGAGGCCGAGAACGGAAAGCATTGCTCGTAAAATTTTGCATGACGAGTGATGAACACCTTGTTCGTGTCTGGATCAAGACAACAAAAACCTTTGTGAGTACTGCTGTAGCCCAAGAAAATGCAAGGGCGACTACGAGGGGCAAGTTTGTGCGGAGCATAATCTCTGAGAAAGGGATAAACACGACAACCAAGGGGCTTGAAGTTTCCATAGTTTGGCGGCGAGGCGAAGAGAGCCTGAAATGGAGAAGTGCCATTAAGGATGGCAGACGGTTGATGACGTAAACAACTGCAGCAAAGACATCAAACCAAAAACGAGAAGGGAGGTTGGCATGAAACATCATAGAGAGCCCTGTTTCGGTAATGTGTCGATGTTTGCGCTCGGCCCTGCCATTTTGATCGGGAGTGTATGGACATGACAATCTATGGAGAACTCTATGTGCTCGCAAAAAGCTGGAGACCCGATTATTGACGAACTCTGTCCCTCTATCACTCTGAAACACCTTCACAAATGTGGAGAGCTAGTTGCAAACAAAAGTGTGAAATGTTTCTAGAATGGCAGGAAATTCACTTTTAGTTCGCATGGGATAAATCCAAGAGAAGCGAGAAAAGTCATCAAGAAACACAGCATAATAACGATAATCGTCCGTGGACACAACAGGTGCAGGACCACATAAATCACAATACACTAATTCGAGGACAGATAAAGCTCATTTTTTATTGATATTAAAGGATAAAAGTTTGCTCTTGGCTAACTGACAGGAAGATCAAACACCAGGAGTAGGTAATAAATAGCACCTAACTTATGAAAAAGTTTCAAAACATCAAATGGGACATGCCCCAATCGTAAATGCCATAAAATAAAGGAGGCCTTAGACACAGTGGATCGAACAGTTGCAACAAAGGATGGAATAGAGGAGTCAAACACATACAAGCCATGCTTACATATGCCCCGAGCGACTACCTCATTGGTGTTCCGCTTCTGAATTGTAAACGACTTGTTAGAGAAAATAACATCAACATGCAAATCAGAGGTTAACTTGTTGATAGATAAGAGGTTCTTCGTAATGTCGGGCACAACAAGCACATCACAAAAAGAAGAACCATTACCGATTATCACTGAACCATTACTGGAGTATGGTGTGTAGGAATCCAGATCGGTGGGGCGAGATGTTATGTGAGCGGAATCCCCAGAGTCAATATACCAGTCAGAGGTGGACGGAGGATCGAGCGAGCACACATAGTTAAAATCTTGAGCCAAATGAGCGGTAGAGTGGTCGGGCTGACGAGCATTCGATGGACCGATGGAGTGCTCGAGCGTACCGACTAGGGCATTTATCAACATAGTGATTGCCCCGACATATTTGACAGCGAGGAATATAGGGCCGACGATCACCACGACCGCAACCGTGACGATCACCCCGAAACGACAAGGAGCTACCGCCGCGATGGGTGGCCTGGCCGCGAGAGTGCGACAAAGAGTCAGGAGTGGTGCGAGGACGAGCATTGGAGACGAAAGCAGCTTGAGGTGCAGTAGCATCAGGGGGCTTGTTCATAATCTCAAACGCTGTTGCCTAATGTAGGAGATCTCGAAAGGGCGGAACCGGAGATCCCCAAAGTGTGGCCCCAAACCTCGTAGGAACCAATGAGATTTGTCAGAATCGTCGACGAGCTTACCTATAGCGGCCAGTTGATCGCAGATGAGTTTGAATTTGCGACCGTAGTCGGCAATGGGCATGTCGTTGCGCTTGAGGAGAAGGAGTTCCTCGCGGAGTTGGGTGGTGCGAGACTGAGAGGAGTGACTGAAGGCAGCCTCAAGGGCTACCCAGGCGTCCTGAGAGGTGTCACGGTCGATCACTTCGGAGAGGGATTCCTCAGTGGGGGGGGAGGGAGAAGGCCAAGGACTTTCTGATCCTTAGCACGCCATACGGTGTAGACCAGATTAGCGGTGTTGTTGACGGTGGGGGGGGGCAATGGTAGATCCGTCAACGAAGCCGAACTGATCGGCACAAAGAAGCATTGGAAGAACCTGCTTCTTCCACAACAAGAAGTTCGTGGAGGTCAATTTGACTTTAACCATATGTATTAATACATTAATGGGGATTGAAGAATCGACTATTGAAATGTAGATCGAGGGGGACAAGCTCGATGTGAGAGGAAGAGGACGAGGGGGACTGGCTCGTCGGAGAGGGGAAGAGATGTCGTGAGGGCTGAGGGAGAAGTGTATTAGGATCGAGAAAATGCTGATACCATGTGAGAATTAGGTTTTGATCACCATTGAATTTTGGTGAGTGAGATAATTTGTATATATATAGTTGTTTACAAGAGTAACCGATATACAAGAATCAAGGAGAGAATATATACAAAGTAAATGTAAATCCCTATATATATACAAGGAAGGTTGAATTATTCCTTAATAGGCCCATTCCTCATTTTTGGGGTGTCGTGGGGTATATACCCCTCAAGTAAATGAGGAAAGAAAGAAGAAAAAAATTAGGGTTTTGGGGGTGTGTATTTATCATGTGGAATTTTAAGAAAAAATGGTATATGAGGTAATTTAGAAGGAGTGCATCTATCTCAAATGTATGGGGGCGTGCATTTAACAAAGCTGGAGGGGTATATACCCCACGCCTTTTGAGGTCGCAACATAGGAATTTTTGGGCCCATTTCAACAATTAAGGTAGAAGCCCACATATATTTTTCATGAATTGGGAGAAAGACACGAGGAATTGGAAAATAGAGACACAGACGTGAGGAATAGCTAGCGCAGAAAAATAGGGCAGCTCATTCGGGTGACAGAAACCCCCTCCCTCCCCACTTCACTCAATAGAATAAATTAGTTTAGTTCACTTTCTTAGCTAGTTTTAAATGAATTATTTGATTTTATTGTAAGAGTTGCAGAATTTAAAGGCATGAGGTTCTGTAACACCCCGTCCCAAAATTGAATATGAAATAAAATAATGAATAATTTAAGAACTTTCAATTATATTAATAGTGTTATTTGTTTTCAAAAGTTTTGATTTTCAGGAAGACGGACGAGCATTCTGATCCGGGAGCACTCCTAGCACATAATAAAGAAATAAATAGAATATAAGGTTTGATGAATATTTAATAAGTGTCGAAAATTAAAGAAGTCTAAATGATAACCTTACAAATCATTTTATCAAGCTTATGTGATAAACTACTTGACAAAGCATAATATATTTTAATTGACTAGTTATCTTAATTTTAATATGAAATATATAGGTCTGATTGATTTACTTTCTTACGCATGAATAGATATAATGAGTAAAAGATTCATAATTATAAAAATTACATTTTCTTGGTGAGTATGCTTTTCGTGTCTTTGTGATATAATGTTTGTCTTATTTGATTTTATTTTATATTAGGACTCATTCTGATACTTCACTATTAAATTAATATTAGAATTAAAATAAAAATAATATAGGTAGCCTTAAGTCGAATTTTATAATTAAATAATTTTCATCTCAAAGCGTGACGATTTTATCACCACTATAAATCTTGTGTTGTTTATTTACTGTTTTATATTTGTTAATTGTTCTTAATTGTTAATTTGGATAATCAACGAGATTCTGAATATCGAAGTTGAATAGACAAGTTAAGTTGATATTTGCAGAATAGACGAGTAAGGTTTTGAATTGTTTAGTTGAGTATAAATTTGCTAAGTGCCTATTAATTTGATATTCCGCATTGTTAAATCTCTGATATTTTAGAAAAAGTTTTAAAGTCTATTCACCCCCCTCTAGACTTTGGACTAGTTCTAATCTTAATAACTCAAGTACTTGGGACCAACATAAGTATTTATTTGATCAATTGCATGATTTTAACTACTAATTCATATGTTGATGCATGATTATTGCGACGAGAGTTAATATTCATTTTTTATCGTATGAGCGAGGGATTGTGGTAATGTGATTTGATTTTAACGAGAGTTGAGTAAATTCATTAGAAACTCCATTAATTTACATTAATTACTTGAATGAGAATTTATGTAATTAGTGAAGAGATTATAACAAATCGAAGCAAACAGACATAAACTTCTGGAACTTGATGTTACAGACGACGCGCTGGGATTGGATGACGAAGAAATTGAGCAGCGGAGAATTTTTTTGAACGATATATTCATAGACTGCGGGACAAGGCATATGCTCCTAAGCCAAAAAGAAAAGAACTAGTGGATCAAGGAGGGTGATGCGAATACCAAATTCTTCCACAAATGCATTAATGCCCGATGTAAGGAAAACGACTTATCAAATTTGTGCTTCGATGGAAACTGGCTTACCTCACCAGCGGAAATCAAGTCTGCTATCTCAGATCATTTCAAAAAGCATTTCCAGGCTCTCCCCACGTCTCGACCCTCCATTCCCCCTGGCTTCGCGCGCTGCACCATCAGCGCAGCAGACAATCTGATGCTAACAAAAGCCTTCACAACCGCTGAAATTAGGGACGCTGTCTAGTGCTGCGAGCCTTCCAAATCGCCAGGCCCTGATGGCTTCTCCTTAGATTTTATCAAAGCAAACTGGGAAATTCTGAAGGGTGGTTTTCACAATCTTTTTTATGAATTTCACTCAAACGGGAGATTCTTCAAAGGATTTAATCCATCCTTCATAGCATTAATCCCAAAAAAACAAAACCCCACAAGCATCGGTGACTTCAGGACAGTCTCCATGATCAACAGCTACTACAAGGTTATAGCTAAAGTATTGGCTAGAAGACTTTCCAAGGTTATCGGGTCGATGATATCGGAGTCCCAAACAGGCTTCATTCAGGGTAGACAGATTTTAGACGGAGTGCTAATCCTTAATGAAATCATAGATGAGGCAAAAAAGAAGGAGGAACGATTGCTTTTCAAGATTGACTTCGCGAAGGCCTTTGATTCGATTGACTGGAAATTCTTGGATGACATGATACGAAGTATGGGATTCGCAACGCTGTAAGGTAAATGGATCCGTGAATGGGTTACGTCGGCCTCTGCTTCTTTTCTTATTAATGGCAACCCCTCAACAAAGTTCAAATTGGAGTGGGGATTAAGGCAAAGGGATCCTCTCTCACCGCTACTCTTTATCATTGCTGCAGAGGGCCTGAGCATGCTGATTAATAGGGCCATATCCAAAGGACTATATGACGCTGCTGCAATTGGACGAAAGTGTATCCCCATCTCACACCTATAATACGCGGACGACACAATCTTGGTGGGTGAAGCGACTACAAAAAATATTTGGGCTCTCAAATGTTTGTTGGTTAACTTCGAACAGCTATCTGGTCTGAAGATTAATTTCTCCAAGTGCAGTATTCTTGGAATTAATATGGACGCGGAGGTAGTTCACGACGCGGCAGCGTTCTTTGGATGCCACGTTGGAGAACTCCCGATGAATTTTCTTGGCATCCAAGTTGGAATTAATCACAGTAGGACTGTGGCCTGGAAAGACGTGGTGCAGAAGATTAAAAGCAGAATTAATTCCTGGGGGGACAGGCAGATATCCTTCGGCGGTAGAATTACACTACTCAGTGCGGTTTTTGTCTCGTTGCCCATTTATTATCTATCATTTTATCGAATTCCAAAGAAAACCCTAAGTGAAATTTCATGGGTCTCATAGAATGATGTTTGTAGACCTAAACCAGTCGGGGGACTCGGTGTTCGAAACTTGATTTATTTAACATATCTCTTCTTGGCAGGTGGGCGTGGAGAATTCGGACGGAGCCTAACTCACTGTGGGTAAAAATTTTGGATTCAAAATATGATATTTTCTTGACAAGGGCAAATTCATCATTGACGAACCAGAACAAGGCAACGTGTTGGTGGAATATGATCCACGATCTCTTCTTCGCCAGCTCTTCCAGCCAATGGTTCAATCAAAATTTAATCAAAACTTTGGGCGATGGCAGCAGCACCTCCCTCTGGCACGAGCGCTGGACGGACGAGCCAAATTTGAAGGACATGATATGCTCCAACACAGACACAAAGATCAGCGAGTCCGGCGAATGGGTAGACAACATCTGGACTTGGAATATTCCATGGAGAAGACCCCTTTTTCCTCGAGAGGAATCGCTGGCTGCAGAGCTTCTTAGTGCACTCGGGCCCATTAATCTACAGCTTGTATCCACAGATACATGGAGGTGGAATCTTACCGGAGATGGCATCTACAGTGCTAAGTCGGCTTACGGGGGCCAAGGCCTTCAGACACGAACACAACCCCTACAAGATCGAGGATGCACTATCAGCCATCAGACTGCTATGGAATAAGATGACCCCTCCCATGCTTAGCATGGAAAGTGATTCGAGGACGGATTGCCACTCGAAGCGAGCTATGGAAGAGAAATATTCTTAGAAACGGAGATGACATGTCATGCGCACTCTGTGGTGCAGCCAAGGAGACCCATCATCGATCCAATTATGATTATTTTCTGAAAAAGAACAATGTTGAAGATCATTTCCCGTTATAAGTATGATTTTAACACATATACAATGTTGAAGATCATTCCCCTTAATTAATTGACGTTGGTTGTGAACCTCCTGGAATTTCTTTGTTCTGGTCCTCGACTGTGAGATAGATGTAGGACACTTCGTTATATATATAAGCAGGAATTAAATATTGTTTTAATTGACTTTAGATATGGTTTGATGGAGCATTAAGATGCTAGCTATAGGTTGTGATGTTGTGTACTCATGGGATTTTATTCAGTATTTGAGACTATTGAGGATCAGAAACAAGCTTATATTAATGTGTATATATAACCTATCTGGTAGAAATCATTTTGGGATGTTTGAGATTAACAGGAACATACAATTAATATGTTTCTTATGTGTGAAATCAAAGTTAGAAGTCATTGTTTATTTTTTGTGTTCAAGTTGTATATTTGTATCTTGACAACTGCAATGGATTCATCCTCTTGGGATCATTTTGTCTTATGTTTTATATATATATTTAATGGTGTATAAAATTAATTCATTACTATATTAAGTACACACAATTATTATAGCATGATAGAGTATTTCTACAGAGGACAAGAACTGCCAAGTGGTAACTTTGATACTGTGCAAGCAAGCAACATGCGGGTGAGGGTTGTTGGAGCATTCATAAACCCATTTCAGTATGTTGCAGTTTAAAGATGACTTTTTAACTTTATTTCAGGGGATTTTTAAGTAATATTGTTTGAATTTAATGTTTTTTCTAGCATGCAAACTCTATACTGGGTTTTATATTGTTTCTTGTTGCGGTAGATTGTTCAGTTCATATGCTATGAATTTTAGGACATGTGACTTCGTGTGGATGTTCTTGATAACATTTGGTTGACTTTTGCTTGGTTATTTTTTGTACTGAATATTAAGTTGTATAAATGAACAATTATACCTTTTTTTTTTAGAATTACATTATAAAATTACCTTTACATTTAATATAATTTATATTATTCAAATTAAGATTTGATAAAATCACAAATCATTGGTAATCGCGGTCATAAATACAATCTCGAAATTCAAACTTTCCTAAAACTACCAATATTAATAATAAATGATTGTCATTTTAATAATAATTATAACTTCTCCATTAAATTAGGAATAACTACCAATAAGTATTAATTTCCAGATTAATAATGACTTAATGTTATTATTAGGGGAAATAAAAAAACCGTTTAAGAACAAGAATCGACAAGATTAACCAAGTTGGATGGAAAACCATATAAAATAAAAAACAAAGAAGAACATACGAATTAATTAATTAATTATCGAGTAACATAATATATGCTTGACTACATGCTAAAATAGTATGCACATTTTAATATATGCTTGACAACATGCTAAAAAAAAATATACGAGTTTTATCTTTATTCATGATTAATATAATCATAGTATTATTACATAAATCATGGTGTTATCACCTAAAAAAATATATAATATAATGTAAGAAAACTAAATATTCTGCAACTATAAAATTGTTCCACATAATTTATACTCCCTCCACTTTTAAATAAGTGTCATTTTAACAATTTTCAACATATTAAGATATATAATTATGGACAATTTTACCCTTCATTAATGATAACTAATTTTAATATTAAATTTATGTTTAGTAATGAATGTGGTCAATATTGTAGATGATATTCATGTATACAATAATTAAGGTTTATGCATGATTTATGTTATAGTACTATATTCAAAAGGGAAAAAACTTAAATCAAGGTAAAAAAAATGGAGGGAGTACAATGTACAAGGGTAAAATTGTCAAACTTGAAGAAAAAAGTGTAGAATGACACTTATTTAAAAAATATTGAAAAAGGCAAAGTGACATTTAATAAAAAACGGAGGGAGTATTTGTTTATAGTTTAAATACATAAACAGATTTTTTAGATAAAATCAACTTATAATATTATTCTATTAAACTAATTAACTTGTTATCAGTTGCGTAAAAGAATATATGCGTGATGATATGCTAGAACGAAATGCACATTTGGAAATATGGAACATATATGCAAATAACATGATATTATCTTTACATATAATTAATATAATTATAGTATTATATAAAATATTAGGCATCAACATAAATGTTGGACATAATTTATCTATATTTATAATTAATATATATAAAAGAGATTTTAGATAAAAAATTTACTCATAATATTAAATAATTAAATAAATTGAAATATAAACATTGTTGTGTATTATATTGAGATTAATTATTATCAAAAATAAGTGTGTAAAATCAAAATATAAAATATATAATGTAATGTGTAAGAAAAGTAAATATTTTAAATAAATTATGGATATCATTGAAAGCGTATAATATATTACAGTCAAAATATTATTATAACATGGATATCATTTAATGGGAAGTAAATAATATTCTGCATATGTACATTTTGTTAATTTTGGTAGTTATTCAATTAAGGAAATTTTGGTAGTGATTGAGTAATTATCGGTTGCTAATTTTAATTTAAATTGATTTAAAATTTAAAATCTAATTTTAATTTCCATTATTAGTGTCTTATAAGAATAAGGGCATAATAGGTTATTTGGTTATGAATTTGCCCTTAATTCTAATACTATAATTTTTTGTCTCTATTTCTAGTTGTGTCTATAGGATTGTCCCTTATCTTAGTGAGTTTAATTAAGTTTAGGGACAATCCTATAGACACAACTAGGAAAAGAGACAAAAAATTATAGTATTAGGATTAAGGTCAAATTCATACCAAATAACCAATTATACCCTTATTCTTTCATCACACCAATAATTTAAATTAAAACAATAATTTAAATTAAAATTAAGATTTTTAATTTTAAATCAAATTGTAAATTAAAATTATATTTTAAATTTAAATCATTTCATGGTCAACAATGCTATCTTCTATACCAGAAACATTCCGTTTTGAAGTTACGAATTCGGTGTTGCTGCAAATCCCATCTGCAAATCCCACCTGCGATAATCAATAATTCGATCTGCAAATCCCATTTGCGCTATCTTCGATACCAGAGTCATTCCATTGTGAAGGTATGAATTCGGTGTTGATGCAATAATTCCATCTGTGATAATCAATAATTCGATCTGCAAATCCCATCTGCGATATGCGATCATCACCGAACGACCCAAAATAGAGTTAATTTTGAGTTTCTAAATCTCATCCGAGAACCATTCCATTATCAAGGTATGCAATTTTATTCCGTGTTGTTTTGATTCAATAATCAATAATTCGATTGGTTCATTGTTCTTCCAATATATACCCTGTCCAACACGATCTTCGATCTTTTCTAATTCGCTCCTGTTTTATATTATGCGATTTAGGGTTCTATTGAACGTGTTAATTGGAGAAGTTAATTTACTGAATCAGAAATGGAATATGCTGTGATTTTAAAGTTCGAATTCGAGGAGAAAACCAAGTTGATCCGTGTTCAACAATCTTCAAAGTTCGAAGACATTGGTAACGAAGTAATCGGTATGTGGCCCATATTGTCTTCTTCCATATTGTTTTTTTTTTTTTACTTAGAGTATATTTTGTTTTTTGGAATATGATTTACAAGTTTAGCTTATATTCAACTTATATTTACACATGTGCATTAAATGTTTAGCATATATTTCAATATATGCAGTAACTACATATGTATTCATTAATTACTTATGTTAGGGCCAGATATAGTTAACTCAACCCATAATATAATGTTTTCTATGGCATCAAATAAACTCATGGAATATCATAATAATTAACCTCATATTAAAATAATCCATACAATTATAAAAGTAATGTTAAAAGATTATAATTTATCAATCATAATTAATATTATTAAATTTAAATATATACACTACTCCCCACAATTTTCTCACGTAATCCAAACCAACAATATATTTTTGACATTTTCAAACATACTGATATTCAATGGTAATTTTTTTCTATAAATAATATTATAATTAAAATTTCTAAAATGAATAGTTTATTTTGATATCCACGTTTGCATAATATGTACACGTCAATATTATAATAATACTTTTTATATTTAACATCTATAACCAAATGTTTCACGTAATAATACTATGATTATCGTAGTAATCATAAATATAGAAAAAAATGGTGTATTTTGCATTCCATACTACACATATCTCAATGTGCATATTTGTTTGGCATATACGTGCACATATATTCCATAGAAAGCGTTTCACGTTACTGAATTAATTACATCATATGTATTTTTTTTTTTTTGCTACGGTTTTCCATCCAGATTGTCTATTCGGGAATTTAATATTTCGAACGCAATTATGAACGCAATTATGACCGAGATTATGACCGATGGATATTTAGGAAAGTTTGAAATTTCGAACGCAATTATGACCGATGGATATTTAGGAAAGTTTAAAATTTCGAACGCAATTATGACTGAGATTTCCGGGAATTTAATATTTCATCAGCTCCTGTTTTGAATTTCCTATTTTATCTTAATTGAATATGCAAATTTCGATTTTATTTATAAACGGAGGTTAAAATTGTACTTTTATAAATCAAATTGTCCTTCTTCCTAACTTTTAAATTTTTTGTCTTTATTTCGAGTTTTTATAGGTGAAATGTCATATATACTAATTTCCCCAATTACAATCATTATTAGCTTAATCTCAACTACATGATTAGTGCTTGCACGTTATGAATAAAGCCAACTCATATGTACTACATATATTTAAAAGGAATTAATATATTGAGTTTAAGGATGGATTGATGTATATATAAAGGGCGCCTGTAAACAGTACTATACTCAAAACATATATATATATATATATGGGGTTAATTGGGATGAAGAAGGTGGTGTTGATTCATGTGTTACTCACAATTTCTCTCATCGTTTATGCATCTGCGGCTATTCTTAACACACCAGGTGATGTGGTGGTAATTAATTGTTGCACTAACAAATGTAACGCAGATTTCGCTTCAAACGTGGCGACCACCGCGATTTCTCTAGCAGATTGTCTTGCTAAATGTGCCGGCGCCTCTTGCAAGTAGTTCGTTTGCTTGTGAACAAATTCGATCTCATCTTATGTATTATTAACTGTCTGAGTCGTCTTACGTACGTCACTGTTGTGTTTAATATATAAATTATCTTTCGTTCACTTGTATGTAAAACAAATGATCGATGCATGTATGTCTAGCTATTTGCTATAGCTGCTCTCGTCGATCTGTATTTCTCATTCATTAATTTGTTGTCTTTATATATTTGGGTGCCATAATTCAGTTAATCTGCTTCCAACATCATATCTATATATATATATATATATGTTCTCTAGATCATCAACAATCTTGTTAGCCTTGGAGAGCTTTTAAAAGAGCTCTCCAAGTGGGAGCTGTCCAAGCTAAATTGCACTTGAAGAGCTAGCAAAATGAAAGCATACAACGTTCTGCTTCATGTAAACAAATTGTCAAGAAATCCCCGAGTTATGAAAACACTCGAGCCCTCGCAAACCTCAGATGAGTAACTCACAAGATAAAAGATAACTCAAAACAAGTAAACAAATAAAAAACAACACACAAAGATTTGAGTCCAATTCGATAACAACGTGTGTTAGTCCCAGCCGTTTGATCCATGAGAGAGCCTCAAGGACACCCATAGCCTCGCCTTCCTCCGGTCCATAGCATCCTGACATCCGCATTGTCTACACCAAGTGTATGTATGTTAAAATGCACATAATTTTATAAAAAAGATTTGGATTTATACATCTTGAGAATAGCTTTCCATATCCAGTAAAGACTAAATTTCATCATAAAGTTGTCGGACAAGAGGAGGAAGTGTTTTTGGCATGATAATGAATTAATGATGATGTATATGCAATGCAGTTACTAATTAGTTTTAGTATTGGTTCATTTCCAAAAGAACTTCACTGAGATGAATGGCTTTGACTGTCGATTTTCTTACACCAATCCCAAATATCGATTAAATGAACATAAAACCAATCAATTCAATAGCAGATCCAAATTTGGCTTTAAACCACCAATTTTGATGTTCAGGTAACCCTGACTCAAACTACACAAAATTCACAACGTTGGAACTTGGAAAAACTGAAAAAATGCGACAATTGCATGATGCATCTACGCACTTAAAGAAGCATATAAACTTTTGACAAGAAAGAAAAATGGGACAGTTGAAGGAGAATGGACCTGTCAAGATCGCGGTGATCTGATATTCATCATCGTGTTCAACCTCTTTCGACTCGAGACGCTGCGGCAGAGCTCTAGGGAAAACGGCTGCGTCGTGCATACCAGATTTTAGGGATTTTCTCTCTCCCAACTCATCAACACAACATAACTCCTAAATCAGTCTGTTGGCCCTTCGTTATCCACTGTCCTTCTAATTTCCATGTTTTAAAATGACATGTACCAAAATTGACGCGTGGCACAGGAGTTTTATATCAAATTTGACACATGTTTTGACACATGTCGAGAGTAGAATTGGCCTCAAATCACACGTGGCGGAATGCTGGAGAGTCTCTTCTCCTTTTATAGTGGCACAAGAGTTTTATATCAAATTTGACACATGTTTTGACACATGTCGAGAGTAGAATTGACCTCTGGCGGAAGGCTGGAGAGTCTCTTCTCCTTTTATATATATAGATTGTTTGGCAACCTACAAATTTAATTAAGTCTATTTGTCTCTATATTTTATGAGCTTAATTTTCCTATGAACTAGTGGATCTTAAATGTTGACAAATGGAGTTGAATTGAGCATAAATGTGAATTTGGTGGGATTTTTTAGTTTAAAAGTGAAAGAATTAAAAAAAGATGAATTGTGAGTTGCGCAAAAAAAAAAAAAAAAAAAAAAAAAGATTGAGTTGACGAGAAAAGAAAAAAAATTGAAAAAGAATTCTCTCTTGTGTACAAAAACAATTGGTGGAGTTTCAAGATCAAAAGTGTTCAAAAAGTTTTGGTGGTGAAAAATATGCTTAAAAAGAAAAGGAACAAGTAGATTGTGTGAGATGGAGGAATTTTAGTTGCAATTGGCCAATTGCAATTTTCCCTTGATTGTTACAATTATTCGACGGGGTGTCTTTAATGAATTAGATTGATTAGATTGAAGAAGTTGACAATCACTCCTTTTATGTTATTTTGAATGAATTACTTCGCAATTCTCCAACTTATTCTTTTTTTCTTTCGTTCCTCGGGGACGAGCAACACTTTAAGTTGGGAGGGGAGTTGATTAGTGTGAAAATTGTTTGAAATTCTTGTGTTTATATAATTTTCACAATTTGATAGGATTCCATGCATTATTTACATTAATTTGACTCATTGTACTTGATTTTGGAAAAAAAGTGTAGTTTGTTATTTTTGTAGGGAAATGAACATTTTTAGAGCAAAATATGTCTCAATTATTTTGTGGAGTCAATCGAAGAAGTAAATTAGGTAAAAAAGAAAATGATTGGACTAAAAAAGAATTATAGAAGGGAGAAAAAATGACAGCTCAAAGTCTAAGCCATGTCTATCCAATTAATTGATTTGAAGTTGGGCCCTATCAGAATTAGGTTTTGATCACCATTGAATTTTGGTGAGTGAGATAATTTGTATATATATAGTTGTTTACAAGAGTAACCGATATACAAGAATCAAAGAGAGAATATATACAAAGTAAATGTAAATCCCTATATACAAGTAAGGTTGAATTATTCCTTAATATCCCCCATCAAGCTTTGTGTGAGATGTGGAAAAACGCAGAGCTTGGAGCGCAGGAACTCGAAAGTTGGGCGAGGAAGGCTCTTTGTAAACATGTCTGCGAGCTGGAGGTGAGATGGCACAAAATCGATGAGAAGTCTCCCGGAAGTTACCATTTCCCGAACAAAATGGCAGTCGATGTGTTTTGCCCGCTTATGGGCGACCGGATTTTGGCTGAGGAATATAGCACTTCTATTACCAGTCAGAAGAACTGGGCGAGTAGGGGGTAGCTGACGAAGCTCCCGTAGAAGGTTCGTCAGCCAGATTATATTAGCAGCTGTGTTCGCCATCTCCCTATATTCAGATTCGCAGCTCAAGCGAGCAACAATAGGTTGTTTC
Source organism: Galeopsis tetrahit (assembly GCA_963675135.1). NCBI lineage: Eukaryota > Viridiplantae > Streptophyta > Magnoliopsida > Lamiales > Lamiaceae > Galeopsis > Galeopsis tetrahit. The sequence goes on from OY776128.1 coordinate 56,628,507, forward strand.
TTAGAACTCCAAGAAATAAGGTTACCACCCAAGAAGATTGAATAGCCATAGGTAGATCGACGAGTTTCAAGACACCGAGCCCAATCAGCGTCAGAATAGCATACAATTGATCGATCAAGTCGGCGATCAAAGGAAAGGCCGTAGTGAAGAGTCCCTTTGACGTAGCGGATGATGCGCTTGACCGCAGAGAAGTGATCCGTAGAGGGTGTCTGGAGGAACTGACTAACATGATTTACTACAAAGGAAAGGTCCGGGCGTGTGATTGCCAGATATTGGAGAGCTCCAACAAGCGAGCGATAGAGGGTTGGGTCCGAGATTGGGGCAAAAGTGCTCGTCAGAGATTCACCAACGACCAAGGGTGTAGCAATTGGGTGAGAGTCAGCCAAAGATGCTCGGTCGAGGATATCTCTAGCATACTTGGACTGGCTAATGAAGAGACCATCCGAAGTATAAGAGATCTCAAGGCCTAGAAAATAATTTAGGCGACCCAAATCCTTTAGTGCAAATTTCTTGTGCGCCTGCGAGATGAAGCGAGCAAGGAGGGATGGATCATTGCCCGTCACAATGATATCATCCACATAGAGGAGCAAGAAGATAACAGACTTGCCCTTGTGGATGTAGAACAGTGAGGAATCGGACTTGCAAGCAAAAAAACCGAGGTCAAACAGAAATGTGTTAAACCTTTGTAACCAGGCAAGGGGGGCTTGTCGCAGGACATACAGTGCATTTTTTAGGCGACAAACGTAATTCGTGAAGCGAGCATCAATGCAGCCAGGAGGTTGAGCCATGAAAACGGGTTTGTCCAAGACACAATTGAGAAAGGCATTTTTAACATCAAACTGATGAAGGGGCCAGTTGGACTGAACAACAATGGCGAGGACAACCCGAACGGTCGCAGCCTTGACTACCGGACTGAAAGTGTGAGAAAAGTCATCGCTAGGAATCTGAGTGAAGCCCTGTGCGACCAGACGGGCTTTATGTCGCTCAACAGAGCCGTCTGAGTGATACTTTATCCGAAAGAATCACTTGGACCCGACGATATTCACACCTGACGGGCGAGGGACCAGATCCCAGGTGTGATTGTTGTGGAGGGCATCAATTTCCTCCTGTATGCCCGCTAACCAAAGAGGGGACTTGGCAGCTAACTTGAACCCCCGTGGATCGGAAGAGAGGGCCAAGGCAGAAATAAGTGACGAGGATATCGAAGAGACCGTGTACTTAGGTTTGAATATGCCCGCCTTACCCCGAGTAACCATAGGGAGCGAAGATGGAGACGGAGGCAAAGGGCGAGCAGGTGGTGGTGGCTAGGCGACCACCGGAGCAATAACCTGATCAAGTTCAGAGGAGCACAATGAACAAGGGGCAGATGTGCTCGGAGGAGACTGGTCGGCAGATGATGGCAAGCATATAGGCTCCAAAAATACTGAGACGTCCAACATAGGCATGAGAGAGGAGCGAGCAGAGGCTGAGAACGGGAAGCATTGCTCATCAAATTTTGCATGACGAGTGATGAACACTTTGTTCGTGTCTGGATCAAGACAACAAAAACCCTTGAGAGTGCTGATGTAGCCCAAGAAAATGCAAGGGCGACTACGAGGGGCAAGTTTGTGCGGAGCATAATCTCTGAGAACGGGATAAACACGACAACCAAGGGGCTTGAAGTTTCCATAGTTTGGCGGCGAGGCGAAGAGAGCCTGAAATGGAGAAGTGCCATTAAGGATGGCAGACGGTTGATGACGTAAACAACTGCAGCAAAGACATCAAACCAAAAACGAGAAGGGAGGTTGGCATGAAACATCATAGAGAGCCCTGTTTCGGTAATGTGTCGATGTTTGCGCTCGGCCCTGCCATTTTGCTCGGGAGTGTATGGACATGACAATCTATGGAGAACTCTATGTGCTCGCAAAAAGCTGGAGACCCGATTATTGACGAACTCTGTCCCTCTATCACTCTGAAACACCTTCACAAATGTGGAGAGCTAGTTGCAAACAAAAGTGTGAAATGTTTCTAGAATGGCAGGAAATTCACTTTTAGTTCGCATGGGATAAATCCAAGAGAAGCGAGAAAAGTCATCAAGAAACACAGCATAATAACGATAATCGTCCGTGGACACAACAGGTGCAGGACCACATAAATCACAATACACTAATTCGAGGACAGATAAAGCTCATTTTTTATTGATATTAAAGGATAAAAGTTTGCTCTTGGCTAACTGACAGGAAGATCAAACACCAGGAGTAGGTAATAAATAGCACCTAACTTATGAAAAAGTTTCAAAACATCAAATGGGACATGCCCCAATCGTAAATGCCATAAAATAAAGGAGGCCTTAGACACAGTGGATCGAACAGTTGCAACAAAGGCTGGAATAGAGGAGTCCAACACATACAAGCCATGCTTACATATGCCCCGAGCGACTACCTCATTGGTGTTCCGCTTCTGAATTGTAAACGACTTGTTAGAGAAAATAACATCAACATGCAAATCAGAGGTTAACTTGTTGATAGATAAGAGGTTCTTCGTAATGTCGGGCATACCAAGCACATCACGAAAAGAAGAACCATTACCGACTATCACTGAACCATTACCAGAGTATGGCGTGTAGGAGTACAGATCGGTGGGTCGAGATGTCATGTGAGCGGAATCCCCAGAGTCAATATACCAGTCAGAGGTGGGCGGTGGATCGAGCGAGCACACTGAGTTAAAATCTTGAGCCAAATGAGCGGTAGAGTGGTCGGGCTGACGAGCATACGATGGACCGATGGAGTGCTCGAGCGTACCGACCAGGGCATTTATCAACATAGTGATTGCCCCGATATATTTGACAGCGAGGAATATAGGGCCAACGATCACCACGACCGCAACCGTGACGATCACCCCGAAACGACAAGGAGCTACCGCCGCGATGGGTGGCCTGGCCGAGAGAGTGCGACAAAGAGTCAGGAGTGGTGCGAGGACGAGCATTGGAGATGAAAGAAGCTTGAGGTGCAGTAGCATCAGGGGGCTTGTACATGATCTCAAACGCTGTTGCCTGATGTAGGAGATCTCGAAAGGGCGGAACCGGAGATCCCCAAAGTGTGGCCCCAAACCTCGTAGGAACCAATGAGATTTGTCAGAATCGTCGACGAGCTTACCTATAGCGGCCAGTTGATCGCAGATGAGTTTGAATTTGCGACTGTAGTCGGCAACGGGCATGTCGTTGCACTTGAGGAGAAGGAGTTCCTCGCGGAGTTGGGCGGTGCGAGACTGAGAGAAGTGACTGAAGGCAGCCTCAAGGGCTACCCAGGCGTCCCGAGAGGTGTCACGGTCGATCATTTCGGAGAGGGATTCCTCAGTGAGAGAGGGGGGGGGGGGGAAGGCCAAGGACTTTTTGATCCTTAGCACTCCATACGGTGTAGACCAGATTAGCAGTGTTGTTGACGGTGGTGGGGGGGTGGGCAATGGTAGATCCGTCAACGAAGCCGAACAGATCGGCACAAAGAAGCATTGGAAGAACCTGCTTCTTCCACAACAGGAAGTTCGTGGAGGTAAATTTGACTTTAACCATATGTATTAATACATTAATGGGGATTTAAGAATCGGCTATTGGAATGTAGATCGAGGGGGACAAGCTCGATGTGAGAGGAAGAGAACGAGGGGGACTGGCTCGTCGGAGAGGGGAAGAGATGTCGTGAGGACTAAGGGAGAAGTGTATTAAGATCGAGAAAAAGCTGATACCATGTGATAATTAGGTTTTGATCACCATTGAATTTTGGTGAGTGAGATAATTTGTATATATATAGTTGTTTACAAGAGTAACCGATATACAAGAATCAATGAGAGAATATATACAAATTAAATGTAAATCCCTATATACAAGGAAGGTTGAATTATTCCTTAATAGGCCCATTCCTCATTTTTGGGGTGCCATGGGGTATATACCCCTCCAGTAAATGAGGAAAGAAAGAAGAAAAAATTAGGGTTTTGGGGGTGTGTATTTATCATGTGGAATTTTAAGAAAAAATGGTATATGAGGTAATTTAGAAGGAGTGCATCTATCTCAAATGTGTGTTGAGGAGTATGTGTATGGGGGCGTGCATTAAACAAAGCTGGAGGGGTGTATACCCCACGCCTTTTGAGGTCGCAACATAGGAATTTTTGGGCCTATTTCAACAATTAAGGTAGAAGCCCACATATATTTTTCATGAATTGGGAGAAAGACGCGAGGAATTGGAAAATAGAGACACAGACGTGAGGAATAGCTAGCGCAGAAAAATAGGACAGCTCATTCGGGTGACAGAAACCCCCTCCCTCCCCACTTCACTCAATAGAATAAATTAGTTTAGTTCACTTTCTTAGCTAGTTTTAAATGAATTATTTGATTTTATTGTAAGAGTTGCAGAATTTAAAGGCTTGAGGTTCTGTAACACCCCGTCCCAAAATTGAATATGAAATAAAAGAATGAATAATTTAAGAACTTTCAATTATATTAACAGTGTGATTTGTTTTCAAAAGATTTGATTTTCAAGAAGACGGACGAGCATTCTGATCCGTGAGCACTCCTAGCACATAATAAAGAAATAAATAGAGTATATGGTTTGATGAATATTTAATAAGTGTCGAAAATGAAAGAAGTCTAAATGATAACCTTACAAATCATTTTATCAAGCTTATGTGATAAACTACTTGACAAAGCATAATATATTTTAATTGACTAGTTATCTTAATTTTAATATGAAATATATAGGTCTGATTGATTTACTTTCTTATGCATGAATAGATATAATGAGTAAAAGATTCATAATTATGAAAATTACATTTTCTTGGTGAGCATGCTTTTCGTGTCTTTGTGATATAATGTTTGTCTCATTTGATTTTATTTTATATTAGGACTCATTCTGATACTTCACTATTAAATTAATATTAGAATTAAAACAAAAATAATATAGGTAGCCTTAAGTCGAATTTTATAATTAAATAATTTTCATCTCAAAGCGTGACGATTTTATCACCACTATAAATCTTGTGTTGTTTATTTACTGTTTTATATCTGTTAATTGTTCTTAATTGTTAATTTGGATAATCAACGAGATTCTGAATATCGAAGTTGAATAGACAAGTTAAGTTGATATTTGCAGAATAGACGATTAAGGTTTTGAATTGTTTAGTTGAGTATAAATTTGCTAAGGGCCTATTAATTTGATATTCCGCATTGTTAAATCTCTGATATTTTAGAAAAAGTTTTAAAGTCTATTCACACCCCCCTCTAAACTTTGGACTAGTTCTAATCTTAAAAGTTTTAAAAAATTTAACTACTAATTCGTATGTTGATGCATGATTATTGCGACGAGAGTTGGTATTCATTTTTTATCGTATGAGCGAGGGATTGTGGTAATGTCATTTGATTTTAAAGAGAGTTGAGTAAATTCATTATAAACTCCATTAATTTACATTAATTATTTGAATGAGAATTTATGTAATTAGTGAAGAGATTATAACAGATCGAAGCAAACAGACATAAACTTCTGGAACTTGATGTTACAGACGATGCGCTGGGATTGGATGACGAAGAAATTGAGCAGCGGAGAAATTTTTTGAACGATATATTCATAGACTGCGGGACAAGGCATATGCTCCTAAGACAAAAAACAAAGAACTAGTGGATCAAGGAGTGTAATGCGAATACCAAATTCTTCCACAAATGCATTAATGCCCGACGTAAGGAAAACGACTTATCAAATTTGTGCTTCGATGGAAACTGGCTTACCTCACCAGTGGAAATCAAGTCTGCTATCTCAGATCATTTCAAAAAGTATTTCCAGGCTCCCCACACGTCTCGACCCTCCATTCCCCCTGGCTTCGCGCGCTGCACCATCAGCGCATCAGACAATCTGATGCTAACAAAAGCCTTCACATCCGCTAAAATTAGGGACGCTGTCTAGTGCTGCGAGCCTTCCAAATCGCCCGGCCCTGATGGCTTCTCCTTTGCTTTTATCAAAGCAAACTGGGAAATTCTGAAGGGTGATTTTCACAATCTTTTTGATGAATTTCACTCAAACGGGAGATTCTTCAAAGGATTTAATCCATCCTTCATAGCATTAATCCCAACAAAACAAAACCCCACAAGCATCGGTGACTTCAGGCCAATCTCCATGATCAACAGCTACTACAAGGTTATAGCTAAAGTATTGGCTAGAAGACTTTCCAAGGTTATCGGGTCGGTGATATCGGAGTCCCAAACAGGCTTCATTCAGGGTAGACAGATTTTAGACGAAGTGCTAATCCTTAATGAAATCATATATGAGGCAAAAAAGGAGGAGGAACGACTGCTTTTCAAGATTGACTTCGCGAAGGCCTTTGATTCGATTGACTGGAAATTCTTGGATGACATGATGCGAAGTATGGGATTCGCAACGCTCTAAGGTAAATGGATCCGTGAATGTGTTACGTCGGCCTCTGCTTCTGTTCTTGTTAATGGCAGCCCCTCAACAAAGTTCAAATTGGAGTGGGGATTAAGGCAAAGGGATCCTCTATCTCTCCCCGCTACTCTTTATCATTGCTGCAGAGGGCCTGAGCGTGCTGATTAATAGGGCCATATCCAAAGGACTATATGACGATGCTGCAATTGGACGAAAGTGTATCCCCATCTCAGACCTACAATACGCGGACGACACAATCTTGGTGGGTGAAGCGACTACAAAAAATATTTGGGCTCTCATATGTTTGTTGGTTAACTTCGAACACCTATCTGGTCTGAAGGTTAATTTCTCCAAGTGCTGTCTTCTCGGAATTAATATGGACGCGGAGGTAGTTCACGAGGCGGCAGCGTTCCTTGGATGCTGCGTTGGAGAACTCCCGATGAATTTTCTTGGCATCCAAGTTGGAATTAATCACAGTAGGACTAAGGCCTGGAAAGACGTGATGCAGAAGATTAAAAGTAGGATTAATTCCTGGGGGACAGGCAGAATTACACTACTCAATGCGGTTCTTGTCTCGTTGCCCATTTATTATCTATCATTTTATCGAATTCCAAAGAAAACCCTAAGTGAAATTTCATGGGTCTCATGGAATGATGTTTGTAGACCTAAACCAGTCGGGGGACTCGGTGTTCGAAACTTGATTTATTTAACATATCTCTTCTTGGCAGGTGGGCGTGGAGAATTCGGACGGAGCCTAACTCACTGTGGGTAAAAATTCTGGATTCAAAATATGATATTTTCTTGACAAGGGCAAATTCATCATTGACGAACCAGAACAAGACAACGTGTTGGTGGAATATGATCCACGATCTCTTCTTCGCCAGCTCTTCCAGCCCATGGTTCAATCAAAATTTAATCAAAACTTTGGGCGATGGCAGCAGCACCTCCCTCTGGCACGAGCGCTAGACGGACGAGCCAAATTTGAAGGACATGATATGCTCCAACACAGACACAAAGATCAGCGAGTCCGGCGAATGGGTAGACAACATCTGGACTTGGAATATTCCATGGAGAAGACCCCTTTTTCCTCGAGAGGAATCGCTGGCTGCAGAGCTTCTTAGTGCACTCGGGCCCATTAATCTACAGCTTGTATCCACAGATACATGGAGGTGGAATCTTACCGGAGATGGAATCTACAGTGCTAAGTCGGCTTACGGGGGCCAAGGCCTTCAGACACGAACACAACCCCTACAAGATCGAGGATGCACTATCAGCCATCAGACTGCTATGGAATAAGATGACCCCTCCCATGCTTAGCATGGAAAGTGATTCGAGGACGGATTGCCACTCGAAGCGAGCTATGGAAGAGAAATATTCTTAGAAACGGAGATGACATGTCATGCGCACTCTGTGGTGCAGCCAAGGAGACCCATCATCGATCCAATTATGATTATTTTCTGAAAAAGAACAATGTTGAAGATCATTTCCCGTTATAAGTATGATTTTAACACATATACAATGTTGAAGATCATTCCCGTTAATTAATTGACGTTGGTTGTGAACCTCCTGGAATTTCTTTGTTCTGGTCCTCGACTGTGAGATAGATGTAGGACACTTCGTTATATATATAAGCAGGAATTAAATATTGTTTTAATTGACTTTAGATATGGTTTGATGGAGCATTAAGATGCTATAGGTTGTGATGTTGTGTACTCATGGGATTTTATTCAGTATTTGAGACTATTGAGGATCAGAAACAAGCTTATATTAATGTGTATATATAACCTATCTGGTAGAAATCATTTTGGGATGTTTGAGATTAACAGGAACATACAATTAATATGTTTCTTATGTGTGAAATCAAAGTTAGAAGTCATTGTTTATTTTTTGTGTTCAAGTTGTATATTTGTATCTTGACAACTGCAATGGATTCATTCTCTTGGGATCATTTTGTCTTATGTTTTATATTTATATTTAATGGTGTATAAAATTAATTCATTACTATATTAAGTACACACAATTATTATAACATTTGTATGAGGAAGATGTTTCATCTCCTCACTAATGGCGAGAGTTACTAAGATCAATGCATAAATAAATTGTAGTTTACAAAAATTTTATTTCAATTAATTATAACTTATTTAAAATAATTAATATTAATAAAAAATGATAAAAATATTGGATATCTAAATATATTGGTTCATAAATATATTGTTAACTCGACTCAAAAGATATAATTTTGCAAGTCTACAAGAACGTAGACCCGCTCGCTCTGATACCACTCTGTCACACCCCAAACTTCATGAAATAATATTTTACAAATATAATTAACAATTTAAAATTTTAAGGGCATGAACCAGAATTTATACTTGAAAAATAAGACTTACAATTTTATTTTACAATAAAAATAATAAACAATAAGCGGAAGCTTTAAAGAATTAAATAGCAACTCGATTAATTTTACGAAATGATTGTCATCCACCGCTCCTCCTCGCCACCAACTCTTAAATCTGAAAATGTTAAAAATAAAGGGGTGAGCAAACCACGGCTCAGTGGGGACATGCTTGTCAAAACTAAATACAATAAGCAGCTAAATTACCACAAACGTAAACATGCAATTAATGTATTGCCACTTTTCAACTTCTCGTTTATAAAGGTCAGAAGACCTACTTCTCAACTTCTCGTTTATAAAGGCTAGAAGACCTACTTCTCAACTTCTCGTTTATAAAGGTCAAATGACCTGTTTGTCTCAACTTCTCGTTTATAAAGGTCAAATGACCTGTTTGTCTCAACTTCTCATACATAATTCACATTAGTAACAATAAAACTACAAATCGCATTTAATAATGACAAACAATCAAATAGAAATCCCCACCTCTATAGATGAACGTATACGTGATATGTGGAAGCATCGTATAAATTATTAATTTCTCGTAGTCATCATTGCGGATACATAGAATAATAAAGAGCTGAATTTCTTTTAAACTATTTGGACAAAAGAATGGATTATTTTTCCATAACCATTCACCACACAAATCATATATATAAAACATTAATTCGGACAAGAGCATGAAGAGTCTTTTGTTTGATAATGAATTGATCGACTATTATATTACAAACATTATTCCGTTATATTATAAGGGGTAGTTAGTATATAGGACATTTCACTTATAGAGTTTAAAAATAAGAACAAATTTTTTAAAAGTTAAAAATAAGGTCAAATTTGAGTGTAAATGTACAAATAACCTTTTAATTAATTATTCACGAAATTATATTTGTACATTTAGAAGTCAACAATTAAAATGAAAATTTTAAAATTAATAAACCTCCTAGAAATTCGCGGACAATAATTGACTTTATAAATATCAAAATTTATCCTAAAATCGAAGTCTCAATTTGAAAAACCCACAACTATTGCATATAAATTCCAAAATTTTCTCAATTCTTACATTTCTCGTCTAATATCAGAGAAACGATTACATAGCATCGAGAGAAGAAGCGATTTAAGGTATGGATATGCAGCATGTCTTCTCGAAAACAAATTTTCATTCTCTATTAGTAGGTTAATCCAAGATCGATTTTAGTTTTAAACTCGAAGTAAAGGTTAATCCAAGATCGAAAGATTTCATATTTTTCAAAGCTCATTTTTCGATTTTCCTTAGACTCTGTTTTGGTTTAAAACTAGTAGTTTTATGTTTTCATAGATTCTACTCGTTTGCTTATGTAAAAAATAATTTGTTAAATTTATAAACCCTAATGCAGTTGATTTTTTGCATTGTTAAATCTAGTGTGAATGTATGTAATACAATTATCTGTTTGAATAAGATTTAAGGTTTTATCTATTGAAAACAGTAGATCTGGATACGAACTAAATGGAAGTTCTTTAGATATATTTTTAAAGTGGAATAGTGGTATGCAGCATGATAGAGTATTTCTACAGAGGACAAGAACTGCCAAGTGGTAACTTTGATACTGTGCAAGCAAGCAACATGCGGGTGAGGGTTGTTGGAGCATGCATAAACCCATTTCAGTATGTTGCAGTTTAAAGATGACTTTTTAACTTTATTTCAGGGGATTTTTAAGTAGTATTGTTTGAATTTAATGTTTTTTCTAGCATGCAAACTCTATACTGGGTTTTATATTGTTTCTTGTTGCGGTAGATTGTCCAGTTCATATGCTATTAATTTTAGGACATGTGACTTCGTGTGGATGTTCTTGATAACATTTGGTTGACTTTTGCTTGGTTATTTTTTGTACTGAATATTAAGTTGTATAAATGAACAATTATACCTTCTTTTTTTTTAGAATTACATTCGAAAATTACCTTTACATTTAATATAATTTATATTATTCAAATTAAGATTTGATAAAATCTCAAATCATCGGTAATCGCGGTCATAAATACAATCTCGAAATTCAAACTTTCCTAAAACTACCAATATTTATAATAAATGATTGTCATTTTAATGATAATTATAACTTCTCCATTAAATTAGGAATAACTACCAATAAGCATTAATTTCGCGATTAATAATGACTTAATGTTATCATTAGGGGAAATAAAAAAACCGTTTAAGAACAAGAATCGACAAGATTAACCAAGCTGGATGGAAAACCATATAAAATAAAAAATAAAGAAGAACATACGGATTAATTAATTAATTATCGAGTAACATAATATATGCTTGACTACATGCTAAAATAGTATGCACATTTTAATATATGCTTGACAACATGCTAAAAAAAATATACGAGTTTTATCTTTATTCATGATTAATTTAATCATAGTATTATTACATAAATCATGGTGTTATCACCTAAAAAAATATATAATATAATGTAAGAAAACTAAATATTCTGCAACTATAAAATTGCTCCACATAATTTATATTTGTTTATAGTTTAAATATATAAACAGATTTTTTTAGATAAAATCAACTTATAATATTATTCTATTAAACTAATTAACTTGTGTTGCGTAAAAGAATATATGCGTGGTGATATGCTAGAACGAAATGCACATTTGGAAATATAGAACATATATGCAAATAACATGATATTATCTTTACATATAATTAATATAATTATAGTATTATATAAAATATTAGGCATCAACATAAATGTTGGACATAATTTATCTATATTTATAATTAATATATATAAAAGAGATTTTAGATAAAAAATTTACTCATAATATTAAATAATTAAATAAATTGAAATATAAACATTGTTGTGTATTATATTGAGATTAATTATTATAAAAAATAAGTGTTTAAAATCAAAATATAAAATATATAATGTAATATGTAAGAAAAGTAAATATTTTAAATAAATTATGGATATCATTGAAAGCGTATAATATATTACATATAATAGTCAAAATATTATTATAACATGGATATCATTTAATGGGAAGCAAATAATATTCTGCATATGTACATTTTGTTAATTTTTGTAGTTATTCAATTAAGGAAATTTTGGTAGTGATTGAGTAATTATTGCTAATTTTAATTTAAATTGATTTAAAATTTAAAATCTAATTTTAATTTCCATTATTAGTGTCTTATAAGAATAAGGGCATAATAGGTTATTTGGTTATGAATTTGTCCTTAATTCTAATACTATAATTTTTTGTCTCTATTTCTAGTTGTGTCTATAGGATTGTCCCTTATCTTAGTGAGTTTAATTAAGATTAGAGACAATCCTATAGACACAACTAGAAAAAGAGACAAAAAATTATAGTATTAGGATTAAGGTCAAATTCATAACCAAATAACCAATTATACCCTTATTCTTTCATCACACCAATAATTTAAATTAAAATTAAGATTTTTAATTCTAAATCAAATTGTAAATTAAAATTATATTTTAAATTTAAATCATTTCATGGTCAACAATGTTATCTTCTATACCAGAAACATTCCGTTTTGAAGTTACGAATTCGGTGTTGCTGCAAATCCCATCTGCAAATCCCACCTGCGATAATCAATAATTCGATCTGCAAATCCCATTTGCACTATCTTCGATACCAGAATCATTCCATTGTCTAGGTATGAATTCAGTGTTGATGCAATAATTCCATCTGCATATTCCATCTGCGATAATCAATAATTCGATCTGCAAATCCCATCTGCGATATGCGATCATCACCGAACGACCCAAAATAGAGTTAATTTTGAATTTCTAAATCTCATCCGAGAACCATTCCATTATCAAGGTATGCAATTTTATTCCGTGTTGTTTTGATTCAATAATACATAATTCGATTGGTTCATTGTTCTTCCAATATATACCCTGTCCAACACGATCTTCGATCTTTTCTAATTCGCTCCTGTTTTATATTATGCGATTTAGGGTTCTATTGAACGTGTTAATTGGAGAAGTTAATTTACTGAATCAGAAATGGAATATGCTGTGATTTTAAAGTTCGAATTCGAGGAGAAAACCAAGTTGATCCGTGTTCAACAATCTTCAAAGTTCGAAGACATTGGTAACGAAGTAATCGGTATGTGGCCCATATTGTCTTCTTCCATATTGTTTTTTTTTTTTTTTGCTTAGAGTATATTTTGTTTTTTGGAATATGATTTACAGGTTTAGCTTATATTCAACTTATATTTACACATGTACATTAAATGTTTAGCATATATTTCAATATATGCCGTAACTACATATGTATTCATTAATTACTTATGTTAGGGCCAGATATAGTTAACTCAACCCATAATATAATGTTTTCTATGACATTGAATAAAATCATGGAATATCATAATAATTAATCTCATATTAAAATAATCCATACAATTATAAAAGTAATGTTAAAAGATTATAATTTATCAATCATAATTAATATTATTAAATTTAAATATATCCACTACTCCCCACAATTATCTCACGTAATCCAAACCAACAATATATTTTTGACATTTTCAAACATACTGATATTCAATGGTAATTTTTTTCTATAAATAATATTATAATTAAAATTTCTAAAATGGATAGTTTATTTTGATATCCACGTTTGCATAATATGTACACGTCAATATTATAATAATACTTTTTTATATTTAACATCTATACCCAAATGATTCACGTAATAATACTATGATTATCGTAGTAATCATAAATATAGAAAAAAATGGTGTATTTTGCATTCCATACTACACATATCTCAATGTGCATATTTGTTTGGCATATACGTGCGCATATATTCCATAGAAAACGTTCCACGCTACTGAATTAATTACATCATATGTATTTCTTTTTTTTTTTTTTTTTTTGTTGCTACGGTTTTCCATCCAGATTGTTTAAGATTGTCTATTCGGGAATTTAATATTTCGAACGCAATTATGAACGCAATTATGACCGAGATTATGACCGATGGATATTTAGGAAAGTTTGAAATTTCGAACGCAATTATGACCGATGGATATTTAGGAAAGTTTAAAATTTCGAACGCAATTATGACCGAGATTTCCGGGAATTTAATATTTCATCAGCTCCTGTTTTGAATTTCCTATTTTATCTTAATTGAATATGCAAATTTCGATTTTATTTATAAACGGAGGTTAAAATTGTACTTTAATAAATCAAATTGTCCTTCTTCCTAACTTTTAAAATTTTTGTCTTTATTTCGAGTTTCTATAGGTGAAATGTCATATATACTAATTTTCCCTATTACAAACATTATTAGCTTAATTTCTTAAATTTGAATTTAATTAAAAACGTATATATGAGGTTCAAGAATTAATATATGAAACGTTTTTTCTTCTTTATATCTAAGTTTTCATATGCATTGGCGTATTGCTTCAATTTGGCTATTCTTCCTTCAAGTCATGGACTCTTCCGTCTCGGTCAACACCATAAGACTACATAATTAAAGTATACACAACATTGTCTCACACATGAATTTGTCAAAAATAAATTATATGTTTGGTTAGTTTAATATAATTAATTATCGTGATTAATAAGTTTCCAACTCAACTTAATTATCCAAAATAACGAAAATGATAATCATATTGACAGAATGATAATAATCACCGTGTGATTTACGGTGTATAATATTCTCATTAATATAGGTGAATTACAACTTGTTGTACAAGAAAAGAATCTATATACAAGGAAATAACTTGTTGTACAAGAAAAGAATCTATATACAAGGAAAGAACTTGTTGTACAAGAAAGGAACCTAATCAATTTATTCATCAACCAAATCTTCTCTATTACCCCCCCTCAAGCGAAGAGTCGGAATCGCATCGACACGAAGCTTGGATCGAAGCAGTTCAAAATTTGGCCGGGGTAAACTCTTTGTAAAAATGTCCGCAATTTGGAGATGAGAGGGAGCGAAGCGTGTCTCCAAATGTCCATTTGCTACAAGTTCGCGAATGAAGTGACAGTCTATGTCAATGTGTTTAGCACGCTTGTGAGCAATTGGATTCTGACTCAAAAATAGGGCACTCTTGTTGTCACATAAGAGTAGCGAACGAGAAGAAGGAAGTGCACGAAGCTCCTTAAAAGCTCCTTAAGTAAATGGGAAAGCCAAACCATTTCTTGAGCAGTGTTTGCTAGTGCACGATATTCAGACTCACAACTGGAGCGAGCAACTGTAGGTTGTTTCTTTGCACTCCAAGAAACCAGATTGCCGCCTAGAAAGATGGAGTAACCATAGGTGGAACGACGTGTGTCCACACAGCGGGCCCAGTCGGCGTCAGAGTAGCCAACAATGTTGTAGTCTGAAGAGGGCGAGAACGATAGCCCATGATGAATAGTCCCTTTAACGTATCGAAGGATCCGTTTAACAGCCAAGAAGTGATCCGTTGTGGGTGAATGAAGAAATTGGCTAACGTGATTAACGGCATAGGACAGATCCGGGCGAGTGATGGTGAGATATTGTAGAGCACCCACCAAGGATCGATAAAGTGTAGGATCCTTGAACGATTCACCTGAACTGACCAGAGAGTCACCTGCAACCAGTGGAGTAGAGACCGACTTGCAATCGAGCATTTTTGCTCGTGTGAGAATATCATACGCATACTTTGCTTGACCAAGGAAAATGCCAGAAGGATGATGAGTAATCTCAAGACCAAGGAAGTAATTGAGACGACCAAGATCAGTGACAGCGAACTCTTTGTTGACACGAACAATGAACTTTTGTAAAGCAGCAGAGTTGCTTCCTGTAACAATAATATCATCAACGTAGAGTAATAAAAAAATGGTACAAGAGGAACTATGAAAGAAAAATAAAGAGGTGTCAGAACGAGAACGAGTGAATCCTAAGGAGAATAAAAAATCACTAAATCTATCAAACCAAACACGTGGAGCCTGGCGGAGGCCATAAAGAGATTTCTTCAACCTGCAAACATGATTAGGAAAACGAGGATCAGTAAAACCAGGAGGTTGTGACATAAATACAGGTTTAGGAAGTACGCCATGCAGAAAGGCGTTTTTCACATCTAGTTGATGCAAAGGCCAAGAGCGCTGCACAGCCAAAGACAGTATGACACGAACAGTGGCAGCACGAACAACAGGACTAAAGGTGTGCGAGAAGTCAAAACCTGGAATTTGAGAGAACCCTTGAGCAACTAAGCGAGCTTTATATCGCTCAATGGATCCATCAGATTTGTACTTAGTACGAAAAACCCATTTAGAACCAACAATGTTGACAGATGGCGGACGAGGGACAAGATCCCATGTCTGATTAGAATGTAAAGCCTCCATTTCGTCACGCATGGCAGAATGCCAATGTGGAAGCTTTAAGGCAGATTTGAACCCTCGAGGTTCTGTGGAGACAGACAGGGAATGTAGCAGCTTAGTGGTAGCAATATCAACTGAATATTTGGGTTTAAAGATACCGGATTTGGCACGGGTTTGCATGGTATGAAGTGAAACGGATGGAGCGGGTGGAGGACTAGCCAGAGGAACGGGAACCGTGGAAGGAGAGCCATGACCAGCAGGGTCGGTGGGTGCGGGTATGGCAGGATCAGGCACTGGAACCTGAATCGGGTCGGGAACAACGGGATGGAGCATTGGCGTTGGCTCATGAGATGAATCAACAGGGCAGAGCGTGCAAACCTCAGTAGGAGAAGAACACGCATGTGACGATGAAGGAGGATCGTGCGGAACAGATCGTGAAGAGACAGGACTCGAGATTGTCGATCGAGAAACCTGAGGATCCAAAAAACAAGAAAAGTCCAAGTCAGTATGAGATGTAGACAAAGTATTAGAAGAGAAAGGAAATAGAGTCTCATCGAATTGAGCATGACGAGTAATGTAAGTGCTCGAAGAAACAGGATCGTAGCACCGAAAACCCTTGTGAATACTGCTATAGCCAAGAAAAATGCAAGGATGACTACGAGGAGCCAACTTATGAGGAGCATAATCACGGAGATACGGAAACACACGACAACCAAAAACTTTAAAATTGCTATATGAAGGAGGAGAGTGGAATAAAAGCTCATATGGTGACTTATTGTTAAGAACAGGAGATGGAAGCCTATTAATAATGTAGACAGCGGTAGAGAAGGCATCAACCCAAAAAGGAAGAGGGGTATGAGAGTGAAACAAAAGTGATAAACCAGTTTCAGTTATGTGACGATGTTTTCTCTCAGCTCGACCATTTTGTTGAGGAGTGTAAGGACAAGAAAATCTATGTAAGATACCAAATGAATTAAAAAAATCACGAACACGATGGTTGGTAAATTCAGTACCACCATCACTCTGAAAAATTTTAATGGATGAGTTAAATTGAGTGGAAACGAAAGTATTAAATTGTTTGAGAGCATCAAAAAACTCAGACTTTGCGCGTAAGGGATAAATCCACGAGAAACGAGAAAAATCATCCACAAATAAAGCATAATATCTGAAACCATCGACAGACAAAACAGGAGAAGGACCCCATAAATCACAGTGTATAAGATCTAAAACATGTAAAGCACGTTTATCGTTTAAAGCAAACGGTAACCTTTTACTCTTAGCCAATTGGCAAGAAGTACAAGGTGACGGCTTAGGCAAAACAGAAGTAACACTCAAATGGCCTAAAGTTTTTAACAACTGAATAACAGAAATAGAAGCATGTCCCAAACGGGAGTGCCACAACTCAAAAGAAGACTTCAATAGACTAGAATTTAAAGCAGCAACCAGGGCAGATGTGCCCTGCTCTAGAATGTAAAGGCCATCCTTACATGTCCCTCGAGCGAGGATTTTCTTTGACAACCGAGTCTGAACCACAAAAGAGTTGTTAGAGAACATGACATCAACATGCAAATCATTGGTTAACTTGCTAATAGATAATAAATTTTTAGTAATATGAGGTACTACTAAAACATCTAACAAGGGCAAGGTATTAATAACACGAGAACCAATATACGAAATGGGAAGAGAGTCACCATTACCGACGATGACTGAACCATTACCAGAATAGGGTTCAAAGGAATCCAGAGCAGTGGAGGAGGACGTCATATGAGCCGAGGCACCAGTGTCAACATACCAATCTGATACAGATGAGGGATTGACGGTACACTGAGTTTGAAACGCCTGGGCAATGTTTGCAGATCTGGACTGGGAATCATGAAAATTATAATCCCGAGAGAACCTGTTCGGGCAATTAGTGGCGTAATGAGCATCGCGACAGATTTGGCAGCGAGGCACACGCTTAGTACCGCCACCTTGGGGACGGCCACCACTGTTGGAGGTATGGCCACCATCGCGACCACCCTGACCACGACCACCGTCGCGGACCTGATTCGAAGTACGATTACCGGAAGACGACGAGCGATGGCCTGAACGATTAGCGTAAAAGGCAGCAGTAGGCGGCTGAGCGTCAGAAGCTTCCATAGCTTTCTCGCGTAACTCATGATCTCTGGCCTGAGACAACAGATCACGAAAGGAGGGTAAGGGGGCGATGGCTAGGCGAACCTTAGTGAACGCTCAAAATTGCGGGCCAAGTCCGCGAAGGAACCATCGAGCCTTGTCCGCATCAGAAACTGAGTGGCCGATTGCAGCAAGCTGGTGACAGAGATTAGTAAACTTCCTATTGAACTCGACGACGGAAAGCGAACCACGACGGAGGAATTGTAGTTCATCCCGGAGTTGTTGAGCGTGGGATGGAGAGGAGGGATTGAATGCGGCCTCTAGGGCAAGCCAAACATCACGAGCCTTAGAGAGGCCAACGACTTCAGACATAGCTTCTTCCGTGATAGAGGATAGAAGCAGGCAAAGGACACGATCGTGGCGTTTGCGCCAGAGAAGATAGGCTGGGTTGGGTTCGTCCTTGTCTTCGGACGACTTAATCAGAGGTTCGGGCTCGGGACCAGAACCGTCGACAAAGGTTGCGAGATTATCACATCGAAGCATTGGAAGAACTTGACTCTTCCAAAGAAGGTAGTTTGATGAAGAGAGGCGGATCGAACCATGTGAATCAGAGTGGCAAGGGGAATGTGATCGGGATCCTTAGGTGTTGTTGGAACAATATCCGACATTGTGAAGGAGAAGGAAGAAATGGATGGGAAAGAAAAAAAAAATTGGGCTAGGGTTTTCAGCACTTAATTTGTTGATACCATGACAGAATGATAATAATCACCGTGTGATTTACGGTGTATGATATTCTCATTAATATAGGTGAATTACAACTTGTTGTACAAGAAAAGAATCTATATACAAGGAAAGAACTTGTTGTACAAGAAAATAATCTATATACAAGGAAAGAACTTGTTGTACAAGAAAGGAACCTAATCAATTTATTCATCAATCAAATCTTCTCTATTACATATAATGACTTTGTCAAGAGCAGCTAAGTTCAAAATCCTAAACAACTAGGCAAATCCTCATGTTGATTTTTTGTCCTTAAATTAATTTAATCTATATAGTACTACTATATTATTACAATTTGATTTTATACAAAGGTAATCTCAACTACATGATTAGTGCTTGCACGTTATGAATAAAGCCAACTCATATGTACTACATATATTTAAAAGGAATTAATATATTGAGTTTAAGGATGGATTGATGTATATATAAAGGGCGCCTGTAAACAGTACTATACTCAAAACATATATATATATATATATGGGGTTAATTGGGATGAAGAAGGTGGTGTTGATTCATGTGTTACTCACAATTTCTCTCATCGTTTATGCATCTGCGGCTATTCTTAACACACCAGGTGATGTGGTGGTAATTAATTGTTGCACTAACAAATGTAACGCAGATTTCGCTTCAAACGTGGCGACCACCGCGATTTCTCTAGCAGATTGTCTTGCTAAATGTGCCGGCGCCTCTTGCAAGTAGTTCGTTTGCTTGTGAACAAATTCGATCTCATCTTATGTATTATTAACTGTCTGAGTCGTCTTACGTACGTCACTGTTGTGTTTAATATATAAATTATCTTTCGTTCACTTGTATGTAAAACAAATGATCGATGCATGTATGTCTAGCTATTTGCTATAGCTGCTCTCGTCGATCTGTATTTCTCATTCATTAATTTGTTGTCTTTATATATTTGGGTGCCATAATTCAGTTAATCTGCTTCCAACATCATATCTATATATATATATATATATGTTCTCTAGATCATCAACAATCTTGTTAGCCTTGGAGAGCTTTTAAAAGAGCTCTCCAAGTGGGAGCTGTCCAAGCTAAATTGCACTTGAAGAGCTAGCAAAATGAAAGCATACAACGTTCTGCTTCATGTAAACAAATTGTCAAGAAATCCCCGAGTTATGAAAACACTCGAGCCCTCGCGAACCTCAGATGAGTAACTCACAAGATAAAAGATAACTCAAAACAAGTAAACAAATAAAAAACAACACACAAAGATTTGAGTCCAATTCGATAACAACGTGTGTTAGTCCCAGCCGTTTGATCCATGAGAGAGCCTCAAGGACACCCATAGCCTCGCCTTCCTCCGGTCCATAGCATCCTGACATCCGCATTGTCTACACCAAGTGTATGTATGTTAAAATGCACATAATTTTATAAAAAAGATTTGGATTTATACATCTTGAGAATAGCTTTCCATATCCAGTAAAGACTAAATTTCATCATAAAGTTGTCGGACAAGAGGAGGAAGTGTTTTTGGCATGATAATGAATTAATTAACGATGATGTATATGCAATGCAGTTACTAATTAGTTTTAGTATTGGTTCATTTTCAAAAGAACTTAACTGAGATGAATGGCGATTTTCTTACACCATATGTAGACTACTCAAATCCTGGTTCAATTGCAGCATGCCGTTCCAGCCTAGATCCGCAACCCACTTCCATCAGTTATGTGGTATACTCGGACATAAACGTAAGAGATTCATCTTGGAGTGCATTTGGAGTCTGGGAGATGAGATCATAGTTCGACACCACCGGGACTACCTGGTTTCGCCAAAGCAGGTAGTTGGAGGATGACAACTTGATTGTCAAGAGATGAACCAAAACATTGAGAGGGATGGTGGGGGGAGTGGTAGCCGCCGCCACAATGAGGAGGGAAGTGAAAAAATTTAGTGTGAGGCTTTAGGGAGAAAATTAGGGTTTCGATGAGTGAGACTGATACCAGGTGAGAATGTGATCATCGTTAATGAGGTGATAGGAATGATTCACTATTTATACGAGTATTTACAATGAGATAATTAAGGTAAATTCAACAACCATATCAAAGAGATATATACAAAAGATATGGACTAATTAAATTAAAATATATTATTCTTATATTATTATTCTCTATTAACAAAGAATATTGCAAGAATTGCATCCAATTCTCAAATTGCACATTTTTTCAGCCTACACTTAGGACCAAAAACTAATTCCGGGCAAGACACAAACAAGGTCGAAAACATCGGTATCGGTGGAAATTAAATATTGAGATTAAATATGTGAAAAATATAGAAGTCGGTAAATTTTAAAAATTTAATAACAAACTTTTAATATATAAATTTAACAAAACAATTTGAACAAGTTTTACATAAAATATAATTTACAATGTTATCTCGTATGATATTTTTTTAATTAATCAGCATTTTCTCTAATTTTTCTGATATTCTCTCAATACTATGAAAATTTTAAAATACATTCCCTAATATAGGTCAATTCCATTTTAAAACCCTTAAGTTTTCACTTTTTCAAAATATGTTTTGAGGTGTCCAATTTACATCATCCTCTTTTTCCAATTTACATCTTTTTTTGTTCAATTTACATCATTTTTTGTCCAATTTACATCCTTTTGATTATTGAGGGCCACATTTAATTAAGAATATGGACACATCATCATCTCCTCTTGTTGGTCCCAAAAGGAGTGTGACACGTGTATGGGGGGGGGGGGGGGAATACACGTGTGTGTGTTTTTCAAAAACTTTTGCAAGTAATCAACACAAATAATCAAAGTCAAGTAAGTTACACAGTGTGTCAAGTCTTATGAAAATACTAACAGTAGATTCTAAGAATTCTTAACTGTATGCAACTTGTATGCGGAATAAATGATAGGCCCTTTTATACTCCTTAATTAATATGCACTTAGATACTAAGTTATCAAATAGCAAATAGCAATTATAATCAACACAAAAGCTAAAGCAATAAGATAAATGCAGTAAGTAAGAACACAAGACGTATAGTGGTTCGGAGACTAAACTGCTCCTACGTCCACTCTCCTAATTTAATAGGATAATTCCTTAATCACTTCGGAATTAA